>JAUNZM010000761.1:0-1459137 GCA_033459285.1 Clamator glandarius
TTTCTTTCCCTCTTTCTTTCCCTCTTTCTTTCCCTCTTTCTTTCTTTCTTCCTTTCTTCCTTTCTTCCTTTCTTTCTTCCTTTCTTTCTTCCTTTCTTTCTTCCTTTCTTTCTTCTTCCTTTCCCCCTTTCCCCCTTTCCCCCTTTCCCCCTTTCCCTCTTTCTTTGCTTGCCTGCTGCCCCAGGCTCATATCATCTTCCCTGACTTTTAAAAAGAATGTAATTGAGATGAGCTAGTGAGGTAATTTGGAACATTTCCCAACATTCCATCAATGTTGTGGTAAAAATCTGAAATACCTACAATTCGGAGTTGCTACAATGGCATACCTACTCCTTCTGCCATCCATTTGTTCTCTCACCTGCAAGCCTGTTCACATGCTAAATCTCCTCATGTCAAAAATCCTGTACAGTGTTAAGCTTCATAAAGTCATGAAATGTGAGAATCCAGCAATAGCAGCATACTTACACAACAGCATTTTCACTGGGATTTTCTTGTTCATATATTTTCTTTTATGTCCCATCTTTAGGGAATAAATTATTTAGTTGTTAGCTTTTTGCTTGACTCAGATTCTGATATTAGGGCTGTTCAAGTATCCTGATTATAATTTTAAAAAGTCCCTGGCTTTTGATACCTGAGCAACCTTTCGATAGGGTGGTGTTACATTGAAACAACAAGTCAGGAGTATGGACAGTGGAGTGGGTTGTGAAGGCAGATGTGCTTCGGAAATACCTAAGCAGTTATGTAGAACAGATATGGTAGGTGACACAACCACCCCTAACTGAAACTGGATTCCAATTCAAATGTCCAATTTGGAAATCAAAGCCACCAAGTAACTGCTATAGATGGCAATTTCTGCTCAGCAGCTGCTGAAGACAGCAGTCACTGGACTTAGAACAAAGCTGTTCCCTAGCACCGCAGTGGTTTACAACGGTAAAATACCTCCAGTGTATGCAGGTGTTCAGTATTTAGCCTGGCACAAAGTTGCACTATTTATCAGGAACTGCACTAACAGAGTGCCCCAGGGTATTTTGTTCCTAAGAAATTTTTGCTTCCTCTTTCCTTTCTACACTCTTCACATCATCCTTCTATAACTCAGCTTCACTGTACACTTCAACACAGTTGCTATAAATATTGCTTGCAATAGGGCAGTTAAACCTTGCCAGCATCAGGGCCTTGGAAAGCCAGGGTGGAAGATACCACTGAAGAGTACGACAGAAAACACAGGACTGCAGTTTCTGCTGAGGCAACATTGACTGTTTCTGTTTTCACTTCTAGCATCCTGTGAAAGCTGTACCTATCTTACTCCCCCTGGCTTCTTCTCACAGCTCTGTTTCAACTCTGACCATAGGTATAATAATCAGACTCCTGCCTGGCACCTGTGCTGCAGGTGAATTTTGAATTGGTTCTTCTCACCTAGTCACAAGCTTTAAGTCTCATCTCAAAAAGAATTATTTATTTCAGTTCCCTCTGCATCTTCCTCAGCAGATTATACTGGGCCTTAGCTGCATCATCCTTACACATGCCTAATACTGCTCAAGATAGGAGATCATACAGTGAGTATATGTATTCTTTTAGGACTAATTAAACTTGACTTCTAGCATTTTTCTGCACATTTAGTCTGGGGACAAAGGACATAGCCCCCCTTTGTGTTTAGGAGGTGCTAGATAAAGTGAAGTTGAAAAAAAACTTGTGTTAATTGCTTGTAATTGCTGACACATTCCTGTGGTATACTTGATCATTAGAACAGCTCACTACAAATATTTCCTTTATTGAAAGAAGTTAGTAATCGAGTTGTTATGTTCCTCTGATTTGCATCTTCAGTTTAAAAATTCAGCTAGCATTCAGCTAGCATTCAGCGTATGGTTATTGGTTACCAGACCATGCTGATTCAAAGTTTCATTATCCAACTGCAAGCTGATTTTACTGAATGCTGTTTAACCACTTGATTGCTGCAGAGTTTCATGTATGGGCCTTTTGGGTTTTAGTCATGATGTAGGCCATTTGAAAATGCTGTAATCTTTAACTCCTCTGTAATTAAATGTCTGTGATACAGAGCTGAATTTGGTCAAGTCTATCCCCAAACCACACTGATCAAAATAAACTCATTGCAGAAACCATCCAAGGAAAATACATTATGTAAAGTAGAAATCTAGCTCTGAAACATAGGAGATTAAGTGGAATCTTGCCAAAACAACCCATTTTACTTGCTGAGGATGAGCTAAACCTGTGTCATCGATGAGTTCCAAGTGTTTGTGGGTGCAGTGTAAAGTGATACAGGGAACAGTAGTCATACACAAATCTTACCTCTTCCCTCTAAGCTGATAACCCAAGTTGTTTCCATTATGGTCTTGTCACTCCCCATCACTCAGTGTTATTCCAGCAGCCCAGCCATTCTGTCTCTCTGCTATGAAATGCCACCATCTTCACTGTTGCCTTCACTGTCCAGCATCTTGTAAGCCTCATCTGACTCACAGGTTCTTCTCCCTGAAATACTTTCCCTGTCTAGACTTCCCTTGACTATACCACTCTTCCCCAACTTCTCTGGACACTTTGGAAAACAGCACAATACATTCACAGAAGTTTATTTGGTGGTAATAAAATAAAGGGAAAATGGAAAATATATCTATCTTCTGTGAAATGTTTTCTAGTAGAAAGGCCTCTTCTCAAATAAAAAAGCCTATTTCTAGTTACCGTCTTCTGCAAAATCTCTATGAAAAATATTCTGGACCAAGAAAATATAGAGTATGTACTTCACTGTGTTGAGATTCATCTGATCCCTCTTCAGGCTAGGTGTCTTGTCCTTATATGCCATCTCTGCTTCTTCAGAATGAGTGATATTGGCACCTCAGGAAAGTAATTTAGTGCACGTATCTCAAACACCCGCTTTAAGATGGGGTTATCTGCATTTCTCCACCAAAAATAGAAGATATCTAGACAAATAACTTAGGCAAGGTGCTAAGTTCTTATTTTTCACCTTAGGTCAGCTGAGTACTGCACCAAATGCTAGCTCTTACAAAGTGTGTGGGACAGGACAGAGTTTTATTTCCAAGCAAGGATTTACAAAACTATTTACTTACTATGAGATTATTATCTGTCAACGTGCACTGAAAAGTTAAGAAGTCACACTGAATCAAATCCTGCTGGGTGAGTTAAACCTATGGCGCCTCACTTAGTAACAGCCACTGTCCAATTTGTTATAGAAATGGAAAATGAATACAGGAAAACACTGCTGGAAAATCCCGAAATAATTAGTGCAGATATAAGTTGCCTGGGCACATCAGTTAGAACTTTAAATTCTGTATATTTGATTTAGAAGATAATTTAAATATTACAAAACTACTAAGGTCCATAAATACTCCATTAAAACAGAAGTATATTCACAGAAGTCATCTGGTTCATGGAACAGAACTTATGCCAGAGATGACTCCATTTATGAATCTTTGTGACAGAAATACATATCTCTGCTGTGAAATATTGAGTTCACATAATCCCCAGATTTTTTGATATCTGTAGTCTTTTAAAATTGCTTGAGAACAGTTTGTGAGCAGTATTCAAAATTCCAGACTGAAATCTGATGGGATAAAATTCTGCCATGAATTAACACAGAAATATTATTTAGCTCAGTCTGGACTGATCTTCCTTTTCTGACCAAGAGCAAGAAAGATGCACATGGAGTGTCATCTCATCCTCAGAAAGGTGCATAAAATAAACAACTGGGAAACTCTTTTTATGAAGAATATGATAATACCTATTTAGGCATAGGTGAGAAACTGTGTTTCTCACAGTATAATGCTTGAGAAACTGGCTACTACTGGCCTGGACAGGCATAGCCTCCTCTGGGTTAAAAACTGTCTGGCTAGTTGGGCCCAAAGAACAGTGGTAAATTGAGTTACATCCAGTTGGAGGCCAGTCACAAGTGCTGTTCCCCACAGCTCATTGTTGGGTCCAGTTCTCTTCAATATCTTTATCATTGATCTGGATGAGGGGATTGAATGTACCCTTAGTAAGTTTGCACATGACACTAAACTGGGAGGAAGTGTTGACCTGCTTGAGGTACATGAATGAATATGCTGGATCGATGGGCTGTGACCAAAGGTGTGAGGTTCAACAAGGCCAAGTGCCAGGTCCTGCAACCTGGGACAAAACAACCCCATGCCATTCTACAGGCTTGGGAAGAATGGCAGGAAGGCTGCCTAGCAGAGAAGGACCTGGAGGTGTTGGTCAACAGCTGTCTGAATATTAGCCAGCAGTGTGCCTAGGTGGCCAAGAAGGCCAATGGCATCCTGGCCCATACCAAATAATGTGGCCAGCAGGACCAGGGAAATGATCATGCTCCTGTACTTGACATTGGTGAGGCCGCATCTTCAATATTGTGTTCAGCTTTAGGTCCCTCGCTACAAGAAAGATATTGAGGTGCTGGAGCATGTCCAGAGAAGAGCAACGAAGCTGGTGAAGGGGCTGGAGAATAAGGCTTATGAGGAGCAGCTGAGGGAACTGGGGTTATTTAACCTAGAGAAAAAGAGGCTGAGAGGAGATCTTATTGCTCTGTAGAGCTACCTGAAAGGAGGTTGTAGAGAGACGGGTGTTGGATTCTTCTCCCAAGTAACTAGTGATAGGATGAGAGTAAATGGCTTCAAGTTGCAGCAGAGAGACTTCAGGTTAGAAATCAGGAAATATTTTTTTGCCAGAAGCGTTATCGGGCACTGGAATAGGCTGCTCAGGGAGGTGGTTGAGTCATCATACATAGAGGAATTTAAAAGATGGGTGCATGAGGTGCTCAGAGATATTGTTTAGTAGTGGACAGGTATGGTTGGACTTGATGATCTCAAAGGTCTTTTCCAACAAAACAATTCTATGATTCTATGAATAAAATTTTTGTTATCCTAATGTCAGTCAAGGTGAACAGAACGTTCCTCTTTTCAGGACAGCAGAATGTAACCCTTACAAAGAAAACATCTGCTTGGGCAACTGGAATTTGTCACACAGGAATTCCATGTCTGACTTCCTATTTCAAATTTTAACTTGTGAAATTATTTCTAAGAAGCCTAATTAAAGGAAGATAAAAATTTCAGCTAAAATTTGCAGTGTTGTCATATTGCCCTACTTCCATAAATATACAAATGAAAGATTCACAACACCGATTTCTTGGAGGTCCTATTTTCTCTTAAGAGACTGTTGCAAGACTATTGGATTAGTTTTCAAGCCAGGCTTCAAAAGAGTAGTCCAGCAACAGAACTGCTTGAGCTTTAATTGTTAAACGGAACAATTACTGCATAGTGTTAAAGTCTCAAATTCAGCCTCCAAGAGTCCTTTTAGGTTGAAATGCATTGCACAAAAACATCACAATTTAATGTAAGTGAACACTTCTATTTGCACAAATTTTTCTGTATTCATCATGAAGGGAAGAAAAAGGGATGTGTGGGGTCTGTTCTCCTTCCTCTATGTCTCAAATATTGTTTTTTCTGCAATGCTTTATTTGGTTTAGCATGGTATTTCTTTTTAAAATGTCTTTACTAGACTAGAGTGCTACAATTTTAAACCACACAGGGAAACTTTAGCAAGTTATGAATAACCAGGGAGTCAGATTTCAATGTAATTCAGGAATAAGAACTAAGGAAAGCGAAGAATATTCAACCTTTTCATGGAAGGATTGAGTATTCTTTTCAAAGTCATATATCAAAAAGCCACATATAATGGAAACATTCTCTCTCCCTAGAACATAAAAGAAGATGGAACTGCCTGTTATGTCTTCTGAAATGATTCCCTTTCATTATAATTTCAGAATTTTTCTCTCTGGGGATCGCCGACTTCAAACCATGAAGAAAGGGAGAAACGACATCATACTATTTCCATTAAAAGCAGCCATGCGTAACCTATATTTTTTTTCTTTCCTTTTTTTCCCCATTTCACAATAATATTTACATTCCAAAAAACTTCTAATTTTTTTTATGCACTGAGGTTAAGCAAATGAAGTTGCTGTCGACAATGTTCATACCACTTATGTCTGCCTTGTTTTAAGCCAGCAGCAAAGAAACTACTATGTCTGCGTGAGATTCATTAGAAAACAAAACATTCCATCTTTCTTCATTTGGTCTGATCCTTCTTGTTTACCGTAATTAAGCTATAAGAAAACCATCTTACACAATAGGAATACATGTAAATGCATAAACTAGAATTTACTTGACTTTTAAAAATGATCCCATGGACAGTATATTCAGAAAACTCTTGTTTATGAACAGCTAGAAAAGAGATGAGAATAAATGATTCAGAGACAGCAGAAGAAATCTGTAGGAAAAGGAGTAAGTATGATAAGGCAAAGTTTTCATCAGGCTTTTAAAACAGTGAAGAAGAATAAAACAAGCAAAGAACAGTCTTTATGACACAAGGAATATAAATTGAAAGAGCAACATAGTCCCAGAGAAGGATTTTATCAGGTCTGATGAGACTGAAGCATGAAGCTAACTCTGGATGTTTCAGTATTAGAAATTTAAGATTACTGTAGGAAGAGTTTAGAGAAGAGAGGTAAAAAGGAATGCAAGACATAAATAGACTAATAAATGAAACAGAAAGCAAAACTCATTATTCACAAATTATTCTTTAGATATTCAAACCAGTGTACAGACATTATCAATTAACCCCTGTATAAAATCTGTTTAAGGCAAGGAGATTTTTGCTCCCCTTCCTTTAAATTAGGAAATGAAACTGAAATGTAAAATGGCTTGACTAGGGACCTCATAATAGGATGAGACCATTTTAGTCTCATTGTGCTTATTCCCCTAGGTGATAACGTGGCACTAATCAAAAGACCTATCTAAAGCACACTATATAACACAGATTTTCTATTTTCCATGGTCAAATCATGATTCTTTATGCATTTCTGAAATGTGAGTTATCAGAAAAAAGATAATGATACAGAAAAAAGTTCTATTAAATATTTCATATCTTGTAAATAAAAATAAATGGGAAAACATTCAGATGGTAGTGTCTGGAGGCCAGAAATAGTTTCTCAAAGCATATTTTACCAATCCTATTGCTGCAATTACTTAAGCCTAGACTCTTTCAACTCTATGCATCCTGACAAGATTGTTCTAACACCTTCTAAAGTGACTTACAGATTACAAGCAAAATTAGTAAGTGTGTTTAAAATCTACACGATGATGGAAATACATGTTGTTTGATATAACTTGCTGTAAGCTTCAAATTAGTGGCTTTTGTGACATTCGCATGACACTCGTATTTCGGTAGCTACGCAGATTTAGCAAGAGTCTGAGGAACTGATCTGTGTATGTAACTGGAATTGTTAGTGAACTTCAGGAAAAACTGTTTTGAATTCATTAGAAAGTGAATGGAATAACAACACAGTATAGCAGAGTTAATTTTGTACTGTATTTTCTGGAATTTAGGAGCGTAACATTGGATACTGAAAGCAATTTTGTTTCTTCTTGGTGCTTCCAAAAGCTAAAGATTGAATATATTTCTTACTTGTCATTGATTCCTTCTCACATCTATATTGGTTTTCAAAATGTTTTCAAAAATATTTGCTGAATCGGTATGGGAAGGGATCTGGATGTCCAGTATGTATCAAGTGATGTTAGACTTTTTCCTTTGTTTTATGAAAGCTGTGTTCTGTATTATTCCCAGCCTTTAAGTGGTTTATGCTCTTTTCCCACTGCAAGTCATCTGCAAAATTGATTAATATGCTTTCTTCCAATAATTCCTGTAACTATTACACACAGAAAACCCCCAAAAGGCACCTTCTCTCAATTAGCACTGGAGGCTTTTTGAAGGCATTTCTCTGCATTCCCATACAACAGATTATGACATCAAACAATTGAGATTAGGATCTGAGTCTGAACACGCAGGAAGGACATGTGTTCTTAGGGGGAAAGATCTCACACACAGAGCTATTTTCAGTAAATGGCAGATTATAAAAGCTCAGCAAAAGCCCAGGCTTTAAATTGGCTTATTTTAAATGCTCTTCATTCCTCTGCCACTTTTGAACAACATTTGGTCCTCATGAAAACAGAAAACTGAGAGTCTGAGACCCAGTCAGTCCTAGCAAAAGTCTGGGGAGGCACCTCTTGCTTATATGGAAGATTTTGCCATATCCAAATACACAGTGTTGCCAGCTTTCACCATGTTTTCCTGAGGAACAAAGGTGACCTGGTCTCAATTCAGACCTCAGACAATTCTAATATGACCAAATTCTTCTGATAGGTCATCTCCTTCCTTTCTGCCTCAACCCAGGCATAGACAGAGAGGCAGAAGATGACGGAAAATTTTTCCTACGGGAAGGCAATTCTGGTCATCATGCTTTTATTCATTCAAGTTCTCTTTTCACCTTGCATGAGGAAGGATGGTAGGAGCAGAGACATTTGGAGGTCACCTAGCCACAGGCCTCTCCTTCCCAAGGCTGGAGAGAAAGCAGGGATGTGAAATAGAGGTTGGATTTCCCAAAAAGCTGGCTACAAAAATATGGCATTTACCCTTTTGAGGTCTGCCAAGGCATTGAAGAAGGAGACTTGCCCTTTTTCTGGAGTTTCTGCTTTATGGAAAGCCCCTTCCATTCTTGGGTATAGAGCACTGATATAAGAAGAAATGTGAATGTTCCTGTCCGTAGGGCAGTTCTTATCTTTTCTATGTCATATTTTATAGTGCCACAGTCAAATGCAGACTTCAAGGCAATGGCCAAACTCCTCATGCCCACAGTCATGCTCCAACAATTTATTTTAATAAAAAAGTGTTGAACATTACAAGTCATGATTAAAAAAATAATGATCTAAATAATATATAGTCCTATTAGGTGATTTTCTAACAGTACATTATTTTTAACTTGATGCCAACGTAAAATCATACTGGACGTAGACAATACAGTGGATTATTTTGATAGTGCAGAGGAGCACAAATTAATTAGAAAGATGGCCCTAGTGTTTAGATATCAAATATATCTGGTTAGTTATGTAATAGATACCTTGATTCTAAGGGCCCACTTGCCTTCTTGTTTTCTACTTAAATTGGGCACAACCTTACTGAAACACAGGTGTGATGAAATCAGAAATTAGGCCTGATACTTTGAAAGTTAGACCTAAAAAACCAGCTTTTTTAATTATCAAAAACTCTAAAATTAATCTGTTTGGTCTCCCAAAGCCAGTACCTCCTGAGAATTTTCTTCAGTGATGCACCTTTGTCCAATAAAAAAGTAGCTACACATATGGCCAGATGTGTTTGAACATTTGTTGTTTCTATAGTCAATAACATAAGAGTTGCATGAAAACAGAAGCAGCAAAGCAACTTAACTCACTCACATCATTAGGAAAGAGTGCTCATCTGGTCCACTGCATTAAATGTAAATGTTATTGTTTAAAATCACAGCCCTGACCAAAGCTGTAAGGGAGTGGAACCAGCCAAGAGAGTGGAGTAATAATTGTATTTTAACCTTTTCTTGTAACTTGGAGGAATTTCTGTTTTCTACATAAGGTCTTAGCTAACATGAATGTTTTACAGTTTAAAAAAAAATGACTGCGTTTGCAATACCTACATAAAATGACACTATTTTATTAGTTCGCCTGCCATTTAGGAATGAACTCCAAGCACTTTGCGACTCGTAACTAAGCTAAAAGTAGTAATTTTTAGAATGTGTTTTAATTAATATAAAACTTTAAAAAGTGACCAGATAAAAAAGTTTGTCTCTTACGATAATGGCAGTAAACCATATGCTTAACCATTTAATTCTCTTTCTACATGAATTCAAAGGAAACAATTGATCTAATTCAAGTGTTTTTTCATACTTAGAGAATAAAGCTATTTTAAGACAAAGGAAATAGTTTAATTCTGTGGTCTGATCCTATATTGTCTGTAGATCTGAAAATATCGTTCTAACATTTCCCCTGGAACAGATTCATTCATACAGAAAACCAAAAGGATAGGAAGTGGGAAGGTTGTTGGGCAATGCTTATTTTTTTATGAACCTACAAGCTCAGGCTAGTATTGGTTTATTGGGTCAGAAGATACTTCATCATATGAAGAAACATCTTTAAGAAATTAGGAATATCCTAGTGGCTTAGCATGAGCATTCCATTTATATTTGAATGAATTAAACAATATGTTTTCTTGAGAGGCAAAAGGAAACTTTCCTCCCCCTACTTTTCTGATGTTTCCAACTGCATATGGTTCATGTGCTTAGGACTGCTGCAGTTTCTGAGACCAAGAATAAGAATTTAGTGCTATAATTTCATGAACATTAGGAGATATAGGGCTCCATTGTTAAGATGTATCAATTGACCCAGAAATCAGTCTCTTGAATATATACATCTACTAGGTAAAAAGAATATGATTCAATTAAATACAGCAGCTTGCATTACATCATAGTTTAGAAGTGCAGACAGCAATTACCATATGAGCAAACAGAAGGTAGAATACCAAAGACAGAATACAGAAAAGCGAAAGACAAGTGTTATTTTATACATATTTACTACCACCTAGAACAACGGAAATACTAAGTTGTTAATACAGTGTTTTCTCCTAGAAGTAGGAAAAAAGAGTAGTATTTTTGAGGGGAGCATGAACTAGGAACTAGGTATATCGAAGTCTAAGAAGCTTGGGAATGTAAAAATAAAAGGAAGATGGAAATAGAAAGCTAAAACCCATGCCTCTATAAGGTAAAGGACCAGTAGCAGGGAGGGAAAGCTATAGGAATAGGATTGCTTGAGATCATACTGATATGGTTTTCTGCTTATTTGCTTTTGGATTTTTTTCCTGTTCCTGGGACTTACAGAAAATCCAGAAAATAATTGAAAAACGTAGAGGGGTTTTTGTAGCTTCCTTTTCAAAATGGAAATCTCTGTTCTAAGCCTAATCACCTTTTACCTCTTCATCTGGGAAAATTCACAGGAAGCTCTAGAGAAGTTTTCAACTATTCTGACTTTAGCTGGGAATTATGTGACAGTGTTGGAACCTTTCACTGACAAAAAAACCCTCATTCAGAAAAATATAATACAGAGAGAAGCTAGAAGTCCTGACTGAAAAGGATGGTATGGAGATATCAGAGATGTACTTCTCCGATGAGAAAGGTCTGTAGCTATTCATGAGAACTGATAATAAAGTATTTCTCGAACACATAGTGAGCACATTTCTTTCTTGGTTTTACTCATATCTCTCCAGTAGTGTTTTCATTCCTAATAACGACTTTACACCTTCTCCCCATCTTTCGATTGAAAGAATGTGCAAGATGCTTCTTTATCTTTCTCCTGAGTGATTCATGGCTAGTGTCAGACCCAGTCATACTGTACACAGAGAAGAAAATGTTATATTAATCTTTAATCATCTGGTTTTTGTCTTACAATGTTTACTTCACAGAAGTAAAGCTTCTGAAGCGCTTGCCAACTAGTCTAAAGGTATGAGTTATAGTTGCAGTTCACCTGTTGGGAAACATTTGTACAAAGCATGAAAAGCAGACATACACAGTTTATAGATGTCATTGACAAACACCACTAAGGGCAAGGTAGAGAAATAGAACACAGTGATTTTTTCATTATTGTCACATCTCTCTATATAGTCTAGACTTTAACGCCAGGTCTAATAAAATCTAGTGGCCGTTTTACAGTGCCTTGACCAATATTTAAACTTTTAAATATTAGAGAAAATATTCTTTCATTGAAACAGTTACTTTTGTCTTAAAAGTAACTAACTCTTGCCTAGCAAGTGTTTTTGCCCTAGCTGTTTTGCAAGGTTTGCAGATTCTTGCTCCTTTGTTGTTGTTTGTTGTGATTTTTTTTAACAAAATGTCCACGTTTTTAGGATAGTATCCCTTTAAGGTGCACTTATATACTTAAAATTTTATTTTTCAATTAAAAGATACTGATGGAAAATTTTCAGTTGATCTATCATTTCTAGATTGCCTACTCATGTGAAGGATAAAACACTTTTGAAACTGTTGCCTCTATCCAAGTCTTACCAGCAGTTTGTTTTATTTTTCACTCTACATTTTTGTGTTACTCTTCTTTCTGTTTCAATCAACACCACTTTTGACACTTCAGGATCTGCAGTTCTCGCTTCTTTCAGCAGTGCACTTCAACATTTTTTAAGTATTTTCTGACTGTAGCAGCTCCCTGTTTTTGAAATCTGGTCATATAATTTAGCAGTCTGAAGGACTTGACTTCCCTTTTGTACTCATGTATATCACATCCAAAATCCATTTTCAATTCATGACAATATTACCACCAGACCACATGGGAGAACACTAAATACACTTCATAAATTCCTGTACTTAAGCATCAAAGAAACTATACCAGTCCTACTGGCATCACAAGCCATATTACATCTTTTGTAGATTGACGCACATCTGTAGGGAGCAAGGTCTTTCTAATATTTCTTTAAAACTATGGCTTAAAACTTAAAAAGGATGAATTAACATTTTAATACAAACTCAAGAACATCGTTTACTTGTGAAAATGCACTGAAGTCATCCAGAACAGCATATATATACAGAAGTATACCACATAAAACACGCCTCCCTTTGTGGTTACAACTCTCTGATTCTTGTATACACATGTTGGTATGGACAGTGTGGGGAACATCTCATATTGCAATCTGATGACTACCAAGAAATATTACTAACAGTCTCTGCTCTCTGTCTCTTTCCCTGTGCATTCAACTAAGCCCTTTTCTCCACTGTAGGGAATTTACAGTATAAATTACAGGGACACTTTGACATTTCTGGAGGGATGCTTAGAGGGTCTACAGAGACTTTGGGCTTCTTGCAGAAAAGGAGGGTTTTATGAACATAAATTCTGTCTCTCAGTGACTTCAGTGGGAGCTACAGGGCTGTATGAATCTGGAAAGGGGTGGGGAGAAGACTGTGTGAAGAAGTGATGCAATCACATACTACACCAGATGATGATGGTAGCTTCCTCAACCTCAGGATATGCTAATCTGTGCTTGTTCTACTACCCTGTTCTGAGGTACATAAAAATCTGGGCATTACAATGACTAGATTTTCAGATTTTCTGCCTCGCATTTCACTACAGACTCCTGGCACCATATGTACACACCTTTAGTGTAGGGTGCAGGACACTTTAGGGGTACCATCTTGATTTCCTCACCCTATGGCACCCAAAGCAGGAATCAGCCTAAAGTTAACATGCTAACCCTATCTACAGCTACAGCTAGAATAGACTGGAGGGAGAGAATGCTTTCAGCCTTGGAACAGCCACTCTGTAAAATGCTTTCCTTGGAACAGGAACCAACAGCTACCTAATTTCCCCAACTGATCTTTTTTCCCTGGCCCTCTGAACCCAGCAACAAAAGGAGAGGCAGAGAAAGCCCCTCTCACACTAAACTATAGTCTTGCAATAAGTGCAACCTCATTGGAAGTGGGAATCTGAATGGAAAAAGCCAAGCTCAGGTCCTCCACAGTCTAGCTGTCTAACTAAATAGCTAAATTACTATTTAAAGAGATCAGTACAAAACAAAATAAACACAAAATCTGGTGCTGCTGCATTTTGTAGGTAGTCAGTCAACAGCAGATTATTGAGGGTGCTCCAAGAACACCTTTCACTTGAGCATCTCTCAGGAACTAGATGATGGAAAGACACAACTCTGAACCTTGGTCAGGATTAGATGACAATTGGAACTTGGTTGTCTGTTACTGGCAAGAAAGTTTTGTATATCCCAGTGGTAGACCTTCAAGTGTCTACATGGTTTTAGGATAGTTTCTTCAAGTTTAGGTGCCACCTGGATTAGGCTGAAACTACATAAGGAATTTTAGGATTTTTATCTTTCCATTTAGTTGAGCAATTATATCTGGAGATGTATTTTCTTCCATTAGAACAAATGCTTTACATTTGTTCACTGAATGAAAAAAAAGTGAGCTGTGTCTCACAGAAGCAATGAGTTCTTGCAAGTTTCATCCATTGTGTCATTTTTCTGACAGGTAATGGAAAGTTTTCATGCATTTGCACATATTTTACAAACATTTTTGCTGCATTTTTTTTAATGGAGAGAAAATACACTGTTAGTTGACAGAGATATGCATTAAGATGAGTTTTGCATGGGACAGTGCACATTTTGACATGAATCAGATTAGGAAAAAGAGAGAAGAAGAAAGCTCCATAAGGAATAACACTAAAGAATTTAATATTTTGTGGGAGCATAACAGGGTGAGAAATAAGCTGTGGAAACCTGTGTTGTTCATTAAAAGAACACAACATTTTTCAAGCATGACCCTGCTCCTTCCCAATAAAGACAGTATTGACATCTGATCTGGGAAAAAATGGCTGATGAAAAAAAGGGATTTTAGTGAATAGATTTCCATTTAAGCCTAGTGACAGCGAGACAATGAGGAGACATAAGCAGCTTCCTTAGACTTTATTCAGTGAAGGTTTAAGGAAATAGAAAGGCCCCTCAAAAAGCTGATACAGTCCGGTGGCAGGGCATAGCGGGCTTCCAGCACTTCTACTGAAGACCTGTTGTTACCTAAAGAGAGCAGATACTTGTTAAAATTTCCCTTCGGCTTTAAATCGGTACTATTTAGTTTAAAAATCGCTGATTCCAAAAGGCCAGGGCAGTTCCTATGCAATTAGAAGAAAAATATACTTTTGACTCCCAGGAAAGTTTCCCTCCCAGCTCCTGGTTTCCCGCTCAGGCTCTTTGTGAGGCAAACGGTGAAACCGGCTTTTGTGAAGAAGAACCACTCACACAATCCAGATCTCTTCAGCCAAAGTGCCATCATCTGCATGTTGACAAACACTTTGGTTGTGTTGCTAGGGCAATGGTGCTGGAGCAGCGAGCACAGCCCTATTAAACACCCCCTCCCTGAGGGCAATGGGGACAGAGGGCAACAGGACCAGATGGTTCCACTCATTCCCGGCAGCTGGCCATTACTCTGCACAGGACAGACTGGTAGCTGCTCTCCTGACGACTGGCTGGCTCAGAAGGCTTGTGGGTTTCTTTTCTTTAGCTGCCTGTTTTTGAGAAACATATCAAAGGCTATTTTCTTCTTCTAAGCAACACATTCAGTTGCTCAAAATATTTCCAGGCAGTGCGGGCTGCAAGCAGGGGCATGTGGGATCATGGGGGTGTTGAAACACAGATGTGCGAGGGGCAGGAGCAAGAGGCAGAAGTTTGCCAGGGCTCACAGCTGCACAGGGCTGCTGTCCTCCCACTGGCATTCGCTGGTGGCTTTCCATGTGGCACACCTCTCAGCAATCCCCCCGGGGATTTGGAGAGCCGCATGCATTTGTGGTGAGGGCGCGGGAGCTGTCGTGGGAATGGGAGCAAGGCAGAGCACTGATGCCAGAAAAAAAAAAAAGACTTGGATGCTTTCCTTTTTCTTTCTCTTTTTCTTTTTTTCATACAAAAGTTAAAAAAAATACCTGCTTTTATTCCATTTGTTTTCTTTTCATTTGTCTTTGCCTGGGGATGGGGGGAGTTCATCAATGGAAGGAGGCTGCCACAAAACTTGAGTTTCTCATCTCTCCTGCGTGTGCAGATCCCATTTCCTGCTCTTGATCCCAGATTATTTTCTCCTGTCAGGAGACAGCTGGTTTGGCAGAGCTGAGCGTGAGCAGCTCTGCAGGCAGTGCCGGGGGCGCGGGGTGCAGGGATGGGGGAGGAGGGCCACCATGGCCAGGCGGCCCAAGCTGCACTTGAGGCTGCTTGTGGGTGACCGGCGGCAGCAAGAGGTCCTGTGAAAGCCGACAGGGCAGCCTCCCCTGGCTGCCCTCCAACCAGGCCTGTTCACAGGCTTGTTCTCAGCCTCTCCTCTTCCACAGGGCCCAACCACGAACAGAAAAAGACTTGCTTTTTTATCGGCTTCAAAGAGGTCCTTTGACGAGCAGACCGATGCCTGCCACTGCCGCTTGATTCCAAAGCCCACACCGAGCTGACCCTGCCGCCCCTGCCCTCACTCCACCCTGGCAGCAGGTGACTTTCCCTTGACCCACAGGGGTCCGAGCCCCCACGTGGGGCACGGCCAGGTCACAGCACCTCCACCGGGACCTGTGCTGGGGCTGAGGTCTTTGCCCCTCACATGTAGCCCCTGCGGCTGCTGGCAGCTTCCAGGGGCTGAAGGTGGCTGGTTGCAGTGTGTTTATTGCATGTTTCCCCAGCCAGGCTTTTTATCTCTGCACCCCTAGCTGCAGCTTTCGGAGAGAGCCAGTCCCTCTAAAAGACGTAGTTGTTGGTCTCCCGAGGCAGTTCTGGCTGCTTGTGCCCCATTTCAGAGGCCTCAGGGCAGCCGCGTGAGGTGGGCTTCCCCTCGGCATGGTGAGACCTCACAGCGGTGATGCTAAAAGGCTGTTTGGCTTCATGTGGTGTCTGGTTGGGCTTCAGAGACCATATATCCCAGCTTTTGTGCACTTCGGGAAAGGAGCAAGAATTGAGTCAAGGAAAATAAATAAGGACTTTTAAAGACATGTTTATTTACAGACAGGCTTTCATGCATGCATCTTACAGCACTCTACATAAAATATAATTAAAACAAGCATCATGCTGAGTATGATTCAGAAAATAAAAATGTCTTTAAATGCAGATAACTGCCAGCAGCTTGACATACTTCATTCCTCTGGGGAAGGGGTAATAGAGACATGAAGTTATGCGACTACAGAAGCCACAAGATGTGGTTATTCTTAGAGTAAGTACAACTAGGGGAAGTAACTGACCTGTGACAAGAGTTTAATACAAGAAATGCTCCTGAAACCACCCAGGTCCTGAGGACAGTCAGGCAGCCTCAGACGGCAGTCTGGGCCACTGGGAGGAGGATGGAGAAGGAGGTCAAGACCCACCAGCATTCCTCCTGCAGCTTGTCTTGGGCACCCCACAGAGGCATACTTTCACCCAAAGAGACCTTCAAATACTTCAGTTGGTGGGGATCTCTGAAGGCTGGGTTACATCAGTAAAACAGTGAGAGATCCTGAATGCTTGTCATGATTTTCTACTATTTCTGCCCCTTTTTTCGTCCATTCTCATTCAGGTCTGCAGCCAGGGAGGCACATAAAGCTAATCTGGGGGCAGCCTGCAATGCCATGCAACTAAAGCCACAGTACGTGCATCATGCTGCTCCATGCCACATTTTACAGTGCCTGCTACCAAACTAGGACAGCAGGAGTTTGGTTACAGCCCTGAAAAACCGGAGGTGCTTTTCTGCATTTGTCACTGTACTTGCCACCAGCACTGAAAAGAGCCAGCCCACTTGCTCACAGCTTTGTTGAGCAATCAACCATAAACACATGTGGAGCCTGAAATAACCTCAACCTGTAGTTGTCTTCTTTATCTTTCCTTCTCCTCCTCCTCCTCGCATTTGCCAAGTCAGATGAGCACCTTTTTTGAAGGTAAATACCAGTCTGGTATCACACTGAAGAGCTGGGAAGGAGAGTATGGACTTACCTTGTATTTTTTACCAACGGACATTTACCACTTGTGTGACTTCTTGAAGAATTTTGTCAGCGTTCTTTCCATTAGACATACCAGTATAAGAATGTTTCGCGTGGAATTTCAAAGGAGACTTTATTTTAAGTAACTCTGGAAAATAATGTTAGTCTAATACTGTCTGTGATTTTCCCAGATTCTTCACAGAAACACAGGAAACTTTCTGCCACTCTTCCCTGTTAGTTTCATATCTTCTGTTTATGATCAGAACAATTTTAAGGGGAAGAATCTACAATTCACTTTTACAGAACTGGTTTCTAAAGCTGAAGCCACATTGTGCAAATATTGTGCGGTGATGAGGAATCAGGCTTTTTAATAAGAAAATTAATTAATATTGTAGATTTATTTTTTTTTCTTCTTTATTCCAAGTAATCTCAATGCATGCAGCACAATAGGTATCTGTCCCTGGTTTTTAATTTCCCCATTCTGTTTGTAAAAGAAAATGGAATGCTACTTTAACTCCTGTTGCCATTGAGGGCAATGCCAATAACCCAAATGAACAGGAATGGAGTCAGGATGAATCTTTTTAATTGTAGAATCAATAGGGTTAAAATTAACCTTGGTAAAATCTGGGTTTAGATTATGGATTTAAGAAATCAAAGCTCCAAAACTTTATACATATAGATTATATATAAATTTATACATAGAGGTTTACACATATCATTGCAAATTTTTAAAACTCTAACATATTAATTCATTGTCAGAAATGGTAGATACTTTATCTGCATAATTGTAATTATACTGCTATAGCTCATCTCTTTTGTAAAATGAAAATTGCATTAGAAAAATGAACTATGTTCTTACTATTTCATTTTAAATGTGTTTTCCAGGAAGATGGATTCAAGTCTTAGTTGCTTTCTTCTTATACTGGATATTTAAATTTATTTCCTAGTTTGTGTATATAGTGAATGGGTCCTCTAGTTTCTTGAATATCCTTTCTAGTACACATGCATCCAAGCAGACAAGTGATAGACATCAGAAAATGAAGGCAACTCAAAGCTGTGTACTAATGTGTTCTACAAATATAGGTGCTTTAAATGGAAGGGTTTTATCTTGAGCTTCATTTTCCCATTGCACCCTGAGACAAATAACAGGTAAGGAAATGATGACAGCCTTAGAACAGGGTTTTCTCCGCTGAACTGACTGGAACTTTGCCATCAAATTTACAAGGGACAAAACTGAACCAGGATTTCCCACAAATGCAAAGGGTCTAGCTCTGCCACCTATTCCAGATTATGCACAATCCAGTGGGTGGGTTTCCTCATGAAGGAATAGATAGTGACTAGCTTAATGCGTTTAAGCTAGGCAATGCATCTACTAACCTCAGTTTCCACTAATACAGGCAAACTCAGAAAGCTCATGAAAAAAAACCAGACTGTGTGTGGTTTTATGTTTACGTACAGTTATGTATTCCAGTAGTCAGGGCACCAGAACACTGCTCAGACATTAGCTGCTTAATGTGCATGAGTGTGTTTGGAGGAGGAAAGGAATTAAATAGTACAGTAGAGTTGGGAAGGTGAAAGGTGGTACGATGATGCAGAAAAGTATTCAGATTATTGTAGAGAGCAGAGGTTCCCTTTCAGCTTGCTACATTTGAGGAAATACCCAAAATGTTTACCTTTTTATCCATTTGGCTGGCAGTTTGGTGGTCTGAACAGAGAACACAAAAGGACAAAATGGCATTTGCAAACACAAACCCAATGTTGAACATCCTTTATAACCCTGACAGGTATGACTTTAACACCTTGGAGACCTAACACTTCACCACGTGTTAAAATGAACTTGATCTCCAGAATAGATCCTTGTGACCAGTATAAAACCTACATGTGAAATATATCAAATCACCATATAAATGAGCTCTGACATCATTAAACTGCTCATTTTTAGGTACTTAAATGCAGATTTGTGAAAATCATGTCTAGTCTCCCAAGGCTAAAAAGATATTTTTGTGTTCTTTACCAAATGTCTCAGCTCTGTTCAAATGCAAGCTGTGTTTTCCCATGCATGGGGAGGAAATGGAGTGTCTCACTGCCCTACAGCTGTGACTCCCCTCACAGTGAATAGGTGATGACAGATGGGACATTGATTTTGGAATTCACATGATTTCTGAAATCCCATGTGGTTCTTGGTAGGCATGGCAGTGTTTATTTGCATCATCTTACATTGAAATTTTCCCTCTGCTGGTTTATCTTAGAACAGATAAAACACAATTATTATGCGCATGTGTATATATTGCTATTATTTGAAAAGAAGCTCAGATATTTCCTGCTCTTTTTCTACTCCTGCCTCACACCATAGCCCAGCCCAGCCTACCCTGGGGAAATACTCTTCATGCTGAGGGAGTGCATTGTGTGGGTACTGGCAAGTGCTCAGGGGTTACACTAGGAGGGAGGCAGCAGCTGAGTCAGAAGCACTGTGGTAGCGCTAGGCTGGGGGCAGCCAGCAAAGAAACAGTGGAGAGACAGTTCTTCTGCTTCTGGCTGCTAATGAGCTTTCTGGTGGCAGCACAGGATTATTTGTTTTTACAGGCTGCCCTTTGTTGACTTTAGGCTTGTTTTGCTTGCCATGCAATACAAATATTCCCAGGCGTTAAGCTTTCCTTGCCCCTACTGCCGCCTTTTCATATGAGACCATGTAGGAGCTAAATTTAAACTTGATTGACAGCATTTAATCCAGAGCAGGTCAGGGTGCTATTTTCCTGTTAAACGTCCTCTAGTTTGCTCCTTCTGTTCACAATCATGTCTCTAAAGTACTGTAGTCTGCTCTGGTTCGCAATGAAACCTTTTCTGCTTTTTTTGCCGCTGTGGGATAGTTACTCTTCATTATGTAGAGCCTCACGCTGCTTCGTCTGATCCTACATTGAAAAGAACAACAGCTATGGGCCTGGACAGCAGATGATGCCATGACTTACATACTCCTTCCATTATAATAGATAGCAGGCCTTGAATTCCACTATTGTAAACCACTAAACATGGAAATACAAAAGCAGCCCTAGTTACGTTTTCCCTTTCCTGACAGTCTTTGAGAAACATCTTCCTTGAGCAACTACATGTTCAGCACAACCATATGAGATCTTTTTCACAGCTTTGAAGACAACAATCTTACTGTCTGTCCCAGTACTGGATATAAGTAAAATTTTTTTTCTCTACCAGATATTTGTGCAATCTTTTACACATTATTTGCACATGACAACTCTTGCTGATGTCAACTAACTGCATGCATAAGACTTTACTGACTTTACCTAGTTACTTTATACCATCATTGACTCTGTGGTAAAATTCCTTGGTTTAGGGCTTGGGAAAGAAAGGCCAGACATCTTGGCTTAAGGTTTTACATATTATCACTTTTTCTGGAGTGTTAATGTTCTTCTAATGAGGAATGAGGAGTTACAGACTTTTGTTTTCAAAAATAATTCCTACAACACCGATGAAATGCACATACATGCACACAAATAAAAGCCAACAAACAAAAACCACCTGAACCACTCTGTGAATTTGGAATTCTTTTCAATGTTTTAAAAAGCCCTTTTCATGTGTTCCCCTTCATAGTCATGTCATATTCCTCATGACGTACTTGCATAATTTCTTAAAGTACATTGACAGTCATCTGCCTACACACATGTATAATATTAACTAATCAGTGCTTTTCCACAGTGTAGTTCATCAGGGTCAGAAATTAAATTTTATGAGTTGCTGACAAATCTATCCAAAAAAAAGCATGTCCTGACTCTAACACTGCTCTCAAGTAGTTGGTGCTTTCTGTTCAGGCAGCCTGTGAAAAAATGTCTCTAATATGCAGAATTTTGAGTATAAATGATTTTTTAAATTATATCGTATCAGAGAGCTGCCTCACAGTGCAGAACATTTACAGTTTATACACATAATTATGCATTTATGAGTTGCTGCTGCAAAAGTTGAAGTGTATATTCTTCTGTAGACCTATGCAGGCATATGTACACTCACACACACTCAAACCCTCTGTCTCATGCAGAAGGAGAACACATTTAAACAAGTACACCTATTGAACTACGCTGCTAGAATCCTTAGGACTTGGCTGCTAGGAAACCAGCAGCACTAGACTGGCTTATGTGTTATAAATGATACTGGATGAAATAATATTTGTCAATTGGAAGTGGAAAATTTGAAAACAGAAAATTACTCTCCTGAGAAATACACAAACAATGCAACCCTGCCCCCCTAAATCCTCCAGTAATCTAACACATAAACATGAGGGAAATAGACGGGAAGAACTGGGGAACTACTTGTCTAGGACTCTGGGACCCTGTGAACTGCTTGAAAATGGAAGAAGGATCAACTCATTTTCCAATAAAGAAACACAAGAAAAAAGATGAGCAAATCTCTGCATCTTACATATATAAGACAGGACCTATCAGTTTACCTTGTTTAGTTGTAAAAAAATTAGGTATTTATCTTGAGTAGTGCTTTTATCTCACTTATCAGCATGGGATCCAGAATTTGCCACAGGACTGTCTGTACTAGTTAAAAGCAAATGTCCTTCTTCTCTGGTCTTCCTTCTCCAACAGAATCCATAAATGGATGATTAGGGGCAGATAAAGACTGGAATAGAATGGATCATTCTTCCCTCTTTAAGTCCCCTGCCATGTTCAGCTTTTTTTTGGGTGAGGAGAATTTTTGGGAACTTGATGAAGTTTGCCTGTTTAGTAGCATTTAACGGATCTGTTCTCCAATGAGAACAGCTAGAGATTTATGTTGCATAAAGAACCATTCCCTTTTCCTTGCTTCTGACTTGTATCTTACTGCTTTTGTGTGATGATTCTTTATTCATATGTGGAAAAGTCAAGAAAAAGTTAATTTCTGAGCATCTTCTGCAAACCACTCATGGTTTTGTAGGTATCTAATGTATGTCACTCAAGTTTCTTCTTTTCCAGCCTGAAGACTCCTACTGCTACTCAGTTGTTCCTCATATAGATGATGTTTCTTGCCTTTTGTAATCTTTATTGCTCTTTTCCAGTTTTCATATATACTTCTCAAAAGAAGGGGACAAGAACATCACACACTAATGGGGCATTTAACTACTGTAAGTGATTGCCACTTAGACATCTAGACTCTCTAGAGGACATTTTGCTCCTTCCTGATGCATTAGAAGAATCATAGAATAACCAGGTTGGAAGAGACCCACCAGATGATCGAGTCCAACTATTCCTATCAAACACTAAACCATGGCCCTTGGCACCTCATCCACCTGTGCCTTAAACACCTCCAGGGAAAGTGACTCAACCACCTCCCTGGGCAGCCTCTGCCAGTGCCCAATGACCCTTTCTGCGAAAAAATTTTTCGTAATGTCCAGCCTAAATCTCCCCAGACACAGCTTGTGGCCATTCCCTCTTGTCCTGTCCCCTGTCACTTGGGAGAAGAGGCCAGCACCCTCCTCTCTACAACCTCCTTTCAGGTAGTTATAGAGAGCAATGAGGTCTCCCCTCAGCCTCCTCTTCTCCAGGCTAAACAACCCCAGCTCTCTCAGCTGTTCCTCATAAGGCCTGTTCTCCAGCCCCTTCACCAGCTTTGTTGCTCTTCTCTGGACTCGCTCCAGAGCCTCAACATCCTTCTTGTGGTGAGGGGCCCAGAACTGAACACAGTACTCAAGGTGCGGTCTCACCAGTGCCGAGTACAGAGGGAGAATAACCTCCCTGGACCTGCTGGTCACGCCGTTTCGGATACAAGCCAAGATGCCATTGGCCTTCTTGGCCACCTGGGCACACTGCTGGCTCATGTTCAGTTGCTGTCAACCAACACCCCCAGGTCCTTCTCCTCCAGGCAGCTTTCTAGACAGACTTCTCCTAGTCTGTATCACTGCTTAGGGTTGTTGTGCCCCAAGTGCAGGACCCTTCATTTGGCCTTGTTAAACCTCATGCCATTGGTCTCAGCCCAGCAGTCCAGCCTGTTCAGATCCCTTTGCAGAGCCTCCCTGCCCTCCAGCAGATCGACACTTCCACCCAGCTTAGTGTCGTCTGCAAACTTCCATCTTTCTGCTTTTCCTCCATTCTTGTACACCACTAAGAAAGGAGGTTTGATAGGAATATTTTTTATCCTCACTTTCTTTGTGCTTACGTAGGTGATCCAAATCAGTGTGTGATCCCAAGATTTCTATTGTCAGTAAAGGGATATGGGCAGATGTGCAATGGGAGGTAGTAAAGGAAGGACCATGGTTTTGGCATAAGTTTGATCATAAACTGGGCTAAGCCAGTCACAAAATCTCACCCTTGATTTATGAACACTAATTACTTTTTAATGTAATCATTTTAATTAATACTCGGTTCCCATTTCTTTGTTTATGCCTCTCCCTTGGGGAATAATTTATATTTTCATTGTGTTTCTTAGTAGAGGAAAGGCTAGGAACTGCATTTTAAAAATGCATGTAAGCTTAGTAGTCCCTTCATAACTCAATTTAAAACAGTTGGTATTAAATGACTCACAATGTTACCTTAAATCTTAGTAAATGTGATTTTTCTGTGGCCAAAGCAAAATTATCCAAATCACTAGGCCAAACAGAAGTTTCCTTTGTGCAAATATAATGAGTGCAGAAGGAAACTGAATCTAGCTTTGAAAGTCAGTTTTACATCTTTGCTATCCCATGTGTGAATGTGTATGTGTGATAAGACAGTGATGATATTCCAGCAGAAAGCAGCTGAATTTTGGTTACTAGGCTTCTAACAGATATGCAGGTCTCCATAGAGGAACATCAGGAGGCAACTTGTACTTGTATACTAATAAATAACTTTTATGAAAAAGATCACGATACACACATAAAAGGCTAACATAGAAAAATGTGGGCAATGTCTTCATCTTCAAAATGAAGACTTAGCTCATGACATTGCGTGAGTTTTGCTTTTCCAGAAGATAAAGCTATAAATCTCTCCTTAGAATGCCTTTAGTCTCTCAACCTTCATGTCTTTTAAATTAAGGCCTTTATTTATTTGCTCACAAATGTCTGAGCTTCCAGAAATGCTTAAAATACAAAGCAATTGCACAGGAGCTTAAATGGGACTAAAAAATTTTCAGCTTTCATACTGTCCTCTCCCATGCTACTTAATGTCTCTATTGCCCAAGCTCCGAATCATGGAAGAGACATTCTCCAGCTCCCATATTGGTTTCAATGCTGTAGAATTAACCCCCAAATTACTGCAGTTACTCAACACAACTTATGATGAACAACAGATAAAAAGCCCTCTTCCTCCACCTTGATTGCTAGGGTTAGCTAATTCCCGGTGTTTGAGATATTGTGATTCCCACATGAATTAAAACCCTGTATCTGTGTGCTCAGGACATGACTTGGTGTTGACTGCTGCTGCTGAAGAGCATCCTGTAGATTTCAATATATTGCTTTTGAAACTGGCCTTTCTGCCATTTCTGGGGCCCTTTTTTACTATAGGATACTCTGCTCAGATTATTTCTCTCTTCCTCCTCCTTTCCTCCCTCCTTCTTTTTCATATTCATTGAATTAAAATGCCCCAAATGAAACTACAGATATGGACACTAAACAGATGCCAGGACAGCATGTCAAAGACTTACTGTTTCCACACTGAAATTGAGAAAAGGTTGCTTATCTCTTTCTCTGCTCCTGCATCTACCAATGTCTTCAGAATTGCCATTTTGACAGACTTTGCTAGCTAATAACTGAACAACCAGCCTAAACCATAATAGCATCACCATAGGTAAAACAACATCTACAATAACGGTAATGATCTGAAAAAAAATACTTAGCAAAAATATATTTCATTGAATGAGATGATAAGGTGCCTGGTGAGGTCCCAAAAAATCGAAAAGTTAGAAGTTTGGTCTTGGATCTCTTCATTTCATCCTGAGTAGTAAAGGAGCACAATACCATAAAAAACAAAAAAACCCTTCTGAGTCTCTTTGAATCCACAGCAACAGCCTGAGGGGCAGTCTTGTCTATTATGTTTTTTTCTCATAGGCTGTTTCTGATAAAGGGTTTGCCTTAAAAATGTCTGTCACTATTATCCCTGCACTTACAAGGAATGCTATTATTTTGAATGCAAAAATGCTCCACTGAGACAGCCATGTAATCAATACAAGGCTGCTTGATGGTGTTCTGAAAAATATTTCTTGAGGATCTTTCCATATAGCTGTTTCTTGAACTTGCTGCCTGTGGTAGAGTACAATTGCCTGAATTTTTCCAATAGAGAAACCCCTGGTAAAAAAAAAAGCCCCCTGTAAAAGCAGCCTGGTGAGCTGCAGAAGGACAAGAACTTTTGAATGGGCTTTTCTCTGCAGAAATACTTTTTCTTTTTTTTCATGGCAATGCTTAGTTACTCTGAAACATGAGTGGCCATTTCTTACTCTTTGACACATAAACTTTCTGAAAATTAAAGGCCAAGCTGAATGTCATTCCCTCCTTAACTGCAAGATAGACTGAATTCCTCTTTACTGTATTACGTGCACTGACAGAGAGAACTTGAAAAAAATCAAAAGCACTGCAAGTTCAGGCACCATATTTACGCTGGTGGCACATAGGACACTATAAGAATATAAGGAAATAACACAATATTGTCTGACTTTGTGAAAGTACTTCAAGTCTATCTCTGTCACTCTACCACCTTGCCCTGTCTGGAGGCAAAAATATTTTTGCAGTACAATTTAGTTCATGAACAACAACTGAAGACTCATTATAAAATATTAATGTGACCCATATATATTATGAAGTTACAGCTCAATCTGAGGAGAGTTCTCCAAGATCTTTATGTACACTAGGAAGACAAAGGACGCCCTCAGAATTCCCATCTACATTTTGTTTTTATTTATTGTAGATGAATCTTGTTGCAGCAAAGAAGGAAGACTTCTGAAGTGTAGCTTCAGAACTTTCATTTGTAAAATGCAGAAGGTTTTTGTCTCCTCTCCCCCTTGTGAGACCTTAGTCTACTTCATCTAGGGAAATGAAATGACCTTAGGACCCTGGGACACTACCCTGTGTGAAGAATGTATTAAGAAGAATAGAAGGAAGAATGAGCTGAGGTTAGGTAAATTTGACCTATGAGAAGGGTCAGAGGAAGTAAGTTTGTTTAGTCTGTAATGGATGAAAATGGGGGAGTACATGATGACAGTTTTCTAATATGTAAACTGTCATAAGGAAGATTAATTCATTGTTCACTATGTTCATTACTCCTAGGACAAGAAATATTCAGGTTAATTTTAAGTAAAGTCCCTTTAAGCTACATATTAAGAAAAAGCAATCTTTATTAAAGGAATATTGGAACAGTGGCACGGCTGAGGGAGGGTAGAGGGTTTCTTCCACTGGAGATTTTTGAAAGGAGGTAAGATGAACGTCCCATTCAGATTGCACTGGCAAATATCATCCTACCTCTGAGGAAAAGGAGGGCATAGATAAACCCCTTTGATGCTTTGCAGGTCTCTATTTCTATGATTCTATGATTAATTTCTGGAGATATTTAAATTCTTGCTTACAAAGCTGCCAAGCAGCCTTCCCACCTCTCTGGAAAATCCATGGCACCTGCAGTACTGAATCATAGACCTTTTGCCACCTTGGCCACCCCACAGAACCTCACTATGCTTTCTAGATGCAGAGAAAGAGTGTGCTAATAGGTACCCAAGATAACTCTATTTCACCCTGAAAAAGTCTGCTACTGTGTTCCCTTCAACCTCTTACAAAAGACTCCATACAAAAGATCCACGGTCATATAATAAAGTGCATGAGGATGGAAGATAGAGACAGCCAATTAGAACCTTATAAATTTAATATACAAATATCATGGTTGGAAGAAAAGTGAGAGCAAAGTCTATTCTTCCTATTGTCCATCTTAGAAAACTTCTTAGGAGTGACATTCAGCATCTGCTACTATTGAGACATTGACTGTATTTGTCCAACTAGGACAGAAAGATCTCCTTGCTGTGTTTCCCAGCCTTCTGCCTAAAATGAAAACCTACATTTTACACTTTCCATCTTCTACTTATATATACTTATAAGTCTTATGTCTTATATATACTTATGTCTTATATATACTTTCTCTTCTTGACAAAAAATATCAAAAATGCTCAGCATAGAGGAGGAATCTTACGTGCTTTTACCCACTGCACAGTGAGAAACAACTAACTTTGAAGCCAAGGAAATTATTTGACTATAAATTTCTGAGGGTTGATAATGAAGACGCTTTAGAATTGTGCTGCTTTCTTCCTAGGTCTTCCTTTCTTCTAGCAGTCTCCCAAACTAGATCTGTTCTTTACTTACTAAAATCTGAGAAAAACTTGCAATGCTGCTTAAAAAGGGAGAAGCCATTCTTGCAGGAGAGAAGAGAGTTTTTGTTGCTACTGCAGCTCACTTAATAAACTTCAGCTGTCTCCCATGCTTAAAGATCCCCGCTGAGATTCCTGATCAGAGGAGTTCATATTATTCTTTGTGAATATGACTGAATTCAACTCTCATATTCAAAATTAAATCTTTTTTTTCCCCTTTCCATAACTATCTTAGAGACTCACTCGTCATGGTGAGGACGTCTCAAAAGCCTCTGCATCCCCACACCAGGCCTGTAACAGATCATACACGAATGCCCTGTGAGAAGGAATGCAGGGTGGCCACCAAGTTCTGCTTCTTCAGTTCTCACCATCCCATTGGGGAGAATAAAACTCTCAAATTGTTTCTTGTTCCATAAAGTTGTCTTTACTTTTCTAATTACAGCTGCATTGTTGAGCAATCAAGTACGTGATTTCTAACAACCACAGCCAACAGCCATTGCCCCAGTCTCTTCAAAATTGGCTTGGAGCAAGCTATGCATTGCTCAACTCCTCATCTGATCATGATATAAACAGGCAGCTTAAAGAAATACCTGACTCTTGTCTGAAATTTAAAATCCATTACTTTTCTCTGAAGATGGTATCTCAGCATACTGTCACTCTTTGCCATGCCATGCTATATTTAAGACATTTCATCATTTCAAAATCCTTATTGTGTTGCTGTATTACTGTCATCTCTCTGTATCTAAAAAATTAGTCCCAGTAACTATAAGCCATGGGGGTTTTTTTGTTTTCCTTCTTTCTTTTTACTTCAGGACATGCTGCCATATATGAAAATGGCATGTCAAGCTGAAAAATTGCCTGTAATCCATCCATTCAGCCTTAGCATTTGAGATGCCTGTATGCTTCCTCTGTGGAATTTTATTCCCATATTCATCTTATTTTCTTGATCAACAGCCTGTAAGTCTTCTCTGCTTTAGCACTATTGAGGATTCCCCATAGCATCCTTATTCTCTGTCCCCTACTCTCTTCTTTCAGCTGCATTCACACTTTATTCTGTTAGCTAAAGTCCTTCCCTCTGAGTTTGACAGATCTCATTCAAAATGGGAACTTGATCAAGGATTGCAGCTTGCTCAGAATTGGCCACCTTGAAGTACAGAAATGATCTTTATGCAGTCAGTGATAAAAATTATTATTATCAATTTTTTACATGTATTCTATACATCTCCAGTTCAATATTCTTTATATCTAAGACATTATGTCCTTACATGAATTTGCTTATTCTAGACCATCCAGCCTAGACAATACTCAGGAGAACCACAGGTTAAACGTGTTTGAATTGTCAGTATCACTTACAGAAATGATCTAGGTTCTCACTGGAAAACTGTACATTGGAAAGTTCAATTCTGCACCCAAGTCTGACACAATTTGTTGTAAAATTTGTCAGAACTGAAGATATGTGAATTAAAGATATGGTTGCTTTATCATCCTGGAAGTCACAACCAGAGAAAATAATATTACAGTAGGCAATGAATTATTCACGTTTCAATTTGTACCAGAGAGACTCCTAGTAATTTCAGCAAATGAGTTACAGCAACAAAAAACAGGTGGGATTTGGGTTCATGTTTCTGTGTAGCAGAATCCATGCGTTTATGAAACACCATCCTAAAAGAACATTTCTGTTGAAATGACCATAAGTCTGAGCTGACCCAAGAGTTTTTTTTGTGGCATCTCTTATGTAGCTCAAGAGAAGACCCTTACCTCAGATGCTGTTTGCCTTCATAGAATCAAGAATTGTTTCAGTTGGATGGGATGATAAAGACCACCTAGTTCCCGCCACCCCTGCCCCCTGGCAGGGACACTTTCCACTGGATTAAGTTGGTCATAATCACACACAACCTGGTCTTGAACACCTCCAGGGATGGGACATTCATGACTTCTCCAAGCAATCTGTGTCAGTGCCTTAACACCCTCACAGTAAAAATTTCTTCCTAATACCTAATCTAAATCTACCCACTTTCAACTTAAAACCATTACCCCTTGTCCTGACACTGCACTCCCTGATAAAGGGCTCCTTCCCAGCTTTTCTGTAGGCTGTCTTGAACTAGTGGAAGGCTGCTATAAGGTCTCCCCAGGGTCTTCTCTTCTGTAGGCTGAACAAGCTCCCTTGGTCTTCTCTCACATGAGAAATACTCCAGCCCTATGACAAACCCTTGTGGCCTTCCTCTGGATTCGCTCTAACAGATTCATGTCCTTCCTGTGCTGAGAACTATAGAATTGAACACAGTAGCCCAGGTTGGGCCTCACAAGAGTGGAGTCAAGGAAGACAATGACTTTCCTTGATCTGGTCACGTTGCCTTTGATGCAGCCCAGGATATAGTTGGCTTTCTGGGCTGCAAGCATTCATCGCTGGCTCATGTTGAGCTTCTCATTCACCAGCGCACCCAAGTCCTTTTCAGGGCTAGTCTCCATCCATTCTCCACCCAGTCTATAACTGCTTGGGATTGCTCTCAGGTATAGGACCTTGCACTTGGAATTTTGGAACTTTGTGACACTAACATATGAGATTAGTTTTCTCTGGTGTTTTCTCACAACAGGCTCATACACTGTGGGTTTCACACTTTTCTCTCTTTTTAGTACTGGAATTTGGATGAAAACAAGAAATTTAATTCAGATTCTAAAACCCACCTGCTCTAGAGCACTGGTGGCTCTCGTACCCTCTTGAGTGGACCATCTAGACAGAAATAGATAGCTGATAGATACTGATAGCTCCCCTTATAGGCAGAAAGAAGACACAAAAATAGCTGTTTTGTCCAAATGTTTCTGACATTCTGATGGTTGTGGAGATCACTGCTCACTTTCTCAAGATGCATATGGAGTTTCCCAGGACAACCAAGCCATCAGTATAATTTCCCATTTACCAACAGCTCTCCCAGGTTAGCTTTTGCAAGCAACAAAGCAAACTCCATTTGCTCTAGACCATGCTTTTCCTTCAGCTCAGATCTCCTGGTTCCCTTGCTCCCTAGTACTTCTAAGTTCCTACTCACCATAGGGTTACAAACCCTTTCCTGTTATGAATTAGCCATCACTGGGAAGTGACTTTTGCCTCTAGTTGCAAGGAAGCAGCAGCAGGTTACCCATACGCTTAGAAGAATAGAGGTCTCTCTGCCATCCCCATAGGAGGCTACATCCATCTTATCAGGAAAGTGAGGGATAAGTAAGAGCTTTTCTTTTCCTTTCTTTCTGGTTTAAACATCCTCAAAGCGAGACGCTGGCTTCCTCAGAGACAAGGAGTGTGCAGTCTGTTCTGGTGGTTGTCAGCAATGAAAGTCATATAAATTCAGTGGATTTCAGGCATCAGCCAAGCCAAAATCCTCTAAGTCTGGAGCTGTTGTGCATGACTGATGAGCTGCACTGGCTCAGACAAGCTTGACTATTACATGGAGATGTGGTCATGGGTAAGTCTGATGCAATGATGTGACGAGACTAGACTACAGGCAAGGGAACAGGCAGGGGAAGTGCACTGTGAGTCAACTCAGAATCTGGAGCCTATAGAGGAAGTGTTTCATCCCTTCCACCAAGAGATGAGCTCACCACATAGGGCAGAAGAAGAATTGCTACTGTCCTTGCCGTAGACACACTGAGTTACAGTGGTCTGGTTTAGGCATCTGTGGATCAGAAGATTAAAGAGAAGACAAAGCTGTGAGTGGATCACTGGTATAAAATGAATTTACTGTTTTGCTTTGTTCTAAAACTGCCGATATGGAGAGGTAAAGAGAGAAACTACATGTTGTAAGTGTTACAGTACAGCATTTAACAGTATGGTAGGGATCTCCTCTTAGCACTGAAAGTTACAAAAATAATTAAAAAACTCTCAGTCTGAGTGTTTCACCCTATTAAAATTACAATTATAACTTATTTATCATGCCTTGATTTGAATTCCTAACACAGATTAAAATTCCAGTAACTGATTTCACAAAGGTCTGAAAAGGCAGTGAGAACTGGAACCATTGTTTTTATAGGATAGTTTTGCAAACAAATGGGCATGTCTTTGAATGAAACCAATGGGAACATTAAGTGTTGTCTTATGGAAATATTAGAAATGGAGATTATTAGTTGCTCTCCAAGAACACAACTTTGTGTCAGGTTCTGTTTTCTATTTTGCTACGCATAAATACTGCATATATATGCTGGGCTATGGGTGGAGCAAATTCCTCTCATCCTCCCTCACTTAAAATTGCATTTAGTAGCTCAGATCAGGGCCAGTTTTCTATTTCCATCATTCTTTTTATCTTAGAATTTGGTTTTAGTATGGGGTTTGCAGAGGTATGGGTACCTGAGGTATGGAAGGCAGTGTGGAAGAGCAAGTGTGACTGTGAGCATGTAATGCATTTTTTGTGCCTCCCTGGAACAGAGATGACAGCTGGGATTTGTGTGTCTAAGCAGTGTCTAATGCAGGAATGCTCATGGGCAAAGTGCCATGCCACAGGCTACGGCATAAGGCATTGAGAAATTAAAGGAAGAAAACGATGTTAAGAACTGCAAGTTACTTAAAATTTAAGGAAAGTAAACTTTGCCTGTCTTACACAAAATACTTATGAAAACAAGCCTTAAACAAAAGGATTTTTTAAAGTATTCTCAATAGCTTTAAATGGCGCATTTCCAAAGTGTCTTTTGGGAAAAAAGAAAGGGAAGATTTATTGAAAGGTGCCTGTAGGGGGAGATGGTTGCTCAGGAGATGGGCAGTAAAGATTTCATCTCCAGGTCACCAGCCCAAGCCAGTTTTACTTACCAGTGGCCAAAAGCCTACTGTATTATCGTCATTAGGAAAGGACATGAATCACCTGAGAGTCTGTGGAGACATGAAAATGTCCAGTTCAATAACATATATAAATTTTTTTTTATAATCCTTTTGGGATTTCTGAAGTACACACAAACAAAAACATCTTTCTGGATGTTTATGCAAACAGTAGAATAGAAAATACTAGCCCTCCCCTCCCCTTCCCTCCCCTTCCCTCCCCTTCCCTCCCCTTCCCTCCCCTTCCCTCCCCTTCCCTCCCCTTCCCTCCCCTTCCCTTCCCTTCCCTTCCCTTCCCTTCCCTTCCCTTCCCTTCCCTTCCCTTCCCTTCCCTTCCTTCCCTTCCCTTCCCTTCCCTTCCTTCCCTTCCCTTCCCTTCCCTTCCCTTCCCTTCCCTTCCCTTCCCTTCCCTTCCCTTCCCTTCCCTTCCCTTCCCTTCCCTTCCCTTCCCTTCCCTTCCCTTCCCTTCCCTTCCCTTCCCTTCCCTTCCCTTCCCTTCCCTTCCCTTCCCTTCCTTCCCTTCCCTTCCCTTCCCTTCCCTTCCCTTCCCTTCCCTTCCCTTCCCTTCCCTTCCCTTCCCTTCCCTTCCCTTCCCTTCCCTTCCCTTCCCTTCCCTTCCCTTCCCTTCCCTTCCCTTCCCTTCCCTTCCCTTCCCTTCCCTTCCCTTCCCTTCCCTTCCCTTCCCTTCCTTCCCTTCCCTTCCCTTCCCTTCCCTTCCCTTCCCTTCCCTTCCCTTCCCTTCCCTTCCCTTCCCTTCCCTTCCCTTCCCCCCCTACTCTCCTTCTCTTTCTTTTTCTTACTTTTGTAAATTATTTCAGTTGACTTGTGAAATCCCTTAAAGAAGACACAAAACTTTGTAAGAAGCCTTTATCATCTGTTTTCTTTTAAAGTGTAAGAGACCATTGGAATTTTTGAGAAAAATAAATTATGTTTGGGACTATTTTCCCCTAGAAAAACAATAATAAACAAGGCACTAAACAAAATGTTTTGCAGCAGCCACTGTCTGAAGCTTATTGTAGCAAGGCATAATATGCTAAAACGCAACTCGATCAGATTTGATTCAGGGTGATGTCTTTCTTTAATCCACTGGAGTAGAGAACAAAGCTTAAATTATTTGATTTAATAGCAAACAGACAATAGTATCAATAGCACTTCCCATTTAACTTATGGCAACCATTAATATGTTCTGCACGCATATCCAAGAAAAAGATGCATTTTCCCCATTTGGTTGGTTTCATCTTTTGAAGCATGTCTCCATCATAAAGCAGACTTCAATTTCCTTCAGGAACCACAAAGTACCCAGCTCTTTTCCTCTCCTTCACTGTGGTTAGAAGTTTATTTTTTAGTTGTGGTAAGTGCTTTGCACCATATTTATCTGCATGTTGTTTGTTTTAGGAGTGGAGCATAGAAAGCTATTTTCAACACAGTCTTCTACCAAGGCAAAGACTAATAAGCAAAAGACTGTACAGAAAAAGTTTAATGAAATTGTTATGGGTCACCATGCTAGTTGAATCAGAAAGTCTGTGAGAGTCTCTAGACCATAGCTGTGGAGCTTCTCCTGCAAGAAATACGTGACTGAGGCATGAGCGCAGACCCAGTCAGTAGTGGAACAGGGTTTTGTACATAACCCCAGGCGGCTCACTTCACTTTCCAGAAGTTTTGAACACATAAAGGATGTTTTCTGTTTAATTTCCACTCTTGTTTCTTTCAGGGGCCTTACAGCTTGTTAGGACTAACACATGTGTAGGGTTCTTCAATCTTTTACATTACTGGATTGGCAAATTGACACTGGCAGCTGGCGAAAGCGTATAGTCTCATGGAAAGTAGACAAGTCATCCTAGGAGGGCTCCTAGTTACTGTAATCTGTATGCATGATGATTCTACCACTAGCAATTTATGTAACTCCCATACATTTCTAATCTATTTGAAGGTATGTTTGCCTGAACAGGATTTGGCCTTGTTTTGGAGGACATCAGAGAGGTGGTGGTAGGAGTGATCAGTATGCAAGGAGATAATATTTGTCAGCTTCTTTCTCTTGTTTGTTCTTAGGCAATGAGAGAAAATAATAGTTAAACCTATATTCAAATGCTTGCTAAATATAAACACTCTATAAACAGTTGAATAGAACAACCTAGAAGATTTTACATGACATACAAGAAGCAGATGAAATTCTGATGCTTCCAGATAAAACTCATGAAAAAAATGTTTCTTGTTTGCCTGTAGAAAACATATTTTTGCTTGTTTCTTGATTTCTCAGGTTTAGTTTTGTATTCTTTAATTTGATTTTTCTCCTTAGCTTTCTACCCTTTATTTCCTATATGATCTACTGCAAATTTTGCAGCTGCAGTGATGCTGACCTCAGCTTCGTTACAGTACCACTCCTCCATCTTCTGATACTACCATGCTAAAATAAAAATAAAACCAATGTGTCTCTCCTCCTTGTCACATCCTCCCTCTTGCATATCACCAGTCTTTTTCTGAAGTGGCTGTTAGAGGAATTCCAAGTACATTTTTCTGAAAAAGAATTTTCATTTCTACTTCCAGAAGTGCTGTCCTGTCTTCTTGTTGGTATTACCTGTGCAACAAACAGTGCAACGTATTCTTTGCCTTTTATAGTTGCCCACATACATATTGACCTCATACAGGCACTGTCATCAGCAGCTTAAGGGAGGTGATCCTCCAACTTTGCTCGGCACTGAGGAAAGCACACCAGGAGTTCTGGGTCGAGTTCCAGACTCCCCAGTACAAGCAAAACACAGACATCCTGCAGCAAAGGCTACCAAACTGGTCATGGGCATTAGCACAGGACTTCCAAGGAGATGCCAAGGGAACTGGGCTGTTTCAGTGTTAAGAGGAGAAGTCCTGGTAGGTCCTTGGTGTAAGCTTCAACATCTGGAATTGCCATTTCATATAAAGAAATTATGCATTAAAATTAACATAATTTTATAGATAAAGGAAAACAAAGCAGTAGATACATCTCATCAGTCTGCTGAGGTTTCAACAGCTACAAGGAAATATCACATGAAAAAAGAATAACAAATCAGTGGATAAGACATACAGTACAGAGGTAACTAAATCTTGAAAAAGTGTGATATTTGTTTCACCAATAAATGAAGCATACCACAATGATGAAGTAATGTCAAAGGAAAAATTGTGCCACCATATTTTGAACACCATTTATTTAAATCATGCCACATCTCTGACTTGAGAGGGAAGCTAAGGGTTTGAGTATGCAACATGTGCCCCTACAAGTTAAAATAGTATGTCTGGGGATATGCTCACTATTGCTTGTTTTATAATACATAGATATAATGAAATTTTGGGGCTTTTGAAAAATTGCCTTTTCTACATCAGTTGGGTTTTTTGATGTGAACCACTTGATGACACTGAGGCAACATTGCTGTGTGTATTGGATATCATTTACATGTAGTGTAATTTCATAGAATCATAGAAACATAAAACGGTTTGGGTTGGAAGGAACTGTAAAGATCATCTCGTTCCAACTGCCCTGCTGCAGGCAGGGGCACTTTCTACTGGACCAGGTTGCTCAAAGCCTCATCCATCCCCGTCTCCAAGGAGGAGACATCCACAACTTCTCTGGGCAACTTGTTGCAGTGTCTCACCATACTCATACTTGAAGAACTTAATCCTAATCGAAATCTAATCTAAATCTATTCTCTTTCATCTTAAAACCATTACCCCTCATCCTATCACTACACTCCCTGATAAAGGGTCCCTCTCAGTCTTTCCTGTAAGGCCCCCCCTTTAAGTACTAGAAGGCTGCCATAATAGGTTTCTATCAGAAAGTGAATGGGCCATTGAAAACGGGGTCTGTTTGTCCATAGCTGTGTCTTTTGTGATTTTTGGCACATGAAACATTTTAGAAGGAAATATGCTATTCAATTAAATAGAAAAAAATGGATAGAGGCTAAACAGCAAATAAAACATATGAAATAAAAAGGGCAGGAGTTTTAATGGACATGAACTAACAAGGCTAGTCTATGACACTTTTCAAAAGTAATGTTTCACTAATCTACAATCCAGTTCTTTTGCTGTTTTTTTGGATTTTTTTTTTGTTTTGGGTTTTGTGGGTTTTTTTCCTTCATGTACTTGCATGTATATATTGGTACTTTGTACTAGCCTGCAACAAAATGTCCAATTTAAAACTCAAATAATGTTATTTTAACAGCAGCTCTACTAACTCTAAGAAAAGCCATATTCCACGAAGTACTTTCATCTAAACCCTGTTTAAGCGGCATTGGGAAGTACTATGGATTACAACACATGACTGAAGCAAAAATGAAATTAACAGATTTTGGGGAGAGCAGAGGAGTGTAATTAAAACAAATCAAATCAAACAACCTTTACAGACATAAAATCATTTCTTAAGGACAATTCCCACTAATATCAATGAAAGTCTTGACTGAATGTATATTGAATTAATACTAAGAAACGCCTACAGTTAAGCCAGAAGCTTTTTTACTGTAAGCCTATAACACATTCTGGTTTAGGACCATTTCCAAGGTGTTAAAACCTGATTTAAAAGAGAGGATTTTTCTTTTTAATACCTAGTCTCACGTCAGAGGAAATTTAGGAAAAGTTCATGCTAATTTGTGACACATCATGGTTAATGCTAAAACTGAACCTCTTTTATTCTTTCATTCTGGTTCATGTGAATTTGTACATCTTAGGGATCATTTAAAAAAAAAATCACCATCAACATGAAGTTCAACTGAATCATACAGAACAATGAATCTTGTACAATTCCAGTTTACAGAATTTTCCCTCAGCTTTTCCAGTTCCTGAGCCCAGCGTACTCATACAGCAGTCGTGTTGTAGAGCTCACCTCAGATGTGGGCTGACTTCTAACAGCTTGCTCAGGTTCTGGTGCAAGGTTTGCATGGGAGGCTTGTCAGGAACACTGTGCTTCCCATCAGGAGTGTTTGCTGGGAGGAGGCAGCAGAACCATTGCTGACCTGCTCTGAAGTGAGTGCTCATAACTGAGAACAGAAGGTTCTACGTGGAGCACCTGCCAATGCCAGGCATGAAGAAGCCATCCTGTGCCATGCTGTAACCCCACATCAAATGGCAACTTGGCTTTCAAACAGTACAGATTTGGCTTATAACCCAGGTTTTACTTACACACAAAGCCCCAGCTTGGTACGAGACCAACTGGGACATAAGCTGGAGCTTTGCTGCTCAGTAAAATGCTATGTGACTACCAGCAAGGAACCTGTCAGCTAATATCGATTCTGCATTAAGCAAAGTTGCTGAATAATGCTGAATACCGTGCATCTTGATAGGCTAATGGGATTAAGAAGTCTGTAACCTAACTAGCCCTGAGAGATCTGCAACTTTAACTGAAAATGCCTGCAAGGAGGAAGATCTCCAATAGTAATGATGAAGATATTTTTTTGGTGAGCTATTTTTGCAGTGGAGTAGTTACTGTGCATACGTATGAAATGTGTACAGTAATCTATGTAGCAAATTAGCAAATATATTATACTATATTTTAGAAGTATTTTGTTTATACAGAGAGACTAGCTAGTAACTTCCAGACCCTAGCTGTGAGGTACTATGCCCACTGGTTGGTGTTTGGCCGGTATTCTGCTGCCTGTCACACAGCCTCAGCAAAGGAAAATAGACTAATGAGTCTGATAGCAAGTCAAATTTGTAGCGGGGAGAGGATATCATGTCCCCAGTTAATGGTAGTAGTAGCCCTGGGAGAAAAATAATTTCTGTCTACTAGGAATCCGAACACCATGTCAATGCCTTCTTCATGAGACTAGCATTGTCTCAAGCACTGATTCTAATCAGAGACCAAAACAGAATCTCCCTTGTTCATGGCCAGCTCCACATTTATCCAGCAGCTCTCTTAAAGGAATTAACCGTGCCAATAGCGTATGCTGTTAACATGAAGTCGTTGCCTGTACAAAGGCATGTGTAGGGTGTACTTCTGAGACAGGGCTTTTGCCTAAAGCATCCCAGACCTCTCTAGTGAACATCTAGGGACTCCCACGATGAGAATAACAGTCTCTAATTGTCCGTCACAGCTACTTATATCTTTTTGACTTTCTTCTTTGATGCAGGATTCACCCTGCACTGAGAAGACAGGCTATAATTTGCTTCCCAACAGTACCAGGAAAAATTTAAATGGAGACCTCGGATCTAGTCGTGTGTATTATATCCTTATGAGTTTCAGTACACTCTGGACTACTTCTCAGACTTAATGGTTCTGGGACAATCTTTTCCTGAGATGTTTTCAGCAACTTTGCAAGCAGATAATTTGCTGAAGTCAATCGAAAGTATTCCAGACTGAAGCCTGCTGAGAGTGCAAGGACCTTCCCCTCACTTGACTGTCAGCAAGCAACTATTAAGCAGCACTAGAAGAGAGAAGATCCATGTTATGGTGTGATTGTTTTGAACAATTATTTTCATTTCACTTTTACTATCATTTTTACTTCTTGGAGAACCAGACTAAATGTGATATCAAGGCAGCAGTATTCTATATCCCCTTTGTATAATGAGAGCTGCTAGCTAAAACATAAAGCAGCAAGAGCATGCTCAGTATCTCCTGTTGAAAGTGAGAGAAAATTAGGTTGTCCAGCTTCAGTTACTTATTCTGGAATTTGGCCAAGACTATAAAGCTAATCTCATTCTTGCCAAATCTATGTCACAGGGTATTCATGTGGTCAGCACCTTGGCAGCTGCATTGTACACAGCCCCTGTTTAGATAACTCTTTTCATACAAATACTGTAGAAGGACCTGGCTTTTAGATGCAAAGTAATCATGAACCAGAATGTACTTACTACATGCGTGCAGCAAAATATTCCTGGAAAATAGTTTTCCTCATCCTTATTAAACAGTTACAATCACATGGGATAGCCAGGGTGTAGTGCAGATGGAAACCATCAGGGCTCAGGAAAATATTTAGTTTCCACTAGGAGATTTTTTTTTCTTCTCCACCAAAGCTTATAGTTTGATTACCTTTATTTTGATGCTCTCCAATCTCTTGCAGCACAAATTATCCTATTCTTCTAAAAACAACTTGATTTCAAGTTTTGGAGTTTGGGTGTAAATTCAACAGAACTGTTGACTTCTTTAGAGAGAAAACCAACGTTTTGCCTAAGGTAACTCTGTAGGCTTCCATTATAATCGGTGGAATGACAAACACTTCTCCAACCAATGAGTCACAGCTCCCACTTCAGCCTCCCACTCTGAAAATTCAGTTCATATGGTTAAGGCCAAGTTAATCCTTTCCTTTGGTTCTTTCTGATGGCTAATGGGCCAACTTGCAGGAGGTTTGCTAGGCTATTTGTTTATTTTCAGAGAAAACAGTTAATATCCAAATAAATGGTCCAGATATGTACAAATAATGCAAAAAAGAAATGTTCTTAGCTGCCATTTTATGTCTGATTTGCCCTTGTATTATGGAAAGAAAAAATACCAAGGAATCACTACAAATCTCCCTGACTACTCCTTGTACCATAAGGTTGTCCTTATTCTAACCCCCATGCAGAAAGTTCCAGCAGAAGGCATTTTTGGAGGAAGGTGAGGAAGCAAGACAAAGCCTAAAGGAATTTCATATACTGGTGATTTGTAGACATTCATTCTAAAAAGGATGTATGTTGGGATTGCTGGTACTCTACCAAGTCATTGCACATAAAGCCTCAAAAAATTCCATGTCATTTGCATTGGCACAAGGATATATTTTCCTTTTACCCTTAATCTAAGCTAGTATAGATGAAAAAGTACTGAAGGGAAGACATGACAAATGTGAGTCACCTCTATTAACTTGCAATAGTCATGTACATGTGTCGAAACAGCAGATTAAAATGGATTAGTCATTCGTACAAATAAGAACAACATTTGATTCCGCTAGGATAAGAATCACAAAGGCAATCAATTCTCATACAGCATATGTTAAAGAAAACTTGGCACAAAGGACAACATACCCTCAGTGTTCGGATAGACATTTCAAGTACACTTATTATTTTTTTCAGCTTTCAGGTTACTAGTCTGCTCCAGCAGGCCATGAGAGACCACAGCTTGAAGGTAAAAATAATAGCTTTACACTCCTCATTTATTCTCTAAAGTCACTATATTTTGTCTTGTTTGAACTTTATTTCCATGTGGTTTAAATCCTATTCATACAGCCATGTTAAAATGATGTTAAACTGCATGGTAAACATATTGTAATAAATGTAATTTTCTGGATAATAAATACCTATTTGGGCATTCTTCCATGACTCTTTTTAATGATAATTTTACCATACACAGAACTGCCAATTAGCATGCAGTTAAAATTAATTTCCAACAACTGGACTGCCACTCTCAGCCACGCATGACAACTGTGTCAATGGATGGACCATATTTATGCAAAAGGTTTTGGACCAAAGAAGGAGGTTACAGCTTAAACAAACATAAGTATTTTGATATTATCACAGAATATTCCCAATAATTTGCTCATTTCATTGGGATTTTGCAAAGAGCCACCAGTCACGTTTCAGAGGTGTTAAGGTGTTACTTTGCTCACTGGCTCTCCCATGCAGCTGAAATTTGTTGTTGTCTAAGAGCATGGAGCCATATCATATACGAAAAAACCCAGGGCATAAGAGCAGTATGTACCTTGGTAAAGATGTGTAATAATTCCTTAGCTCCAGAATCATTTGCATGAGCTCTCTGACAGAGGGGATCAGAGTCACAGCTAGAGAGATAGTCAATTTTGCTGCCTTACAGGTATGCTCTCTGAAAAGCAGTCACGTAAAAGCCTTTTGGGTAGATGCAATCATAGCAGTTAATTCTCCCTCATTTCTGCTGACAGCTCAGTGGATCCACAAATTGTCTGCTCTTAAGTTAGGCCACCATATTCTGCTTGTTTCAATGGCAATGGCAAACTTACAGGACTACAGTACTGCTTTGGAAAATATTTTAAAAGCCTGAGATATTTTCTGGCCATGCTTTAGGTAAGTGCTTTTGAAATTGCAAAGGCATTGCTACAGTCACCCTGAGTTTTCATGCATAAAAATGTAAACAGATTCTCTTCTGATGCAAGGAATCAAGTGAATTAAAACCAACATCAGCCATCCCTGAGCTTTTTTGCATTCCTGTCATTCAAGAGTGAAAAGCATTTTCTGTTTTAATTAACTGGAGAATAAAAAGCAGTATCCAACTGAGATGTAGGATCTTTTTATTTCTTGGAATCAATTCTCCCACAGAAAATAGACATTTGTGCTGGAAATGCAGACCCAGATGAAATCTCAAGACTGTGATCAGGGATATCAAGAACACCAAAGATTAACTTTGCACTAATTCCTTGCAGTTGAAAAGAAGCCACAACAGTCAAGCCTCTTCACCCTGGACATTCACTATGTTTCATTGCTCTTCAGTTTCTCCCTTCTTTCTCATTTTCCGCGACATAGGTATATAGATGTGTGTGCATACACATATGTGGGAGGGTGCTAAACGGTGCTCTCATTATGCTCCGTTTCCTCTAGCAGTGCCTGCTTTCCTCTCTGCTGCTTGTGCTGCCCGTGCGTGCCAGCAACATCTGTGCACACTCAGTGAATTATGTGGAGTTGCCTCAGAAGCCAAAGGAGGAGGTGACAATTGGTGGACATCTTTCTCTGCCTGACAGGATACGTAAAAACAGTCCAGTTGGACAGATTTCTTTCTGTGCTGAGGGGACCAGCAGATTATTTTCACAATTTACTGGTTTGAAAGCTCAGCGTTTTCATGCCTCACTGACTAGAAAGCTATTGGGCACAAAATCCTGAGAACATGAGAACCAGCCTTGGAAAATGTTGTTTGTTCCTCCCACTATTTTTCCATCTTCATTTTAGTGGGCAAAGAGTATAGTCAATGTTGAAAGGAGAGGTATAATATTGCTGGTCATTTATAAGCCAGCAGCGGGATGCAGTTTATAAAGTAAAGCAACAGCCATTCAAGCTTCTGAAGATCCCTGTAACAAGTACAGTTGCAGCTGAAGTTGTTTGGCCTTCTTCCTGTCTCTACAGAGAAAGCTTAGCTGGTAATAAACAGTGAAGGAAACAGAAGTGGCCTTTCATTTGCAGCTCCTCAGGTGGAGGCACAAGGGAGAGGAAGGGTAAAAAGCAAATACTGCTGCTGCATCTCCCATAACTACAAGTCTCTGCTCTCTCAGCATCAGGTAATGACACATCTTTCAAGATCTGGAAATCATTTTAACTCTTAAAAGAGTTTAAACACCACTGTTATTCCAGTGAAACCAAAAGCAGGAGCAAGAGGAAGAGGCTGTCATTCTGCTCGCAACGGCTTGGTTGCCAGTGTAGGAGAAGACTTGCTTGTTCATGTACTTGCCAGCAAGTTCCCAAAGGTACCTGTCTTGCTCAAAAGGCCATTTAGTCCTCAGGGGAGTGATCTTCTTGGGCTGGATCCTCCCTAGTGATATTCTGCACTGTGCCTCTAAGGCCTTGTCTTTTCCAGGTCAAAAAAAAACTGGTCCTCTGGGCATTTTCACTCAGGCTCCCGGCCTTGGCTGGAGCATCACTAGGGAGCTAAATTCAGCTCTGGCCATAGGTGATCCACAATCCCACAATTAGCACTATCAGTAATGGTGCTTATGCTGCACATTGTCAAAAGGTCCTCAGATGTCCTCCAAAGTAGCAGAGATGTTAACAAACCCTCTTCTGGACAGACGCATGGTACCTGCACTTGCAAACTTCTGCTCACCTCTACTTGGTGTAGAAAGACAGCAGAGACTCTCCATTCCAACAGGCTTTGAAGGTGAATTGTTTTAGAAAATGGTTGTTCTCCTTTAACCTTGGGGAACTATCTTTTTCCATTGCAATAACTGTAAATGCAATGGTGCTTGCACGGTAGATCCATAAGCAGCCCTCCTGTATCATCTTGTTTGTTAACAAGAAGCCAAATTTTGAATCAGCATGTATTAGTACAGGCCTTTAGGGCAGTTAAAGGATATGTGATGTACAAATTTTATTTTCTTTGACAGCAAAGCCCTAGTGCCCTTAGGAGAGCCAGGAAAAGCTATTTTTAATTTATGCATTTGGCTGGACACCAAACATGATGAGCCAGACACTGTAAAGTAGTTCTGTGTGAACATTTGACTTGTAATGTGATTTCTTCAAGTGCTTGAGCTGGGACACGCCTCAACATTTTCCTGAGTTTGGCATTATATAGTTGTTTACTACCTCCCCTCTTGCCATGGAAAATATAAACTCAGTGTTGCTCGGATCATCAAGAATGGGATGGCACAGATGTGGATTCCTCTTTGACTCATCCATGGACCAGCTGCAAGCAGAGGTTTTCCACATGTCTTTGGCAAGTACTGTCTAGGTCAAAGAACATACTTCTGTTTACCTCTTACCACATAAAACATCACAAATGGGTTGCTTTTTTTGTGTATGTAGGCAGGATGTCATGTCTGCAATATGCAGATTTGATAGAAAATGGCAAATCCTAAACCATTCTCGTGACAGAAAGTGAAAAATAGACAAAGACATCTTGAACCTAAGATGGCTCAGTGCTAGAAAATAAACTGGGTTTTGAGGTAATCATGATCTGTATAGTAAAAATAAAAATTAAAGTTCCTTACCTCTGACAAGCTAAAGTACTTTTTTTGTACGAAAACTTCAATTTTCTCTTTTATAATTCTTCTTTCAAAATGAGCCACACTGTAAAATAACAGATGAACAAACCCAAAAGGCTGGAGATACAACAGACATCTTATCCTGCAAACATAAAAAAGAAACAATACTAAAACTCCAAGTCATAGCATTTTACATTATTGTTTCAGTGAGTGGAAGTTCTAGATCTCTATATGCAACAGACTGTTACTACAAGTCTATGATCTTTTCTGACACACTTTCTAAACCCTGTGTGGAGCTAGAATGAAGTCATGCTGTGTACTTGCTTTTAATTTGTAAATCTAATTAACTTGGCTTAAGAGCATTTTAAAACGCATTTTGAAGTATGTCTTTATAGTGTTAAATTAGAAATAGAAGGCATTATTTTTCCAAGAGAAGTGAACTTTCTAAATGAAGCAAAGTTTTACTAATTGAAGAATTACTTATTAACCATCCTACATACGTGACAAGAGTAAGTAAATGTATTAAGAATTCCTGGTGATTTTGTCTATTCATATAGGTTTTGGGGCTTATATTGTTATAAACCAATCTGTTTAATGCAGCCTGAGTAGAATGTATGTGACAGGCAACTCTTAGAACAGAAGGTTGCGTGCAAGTCTCAAGGTGGGAGGGGAGCAAGAGAAGGAAAAAACTGCTATGCTGGGTGGATCTCTGCAGCCATCACATAGAGGATATTTCCATTCCTTAGTGTTATTGCCACTGCTTTCATTAAATATCCTCTGCTGCAAGCACATATTCACACATCAGCTTCACACCTTCCAGGCACACAGCCATAGCCACACATATATGTATAGATGTAGTCTCAAAGAATTTATAGCCTGCTATTCATTACCAATACCTAACATACTCTGCCTGCAAAAATCACTATTACATACGGAAGACTCAACTAGACTGAGCAAGAAGTGATTTATTAGCTCCATATTTAAAATTAATCATCATCATCTAGAAAAGAAATACTGTCATTCTTTGCTACAAGGTTCCACTGGATTTCCCTGGCAAGAATTCTAGGTTGACAACACACCCGCTTGCAGAGAAATTCCTTGCACAAAGACTGGCACTTTGAACTCCAGGATCATTTCTGGTGTCATAGACTACTCAGCAATTGTGATTACTTATTGCTGGGCACAGTATTTCTGCATTGTACAGATCCTGCAAACAACTTGGTTTTCTTTCAAGCACCAGTGGTTCTGCTGACATCAAATGAAGTCAGATGATGTTAAATTTATTGTTAAAAAGTGTTCAGGATACTGATTGGGCTTCTTCTGAAATTTAGTGCAACAGTTATGAAGACAGGCCACCTGTTCAGTATTTCAGAAACCCTCAGAAATAAATTCTGCAGAGCTTCTGCAATTCTTGTTAGTTTTGCAGACAACAGGATCTTTGATGCTCAATATTTTTGAACAAAGGAAGGCAGTGAAACCTCTCCAATCAACTGTAGCCTTCAAAAGTATTCAAGCAAAACCAGGGCTGGAGCACCAAGGTGATAATTAGTGACAGAAACCATGATACCATCCATAGCCTATAGGGTTGTGGCCAGTTGTGTAGCCCACATCATCTGGACCAGGAGCACGTCCTTCCATCAGTAAAAGAAGGAAAGGCAGAGAAGGGGCCAGACTATTGCAGTTTGCCTCTAGGAAATCTCTTCTTGCTGCAAATACCTCTATTACATTTTGATCACAACTTCCACTTTCCTCTATCTTGTTCCTGTATGTGCCAGCATACCAGCGTTACTTGTCTGAATGAAAATGTTTCCCAGTCCTAACCTCGTGGAAAAGCAGGAAATGCATTACCAGCCAGCCACTCCGACAGTGATTATATGTCCAGGTTGCTCTCCTGCTGAAGCAGGGGCAGGACCCAGCCTGCTGTCATCCAGCCTCTCCACAAGCCTCTTTCTCCTTTAGCCCATGCCCTTTAACTGTACCCACAAGGCTCTGAAGAGTATCCAGGATGGCTTTCAGCAGTGCCTGTACAGCTCAGCTGGGTTCAGCACTGCCCATCTTCAACTTCTCTCAATTTGAGGGTCTTCCTGCCCCGGTTAGTAGACTGTGACTCCAGCTTCACAGGTCCTCCCATGACGATTGCTTAAAACAGACAGAGGCAGGTGAAGGAAGTTCAGAGATTGAAGGTAAAAAATGGAAGGAAAAACCTTCTCTTTTATCTATTTCAGCAAAATTTGTAACTGCCAGATGCATCTTCTCCTTCCTGAAGTGATAATTCTGTCCCTCTTCCTGTGTGACCCAGCTGCAGCCCTGGGAGGAGGAAGTCATTTATTTCAAGCCCTGTTGTTTTAATGTGGCTCAGCCTTCAGGCTGGCATCTGAGGCTGCTTTTTTACCTGCCTGCTGGCTCATCTACCTCCAGCCACCTGGCAAGCAGAGCCATGGACTGGGCAGCCACCGCAGGAGCCTCACATGGAGGGCTGACATGGGAGTACAAGTGAGGTTTATTTGTTTCACGCCATTTCTCCAGCACCCGTGCTGACAGGCAGCCAGCCTCCTACCGGTCCCACCGGGGCACTGAGCAGCCCTGGCACTGTGTGCGTGCAGCTGGGAGGATGCCAGCGCTCTGCATCTCCTACCTGTTGTCTTAGAAACAAGCAAAAGGACATAGACTTTTTTCCTTTTTTTTTTTGGTTTTTTTTGTTTTCCTTCTTTTTTTGCTGCCGTGTGCCAAGTCTCAAGGTGGGAGGGAAGAAAAAGGAAGAAAAGAAAAAAAAGGAGAGAGAGAGAGAGAGGATTGAGAATATGAAAGACCAGGAAACATTTTTTGTGATTAAATATGAAAGCAAGAGGCATCATCAAGACAGCTACCCTACTCGTCTTTGACTGCTGCCCTTCTGTGGTGTGCACAGGAGGTCATGACTGCCACACCGAGAGCAGTTGTATGAACCAGCTGTGACATCTGGCTTACATTGAAGGATCTGAATGCTGGAACTGGACAATGTTTGTTTTCTCTTGCTTGAGCCCAAATAAAAGTTTTAATTAAAGAAAGCTCAGAGATGTTTTCAACGAGACTTCCCAGGGTCAGTGTGCAGAGGGTGGTATTCAGGGATATGAGCTTGTCACGGTCTGACCCAGTCCCTGAGGTGATGCATGTATTTTTGGGTGAGGGAGGAGTTGCAGAGTCTAAAGCGACAGAAAAGGATTACACTCAAAAGGATCCTATAGCTGCCTTTGCTCACGTGGAGGCCCAGATCCCAAGGAATAACCACTGTCCCCAAGGATCCCATTGCCTCCTTTTTTTTTGCCTGCAGCTTTTTCTGTGGCTGATCAGCCTTGCTGCCCTTCTCTTTGCTAAATAACCTGATTATTCCTGCAGTTCCTCCTTCATTCAAAGCCACTCATAGGGATCTTCTCTCCCCATTCCCAAAGAGGAACACTGCAGAGGTGCCCCCTACCACCACTGGCTGCAACTCTGTTGCTGCTTAGCTTCTACTGTCTGCTATTAGATCTCAAGATTTTATATTAGGCAATACTTGTTTTTCAGATAAATGTTTTAAACTGTTAGTAACCCTTTAGGTTGATTTGTGAAAGAGAACAGCCCTTTGTCAACTTCTGAGCAGCCAGTACCACCATAATAAAATACTTCAAGCACATCAGAGCTCTAGAAACCCCTTGAGTCGGTTCCCATCCCCATTACAATTACATCAGCAGTTCATCTCTCCAGGGCTATGCTTGTTTGGAAAAACATCCGGCACACATCCTATGCCTCCAATGCAAAGCGCACCCTGTACAGCTGCAGCTTAGGCAATTCAGCCTAGAGACAATATGTCACAGTCAATCTGTAGCAACAACCAGAAAACAGAAATCCAAAGCAGAGAGGTAGGTCTGTGGGATCTCCTTCCACAAAGAATGGTATTAAAGGGCATTAGTTTGTTGGATACAGCTGAGACTTCTAGATTGGCTGATGATGATGTCACAGCCATTCATGTGCCCTATAAATCTTTTTTCTGGTTTTATGTGTAAATGATGTAATGCCCACAAGATTCCTCAGGCAGAGTTCATTATTTAATTTCTCAGGTGGCTGATGTCGTAGGCTTTGTGGCGTCTACTGCCACCCACGATGTGATCTTGCTGCCTAGAAATGAACTTCCTCTTAGACCTTGTTTTCTAATTGGCATCTGCAGAATTAAAAGTCCACTGACCATTGCATATCATGGGAACACGTGGGAAAGTATCTCTGGAATGATAAAACCATTTTGATCCCAAAATAATGTGTGTGTTTACGCTAAGGCCTTCTCTGATAGAACAAAGACAATTAGAGCCAATTTTCTACGTGGTGCCATTTTATGAAAAAAAACAGTTTTCATGAGCAAACATCTGCTTGCAAAGTACGACTTGCCAAACAAGGTAAAATCCTTGCTTCATCTAATCTTTACCTAATATTCCAAATTTGACAGAATTTTATCCCACATTTTCTTTACTAAATGGGAGCACATCTTTACTAACATCGCTGGTCTCCTAAATTGTTCCTGACTGTGGTTCTCACCAGTGGAGTCACATCTGTCTCCTTTGTCTCATCTATTGGTGATAAACACATCTCATGTTTTCTAAAAATCCTGCTAAGCTCTCATCCTCAGTGTTGTTTGTTTTACCTAAACGTTTATAAATCCAAGGAGTTAATCATCCATGAAAAACAGTTCCCTGAACACTGAGACTTTCCTATACTGGTACAACTGGTCCTGAGAAATTAGGCTTCTTCTCAATAAAACTGCCTAGTGTTATGATACCAAAACCAGTGGTTTTCTGATAATATCTGTGATTATTTACTTTTTGGCAGACTGAAATATTGTGCTTCATTAGCAATTAAAATAAATTTAATAGAGTAGTGCAGAGGTCAAATTATTACCATGTAAACACTGATTAGCATTCCTTAAACTGTGTAAATCCTTAAAGCCTGAAAGGATAATCTTTACAAATTACAGTTACTTTCATGAACCTATAATCAAACATCTCAAATAAAATTAGCTTTTAGAAGAGTCTGGTCTAAAGCTCAGCGATATCTACGAGAATCGACTGCATCCCAAAGATTTAGAATAAGCTTCCTTTCTAATAGAGTCAGGATTCATACTGAGGAAACATGATACAAAAGGCAACAGTAGATAAAAGCATAATAGAAACATAAATACATTTGCAAATACCTTATAGGCTTGCAGGCAAGTCCATTCTTCTACAGTGGTAAAGTTATACACAAGATACTTCAGTTAGTGGTTATTTAATTTGAGTCTATATGCATAGTAAATATTAAATGAAGAACACAGGGAGAGACAGCATTTTCTCACAGAAGAAAATCTGATTAAGATAATTTTTAATCTACAAGGTTGTGAATGACTGAAACATATTATTTCTCTTCTGAAACATTCTCAACAAAAAATAGCACCATGAAATAAATGGACGTTCATGCTGTAGACAATACAAGTGGCTCCTGCCTTTTCTCACAGTGAAAATGCTTGAAGAACGTTTTTGGACAGGATGTTTCCAGCAAAAAGTCTCGAAACAGCATTTTACTTTCTCTCAAGTGAATATAAACCATAAATTAAATGGTGGCAATGAGAAATTCTTAATGAAACTTTTGTCCTCAGAAGCATCTTTTTCTCAGGGAGAATTTTTGCTGATGAAGAAGAGGTGAGGACAAAGATTTGTACAAGAGGAGTTAGTCAAAGCATTTACCTCCCAACATTTATTCCTGTATTTTTATTCAGTGTTTTCTACACCAAATGTGTATTGACCAGAGTTTCAACACTGTAGACCTGTTTCCCCTCACATTCTATCTGCTTTTGATGTCCTTGGCTTATTGTAGGATTTCCAGTCCCCAGTGTCCCCCCTCCCCTTTATCTTTTTAATTGGCCTTATTTGTGGATGTGTGAGCTGTGTGGTGCAGGACTCAGCAAGGTTACCTTTTACTCTCAACCTTACCAGTGGCCTGAACATTATCTTCTGCAATGCTCATTTTCCCCCACCTAACCAGTGCTTTTGCCAAGCTAGAGCACCACACCAGACACAGACCTCATTGCTCTCTACAACTACCTGAAGGGAGGTTGTGGAGAGGAGGGAGCTGGCCTCTTCTCCCAAGTGACAGGGGACAGGACAAGGTGTAGTGGCCTCAGGCTCCACCAGGGGAGGTTTAGGCTGAACATTAGGAAAAAAAAATTCACAGAAAGGGTCATTGGGCACTGGCACAGGCTGCCCAGGGAGGTGAATGAGTCACCTTCCCTGGAGGTGTTTAAGACACGGGTGAACGAGGTGCTGAGGGGCATGGTTTAGTGATTGATAGGAATGGTTGGACTCGATGATCCAGTGGATTTCTTCCAACCTGGTGATTCTGTGATTCTACGATTCTATGATTCTACATATTGCTGTGTGTAAGCTTCATGAACAAGCCTCCCAGGACACAGCTCGACACTTATTCTTCATGGGCAGCACCTTTCAGGAGCAGCACACCATCTTCTTTAAGCCTTCTCACTATATTCGGAGAAGGGCATGGAGGTGACAGGGCAGGTCCCAAGGGACTGAGTGGTGTACCACAGGAAAACAAATTTGTCAGCGCTAACATCTAAATATTACAAAGCAATAATATTTCCAAGCAGGGTACAAACAGGGACTTGGAGCTGAGACACATGCTTTTCTAGGAGGATGAGTGTTTAGGGAGGTGCTCCCTGCATTGCAGCCCACCAAGCTTGCTGGCAATGCTTGGCTGGCCGGAAAAGTCACCTCCTTTTGCAGACCTGCATCTGACATCCAGAAAACCGCACCATGACGACGGCCAGGCTTAAATCCTCCCCTGCACAAGCACAAGGTCTATTGCTTCCCAGGTCTCGAGATGTCAGCCTGGGCCCCAAGGGATGCTTTGTGGAGGGCAAAATATAAACAGCCCAGCACCACAGGCTGCCGGCGGGCACCCTGCATTCCCATGAGAAACTTGCAAAGTCGGATAAACTGCGTCACAGGAGCTTGCAAGCTGGAGGCCTGGGTGGTTTAAAAATACTGCCTGCTGCAGATTTCTCAGGCCATATATAGTTCACACATCTCACAGGAACAGGAAGGAGCTGCAAAGACACACAGAGACACCGAGAAGGAAGAAAGTAATGGGGGACACGACTGCCAGCATGCAACAAAAACAAGTTAAAAATAGCTAGGGCTGCAACAGCACCCCCCAAACAGGGGGGCGTGGGGGCTGCTGGTTCTCCCTGCCCTCCCTGGCACCTCTGTCAGCTGCCTATTTTCTATCAGGAGGAAAAGGCAGGCAGGAAGCTTTTGGTTTCTGTAAGCGGAAGCTCTGCTTGTTTTGACACCAGGTGGGCTCACTGAGCCTTGCACAGACAGCTGGCTGGCTCTGCAGGAACCCCTGCCTGAGAGATGGGCTGGGGCATGGGGAGAGCCCAGTCTTGAACAGCCTTGCTCACAACCCCCACCAGTGGCAGGCATAACCTCGAGGGATGTGATGCCAGGCTGCCCGGAGGGGAACACAGCCTGCCTTTTTATAAGTGCTTTGAAACAAATCTCATCTTTCTCCCCACACCTTGTGTACGCTGAATTCTGACCTGTAGGCAAAGCTGAGCTGTTCAACTCTGCTCAGGTAAAATAAAGAAAAAGCAAAGCTCGCTTATTCTGCCTGTGGTCTCTTCTCTCCTGCAGCCCAGCCTCCCCAGAGCCATTACAAAGGGAAATCAGCCACGTGCCAAATGGTGTTATCTCTCTACAAGGATTTTCATCAACATATCCTAGCCTGGTCCCTTGCAGGGAAACGTGTATGAAAATGTGTGCCATTGGGCCAGGTTTTGTGACCCTGGCACCCTGAAACCTATTGCCTGTTGGGATTTCCAGTAGCCAGGTGAGCACCGCCTGACCTGTGCCTTGGGTGGAGATAAAGAGGTGCTGGTATGTTTCCAAAAGCCAGGCAGTACATTGCAGGGCCAATTTTAAGTTGTTCATTAGAGTGCTGGGATTTTTTTTTTCTTTTATTCTTCGTTACTTATATCCTGTGGGACTAGCTGCCCTGGCCGAAAGCAATTTCTGTCAACTCCTAGATGCTGACACGAGGCACTGAGAGGGGTCCAAGCCAAAAGCCCAGATTCCAAACATCCCTGAACTTTGGAGAAGTTCAAATCAGAGCACACATCTCCAGTGAGAAAAGGAAAGCTGTAACATGAACCCAGCCCTGGGCAATAGAGGTAACACTCCAGTGTGGTCTGAAGGTGACTTCCAGAACATGTGGTGTGCAGTGGAGCAGAGGAGGAGAAGGAAAAGGATGGAGGCGTTTTTCATATGTTTTTTCTTTTTTTTTATTTAAAAAAAATTAAAATCTCTCTAGCAGGGAACTGGGTGTTTGTTGTCTGTGGGAGGGTGAGGAGGGTTGCTGACAGAGTAAAGGGGCTTAAGAGAGATGGATGAACTCTGAATGGAACAAGGAGTGATACCAAAGAGCCCTGTAGGCTGTCAGAGAGGAGTTAGAAGTCAGGAAGGAGCAGAGAGACCAAGAATGCTAGCATTCAAGAAGTCCATCAGAGCACATCTGCATATCTGTGATGTCTTGAGACTAACAGCTGCATTCAGGCTCACACACAGATCCCTGCTATGCTCTCTGCCTGCCTTTCACATGGGCTAAGATTCTTATAATGCCTCAGCTCCAGTTCTGTTTAGAGGGAAAGGATGCCTTTGGCTAGAAGGGCAGTGCTGGGCACTGGCTGTGCTGTGTATGAGTAACATTGGCCCCCCTGTGTGCTGCCAGCAGCGCTTGCTTCAGCATTTCCAGCTAGAGAGGCAGTGTGTGTTTTTTTCCTGTAGAGAGGAAGAAGCTTCATGCTGCTCTTCCAGCTCTCCATCAGCTCGCATCTCAGTTTGTGAGGCTTGTAAGAATTTAAAGCCAGACACTAAAAATGTCAGGCAGCACAAGCAGAATGAACCTTTTTCACTTCACATCAGAATATGGACTTTTTCATTCTCTTTCCGAGCCCCTCTCATAGGCCAGAGGAAGAACTTCTGGAGATACCTCTCTGGCCAGCTGCCCAAGTGGCTAGTTAGATGGTTTTTGTGCCATCCCATGACACCAGCCACAGAGAGTAAAGACCTTCTTGCCTCTCCCTTCCTCAGTTAATGTATACCACCGTTAATTAACTGACAGTAACATGGAGCTACTCCTCAACGTAGGTGGATCTCACTAAAATCATACTGGTTGTGGGTAATGTAATTTATTACTCTGTGAGGCACTTTGGGATACAGTGTTGAGAAGACTACTCGGAAAGTGCCAAAGCAATAATCCAAGCCAGGATTTTCCCGGTAAGGTAATACACTCCATACTTGCTGTGCCTCTGAGAAATAAAGCATCGAAGTCACACTGGCTCTGGTGCAATGCTGTAAAGATTTCCAAATACATCAGTGGAAACAGAGAACTACTGTGCTTAAGAGGTGGCTCCTTCTTTGGAGCAAAAGAAGTGCAAGGCATTTATTTTTTTCTTAAAGCAACTCCAAAGACAAAAATCCCACCCTGTGGAAAGGCATTTGGCTGCCAAAGAGAAGTACTCCGGTCAGGCTCCTCCTGCACAGCAGCAGGGTCATGCTGTCCGGCCCACGTTAGGACTGAGCTGTACTCTAGATGAACTCTACCAAATTAGCTGTACATGATGCTGCATTCCCGCCTTTCTCAGAGGATCAAAGTAGCTGGACTGAGTCCCAGCTTTCTGCAGATAAGCAGGTCACAGGACTAGTTTGCACCTCTTTGCTGCTTGTAATACACCGTGTTACAGATTCCTCTGGATTTCCTAGTTTGTGCTCATATACACTGGATTTTTTCCTTGTAGTGCTCTGAGTTAATCAAGTGAGCTGGGGTACTTCTGCAGACTCTTAACACCAGCATAGACTTCAGCAGTGTTACATTTCATTGTAAATTACTAGCACTGTTCTTGCCCATGTGCTCTTTATGATTCTTTTATTTTATATAAAAAGCTCATTCTATCATTTAAGCAACATCTCTCCCCAGCACAGCAGCATGAGGGCAGGTGCAGCAGCTTGGCAGCCTGACTTGGATTAAACCCTTTCTGAATGGAAGAGGGAGAAAGACAAGGCTATCTTGGTTTGGAAAGCCATGAGGCAGCCCTAATGCCAACCAAAATGCTTATGAAGAACAGGGGGAGAGGGTAGATATCAATAACTGGAATCCCATTTCATTATATGAAAGTGTTAATTAGTTGTTTATCTGCAGGCATGCTGGGGGCTTCACAAAGGCACAAAAATTAAGCAATTAATTAATAGTAGGGTCTGCGAGACTGTCTCCATACTTAAAATTTGTTAACAAGCAGCAGCAATGGATCATTCAAAAGCAAACAGCAGAACATATATACATATATTCTTCTTTAAAAAGCTAACTTGGTTTTGTGTCATAGGACTGGACGATAAATTGACTGTAATTTTAACCATTGCTGTTGTTTAAGCAGAAGATATATTTCTACTATGCAAGTGATGAAGGCATTGAGTGCTCCCTTAGCAAGTTTGCAGATGGCACCAAGCTGGGAGGAACTGTGGATCTGCTGGAGGGTCGGGAGGCTCTGCAAAGGGATCTGAACAGGCTGGACCACTGGGCTGAGACCAACGGCATGAGGTTTAACATGGCCAAATGCCGGGTCCTGCACTTGGGGTACAACAACCTTGTGCAGTGCTACAGACTAGGAGAAACCTGGCTGGAAAGCTGCCAGGAGGAGAGGGACCTGGGGGTGTTGGTTGACAGCCGACTGAACATGAGCCAGCAGTGTGCCCAGGTGGCCAAGAAGGCCAATGGCATCTTGGCTTGTATCCGAAACGGCGTGACCAGCAGGTCCAGGGAGGTTATTCTCCCTCTGTACTCAGCGCTGGTGAGACCGCACCTCGAGTACTGTGTTCAGTTCTGGGCCCCTCACCACAAGAGGGATGTTGTGGCTCTGGAGCGAGTCCAGAGAAGGGCAACAAAGCTGGTGAAGGGGCTGGAGAACAAATCTTATGAGGAGCGGCTGAGAGAGCTGGGGTTGTTTAGCCTGGAGAAGAGGAGGCTGAGGGGAGACCTTATTACTCTCTACAACTACCTGAAGGGAGGTTGTGGAGAGGAGGGAGCTGGCCTCTTCTCCCAAGTGACAGGGGACAGGACAAGAGGGAATGGCCTCAAGCTCTGCCAGGGGAGATTTAGGCTTGAGATTAGGAAAAGATTCTTCATGGAGAGGGTGGTTAGGCATTGGAAAGGTCTGCCCAGGGAGGTGGTTGAGTCACCGTCCCTGGAGGTGTTTAAGGTGAGGGTGGATGAGGTACTTAGGGGCATGATTTAGGGATTGGTGGGAATGGTTGGACTCGACGATCCAGTGGGTCTCTTCCAACCTCGTTATTCTGTGTGATTCTGTGATTCTGTGATAGCTTTAGAATGAGTTTGTTTACCTATGCGGTTTATCTGTCAGTAGAAGCAGACACGTATTGAAACTATGCAAGAATTTATGTCAAGTCCAACAAATAATTTTGTATGAAAAAATAGATAGAATTGAGAAAAATGGTTTCAGAAAGATTTATTTAATTTTTGAATGATAGCTCAAGACCTAAGGTTCCTCTTTTAATTAAAAACTAAAAAGAAATCCCTGAGTCCAAAGTATTCTGTTGATTTGAGGATAAATACTTTTTCCAATTGTATCTATAGCAGCACATTCTCCCAGAGTCTGTTTTCCCCAAATATAAAAAGTTTTTAAGGACTGAATTAAGGAGAAATTTAAACAAAGGCACCTTATCAGCAAAGAAAAAGACATGAAAATATTTTGGATAAAGCACTTAAATGCTTTATTTGACTTGAGAAAACTACAGTGAGTATAATAATAGAATATCACTGAATTAAACTGGCTCAACTCCAGTGGGATGGGAAGCATCCTGAAAATTTTGGCTTGGGATCCTTCTTTACAACATTTAAAAAAAAAAATATCTTATAGCTGGAGCAGTGAAGACCATTCCCAAAATAAAAGCAACTTTCACAATTATTGTCATAGGCTATTTTTGGCAAGGCTGATTGATTGAAAATTATTTCCAGTATTATAAAAGTGATGCTTGCCTTTTCTTGTTGTGAACTGTTCAATTCACAAATGTATTTATTATTAAAAATTACTCATCACCTCTTTTTTGAAGTATTATTGGCCTGGGGATTGTTTAAGACAAGCTGTGAGCATTGTCCAAACTATATGTGAGCTTTGTTCATCACAGATAGTGACTGTACCATTTTCTGTTCTCTAATGCCTGAAAAACACCTGCAAACAAAGTTTTGGAGGTACTGCTTCCAATTGTTCATTGGAACATCCATTTACACTTTTTTCAAGTCACAGAAGATTTACTTTTTTTCAGGAATATTGCAGCCAAGAAGCCAACAGAAAGGTTTGCTGAAATGATTCCATGCAGAAGACATGAGCAGAATAAAGTTCCAAGGGAAGCCATCAAGCTGTATTTTCTACAGTACAGCCTGTTTCTCACAGTTGTATTTGGAGGCAAAGAAAATCACACAGAATCACAAGGTTGAAAAAGACCTCTTGAATCATCGAGTCAAACCATTCCTATCAAACACTAAACCATGGCCCTCAGCATCTCATCCACCCATATTTTAAATACCTCCAGGGATGGTGACTCAACCACTTCCCTGGGCATCCTGTTCCAGTACCCAGCAACCCTTCTGGGAAAAATTTTTTTTTGATGTCCAGCATGAAGCTCTCCTGGCAGAGCTTGAGGCCATTCCCTCTCGTCCTGTCCCCTATAATGTGGGAGAAGAGGCCAACTCCCTCCTCTGCACAACCTCCTTTCAGGTAGTTGTAGAGAGCAATGAGGTCTCCCCTCAGCCTCCTCTTCTCCAGGCTAAACAACCCCAGCTCTCTCAGCTGCTCCTCATAAGGTCTGTTCTCCAGCCCCTTCACCAGCTTCATTGCTCTTCTCTGGACTCGCTCCAGAGCCTCAACATCCTTCTTGTGGTGAGGGGCCCAGAACTGAACACAGTACTCGAGGTGCGGTCTCATCAGTGCTGAGTACAGGGGGAGAATAACCTCCCTGGACCTGCTGGTCATGCCGTTTCTGATCCAAGCCAAGATGCCATTGGCCTTCTTGGCCACCTGGGCACACTGCTGGCTCATGTTCATTCGGCTGTCAACCAACACCCCCAGGTCCCTCTCCTCCAGGCAGCTTTCTAGACAGACTTCTCCTAGTCTGTACCTCTGCTTAGGGTTGTTGTGCCCCAAGTGCAGGACCCGGCATTTGGCCGTGTTAAACCTCATGCCACTGGATTCTGCCCAGCAGTCCAGCCTGTTCAGATCCCTTTGCAGAGACTCCTTGCCGTCCAGCAGATCGACACTTCCACCCAGCTTAGCGTCATCCACAAACTTGCTAAGGGTGCATTTGGTCCCCTCATCCAGGTAATAAAATGTTTCTCTGGATCTGAGGGCTCCCTGAACAGGAATGGGCTTCTTGCAGGAAGGATGCACAGCACCATGTTAGCACTTCACAGCAATGAAATACAGGATCATACGGCACCTGCTTGCTGCAAAAGGTCTTCCCTTTTCATATATGGTAAGTCTCAAATTCACAACAAAAAGTTTTATGAAATGGAGCTGTAAGTTTGTATCTAAACACATAATTCAAATATAAACTGAGTATCTTGGCCATGGCCACAAGAGAACAAATGTCTGATTAATCTATGTAAAAAAGAATTCATATTTCAAAAATGAAAAACTAAAATCCAAGACTAGCCCTTAATTGCCACGCAATAACCACAAACACCCCCCCCCCCCCCCCAAAGCCCCAAATTCAATTATCTAAAATATTATTGCTGGATAGTTCTTTAGCCTTCAAGTTCGGACACTAAAACATTCCTGATCTATGAATGGTGAAGCATGAGACCAACAGTTTTTCCTCTGCTGACAAACTCAGTCATGCAGTTTTTCTTGATCAGTACACTTGTTTCCTTTCAAAATAGTATCTATGTAATCCATTTACTTAATAATGTATCTGTTAGGAGCTAAGTTATGAGGGAATGGGAAACTGTAAATAAAAAGGGGAGGGGAATTGAGGGAAATTAAAAATAAAGAGAAACAAAAAGCAAATCAATCTTAGATCATGGAAAATAAGTTAAGTTAGCAGAGCCAAACTTCAATCGGCCAGATAGAAGACTCCCCTTTCTACCGGTTAATTTTGACAGGCAATCTCCTCCAGCTCAACAGCCACCTGCACCTCTTTATGTTGTCATATTGGATTGATTGAAATGTTCACATAGTAAAAAGAAAAAAAAATAACAATCAAGAACTTTGGGACAGCACAAATCTTACTGACAAGCTTTGTAAAAATCAAACCTATTCTCAAAAAAAAAACCAGCTAGACAAAGAAGCCAGTACACAGACATTTTATTGTGAATTGTGAACTGCACATTAACTAGTTTACAAAGGTCAGCCAACTACATTACTCAAGACAATTACAAATCTCACCCCAGCAATTTAATAATGTAACTCTTGTACCCTTATTTCAAATGACCCTCCCTACAGCCAAAAAGCAGTGATTGTTTTTCATGTTGCGTCATCGTCCAAACACTGCTATCATCTTCCTAATGTCACTGCATCAATCTATCAGTGTCCTGCAACAGGACACTTCGGCACAGCAATTTATCAGGGTGCCTCTCACTATGATATTGCAACTACCAGCAGTCTTGAAATGCTTTCTTGAGTCTTTCTTGAAATGCTTTCTTGAGTGTACTGTGCCACTTCTGTACTCAGTGCTCTCAGATAGAGATCCTTCTCCTCTGCTTATGAAAATGTTCAGAAATTTTACTTTTAGCAAAACAATGGAAAACCAAAAACCATATTCTCACAGAATAGAAACACACCTGCACCTAGGAAGGCATATATAACATCTTCCAATGTACTCCGTCAAAAAGCCTTGCCGAGACACATACTTTAGAAAAAGGCACATATTTTATTTAGATATGTCCACACAACCTGTAAATTGATAACAAATTTGAATTAATATATAAAATATATTCATGATCAAGCACCCAAATGAAGAGTGTTTGGGGAAGAAAATATTCTTGTAAATGTCTGCACATTTGTGTCACTTAAAGATCCTTAGTTTAATGGGCAGGTAAGGTAATCTCAGTATTTTTCTAAACAGCAGAAATTCAGGCTTATACTGTTGTATTAGATATCCCGTATGAACTACAGGATATGAAAAGCAGTGGTACCTCAGAAGACCATTCGTAATACTGAAAAATCCCTGGGAATTTCAGTGGTACATGGCTGCAGGTCTTAGCTCTAGAAAATTTTGAAGATTTCCAATCCACTTGCAAAGAAACAGTAAAATTGTGGGTATAAAGAAGCACTTAATAAAATCCTTGCATAAATTTTTACATATAACTAAAGAATGTGGAGTAAGCAAAGCAAAAAGTATGAATGTTAATTTCCCTTTAGTTCTCATTCTAGCATGTCTCTTTTTTCACTTAAACAGCTGTATATGGGGAGTTCCTCTGTTTTTAAAACATGGCAACAAAGGTTGATATTCTATCACTAAAGACGCCTGGAATGTTTATGGAGTCTCTGTCCTTGGAGACAGTCAAAAGACATTTGGAGAATGGCCCTGGAAAGCCTGTTGTAGCTAACTCTGCTTTGAGCAGGCAGGTTGGACCTGATGAGCTCCAGAGGCCCTTTCCGACCTCAAGCACTCTGTGATTCTCTGATCTCCATTAACAAGACAGATGTGTGATGTTGCAAGAGCATGTCTACTACTCGACGAGAAGGGACAAGAGGGAATGGCCTCAAGCTCTGCCAGGGGAGATTTAGGCTTGAGATTAGGAAAAAATTCTTCACGGAGAGGGTGGTTAGGCATTGGAATGGTCTGCCCAGGGAGGTGGTTGAGTCGCCGTCCCTGGAGGTGTTTAAGGTTAGGGTGGATGAGGTGCTTAGGAGCATGATTTAGGGATTGGTGGGAATGGTTGGACTCGACGATCCAGTGGGTCTCTTCCAACCTGGTTATTCTATGATTCTGTAATCACATGCTGCCGAATGCTGAGTATGTGCTGGGGTATAGAAAGGAGGTGAAGTATTTATAACAAGAAAAAAAAAAGTAACTGTCATAGTTTAAAAAAGATTCAGTTATACGTTTCTGATTTCTTAGAAAGCATCTTTTGGCTGAATGCCCGAGTGCATTTTAAGTTCTGTAAGACTAAAGAAAGTTTTCCCTTGCCTGAGTTCTCTAAGTTTTTATTTGACAAAGGGGGATAGCTTACAGTTCTAAACCTTGCATATAATTGGTGGTTCATCTTGATTTTACATGATTTTACATATAAAGTGCAACACAACTGCCATTGCCTACCCCCTACCCTGCACTGTGTTTTTTATTGAGAAAGAATCCCACAACACAGTGTTAACTCAAATTTGGGAAGTTTCTGTCTGAACCACCAGAAACACCTTTTCTTTTTCCAGTGTGAGTCCTCTTGGCTGGCTAATCTGTATCACATAAGATCACAAATCACAGCATTTGTTTTTTCAGCACATGCTATTTTTCATGTTGTCTCGAGAAAACTCACCCACAGTTGCCTCCCCTAGTCCCATATTATTCTTTGTACTGGCGGATGGCCTAAAACAGGAAGAAGTAGTTGGACTCTGAATGCAAGGTCATTTTTCACACATTTGCTGTGCACTATATATACTCCACCTCTCCATTTCTCCCTTACCCAGCTCCTAGTGAGGATGAACTCTCCACAACCCCCTCAGTGTCTCCCTTGAGGGTGAATGCAACAGCAACCATCTGCCTTCACATCAGTAGGTAAGCAAGAGCGCAATCATTCCCAGTTGTTAAACTGTGCCTAAAAGGAAAGGATTTGCTGATACAAATTTGAGCTGTAATAGAAGTTACTTCTGGGTTATGAAATGTTGCGTAGCTGTAAGCTAAAGATTACCTTGCTCTACCTCTTGGAGTCTGTAATATTTTTCCCAGGTCCCCCTGCATAGTGCCCCATAGTTTGTAACTGCATTTGGCAAAAGCTCATCTTCTACAGTCTGAATGTGGAAGAGTTCTGCATATCTATCATGTTTATCATTATGTGATTAGACAGTAGCCACCACATGCTGTAACTATGATGTGAAATGAGGACTGTGTGAAAATTTACTGCTTACTTTCTAAATGCAGCTTGGAAATACACCTCTACCAAAATAAATTTGGGTTTTGACTTAAAAAGTTTAGCATACCTGTTGCTTCAGAATACTGAGGAAAATCTACATGGCACAAAAACCTATGTTGACACACTCAGGTTGGTGCCACTGTTCTGACCTAATCAGGAAAGGTAATGACTGGCAAGTAAGAACCTACAAGCCAGAGTCAGCAGCACTGGTGAAGCAGTAGTTGGGGGTACTTGGGCACGACTCTCACGCTGGTATGTGGTCATGCCTATAGCACCTTCTCAGCCTCCCAGCTTCTTAGAAATAACAGAGCCAGACATCAAATTAAGAAGAAAAAGGTTACAGTGGAAGTCAATAAAGGATGGTTTCCTCCTTTCCACTAAACCATTACCACTGCTTTATTCCTTTATCGGTTTCCATGGCTCCTCAAACACAAATCTTCTGGGCTGAAAGATCACACAGTGTCATTAGTCTTTGTAGATGTCTCATGCTTTGCCTTCTACAACTCTTCTACAATGGAAAACACTGTCACCTTCTGACTACTGCCATCCATTTGCAAGCGGGCTAGTGGACCAAAAGACAAAAGCTGCAGGTGGGTAGTATTTCACACATGGACAATCTGGTGAAAGTGGCATTGATAAACCAGAGTTGCCTTGGACATGATTCATACACACCTACACACCTCAGCCTCACCACAGGATGCTCTGACCCACTGCCCCATCCAGGTGGCTGGGAGACCAGGCCCCTGGGGAGTACTGCTGTCCCCCGTTGGAAGCCTTCACTGTGCCCCATGGGCATGCTAGTGCCCATTGAAGGCAGGGTGTCTGAGCCTCAATGGAACCATATGGAGAAATCTACACCAAAATGAGTGGCTGAGAGAAGAACCCAGCCTCACACGGCTTCCTCTGTGGTCCACATCCTCCGCAAGGTGGTTCCGAGGCAGACCGTAACTTAAGGAGTGGTATCAGGGAATGTGAAAACATTTTCAGCTGTCAAATCTCACTGGGATTTTGCCTACATTTCTCCTCCAGGCAATGGCATCTCAGCAGCATAGTGACCCTGCATCAAGACCCCAAGTGCTGCTGAGGACAGAGTACCCCTTGGGCCACCCAAACCCCTCACAGCTACACCAAAGGGCTCTCCCCAGAACTTAATAATGAGTTTTCTTTAGAGTCTGCCCAGCTGAAAAGTACGGTGGCATTAAATTGTATAGGCATTTTTTTTTTTTTTAAACAAACAAAGCCTCCAAGCCTGGCAGGCAAGGGCAGGGATGGGATTAGGCAAACATCCTACACAGACAGTTCCTCTTTCTGTCTGTCAACTTATAAGTGCTTTCTCTTCTGGAACTATACAGTACTAACTGAGCCGGAAACAGCTATTTAAAAACTGATTATAGTGTGACATTTTTGTTTGACCTAACATCAAGCCATGTGCAGCTTAAATGTCAGCAAAGCTATTTACTATAGCGACAGACAGGCCCTAGCATGCTTAAATCTACCCAGCGTCTTAAAACTGCTCGCTGTCTCCAGTCGGTGCACATGAATGATGCTGAAGCCTACATGTAAAGCATAGAGCTCCATAAGCCGTGATGATTGACTAATACGCTGGGTGGCACAATGCACTCAGTGATAGGCTCGCAGAAAGGAAGACAGAATAATGGGTAATTAAAGTCAATCTCAGGTTAGAAAGCAGAGGCCTGTGCAGAAGGTTCCTTGGATCAGCAAAAGCATGCCAATAGCTGGTGTGTTTTGTCCAGATGTATGTGAGAAGCTCAAATATTTGGACAAATACAGCAAGCAGGTTTATTTATTTTTTTTATTATTAGTGCAGGAGCTGTATGGGTGATGGGAGAGAGGATGGAGCACAGCCCCCAGCTGGGGCTCAGGGTCTTACCCTTGGCAGGCCCCCTGCAGCCCCTGCAGCAGCCTCAGGGCTGGCAAAACACAGATGAGGCTGCGCAGCTGTGGGTGCCGTGCAGGGTGACAGAGGGGAAGGGAGGCTTCAGTGCTGTGTCACCAGCCAGCAAAATAGCAGACGAGTAGTAGGGCAGCATGAGGCTAATGCAATTAATTACACATATCTCTCCCTGCATGAGAACTGGCAGGAATAAAGTGGATTCAGATCCTGCATGGATGCAAGCATGTACAGCTATACAGTGGAACACAGAGTTGTACAGGATCATGAGCTCTCCCTGGAAGACAATGAACTGGTTTGTAACGGATGGAGATAAGCACGCTTATGGGTCCTTAATGGGACTTGCAGCATATATTTGGACAGCATTCTAGTCTGACCTTCTTCTGAGAGCCTAAAATAACAAACAAATTGGTGTGCCTTTATTTTGAAAAAATGTTACTCATAGTAATAAGGGTGGGTGGGGGAACTCGAAAGGAAACAGAGCTGTGATAAAACTTCCATTTTGTTCTTTCTTGTATGTCAGAAAAAGATTTACATTCTATTTCAGAGTGCCTTTTGGGGTTTATTTTTCTTTACATTGTTACATGTCCAATCACATCTGATTTTGGAAGTTATGCAGGGTCTGACTTGGCTGACATTTGTGAGACTGCTGAAAATGCAGTCATTGGAGCAGGATCTATCTGCTCGTTATATGAAAGTACAGTGCCTAAAAGCATGATGGGGGAATGACAAGACTATTCATGGCTTTTTCCATATTTTAAAATATTCTCCATATATAGCAACTGAAATAACATCATGACTGGAAATAATACAATGAATCTTAAATGGGCATATTTTCAAATCATAAAAAAAGAGAGACTTCTTATGAGTACTGGTTAATACTTTCAAAAGAGCGCAGAAAAACCCTTTGAGCAAACTGATCATCATGTCATTAGAGAAAGAAAATAAATTCTTTAATTTCTGTCTACTTGATGTTTACTAAGTGTTGACAGTGGCAGGGGACTGCAAAAATTCCTCCAAACTAATTTAAGCACAATAAACAAAACCAGGATAAACTTCTTGAGAGAAAAGGTGAGAGGTAGCCATGGGAATTTTTTTAATGTAAAGTTTAGTGTTCTTGGTGTTTTCAGTGACAAAGGGCTTAATGATATCACATAAAGTTTCCTTATTTCTTGCTTTACCTTAGAAAATTCCAGAAGATTGAGGCTGATCTGTTATGATTTTGCTTCGAGGCTCCCAAGCAAGAGTTAAAACTTTACCTTAAGTTTCCTTCATTAAAAAAAGTTCACTAGTCATTCAAGTTAAAATAAATATCATTTTAATAATAACAAATGTAACTAGAACTCCCTTCCTCTCTTGCTTTCTTATCAAATGTCATCAGTGGGTACCTCTGAGATTCTGAGTGGGCCTTGCAGGCCAGGGTGAGCTTCATGTGTTTTCCTGTGTCCCACCAAAAAATTTAGAAAGGCAAAACCAACAGTGAATGTATTACACAGAAAACAGACCTCGGCATATCTTTCTTTTAAACAATAAATAAATACAATATGGCAAAGTAAGGCAAGCTTCACATGCCTCTTCCAGGTAGTGCCTGAGATGCCTTTGTTCAGATTTGCGGCCCTTCTTTGTTATATCAAAATGTGAGTGATTTCTAAATCCTGATTTGGATGCACCCCCCATCAGCAGAGAGAAACTGGCAATTACTGAAGCAAGGCAAGTTGGTTTTAGTTTAGAAGTTTTTTTAAAGCTAGGCTTGTGGTTTCATTTAAAGTCTGAATGCTTTCATTCTCTGAGAAGCCCAGTGGCTTTTCAATAGCAGAAGATCAAATGATGTTAATCAGGCAGTGTGACCTAATCCTCTAATTCAGCTGCCTTTTTACATTAGGAATGTTCTGCTCATGTAAGATTGATTTGCTCTTACATTGACTTTTTTTTTTTTTGTTAAATGCACTATTCTAAAATTCTACTTGTCTCTGCAGATCGGGTTCACAAATAAGGGAAAACCACTTTTTTTTTTTCATTTTGTAGGTTTAGATAGGCTAATCCTAAGGGTTCTGATAGAAAATCTCTTGTTAATCACAGAAAGCCCAAGATGTTATGCAACAGCATCAGGAATAACATTTTTCTTTTTGGTAGTGATCTTACAGGTTACCTACACTAAACAGGGCTACTCTGGTCAGCTGTTGCCAACTATAGGTAGACTACCATAAGTGTAGTTTGTCCTCATCCTTCAGATATACTTTCTATTGATGCTCGCACACATTTCACCAAAGACTAAAACAAGCTCCTCACTTCTCATGTTTCAAGTTTTGCGCTCTCAGTTTTTCTGATGTGGTGGCTGTGGTGTGGCACCTCACATGACAGGGCTGCTGCACCATTGCTGGGAAAAGGGCAACTAGAACAGTGCTTTCTGCAATGTCCCACCTCCCTCCACACAGAGCATTTGTGAGCAGATTGCAGCCACACCTGAGCAGCAGGGTCACAGGAGAGAAAACAGCCTGCTGGGTTGCTCCATAAACAACTGATGGCTTATGAGATGCCATCTGAGATGGCCTCATGCTGGCATGAGGAAGGGGGCAGCTGGGTGATCCCCTCAAACACAGCCTGTTAGACATGGCAAGTTTTCTGACACTGTAACAACTCAAGAGTTCCTGCACCAACAGATAAACCATCAGCACTGGTTGTGTCTACTGAACTTCACAGCAGCACCTCCTTACGAATGCCACACGAAAGGAGCTTAGACAATTCATAGTCCACGTGCATTTAACTGTATTTATCGGTTCTCATGCACATGTTTGGAACTAAAACTCTACAAAACCTGGTGACAGCCATCGCTCCTACATGCAGCATACAGGTGCCTGTATTTCTGCACAAACCCAAAGGCCAGACCCTCCTGAAACACTAGGCTCTGTGATCAAATGACATGTTAATGGCATGCACAAATTAAGTGCCATTTACTTAGTCCTAGGCTGGATCTGGCCAATACTTATAGATAATAGCCAGCCTACAGTTAACACCATCAATGTTAACTTATTTCCTATGAACCTTGCCTGCTTGAGCTGTAGAGTAAGCCCCAGCAGAAGACATCTAGCCCTTCGTGCTTGGTGCCTCTCCTACCTGTTCTGCCATCCTGTGCGGGCCAGCACACATCTCCCTGGGCAGTAGGACACAGGCATCAGCAAGGTGTGTGGCAGGGCAGAGAGAGCCACATGGCATACACATACCTGTCACTCAAGCAGCTTCTCTTTTCTGTACCATTACTGAAGATTCTTGCAACAGATTTTCACAAGCTCCTTCTACATCATTACGAAGATTGCCTCAGGTAAAGAAAAATAAACCAAAACAGTGAACTACCAATCTTTTTGCTCTTAGGGAGGACATTGGGGCTGTTGTTCCTGCTTGCTGAGCCTGTGATATGCAATCATTTTGCTACATCCAGTGAACTACACAACTTTTTTTCCCTTTTTTTTTCCCGTTTTCTTCTGCCAGATGGTAACAAATGAGCCCAATCAATTTACTTTTTCTGCAGATGTTTTGCCAACACAAGATTTGCAGTGTCCTTCTTGTCAGAAGAAATAAGAATTTTCAAAATTCCAGGTGTTGCTGTGACCTCATGCAAACCACAAGCCAACAGAGATCCACCTTATGAGTAGCTAATGGGTCTGTCCCCAGTAGCCTGGCATTTGTGGAGATGATTTTTAGATCACCGCGACAAGTATGCAAACCATCCTCTTTTCCACAGCGCTATTTTCTTAAAGAAATTGAAGGACGACTTCAGGCTGGCACTGGGTAGCAGCAAACGTGGTTGAAACAATAATATGTGGGCAGAGAGCGCCATCTCCAGCTTCCAACTAATCATTACTCTGCGGTAATAAAACAATTTGGTATTTCTACTTTGGAATTGCCATCTGTTCTAGCAAAAGATGGGGAAAAAAACCTGAGACTGATAAAAGACTGAGACTTAAACCTTAACACTATCCTCATATCCCACAGGGAGACTTTGCAAATCCTTCCTAAAGTTTGTGAATGAAATAAAAAAGCTGCTTAAAATTGAAAGGAGATGAGCATTCTAATTTTGTTTCTGGTTTTGGGCTACTTAGTCAAGAATAAAATCATGTCAGATTTTAATGGAGCTAAAATTTGTACTACATTATAGTCCTCCAGCCTACAGTGATTCTATGCATCTAATACTATATATGATACACATGATAAGTAATTAGAAAAGCCATAAATTATCCCTCTAACACTGTCTCAGAATGATTAGGTAGAAAAATAGTGCAAATAAGCAAATATTTCTACATATGAATCGTATTCAGAATAATTACATAAAGACAAGTGTTAAAAAATTACATTACATAAACAGTAGAAAAATATTTAATCACATACATACAAATACTACAAAATTACATAAATACAAAAAAAATAAATCTAGCTACAAAAGAATGACATCTGTTGTATTAAGCACAAGTGTATCTTGTGCATATTTTATCCCACATAAGCGGTACATACATTAGTGTACACTTTTAAAGAAATTCTGTGCTGAAATACACAAACCAAGACATTATTTATAGCTGATGCCTAGGAAATTTTCTCCACCATAATGGTAAATTATGTTGTTGCCATGCTGTTACTCATCAGTTTTCAGTTCTTCCTAACACCACTGGAAAATTCAGGTCTCCAGAGCATTGACAGCTCCAAATGGTTCAAATGGAGCAGAGGTATTGAGTGCATCGGAAAATCCATCTCTGAATGCGGGAATGCTGCTTTTGATAGTGTTCTTTATATTAAATGCACAGCCAAGGGACCCCAGCCTCATTAATGTCAGTTATCATGCAATAATTGAAAATCATGCCTCCTCCTGTGTTTTGTATGAAATTCATCCGTATTAAAGAATTGTTAAAAGAGTGTGCAAAACCAAATGGATTGCTGGATTTAAAGGGCTATGAATATTAAATTGCACATTGAACAGAAAGATTCTGGAAGTGCTGGAAGACAAAGCATATGTTACCAGCTAGAGTTAGAAGCAGCATTTCTCAACTAGCATCATGGTTTTGGCTTACTGTCCTGATTTCAGACAGGATAGTTTGTTCTTAGTAGTTGGTACAGAGCTGTGTTTTGGATTTAGTAGGAGAATGTTTTCAGTTGTTGCTAGGTAGTTATACTAAGTCAAGAACTTCTTAGCTTCCCGTACTCTGCTAGCAGGTAGGTACAGAAGAAGCTGGCAGGAAGCATAGCCAGGACAGCTGTCCCAGACAGGCCAAAGGGATATTCCATACTATATGACATCATGCTCAGTGTCTAACTGGGGGAGAGCTGGTCAAGGGGCCTGTGATCGCCGTTTGAGGACAGGGTAGGTATTGGTCAGCAGATGGTGACCAATTGTATTGTGCATCACTTGTTTTATGTATACTACTTTTACTATTACTATTGTCTCTTCCTTTGCTGTCCTAATAAAATGTCTTTATTTCAGCCCATGAGGTGGTGTGTTTTTTTTTGGTTTTTTTTTCCTCCATTCTTCTCCCTGTGCCACAGGGAACCGGGGGAGGGTTGAGCAAGTGGCTGTGTGGTGCTTAGTTGCCAGCTGGGGTCAGACCACAGCAGCTAGATACATCATCTTATTTAAAATGCAAATTATTGAACTACTCTGTGTTATTTTAAGATTTTCTGAGCTCAAAAAGTGTTTGACAACCATTCAGAAAACCAGAGATTCAGTTTGCAGCCACAGAGACTGCAAGATACAGAAAGAAAATTGATGAAGAAGGACACCTATAAAGGACAAAGAAGATAAACCAGAATAGCTGGCATCGATTTATGAAGGACAAATCACACTTGACTAACCTGATTGTATCCTATGATGAAATGGCTGAGTACAGGAACAAGGAAGGAGTAGTGGACACAATAGATCTTGACTTCAGTACAGCATTTGAAATAACGTCCCACAGTACTTTCACTCACAAACTGAGGAAATACGGCGTGAAGAAACTGGCTGTTAGATGCATTGAAAAATACCAAATGCCTAGGCCGATGGAGTCAGTGAGTGGCAACTGGTGCCGTAACAATCTGCTTCAGAGCCCAAACAAACCTGGTACTCTAGGGGTTGATACTAGGGCCCATATAGCTCATTGTCTTCATTAAAAACCTTGACCATGGGACAGGATGCATCCTCAACAAATTTTATTATAATACTAAGCTGGGAAGGGTGGCTGACACACTAAATGGTACAGATTCAGTTCTGAGGGACTTTAAGAAGCTTAAGGATTGGCCTGACCAAAGCCTTAGCATATTCAACAAGGAAAAACACAAATGAGGAGGAATACTCAGCCCTGCACCCAAGGCAGAATAAGCCCTACCATTAGTACCAGCTAAGGAGAAACAGGCTGGCTATCACCTCTGCCAAAAAGGACCAGAGGTTATGCGAAAGCCGAATCTACTACAAGGAAACAATGTGCTCTCATCCCAAAGAAGGCAAGTCACACAGTAGCCTGCATTACAAGTGTCGCCAAGAGACTAAGGAAAGTTATTGTTCCCCTCTGCTTGGTCTTGGTGAGGCCCTGGTTGGACACAGGATTCAGTCTGGTCCTTTCTCAAATCAATACAGGGCATCTCCAATGAAGGCCACCAAGATGGTTGGGATTTAACTTTGATGAACGCTGGGCCTCTCTTGTCTGTCAAAGAGCGTTAAGGGGCTATAAAATAGCTGCCTACAATTACTTGAATGGGGTTTACAAATACAACAAAGCAAAACGCTCCTTGGCAGCGCTAGACAATGCAACAAGAAACCATGGGCAGGAGTGGCTTGTGAGGTCCAAAGAGGACTTTACAAAACTAATTGCTTACTTTGAAGGTAGTTAACCTGGACAAATGAATTGAATTTTTGTCTTGGATTGTTTCAAGAGCTGTCAAGACAAAACCATAATAGATGTGACTCACTTTCAGCAGAGAGGCTGGAGCGTGCTTCACGCAGAGGTCCTTCCCAACCAACGTGTTTATGATTGCGCACAACACAAAGCTGATGAATTTCCTGGCCTATAATTCTTGTTTATTGCAGGAAGATAGCCTTAAAATGGTCAACAAAATGTTGTCTGGGCTTTATTATTAATTGAGGAGTATTTAAGTGTACACATGAGCAAAAGTAGAAATACTCTGCCATCTGCTGACATTTGGCAAACTGCAGATGCTCTTTTCCAAAACCAAGAGCATTTCTTTGCCACATTTAAATTGTTATCTGTGATTTCCACTGGCAATATGAAAACAGCAAAGAAACACAATGTATTTTGAAAAGCATCCAATTGTTATGGTTGGACTCAATAATCTCAAGGGTCTTTTTCAACCAAACGATTCTATGATTCTATAGTTCAGCATGCTATGTATTCATCTTGCAGAAATGATTAAAAGTAACCAGGCTCCAAGAGTTCCTAATGTACTTTAAAAGTCTGAGTGCAGCAACTCTAGTAATGTCCCTCTCTTCTCTGAACAATTAAGTTTGCATCATTTACTGTTCCTGTCCTTTTTAAAAGCATCACAGAGATCACTGGTAAGACTAGTTCTAACTAAGGTATGAGCTACTCCTGCTTGTGTGTCTGCCCTCCTCTTCTTCACACCAGGGAAGACTCATCCCTTCTGCATCCCTGGAGAGGTCGTGCCACCGACCTCATCCCAATGGTCGGGCTCCTGATCAGGCTGGCTTCTCCTGATGCTTTTCTCATTGCAATCATAGAATGGTTTGGGCTGTAAAGGACTTTAAAAGGACTTGTTCCAACACCCTGCCAAGGGCAGGGACACATCCCACTACATCAGGCTGCCCAAGGCCCCATCCAACCTGGCCTTGAACACCTCCAAGGATGGGGCAGCCACAGCTTCCCCGGGAAACCTGTGCCAGAGCCTCACCACCCTCACGGGGAAGAAATTCTTCCTTATGTTTAGTCTAAATCTGCCCCTCTCCAGTTTATACCCATTTCCCCTTGTCCTACCACTTCAAGCCTTTGTGAACAGCCTCTCCCTGACTTTCCTGTAGCCCCTTCAGGTACTGGAAGGACACGGTCGCCCTTCTGGGCTGCGAGCGCACATTGCCGGCTCACGTACAGCTTCTCATCGACCAGCACCCCACAAAGCCCTTCTCTGCAGGGCTGCTCTCAACCACATCTCCTTCTAGCGTGACAACTGACGCCTAAGAACGCACGTCGCACCCGCCCCGCCCCGCCTCGCCTCCTGCGCCGCGCGGGGCCGCCTGGCCCCGCGCGGCGCAGGAGGCGAGGCGGGGCGGGGCTCGGTCATGGCGGCTTCGGTCATGGCGGCCTCGGGCGGTGGGTTACTGGCCTTCCTGCGGCTGCTGGGGCAGCTCAAGGTGAGCGTGGGGCGGGCTGGATCCTGGCGGATCTCGAAAGCATTCCCCTTTGTCCTGTCCCCTGTCACTTGGGAGAAGAGGCCAGCTCCCTCCTCTCCACAACCTCCTTTCAGGTAGTTGTAGAGAAGCAATGAGGTCTCCCCTCAGCCTCCTCTTGTCCAGGCTAAACAACCCCAGAACTGGGGGTTCAGATTGGACATCAGGAAAAATTTCTTCGCCGCAAGGGCTGTGGGGCATAGGCAGAGCTGCCCAGGGGAGGAGGTGGAGTCCCCATCCCCAGAGGGATTTAGAGGATGGGTGGATGAGATGCCCAGGGACAGAGCGGCTGGACTCGGTGATGTCAAAGCTCCAGCTCCCGCTGCTCCTCTTGCAAAAGCTGCTACGTTTTCCTCGTGTGTGAACAGCAACGCGAGGGCATCCCATCCCATCCCATCTCATCCCATCCCATCTCATCCCATCCCATCTCATCCCATCCCATCTCATCTCATCTCATCCCATCCCATCCCATCCCATCCCATCCCATCCCATCCCATCCCATCCCATCCCATCCCATCCCATCCCATCCCACCCTCGGAGGAGACCAGTCCTTGGAGCAGGCGTTTCCCGGGAGCGTCAAAGCTCACTGGAGGGGAAGGTGGGGAGGAAGTTCTGCTGGTGTCTCTAAAGTGAGGTACTTTAAAACCTAAGGGTCTGATGGCTACATTGCTGTGGTGCTCTCCTCTCACAGAGAACACCACGGACAGGATGGGTGTACAGCAACGTGGCAAAGCCAGAGAGTGTATCCGATCATATGTACAGGATGGCGATGATGGCTTTGGTGACCGAAGACAAGAGCCTTAACAAGGACAGGTGAAACTGCCTCTGGTTATTGTGAGCTTCTGATAATGTCATGGGAGAGCTGCAACCAAAGCACTTGGACTAGCCGTCATCCTGAGGAAGAGCTGCTAAAACTCACTGGAGGAGCTGGATCTACTTTTCCCTTTTCTGTTCCCTGCCCCCTTTGGACAGGGTGCCGTTTACCTGGGGTGCTAAACTCCAGGCACTGAGGCAAGTTGTTAACACAGAGGCTCTGAGCTGGCCTTCTCTCAAGCTGTAACTAAGCAAGCTGAAGACACTCTGTTAAAACCCAGTTTGAAGCAACAGACAGCAAAGACAAAGCCATACACTGTGTGGAATTCATCAGACTTGGTTAGCACTCAGCAGCAGTAAGGAGCCTCAGAAATCACGTAGCATAGAAGAGAGTGTAATTAGTGTTGAATGAGTTGTCGATTCTAGTATGAAGTTATGTTTGCTTTGTCGCTTCAGGAGCTGATGAAAACAGCGAAGGCTTTTTTGAGTGTACAGCTGGAGACTGACATAGGTACAGAGCTGTGGGTGTTAGATTATGTATTGAATTTGGGATGGTCTCAATTACGTTACCTTCTACCTGTTGCAGCCAAGCATACAAAAGCTAAGTAGATTATTTTTTACTGCCATGCTCCTGTGCAAACTGTATTTATACTTGAATGTACATTTGCAAGCAGCAGTAGCTAGAAATCAGGAATTAAAGTCACGTAGATAGAAACTACTTCTCTTAGCAAAGAAGTGAAAAATGTCACATAAAATTTAAAAAAAAAACTCCAACCCTGTAAAGTATGTGCAGTCTCTCAGCTTTTTGAATAAGAATATATAACTTAAAATGCTCAAAGCCTAACAATTGTCTTTGCTTCTTGTCAGATGCATACGGTTAGCTTTGGTTCACGATATGGCTGAGTGCATTGTTGGAGATATTGCTCCTGCAGATAATATTTCAAAAGAGGAGAAACACAGGAGAGAAGAGGTATGGACATAAGGCACAAAGCCACATCTGCAAAATGTTATGCGTGTTTTTAATGTTCTGGTTGTACTTGAAGAGACCTTCTAAGGAACGTAATTGGCATTGGACAAGTAGGCCACAACCAACCAAAGTTTTCATATCATGGTTTTTGTACATGTAATGTCACCAAGTACAAGGTTATGGGAGGAGAAGCTTTGAAGTGATCTTCATGTTGGCCATTTATTCCTGACTGGCTGGATATTTCATAGCCTGAATTGGTCACATAGACAGGGAGTAGGAGCACTGAGAAGGGTGGATGATAGTTCATGGCGGATCATTTTTGTAGTGCCAGACTCTGATTGTGACAGAGACTTTATTTAAACCATTTGCACAGGACTTCAGACACGGGTGTCTTTTTTTTGTCATGAGACTTTGAGCGCAGTATGCCCAGAGTTATTTTGTTTTTGGCCTTGTGCATACACAAACTGTTGGTTTGTCATTTCTGTCTGGTTTGTTGAGTTAATTGAAGAAAATGTAAACTACTTTTCCAGCCACAGCTAGAGGGCAACGTGGTGCCTTGCAAACTTTAAATGCTACAATTAGCTCTTCAAGCGTCAAAACTGTGGCAGTAATTATCCCCCCTGCCCTTTTTAGGTTTACCCGTTTTAACTTGGGGTTTGGGAGGTTGTGGCTAAATCCAAGAGTAAGCTCTTTGCTAAGAAAGTGGAAATTAAAGGTCAGAGAGGTACTTGCTGTTCCTGAGGTACTATCTTTACAATTTTGGGGTTTTTTTTTGTTTGGGTTTTTTTTCAGTGTAGTTTATAGTGTGTTCTTAAACTAAACAACAAAAGAAACACCTTTCCCAGAAATCTCTAAAGGTTGTTTTGACGCCAAAGACCAGGCATGAGCTATGCCTAGAGGGAATTCCTATTTGTATTTAGGCAATGAAAAAGATGTTTTCATGTCTAAGTATGTTTATTTCCTGCTTTTTCTGCTCCAATTTCAATTGGAGACTTTATGGAAAGGAGAGTCAAGCATTAAACATTTAGGCTACCTTTGTATAGTTTGTAAAAGTACACGAAGGGTAGCAATTTTATGAAGTGGCTTGAGCTGAATAATCAATACGCTGTTCCCACTGCAGACTTCACCTCTTAATTATCAATATGCGGCTCCCACTGCAGAGTTCACCTCTGAATTATCAATACGCTGCTCCCACTGCAGAGTTCACCCTTTTTTGCTGTTTGCTATAAGCTGACATTGGGCTGGTTCTGAAGTTTTCTGCTTGTGCAGTAAGTTTACCTAGCTTGTCTCACCAAGGCTAAGGCAGCAGAAATTTTAACTTGATGTAAAAAACCCAAACAACAGTTTGGATTTTTGGTTTGGGGTTGTTTGGGTTGTTTTACTCTGCTAACCTTTGAAGAATCTGGTGAGCTCCAGAACTGGAAGGAGGTAGGGAGAAATGAGACCTTGTGGTGGGGAGCAGCTGATTCAGTTCAGCTGTATTGCGAAGCTGTACTTTGTATTTGAAGTGGAGAAGCAGTCATGACACAAAACCTGTCTTACGTGTGATATTGATTGTTTTGGAAGTAGCCCTTAGTGGTATTAGGAAAACAGTAGAAATAGCACAGAAATGAGGCTGATCAGTTGGGAGGCACAAAGTGTGTACAGAACAATTTCTGCTTGCTGGTTATTGTAGCAGTTTGATACTGCAATAAACCTTGTGCCGAGATTTTTGTTGTTGAACCAGTGGTATCTCGGTCTGTGAGCACTGTGTTTATTGCTGCAGCATATTAAATGGATATTTTTTTTTCTGTTTTTCAAAATCAGAGATTTTTAAAGGCTTGTATTGTGTGGCCTGTCTGACAGTCAGCCCTGCTAGTGGTTGAGTGTTTGGGAGGGGGAAGTTGCTTGTCGACACTAGGAGTTAGTGTTTTGAAGCTGCTTTTATGAACCTCACCTATAACCTATTAAGTTCAAATGTTGCCTCTGCTAGTTAAATCTGGAAGGCAGAGCTGATAGACTGTAGGTCCCTGGCATTTGACTTGTCTGTTTTGCTTGGGGCTTCTTTTTGGACGCTTGAAGATATCGGATGCACTTTCAAATTGTTTCTCTTGGGTTTGTTTTATTTTTAACTAGTTTTCTTAACCTAAGCAGCTCTCCAGACAGATTCTTCACTGAGTGATGCTAATCTTTCTGGCAGATTTATGTACACGTGTGCTTTAGAATAATGTACCGTGTGATGTTTTCTACATACTTGGTAACAAATAGTTAATTCTTAAAAAAAGATTAAATGTTTGCTCAAAAACTGGACCAATGGAAATGTTTGGTTTTTTTTCAGGAAGCTATGAAACAGCTGACCCAACTTCTGTCAGAAGAACTCGGCAAAGAAATCTATGAACTCTGGGAAGTAAGCATGCATTCTTTTAATCCTTTGGTAAAGTTCAGGGTAACCCATTGGCCTCTTCCTGTTTACCTGTGAAACTGTGTCATCTCTTATTTTGATCTCAGTCAAGGTGGATTCAGTTGCTTGGAAGATAAAGCTAATGTTGTGAGGCAAGGTCACTTTGGAGTCCATTTCAAAAAGAGACCCCAAACTTTGAGAAAACAGTGGGAGCTGATGATGCTGTGGAGTATTTTTTTTTTTTTTTCTTTTTATGCAAGTAATAATTATGTGCCTTCCATTTCTTTATTATCCAGCTCACTAGGCTAAAATATTTAATAGTAACTTTAGGTTTTAATTGAAATGTTGTGTGCAGACACGAAATGGTGCTTTTCTACAAATGACCCATTTCTGGCTTGTCTTGAAGATGATATAACTTTTTGATGTAAACTAATGTTGCAAATTGATAAGATCTTTTATACTTGAAAACTAAGGGTGAAACAATTCAAGTTTATAATTACTGTGCTTCATCTTCTCCTGGCAAACAGTTGCCTGGGGACAAGTGCATCCACAATCTCTTGTTCATGTGTTCTTGCAAACAAAGCAGTATGTGTTTCTTGGACTCTGTGAGCTGAAACTGTATTTTATGCTGGTACTCTTACTTTTCCACTTGGACTATATTTAAATTCCAGATATTTGCAGCCAAATTCTGCTCTTTGTTAGAACACCCTGTTTGTTTGGCAGTTTTTTTCTTACTGTAGTTGTGTGGTGAAACTGGCAATGGAGATGGGTTTGCAGTGCTGTAATTCAAGGCAAAGGGTAAACCAGCATAACCAGATCTGGGAAATGATGTATGTGCATTTGCTTAGTGAGCACTGGTTCCTTCTCCCTTGGGAAGCTGTTATAATTGAGGAAGAGGAGTTCTTGATAGATAAGATTACCCCTATGGGACAGCATATATTCTTTGCCTCAGTCTGCTCAGATCGTATAAGGCCAGGGTCAGTATGCAGTTAGTTCTTCAGCATGTTAGTTTTTTTTATCATTCTCACTAACTGTAATTTAACATATGCACACTTGAGATCTTGTTTGTTTGTCTTTTTCTAGTTTCAGGATAATTTATTAGCAGAGTCTTCAATGCAGCAGGATGAGTGTAACCCACATAACAACAAGTGTAACCTAAGAATCGAATACTCACATGTCACCCCCTCTAGGCTTATCTTTAGTGGAACAGCTAGGTACTTCTTAAGAAGGAAAATAAAAGCAAAAAAGCCTCTGATCACTTGGTATTGTACCCTGCTCTCAGCTAGCCAGAGGCATTTCCCTCTGATTTCTTTTTGTGAATGAAGGAATTTATGGCCCAGAACTGAACAGTGGGTAGGACAAGATCTGCTGACACTCTTGGCAAGTCCTTCCTGCACTGCTCTGCCCTTGTCTCTGCCCCTCTTTCCCTTTCAGCCTTACAAGGATTATTGCTTTGAACTGTATTGGTGGGCACTTTGCAAGTGTAGTGTAAGGGAAAAAGTAGCACAAAGTGCCTCTGATATATATTTACTTTATAACTTAATCCAGAATCTATTTGAAAAAAAGCATTAAAGGAATTGAGTCAGCACACTTCAGCTCCATCCTGCTTTTTTATTTTCAAGAGCAAAAGCACTGGAGTAGTTTTTAAAAGCCAGACTGTGGTGTTTTAGAGACCAGTTACTATTTTTCCAGAGTATACTGTTATTTTGCACTCTTAAAAAACCTGCAGGAAGGAAACAGTAAGTGTTTATTTCAGGTCCATGCACAGTTGCATATGTAATAGCTGATGCTTCTTGAGGTTAATGTGAGCTGAGGTATGAATAGGATGTGTTGAGTTGTATGAGATGAAGAGGTTGGTAACTGGTGGTCCCAAAGAATTGCTGGAGTGAGGCAGACCTTTACAAGTAAACAGCCTTACTTCTCCTTTGTGGTGCTGCCAAGAGTTTGTTCTCTTAGGTAGCCAAAAAAAAATTAATAGAAACAAGTGGATTTAAGAAAATAAGTAATAGTATTTGAGCAATTTAAAGACAGGGCAAAGCTCAAACAGAAAGGAGGAAAGGAATGTAAAAATGTCAAAAGGAAATTGATTACTAAAATAATGATCAAAATGCAATGCAATATTCAAAGCATTGTTCAGATCCAAACAGAGTAGTATATGGATCAATCGTGGCTATCAAAATATGGATTTCTGACTTTCAAAGTTAAAGCAGTAAGCAAAAGAACAAACAGGCTCCTAGTAGTATGTCAGACAAGAGAATTACTATGACACTTAACTGGGCATCACTGTGCTGGAATTACAACCCAGGATCTTGCCACTGTGAATGACACCTACAGCCATAGTTCTTGTCTGAAGGTGCTGAAAGAGAAGCCATGTTCTTTGGTCAGCAGGAAAAACTCTTCTGTGCTTGTGCTGCTCTCATGTGCAGAACCGCTCTGTTTCTTAAATGGGTTGAGTGGATCTGAAAGCACAGACGGGCCTGGTGTGGACTTAAGCCTCTGGTCTGATTATTGGTGGTCAGACCTGCCAAGGGTGTCAAGGCGATGGTAACCTGCACAGAAAGAAGCTTTTTTCCTGTGGCTGACGTAGGAAACTGGGAGAAGACCAGCTAATGAGACATCAAATACAATGCAGTAGATTTTGAAGAGAGAAAATGAAATGCAAACCATGTGCAACTATCACTGGAAATGAATGACAGCAAAATTGTTCAAGTTGACAAGAAGTGTGAATGACTCACAAATATATACTGACAGTGACTGGAGAGAGGGAAAAGGTAGCAGAGAGATTAAAGGACTTAAAAGTCTGAAGGGGAGGAAACCTTCCCTAATGACTCCTCTCCCTAGCTCCTAGAAGAGACATAAAGACATATAAGCAGCTCAGACAGATTAGACCGAAGAGATTAACAAGGAGTGACAGGAGAAATATAAAGAGCAACTCCTTATAAAAAGTGGCAAAGAAAAGTGCAAAATAGGTCTTAAAAATAGGTAGTGCTAACACACAGGCACGCACTGTAGTAATTCATAGCCTTAAGCCAGGCCTGAAAAGAACTGTCAAATGTTAACTGGAACCTGTTATTTAACTTGTATATTGATAGGGTTTTCTCCATATCGTCTCTGATTCAACCAAAACACTTGCTAAGTTTTCAAGTTAGAGTATGCAAAAGAAATGAGTACTTAAGTGCTGTTACATTTAATAGAAATTTAGCATGTACTTATATTTTAAGTGTTTTGCTGGATAGCAGTCTCAAAAAGAGTGAAAGACATAACTGTCATGAATTATTTATGGAGTGGCTTGTGCTAATGAACAAAATTCTACATATATGAGAGGCTTCTAATACTCTTTCATAGCAATGATTTTTTTTTTTCTTATAACTGCAAATTTGTTCAGGAATATGAAAGCCAATGCACTGCAGAAGCCAAGTTTGTAAAACAGTTGGATCGGTGTGAGATGATACTGCAAGCGTTTGAGTATGAAGACCTGGAAGACACACCTGGCAGACTGCAGAGCTTTTATGATTCAACTGCTGGTATGACATTTGGGTGTTTGTGTTTTTTGTCTTTCATAACTGAAATTAAATATATAAATTGTCTTTTTTTCCTGATAGATGTTTGAAGCAAGTGAGAACCAGCTATTTTACTCATTGCTGAAATACCCTAAATATTTTTTGGAAAAACTTATTGCAGTGTAAAAATACCTTACATTTATCTGTATGTATTGAGCCTGAATTTCATTTACACGAAGTTCCTTTTACATCAACTTTTACCTAGAGAGGCCCAGCTTTCATTACTGTTACATATTTAAGGATCCCCCTATACCATCAGAGGGCTCTGTAGGAGGCTTCAGTCTTCACTGATGCTCTGTCAGCAGCTTGTTTTCTAAGTGTTTCATGAATCAGGGAAGTAAAATCTGTTGTTCCTACGTGATCTGTGCTTTTCTGTGACCAGCCAAAGGTACATGTGAGAACAAGTTCACTGAAATGTTTTGGGCCAATTGTATTAATTTTTATTCTATCCACCACTTTCCCTCTCACTGTTTTGGAAAGGATGAAAAGATGGGTAGAAGAATAATTTTTATTATTTTAGCAAGGGAGTTGAGCATCAGAAGAGGATGGTGACTCCAAGTCATGCCGTCCTGGGAGAAAACTAGGCACTGAGAAAGTCAGAGAGAAGACCAGCAATCATCAGATACAGTCCCTGACAAGTCCTGTTTATAATTTGGTGACTCCTCAGGGAAATAAGCAGCTCTCTGAAAATGCAATGATATTATTAGGGAAAAAGGGGGAAAATGACAACATCAGCATACCTGGAATAAATAATATCTGAATGACGTCTTTACCCTCCTACTAGAACTCAGCAACTTTAAACTAAGCTGGTGCCTCAGTAGAGCCTACGGCCTAAACCCTATGTGCACCTGTAACCGGGGTGGTTTGCTGTAGCAGGATACATAGCATGGGATTGTCCTCATCAGGGTGCATCCTTTTTTTGAGCTCTTAAGTGTCTTAATTTTGGGGCAAAAATAGCTGTAACTTGTTACAGTTACTCCATAGCTGGAGTAAAATGAGAATTCTCTCTTGCTTAAAAAAATAATTTGGGGTTTATCTTGAGCCTAAAGCAACATCACTGCTAACCCTTCTCTGCTGGCCTTTCCCACAAAGGAAAATGAGCATTTTTACTTAATTTTCCTTTCTTTTATTTTGCAGGTAAATTTGTTCACCCAGAAATCCTCCAGCTTGTGTCTCTGATCAACACAGAAAGGAATACAAAAACAGCTGCTACATCTCATCCACATTCTTGAGCATTCTTAAATGCTGTAGCTATAATAAATACTGTTTTACATTCTGTGCATTATTTTTCCTCCAAGAAGTATCACTAATTTTGCCAGCAGATTTTTTTTTTCCTGCGCATTTACTGCTAAGAATCCCAGGACTGCTTAGACAGGAACAGTGACCTCGCAGATCAGAGATTTTATCAAGGACCGAATATTTAGAATGGTTTCTTTTTTGTAAGCCAGCCTGTGACTGATGCAGTCTGTTACAGATATTCTCCACTGGGGAAATTCAGCTAAGTTTAAAAAATTAGCTGACTGCAATCTGTGTATTACAGTGATGGGGACAGTCTTGTTCTGCTGTGCCTAAGTACCTATGGATTTAGGTACCTCCTATGCCAAATGGGTTAATATCTTTTCACTGTTCTACCCAAAAGCGAGACCAATGAGTACGATTCTCTAGAAGCTCTTGGCAGAGCCAGACTGGACATGACGTTTCTTTGGAAACTGGTAGCCTCATTAATTAAATTTTCTCAAGGTAGTTATTGTTTCATTGTTCACGTGTTGTATCAGGGAATGGTGCTGACGTTTCTTTAAGGCCGGTGTTCCCGACTTGCCCTCCTGCTAGACTGGCAGTTTTACAGACTGTGGCGCAGGTAATTGATCATAGGGTACTGAGGGTAGGAGGAACCTTTGGAACCTGCACAGGCTAATGCAAAAGCCACTGTAAAGCTGTTTGTCCCATGCTCGTGCTGTTACACGCTGGTCCAGATTCTGCTGTAAGCAGCAGTTTTTTAGTAGAAGTGATAATGCTAATGTAAAAGTAAAGTAGAGTTGTCAAGTGAAGCTGTAGTGGTGGTAAAGGTCACAATGGGCCCAGCTGCACTCCTTGCTGTTGTATTGCCTGTGCAGCTGGAGATCAGGGCAATGTCACGATTATAAAAAAAATTAGATGGTAGAGACCTGGAATGTCATATGAGTCAGCATAGTCCTCTTTAAAGGTAGGTGATTTAGCTGAGCACGCATCTTCACACGCCGTGACTCCAGGAAATGTCTCCTTTACCACCAGGGAGGTGGTTGAGTCACCTTCCCTGGAGGTGTTTAAAGGATGGGTGGACGAGGTGCTGGGGGGTATGGTTTAGTGATTGGTAGGAATGGTTGGACTTGATCCAGTGGGGCTTTTCCAACCTAGTGCTTCCATGATTCTAGGGGCTTAACTGAAGCTCCTGCTGTATTCCGCAGCTGGTGCCTTTGGCAGAGGGACAGGGCGCTGTGTATAGCTGCTGGGAGCCCACCCTCAGCTCCCTTGCCCCCTAACCCCACTGGCAGCCAGCACAGTGCACAAAATTCACAGAGCACGTTGTTCCAGGTGAGATGGGGAATGCCTGCTCTGCTAAGGGAACTACACAAGGCAGCAGCTGTGTCCTATGGAGACCCTAGAAGAACAAGCTGCATTTTACTGAGCAATAGGAAAGTGATAAGTGGTTATTCGCAGCTGATTGTCATACGACAGGGGTGATGGAGCGTGGCCTGCTCAGCTTTCTTCAGCATTTTTATCCCATCGTGATGCACACGAATCACAGTCTCTCTTAGATTGCATTGAGTGCCAAGAATGAAAGAGCCACAGATGCATTGGAAGACAGAACTGGGAACGTTCTTGACAAACAACAGGAGTGGCCTTAAAAGGCTGTTGGATAGAGACAGCACAAGCACTACCCCAGCAGAACAGTTGGTTCCTCCAACGCAGCAGGCGGCTTTACTGGCTGGGGATACGCTGTTCCGCAGGGATTCAGGGGATGGACTGCTGAACCCCTGTCAGCAGTGCAATGGTGCAAGGAAGGTAAATATTATCCTGGGAAGTGGAGACACGGTTTGATTGTGTGCTGTGTGGGGTTTGGGTTTGTTTAAAGAATTCCAGTAGGTACTTTGTGTAAAATCACATCCCCATCTACACACTGCAGGTTCAATTGTGTGTCAGTTTGGGGCACGCATTTGAAATGGGAGCTTGTTGGAAAGAGGCTGGAGAAGCAAGCGTGGTCAGGAATCGTTTTCCTCCTTTGAATCTCAATAATTTCAAAACCCAGGCCTCGAGTCCGAAATCATGACTGATTTCAGATCCAGAAAAGGCTGAATAGGTTTTAAGAATAGGAGTAGCAGATTATGTTCTTGCAGGTTACCTTAATATACTCCAGTGACAGAGCAAGGCTTAGAGATGCACAGAATTACTGGTAAATACACAGAATTAAAATGTTGCAAGGTGTAAAAGAGTAAGAGAAATTTATTTTTAATTAGAATATCAATAACTTTGTTTACACAAACTAAGCTGACCATTAATATCTTAGTTAAATAAATCCACATTTATGCACAAAACCACATAAAACATGCTAGGGTACTGTCACAAGAAAACTCTACTAATTAGAAAACTAATTAGATTTGCTTCCATGCTAAAAATCACACTAAGGAGGCATTTGATATAAATGTCCCAAGGTTAACTTACATCCAGTAAAACATTATTAAAGGAACTCCAACTTTGTAAAAACTACAACAAAAGCCACACAGGAAAAAAATCACTTAAAGCCAAGTTTCCTCACAAGATTTTAAGCAGTTTGTAAGGTCAAACTCACTAACACTGATCTGAAGCTTTGGCTTATGCTCAAAAGATGCATCCACTTTGAAAGGAGACAGACAGTTTTCCATCTTGTTTATACTTTATTAAAGCTGTGCTCATCTCAGTCTGGTGAGCTGAGTAATGCAACATGCAGACTGACACGTGCTCTCTAGACAGCAAGATAATGTCACAAGGGTGCTGCTCTTTTCGTAGTAAAAAAAATGTTAAGAGGATGCAAGAAACATGCCGAAGCAAAGCTGAGGGATGACTGGCTTTTGGTGCCTAAGCAGATCTAATGCGGTTGGAGGAATCATGTCCTGGAGTGAAGCACAACAAAATTTGACATCAAAAGTGAAGTACCTACTCATCCTGTGTATTGTAAGATAAAGGGGTTTGTGCTAGCAGCTCTGAAAAGCGGACCAAAGCCACAGGCTCTCTAACCTATGGCACAGCTTTAGCCAGTTGTTCATTTTGTATTCTTTCATTTAAGGCTGTATCTTCACTGAGTCTCATAAAAATAATACATCTTCCCTTATTTTTGAGGGGAAGATAGGGAGGCAAATTTATTAAGAGGTTTCCAACACTCCACTGCCCTTTGTTATTAATTTGTATTGTCAAATCTTATCAAACCACAGACAGTGAGCAATGGAATGTATTTTTAAACTGAGACTTTTTCCACCTATGATGAGCATCTTAAATTGGTAGTTGTGATCAGTTCAGTTTCTATATGACTCACTGGGTGTCTCTTCCTGCCCTCATTAGCTTTGCTGACTAATGGGTGGAGGGCAATGCCAGACTATACCAGTGAAGGAGAAAAAAACTTGTTGGGACAATAAGTGACTTAATTCCATTAGGAAACAGATCATGCACAGGCACTCCTGAGCAAGGGGCACCTGATATCGCTGGTAGACAGCTGGTATATGGACCACTGCTGGCAGTAGGAATCGTTGCACAGCTCTAGGTCCATCTGACTGATGTGGCACTGAGAGGGGAAGTGGAAACTAATAGCTAGAAAACAGTAAACTAAAAGATGTAACAAACAGAGACTTTGAGATTCTAAGAGGGAAGTTACGTGAAAGTGAAAACTGTTAATCTGGTCACTTAACAAAGAATTTAGATAATTTTAAGTCACTGAGTCGTGTGGTTTCTATGGTATACAAAGTACCTGATGATAGAATGGCCCTTCCAGAATACAAATAGAGAGAGGAAGCGTTTCTCCAGCACAAGGCCAAGGAGGCAATTTTCCAAAGCTGACACGTTGGGTGGTGAGAGAGGTCTAAAAATCTCTGGCTGGACAAGTCTCTGACAAGAGGCATATAAGGTTTAGGAGGGCCTGTGTTCTAACACTGAAGCTCCTCTTCACTCTCTGGGAGACGCGTGCCAGCAAGAGAGCTCTGAGCGCTGGCATGGGCTGTAGAGCTGAGAACTTCTTCAAAACTGCCCCCTGTGTGACTTGTCCCACCAACCTTGGTCTGAAACAAGATAAACAAAGAGAACAGCAAGTTCCACACTGTAACAACCCCATTTGCATTCCACCCCCATGGCTGTGGAGGGATGGGAACTGTTCAAAGCAGGCAGAGAACAAGTGGGGTAGGGTTTATCTTAGAACAAAAGCCACAAAAACAGTTAAATAAAGCAATCCCTTTCCTCCTACAATTTCTAAACTTCTAAGTTGTAATCATAAGATCTGCCAGTAGCATTTGTCATAATGCTTAAAGGAACCAGTCTCTAAGAAGATCTTAGGCAAGATTGTCGATACTACCACTAAATTTAGTGTGATTCTTTACAGGAGTAGCTCACACTGGTTTTGCTGTTTCTTTCCAGATCTACACAAGCTGAATAAGAGGTAGGTATTAAAGTGAACTCGTTCGGTTGCTGAGTAAAGTGGCCCATCTGCCAGCAATGGTAACAGCTGCTCTCAAAGTACATAAACCATACAGGAATTTTGGACAGCAGAAGGAATATAGTAACCAAAGAACAAAAGCAGCAGTTTTTCTCCATTTAGGTACTTGAAGCTATCTAGATGCTGATATACAAAACTGCCAACAGCATTTTCCCATGCGGAGAGGGGAGGAAAAGTCATAAAATTCCATTACTGAAACATATGATTATGTGCTCACAGGTCATACTTTCAAAATTCTTCATTTTGCTAAATTTGTAAATATAAGTATGAAAAAGAAAAAAACAATATGGCTATATCTCTGAAACAGAGTTTTTCTAACAAAGACAGAGCAATCTAAAGATTTGGATATGGTCAAGACTACGTGATGAGAAGACACAGCATAGTTTGTGGTTTGGCATGCCAATATGCCCTCTCAAAGTTGACGAAAGCCTGAAAACAGGGCAAAACTTCTCACTCCATCCTGGAACTGTAGCAGGACTTCAAGAAAAACTAGCACTTTTCCAGCCTGTCAGCCACTGAATGCTTAGGAAGATTATTTTAATTAGAACCTTGTGTCCTAAGTTTCATAAAGGTCAATCCTATGTAATCCTTTGTTTCATCAGTTAGCAGAAGAGCTTGCCTAGCTTGAAAGTTCAATAAAGTAAGGGAGTAGTTGGCTTGATATTTGCTCTGAAAGTTTAGGTCACAGTTATTAATAAGCTCCCATAGAGCCTTAACAAGTGATATTGATGTTAACTGTTATCTTTGCTATCAGATCTTCCTGACTTACAGCAAATATGTCAATGTAGTTTTGAAATATTAAATCTAAACAATACCTTGAAATTTGAGAGGAAACGTACCTCTATTAAAGAGAGAGGAGTTCAGTGCTAAGAGCCACACAGGTAGTGTGAATCACACGAGTTACACAAGAGCTCACACCAAGTGAGTAAAGGGCACTTAGTGAGTATGTCTCTAGTACTGAAAGGATTGTAGCTCAGGGATGGAAGTTCACTCTTGCAAGGCACATGGCTGCATCTGCCTGGCAGGGCACATCACAAAACTCATGAGGCCACAGTGCTTTCAAAATCTGACTTTGCATCTCCACATGGCTCTGCCTTGCACAACGTAATCAACCACGGCTACAGCCGAGATATCTCTTCTTACCGTTGTAGTGTGGCTGTATTTTTGGCATATCTGAGACTATTTGTTTACTTTGGCAAGTAAGATAAATAATTTCTTAGTAACAAAGCAGAGAAAGATGTTTTCTCTGCAAATTGCCTTCATTTTCCATTAGTTCTCTTGCAGTTCTGAGACATTTTTGATGGAACAGCAAATTCAGTCAGTCCCTATCACCTCAAATGACAGGGACACTAAGCTGTCATACTTTAACATACACAGCCATGTAACTCTGCCTCTAGCCTTTACCTTAAGGCTTGTAACAGTGGTCTCAACCTTCTCCTCAAACGATTTGAAAGTTGGAGAATTCCTAGGAGAAAAATAAAGTTGAAGGAAGAAAGAAGAGTCAGTTGCAAATGTAATGGGATAACTCCACAATTTGACCAGTTCTTACCAGGTAACAATGCTAGGACAGAATGAAGGCTGGCGGGCAGCACCGGCCAATAGGGTATGAACAGTCACTTGTGCTCTGTCAGTCAAATCCCATTACTATAATTGGATGAGTAATTTTTAGCTACAAATTTGCAACAGCAGAACCTGCCTAGACTGAACTGGCCTCTCAACGCTCTGATACAATTATCACATTCTCAGGAAAGCAATCAGAGAATGCTGGCTGGCTGTAGTACTGTACTTCAATGGTTCCATCCATTTGTGTTGTTGCTGTAATGAAATTATAACTTTTTTTCAGCTGATTAACAAGTTTGTAATCTGATTAAAAAGATGATAGTTTAATGTCCTGAGGCTAGGATTAGAATTACATGGGAAGTAGGTCCCAGATACCTTGGAAGAACCCTGACAGCCCCTACAGTCCCTGATTTTCTGACCACAAGTGTATCCTGCTGCTTTCTATACACAAAGATTTTAGGGACGGTGATTCCAAAGGTGCCCCTCTGACAAAGCTAAGCTTTTTTCTGCCTTTCACTCCCCACAGAACAGAATACAACAGCACTCTGGGGAAACTGGAGTTGAACATATCTTAAAAGAAAAAAAAAAAGGCAACAGCAGTGATTTTCCTTCTTAAAGTAAATCACATATTTGGTTTGCTGGGCTGTCTGCCTACAGTGTTCTTTCTTTCTCTAAAACTTAAAACATGGCTTCCCCAGCATTTTAAATGCATTGCATTTTTCACATTTCTTCTTACAAACAGAACACACTGACCACAACCGATATCTACCATGTAATATTATGTGTGTGCTGAAAGAGATCTGTACACAAGTTGCCCCTCAGCTGCTCAGATACATGTCTCCTCTCCTCTTTTCACAGCAGCTTCCCCACTGCTGATAATCCCTGTCCCATGTAGGAAGATGTGCTAGAACCAGGCAAACTGGAGTAAGTACAAAAGCTTGTCTCCTCTAGCAGTTTAGCTACCATAAAGGACTTGGGCAAATCTACAGTGGGTAAAGGGGACATTCTTCTGTTTCTCTGCTCCTTGCTTGACAGCCCAGTTACAGCATACTTTGTGCTTCATTGTTAGTGAAGACTTAGCAGCTCAGAAGCTATTGTCCAGCAGGGTTCCTCTTGTACTTTCTTTACTGTAGGAAAGAGGTGACAGCATCTCCTTAAGCCCAGTGCAGTATAGTGAAGCAGTTACCTAGTAGACTGTTTAGTTCTTCAACTTTTTTTCCACCTGTCTGTTGTACTATATCCAGAAAGAGATTATAGAAACTAACACCACCGAAACTTGGGGTCCCTCTTAACAACATGGCCAGCAGGGTGTACTAAAACCACTACATACATTTGTTCCTACATTAAATGCAACTTAACAGTGATCTTTAACCACAACAAAGGGTGCCCTCACAGTGGAACAATGAGGCAGAACCACTTTACTCTGGCAGGTGCCCATACCTCTGTGTCAGCCACTGGAAAGGCAAACACATGCAGAAGTCTGCGCTTCACTGCGCAAAGCAATGAAGCTGCTGGCTGCTAAACCTTCAGTGTTCCAGTTCATCCTCTTTGCACATTCTGTGAACTTACCAGAAGCATGATGCTAGCCTCTGTTTCTGCAAATACATTTACATCATATCTCTCATCAGGCTAAGTTAGACTGACCCCATTTTAATGAAAGGGCAAATGGAAGCCAATGGGAAAAATACTGCAGGCCTACTTTTAGTTTCTGTTAAATATGGGACAGACTTTTCACCTAGTAAGAAGGGTCAAAAGGAGAGAAAAACTGAGTTTTATGACTTAAATTTGTCCCGTAAGTCACACTGGTGAATGCTTGCCTTAAACTAACCACTTGCCAGAGGTGAATGAATTCTGATCTGTCATATAGTTAGGAGGCTTGTTTTCCCCGCATGCTTGGCAGGGAAAGGGATACTCATATATTTAGATGTTGAAGAGGTAAAAGGAAATCTGGACCTAATTTTATCAAAAACAGGTGGAGCTTTACTTGGACAGACATCAATATCTGGCTGCAGCCAAGTAAAGCATGATTATAACCATTAAAATATGAAAGCACTCATACAAAATCCTTCCGTAGGAGCACGAGCCAAAGCCTGCAGGAGTGGAAAGCATCTCTGACATTAATGGGCTTTGGATGATGTTCTAGAGACAGCAAAACAATTGAATTTCAGATTCAGTAATACAAACAATCAACTACCAAAATACATCTCAGAAATGCTTTGTTTACTCTGAGGCTTGTACAAGAGATTAAACAGTTAATACAATTAAAAGAAAAAAAACGAACAAACAACCCCAAAAACAGATGGCCTGTGCTGCAGCCCTTATCTACGTGAATATCCTTAATTGATTGAAGTGAGACTATATTCATCAAAAAAAAAAAACCCTGCAGGATCAGGATCAAAGTATGTAAATCCCCCCTCAGTACAATGTTGAATATCACCATAGCAAATAGAATATGGATAGCATATTACCTCATCGCAGGCATGCTTATGGAATGGCGAATAGAGTAACTGTAGGATGAAAGCAAAAGATACAGAAAACGAAGCTGTAAAATCCACTTTGCAATATGATTATAACATATAAGCTTTATTTCTTGAAACTAACTTCAAAAATATATCTATTTTTAAGAACGCCATTACTCTTTCTCTCCTGATGGCAAGAGCTTGTCAAACACTTCTACATCACTCAAGGATCCCCAAATTGTTTTGCACAGCTTTAACCCTGCAGATGGCTGCCTCCCCTAACTGCTCGACTTGCATTAGCCACATTCTCTCACCTCAGCCACCAAAGTCAACTCTGTTATCATACCATCACCTATTCCTCACCTTTAGGAAGCATCAAGCCTCTTCTGGGTATGAATACTTCCTTGAAATGTAAGAACTGTCCATAAGTATATTTAAATTTGAACATTATAAGTAAATTGTGCACTGTAAGAGTATGTATTGTTTCAAAAATTCATGACTGGCTACTTTCAGTGGTAACTGATTGAGAACACTGAGAGCTTTACTTTAAGGGACACCAACATTTGGCTGCAATCAATCAAAGCACCATTATATCATTAAAAAAAGAAAGCTGTCATCTAAGTAGCACGTGTTTGGTCTAAACCATACAAATTGAGAACAACACTGTGTCCATATACACAGGAAAGATTTTTATTTTTTCCAGATTAAAAAAAATTCAGAAATGGGGGTGGGGAGAGGAAAGAGCTATTTGGCAAGTAGGTGGGACAAAGGTTTTACATGAACTGTTTGCTGTTGTGTATATTTTAAGATGTCTGCTAAGCTCAGATAGACAAGAATTGACAGCAGACACCGCAAATGTTTCATGTTCAATTTTTCACATAATTTTTAAGATTTAACACAAACATTTCACAAGTGCAGCAAATCTAACAATCCTACTTAAATTAAACAAGAATGCTTGCCATTTTAGTCTTGTAACACATGACAAATGGCCAAAATAAGAATTTGGAAGTATTTCAGCACAGGCTGCTCCTCTTCTAATAGCAAAACATGCCAAATACAAAGGTCTAAGTAAGAAGATTACATTGTGCTAAATTAAATCCTCACAGACGAGAGATGGCATATGACAGACAGTCTGAATACTAAGTGTACATTTCACTGAGTTTATCTTTTAATTTCTTTAAAGAGGCAAAGATGTAAGTTATAGGAACAGTGACAAAATCGTCTTTTACTAGAATATTAAGCTTTTTTTAAAGACACACGTCTGTGACAGTCATCAGAGAACAAAAGATCCTTCCTGACAAAGGATGCTAAATACTACATTCTGTTTTCATGTCAGAGTGAGAAAGGAAGGTCAATCTATGCCTCATTTTGAAGTTTTCTCAGTGAAGGAAGAGTCCAGGTTAGGATTACTTAGCTGAAAAGAAAAATTGTTCTTGAGCTGTCCTGTGCACTGATGATGCCAGAGGGATTGCAGGGGATTCAGGGCTGTTTAGCCTCGCTGCTGGGTGAACTGACATAAAGCTACACCACCTTTAGAATCTTTCAGCACAAACAAAATTCTTTTATAATTCATCATATATTGAAGTACTTTACAACATCAGTAAGTTCAAGCTCTAAACGTGAAGAACCCTTTGAATTGCGTTAAGAACTTGGCCCACTATTGGAAATTTCCCCAGGACTCGAGACTTTTAAAGAGTCACCATGTAGACTTCATGACCAATATAGTTTTGCTTTATTGAAGAGGAGGTAATTAAATTCTTTATACCATCTTTATAAAACTCTGCAGGCTGAACAGAATTTTTACTGCTTATACTCCAGCCTCTGACAGCAAAATGATGGTTGAGAGAATAGGATTACTTATAAATAGGTTTTCTCAAGAGTTCTTCTGAATTTCTTTTGAATATGCTTATTATTTGAATTTCAGACTAACCTACTCAAGAGCAAGGCAAATACTTAGTCTAAGCCTTCCCTCATTAAACTCACCATGATGTAAAGCAACGCATTGCAGTTTAAGCAGCATATGTCTTTATGATATATAATGATGCTGAAAAGAAAGAGGTTACTGCATTACATTCCGTAAAATAAACCCTGTCAAATACAGAGGCAGCATTCAAGGAGAGTATTGTGTCTTACCCAATTGAATGCGATCTGTGGTGGATGCATGAGGAAAGAAAAGAGTTAAAAGCATTATGAAAACATAACAGAAATATACATATATATCTGTAGGATGTCAAACTGCCTGAGGAGAAAAATACAATCATTTGCATTCAAATCTTGATGCTGGAATACACACTAGAACATGGATCAGCCGAGATTCCTCCAAAACAAAAATTTTCACACATTTCTTGACTACACAGTCAACTATTCTGTGTGCAATGAAGGATGGATGTTTTGTCTCCTAAACTTTGTGTTCTCTTCACTAAGTCAGCTTTAAACAATGCTAATTGGTTTTCCCCCCAAAATCCTACCTTAACCTCATTAAATAGAAAATATAGGCAAACTGGAATTGTACATATACTTCAGCAGCAAATGTCTTTCACCACCCCACCCCACTCCTGCCTCCCCCCGCATTTCTCAATTATCTCTCACTTGAGAAGGGTATGGAAAAAATATGGGGATTTTAATTCCTAAGATGACATTTTCTAAAATACTTCTTCCTTGTTGATAACAATACTTGAAACACTTCAACATTGCTTTCCAGCTCACAAGAAATATACACTATTCAAAGGATGTCATTAGGGTTCCAAAGTCAAGTAATGATGAGGCAGACAGACTCTCCTTCATCTGTGTGTTATTGATGTAGTCTTTAATTACAGACCACTTCAAGGGAACACCTGCCTCATGCAGTGAGCCAGCCAGACAGTGCACACTTAATGAACATCACTTCAATACTTATTTTTCACATCCTTTTCCAATGTGTGGTGTGATGCATTATTTACTACACAATATTCATAACTTGCTTTGAAGAAAATCATTGATTTCTTCCGGGTTATTTACAGAGCTCATCACCATGTATATTGGTGCTTCTCAATCGTTCATGGACTAATCTTCACAACACGTTTCAGCCTAAGTAATATTATTGCCATCTGTAGACTCCTTTTACTACTGCCAACTCCCACTAATGACTCCCTTCTCCATGCTGATACAGATACTTGTGCAGCCATAATATGATAGGGAAATCTGTGTTCCTGCAAAGCTCCAAAATCCAGCACAAATGGGTAGGCAACTGTCAGTAGAAATGAGAAAAAATAACTGCTTCACCCATCAGCAAAAGAAATACTTATTAAATTAAATTCTGAAGCAAGACAATAGTACTATTTCCTTTAGAATGATAGTTTTGGGTTATGATAGCTACAATATTTCAAGGAATTCAGCCTCCAATTAGTCCTGCAACAGTGCCCAGAATATTTCCAGGTCATGGAAATACACATTCAAAAGCTGGTAAAAACTCCGCCACCATCACAGCAAAGAAAAACATCAAAAAGGCACGACCATAAAAGCACAGCAAAAATCAATTCCCACAGCACTAAAATGGATTAATTATATCTGAGGCATCTCCAACTGATATCGCCTTAACCTTCTAAAAACTTCCAATAAGAAAGATTTCACATCCTTCAGAAATAACCTGTGCCCCTGTTCAGCTTTATAGATGAATTCTTTTCCTGATTTCCCACATTTAGTTACTATACCCTCCCTCTCCTTTCACTATTCAGATGTGTTTGTCTAGCCTAAAATCCAACTTGTTCAAACACTCTCACTGGCCCCATTTTCTGGAACTATTTTTATTTTTCTACCCATTCCTTCCTTCTGCATACCCTTCCAAGAGCGGTACCCTTGCACTGGCCTGAACAATCCAGCTGAGTCCTTATCAGAGCTGAGCAGAACAATTTTCTCCCAAATCTTAGAGACTACACTCCTGTAATGCCTGCTGGAACTAAGTTTGTATTAGCAACGACAGCATTACAGCATTGACTCCTGTTGCGCTTGTGAGCCACTAACCTAGAACTTGCAAGGTAAAGCTGGTTGGTCAGTGCTCCCCATCTCTGCTTTTGACTTTTTTCCATCTGTCAATTTTATTATTTAAAATAATTTTGAATTCTAATGCTGCTGTCTAAGGTGCTTGCATTTTCTCCCGCTGCAGTCATCTGGGGAATTCAAGCATACACAGAACACCGTTATCTAAACCGGTAATGAAAATGTTGAAGAAAAACAGACTCGGGACAGATGCCTACAAAATCCTGCATTGTAGTGAGCAACTGAAATCTATTCTTTGAAAATAGATTTCAGCCCCATATGCCCTCTTCCTGCTAAAGCAGTAACACCTAAACTGTACTTTTCTAGTTCGTTTACAGCACTGTGAAAACAGTATGGACAGCCTTACCGCTATCACATCTCCTGCCTTCCCTCTGCCCTCAACAGTTCAACATAATTGTTCTCGACAAACCCTTTTATGTTTTTGCCATCATGCTATCTTCTAGATGCTTAGAAAATAGCAGGTTAATGCACTCTCACCATACCTGCTTTGTGTTTCCCAGACCATTTTCTTGTCCCCTGCCAGAGGTAAGAATTTTGCCTTCTCCTACCCCTCTGGGATCTCATGTGCCTTCAGTGCTGATTCCACTTATCTCTCAGGGGCACATTCAGCTGCCTCAATCATGTCCCTAGGCTCTCCCTCCCCACAGTCTTCCGCCTCTTGCCACATGTGCCTTCCAACTCCTGGCAGGACTGAGGCATTATATTACCTTTATTCATCTTCAGAGCAGGCTCATCCCAGGCACTGAATTTGAAAGGGGACTGTACGATCATGTAATTAAAGAAAACGAACGAGACAGCTGAATGAAAGATGTATAAGCGGTATAACTGCTGACATCCTAATTTATATGCACGCCTTTGTTAGCTTAATCTTTAAATACATTTACTTGTGAAGTAGTAATGTAAGAGGGTGTGTATATATAGCACTGTAGTGCATGTAGTTCACTTCATTTTTCTAAGCAAACAAAAAATCAGGAAGTCTTCTACTTGGTATCACCACATATTACTAAAAAGATCGTCAGTAGGGCTAAACTCTTAGATCCACACAGACAGCTGCAGAACAGTCCAGCAGTGTTGCATGAAGAGGTCCAGACTTTACCAGTACACAAAGAGGCAAGGGATAATGACCCTCAACTCCGTATCAGATCTGTGCTGTACGTATCAAGAGCCATGTTGAAATATCAGCGTGTAACCTCTGCTTCTGAGAGATATGAGCCCATGCTACCGCCCTATGAGTGACCGGAGACTAATCTCTTCCCCTTTGCCTTCCTTCTCCATGTCATAAAAATTTTAAAGAGGAAATATGAGCTGGGGGTGAAGGGGAAACAAAAGATCCCGATGACCTATCAATAATCACAAGAGCCATTAATGAAGAATCTGTTATCTTAACTATATTACTAGTACCTGGTTTATATCCCAAGGCAAAAGTATGTGTAGACTGGTTTTATACGCATTTCTTGTATTTTTAGTGAAATGATAATATTAAATAGAACACATTGCAACTGTAAAGAGACCTTAGAAGAACTAATAATTAATACAGAATTTAGAAGATGTACAATGAAAATGATTATTCATGCACAAAAATGAGTTAGAGAGTTGCAACACAGGGAAGCTGGGGCAGAGATGAAAGAAAAGCAAAGCAACTGCATCAAAAGCACTTTGTCCCAAAAGGGTGGCTTCTCTGTTCTCTGGGACACACAGAATTTTTCAACTGTCCTTTCTTTTTTTTTTTTTTTAGAGTTCATCTTCTTGAATTCTAACATAGCAAACCAGAACATTTGGGGAAGTCTATCTGGCCTGTTTCTGATATATCATATTTTAGTTAATATTTTTAAGAGATAATCCAGGCTGAAATATCTCTCAAGTTATTAAGACCCTGCATCATCAGAACAGAAACAGTGTTTCATGTGGTGCTCTGTACAGTTGACTTGGCAGGCAACCTGGAAAACTGGATTTTGTTTCACAAAGAAGGCAGGCTACAATTTGTTGAATCTGATTGGCTACAAACCCTTTCAAAATCACCATCGCCACAGGCAGGAGGTAATGACCAAACACACCAGACTGTTGAACATACTGGGAATTATAACTATCATCTGCATTTTTGAAATCAGTTTCAAGTGTCTGTTCTGAATGAAAGCAGAACAGGGATTTGCATCTGGATGCCACTGGTGAATATCAGCCTTAATGCCTAACCAGAAGAATTACGCTAGAGTCTGATGTGTGTTTAAATCAGCATTACGGGAGGGGGCAGTGATAATCCACATACTATATTGCTCAAATAAAATTATTTGGATTAGCAAAAAAGTGAGCAAACAATAAAACAGAGAATGTATGTCTCCTTACAGCTTACTTCTCCAAACACAGCTGGGGTTGGAGTGGGAAATGGGAACATTTTGTAAATCAGGTTATTTAAACGATAAGGTTACAGTGTGACCCCACACAGAAGTGCACCTGCTCAAGGTGAGCCAAGACCTTAGGCCAGCTTTGTTGCCAAGGGAAGCATACTGACCGTTACTCCAGTTTTAGGATGTTCAGCAGATGTGGAAGGCACAAGTCACACCATGCTTTATATAACTAGGGGATACTGGCTATACTGCTTCCTACTTCATCATCGAGTGTCAAGACAACTCTTCTAACTGAGAACTTAACTGAAAATAGTAAGTGTCCACAAAAAATGGCAGTGTTGGTAGTTCATATTTCCCTGATAAATTCCAACCAGGTCCAAGGCAATAATTTCAATCAAAAAAAAAGCTACTAGAATCAAGCTGCTTGATTAATCAAAATGCTTATGGACTTAGCTTCTCCTTTAAGCCCTTGACTAAAGGGCTAATGGGACAAATACCACCCATCTGCTTTCCAAGCACCAGTCAGAAGCATGATCACCACAGGCATGGGGTTCAACAATGACAGGAAAGACACTGGAATTTAGTGGCAGTGATTAATTAATGGAAATATTAAACGGAAAACATGCTCTATTACAGTTAAGGCATTTCTGCCTTTGCAGTTAATCCCACACCCTATGCATAGCACAAGCAACAGGACCTAAGTACTGAATTGTCAGTCATCCTTCCCTATGAAGAGCCAGCACTCAAGGTTTTTGCTCACCAAATCTTTGCTCACTGCTATAGGATCTAAAGCATGGAAGCAGTAACAGGACCTGTTCATTGAGCAGTGGGTTGACTTTTTTACAGGAGGAAGTGTTAAAGAGCAGAAAATGAAACGGAGCCGCATGCAGCACACACATCTCATGCATTTCTCAAAAATACAGTACTTAACCATAATGCAGGGAACGAAGAAAGAATTAACAAAGGTAGAAAAGAGGCTTGTGAAGGCAACTCATGCAACTGGAGCCTCAGTCTGGAAAAGAGGGAACTGAAGTACAATAAAACCACAGGAAATCATGAGTGAGATGAAGGACAGCAGAAAGACTACACTCACTGTTTCTCACAACAGAAGAGCCAGAAAGCATCAAAGGCAAGACCAGGGAGACGCAGAATAGGGAATGAATGAATGAACAAATAAACCACACAGTTCTTTACCGCATGACTATCTGTTCACCTGTGGAGACATGAGGTGTTACGTACGTCAAAATGCTCATACATGTTAAAATAAATTCTTAAAAAAAGATAAATTCGCGAAGGAAAACCCTTCAAAGACATAAAAAAAAGAAAGCTCTCAAACCTCTATTTTAAAAATTTTTCAGCTCTCAGATTGCTGAATGCTAAAAACATATACTAGAAAAATGTAACTGCATGCCTCCTTATTCTTGTATCTATTTATAGGTTTATACTAGCCATGGATGTTTAACTGCATTGAGTCAAACAACCCTTAGTTTATCTTCACATCCTGGTTGCAAGTCACTCGCTAGATTTCCATTTTACTGCAATGTGGAAAAAGACACTGTAAAGCATATTATACAGCAATGAAGATTTTCCTTTTTTAAGTTTCATCAAGAAAACTAGTAATACTTCCATAAAGCATTTATTGAGCTTTGTGTAAAAGGAATTTATAAAGAAGGGTCTCTATTTCTTAAGATTCAGATTAAAAACAAGCAGAAGTTTTAGCTGTCAAGAACTGTCAGCCATTTGCAGCAAAACACGTCACATATATTTGAAATACTGTAATATGGATTTGCATAGATCTTAGGATATGGTTACCTCGTACATTACAAAATTACCAAAAAAAGTGAATACATACCTATATCTCTAATAAATGAGATCCTAATTCTGCAGCTCAAAGAATATATTGCAGAAGTTACCTATGTCAATTTATTTGATCACAACTTCCTAAAATACCTAGAAAGTTCTGTAATCCTTCTACCAAGTTGAAAACTAAAGTGCTGGTTTACAGTGTACAATTCCTTCAGTTATGCTCTCATTCTGAACGACTTTAAGAACAGCACTTTTAAAGATATATCAACATCTAAAGCCTGACTTTTAAGCTGCATTTAAGTGACAGTTGTTCTCCTGACCTCAACTCCTGTTACTTTCATCATATACTTTTTTTAGACATACAACTGCAGAACAAAATTTTGCCTTTGTACATCCTGAAAAAGCTGGAGAAAAATAACCTGAAATATATTTTTCATTTATCATTCCCCAAGCAGCTCCAAGGCAAGCTTGTTTTCTTCAGATGATGTTGATCTCCAGAATCCATGTATGAATAAAATTGGGTTAATAAATATCTAACAGCATTTTTTTGTTCTTGGTATGTTTCCTTGAGCTTGCACAGTTATTCCAAAAGGATTTCAAATTGAACTTTCTTTTTCTAAAAAAAAAAAAATCAGGACTCAAATAAGAATTACATTTTCATTCATCATTATCCCTTATTTTTGGTTGAAACTGTGAATGTTATAAAGAACTCTTGACTACAAACTACTTGAACCTATAAAACACTAATGCAGAAGGTAAAGAAAAGCTGACAGATGACTCATCCTTTTTGTCTTCAAAATAAGACCAGAAAAGTAGCAGATCCCTATACCTCATATCTCCGAACTTCTTGCTGATAGCAGTTCCTACGTTGCTGATGGCTGCTGTTGCTTTTTGTCCTGCGTGGCTCAGGGTTTCATGTGTTTTCTTGTAACTGGAAATAAAAACCAAAACGGAAGTAGTGGTAAGTATTAAAAAAGAGGCTAGAATCTCTCGCAATTAATTCTCATTTCCCTTGTTTCCACATCTTAAAGTACCATCCACTGAAAGGTTAAGAAACATATTAAATGTAGCACAAAGCACATTATAAAGAAGCCCACTTCAGCAGGGCTTTCTAAGTGCAGTTTTATCCTAAGATGAGCAAAACACTCTTCATAGCAATCCTTCATTGTGTTTCTCCTCCGTGCAGATAACATCCTCCAAGTGGGTCAGTGTAAGCTGTTTATAAGCAGAATGCAGAGATTTGTTGAGTATCTGTTTGATACAATTTCTGTTTACAGAAAAGAATATTTACATGAAATAAGTATTCCTGCAGCAGACAGTGACTCTGTAGCAAAATCTGCTGTCTAAAGCACACAAAAGAATCAAGACATATATAACTCTGCTTTTCCATGTACTAGGTACATTTAACAGATAAACTTGTTGATATTTCAAATTAGACAAAATAGACAAAATTAATCAAATCTGTTTCCAGATGCTACAATTTTACTTTTTAAAAATTTATTTAAAGGAAGAGGGTTTGGGGAGAGACAAAGAAAGAAAAATCAAAAAATCTATACAGTGACTGCATATTCTTAATAGGACTGAGTCATTCATTTCACGTAGAGCATACACATTCAAAAACAGACTCATCTTAATTTACTGATCCAGAATATATGTCCTGACCCACATAGTTACTTCAGTACAGTTGAATTATATTCTCAGAGGAATCAATAAGCTTTTATGCACAGATGCTTTTTTTTTTTTTTTTGCTGAGTAAACCAACTCTGAGCGTGTCAAAGGCTTCCTTCTGAGTAAATTATCTGATACTCCCAGTGACGCAGACAAGCTAAGAATTAGAAATTCTGACCTAGTAACAAAATGAAAGTACATTATAATCAGTCTTATATCCTGTGGTGTGCGTTGGCAGGCAACTGAAGAAATGATCATAAAAAATTCAGAAATAGAATTATACTGGTCCTAACTCTCCAATGAACAAAATATGTAAGATTGTAAATGTGTACCAAATTACACTGGAGATTAATAAAATCCCTCCACTGCCTATGTCCTGAAATATTTTCTTCTCACTTTTAGGTATATCAATGCAATAAACCTTTGTGGAGAGAGGAGGGGAAATAAGAGAAGATTAACATTTGCAATACAGCACATCGCATTTTATAACAGATCCTTTTAGCCCTAGCACTACCCTTTGCTATAAGCCCTCTCTTGAGGACTGTATTATACAAACTACACGTTAGAAGGCAGATGCCACATAATGTTCTATTCTTTCAGACAAGTCTATCAACAACTGATTTTCCCCAACATAAATATTTTGATTTTATGTTCCTAAGCCATAAATATCTTAGAGATTACTGACCTAAAAAGTTCTAACACTGCCAAGTGAAATCACTCCTTCTATGAAGGCGCTTGTGTCCATTTTCACTGACCAGCAAGCCAGCCCACAAGAAGCAACTTATGACCATGGTACCCAATCTGTAGAAACCTAGAGTCAGGTAAACTAAATCAATCATATTCACAGTGCTGAACGACAACAAGGATTAAAACATTGCAACAGTGACAGAAGGAACACAAATTATAATCAGAACGGAAGGAGCCCTGGTTATGGTTGTTTTATTTATTCTAGTACAATACAAGAGAAGACTGAAAAGATTTATTTTCACCATGCCTTCTTTTTCCTCAGCCAGTCTGTCTCTCGACGTAGCAAGACTGTAATACTCTTACTTCGCTACAGCCTCATGCTCTACCTTAACTAGTTTACTAGCTCTGTCACTCTCTACTTGTCAGTGGACATAGTCTCATAGAAACTAGAGTGGGATGAGAACCTAAAATAGACATTAATGATGCTTCAGTCAAACTATGAGCATGTAGCTTTTTGACCACTGTTGCGTATTAAAAAAAAAAAAAATCAAATATTCTAATGCCTGTGGCATACAAGCCTTTAGACATTTCCCTAATAGAGAAGCTTCCTAAACCACTAAGCACAAGTGGAATTTTGCTGATGACAAAATGAAAGCCAACACCTAACTTCCAGGTCTAAAGGTCCTTGGCAGCAGAACCAATTTATGTACAGGTTGACTGTACATAGTAAAATAATTAGCAGATATCATTCTGATTTTTTTTAAAAAGACACCTTGAAGTTAATTTAATTCCTGATGCACTTAGCTTTATGACAAAAACCATCTCCATGTCTTACCTTTCTGCTGCAGGTTCTTCACAATATGTAAAACTGTTACGCAAATAGTCCCATATGCCCCACACAGCAGACAGACTCAAATTTAACTGAGAAACATTGAAGCCTCCTACATATTTCTGAACATTATATTGGCCAGAATACACCTTCTGGGAATTGGCTGAAATGACACTGATTTTGGCATTCCAATTAATATTGTGTTTTCTCTGTAATTCCCATAAACCCGATATCCCAGTATTTCCACTAGCAATGAAGACATGGAACTGGATTTATGCTCCTAATGCTTTTGACATTACATAACGGCACAAATCCAGCTAAGGCTGTTATACAACTGGTCTTTTTCCGGCATCAACTTCAGCAAAAATGACCATTGACACGAACCCCTCCTCCTTTTGGCAATGCTGAAGAAGAGCTTTAAGGAACAACAAAATAACAAAGGTAAAATCGCAGTGCAACATGCTATACCTATCAGGAGGAACAAGAAACAGTAATTTGCATCTTAGTAGAACTCACTGGTAGTTAGCTTAAAAAAGCCCTTCCATCCCTGCCTTCTTCATAAATAATCTTTCCACAGAGCACATTGCCTTATGGTAATTAGTTATGCTCTGTACTGATACACAGCACTGTATTTTGGCTTTAATATTTTTATCATCATAGTTACACCATACTGATAGCATTAATTTGATACTCTGCCAAACACTCTGGTAATAATGATCTTTTCAACATATTCTCTCTGACCTCTGGGAATCTTCTCAGTTGTATGTAGCATTAATAATCTGAGGCAGCAGTTTTCACATCCTCATGTAACAAACATCAGTTTGCAGTTTTGTTTTAATCCTCTGAGTAGCTCACATAATTTTCAGAAAACTTTAAGAACAGGAATAAAGTTGGATACTCCAGCATTTATTCATTGGAAAAAAGTGCTGTACGCATGGCTAAAGTCCTCTTAATACCATCAACTGCTCCAGCAAGCTAAGTCATCCCCAACACCTGTACCCTCTGATCCTTCGAGCAGCCATTGCTGCCCGTCATTAGGCAAGTGCTGACCACTCAGCTCATCACGACAGGTGACAGCACCTCAGCAGTCAGCCATCAGCAGCAGGAAGGTCAATGCCCTTGAACTTTAAGGCAGAAATGCTCCAGCAGAAACAAGCCCTGAATTTAGGACACAGAGATTCAAGAACCACCACCTTGCATCCAGGCCCTGGCATGCATTTTCACAAAAACACATCATTAGGCTCTATGCCTTTGTTACACTAATAGAGAGCTCACTGTAACCTTCTCCGAGTTTAACTACATTACGCCAGATGCCCCGTAGTATTAGTAAAAGCAGAAACAGGCTACTTGATTCATACATTTAGAGGAGGAGTGCCTTCTCTGTTTTCTGCAGCATCTAAACAACCCCATTGCATAGAATTGCTAGAGGTGGCTACCAAGGATCACACTGCATGCTGTTTTCTTAGCACTTAACAGTAAATATTTATAATGTTAAACAAAATGAAACAAATATGGTATGTGAATTGTCAAAATAGTAAACTTGTAAATAAAACTCACTCATATTATTTTGAACATTACCTTTTCTTATTACATTAGCCTAAGAATTTTATCCATCAGCTTCCAATTATAAGTTAGTTTCCAAAATGGGGCATTTCTTTAACAAAAACAAGTGTTTATAAAACTGATTATTAGAGGTTATCATAAAATATGCTGATCTTGCTTTTATATCCTGATAATATGCCCAAGACATAAAAGAAGCTTTAAAGACAACTCATATTTTCAGTACTGTAACACAGTAATTAGGCAAAGCAGATGTACAGCATATTTTGACTGCATTTTCACTTGACAGTTTCATATACTGCATTTTGGTTGTCCTATGACATAACAACCAACTTTCACTAGCTGATTTTTACAGCAAATGAAAACACAACATGTAAAGGAAATAATGCTTCAAAGAGAGTACAGCCAGACAGTAGACACAGACAGAGGTCAGACAACTAGACTTTTAAACAACCAACATCTGCAGGATAAGACAGGATAATCATCCCATATGCTATTTGATCTCAACTCAATACAGAATTGCCCTTCATGTGGCAAAGTTAAATCTAACCTTTCTTTACAGGTGCAGAAGTAGGCTAGAAATATAATATTCATATTTTGCATTGCAAGTGCACATTCCACCTACTACAGTAAATTAGAAAGATTTTAAATTCAGCTTCTTTAAAATTAGTACATCTACTAATGAGTACATCATCATTCAGCATTGTGCCTCTCCATCAATGGTTGCTGGAAAAATTAATCCACTTGAGAAAACCTCTTCTGTGATAAAGCTTACATAAGATCCAACAAAATGCAAACAATTAACAACAAAAGCATACAGTAGAGCAGAGCCTGGCAGCACAAGCCATGCCCTATGGAGCTTGCTTCTTTTTAGTTTTCAAACCATCAGTCAACTTAAAAAGGACATTTCTGGAGTCAATGTAAAGCATCTAGGTCTCTGAGAAACTCTCAGCTAAAAACTTATTTTTCTAACGATTTCCTCTGAAAAACAGGGCTCTGCATTAACTAAATTATGCTAATGTGCAAATGAAATAAAAGAATGTATGAACAGCAGATAATATGTACATAAAATATTCTCTAAGAGCATTCATGTGGCCATTTGGCCCACAAATGAACTAAAAAGCATCGTGGGCTTGGTTTATTTTATAGCACTTATTTTAAATTAATTTCAATTTCAAAACCAAACAACAACAGATGTATTTTTTTAGATACTTTTTGCTTTGCCAGATACATAAAGAACTAAATTAAACTATGCTGGCACTTGGATGAGTACTAAATCAGTCTAAGGAAGTATATGCCCCAGGTAGTTCCTCTCCCACAGAGAGAGAAAAGGTAGAGCTGAGGGAACTGAACCTCTGCAGGTCGCAGGGGACCTGCCTGCAGCCAGAAACCTGCGCATAGCACATGGAATATGACTGTTTCATAGGCTGGAGAGAGTCACGGGACAGGAAAGGTGCCAGAAAAAGTGACAAATATTCTGTGCTGTTCTGCACTGTAACCTTCAAAAACCTGGGAAAAATTTGGGACACAATTGTGTGAAAGGCATTATTTGTGCAATGCAGCACAGAATAGGGGAAACGCAAGCAGTTGTGGTACAGTTAATCTCCAGGCAGAAAAGCCACAATATGTTGGCTTCTGCACCGATAATATTCCAGAGCTGAAACTTCACACTTCATCACACCTTAAACTATGCCAACAGCACTGTCTGTGGGCACTGTACTGTACACTAGATCAACAAAACGATGCAGATTAAACATATCCCAGCCTCTCTTTTCCTTTCTTCCCTCTCCTTCTCTTCTTCCTCCCCTCTTTCTTCTTTCCTTTTACCTTCCCTTTCTTTTCCTTTTCTTCCTCCTTCTTCACTTCCTTTTCCTCCTTTCTCTTTCCTTCTTTTTCCTGTTTTTTTTTCCTTTTCTTTCCAATTTCTCCCTTTCCTTTCCTTTTCTTTCCCCTTTCACCTTTCCACCAATCCTTTCCTTGATATTTTTAATCAGGGTCATTTCAGAAATTGCAGTTTACACTGGCCCCCTCTCCCCTTCTTACAATTTAGACAGATACACATACAGATAACTATAAAAAATGTGTATGTGTTTTCTGCTGCCCAATTATAATTACCATGGGTTTTTCCCTGAAAAATTAACACTATGTTCATTACCTGGAGTAGATCATCTTACGTGGCTGGGGAATTTTCATTAGCTGAAGGTTCTGGTGTAACAAGTGGGCATACATCTTTTAGAAAAGGGACAATGAAAACAGACTAAGTCAACTTCTCTAAGGCCCTTCTCCAACCTTATTACTTCACCCATCCAAACCCAGTGCCAGAGATCCATGTGGAAAAGCAACAAAAAACTATTTTTGAAGGCATGAACATTGCCTGACCTAACTCAAAGGACACAAAGTTGGTGGGAGGTGAGAGGCCCCCTTTACATCCACATAGCACAGGCTCACCCACAGGTAATGTGCTTGCTAAAGCCAATATGCAATCTCTTCACTTGCACAACTGCTACATTTACTGGCAAATTTAAAGATGAAAATGTCAAAAGGTGATTAAACATTGCAATGAACAGAAACACCCACACTTCTTTTACTACCACTCATAACGAGTATGTGTGTGGGAACATGGTACACTGAATTCCTAAAAGTCACAGTAGGACTGTGGTTGTCCATAAGGTATACCTACCTCCTGAGAAAATTCTGAACCTCTGGAACACTTTACTATATATTTAAAGTTATACTTATGAAGACTGCACGTACCATGGATTATAAGTCTAAACCACATGCAGTGCAATTATTACTTTCTAATTTCTCATCACCTAGCAGAAATTTGAATTACAAAATGTTATGTTCCCACTCTCTAAGGAAACCCATACAACTACCCTCACGTTCCCTAACAGCAGAATTAAGCTTGCTCACATAGTTTAGAATCAGTAGTTAACAAAGAGATCTTTATTGTGTTTCTGGAGGGAAAAGCCAAGCCCATGTTGAATGCTCTTGTCCCAAATCTCAGGCAAGTATTACACATAAGAACAGAGAGATATTGAAACCATCCTAAAAGGGCTTCAAAAGACAGCTACCACCTAAAAAGGCCCCAGACACTAAGAAAAATATTGTTCACTGCTAGCACTTACAGTTCTCTTGTTTCTGGCCTCCAGTTCATAAGATTTTCATAAGATTTTGTCTGTGAGGACAAAAGATGAAAAGAACTTTTGAAAACATAGCTTTGTGAGATTCCTATCCTAGATGGCAGTCTTGCATTGGTCCATCTTTTATCACGTCGAAAGCTTCCCAACTCCCTGGCAAGAATCGCCGAGTATATGGCTTTGAGACATTTCACTCCTACTGCCCTCGAGGAAATAATGGATTTTTGAGCTATTCTAATAATAGATTTGCTGTGGCAGAACTGCTGATTACAGTGGTCTGAACATCGAAAGTATTGCTTTTCAGGGGGACGTTAGTAGCAAAACCAACCATTTTCACATCCCCTAGAAGCTATCTCTGTAGTTATATTACTATTCCATCCATGGGTTGAAAGGTTATCCATTTAAAACAGAGAAGGCTTATGTCTTCTAACAACTGTGAACATTTCAAGAAAGAATGACAAGAGAACTTGAGGGAACTATTAAGCTGGAGTGAGATATTGGTGGGTAATATTATAGATACATCTGCTCCTTAGAAACTCAGTTGTTCTGAAATATCTCCCTAGAGGACAACAGTGTGACACTTAACTGTTTTTTTTCCCCCAAGAAGCACTGAAAAGCACCAAATTAAAACCTAGGAGACAGACAAAGCTGAGTATGATTACAGTGTGTATGCTTAGCAAAAGCCAAAGTATCTTGTGGATCTGTGTCTTTAGTGCTTTGTGCTTCATTAACCCTTGTAACCTTTTCCATATATAATGTAATGCAATTATGTAACGGCATTGAACAATACTATAAGTTGGGACCTTGACTGTCTGAAAAAAATGAGGCACAGGAGTTTCAAGAAGTTCAACACAGGGAAATGCAGAGTCCTGCAGTTTGGTACTGATAACCACATACACCAGCAGAGGCTGGGTATCAACCAGCTGGAAAGCAGCCTTGCAGAAAAAGACCTGGGGTCCTGGAAGACAATAAACTGAACACAAGTCAGCAATGTGCTCTCACAGCAAAGGTGGCTAACAGTAGCCTGGGCTCCATTAGGAAGAGTGATCACAGGTTGAGGGAAGTGACCTTTCCTCTTGACTCAGTCCTGGTTACAGCCACACCTGGAGTGCTGACATACTGAAGCAAGTCCAGTGAAGGGCCATAAAGATGTCTAACAGACTGGAGCATCCTCCATGGGAGGGAGGAAACGCTGAGAAAGCTGTGACTGGTCAGCCTAGAGAAGAGAAGGCTCATGGGAGGATGTTATCAATGTATGAATTAGTTGATGAAAAAAAGTAGGTAAAATAGAGGCAAACTCTTCTCAGTGGTATCTAGTGAAAGTACAAGAAGCAATGGGCACAAACTGAATGCAAGAAATATTTAAAGAAAAAGAAAAAGAAAAAGGGTATTCACAGTAAGGGTAATTGAATACTGGAACAGGTAGCCCACAGAGGTCGTAGAGTCTCCGTCCTTGGAGATATTCAATATTTGACTGGATATAGTCCTGAGCACCCTGCTTCAGTCGACCTTGCTCTGAAAGGGGGAGTTGGACTAGACAGTGACCTGACATTGCCATCAACTTCAACTATTCTATGATTCTGTACAAAACTAGCTCAATCCTTATAGAAGCTATCTTCTTACCTTAATGCACGATGCAGTGAAAAGCTGAAGCACAGAAGGCTAGAGAGCTGTGGGAACTTTACTGAAGCACCAATCAAACAGTTTTAACTAAGTAAACATACTGCATTCAGGTTACATAAAACCTTTCCTTTGTAGCAAAATGTTAATTAGAAAAGCTCAATTATAGTCTTTGTAAATATCCCTATAAAGCTTTTTTAATAATTTCTTAAGCTAAAATAAATAACCTTGAAATCTGCCAATATTACTCTGCTTCTAGCATCTAAATAAGAATGAATTAACTATGTTTAAAATATAAATTAAACCTCTGCATTTCTAGAAGCTATCTGAATATCCACCCACCTCTAATCACTGGAAACTTGATCTTTACAAAGGTGCGGAGGAGAAGTCATTGCAGTTAAAGGCCTTACCACCATGAAAGCAAATTAAATGTGAGGCAATCATTCGCTCTCCAGTTATCAATATTCTTTATAGTAGAACCCCCTACCTTCCCTAAAACACAGATTATACTAAAAACCAGTGCACTGAAGAATAACAGAGGAAATGAACAAGGAACATGAAAAATGCATTATGATTCTGGTCATTATAACAAGTGAATGACTTCCAGGTGTATTTCATGCTAGGCTGAAAAACACAATCAATATTACAGGTTTTCTTCAGAAAAAAACAAAGCTGATAAAACAAAGCTGACTTCATACCAAAAAAGGCTACATATTACTGTTGCAAATGTAATGTTTCACCAGAGGAAGTTAACCAGAATTGCTTTTGCATACCTTAAAGTATGAATTAAGACTTTGTACAGAACTTTATGTTCAGCCTGGTGTAATCTTCAGTTTCAGAAGCACATCAGCACACTGACCTCCAGCTCTAGCTTTCCTCATTATGAAAACTATGACCTTTTTTTTTCCTATTTAATCACAGCAACCCTTTAACAACAATTTCTGACACATACATGTCAAGCATGCTCGGGCTAACTCCCAAACTACCCTTGGCCAACCATTTACAATGTAAATGCTTAAAAACAGTCAGAATCTCATGTTTAAATTTAGTCATTCCAGGTGGCATCAACTGTAAGAGGCAGGCCATGAGTTTAAACTAGTTGTTTAGGTGGACTTTAGAGAACTGTTTCCTAGAGAAGTTCACCCCTCTGCCTCTAAATCCACTTTAACGCTAAAAATGCAACCTTAAATGGAGAGCTTATAAAGATTATTAATGATAACAAAAATTTGGTGCCTAATTGTTCTCTGTGGCTTTGAAAAGTTTCCCATTAAAGAAAAGTGGTTTTAACTTCCAGAAGAGCACAGCAGCTACAAAACCCAGTGAGAGTGATAGCAAAATTTGCCTCCCTAAAACCAGGTATTTTTAAAATTTAAAATGACTAATTATGGATTTAGAAGAATAAAGTACAGGCATGTAAATATTTTGAACCTTTATTTTTTAAAACAGACTTTTCATCTTTATTAAATCAGAGAATCTTGGTGAGTAATGCTACCTTATTGCTATTTTGGTTCAGCAACAATGAATCACCTCTCTTACTTAACACGTCCCTCCTGAAGAATGCCCAATTACCACCAGTGTACTGGCATGAGTGCCAGTCAGAATTACAGAGCAGGTGGACCACAGACATCAGGATTTTCAAGGGCACAACTGGCATCCTGCTGCTCAGTTCCACATAACTACTTATGGATGCTCATCACCTCATGGCTTGTTACTTTGAAACTCATCTTAAATAAAACATAGCAGCAACCACACTGATAAAGTCTCTTAAGTCTCTCTATCTTTGCAGGAATTGTCAACATTTTGAAGGGAAAATGAAAAGCTGTCTTGGAATTTGCTACCAAATTTCAAATAAAAATGAAATTTTTTGTTTCCAGATGTTGCTAAGCAGACCAATGGCATCTTGGCTTCTATCAGAAAAAGCGTGACCTGCAGGCCCAGGAAGGTTATTCTCCCTCTGTATTCAGCACTGGTGAGACCACTCCTCGAATACTGTGTTCACTTCTGGGCCCCTCGCTACAATAAGGATGTTGAGGCTCTGAAGCGAGTCCAGAGAAGAGTGATGAAGTTGGTGAAGGGGCTGGAAAACAAGTCTTATGAGGAGCAGCTGAGGGAGGTGGGGTTGTTTAGCCTGGATAAGAGGAGGCTGAGGGGAGACCTCACTGCTCTCTACAACTACCTGAAAGGAGGTTGTAGACAGGAGGGAGCTGGTCTCTTCTCCCAAGTGACAGGGAACAGGACAAGAGGAAATGGCCTCAAGCTGCTCCAGGGGAGGTTCAGGCTGGTTATCAGAAAAAAAAAATTGACAGAAAGGGTCATTGGGCACTGGAACAGGCTGCCCAGGGAGGTGGTTGAGTCACCATACCTGGAGATATTTTAAAGACAGGTGGATGAGGTGCCAAGGAGCATGGTTTAGTGTTTGATAGGAATGGTTGGACTCAATGATCCTGTGGGTCTTTTCCAACTTAGTGATTCTGTGTGTAATGTCTCTCAGTAACTCTAGTTCACCTGCCTTATGCTCCTCTTCTCCTTCGAAGCTCAGTGTCTCTAGACTGTCCTCTCCTAGCACATGCCAGACATCCTCACCGAGCCAGCATGGGTGCCTCTGTTAATGATATGTCATGAGAAATGGACCTAGCTGAGAAACTTTACAAAAATTAGGGATAGGAGACACAAAACCTACTTGTTCTGTTAAGGGGTTGATGCCTTAATATGACTTCTCATTAAAATAAAACAAATGTTTATTTTAATGTAAAAATGTACATTTTAACGTATTTTTTCCAAGTTTCTGTCAGGGCCCTGAGGGCACCAAGAGGCACTGCACTCTTCCCCCCACCCTCCCATGCACTTGACTGCCTGGGCTCAAGGCCAGCTCTGACACTGCACAACTGTGCAACCTTAGGCAAGACTGCAGCGACAGTGCCATGCAAGCAAGAGTTGGGAGAAGCTTTGTTAGGCCCATCTCCCCTTCACTCGGCAGCTACACTAAAGCTTAGACTGAACTGAAGTAAGCCCTTGTTCTGTTACTGGTGTGCTTGTATCTGCCCAGGTACCTCACTGATACTGACTCACAGATGTGACTTCCTGCCTTGACCTTGGACCTGGCCCATCACTAGACTCACCTGGAGATCTGAACTCTTGGGCTTGGCTGCTTTTACTATAAGTGGACCTGCTCTGCTCTCTTTATTCTGATACTGCAGGACTGCTTCTTCCTGAGTGATGCCACTGCCCTGTCTGCCTTGCTGTCATCTCCTGCCTCAGCTCTGATGTGCAGCAGCTCACTCGTGCTTCTCCTTACGTATCAAATTCAGTTGTCACTTGAAAAGACAAAAATCAAGTAACTTTTCAGACAGCACTTGATGAAATGTGGGTGGTTCTTTCTACCACTGTTGCTATAAATTCAGCACAAGAACTTTCAGAGGAACATGGTATGTTCATAGGTATAAGTATAAAGTTCAGTATGAAGCTGAGACTAGCCCTTCAGTAATTATGATGGTCTTCCTAGAGCTTTAAATCATAGTTTTATTCACCATCTCTCTCAGAGATATGGAGCAAAAAAATGTCTGAAGCTTCCAAGTAACACTACCTATCCTAGGTATGAATATCCTTTTGTGGTAGGTTCAGGAGAGGTCATACCACTATGTCCATATGTGTATTTTAACTCCCTCCCTATGAGAGACAAAAGGTTTGTACCAGTATATCTTGGCAACAAACTGTAGCCTAAAAGAGGCACCCTCCTGGAAAGCAGCAATGGACTACAGACTTCTACAGTATAATTGGTGTGACTCAGGAAAAAAAAAAAACAAAAATAAAATTCAAGTTTAAGCCATTTCAGCAGCAGCAGTGGAGTAAGTTCTTCATATTTATGCATTACTTTTCACCTTGGGAATGCAAAGCTGCTTATGTAATGCACAGGGTGAGTTTCACTGAACTCTTGTGAACTAGCTACACATTCCACATAGTAGTAAAACAAGGCTGTAAGAGGCTTCAGAGACTTGCCTAGGAGCACATTGCTGGAAAACAAAAAACCTCAACATATGTCAGACGTATGATAACCTCAAAGATGGTACAGTTACTCCAACATTTTTTTTGTTTCTTTTGGACAACCAAAAGCCAGAATTAAACAGAATCATCTGATCCTGCCAGTATTCTTTATAATTCAGATGATGGTACTATTTTTTCATACAGTTGCTAATGTTCTTTCTCTCAGTAAGAAAAGACAAACTTGTCAGGACCACAACAATTTCAGCTGCTGCAATTTTGCAAAAGTGAGGCACAACACAGTAGCAAAGCATGTTACTGCTGTGGAAGGGGTTTTTCCAAGTCTCTTGCTCCAAGAAGCTTCATGTTTTTCCCTGTTCTCCACTCCTGGCAAGTATTTAAACTGCTAAATTTCACAGCAGTTTAAATACATAGCAAGAATCATCAAGGCAATATCCCCAACACACTACACAACACATAAGGACAAATTTGTGCAAGGTCTGTACTCACGCAGAAGTTGTCTGCATATCATGCCAGCTTTTGCTAAAGTTCTGCTTCAGTTCATTCATCAGACTTATGCCAAGCTTTTGTTTAATTTCAACCAGGTGCTTTTCTTTGGCTGCTAGCACTTGCCGCAAAGTTGAAATTTCATCCTCTAGCTGAGGGAAACAAAGAGTAAGGAGAAAGGAGAAAGGTGTTAGCCTGTTCCCACAGAAAAACAAATGCATACAATGATAAGAGTTTAAATGAATCTCACTTGCATTTTTTGTAGGTGACTAGAGAAACGGAGAGATACACGTGCTTGTGGAGATCAAAAAGACATGTCCTGAGTAGAGCCGACAATACATTAAATTAATGTCTCAAACTGTCACCTATGTGCACCATCACAGACATTCATCTGATAAGAGAAAATTCTCTAGTAAGAAAGTGCCTATCAAACAACTTGACCAAGATCAGCCTTATGGTATTAATACACTCAAACATCAGCAATTCATTGCTAGTAAAATGGGAATGGGAAGAACAAGAGAAGACTGGATAATTCAGGCAAATATCTCTGAATACATAGGCTTTTATCTTCATATTTGCAGCTTTTTAGTTTTCTACTCACGAAGAAAATAGATGCAAGTTCTTAGGAGTAGGTTAAGAAAAATCACAATAACATATGACTTGAGAGTATCATAAAAAGTTATGTCCTTGTCACAGGAGTTTTTTTCTATATATTTCAGGCCCTACGTATTTCAAAATAGTAACAAAAATATATAGCAGATGAACTGTTAACATGAGCGAACAGGTCCTGTCCAAAGCATAGAAGCATTCAGAAGACACAGCAGGTTAGTCTTTTCGGAGCTCCTAGTCAATCAAACTGTGAAAACTCAAGTTGTAAAGAAGCTATTTAGCCCAAACAGAGTGATATAATTTTCCCTGCAGTAGGCATTATTTGAAACATTTAAACCAAGCCAGTGTTTTAGCAAGGCAAGGACCTAAACACTTGATGGAGAGGAGGGACCACTGAATCCGCCTGTTACTGGCTCAGGACACTCCCCTTGGGCAGCACTCCTGTGAGCCCGTGTTTGCATTCATCCAGAAGCTGCCCAAGCCAATTATACAGGCAGCACTCAGAGGTACTGAAGGCAAGTGACTAACAAGGGCAAGTGACATCAGAGCAGCTGCCTTTCACTGTAGGTTTAGAAACACCTTTACCAACCGTGTTCCTTCCTCCATATGTTAATAGAACAACATATGGTAATGCATCTGATTACCATATGTTAAGTTTCTTGGAACCGCAGTCTCACTGTGAATTAACTCCATGGGCTGCAGGGAATGAGGCAAGCACAAGCTGAATAACTTGCTGACCTCCAGGGCCATATGTAGGATGTCAATACCAGCATTATTTTTATTTTACACACTCATGCATTCTGTTTCCCTGTAAAACTGGCTGCAAGCTGGTTGTTCTTGGAGAAGTCTTACCCTTGAATCTTCCAGCTGTCAAGTTTCTTTTTCATTATTACCTGGTATCTAAATTATTGAAGCAGCTCAGGAATTAAGCAGTAAGACTACAAACACAAAGCAAAATCATCACCTCAGTGGAGCAGATACCAGTATTCACCAGTGGCTGTGATTCTAGTAGAATACATAATGAAATTGCTTTATTCCTTCCGATGTCCTTTATGCTTCATTATATCCCTAACCTGCAAATGAAAAGTGTCAAGAGGCAGCACGAGTTTCTCTTCTGAGAGGATAACTGGTTAAATGCTTAAAGAAAGAAGAAATCACAAATGTCAGCATTTCTTGGGCAGCAATTTAGAGCTCCTTTTAGTTGTTTTTCACCCACAGCAAACCCCTGAGTGCACAAGTCTTCCTGAATAACACTGCAAAAGAACTTAAAGCAATACCAGGATGCTTACATGTGCTTAAACATTAATGCCTTCCATATGGGCTAGCATTAAGCTGACCGTTAAGTACTCAGATATGTAAACATTCAAGTGCTTCTATTAGAATTACCTTCCATCTGTTCCATTGAATGGACACCTAAAGCTATAAAGCCCTAAAGAAGCATTACCTATGTGCTCAATGGTAAAACTATGAAAAACAATTTTTAATGTATTAAAAAAAATTCTTTAGAGATCAATTTTGAATTGACAAAATTCCTTTCAAATTCCATCATTTTAAAACTGTGGCAGCTACAAAGCTTTCCCCAAGTACTCAGGTATCAGTGCTTAAAGACTGAAGTAGGCAGAAAGGATTAGGGACTAATAGTAGGATCTTGAAAAGCATTTAAGTAGGTTACCTACCCAACTTTCATGGAAGTCTGGCATCACCTGATCAGGCATTTTTCAAAAATCCACTTTTATAAATGCAGAATCCATTATGAAACTAAGGCTTAACTCAACAGAAATACAAGCCTCCAGTCCTCTTTCTAAGTGCAACAGAGTCAGAAGTCTATAGATGAACCATACAGGGACGAAGTTCCCTTCTCACTGCAGGATATGTAAAGGCAAGGGCCACCTACGATACTACAATTCCAGTGATTAGCTAACATGAGTAAGATGTAAATCACACAAAGGTGAAAGCCCAGGAAAGAAATCCACAATTAAAGATAGATCTCTCTAGGATCTAGGACTGACTAGCAGTAAAGGGCAATGAGGTCTAGTACAGAAATTTTTGGTTTTCTCTTTTGCCTCTTCTGATTATTTCAGAGCAAATTGTATGTTTTAAAGGGTTGTACATCCTTTTAAGGTGATGGTATGCCTGAAAAAAACAACCCTAGTAATAATCCAACATATAACCTTTCCCATTTTTTCCAGTAGACACTCTTAAAATATCTCATAAAAAAAGAAACCAGAAAGTACATATTCAGTAAAGTGGGGCACTTTGGATAAAATACTATTAATAAAAAAATGTGTCAGTATTATCTATATTCTGAAATATACATAGTACTATGTAAAATGTGAAGGTGGAAAGATTCGACTGTTAGTTGGAATAATACCGGTGAATGGGTTGAATGGTGAGCTGAATAGTAAACTGAGTATTTGTTATGTTTGTTTTAAAGATCAAGGCAGTAAAGAATTAAAATATTAAGGGGCCCCAAAAGAAAACAGAAGCCTACTTAGTTAAATATAGGCTTCTAAATTAGACTAAGCATTCTTTTTGCCTACCACTACATCATCCCAATGTGTAGTGTCCTGGCTTAGCTCACACAGCCCTCCTCACCAGGGGTTGCTGAACCAGGTAACAGCTATTACAGAAAAAACAAGGGCTATTTTTAAACCAATCAGTTCCTAGATCCAGTGCAGACTGATGCGAGGTCACTGATACATACCACAGGCAAAAATCACTACTGAAAGGAAGGCAGGCATGGTTGTTCAGGAGTGAGAACTACCTGAGGGACAGGCCTTGTCAGGTGTTGTTTAAAGAAATAAAGCAGGAGTTATACAACCAACACCAGCAGTGTGATAACAGACGGACAAAAACTTGCCACAGTTCCCAGACAGGGAGGTGCTGGAGCTAGTGCTGTCCCAGGGAATTCCCCCCAGCCCCTGTGAGTCGGTATATATGCCTTGGGTTGCATGACAATTCACCCCTGCAGAGTTGTGTCACTCATCAGGGCACAGCACAGCGCCTCCTGGTCACGCTGCCAACACCAGTCAGGAGGCACGCAGGTGAAAACAGTAGGAGAAGAGAGTTTGAAAGAGCATGGCCACAAATCCTCCCACATTTCCAAGCCAAAGCTTGGAAATACCATGGATTCGCAGAGCAGCCCCACATGCTTCATTACCACAGGTACCACAGTGGCAGCCAGAATGCAGCATGCATCTGCCCGCCTGTGCTAGAACTGAATATCAACTCTCTGCACGGCTACATCCTGTAAGAAAAGCTGGAAAACATGTAACAGAAAAAAATGTTATAAGGAAGGGCCAGTTATATTACTGGTAGGAAGAGCAACTACAAGGTGTTGAAAGAAGTTCACTTTGTGAAGAAGAAAATAATCTTTTCCTTCATTTCACTGGCTTTCTTCATAAAACACACAAGATTACATCTCCATATCTTCAATCATACAATCCTCTTTATGTCAGAAGACACAAAGAAATTTACAGCATACACACAGAAACACTGCCTCTCAGTAAAGCCAAGCCATGAGATACTTAAATTTTGATGACTTATTGTATTTAGTAAACTAGTGATTGTTTGTGTTACCCCTTTTCAAAATTGCTGAGTATTATAACAAGTATACTAAACTGCATAAAATATTTGCAAGGAAACATGAGTATCTTACTATGGGAGCCTTTAAAGAAAGTAGTTGTAATTGTGAACAGAATAACATAGCAAAAAAACACCCAGGCACTTCAACTCTGCACCAAATCATATAGCTCAAAGTTTACACTTCCAGGCTGAGTACCTGTTGATTTGTAATTTTTAACTCAGGTGAACAGCACCCAGAGACATCAGGGACACTCATAAATAAAATTAGCCTAATGTTTGCAGAAAAGGGTACTTGCATCTTTCCTCAAACTGGGAATAAACATAAAGTAACACACTGAGGTGAACTCAGAACCTGTAAATCAGCTAGAAAGCTTGTACATCAAACCAGATAGCTGCTTTTGTGAAGGTATGGGAGGTGGAAGACAGCGAGGAGTAAATTACTTCTTTGATGAGTGTAATGGAAGGACAACTGACAGCAGTGAGCTAGATAGCTCAAAACTTCAGCCCCCATCATGACTCAAGAGTCCTTGTACCATGCTTTACACACCGAGGGAGGAAGGGGAAAAAAAAAAAAGTCTGTTCTGCTAGCAATCTTCTGGCATTATATAAAGTTCCAGACTACAATTTTCTGCTACTATTAAGTGTCAGGCTGACCTCTGTTAACTCAAATGACCGTTATAAGTTTCTGCTAGAGTTACTCATTTTACTTGCATTGTAGATCACAGAATCATAGAATGGCTTGAGTTGGAAGGGACTTTAAAGATTATGTAATTCCAGCTCCCGGGCCATGGGCAGGGACACCTCCCACCCCAGACCAGGCTGCTCAAAGCCCTGTTCAACCTACCCTTGAACACCTCCAGGGATGGGGCATCCACAGATTCCCTGGGCAACCTGTGCCAGTGGCTCACCACACTCATTGTTTAGAACCTCTTCCTAATGTCTAGTCTAAATCTTCTCCTCTCCAATTTATAGCCATTGTCCCTAGTCCTATCACTACAAGCCTTTGTAAACAGTCCCTCTCCAGCTTGCCTGTAGGCCCCCTTCAGGTACTGGAAGGTTTCTATATGGTCTCCTCAGAGACCCCTCCAGGCTGAACAAGCCCAACTCTCTTAGCCTGTCTTTGTATGCAAGGTGCTCCAGCCCTCTGATCGCCGTTGTAGCCCCCTCTGGACCTGTTCCAACAGTTCCACATCTTTCTTATGATGATTCCAGAACTGGACACAATACTACAGATGAGATCTCACAAGAGAGGAATAGAGGGGCAGAATCACCTCTGTTGACCTGCTGGCCATGTTTCTTTTGATGCAGTCCAGGATACAACTGGCCTTCTGCGCAGCGAGCGTGCATTGCCGGCTCATGTACAGCTTCTCATCAACCATTATCCCCAAGCTCTTCTCTGCAGGACAGCTCTCAGTCACATCATTCCCCATTGTGTACTGAAAACAGGGATTGCCCCAACCCAGGTATAGGGACTTGCACTTGGCCCTGTTGAACCTCAAGAGGTTCACACAGGCTCACTTCTCCAGCCTGTCCAGATCCCTCTGGACGACATCCCACCCTTCCGGTGTCACGACTACACCACTCAGCTTGGTGTCATCTGCAAAGCTGCTGAGGGTGCACTCCATCCCACTGTCTATATCATCAATGAAAATACTAAACAGCACTGGTCCCAGTATGGGCCCCTGAGGGACACCACTTGCCACGGATCTCCATCTCCAGCTGGACTTCGAGCCATTGACCACTACTCTTTGAATATGACCATCCAACCAATTTCTTATCCACCAAATAGTCCACCCATCAAATCCATATCTCTCCAATACAGAGAGGAGGATGTTACGGGGGACATACCAAGTAACTCCTTGAGGAGCTGGAAGTCTGCTTTCCTGAAATTTAGGGTCCTGACTATGCTCCTAACCTGTCCTATAGGACCTTGAACACCACCAGTGCATGATCATTGCAGCCCAGGCTGCCTCCAATCATGACATCACTGATGATCTCACTTGTATTGGTAATCATCAGGTCCAGTATCACATTCCCTCAGGTAGGGGTGTCTGTTAGCTGGGTTAAGAAATTATCTTTGATGCACTCTAGGAGTCTCCTGGATTGCCTACAGCTTGTGCTATAGATATTCCAAGGCTCAATTAGAGTCAGAGCTCTGCTGAGTTAGCCAGACTACAAATGCAAGAACAGAGTTAGTCCATGCTCTGAAAAGCTTCTAGTACAAAGAGACTTCTAGCAGGGAAATAGGAAAAGAGGATATAAAATCCTGTCAGAAAACTGGTAGAGCTAGTTCCCCTCTGAATGCTGGGGAGGAATCAGGAAAAAGAAGACCATAGCAGGTATGTACAGCAGGTACACAACATAGAGATGGAGCATATTTTGTCTGTTTAAATACATGCATAACAGGCACTCACAACAGCTCCTCATTATATCAGCTATTAAATGATTGCAGCAGTAAGGAAGATTTGAACTTTTGAGAACAATAAGAAGAAAGGTGCTTATTACTACAGGCTCAAACAGGTATTAACTAACACGGAAGGACATGGAAGAAAACAAAACAGAACTACCACCGGTGGAGCAGAGGGTGCTTGAAAGTAAAGACTAAGAGCTTTTCAAAAGGAAATATTAGCCAATTCCCACAGAGGCTGCTTTCTGAAGGAGTCAGTCTTGTGTGTTTTTCAGTCTGTATGCCAGTGAAGTCCTTTGAGCGATTCAGCAAATAATTTCTAGGTCAGCCAAAATCATAATATTTGAAAGGCAATTTCTCACTTGTGTGCTAGTACATGAATTAAAGCATTTCTACCACAAGCCGCTGGAAGTCTATGCTCCCACAGGAATCAGCAAGCAGGAAGGATGCCCAGAAGCTCTTGAGATTAATTCTTTTGGGAGAGGCATATAATTCTCACATGGTTGCAGGAAGTTCTTTTTCTTCTTCCTTGTTTCTATCTTCAGTCCCTTTCACCAGAAAACAGAATCACAGAATGGCTGAGGTTGATAGGGACCTCTGGAGATCATCTAGCCCAACTTCCCTGCCCAAAGAAAGCCACAGAGTCTGTGCCTGGAGATCTTTTGAACAGCTCCAAGGATGGAGACTTCATAGTCTATCTGTGTAGCCTGCACCAGTGCTCAGTCACATTTATTGTAAAAACTAGTTTTCTGATGTTCAAAGGGAACCTCCTGTGTTTCAGAGTGTGACCGTTGCTTCTGGTCCTGATGAAAAGCCAATAATGGACACCCCAACTCCTATCCCATCACTATATGATGAACAGAATATGTAAAGTTTCAGCTTTCTTCTTATTTACAGATGTGGCAGGATCAGCATAGAAGTAAAAATTAACTAGAAATTTGGAAACACAAAGCTTGATAAAACATTAAAACGAAAAATAATCCTTTGCGTTTTGTTTCACTAGAAAATTCTAAATCAGCATTGAAGTTAAATGAATTGATAGTCATTAAGAATGTAATTTCTTAAGAGTATTTAATATCATAACTTGATGTTAATTTAAATATTTCTGCTGTATGAAAGACAGGTATTTATCTCTGCAAAAACCTGTCTTCTGGATGTGGCCATTTGTGTGTACTAGGAGCAAACAATTCACAGAGCACTATGGAACAATTATAAAGGAAAGCTTTTTCCTTAGCAAGTTTACACTTGGAGGTTATATGTTCACAGTCCCAAATTTTGGGTTTCCTATTATTAAAATGGGTCGTTATTTTATTCTTGCTATAAGAAGTTTCAAACCTACTGTTTTAAGAATTCATTATCTCAATTAAGGCAAAAACCCCTTCCACTCTATACACAGTGATTTTTCTTATTTGTCTCACATTTAAAATAAGTAAACCCTTATTTTTTCCTATTCCCTCATCTTCCATTTTGCAATTTCACTTCTGTTTCTGTGGTATTCAGCATCAGTAATTAAAGTGAATCCACCCTCCCACTGTAGACCGAATCTAGACAATCTCTTTGATCTTTGTAATAAAAAGACCACACAATTCACAGCTTTTTCTTCCCATCTCCTTGTTATTAAGTACTATTTTAAAATTCTTTGTGATGTCATGACATTTCCTGAAGTTCTTTAATTAAGCAAGCAACAAATGCAAATCAAAAATATAACCCACTCCAAATGTATCAGTGCCAATGGAAACAAATACGTGGTGAAATTACTGTGCTTATTATCAGGGGTTTCTTCTTTAACAGTCATTAGCAGCTTTTCCTCTGAGCACCACACAGACTTATTTTCCATCGGTTGTCACAACCACTATAACAACAGTATCATTGATCAAAGAAGAAAAGCTTTCGTTCTTTATAAAGGAAGGTTTATAAATAAAGACACATTTTGACAAAAATGGTAAGGTATATTTAACTTTCTCTCTACAATCATTAAGTAGAAGATATTTAATCTTAAAAAAAAAACCTACAGAAACTAATTGCTTCATATTATTGTAGCCTAGAATCATTTTACTAAAAAGGAAGAGCATTCCTTTATGACGTGTGCTTCATCCTACATTAATATCCTCTAATTTAAGGAAGCAGAAACAGTAACACTCACAGAAATTCAGATTCATTACCTTGGCTAGCTCAATCTTTAACTCTTCTTTTTCTTCTTCAGAAATCATATTGGTGAAATCAACTTCAGTGACCACATCTTCATCTGCTTCATGCAAAGACTGGGTTTCCAATAAGCCTTAAAGTAAAGAGTTAAAAGGTCAAGAAAACCGTTATCCATTTTTTCAGTTATGATATTGCCCTCCCCTAAAATCTATGAAGGATATAATATTCACTCACTAGGAACAAAAAAAGAAAGAGAAACAAACAACCTTTTCCTGCTAAATGTCATTTGGTTTCTGCTCCTTTGCTTCTTTAAAGGTATTGGAATTATCAGATGGTAATGCCTGCACAGAAGCAATTTAATATGTGAAAGCACCACTCATTCCCAGAATTACACTAGTCCCTAACAAGGCATTTCCTTACTTCTAACAATACAGAAGAAGAAAAGTGAAAAAAGGAAAAAAGAAAGCTGGTTAATGTATATCACTGATGTGAACAGTGGCAATAGAACACTGAGCAACATAGGAAGTCTATTGCTGAGCCAAATGCACTTTAAAAGCACCTTTGAATACAGCAATCTGAGAACCTTACAGATGCACACAGTTTGCTGAAACAGATCAGCCAATACCGGCGATGTAGCGCGTGCACTGCAGCCTCGAACCCGTGAGAATTGATCCAGCTGGCTCTGCCTCCCTCTGCCTGGCTGGGATTACAGGCACACCCTACCTACTGCTTGAATTTTCTAAACGACAGGGAGAAGCGTTACTTGACTGCTCAATCTAAACCTATGAAGTGAACAATTACACTGGACCTCCAGTTACTTTCTTCTGCTGCTTGTCCAAGACCAAGATCAGCATTGTATGACAACCAAGATAAGCACACATATAAATGTTTGCAAGACCCGGGTCTCCCAGGTATAATATATACAGAGGAAACAAAATATATCCTATCTCCCAATCATTCAGTAAAAAGAAGAATGGTTGCTAGGGTTCCAGCCATTATTAGTCTCTCATTCTTTATTGTCTGCAAAGAAAAAAAAGCACAGAAAACATTCTCTATCCTTTGAAACTTATTTTAAAGTTCACAATCTGTTCCTGTTGTGGAAGGAGATTGTCCTCCAGCCTACACCTGGGACAGATATTGTTACCTGTACCTCAGTTCTTTAGGGGGGTCAGCTGACTGCTGACTCCTGACATCTGTATACTTGTTAATACAGAAGAGAACAATTTCCTTCCCAGCTACTCAGAGGCCTGTATATTCTAATACACAGAGATTCTAATTTAATTTTGTTAATTCTGGCAGTAGGGAACAGAGGTTACAAGCAGCAAATCTTGGGTATTCAACAACTTGAAACTAAGCACTTCATATTTTCATGCAGAAAACAAAACTCCTTCCAACTTTCTGTCATTTCTTCCACTTAAAGACTCCCAGTGTACCTGGATTTCCTCCTATTTAACACGACAGAACTGATTTGATTCATACCATCAACTTCACTGTAGAGTACAATGTGGTGAACTCAGCCTTATTAATTACAACCTCCCCTGAGTGGGAAGATAAAGAGCAGCAGCACAGGAGTAGAACCCCTGCCTGGCACCATGTACAAGAACAGATCACCACTCTTAAGTGCAAAACCTTTTAAAAAACATAGGAGCATATAGAAGGAAGTGATACCTTAGCTATTACCCAAAAAGCAGCTTGTCAGAAAAACCTAGATTGCCAAAGTCACAACAAAAGAAAAGCACATTTATTCAGTAGACTACTCCTAAAACACCTTTATTAACACCCCTTCACCTTTAAACATAATTGTTGTTTGATATTTGTTTGAGGATTAATAGTGTTGCTATGGGAATCAGGCTAAACTTAGTCTCCATGATCTTGAAAGGAGTCTCTTTTTTCATGGATAGAGGAGCAGCAGTACAGGTCAGCTCTTGGAAATGCCAGGAAGAATCTCAAGGGGAATAAAGTCAAGGTACGAGAACCTTAAAGACAGCCTTGGGGTAGATATGAGACGAGGCCATCTTGCAGTAACTGATACTCAAGCTAAAAAGAAGGAAGATCTGTGCTCAAGTGACAAAATTAGTTTGTGATTTGCTAGGTAAAGAGGCCAGAATTCCTGGACAATTATTAGAGATCGAAGTCAACATGGGCCAAAATCACCAAAGACAACAGCATAACACTTAACTGGACCAAATGGTCAAGATTAAACTTCAAGACTGAACTGATAGTGCAATTCATTCCAAAACAGCACATGCATGTCAGTCTTCAGTATGACCTTCTGCAACCTCATCCAGTGCCAGTCTCAATTCTTATCTCTTGCTTCTCATCTAAGTCCTCTAAAATCTAGTCTGATCCTTCAGTCTCCATTGTCTTGCTCAAACCACTCCAGAGTCCTCCCTCATGCTCACTGTCCCCCGACAAAGGCTTCACTTCAGTCACTTCTCAGTTCCAGTCTAAACATCTCTCCACCGCGCTGCAGGTTAGTTTTCTTTTAGTCAGTCTTGAGTTCTGAAATTTCCTCACATGAGCCCTGTGGAGAGCAACCTACTCTCTCACTCTTCCCTTGCTGCTTTCAGTCTCTGCCTTTCTTTCATTTTTCCAGCCGCCTCTAGTAGCTCTCAGTCTTGGACTTCACCTTCTGCTGCCATTCTACTCCCAACTCATGACTGACCTCTTCAGTCCTGGGACAGGTCTACCAGCATAAGTAGAATGCTTCAGTTCTAGTACAAGGGCAAATGAATGTCTCAGTCTCTTTTCCCTGCTTGATTAACAGAAATTCATTTATCAAATCTAACTTCAAAAAGTTTCTTCACCACTTTCGGGGGCTACCCTCACAGATTGCTAATTTGCCTGTCTTAGTCTTCAGCTAAGCAAAGGGAGGAATAAAAAAAAGTTGAGTATATCAGGAAGAAAATAGATTCCTGAGGCAGAAGAGATCTCAACTCTTTCCATCTATTGAGAATAGAAACACAAAACTATGTCTCTGTAATTTACATCCTAGGGAATTTAACATCCATAATTTCAAGAAACTGCGCAGCAAAATATGCAGGCAAGGTTCCAAAGTCTTTGTTCTTGTCAGTGTTTTTGGTTTTGGTTTGGGTTGTTTTCAGGTAGGGTGTTTGTTTTGGGTTTGGGGTTTTTTTTGTAATTTACGTGCCTGTCCTATTTGCCCTCTAATCATCACTGAGTTCTGTATTAGATTTCAAAAAGACAGACGTCTCTTAAAACAAGCTTAATGAAAACAACCAGTTGGTAGAGAAAGTTTAACATGGTTTCACAGACACAGAGATGCTAGAGGAGCTCCTCCTTAAACAAAGTATCAGAGAAACCAAATAGGGAATAAAGGTCCTTCATAAAATCTGTTTTATAACAACAGAAGAACATGTCCAACTTTGTCCTTCTGGGTACTACAGCATCCATGCCACCAAAGCACATCTTCTGTGGGGTTCCTACAGCACCTTACCCAAGTGGAGCTCAGCATAGCCACAACAGGAACTACAGCATTAACTCAATTCAAGCAACTCTGCCAACCACAAAACAAAAAAACCCACAGGAAATTTGGCTATTGATATTTTCCTACTCATAAGATAACTTGTTAATTTTGCAGCTTCCAAGAAGAACAGGAACCCTGCAGTAAAACTCACACCAATATATATAAGAATTGTTGATTATTTTAGGAGAAAACCAGCTCCTATTGCTTGTATCACTGACCTCAAAATATTCTCCCACCTTCTACTTTGCACAGGAAGTACAGCCTCCTCTCGGCCTTCCCTGTAGGGTCCTTTCTCCGAGGCTGCATGGGAAATACATCTTTCAGACATTAGTTATAGATGCACAAAGTACAGAGGCATCATAGAATACATGGCCTCAGTGGGATTATTGATATGTCCTGGATTAACCACATGAGTAATTCTTTTAAGAAACAATGAACAAGGTAGGATCCTATTTAGTGTCTTTCATTTAGCTAGACATTTCATTAAAAGCACTTGGTCTAACAGTTCATGAAAACACACACAAGGATGATTTGATTCAGCTAAAAGTTAGAGGTAAGTCCTAGAATCTAAGTATTTTTCTACATTATATATGGAAAAGTGACAGATTTACAATTCTATAACCTAGGATTTTAAGATAACACTGCATTTTTATACTCCATTATGTACACTCAATTCCAACAATTATGTATTTCACCCAGGAAGAAAGAAATCAGAAATGCAGACATTCATCTATGTGCACGTACAGACATTCAGTTTATACATACAGTTGCTTTAGCTGAGCACCTAATACAGCTCTTCTTAGTTTCACATTTCTTTCTTTGGGGGGATAGAAGGAACTTAATCAGTTTCCAATTCACTTGGAATTAAATATCTCTACATAGTATATATCCATATAGATAACTATATATGTACATATAGTAATAATGTATCTATAATTATAAAAATAATCTGTAACTTCTCGCAGGAACTAAAATACAGAATGGCAATTTTGGTCAGATGTCCAAGGCAAATCTCTCTTGAAGCACTGGTATAAGTTAGCTTTTACAGTGCACCTTGATCTCCATTTACTAATCTCTGGACAAAACCAATCTTTTCCTTTAAATTTAGTCTATCTTAAATAATAGTATTCATAGAATCATTTAAATGACCATTAGCTGCTTCGGAAACTGTTGGCCTCTGTCCTGGACAGGCACACACTCTCCTGGGTGAAAAACTGGTTGAATGACCGGGCCCAGAGGGTGGTGGTAAATGGAGTTAAATCCAGCTGGAGGCCAGTGACAAGTGGGGTTCCCCAGGGCTCAGTCCTGGGTCCAGTCCTGTTTAATATCTTTATCAACGACCTGGATGAAAGCATCGAGTGCACCCTTAGCAAGTTTGCAGATGACACCAAGCTGGGTGGAAGTGTGGATCTGCTGGAGGGTCGGGAGGCTCTGCAAAGCGACCTGAACAGGCTGGACTGCTGGGCTGAGACCAACGGCATGAGGTTTAACAAGGCCAAATGCCGGGTCCTGCACTTGGGGCACAACAACCCTAAGCAGTGCTACAGACTAGGAGAAGCCTGGCTGGAAAGCTGCCAGGAGGAGAAGGACATGGGATTGCTGGTTGACAGCTGACTGAACATGAGCCATCAGTGTGCCCAGGTGGCCAAGAAGGCCAATGGCATCTTGGCTTGTATCAGAAACGGCGTGACCAGCAGGTCCAGGGAGGTTATTCTCCCTCTGTACTCAGCGCTGGTGAGACCGCACCTCGAGTGCTGTGTTCAGTTCTGGGCCCCTCACCACAAGAAGGATGCTGAGGCTCTGGAGCGAGTCCAGAGAAGGGCAACAAAGCTGGTGAAGGGGCTGGAGAACAAATCTTATGAGGAGCGACTGGGAGAGCTGGAGTTGTTTAGCCTGGAGAAGAGGAGGCTGAGGGGAGACCTTATTACTCTCTACAACTACCTGAAGGGAGGTTGTGGAGAGGAGGGAGCTGGCCTCTTCTCCCAAGTGACAGGGGACAGGACGAGAGGGAATGGCCTCAAGCTCCGCCAGGGGAGATTTAGGCTTGAGATTAGGAAAAAATTCTTCATGGAGAGGGTGGTTAGGCATTGGAAAGGTCTGCCAAGGGAGGTGGTTGAGTCACCGTCCCTGGAGGTGTTTAAGGTTAGGGTGGATGAGGTACTTAGGAGCATGATTTAGGGACTGGTGGGAATGGTTGGACTCAACGATCCAGTGGGTCTCTTCCAACCTGGTTATTCTGTGATTCTGTGAAAATAAGCTTATGGGGAAGTTATGAATCTGGTCAGGTCTTCAAGGCTCTCCTTTCCCAATAACTTACTGAAAGTACATGGAAGCTGTAAAATTAATTTAAATCATTTTTTCTCCTAACTTAAAGGATTAGGGAAAATATTTAATACTTACTAAATCTCAGTCAAGGCTCCTTCTGACAAAACAGAGGGAGCATAGCATTTCAAAGTAAAATATTTCCCAATGGCTGCTAGTTTTCCATATGAAGTAACAAATAAATGCCTGGTCATTACTGTCAAACTGGTTTTAAGTTCAGGAAACTAAAATAGTTTTACATACATACTCACAAAAGAAGACACTAAAAGAAACTACTCTGCTAGTATCTCTGATCTCCATTATTCATTCAAAGTACAGGTTTTCCAAGTTTCACTCAAGCAGGCCACCAATTGGTAGGACATGAGGATAAAGCCCACACATCAGCACTTAACTAGTGTCTATTCTCTTCCTGCATTTTCTCCAGGTTAAGTCAATCCTGTTACTTTTGAATGTAATTTCAGTTGCTGTGCATGGTGTCCAGTAATTCTCTTTAACTGAAAAATCACACAAGAGACATTAACAGAGCAGAAGCCATCTTAGAACCTATTCCATGAACTCCTTATCTCTCATTCTCCATGGTTAGCTGAGGAGTCCTCATTGCCTGTTCTTCTCTCCTCTCCACTTCCCTCATTATCTCTTCCAGACATCTCCTCTTCTTGTGACCTAAGATTGCTGGGGACAACATCTGAAGGTCCCTATGGTCCCAATACAATTTTATATTCCTATAAATTACACTAAGTATATACTCACGTGTAACTCATTTGTGCTTTGCAAACAGAAGGATAATTGTTTTATTTATCCTCCAGTTAGCTGGATGGCCACATACAGAGGGTAGTGGTCATTAGCTCAATGTCCAGATGGAGATCAGTGACAAGCTGTGTCCCTCAGGGGTCTGTTCTGTGACCAGTGTGGTTTAATACCTTCATCAATGACACAGATGACAGGATCAAGTGCACCTTCAGCAAGTTTATGTATGACACCAAGTTGAGTGGTGAGGTTGACTCCCCTGAGGGACAGGATACCATCCACAGGGACCTTGACAAGCTGGAGAAGTGGGCTTGAGAAAATCTCACAAGGTTCAACAAGACAAAGTGCAAGGCCCTTCACCTAGGTCGGGGCAATCCTCAGTACAGTCTGGGGGATGAAGAGATTGAGAGCAGCCCTGTGGAGAAGGTCCTGACAGACGAAAAGGTAGACATGAGCTGGCAATGTGTGCTCACAGCCCAGAAGGCCGACCATGTCCTGCACTGCACCAAAAAAAGTGTTGCCAGCCAGCTGAGGAAGGTGATTCTGCCTTTCTACTCTGCTCTAGCGAGACCACACTTGAACTACTGTGTCCAGCTCTGGAGCTCACAGCACAGGAAAGGCAGGGATCTGTTGGAGCGGCTCCAGAGGAGGGCCACAAAAACGAGGCCTGGAACACCTCCTCTACGAAGAGGCTGAGAGAGTTGATGTTGTTCAGCTTGGAGAAGACTTGGTCCAGGGAGACCTTATTGTAGCCTTCCAGTACTTAAAGGGGGCCTAAAGATGGGGGAAAACTTTTTAGCGTGGCCTGTGGCAACAGGACAAGGGCTAATGATTTTAAAGTAAAAGAGGAGAAGTTTAGACTAGATATTAGGAAGAATTTTTTTTTTTTTTTTTTCTGAGGGTGTTGAAACACTGGAATGGGTTGCCCAGAGAGGTGGTAAAAGTACCATCCCTGTAAACATTCAAGGTCACAACCTGATCTAGTTGAAGATGTCCCTGCTCACTGTAGGGGGGTTGGACTAGATGACCTTCATTGTCCCTTCACACCCAAGTCATTCTATGATTCTATGAACAGGTGGACTAGGGATTGCCAGGACATATGTTCCTTTAAAAGAAAAAAATACCGTCACAAATTATGGGAAAGCATATAGTCGCATATAGTAGGTATAAATCAGTGCAAAGAGCTATTTGGCTTTTACTTTAAAGGAAGTTATAGTACTTAATGCTACATACATAAAATATGCAAGAAACATTACAAGTATAGGTTTATCAGTAATTATGAACTGCAAGTCATACAGAAAAATCTGACCAAAACAATTGAGCAGAAATCCATTTGTATTTGGATATTTACACTGAAAAAGTAGGAGATGGATAGCTAGGGGAACACATTTAATGTGATCTTCTGAAAGATTCATAGGACAAGATAATGAAACAACTGTTCAAGGAGTTACAGTTTACTGAAACACTTCATGGGCATTTTTTAGTTTTCTCCCAAAGTTCATGGCATTTGAGGCTAAGACTAGTGACACAAATTCTATGGTTTGCTCTCAAATCTGATTTAATGCAAAAAACTGTTTCAACATTGATCTGTACCTGTGCATGTTTGCTACTAGAATTGTGAGGATGACAAATTAAATATGACACTCTGAAACTACAAGGTTTAGAACTACTCCACAAAATTTCAATTAATCAAACAATACAATGATAAAATCCAAGACAGATCTTTAGACTCATTCAGATATGTGAATATTAAATGGATGAAGGTGTTTTAATTAGTGCCTTTTATGTAGTTTCCCCATATTAATCTCAGGGTCATGTTCTAGAGTATTATGTATCATTCTAAGTCTTGTATGTTGACCACACTAAAAAACAAAAACCCCAAATCCCCCCAAAAAAACTCCAAACCAAACAAAACAAAGCAAAACCACTCAGTCAAAAAAAAAAGCCCACTTTGTTAGCAGTAATGTCTGTTTAATTAACCACAGTGACAGCAAAATTAAAGGCAAGAACACCAAATTTCTGTTTATGTACATTTTCTGACATTCGTTTCAGGTAAATCTATAGATGAACCTTTATACTAACAAACCAGTTAAAAATTGAAGCCTTTTTACTGCTCTAAATTTTTGTTTCCCAATCAATTAAAAATAGCATATCTGCCTTGTTATCAAGTATTCCTATCAAGTAGTGAGAAAATATAATTACATAACCCTTCTAGAAGCAAAATGATGTTATAGCTTCTTTTGCCATGTCACTATAGTGTTGCTAAAAGCCTAGCAAGGGATGCAGAAGAACCATTTCTTATAAAATTGGAAAACACTTAATTGTGGTTTAAATTTGTAAACAAGTCTTCAAAGCGATTAAATAGTAAGTAGAACAAAGGAATTGTCCAGACACTGCATTAGTGTCTTTGATCTCCTTTATAATGTAATCTTAATGCCAGATACAGAGATTAAGGCAGATAGGGAGGGGACTGGAAGCATGTACAGTAAATAACTAAACTGATTAGGAAAACTATTAAAAATTGCAAAGATTTTCAGTACCATTTTCTCCACTCTGAAGTTATGGGATGATCTAAATAGGAAAACATACTTTCATTCAATCCACCTAGAAAACAAACCACTTGAAGGAAGATCTTCCCATCTGTGTTTGGTTCTAACTGTGGACAAGCCTGAACTGTTCGAGCCTAGCAATTAACATACTACCAGCCTTTCTCCCAGAGGATTTAGGAAGGAAGAAACGTTGATTCTGAAGTTATGTTTGGAAGAAGAAACTGGGTTCATCTTGAGGAAAGAACTCAGGGCACACACGTCATGTAATCAAAATTGTAAACATTAAACAAAACTATAGGTTCTACTTCCTGTGACCATGGGGGCTCACTCTTCCATTTTCTCTATGTTCCTTGGAAGAGAGATATGGATAAGGCAAGTGCCTTCATGTCCTTGCTCCACTGGGCTTTGGGTTGGAGGTGGGGTTAAGGAAAGTGAATGGAGTGCAGCTTTGGGCTGTTCAAAAGCTCCAGGATGGAGTCTACCACCTCAGAATAAGTGTCCCCATTTGTCCCTGAGCAACTCATTGTAGACCTTATTAAGGCTTTCCACCTCTTAACCCCTGCAAGACCAGGCATTAATAAATCTATCTGTAGCTATGAGATTGATTTGCAGGTTTCCAAACACAGGAACATTTCTATTTGAAGCTCCTGGATAAACAGCCAGTTTTAATGTGCTAATTCTTTTCTCTGTTTTGGTAAAATAAAAAGAAATTCATCATACATCTCTCTATGTTATTTTCCTCCCAGAAGCCATTGATGTAGCTGCCAATCTATGTTAGTGAACAGAGACAATCTACACATAAATAACTGGGAGAAAACAGAATCCACAGCTTGACCGCTGCACCAAGAAGCCATACACATTTGTAAAGAGTTTAATAATCATCCCAAAGACCGAAGTGCAATGGATAAAAATGAGAGTAGCAATCATAGTAAAAAATAATATATATATATATCACTTACTAAAAGCAGGTACCAAGCTTCAACCTGAGAACTGATCTTTCAAACAAAATAATTATCTGAAACAGCCAGAAATGCAAGGCATGATCTTATTAATTTTATCCCATAGCTCTCTTTGTACAAAATAATAATCCTGCTTGCCTGGGAAAGACAAGGGTGACATTGCATTCTAAGCTGTAGCTATGGAAATACAAAGCAATTGTTGTGAAATGTAACTAGTTTAAAGACAGCAGATGCTTCTTTCTATTATGTCAATACTGAAAGTAATGACAGTATTGTACCACTCACTGTGCATTCTATTGATCATTCTGCACAACTTTCTGTGAGGTCAAGGGTAAGAAAAAGATGCCACAAGTGGAAGGATTTTCATGTCTTTTTCTTTCTTTAGGCAAAACAAAAAAAAAGAGAAAGAAGATGAAGTCACGATAGAATAATAGGGAATGAGAAAGTGGATGGCACTGAGTCACAAAAGAGACTTGTTCTCTACAAATAAGGTACTCTAGAAACTAACAGTCTACATAAAATAAATGAAGGAATAAAGCATATATAATCAAACTAGAGAAAAAGAAATGTAGGGGACGATAAGAGCTATGACATGGAAATACTGGCAGTCAGAGGTGGAAGTTGTCAGTCACATTTCTTAAACCCACCATTTCATACTAAAAATACGAGAAGGTACATTTTGCTAATCTCAGAATAGACAGGCACCTTGGGTCCCATCCTCAGCAGGTAGATGTGACTGTGATCCCATCAATTGTATAATTAAGCTCACACACTTGCTTCAGTGAATCAAAATCACAAAAACTTAACAGCAGGATTTAATAACCTTTCTCTCCTATGAAAGGATCAGTTTGTTATACTTCTTAAAGCCAGGTGCAAAAGAATATCACTAGATAGCAATCTAATTGCAGTATAATTAACTCACAAGCCTCCTCAATTAACTTCCAACAAAGTATCTGCGCTGCAAGGTGATAAAAATATATTTTTAATTAAAACCAATTATTTTAGTAGATGTAATTTGTATCATTTGGATCACAAAACACACAACTACCAAGATCTTTATAAGTCTAATCTAAAAATGAGCAGAACCCTAATGAAGCTGTCAGTTTCCCCACACCCCCATCCAGATATCTCAACACGTAAGGCAGATGCGTCACTTTAGATCCTGTAAATTTACTAGGGAAAATACACAGGGAACAATTATAACAGGCTATACAACAGATTCTTTATTCTGTTCAGGCTCAAATTCATTATACCCATTGCTTTAATACAGATTAAATGCCACATCATTGTTACATACACTAAAAAACACATCTAAGAATGCTGAGAGAGAAGGGACAAATTATCCTCTCCTACATCTGCTCAATCTCTCACATTGGCAGAGTAAAGATTACAGTTTTTAACGACCAGGACTGCCTTTTTGCTTGGCATAAAACATCCATAATCTGCACCTAAGCTTTATAGGCCGCACCATAATTATAAAGTAACAAAAAATCACCCACTAAGCTAGGATAAAGGCACTGTTCCTGTCCCAGAGTTGTTCTTAAATGTTTATGTTGCACTGCGTAAGAACTTATGGCCACCAAGAGGAGGCAGTGAATCCACAGTTTCTCAGAACCTGCACATCTTTTGACCTCTCCCTTCTCTAACTCCATTTTTTTAAGCATCACTTGGTTCAGTTTGTAATACCCCTTAACCCCTTCATCAGGACTAGCTACTTCATCCCAGTGCATTTTTGCTTTCCAAAGGTGGGTTATTTGACAGCGTAGGCCTCCTCTAGGCTTCCTTAAACAAACCTGACCTACTCTTGGACGAGTCTACCTGCAACACAATTGCATTTCCATTTGAAAACAATAAAAATAAAGCGCATTTATATGAATGATATTTGAACTCATTTTACCAGAGACAAAGGCTGTGTATTCCCTTGCACAAGCTCTTTGTTTAAGATAAAACAAACTTTTATTTGCTAAAACACATGACCGACATATATTTAAAAGCAGCTCTAATTTGTGCCACGTCCTTTTTTGCAAATGCAGTGCCTTACAGCCTGCCAGTCAATGCTGCTGCAAGATGCTCAGATACACTTGGAATTTAGAGTTAGTGTGACACTAATTTTCTAGACACAGGCCACACAAAACACTTCTCAAAAATACTTCTCAGTCAGAACAGCACCACGTATCAGGGCCTGTTCAACTCCAAGTTCTGTTAGTTTTCCTCCTTATTTTTTTTTTTTTTGTTACCAGCACCCTGAACTGTGAAATGAGGTATTTATTATTCTGCTCTTAATGTTACGCTCCATGTAAAGGCTTTCAGAATTTTTGGCATTGTTAATTTTGTGGCTTTGCCCACTCAGTGTTCTGTAGCATGCCATTACAAAGAAACGTGTTTACTTAGTGAGGCTGTGGGTGGAGACATCTGGGGTTTAGGGCCCTGGATATTGGTGAAGTTCCCATAGAAACAGGTTTCTTGGCCTTTCCTTCTGTTGGGTTGGGTTTGAAGACAAGAGGCATGCCCCTGCAGTCCACATGAGTTGCTCAAATGACCGTGCTGCAAGAGGGGAGGCTATTCATCAGACCAGGAGACAGAGGTTGGCCCTTCCAGCCACACTGTAGAGTCTCTGTCTTTGAGATCCCAGATATATCCTCAAATATCCGCCAAAATAGCAGCCATCATGGACAGTGTAGATTTTTCCTCCTTGAAGAGCAACAGGGAAGATAAGCCCTGTAACGAAGAGGGTCAGCTTCTCCAGCAGCCACTCTGGACATAGGTAACAGCAGGCCAACTGCTGAGAGAAGGAAGGGGTTTAGCTCAGCACATGGTGTGAGCTGTTACCTCCTCAAGGCTGCAATAGATCGGAGTCAGTGGTGAAAACATCACTCAGACCTGTACCAAACATGTACTCAAACCTCTGCATATAGATCCTCCAGTCTGTTATCATGACAACTGTAACTTCAATACCTTAAGAAAGTCTAGAAAGAGGATACAAGACAGTCCTTGTCTTCTCTTCACTCTTCTACTACCTTATTTAAGAAGAGTTCTGAGGATGTTGTTGAAGGATGGACATAAAACAATGCACTTTTGCAAAATACACCAGTTCCAATGCCTGCATCTCGCTAATAAATTCCATTCATGTCTTCATTCCTACTCAACTTAACTGTTAAGATCTTATTCTTTCTTACTTTTCCTCGTCTTTGATTCCCATGTGCAGCACACAACTGTGACTAGAATACTGCTGCTCCTCTTTCGGGACATGGCCATCCTCTATTTCTGTGCAGAAACTGCAGAAACACAACTGAGCAGCCTTTTAATTCTGGATCCAGGTCTAAATACATTTTGTGGGGTTTTTTATTATCTTTGAATAACTCATGAATGGGTACAAACTCTTTCCATTACATACTCTCCTGCGTTCCTTGTGCTTAATGCAGATTTCAGCATTTGCTTCATATATAGCTCACTAGCTATGTTTCTCTATTTTCTGAAGCCATTTAAAGCTACAAGGGAAGACTTTTTTTCCCTCTGCCCGTAGTATTTGACTTCCAGTTTCCTGACAATACCTGTTATTTAACTCTGCAAAGACCTTATTTAAATTTTAAAATCCATGTTGTCATTCAGTTTATATGAACAACGTTATTCAGCAGCCTTTTTAAAAAAAAAAAACCCAAACTGACAGGCTGTTCAAGTAATTGTTCCTCCTTTACCATCACCTTTTCTTTGCTATCAAAGCTTCTGCAAGATTTAATCCACAACATGACTGAAGGATTTACCCTTGCAAGACCACATGGCTTCATTGGTTCTTAGTATTCTCATGTGCACATAACAGTGTGCAGCACTGGTAAATAGTTTAATTACATGGCAAAGATCGTTCTCCCTGGTTATGACTTTGATTTCTTCCTCCCACAATAATAAGTTAATAGCTGCCATCTGCCTATTAAAATACTTAGAGCAGAAGATAATCTTCTGTTCCTGGCATAACTGCCCCTCTAACTCTGTAATGCACATTTCCCTTACTTGTCTCTAAGGAAAATCTTGTTGTGTTCAAATACAACTATCTCTGATCACTTTAATTTTTTAACAAAAATTTAGCAGGTACCAACACAGCAGAGAGTGAACATGAAGCATCTGAGCCTTTCTAAACACATTTGTTCCAAATACTTCTCTAAAAATCCATCACCATCTTCTGGAGTGACCTATCTGAGATCTACACAGTGAAGGTAAGAACATTTTAATTAAAGAATGAAACATAGAAAGACCAATTAGGTAAGGACCTAAAATGCCTGAGCCAACACAAGCATGACAATTTACTACTATATCCACCTAAAGCACGTTGAAAACAATTATTCCAAGAGAATTATGCAAAATTATTTTAAAACATTAAATGGTTATAAAAGCAATCTTTTAGTAACCACAAATCTGTACCACCTTAGTTCCACCCAGATCACAAGGCAACTTCCTGGTGAGGAAAGTGGTGAAAAGAGAACACCTGAACTAACAGGTGAACACAGCAAAACCTAACTCTGTACTGAAGAAACAAACATGGAAAGCATCAACTCTCTTCAGCTGCCATTTATAAGTACGTACAGAATATATATCATATAGCCTTTTAAATCCATAACACACAGTTTTCAACCATGCTTTCCCTACTTTACTTACAATTTATAAAAAAGTAACTTCAATGCTAAAGTAAATAAATGGTGACAGAAGGATGACTTTATGAAAAACAAACCTCAAAAGACCAAAAAAAAACCCCAGAAGCAAGCATTTTTCCTGACACGCCTCCTTGCTTCAGAAGGAACTGACTGTTCAAGGCATAGCACTACCTTCCCTTTTCTGGGAGTGATACAAAGAATTAGACTTCTTCCTGATCTTTATACCCCTACCTGCTTCTCCAAACTCCCTCAATTCTCCTTCAGTGACTAAAAACACAAAGATGTAAAAATTGCCCAAGAACTAGATCCCTGACTACATAGTTCCTACACATCTGAAAGTCCATTATTTGGACAACAGACTAAAAGAGAGAATCTATTGTATCTGGCCACAGGACAGACACGTATAACCGCAACTTTTCCTTACTTCTATAAATCTGTCTTCATAAATTTTACTGCTGTATTATTCTTATTCGGTTACTGTAGAAGCCCTAGCTATCAGCTACAAAAATGAGATGTCTCTCAGCAACCAGTCTCACATAATAAAACTTCCTGGCTAACAGCATGGAGAGAATATTGAAACTCCTAGTATTTTATGTGACTGTTTGCAATGGGAACTTTTTTGTCTGCTTGAGAATCCAGTAGTGTCTCTTTCACTTTACCATACCATTAATGTAAACAAAATAACTTTTTTACTGGAATAAGTGTAAAAGAATCAAGAAGTTCAAGAAATCTTGCATAGAAGATATTAAATTAACAAGAACAGCCTTTGGAAGCCTTTTTTATTATCCAGAGAGTTTAAGCCCTACAAGCACAGAAAAGGTAAAATGTGTCAAGCAGGACAGGGCAAATAGGAGAGTCAGTTGAAGACCTTTATCATCATGATAAGATGGTGCTTGAGGGGTATCACTTCATTTATATCACGTTCTTAAGTTTGTTTTACACTTTCAGATGAAAAGCATTTGCAGAAAGATCCTCACTACTGACATACTGCTTCTTTTTACTAAGTGAAAGAGAGGGGGAAAGACAACACAGGGGACATAAACCAAGATTTAGTGCTAAAGCGCAATACAAGCATTTGCTAAATGACTTCTGTCTTTTACAGTTATCCACCTGTGACACTTAACCACACCAGGGATGCAGAAGTGGAACAAATATAGTCTAGTTAGCTACAGTAATATGATTGTGATTCATGGATCTCAAAGATGTCCTAGAGAATCAAACAATTCAGCTAATAAAACCAAGTATTTAAAGAAGGTCAGTGTGACATCTGATATTAGAACCCAGATTTGTCAGTCCTCTCTCGCTCTCTCTCACATACAATGGGCTTAGAGAAGGCAGCAGCCAAAATGCCCAGTTTAGAGAGCAGCAATTGACCACAACAGACTATGTTTCCAAAATTTGGTATTGCAGCTATGCATTTCTAGAAGATACAAATAAAACCAGATAAAACTAGCCTGCCCAGATCTCATATTTGTATATTACACTACGAGATACTTTCTGATTAATAACAAAGCTCTAATTTTACCCTTAAAACACTTTCTGAAACAAAGACTGACAACATCAGAAGCAGTGTAGCCAGCAGGACTAGGAAAGTGATTGTTCCCCTGTACTCAGTGGTGGTGAGGATGCACCTTGAATACTGAGCTCAGTTTGGGGGCCCTCACTACAAGGACATTGAGTTCCTGGAGTGTGTGCAAAGAAGGGCAACAAAGCTGGTGAAGGGTCTGGAGCACAAGTCTTAGAAGGAGCTGCTGATGGTTGTTTAGTCTGAAGAAAAGGAAACTGAAGAAAAACTTTATCATTCAACTACCCGAAAGGAGGCTTTAACAATGCGGGTGTTGGTCTCTTCTCCCAAGTAACAAGGAATGGGATGAAAGGAGATGGCCTGAAGTTGTGCCAGGGGAGGTTTGACCTGGATATTGGGAAAAATTACTTCACTGAAATGGTTGTCAAACGTAGGAACATGCTGCCCAGGGTGAGTTACCATCCCTGGAGGTATTTAAAAGCTATGTGGATGTGGTGGAGCATAGTGGTGGAGTTGGCAGTGATAGGTTTATGGTTGGACTCAATGATCTTAAAAATCTTTTCCAACCTAAAAGATTTTATGACTCTATGATTCTACAGTCCTTCTAAACCCAAATTCCAGGATTATGCTAAAACAAGCTACTAAACAACATCTAAATTCCTAAAGGCAGCCATACAGAACATACTTCAACCCCTGTGCAATCTTCTGCCAAGCTTGTGTCACATCCTTGACCTTCAAGCAGCATGTCCTAAGCAAACCACCTCAAAAGTTCCGTGCATGTCTGTACTGTACTTCACAAGCCAGCGAGGCATATCGGAACCGCATCAGCAGACTCATCTACCCTCTAGTGCATTTGAGAACACTGACAGAGAGCAGACTCAGACTATACTTGTGCTGTCTCACAGCAGGGTTCGTACCAGCAGTTCTGTGAAAATAAGAAGATGCGGAAGAAAAAAGTAGAGCAAGACAAAAACATGCTTTAGGGTTTGATGTGTTTAGTTTTGCATATTCTACATCTGGTATCTTCATAGTTCTAAAACTGGCCAAGTTACAATGCCCCATAAGACTGGCCCTAGATTTTTAGACGAGGTATATCTCTTTTCCAAACCCCACCCAATTCTATTCTCAGTTCTCGTATGTAGCATGAAACCACTCCCGTTTTCTCAGTCTCGGCATACTGAATTTCATCCTGTGACAAGTGTCATAAAGATGAAACTAGTACAGGTTCAAAAGGGTAAAACAGAAGTGTTGAATTTGATTTCAGACATTTACGTTTTTAAAATCTGATGTTCAAGATAACTCATTCCATACATGTATTTTCCCTCCTTTTGGTATAAAAAGAATGAAAGAGCAATTATCTCAAATATTTAACAAGAGTCTCAGAGCTTAAGAATCCTATTATAAATTACAACCCTATCATTTTCACTTGACCTCATCTTCATGTGATCTTATTAGCACAGCAGCTGAGACTTGCAGCTGGTTATCACTGGCTGGTTATATGCAGGTCATCACTGGCTGGTTCAGTCACCCCCATATCCCAATGACCCTTTGCAAAGTCCTCTCTTCAGCCTTCCATAGCAGGGCATTGGTGAGTGGAGCTCACCAATGGCAGTAAGGAAACAGCACAAACCCCTCGTTAACAAGAGCGAATCTTGAAGCCTCAGAAGTGTATGTGACCAGGCACTTGCCTTGCAAAGATAGGTTGGAAATGTACATGCACTTCTTACTATGGAAGGAACTAGCAGTTTCTGCAGGGCAATAAAGCTAAGGTTCCCATTGTCTCATCCTTCCCATTTTCTCATGTGTAACATCAACACTGACCAGCCTGTAAGCCGATGGTTTACCTGAGCAGAGGCATTTTCTTCTCATAGAACAATTACACTAAATCAGCCACAAGTCAACAGTTATACTCTGTCCTTAGGGGAAAGATGAACACAGAACAAAACAATCAGTACTCCTTGATAAAGCCACCAACCTCAAACATGAGGCTAGGAAAGATGCTGCCCCCTCCAGCAAGACTGTGCTTTGGTGTGACATGCACTGGTGCTGCAGTGAAGGAACAACTCTCTGTATTTCTTATCCCGACCTTCCCACTGCAAGTCTGACCCTCTATCCAGATGCCAATCTATATAAGAAATCACATGAGCAGCTAGGGAGGAGAAAGAATGGTGACCAAGCTGCCAGTACTTTGTTTTGTCACCTTGTACACCATAGCACAGGTAACACGACCTCCTCACCATTGCCTCCCACCATGGGAGATCTCAGACCACCTGACTGTGAGACATGTCAGGTGCCACTGTGACAGGGAGAGGGCTACTGGGCTAATGCTGCCACTTCCAATAATCTTCTTCTGATCATAAGCTTCAGCCAATTGGCTGCCTCTCTGCTTTGCAATCTCACATGCCAGATGCGACAGACCCAAGGATCACAGATGGAGCAAGTCTGGTAGACCATCTTATCTATTTAGCATGAATTCTACGAAACATATTCAATATACCTTAACAACTATAGTAATTCCATTTCAGTCCATGAACTCTCTCTGCTCTTTAAGATAAATAACAGAGCACTTAACTTGCACAGTCTTTGGGGCATGGACAGATGTTATGTTGTTGCTTGAACCCCATGGTAACTCCAGATGTCAGCTATCACCTTTATGCAGTACCTTGGCAGTTACATGTAAAAATGCAACGGTGGACAACAAAAAGTATTAAAATTTATAAGGTTGATTCATGCTGCTATGTAAAAGTTATTTTCCTGCTCTAAAGAAATCTATATTTTATACTGGAATGTGTTTGTTTCTTGAACATGAAATTGATCTACTCAGGCACAGCCGCCCTTCAGGACAATATAAAATGGCACAAACAATCATGTAGAAATTCCTTTTGAAGAAAATCTTTAAACTGCTAAGTATAAGAAATTCAACAGTGTTTTCAAATTTATAGCTTTTACTTTGTCTTTTCAATTGGAATGCAATCCCCCAGCAGAGCATGCTGGAAGAAACCATTTTGGATTCATTTCTCTGTGGGCATCTAAACGTTCTTTACAACCAATTCATAAACTCATCAAAATGTATACACATTTCTCCTGCTGCTTAAATAGATACCTGAAGTGGCTTGTTGGGTTTTGGGTTTTTTTTTTCTGCCAAGCGAATTGCTTCAGTTTTGTTAGAACCTCCTATAACTGTGCTCTGCAAATTGCACAGTGGCATTGAAAAATTCAGATTTTTGGCCAGTGCTCACATGTACTTATTTGAATTCAACTGCATTAGACACATGCAGGAATTCTTTGAATTCTTTTTGCCAGCAAGGCTCCATAAGTGCAGCAGCAAGCACTGAATTAAGAACAGAAAGAAAGAGGAACATTTTGGAACAAAGGTTTGCTAGCATGCAAATAACTACCACAAAAATCTGAGCTAGCACTGCTAGCACACCAGTGAAAGACTTTAAGTAAGGGGAGACTTTTCTGAGAAACCGTAGAAATAAAACACACAGGGGATAAACAGTAAGAAAAAAAGTGACTTAAGAACTGGGTATAGCCTTGAAAAGCCTCGTATTTGTCTTTCTGTCAACTAAGTTTAAGATTACACTAAAAAATGAGCTCTCGCATTACATAAAAAAAAATATAACGAAGGGCTAAGAATCTCTAATTCAATGAAATTAAGCAATACAAAATGCTTTTATATTATCTCATTAACCAATAGATATTCATCCAGAAAAATAATTTATTAAAGACTTGTAGCAGTAACAGATTTGCTGACCAAAACAAGCATTACTAAAATGCATATATTGGCTTGAATTTTTAACACATACTAAGAACATACTTACTCATCTTACCAGTCAGGAAAGTCAAAAATTCACTTGCACCTATGCGACTGTCTGTCTAATTAGAATCAGATACAGTTTTCCTTCAGTTCTACAATACAAGAAATTATCAAATCCTTTAAGATACGAAGTTCCTGTTTAAAGAACAGTAACTCCCACTGTGGTATCTGTACAGATATATTCAGTAAAATCAGTTTTATGCTGTAAACTTAATACTGACCTTTAAAAACACCAGGAACTGAGTGAAGATACACTTACTTTGCCAAATAGCTTCAGCCATGTATCCATTAGGATAGCATGTACACCATGTATTTGCTGGAAAGTCATTCTCCTTCACAAGCAAATTTCCCACTGCATTCCTTTACACACAACTGTATTTGCAATCAGCATTAGGCTCTTTTATGGATATTTGTTTAGTATAGTTTTTAGCTACTCTGGAAGGCTATTTCGCCAGTTAATTTCAATGAGCATTTGTCTCCCCCTTACTTCATCTCCCTACATTAGAGATGGCATAAAATAGTTTCTGAATGTTCTGCTTTTGCAAAAAGGTGTTCAAAAAGCGTGTAGACGGGGCACTTTGCAACACAGTTTATTAGGTAGGGTGGCGTCAGCCTCACAGTTGGACTTTGTATTAGAGATCTTTTCAAACCTTAATGATTCTATGATTCTAAATATTTGTACCACCTGCTCAGTACTGTTGACTTACGGACACGCATGGCAAAGTCAGAAGGTTCTTCAGAAAACAGAAGCAAGAACGTAAAGGTGAGTAGGATCTGCGTATGCTAAATACCTTCATCTACCCCTTGCCATGAAAATTTTCTTTCGCTCTTCAGAGGCCAATTCACCCAGAGAGGGATGAATAGGTAACTTAATCGTAAGTGTTGGAGTAGAAAAAGCGACGTGTCCACTTTAAACTCGGGAAAGCCGTGTCTCCAAGCCGCCAGGGAGTCCCGAGCGATGCCGGGGGAGCCCGGTCCCACCCGGTCCCAGCTCCCGGCCGGAGCTCCGGGCAGGACACACGCCGCACCGGGAGCGGCTGAGGGACCCGGGGCTGGTTACCCTGGAGGAAAGGAGACTGGGGGAGACCTTCTCGTTCTCTACAACTGCCTGAAGGGGACTTACAGAGGTGGGCGCCGGTCTCTTCTCCCAAGCGACAGGTGATGCTACAAGAGGGAACGGCCTCAAGTTGCACCAGGGGAGGTTCAGATTGGACATCAGGAAAAATTTCTTCCCCCAAAGGGCCGTGGGGCACAGGCAGAGCTGCCCAGGGAGGGATTTAAAGGACGGGTGGATGAGGTGCCCGGGGATGGGTTTTAGTAGCGGACGGAGCGGCTGGACTCGAAGATCTCCAGGGTCTTCTCGCACCCGGCGATCCTACAACACCCCGCACAGAACTCCCCCGAACAACCCGGAGCCCCCACGCCCTCCCCGGGGCTAACCGAGCGCCGAGCCACCATTCCGGCCCCGCGACGGGGAAACGCGCGACGCCGGCAGCGAGAGAAAACAGCGAAACGCGGGGAGAAGCCGCCGGGAGCCCGGGTCGGGACGGAGCCCGGGGCCGCCCCGCCGGAGGGAGCCTCGCCGCTGGCCCGGCGGCGGAAAGGACGGGACCCCGCGGGTCGGGACGAGACTCACCCTGTGCCTGCGGCTCCATGGCAGGTGGAGCCTCTGCCGCGGCCGCCCCGTGTCAGCGCCGCTGCCGCTCAGCGCAGCGCCCCCTGCCGGCCGGGCCGGGGCAGCGCCGGCGCCGCTCACCTGGGCGCGGGGCGGGGCGGGGCGGGGCGGGGCAATCCGAGCGCCCCCGTGCAGGGACAGGCTGGGAGAGTTGAGGGCGTTCGGTCTGGAGAAGAGAAGGCTCCGAGGAGACCTTATAGCGACCTTCCAGTACCTGAAGGGGCTCCAGGAAAGCTGAAGAGGGACTGTTTGCAAAGGCTTGTAGTGACAGGATTAGGGGCAATGGGTATAAACTGGAGAGGGGCAGGTTTAGACTAGACATAAGGAGGAATTTCTTCACCATGAGGGTGGTGAGTCACTGGCACAGGCTGCCCAGGGAAGCTGTGGGTGCCCCATCCCTGGAGGTGTTCAAAGCCAGGCTGGATGGGGCCTTGGGCAGCCTGATCTAGTGAAATGTGTCCCTGCCTGTGGCAGAGGAGGGGGAACTGAATGATATTTAAGGTCCCTTCCAACCCAAACTATTCTATGATTCTATGAACTAACAACACATGTGCAGGGTGAGTTGTCAGTCACAGCCCCAGGGGCAGGATGGGGGCGGAACCCGGGAAGCCTGGCAGGTATAAAAGACGGAGCAACAGAGGGCATGCCTTCCATCCACTGGCTTTGAGTGTGTGTGGCTGTGAATTGAGATTCTGAGGGAGATGAGGAAAATGGTCTTACTTTTCTTGCTCTCTCCTTTCTTTTACTGCTTTTCCTTCTCTCTCCTTCCTGCTGCTTGTTGAGGCTCAGTCCTGCACTGAGCGAATCTTCTTCTCTGCTGGTCTCTAACAAGAGAGACCATTTTTCCTGTGACTCTGATGTTGGTTAAGTTGCCTCTCTTCAGAGTTGCTTGTGGGTGATGGTTGTGATTGTTGGTTGGGCTTTTGAGTGGTGCCTTAATAAAGTTACTGTTTTCTTAAATCCCCTGGAGTTGGAACTAGATGACCTTTAAGGTCCCTTCCAACTGAAACCAGTCTATGATTCTACGACCCTGTGTGGTTGCTTTGCTCAGCCCTGGGCAGCATATGGTTCTCTCCAGAGCATTTAAAGAGTGTTTGTTCCTCTGTCTGGTTTCCCGAGTTGGCAGTGGAACGTGTTTGCCCCTCGGCTCTGAAGCTGCATACCTGTGCTTCACCCTCGTACCTGTGCTTCGCCTCAGGCCGTGGTTGTCCGTGCCAAGGAAGCAAACTGGTGTTTCTGGTGCTGCAGCAGCACGAAGTGAAGGATTCTGTTGCCTGAAATGAGTGAGTAGTTGGCTTACTTGAGTAGCTGTGGATTTCAAGTAGAATCTATTATGCTAGAAGCATGGAAAGACATCTGAAGGAATACTGACAGGCTATGCTGCCCTGTATGTTTAGCAGTCTAGGCAAACCTGACTTTTTTCCAGTATATAGGTCTGTGTCCTACTATTCACTGGAACCTAGAGTGACAACACGCAGTTTACAGTGCAGTGCGAGGTTTAGTCTAGGTTTTGCTCATGCTAACAGAACTCCCATGCTCTGTTACCAGTTCATGTTAACTTCAATTGTGGAACAGTCCAGAACACTTGTTTTTAGCAATGCTGCATTTGCCATGGCTCGTTATCCATGGTCTTGTGAGTTAGCCACCATATCTAATTTGTGTATATGATACTACTGAATGCCATCCAGGACACATTGAGAATGCATAGCTTCCTAAGGCTTTTAATATCAAAAATAACAAAGCAAGCTAAAGGAAATGTTGGACATTTGTTTCTGAATATATACAAACAGGTAATACTTTAGCTTAAATAGAAACAAATCCTAAATTTGGCAGCAGTTTCACAGGGAAGTCTGCTGTCTCTCAGGAGCCTGGGTAAGGGATGTAGCCAGGAAACTTCCCAACCTGATGAGACCTACAGACTATTACCCATTACTACTGCTCCATATGGGAGGGGATGAAACAGCAGTACGAATCCCAAGAGGGATTAAAAGAGATTTCAGGCCCTTGGGACAGATACTGAGGGAATCTAGGGCCCAAGGTTTTTTTCTTCCCTCCTTCCAGTTATGGGTGGTGACATAGCACAGCTCGGATGGATCCAGTCAATTAGTAACACGGCTCCATGGCTGGTGTCACTGCAATAACTTTGGAGTGTTTTTATAATGGTATTAGATGGGAGCTACCTTTCTCAGAGGGGGAGGAGGGTCTTTGCCCAGGATCTTGCAGGGCTTGTAGGTAGGGCTTTAAACTAGATATGAAGGGGGAGGGGGATAACATCAAGCTAGCCTGTAACAAGCGGTGGGAAGATGGGTAGCAGGGGTCAGGTGCTAGGGAGGATACTTCTCTATAACACCTCTTAGGTAATAAAGGGTTCACTGGGAAGGTGATGCAACTGGCAGCCCAGCTGAAGTGCCTTTACACTAATCCACGAAGCTTGGGTTACAAGCAGGGGGAGCTGGAAGCTACTGTGCTACTGGGAAGTTATGATCTAGTTGCCATCATGAAAACGTGGTGGGATGAATCCCATGATTGGAGTGTGGCTATCGATGGCTACAGGCTGTTCAGATGGGACAGACCGGGAAGGAGGGGTGGAGGTGTTGCTCCCTATCTCAGGAGAGGGATAGAATGTGAAGAGCTGTCATTGAAGAGTAGCCACAAACAGGTAGAGAGCTTGTGGGTCAAAATAAAGGACAGAAGAGCCAATGGAAACCTTATGGTTGGTGTATATTACAGGCCACCCAATGGAGGAGAACCAACTGATGAAGTCTTCCTCCAGCTACAGGAAGCTTCATGCTTGCAAGCTCTCATCCTGCTTGAAGACTTCAACCACCCTGACATATGCTGGAAAAGTAGCACAGCAAGGTGTAGGCAATCCAGGAGACTCCTAAAGTGCATCAAAGATACTTTCTAAACCCAGCTGATAGAGACCCCCACCTGGGGAGATGCAATACTGGACATTATGGTCACCAATACAAGTGAACTCATCAGTGATATTAGGATTGGAGGCAGCCTGGGCTGCAGTCATCATGCACTGGTGGAGTTCAAGGTCCAGAGGGATATGGGACAGTTGCAGGGTATAGTCAGGACCCTAAATTTCAGGAAAGCAGACTTCCAGCTCTTCAAGGAATTGCTCAGTAGGATCCCTTGCGACATGGTCCTCCAAGACAAGAGAGCAGAACAGAGCTGGCAAATATTCAAGGATACTTTCCATGAAGCTCAAGAGCACTCAGTCCCTGTATGCAGGAAATCAGGCAAGGAAGGGAAGAGACTGGTGTGGCTGAGTCAAGTCCTGCTTCTTAAACTAAAGAAGAAGAAGGAACTGCACAGGCAGTGCAAGCAGGGACAGGTAACCTGGGACGTGTGTAGGGACACTGCCCGGTTGTGTAGGGATGAAGTCAGGAAAGCCAAGGTGCAGCTGGAGCTAAAATTGGCAAGGGAAGTAAAGATTTATAAGAAGGGCTTCTACAGGTACGTTAATCAAAAAAGGAAGGTCAAAGAGAACATACTCCCACTGATGGTTCGAAATGGTGATCATGTATCAATAGACAAGGAGAAGGCTGAGGTATTTAACAACATTTTTGCCTCACTCTTTACCAATAACTGCTTTCCTTACCCCTTGATGGGTCATAGGACAGCAAGATGGTGACATGGGGGGTAACCATCTCCCACTGTAGAGGAGGAACAGGTTCGCGACCACCTGAGGAACCTGAACCTATATAAGTCTATGGGACCTGATGAGATGCATCCCAGAGTCCTGAGGGAATTGGGAGATGTGGTTGCCAAGCCACGCTCCATGATATTTGAAAAGTCATGGCAACTGGGAGAAGTCCCTGGTGACTGGAGGGAGAGTAACTTTGTGCCCATTTTTCAAAAGGGCAGAAAAGACGACCCTGACAACTACTGACCTGTCAGCCTCACCTCTGTGCCTGGGAAGATCATGGAACAGATCCTCCTAGAAGCTATGCCAAAGCACACGGAGGACATGGAGGTGATTAATGGCAGCCAGCATGGCTTCACCAGGGGCAAATCCTGTATGAGAAACTTAGTAGCTTTCTATGATGGGGTGACTGCAGCAGTGGACATGGGTAAACTGATGGATGTGATCTATCTGGACTCTGTAAAGCCTTCGACGCAGTCCCCCACAACATCCTCCTCTCTAAATCGCAGATATGGATTTCATGTGTGGACTATTCCATTGGATGGTCATATTCAGAAAGCAGTGGTCAATGGCTCAATGTCCAGATGGAAATCTGTGACAAGTGGTGTCCCTCAGGGGTCCCTAATGCAGCCGGTGCTGTTTAATATCTTCATCAATGATATTGGCAGTGAGATTGAGTGCACCCTCAGCAGGTTTGCAGATGACACCAAGCTGAGTGGTGTAGTTGCCACACCTGAGGAATGAGATGTCATTCAGAGGGACCTGGACAGGCTGGAAAAGTGGGCCTGTGAGAACCTCATGAGGTTCAACAGGGCCAAGTGCAAGGTCCTGCACCTGGGACAGAGCAATCCCTGTTTTCAGTACACAATGGGGGAATGACGTGATTGAGAGCTGCCCTGCAGAGGACTTGGGGTGCTGGTTGATGAGAAGCTTGACATGAGTGGGCAGTATGTGATTGCAGCACAGAAGGCCAACTGTATCCTGAGCTGCATCAAAAGAAGCGTGGCCAGCAAGTCGAGAGAAGTGATTCTGCCCCTCTATTCCTCTCTTGTGAGACCTCACCTGGAGTATTGTGTCCAGTTCTGGATTCCTCAACATAAGAAGGATATGGAGCTGTTGGAATAGGTCCAGAAGAGGGCTACAAAGATAAACAGAGGGCTGGAGCACCTCCAATATGAGGACAGGCTGAGAGTTGGGTTTGTTCAGCCTGGAGAAGAGAAGGCTCCAAAGAGATCTTAAAGCGACCCTCCAGTACCTGAAAGGAGCCTACAGGAAAGCTGGAGAGGGACTATTCGTAAAGGTTTGTGGTGATAGGACGAGAGGGAATGGCTATAAACTGGAGAAGGGCAGATTTAGACTAGACATTAGGAAGAATTTCTTCACCATGAGAGTGGTGAGGCACTGTCACAGGTTTCCCAGGGAAGCTGTGGCTGCCCCGTCCCTGGAGGCGTTCAAGGCCAGGTTGGATGGGGCCTTGGGTAACCTGGTCTAGTGGCATGTCCCTGCTCATGGCAGGGAGGTTGGAACTAGGTGATCTTTAAGGTCTCTTCCAACTCTAACTTTTCTATGATTATGTGTTTCTAAATAAAATGTTTATGTAGTGAGGTTAAAGAAAACATTTATAGGTGGGAAAGTTCTTTTCCTTAGAATATTAACAAAATGTTCCATTTACTTTTTTCTCAACCGTACTTTTCAAACAAATTATAAAACTAAGGCCAAGGCAGCCTTAACTTGTATACATCTAATAATGTTTAGCTTTAATATACACATGCTGGTGGTTTTGAATTTGAATTAGTGTAGAACATGGGTTATGATTTTTTTCCTAGGCAAGACTCTCCTCATTGTGACTTGACATCTCCTTAGGCTGGAATTTATCACTTATAAAAGCAGAACAGAGGTTGTCAGAAGAATAAGTTTATGTACTAACATAATTTCAAATAAAGAGACATCCTACTGTGAGAAGATTTGAGCTCAGAAATACCATCAGCTTCTACATGAAAAAAACCCAAACACAAGACCAGCCACAAACGCATGAAACGGCTGACAAATTTCTCTCAATATGTGAAACTATCAGTATAATTAGAATATGTACTTTTCTGCAAATACAGGCAGAGGTTATTAAAGCAGCCTCAGCAATTTCTCCAAAGTGTAATGAAAACTGAGCACTCCGTTTACTTACAGGACTATAACAATATTAACAACACTGTTTATGTAGAAGCATAATTAAAAGACTTACAGAAGTGTATGGTGTTCAAATTACTGAACAACAGAAAATTTTACCAAATTTTAGACAGTATATCTGATTAATTCCTTACATTCCATATATTACTTGCTTTTTCCACGCCAGAAATGCACTCCTCTGTAAAGATAATCCAAGCAAGTACTGTCAAAAAAACCAAAACAAGTTCTACATTTAAGAAATCCATAAATATCTTCAGGAAACAAACCTATAATCATTGTGAGATTTGTATTAACATGTTCATCTCATGGCATGTTACACTAGAAAATAAATCAATAATTTACAAGTTAATGATCTGGAACATACAGTTCAGAAATCAGCATTTTAGAGGTAAATCTCTTAGGAAGATTAGTATCCCATTGAAATTATGTCATTTAATAAGTAACTGATGTGTTTTATACCTACAGTACAGCAGGACTCGTTTTCATATTGTTCTACACAGATAACTGATTTGGTGAGATTCGGCATTGAATTTGCCTTTTGTTCCATTTTTCTGTCTGAAGAGATTCACATAATTCAGACTGTTATTTTCTTTCTTGAAAGGTTTCAATCAAGTTGTAGCAGTTGAGGTCTTGCCCAAGAAAGGTCATTCTCTCCCATCATGCTGGAATTAAAGGCAGTTGGTTGTTGTTTGTAATTTTTTTATGGGGTCTGATGAATAGTTTGGCTTTTCTTTTATTCTAAGCTTTTAAATACTTAGTGCACACTTCAGAATCTCCATTTTCACAATAGAACAGTAAAAGGCATCAATTACCTTTTATTTCTGGAATTACACTATCTGTTTTTTGTCCTCCAACACAAGTGACACCATTCAATCCAGTGTCAGACTTCAGTGGATCTCTTTGTGGTTGTTGGGAGTAATTACATGCATTTTGCAGTTAAGAGATTAAGGCAGGATTCTGCTTAATGCTGAGTATCCTTAATGGTTATTAAGTTTCCAAGAAAAACAATGAGGAAAAACTGTATTGAATAATTCATAGAAGTGCAAGCAGTCAAAGAACAGTGAAATATGTGTGGAAATTGTTGGTCCTTCAGGGTGAATGTTTGTTTAGTAGAATAAACTGTGACACATGCATTTTTAAGAAAAATGGCAGGCCTCAGTGAGGACAACAATTTAGTTGAGATAAAAAGTTAGATCCCCTAACAGTGGGTGGGTTAAAACTTTCTCGTAATATGCCATGGATGGAAAGGCCAAAGATACGTTGTGTTTCTTTGGTTTCAGTAAAAGGCTGGAAAACCACACTGTGGTGTATTCAGACCAGATATTGCACTTTATTTTCTTCCATTTAGAAGTCCTTGAGTTCTTTGCAAAATGCTCTATGCTAAATGTTCAATTCTTGGCATATATTGGGTTCCAATTTTTGAATGAAATATTGGAAATGAAAATAGAATATGCTCAATATTATTTCAGAGTTTTTTCCTTAGCCTTTGGTAAGTTCTTTCAATTTTCATCTATGATGGAAGGATCAATCACAGAATCAGAAAATATCAGAATAAAGTTTAATTGGTTTTCCTTTTTTTAAGAAAGGAATACGAAAGAACTGTCAGCAATCCATCATGACAAGCAGAGTGCATTCAGAGAACTGGGTTCCCAGTTATAGTGAGTTCAGCCTCCCTAGGAGCACAACCAATGACTGAAAGTAAAGTGGGTCTAGAACTGAGTTCCATGACCACAAAATCCCAACTACTGTAAGGCAAATTACCCAATACTACTTTTTATCTGCTTTTGCACCATCATTATTTTAAAAGATATTTTCCCTTCCATGTTAGGAACAGCCCTTTCCAATTTCAGAGCCTCTTTTTTTAGAAAGTGGCTGCTCTGACTGTTGCTCTGCACGTTGCTTTATTTTGGTAAAAGTGCAGATTCAAGGAGACAAAATAACACGTACATGAAGGTTCAAATTTTGGTGAACTGACAGCTTCCCTGTAAAGCACGTTGCTTATTTGGATACCAGTACTCTGGGATAAAAGGTAGATGGCTATTAAAAGTCTATCACGTGTTCTGATTTCGTCTTTTGCTTAATAATGACTGGTTAGAAACAGAGCAAGCCTTTCAGGATTCCTCATTTTTCACCTAATCTATAAATGCAATTAGAGCACAGATTACATATTCCTTTTTGACACGTCGGTGTACTTTAGAATTTTTCTTAAAGCAAGTTCTACTTGTTAAGCCATGGTTTTGTCCATGTGATAATGTGATATCCTTGCTTGCTGCAAATTCTAAATTCAAAGAGAGTCAAGACAACATGAGGATCAAGCTGAAGGTTGTGTGATCTAGAGAGCAGGCTCCTCTCAGACGCCTGAAAGGAAACACTCCATCACTCAGAGTACGCCTACAAAATCTTTTCGAGGCAGACATGAAAGCCGTTTGCCTTTCAGTGCAACTGCGTGCGCTCCAGCTTAGAGGGACATACATTGGCTCTACACAGAGGAGCCCCAGCCAGAAAGCTGAGCTGAAGGCAAAATACATCGCTGTGTTATCAAGGGATACATGGCTCCTTTTTTGGAGCTGCCTCAGCGTTCGGGTGGAGCTGAGACACCTCTGCCTGCAGAGCACTGTGCTGCCATTCCCCAGATCATCTTCCCTGCTGACAACAAAGCCTGCAGCAACTCCTTCTCTTTCCTTCTAAGTGCTACATTTTGGAGGTTGACAGCAGACAGCTGTCATCAATCATTCTTTTACAACGAGTGGTTGAGGTCTGTACAAGGGAATTGCATAAAAGAATTTATTGTAGGCTTTATAGAACTCAACATACCTCCCTTGTCTCTGTCCCCAGTGTTCTCTGAAAGGTGTCAGTCTTTCTTTTTCCTATGATACTTTAATAGAGGCATCCTTACGTGTTTTGCTGTTGATTAATCACTAAGGAATGCCATTTTGTTAAATACCCCGCGTATCTCTGTATTTGTATTTGGGATTCTTGCTTTTAATACTCAAACAAAGTGAGAGAGGGGTTTTACACACTTCTGCCCGCTGCTGGAATCACCAGCCTCTCTCTTTCTGAGCACATTCTCCTTCCCTGATGCTGAACAAGCTACTGCAATGAACTGTACCTAGCATTAAAAATGTAATTTTGAGGGTTTTTTTCTACATGTGACTTCCTAAAATTTGGTCAAGATCTCACAAAAGGCCCTTCGAATCTTCCTGCCTGTTTTTATAAGTCCAAGAGGTGCGTGAAAAGTGTAACATCATGAGCTAAGGATGTAGGGAAATGCTGAGCCTTTTGACTCTCAAGGGACCAACTAGTGTCTGCAGATGCTCTCCATTTCCCATTATCAGAATCCTAGTCTTAGTTGACACTGTTTTCAAACAAACAGTAAGTCTCTATCTGTTAATAAAATATTGTGTTTATGGGACTCAAGAATAGATTTAAAGAAAGGCATTTAAATTATAACAGTAGTAATTTCCTTTTCTAATGAGCTGAATTCCATCTCCTGTATCCACAGCAAAATGGAGACATATTTTCTGCATCAGATATTTGTCCTCAGATAAACACGAGGAACCAGTCCAGGGAAACACTTTGAGTTATTCAGTGATATCAGGAAAAAAACCTTTGACTATAACATAAAGATTTTCTGTTCACTGTTATTCAGGTTGGTTTACTGCTCTTTTAATTCCTGTCTGGCACGAATAATCTCAATTTCCTTCTCAAAGATCAGCTCATCTGCCTGTCTCTTGTGATCTCATCCACTAGAACCTGCTTCTCATTAAAATAATGTTTTAAATAATGAAAAATGTTATTTTAATGGGAGCAAGGTAGGGTGGGTTTTTTTTGTAGAACAAAAAGGTCTTTCTTTATCCCTATTTGACAAGTACACACTGACAAAATTACCAACATTTTTTAACAATCAATCAGGATAATTAGAGATCATTTTACCCCACAGGTAGGTCAATTATTTCTTTAATCAAATTATACATATGTTAAGAGTTATCTGTACCAAAGCTGGTACTAATTGAAATGACACATGATTGCTGCATAATTTAACAAGGTCTTCAGATTGGAGAGTAGTGCTTGGTCTAGTTAAGGACTTTGTTATTATTTTACAGCCAAATTAATTGTGCTCTTTTAAATACTGTATTTAATTTCTATTAATTTTGTCTGCCTACAGTCATCTCCTTTTCAAACTGCCTTTACCAGTGGCTGTCCCCATTCAAGCCCATTCAATGGCTAGCAAAAAGTTAAGCAACCATAGTAACAATACATGTTACTGGTTCTTCCCCCATTTTATAGAACTAATATTTTTAAAGCCTCACATAGAAAGAAGAAAAACATAAAATTATATACCAGCTTTTATCCTAAAATAAACATTGTTTCCATGTTGATCACCTGGAAATACACTCAACCACAGTATTTCAGACTAAAATAAATACCAGCATTGGTTAAGATGATTTATTCAAGCTGAAACAATGATTAATCCAAGTTAGATTTGCTGGAAACACAAACATTTAAATCTGGTACTTTTCCTGAGAAAACCTCAGTGGCTTTTCCAAATAACCTCAGTCAAATGTATTGAAAGATTCTTTAGGCATGTTCATAACATGCTTTATTATTGAGACTGCTGGTACACTGTTTTACCACTTGATGGTGCTAAATGTTTTACACACTTACTTATCCGAAGCTATAAACACACGTTTTAAAACTGGGACACATTTTGAAATACAGTCTGAGTTGGAGCTTGGATTGTATTTAAGTTTCATAGGAAACATACATTTATCATTTGATAACATGGGTATTTGAAGAAGAAGCATAACCTGCTATAACTTCATCACTAAATACTGTTTTAAACGTGATCATCTGCCAGGGCTACATCTGGCCTTCCTACCCATGTGGTATTTTACACCCTGTAGGTACTGACAACTAGGCACCTACAGGTCCCTGCTGTGCTCCTTTTGCACATACACAGCCCCATGTCTAACCCCTAGCGACCTCCTTTCCAAAATCAGCATCATGGCTCCTCACCATTCTCAAAACTCTTATTTTTATTTGAGTATGGGATAAAATTAGCTTATCTCAGCAGGCTGACTCAGCAGCGGGATGAGGCTGACCCATGGCTTAACATCACGATGAGCAGAGTTAGGAAGGAACAAGCACAAGTTCTTTCAGGAGGCTCTTGGCTTAGGTGAGCAGGGTGCAATCAGTAGGATAGATTTGATATGGAACAGTGACCAGTACTAGGACTTCTGGGCAACTTGGCTCTTGGTAATTACATATAGGTGGAGATTTATGCTTGGGTCCTTTGGACTTGGGTGTGGTGAAAGACAGGAAGGATGAGGTGAGAAGGAGCTTGTATATACTTGTGTTCTGCTGGAGGCAGAATTTAGAGGCAAGTTGACATTTTACTGTAATGTGGCTGTTCTTTGGAGAAGTTACCTGCCCAGGTGCTACTCCTAACCTTTTGCACATGACACTTCCTGGGCATCAGAGAAAAGGTCATTGAAACATTTAGTTGGAAAAGTCCTGTGAGATCATCAAATCTAACTGTACCTGTCCGCTACTAAATCATATTCCTGAGCACTTCATCTACCTGTCTTTTAAATACCTCCGGGGATGGTGACCCAACAAACTCCCTGGGCAGCCTGTTCCAGTGCCCAATAACCTTTTCGGTGAAGAAATTTTTCCTAATGTGTGACCTCCCCTGATGCAACTCAAGGCCATTCCCTCTCGTTCTTTTGCCTGTCACTTGGAGAAGAGACCAAATATCCTCCTCGCTACAACCTACTTTCAGGTAGTTGTAGACAGTGATAAGGTCTCCCCTCAGCCTCCAAGCTAAACAACCCCAGCTCCCTCAGCTGCTCCTCGGAAGACTTGTTCTCCAGCGCCTTCACCAGCTTTGTTGCCCTTCTCTGGAAACACTCCAGCACCTCAACATCCTTCTTGTAGTGAGGGCCCCAAAACCGAACACTGCATTCAAGGTGCAATCTCACCAGTGCTGAGTACAGGGAGACAATCACTTGCCTGGTTCTGTTTGCCATACTGTTTCTGACACAAGCCAAGATGCCATTGGCCTTCTTGGGCACACTGCTGGCTCATATTCAGCCGTCTGTCAACCAACACCTCCAGGTCCTTTTCTGCCAAGCAGCTTTCCAGCCACTCTTCCTCAAGCCTGTAGTGCTGCATGGGGTTGATGTGTCCCAAGCGCAGGACTCTGCTGTGTTGGACCTCATACCATTGGTTGCAGCCCATTGATCCAGCCTGTTCAGATCCCTCTGTAGAGCCTTCCTACCATCAAGCAGATAGACACTTCCACTGGCTTGCTCTGCCTCAGGATGGACATGAACAATACGCTGTGCGCTATAAACTCACAGGAAAAACCATCATGATCTCCCTAAGGGCTGATATGTCTGTGGCAGTAAGTATCCCACAAAGGTCTTCTTTTCAGCCCACAGACAGTTTGTATGCTATATGCTTAACAAAGTCTGTAGATCTTCTGAGAGTATGGAATAATTTACATTCAAGCTGGCACTTCCAGTGGGCTCTGACCTGTAAACTTGCATTCTCCGCTAGTAAGTAGAGCTGTCTTAATCTTAGGTCATCTGTGATGAAAGGACTTGGTAGTATACATGCCTTATCATAGTTGCATGTACAGCTCTGTATAGCATTGCTGCCAGTGCTGCTGCTTAAACATGTGATAGAATTAACAAAACTATTTATGAACCCATTGCAATCAGAAGAGGAGAACTAAAGTTCAATAATTTACAAGATTCAAATTATATACATACATGTATAACAAGTGCATAGTAACATACTTTAATATAATAATGACTACTGCAACATGTAATAATGCATCATATATAAAAGCAAGAGGGAAAAATAATCTGCATTTAAGAAATACACTATTTCATTATTTTACTGTTTTACATAACCATCAAAACAAATTACCCAGTCTAAGAGCTTGACTATTCATATATGTCCACCATGTCAAGAAGCAGGCTAAAAGTTTTTCTGATGAGGTAATTTCCCAATGTGGGTAGAGAAAATGACAAGCAGGGAATTTTCTTTCTGGAAAAGTATCTGCCCTTTAGTTATAAGTCTTCATAAGAAGTCAGAGGATAGGTGAAGGTGGACCATTTTAAATTGTTTGACAAAACATTGGTTATCCCTATAGGTAAGAGACAAGTGGGATTTGGAACGTGGTTGAATATATAGGAATACCAGAACTGGGAAAGGACTAGGAAAGACCCAACCCCTTTCCCATTGGTGCATATATCAGTATTCTATTTATTGGTATTTACAAGGAAAACTTCTTTCTCTCACCTGATTATTTTGCATCTGCCCAGTGTGTAGTTTCTTGCAGCTCTTTTGGAAGCAATAATCAATAGGAGTCTTCCCTGCTGGAGATGAGATTCTAAAATAGAAAAAATAACTGCTATAATCTACTAGAGCTATTCAGATCATAATATTGAGGAGATAGGAGATTATATATAGGCTTATAAAGTGGAAAACCCCTACATTTTTGGAAACATGGAGTAACAGATAACTTAATCTAGAAAAATGGTATTGGAACTAATTTACCTTTTCCACAAGGAAGGAAAAAAAACCCAATCAAAAAGGAAATTGAAGCAACCTCTTACCTCTAATGTATCTTCACTGTGTCAAGCAACCTGCCCAGATCTCAAATGAGTACAGACTAACTAGGATTCAGGAATGATACCTTGGTGTTACAGCAGATATTTTCAAAGAACTTTCACCTCCTTACTCATTAGCAGTCAATAAACCCCCATCACACATAAAAAATGTTTAAGCCATTGTACAATTCCATACTTTCCCGGATATTCAGGACCATATATATTTCTCATCTACCTCCTGTACTGTGCCATCCATCTCAAAAAAGACCTGACATAATTGGAAAAGGAACAGAGAACAGCAATAAGGACAGTCAAAGTTTTGGAAGAATTTCTGCTGTGTTAGCACCTTGCAAGCTAAGGCTCCTCAGCTTAGGAAAGACATATTGGGTGAAGGAGAATGAGGAGAATTTTACAGAACAATGTATACAGCACGGACATATCTCATGAGTGACATGGAGGCAGTAAGCAGAGGCTGATAGCTCCCTGCCTCTTCCCATCTAACACATGTTGGCCTCCAGTGTTAGTAAGTCACAATTTCATAGAATCATAGAATGACCAGGTTGGAAGAGACCCACCGGATCTTTGAGTCCAACCATTCCTATCAAACACTAAATCATGCCCCTCAGCACCTCATCCACATGTGCCTTAAACACCTCCAGGGAAGGTGAATCAACCACCTCCCTGAGCAGCCTGTTCCAGTGCCCAATGACCCTTTCTGTGAAAAATTTTCTCCTAATGTCCAGACTAAATCTCCTCTGGTCAAGCTTGAGGCCATTCCCTCTCATCCTGTCCCCTGTCACTTGGGAGAAAAGGCCAGCACCCTCCTCTCTACAACCTCCTTTCAGGTAGTTATAGAGAGCAATGAAATCTCCCCTCAGCCTCCTCTTCTCCAGGCTAAACAACCCCAGCTCTCTCAGCTGCTCCTCATAAGGCCTGTTCTCCAGCCCCTTCACCAGCTTCCTTGCTTTTCTCTGGACTCGCTCCAGAGCCTCAACATCCTTCTTGTGGTGAGGGGCCCAGAACTGAACACAGTACTCGAGGTGCGGTCTCACCAGTGCCAAGTACAGGGGGAGAATAACCTCCCTGGACCTGCTGGTCACGCCTTTTCTGATACAAGCCAAGATGCCATTGGCCTTCTTGGCCACCTGGGCACACTGCTGGCTCATGTTCAGTCGCTGTCAACCAACACCCCCAGGTCCTTCTCCTCCAGGCAGGTTTCCAGCCAGGTTTCTCCTAGTCTGTAACACTGCACAGGGTTGTTGTGCCCCAAGTGCAGGACCTGGCATTTGGCCTTGTTAAACCTCATGCCGTTGGTCTCAGCCCAGTGGTCCAGCCTGTTCAGATCCCTTTGCAGAACCTCCCGACCCTCCAGCAGATTCACACTTCCACACAGCTTGGTGTCGTCTGCAGACTTGCTAAGGGAGCACTCGTTGCCTTCATCCAGGTCATTGATAAAGATATTGAACAGGGCTGGACCCAGCACTGAGCCCTGGGGAACCCCACTTGGAACTGGCCTTCAGCTGGATTTAACACCATTTCCCACCACTCTCTGGGCCTGGCCATCCAACCAGTTTTCCACCCAGGAGAGTGTGCGCCTGTCCAGGCCAGAGGCCGACAGTTTCCGAAGCAGAATGCTGTGAGAAACTGTGTCAAAGGCTTTACTGAGGTCCAGGAAGATACATCCACAGCCTTTCCCTCGTCCAGCAGCCGAGTCACTTTGTCATAGAAGGCGATCAAGTTAGTTTGGCAAGATCTGCCTTTTGTGAACCCGTGTTGACTGAGCCTGATCACCCGGTTCTCTTGCATGTGCTTCATGATAGATCACCTGTTCCATGACTTTCCCTGGCACTGAGGTCAGACTGACAGGCCTGTAGTTCCCTGGATCCTCCCTGCGACCCTTCTTGTAGATGGGCACAACATCAGCCTCCAGTCCAGTGGAACTTCCCCAGTCTTCCAGGATTGTTGGAAGATGATGGAAAGGGGTTTGGCCAGCTCATCTGCCAGCTCCTTCAATACCCTTGGGTGGATCCCATCCAGCCCCATAGACTTGTGGGTGTCTAGTTGGGCTAGCAAGGCTCTGACCTCCTCCTCTTGGACCATGGGAGCCTCATGTTGCTCCTCTAGCTCTGGGGTTTGTACACAGAGAGAACAACTTTCTTTACAATTAAAGACTGAGGCAAAGAAGGCATTAAGTACCTCAGCCTTTTCCTCATCCCCTGTCACTGTTGTTCCCTCTGCGTCCAATAGGGACTGTATGGTCTCCCTAGTCCTCCTTTTATTATTTATATATTTATAGAAAGATTTTTTGTTATCTTTCACTGACTTTGCCAATCTGATTTCTAGTTGAGCCTTTGCCCTTCTGATTTTTTCTCTACACAATCTCACTTCCCTCCTGTAGTCCACCCAAGAGGCCTGTCCCTTCTTCCAGAGCCCATAAACATTCCTCTTCTTCTTGATATCACTCAAGATCTCATTGTTCAACCAAGCTGTTTTTTTCCCCTGCTGGCTTTTTTTTTCGGAACATGGGGATGGCTTTCTCCTGAGCCGCTAGGATCTCCTTTTCGAAGAGCTCCCAGTCCTCATGGGCTCCCTTGCCCTTAAGCACTGTCTCCCACGAGACTTTGCCAACCAGCCTTCTGAAGAGTTCAAAGTCTGCCCTCTGGAAATTTAATGCTACTGTCCTGCTAACCACCCTCTTCACTTTGCCTAGAACAGAAAAACCTTTCATCTCATGATCGCTTAGTCCTAGGTGTCCTCCTACTGCCACATCCCCCACAAGGCCTTCTCTGTTCACAAACAGCAGGTCCAGGAGGGCACCTTCCCTTGTTGGTTCATTCACCAGCTGTGCAAGGAAGTGTCTTCCACACGCTCCAGGAGCCTCCTAGACTGCTTCCTTTCTGCTCTATTGTACTTCCAGCAGATATCAGGAAGATTGAAGTCTCCCACAAGAACAAGAGGCATCGATCTAGAGATTAAACCCAGGTGTTTATAGAAGAGCTCGTCAGCTGTTTCTCCTTGGCTGGGTGGCCTGTAACAGACTCCCATCACAAAATCTACCTTCTTATGGGCTCCTCTGATTTTAACCCCCAGGCACTCAATCCCCTCATCGCCACAATCCATTTCAACAGTGTCCAAGTCCTCCCTTACAAAGAGGGCTACCCTCCCTCCTCTCCTTCCCTTCCTATCCCACCTGAAAGAGTTTGTACCCCACCATATCTGTACTCCAGTTATATGAGTCATTCCACCACGTTTCCGTGATGGCAACGACATCATAGGCTCCTTGCCCTACGACAGCTTCCACCTCTTCCTTCTTATTACCCATGCTGTGTGCATTGGTGGAAATGCACTTCAGCTGAGCTGCCGAGCCTTCAGCCCTCTTAGAGGGAAGAGAGTTCATTCCCAATTGCCTGGTAACTGGAGTAGCTAGAGCCAGAGCACCCGTATCTCCCTTACCACCCCCAGGTGTGTTTACCCCCACTTTCTGTGTGGTGCTGTACTGGTGGTCCTCTCCAGCACATTCACTCCGAATCACTAGTGCCCCACGTCCAGGCTCGCTCCTGTCTAGCCTGGTCTCAATCCCCTCCCTCTTCACATCTAGTTTAAAGCTTGATTTATGAGCTTAGCTAGGATTTTAGCAAAGGCTTTAGTCCCCCTAGAAGACCCATGTGTCCCATCCTTAGCAACAAAGTTTGGGGGTGTGTGAGCCACCCCATGATCAAAGAAGCCGAAGCCCCTTTCCTCACACCAGGCTCAGAGCCAGGCATTAAAAAAAATTGTGAGGAAATAACTTATTCAAGTAATGTGTATTGAGCTGTGCCACTCCCTGACATGGGATATTGTCATTAATGGAAATTTGCATTTGTTCAAAAAATGATGGGGAAATTTAATTTATAAATATATGCAGGAACAACAACAACAACAAAAAAATAGCACTTCCATTCCAGAAGACCCTGAGGAGTCTGTGAGAGTGCTTAATAAGTTCTTCCACAACTCAAGTCATGTGTTATCAGACTCTGCCTGATCCAGTGTAGCTTTTCATACAGAAGTTATTGATTCAGGTAGACTGTTGTCAGTGAGGAGGCAAGTCATAGAATCATAGAATCATAGAATCACCAGGTTGGAAGAGACCCACCGGAAGCCATTGCTTGGCTGAACACTACAGCCTCTAGAGGATCAAAAATCTCCCTCAGAGTTGCTGTTCTCACTCTGCTCTGCCTGTGCTGTCCAAACAGAAACAGTCTGGTGTGAAATACTGATCAATTCCAATTGAGATGTAAAAAGGGACTGCAAATGTATGAGAAAAATGACCTGTGAGTGTCCAAGGACTGGAAGCAAATATATTTCTGCCTTGTAGCTAAGAGCAGGATATTTATGAACAGTGGTGAGATCAGTTTACAACGATCTAAGTGGTCAGTCAAATTGCAGGGTGAGGAGCAGTGGAAGTGAAAGAAAGGTTCATTAAAGAATGCATTGTAATTATCATATATATAATTATCACCTACAATCTTGAACTGGTTGTTAACACATCTTCTTTCTGCAGAATATTTAAACCACTTTTCTTCTGTGTTAGTTCCAAATGGAAGCCACCAGCTTGAGATTGTAATGCCTGGAAGAAAATATTTGGGATGTTTTGTGGTGAAATTTTCACTCATCTCTTTAGCTGAAATGTTGCCATGCAAGCAGGCAGTCATCTGCCTTATTATCCTCAGGTCAAAAAATTCTTAAAAAACACATTCAGATAGAAACTTGCATGCTTAGTGCCCTGATACCATTCCGCAGAGTCAGAATCAAACTGCTGTCACTTTCTTGCTGAAAGTATTAAGTTCAGACATGATAAAATTTTGAATTATGAGTACATAACATTGGTCTAAGCCTCTGTACTACCTGTAGTGATGTTTCAACTAAAGTAGTTTTAACTAGTTAGAGTGATAAAATGTGACATGTAAAAAGATTGCTATTTGTGAGTTGTATCAAATATCTAAAAATAAAATTTTAGACATAGCATCTGAACACATCAGTCTGAAAAATGTTGGCTACCAAGACAATTTCTAGAATAAATAAGGGAGTGATACATAATTCTTTTTATCATGTTTTAAGAATGCTGGACCATTACCAGCTGGTCTTGACTCTTAGGCTTTTTTAATCCCAGCCAATGCTACACAGTTCCTAGCAAAGAGCCCTTCTTGGCTTCTGTGAGCGGCTTTAGAAAGATCCTGGTTCTTCAGGGTGAGTAGGACTAGGACTCATTTAGAGTTCAAACCACTCAAACGCAGCTGGTGTGGCTCATCATGACTTATACATGGAGCATCTTTTTTTTGCCTGCACCATATTAAACTACCTCAATGGTTATCTAAGGCTTATCAAAACTCTATATCTATGCTTGGTTCTCTGGCTTAGAAGAGTGTTCAGAAGCTAGGAGCGAAGCAAGCAGAAAATTCTGTTTTGTGATGGGCTTGGTCAAGTCTGCAGAGAGTCACAGTCACTGAAACAGTGACATATTGAGGACTGTGTGACATGGTATGTTGCCTCTGATAGAACTCTCTGCGGCATCAACAGAATCATGTGGTGGGTGAATACATCTTGCTTGGGCAGTTACATACAAAAAAAGGAGGTAATTCTAACTTCAACTACCTTTGAACTTGTGCACAATGAAATGTAAGGTATGCATCTGGCTAAAATCTATTTTGAAAACATAATTTTACTCCATTTCAAAGATGCTTTTACTACCCATTTTTCAAGCAGTTCTTTCCCTTTAAAATATGAGTTTAGCTAGCATTCTTCCAACAGATAAGGCTGATGATGGGCTCCAAAGTACATGGCACCTTTTAAAAAAAACCCCAAAACTTCTCAGCCATCAAATCCATTGAGGTCAGCCGTGGGAGGTTCAAACTGGATATAAAGAAATATTACATCACTGAAAGGGCTGTCAAGCACTGGAACAAGCTGCCCTGGGAAGTGGCTGAGTTGCCATCCATGAAGGTATTTATGTGTTGATGTGGTACTTAGGGATACGGTTTATTCCTGGACTTAACAGTGTTAGCTTTATGGTTGGACTTGATGATCTTAAAGGTCGCTTCCTACCTAAACAATTCTATGATTCTACATAGTGACCCTATCCCATTTCATGCATTTCTGAACAGTACTCCTGTGGTTATGTCTATTTGAATTTAGTTTTCTCTTCATGAGCTAAGAGCACAATATTCTTATTCAATGAAATGGTTGTATTTTTTACTTTTCATTACATGCAAAATGTCTCGTTAAAATGCCTTAATTTGATTTATAATAACAAATATACTTGATGTGCTGTTCTGCTATTGGGTCACTTTTAATTTTTGTTCACTCCTGCACAAATTCTTTAAGTTCCTGGTTACAGAAAAGCATGTCATACAATACTACTTAAACATGATGTAAACTACTAACACACAGTAAATCTAATGTCACATCTCTTAACTCACTGGATAATTTCCTTTCTCTGGCATGGTGGGCTGTCAATAAAATAAGTGGACATGAACATGAGAGATCTAGCAAAATAAGATGCTTTCTCTCCTAAGAATTCACACCTTTGCCAACATAACCACACTGAATAAGAAAGCTTTTTTCCATATATAAGTATATTGAACTATATTCAACCTTTTGAAAGTGAACTCTACCTTACTGATTTTAGGCTCTGTCTAGGAAGGAGACTTTGGTGGATTGCATGGCTATTGCTGAACAAAAATTTTGTGGATACTTGTCTGTTAGGCCAAAATGACAGCCAAGGTCATAGTCACCTAGTCTTCCACTGTCATCATGCAGGAAAGAAACATGTGGGTGAGCATTTGCTTCTAGACTGGTATTCCGAAAAAGCACATACAGGGATTTTTCAAGATCAAATTACTTTACTCCAGAACAGAATGGTGGTAGGAAGAACTTACACTGGAATAGCTATCACAGCATAACTTTTTGCTCTTTTTTAGCTATGCTGGTCTATTGCTTTGTCCTAGATTTCTTCAGTCCCCAGTTACTATCCCTGGCTGGTTCTTTTGATTAGAGCAAGACCTTAACTGAACATGAACAGGTGAGATAGCTGAAAACTGTTTTTTTTCCCCAGCATGGGAAAATATCAGAGAAGAAACTTATGATGGTCAAAAATTTTTTTAGAAAGCTGAAAAATACATATTGATAAGATTATTTTGTAGCATTTAAGTTTATGACATCAAAAATACTCCAGGGCAAAAAAATGGTGAAGGCAGGTGCCGTAATGCATTCGGCATCACTTTTTGTATTGTCTTTATGTGCATATTTAATTATTGCAGATACACAGTAGCTTTACACAGATGTTCTCCTGTACACAGATACACAGCATAACAGCACAGGTAGCCCAACTGCTCAGTTGTCTTTGCAGATCTAAACCTTGTTTATCCCAAAGTCTCTGTATTTGATCTATATAAAATAATAAGTTGAATGATAAAACCACACATCATATCACAGCATCCTTTTAAAACAGCTTCTTTCTATTAAAAAGTCACTACTATGTGGTGAGAGGCCAGCCAGCCTGTCAGCTCCTGAAAATTAGTCTGGCAACCAGCACAGCTCTAACAAACTATCAATGTACCTATGTACTTCAGAAAAACGTAGGGCAGATGCTACTTCTTGCTGAGCTATAAAGGTGGGGAAAGACATTGGGTGAGAATATAGGGAGCACAGGGCAGAGCTAGAGATATTTAATGTGAAGAAATGTTCTCATATAGGATGCACTAGGTGAAGACAGGTTATGGTGGAAGGGCATAGAAAATACATCCACAAGAAAATAAACTTTAGAAATCTTTCTGATTGTGGAACAACTAATTTTAAATGTTGTGTATTTAGATTAGACATAAGGAGGAATTTCTTCACCAAGAAGGTAGTGAGGCAGTGGCACAGGTTGCTGAGGGAAGCTGTGGCTGCCCCATCCCTGGAGGTGTTCAAGGCCAGGTTGGATGGGACCTTGGGAAGCCTGGTCTGGTGGGAGGTTTCCCTGCCCATGGCACGGGGGTTGGAACTGGATGGTCTTTAAGGTCCCTTCCAACCCAAACTATTCTATGATTCTATGATTGTATGCCTTGACAAACATGGGAACCAGCAGAAACAATGACTGGACACTGCTTTTCTCCAGAGTGTTGTGTTAAGGTTTTCAGGTCTAACATGGTCTGTCTCTAACTTGAATGGCAACATAAACTTCTCATCAGATGTGCCTTCATAGCAGTCATTTTACTTTCTTGCTACTCCTATATTGCCATCATGACTGTGAAGCCTTTCCTTGGTTCTCCTTTCAGTTTTCAATATACACACATTCACATCCACAGCCATCTCCCAGTTCCTTATTCTTATCTTAAAGGTGGTGGATAATAATTATATAAAAAGGCAATTACTGAAGTGAAGAAATACATTTCCACACTGGAATGTAGACAATTCAGTGCCAAAGAATGCCATTGAGATAAGCAAATTAGCAAAATAATAATAAAAGCCCCTAGAAGTGTACATGGACAAGAAAACAGGCAGCAGTTAAAATGATTCACTGCACATCTTTTGATCTTTAATATGACAAACCTGCAAGGAACGATTAATGCTCTTGGTTTGTTGTTTTTGTCTGTTTATGAATGTATGACATAATTATCATATTACATTATAATTTATTATTGTTACATATCTGTATTTTCAAAATGTAGGAGAACAAAATCTTTCACACCATAGTAATATGATGATGCATGTGTATCATAAACTGCACCATGTAAATGTGTTCTTCTCAAATTCATGCTTAGGAAATCCAGCTTAGGAAATACTTGGTAGCTGACTTTACAGGAGACAAGCTGTGCTGAAATATCCTTTTTTTTCATGTACACATAATATTCTGAAAAGATGACAGTCCAAAATACAATACTCTGTAGCATGTTACCTTTATGCATATTGATAGGATTGTGTCCCATACCTTCTTCAAGAAGCAAGAATGGGATGTGCAGAGCTCTGCTATGACCTGACTGGACTTACTTCTCAGGGGTGAAAAGGCACTCTATGTATGCACACGGCATGCAGGGCTCCAGGACCTGCTGAGCTCCCATCAGGTGCTTCACACTTACCCCTCAAGTAGCTGTGGAAAAAGGCAGCTCAGGGCAGTTTAACACAACCGAAGCAGTTACTGCAGCTCATGTTCAGCTGCATTTTTTGCGAGTACTCCTTATCTGCCAGGCTGTTCAGCTGAATGAATTGCTTTGGCAGAGGCAGCTGCTCCTGAGGGGGAGATTATTGCTCTTTACAACTACCTGGAGAGAGGTTGCAGTCACAGGTGTTGTTCTCTTCTCCCAAGCAACAGGATAAGAGCAAATGGCCTCAAGTTGGGCCAGGGGAGGTTTAGACTGGATATTGGGAAAAATTACTTACCCTAAAGGGTTGTCAAGCATAGGAGCAGGCTGCCCAGGGAAGTGATTAAGTCATCATCCCCTGGAGATATTTAGAAGACATGTAAATGTTGCGCTTAAGGATATGGTTTAGTGGTGGAGTTGGCAGTGCTAGTTTAAGAGTTGGACTCCAAATGATCTTAAAGGTCCTTTCCAACCTAAACGATTGTGTGATTCTATGACCAGACTGACAAGGAGTCCCTGTGAAGGCTGTTCTTTATGAAGTACAATTCTGACAACCCTGTCTAGTCCTTAAATGCTCATTTGTGGGAGAATAAAGTCAGCTTTTCTCTAACTTGTCTCCTACTGTTACAGAAAACGTAACATCACTAGGCTCCTTTCTCAAGTCCAAAGCTGTGAAATACCTAATTCAAGATTACAGTGAACTAATAAATGGTACGTAAATGGAGGGTAGGTGGTGCCTGTTTTTAAAAAATAACATCATAAGGAGAGCAGCAACATAGAGTGCTTGTTGTAAAGGAGTCTGAGAAAAAGGCTACAGCATTCATGAAAGGTTCAAACAGTGGAGGTGTTACTAGAAAGCTTCCGACTTAGTGTTTGTTTGATTTGGCAAAGGTTTGCCACTAGCCAGGTTAGTATGAGCTTTGACTTGTCCATCACCTCATAAAAGTCAGATGTAATTAAGATGAAGCCACATTTTTTAAAGTATTTTTTAATAAACAACCAACGCATGGTCAGGGGAGCAGCTGTTAGCCCAGTCAGCTCCTCTGTGTGCCCAAATTTGCCGTGCTGGAGAGGTGGACCTGCTGCTGGGCTCCAGCTTCCCCCAGGAGCAGGACCTGCCAAGGCAGCCAGCTGGCCCCTCCGCACTGAGGCATCTCGTGTGCTGCTCACTGTGCCGCTCACTGTGCCACGGGGCCACTTCTCTGGCTCTGTCCCATCTCCTGCAGGCGGCTGTGGCACCTTGGGTGCCAGGCATGGGCGCTGACAGGGTTCTTTATTCATTAGACTCCGTTGCAACAGTGACTCGGGACGTGGTGCATCACAGGTGGTATTGCCAAAAGCCACCTTCAGCAAGACTGCAGACCCGATGCCAACCCTCACAAACCCACAGGTTCATAAGGATTCCTTAAAATTACCTCAAAAATCACCACTAAAAACACACATGCAGGTACATGATGCATTATACAGATAGTAAAACCATCATGAAAAAAATCACAAAATGAGGAAAGTACAAATGTACAATAATCAGCAGAGGAGTCTCTTCCTCCATTTTGTTGTTCTTTGTCCAAAACCCATTAATTTGATCGCTACTAGCTGCCCTCTTTGCTTTTGCAGATAACTCATCAGTATCAGTCCATCGCTTACCTTTTTCTCTTCACATCACCTGCAAACACATTCAGGAGCAAAGTCTGTGCACAGAGAGCAGCAGATTTCAACTGGCATCCTCCTTCCCTGCAAAGGCTTTTTACTCCAATTCTTTTGTGGCTTCTGCCTATACAATGTCCATGCAAAATCTCCTTCTTAGCCCACGTATGCTTAGTTGCATCTGAGACTATTGCAAGGAATTCCAACAAAGATTTAGAATAGAAATTCAGACACACTATACAAACAAGACTATTTGCTGACCTGACAAATAACCTTTGTGGCTAGTAAGGCAAAGCTTCCTCATAAAAGCCTTGCTGACTTTTGCAACACATCACAGCTTTACCCACAAGGCTATTTCTGATTCTGTTCTTATTAGCTAGAATCCCACATATCCCACCCACAGGCTGCAGCTAAAGCACTAAGGAAAATAAATGAGAACTTAAAATACTCATTCAAAATGTTTTGAATGTTTGTGGGGTGTTTTTAGGTATTAATGGTTAACTGTAATTTCTTATAAGCAGGCACAAATGCATTTATGATTTAGGGAAAGCACCTACATTTATTTGCTATAATCGCTGTTTTGAGTATCTGCAAAAGGACGTTGATTGTCTGAAGGGAAGCATCTAAAAACCAGTTATCTATTTGTAATTTTTGGAGCAGGAGTCCTATTTACTTAAAGAAATACCCTGTTTATAATCAAAGTCTGCTTTTCCGTCATCTGTCAGACAGTTTCAGATTGCAAGTGAGAATTTAGCCTTTAACTTCAGTTTCAGCTTGAGGGATATCAATTTCTTTGGCCTCCTGACCATCTTTCCACTGCTGCAGACCGTATGTTAGAATTCCTGCAGATAAGGAACCTCTGGTATGATGCCCTTGACATTTGGTTGCAAATCTTGACTGTTTGGAGGGGGCTGGGGAGAGAAGCCTGAAAGGCTTGTCCTTGGCACCTAGCACAAGCCTCAAGATTTTTGCCGCGTATTTTGCTGCAGGGAATCATGTTTCAGCTTCACCTAAAGTTTGTTTCTGTAGAAAATGAGCACACTGCCTTGTCTGCCTGTGCGTGAACATGCAAATGCAATTTCATAATTCAGCATAGGGCTTAAAAAAAAAATCATCAACACATCCAACAAAACATTCCATCAATATTGCCAATGCACAAACGGTGGAAACTGAAAACAGCTCCTTCGCAGAGCAAGAAGCACCTGGGTCAATTAATGGATTGCATATTTCAAGTTTACAGCTACAGGCTGCTTTCTTTAAAAACTCTCAAAAGAGATTGAGTTTTAGAAAGTAATCCTACATAGGAATGGGAAAATTGGATACCAACATATTTCTCATTTTGTATTGGCTTATTGTAAGCTAACTTTTTAACATTTAATGAGAAGGTAAAATTTTGTGTTGATATTAAGATGCTTTTAAAAAGGAAAGCAGTAGCCCATAGATGACACTGCATGGCTGGGAGTGTTTTACATAAAAATATGCATCACAGTAAAAATGCTGCTTAAGTCTGGCTTCATTTTCAGTTTTAAAGCAGTTAAACGATTGTATCTCTACAATACAGTGTTTGTCAACAGAAAGATTCTTAAGTTAAAAATTCCCACCAAATGATTTATTTTAAGGATTATATAAGAATCATAAAAAAAGATAGATTTAAGTACAACGCCTTGAAGCTGGTCAACCATCATTCCTGCATACAATTGTTTCAAAGAAAGTTAAACATCCAGACAAGTTTTATTTTTCTTTTTCAAAACTTTATTAGGTAGACATTACTAGATGACATTGTAAAACCCCTTGTGTGCAAGTGAATGAACTCTACAGTATGTCTCCCCACAGTTCATTAAATGCACCCCCCACTTCTGTATATTGATTCTAAGACAGGTGAAGTGCATTCAAATGCTACTTTACATTCTTCCATTTCACCACAGGGAAGCACTTTTTCAGTTTGTCGGTAACAGGGGCTTGGGTATCAGTGTAAGAGAAAGGAATGCCTTTAAAAGAAATGAAGTACCGCAAGTTTTCAAACTTACGAACTTCACTCTCAGTACAGACACCAGAATAATCAGTCTTAAATTAAACTGCCTACCATGATTGTGATTGTATTTAGCAAAGTGAAGCATTACAGAGACATACCTACTACTGAATACTAGTGAGGTAACATTTTGAAAATAAAACTGTTAAAAAATTCACTTAATTTCAAAAGGTCCTGTCCAGCAGGACAAACATTGGCAGAACACCTTCCCTTGTATCCATGCATGTGCATATACAATCTGTGTCTACTATAGCTTTTTAAAGAACAGGATTTCAGTTATACATTCATCAGGACAAGTTTAAAAATCAGACATTACTATGGTAAACTCAACACAAGACATCAGTGGACAGTGTCTATGCCTCCTAAATTAAAAGGCACTCTGAACGGGGTAAGGGTAGCAAGAAGTAATCCCTACAAAACATTGACACAAACTAAAGCAGCCACAAAGGTAGCACACTCAACAGTGATTATTGGTATATATTTAAAATACCAACTTGAAGATGGATTATTTGTAAAATATTGCCCAAGATTACTGAAAACATTTGTCAAGTTAATACAGCATGAAGACCATTGTTGCAATATTTTGCAACAATAACAACAAAAAGAACAGTTACCAGCTAAATGCAAGAGAAAGATAATGGAAAAAACTCTGTGTGCCTGCTGGTTGTAAGGCAGTCATTTAATGTTTAAAAATAAACAGTAATTCATAAGATTGAAAAAGTATTTTGATACATGGTGCCTCTTACTCAGTGCATTATAGAATGACTTAGTTAATGCCTAAAAACTGGAGATAATACTGAAACAGAAGCTAAAATATCTGTAAGTGTGATAATTCACTTATTTTTATTGCAGTATGGCTCTAAATCCCATTCCCTTTCACTAAAAACTTCAGATAGGCAAGCTGAATCCTGAATAAATACTCATGTGTGATGCTTCAAGAAGAAATAACACTGCAAGAAGTGACAGTTCTACTGATTAAGAACTCCAGAAGAGACTGAAAAAAAAAAAAGCACCCTTCCTACAGTCCTGAAAAACTCATTAATTTCAGGAAAAGAAAACGTTCCAAGAGATACTCTTCTCACCTTCATTTCTCCCCCTTTTCTTTCTTTTCTTTACAAATTCTTAGTGGAAAGACTGAACACAGTAAAACCAATTTTTGGTCATGAATCTATAATAAATAGACCTTCTAAGCATCATTTTTTATCTACCTACCCTATTATTAACTAAATTTCCTTCTGACAATTACCTTTTAATAACTTCAGTTTTCTTAAAAGACACTTTCTCAAAGAAGTCTATGTAATTCAAAATACATTTTTGAAAATGAGCTTATTCTTGGCACCTGACTTCTAACAGCCAGACAAAAGTGGAAGCAACTTTAGTAAGAAAAAACGGACTTCAGATCTATATCATAAAAGCAAAAATTCCACTTCTGAGAAAAAGAAGAAATCCCAGAAGAAATAAACCCTAGAGTACTGGTTTGGAAGCTATCTGAAGACAGTAAAACAAACACTATTTTTTCAGGTCACAGTTTCCACCATGTAATGAAAGGCAGGGCAGAGATCCCAGAGCTGCTCCACCAAACTTGTTTGATGGCTTAGTCCATCGAGATACCCACAGCAGAGGAACTACCAACTTCTATTAACAGGATACGTTAGTCCAAGTTGGATGCCACTCAAATGCTGTTATACTGCTCATAAATTCCAACTCAGCTACTGTGCACCTCTGTGCACCGTGTTCCTCAGTGCTTCCATCTTCATGAATTAGTACAGAAGGTGGCCTGTTTGAGCTGTGGAGTCTGAAGATACACAGACCACAGGTTGTGGTCTAACTTAACTTCATCTGACTTCTCCAAAAAGTTGTATTTCTTTAAGCGGTTTGAAATTCCTAGCTGCTTATGCTGGAAGTCCAAATGCATTTTGGCCACACATTTATGATGCATTTCTGCAGAAGTCTGAAGGGAGATGGAGGGGGGGGGGTGTGTGGGAGGGTGTGTGTGAGCAACAAGTTAGAAAAATCAGAAGTGAGATAAAGATAATAAAAATTAAAATAGGCATGCCAGATTACTTTTATAATTTGTAAAAATGTATCTTCTTCACTAACAACTTTTATTAACTTTCTGAGCAAACCAGTATTGGTTACTTTGGCATAACATGTCTGTGTGTTCACGGATCAGAAATTCCTGTATTGCTCTATGGAAGGGAACCAATGCTTTTCATTTGCTTCAAGTGATAAGGCACTTAGACATTTAAAATTTCTCATTATATAAAACACATTGAATACTGGAATTCAAGCACTGATTACAAGGGTATTGCCCACATCCAGTTTTTATAATTTTTTAATAATCAAATAAATATACTACAGAAAATTCTAATCACCAATACATCTACTTTGTATATAACCCAAAGGTGGAGTTAGAAATTGCTTTCTTAATGAACCTGCAGTGTTTTGACCAGCTAATTGTGCCAGAAGCCAGTATGCTAAACACTGTGATCTACCATTTTACTACCTTGACTATTCAAATTTTAAAGGGAATTCACCTTAATTTATATAAAAGAAACAGGGCAGGGGAAGATTTCTCATTGAATTGTCATGAAATCAAGAGAATGTTCAGCTTGGACAACCTTCTTAGAAACAGATCAAGTTTTCTTTTTCTTAGCACCTATTATTCTCATATCTACCACAGTCACAAAAATTACTAAATAAACTAAAAAGTTATTTGGACTCTGATAGCTAGTTAATGTAACAAAGATGACTGTGCTGCTTAATTACATTGAAAAATGCAGAATTAAAAAGCCCTGAAGAAAAACAAATTTCAGCATGTTGCATTTAAGTAACTTAAATACAGCAGAATTAATCTTTTGCTAGTATAGCTCAGCATTCAGTATTACTGAAACGACTTCTTATGAAATCGCATCTTCCAGGTCCAATTTCATCTGCAGCCATTTTCACAAATCAGTTTCAGACTACAATATTTAGAAGGAAAAGTAGAGCATTAGAAATAAAGCGTGTAACAAATGGAAATATGGTTAACATTTTATTACGAGATGGTAAACACAGTGAAATGTCAATCCACCCTTGACCTTGCAATTTCTGGCCACAAAGCAGCAGAATGCAAATTGATGTGAAGAACTCATAAGAGAGTGCATATTTTATGCAAAAGGATAGTCCATGACTAAAGACTGAATTCCCTTGCTTACCCAGAGCTTGCATAAGGTATGAAAATGTTTCTTGACTGAATCAGCAATTTTTTTTCAGGTCTGGCTGAAAATACCTGAACAGCTTGTTTGGATTTGGTAAGTAATTTTTCTCCTAAAAATGAGGTAAATGTGGAATCATATTAGTAACAACATGCTCAGTGACAGTAGGTTAAAATCGCAACAATACTGTTTTCAGTCTGACAAGTTTTCAACAAGGTAAACACTGAAAGAGGTTAGCATGCAGCTGCGTTTAAGCAGGTATATGCAAAATTCATGTTTACGCTTAAAATATCTAAAAATTTTAAACAAGAAATTTATTTTTGACTTTGATCCATCCAAAACATTTCAAAACTTCAAGTTTTGGTAAGCCAAATAGCCTCCAAAAATGCTTTCTTTTGCACAAATATTTTTTAATGAAGTAATTGCTATTGTAATTACTGTGGTTGGCTTTTTTTATTTTTTTGGAAGAGAGATATTTAGAAATAAACAGCTGGAATTATTTTAGAAGCTTAGGTATTTATTTTTTTATTAGGGAGTAAGTAATTAAAGCTTATTACACATTTTCACCTTTAAAATCAGAGCATGTACTCAAATATCAGTTTTCAATTCTCTACCTTATGGTATTTCACTGTCACTCCAGGAGGAACATCAATGACTGCCTAATATGAGCCCCCCATTCCTTGCTGGAGAGAGGGAGTGCATAGATCCTGAGTCCTTATGCAAAGGGCAATATGGAAGAATCAGCCAGGAAGCTACAGTCATGTATAACTGCATCAAGCTGCATTTGTTTTATTAAAAAAAGTTTGAGGGTGTTGTGTTATTGATTGAACAGTACTTAATTGAAAACACTGTTAGTCTCGTTGCAGCCGAGTCAAGGCTTAGCTGTTTTTTCACATGGAAGCAGCAAGACAAGCCACGAAATATATCCGCAACATAAAACCTAAGTATTTTGTGACTTCTTTTTCAAGTTTATCTGTTAAGTGCAAAAAATACTGAACAGCTATAATTCCAGTTCTTATGCTGTGCTAATATCTGTTGCACCGAAGAAAGCAGAACATTACTTCACACTGCCTCTGGATGTTTTTTTTCCAACTTAACCTGTGACTCAAAGCATTAAGAAGGTCTCTAATATATCAAAAATTAGTATTCCTTCCCCTAACAATCTGCTTTAATAAGAATGTAATTGGGAAATTCTTCCCTACGCCCTGCCCTCTCCTGCACTTATTGAACAGCAGCAGCATCGCTGCAAATGAGAGGATTACATCCGTAGCAATTTGCACTTCAGAAGTGAACCAGACTTTCAAGTTGCTGCGCAGTGACTGTCAACATGCTGCCAGATGTATTAATTGAAGTATTTGAGGCCAAATTCTGTGTTGGCATAAAAATGGATATGACTTGTCTGGTTTAACGGGGTTATGATCAATGTCAGCAACAGACATGACCCACTGTAACTATAAGGCTGGAAAATTAAAAAAAAAAAAAAAAAAAAAGAAATTTTCTCTCTAGTAGTTTCCTTGGGTAGGATTCCTTCCAGTAGCAAAATCAGAGATCTAATATAGAATATAAAAGTAACAGCAATCCATGGTTCTTACCCACAACTTGGAGCCACACAGTTATACCAACCATTCTGAACGGTGCAATGTTTGTTCAAGAAACAAAACACCACAATTAAATTTTGAAGAACTCTTGAGTGTGCATGGCAAACTATTTGGGCATTGAATATGAAACAGTTTCTCTGATCTAACTGGCAGAAGAAACCATTCAATCACTGGAGAAGATGTATCCTTTAGCAGAATCACTGCTCTACTTAATATAGATCATTTACCATCAGACAAGCTATGGCAGTGTTTGGGAGAGCAGAAAGTCCCTTGGCTATAAAGAATATCTGACAGTGATCCAAAATGCCTTCTAGTTAAACTGATAACAGCCACTGCAAATTAGTTTAAATAAAGTAAAACTTCACATTGATCAAACTTTCAGAATGAATAAATAGATGTAAAAATCAAAAACCTCTGGTCATACCAGGAAGAGTTATGAAGTCAATAACATCAAAACCAAACACAAAATCCTCCCTTATTTATTCATTTGCACTACCCCAAAGGAAGATAATAGATCACTCAAAGTGCACTGTATTTTAGTGACATTTGAAAGATATGAATACATTGATTTTATAGATGTGGTGAGAACTGAAGACTAACAGACTATTTTGTAGTAAAACTGATGGGTCAGCTACAGCATGAGGCTTCTCAGAATTGCACTTCTGCCTGTTGCCTGTATTCCTGTTCAGCTTCTTATTCTTACCAGATAATACATCTACACAAGGGAAAGCAAAATTATTTTTGCAGTCACGAGCCCCTGCTTAAGCTCTGTAAATATACCTAATCATGCTCAGAGGCTGCAGCAGTCATGATTATCCTACCATTGATTTGCCTAAGCAGCCCTGAAACTTGACCCAGTTAATGAAATACAACTAATTATTCTTAGTGGAGAAAGGGAAAGCAGCTCCCTCCTGACTGGGGTGTCCAGAAAGTCATCCCCAGTGGGATCACAGTGCCACGGGGAGGGCATTAGACCCAATGGCACATCTGCAAGCGCGCCCAAGCCTGTGGGCGAGCCCATTTCAGGCAAGCTAGAAACAGAAGACTAGTGTAGAATGGAGGTAAGCATTTCCTAGTCTGAATACATGTATCTGTGGGCAAGAACTTTTCACAGGGATAAATAATCTTAAGAGTAGTGAAAGCAAGCGATCAGCATATAGTAGCATGAAATTTGCCTAATGAAGTCGAACAGTTAATTCGGCTGCCTGATGAAGTTTTCTGCTAATAGAGATGAAGTAGAACAGTGTGATAGTTTTAGAGTACTGTTACAAAACCCAAACCATTTACATAATTAAAGAAAAACATCCTTGAATTTCCCTACGAAGTTCATTCCATTTCTTTTAAACTGATAAATGCTTATAAAAGCGACACCTTTGACATATATAAGATTCCTTATATAAGAAGAGCTGTTTAAAAGCTAACATTTTATTGAACAAAGTTTTGCACTACTTCTCATATTTTATTTGGTTATGTTATGTAATATTAATGGGGGGGGGGGGAAAAAAAAAATCTATATCCCTACTCTGGCTCTCAATTTTTTTCCTGTTCTACAGAAAAGCAAAAGCCAATATTTTCACATCATTTTTTTCCATATAGAGAAAGCAAGATTAGACTCCTTCATCTTTGCAAGGTCAAAGATGCCTTGTTTTGCTATGCATAGAAAATGAAGATCCATTTGCCTTTAATTTAATCAGAATCTGTTAAAATCCAAATGCCTTAGACAAAATGATAATGTATGAGCTGAAATGTGTGTCCACTGCCTCCACCCACAATGACATGCTTTCTGAATATAAATAAGGGCAGCTTTATTGTCTTCCCTTTTATGCTCTTTATTCTAGCATCCTAATTTCAGAGCTCGGTGAATTCTCATCAGAAACTGAAAATGGCAAACATGGCAGAGTGAAAACAGATACAAAGAAAGTAAGAATATCTCACATATTGATAAAGAAATAGGAAAAGGAAGGAAATTAATCCACTGTATAGTTAATTACAGGTAATCTCAAGTAGTAAAATATTCTCAAGTGGAATAGGTTGACACCGTATCATGGGCTGCATTGCAATCCCAAATTTATCTTATCTATCTATATCTCCCTTTGAGGTCTCAAGGTTTTTCAAAACAATACAAAAATATTTTCATTATTCGACATTTAAAGGAAGGAATAAAAATCCCTGAGTAAGCCAAAAGACAGCTGATATGTATAGCCTCAGAAAACACACTCAAAACCAAGACCGATTTTAAGGCAGCTTCCAAACTCAGAGAGAACATAAATAGAAAACTGATGTTTCATAGAAAAAATCCAACCGGTGGAACTGCACTGACAATATACTTCAAACTTTACTTCTAAATGTCATTGCTTCCCTGCTTAAATTGCAAATCTTAGAAAGGTACTGTTTCTACCATTAGGACAATGGTGTCAATGTGCCCTTAAGTACAGATGGAAATATTAAGTACTTGTTGACTACTATAGTGTGCTTTTATACACTGTTCAACAAGAAAAAACACCCATGAAAACAAAACCAGAAGCTGACAGACAACAAGCATACTACACCCAACTATGGTAAGCTGATATTTGTGTTTCCAGGTAAACAAAATTCAACAGTTTCTTCAACTGACACTCTGAAGTCCATGCGAGTATCTTATAACAGTATTATGTTGGTGGGGCAGAATTTACTCAGTATTTAAGAACAGTTTTCAAAGAAAGCAGTGCAAAGTACATCCTCTCAAACGATAAGCTATTTTGAAGTCTGTAGACTCTTCAGGACACTGCCCATCTCCCTGCCTCCCCCTCTTATACACACACACAAAAATGTATCTTCAAACACATCCACTGAAAAGAGAAAGTACCTTTATAGTACAAATCCAATCTTCTTTTAAGCTCAGCTTGTATTATTAAAGTATAAAGCAGATATTCTTCTTCTTCAGTTCCTTTCTTTATTGTTTCAGTGTTCTGCTTACACAAATTATTTCATTCTATTTTTTAAGTTATATGATAAATTTGGATTATAATTAAAAGTGAAAGAAATTCTTGGCAGCGGATTCCTAATGCTGAAAAACATTTCTCTTGTGGTGATGTGCTGAGGAAGAGGTCTGGTAGCTAGTAGTGGTATTCTGAAGTTAGGAAAAGAGCAAGGAGAGCTATCTCTTCAAATCTGTAATGTGCCACGAAGAGAAACACTGGAAGCAGAGAAGAAGAATGAAATTCCTAAGAATTCAGGACTCCTGTCCTTAACTAAGAATCAGATTTTCCTCAGGAGACATCAGTGGATGCTCCTAGACTTGCGTAGTCTACTTAAAACAAACAAAACATGCTATTTCAGTTATAAAATATCAACAACTCAATCTTCACACAACTAGCGTGTAGCATGTGTGTAATATACCAAGTCAGAACAGAAGAGCAATTTCCAGCTTCCCTGCAAACACATTTCCTCATATGTTCTTCATCACACTCCAGGGATATATTACAACAGAACAGGCCATAGAATACTCCTTATCTAAACCCTTCAATTTCCCCCCCCCATGGAAGAGCTTTAAAATGTTGAATTCTAACAACTCTGTCACCCCCAATCAATATTATTAGACTGTCATAAATTACTAAAGTGAAACCAATTAGCATATAAGTATCACAGAGCTTCAATACTAAGGGTATTACTTTCTCAGGCACTGCAGTTTGGCGGTGGCAATCTACACTCTTGTCCACTATAGCAGGAGGACCCAGAAGATGACCAGCTGTCATGCTCTGGCATGTGGCAGGGTTTCGGAATGCTGAACAGAATGCTGTGTGATGGAAGTTATTTACAGAAGTAGTTTTTAATACCAAAAGTAGTATGCTCAGTATACAGCAAGAGCATAAACACTTCTAAGCATTTCTCCCTTAAATGCTGACACTTAAGTTAAATGGAGCACATGTTAGCAGTTAAATGCTTTCTTCACAGGCCAAATCGGTAGTAGAGTTGTGGCTACAATACAGACTTTGATTGTCTAGTTCATAAACTGGGACTCCAAAAACCCCTCCAAAATAATAATTACAAGTAACAAAACTCAAAATATTTAAAAAGCAGCAGACAGGGGGCCCATCTTGTTCAGAGTGCACCAGAGCAAAGAGGCTTTCTGGTCTGCAGTAGTGTTTTCGGCTGAGGGAAGATGGCAGGAGATCCCCTGTTTTTCTTCCAGGGCGGTGGCTTTCACGCTGTTACCAGCACTGTATTGCTCTGTTGCACAAAACGCGTATAGCCCTTGCAGGACCAGCTCAGTTCAGGTAAGTAAGGTCCATCCTTACCAGGGCATACCTGTCCGTGACCTTTTCCTCTGCTTTTTACAAAGGCAATAGATAGGAAACACAAATAAACCTGCCAAAATAAGAAAATAAAGAAAACCATAATTAAACACAATCCTTTGTCAGTGCATTGCATTCTTGCACTGTAGGCAGAATACTCAGATGCATCTTTTCATGTATCAAAAGAATTTAAACAAGGCATTTAAACAAGCAGGAAAAAATATTAACCTGCAGCAGTCTCTTTGGTAACAAGTTAAGCTACACCTTGTTTATTTTACAACAAATTCTTGTCAACATCACTCCTATCTCTGATAAATTAATTCCTGAACCATGCTGTTTTGTATAAGAAAAATGTAAAATTTAAGCAAGAAGCACTCTGGCAATCCTTAGATCTAAATTGAAGGCTGATTTAACTAACTAGTTTTCAAGCAGTTTCACGTGCAGTACAGCGAGCATGTTATAACTTTACTTTTTAAAATAAATATTATTTATTTTAACAAACATCCTCATCTGTTGTAAGGTAATACCAAGTGTTCATCCTTGCCCAGGTAGGAAACTATTATTATAAATCTTTCAAGAGAAAGGAAGCTGTAAAAGGAAAAATAATCAAATAAATCAAATTTATTCTAGTGAAAAACAGTTCATCTTAAGAGGTACTCTTTTAAACCCAAATGAGAAGCATTTCCCCCTTTCTCTTGCCACAAGCTGGCTGAAATGGTGCAAGATTTCCTTTCAGGCACCACTACAGGTAGCAACATATAACAAGAAACTACTATAGGCACCAGATTCCTTGATTTGCTCAATAGCCTTGTAAATGGTGTAGAACAGTTTACAGCTATGATACTGTATTTGTGGTAAATATTGCAGTAACTACCTTAAACTCAAAACTTTTCTATAAATAATCAATTTTTGGAACTACTCATGCTGCTTTTCTTGATTGTATTTTATCTGGCCACAGCTAGGATGGGAATTCAGTGGCATACTGAGTAATTGATACTGCATTACTCCAAAATCCTCTTAATTTTTAATATAAGCAAAAGAATGTTTTTCTTTCAGTGCAGATTAAATCACATTATTGAACACAGTAAGCTTTACTCACAAAAAAGGTCTTTATTGACTATATTTTTGCAATAAAAATGCCACTAAAAAGAACATTTAAGATATCTATCTATAGAGCTCTTCAGTGAATCCAAATGAGAATACTGATACAGGAAAGAGATGTGTACTCTTAACCTAAATGCGGAAATTAATAACAATAGTCCTTATTTGGCCAAATGTAGTCTAGAAAAGCTCTAACAGTATTTTAGTTATATGCTAAATGGTTATATATGATCTTATTAATGTAACTATCCCGGTATATTTTGGCTTTTTTATATCAAAATAAAGGTGCCACATCCCAACATGCCTCAGGCCTCACTATTTCAAATGAGCTGACAGTACCATTTTTTGTAATGGAATCCAATCTGGAAGCCCATGCTCCATATCAGATTGGCTCATCCCAATTTACTGCTCTGTTGTAGTTGTTTCTTCAAGCATCTTCTATGCTTAGTGCCACAAAATCTTGCTGTGCACAGGGCCAGGATCTTAGGAGCTGTGAACCATTGGGCTGATTAAAGCAAGGGTCCAATCAGCCAGCCTCCAACACTATTTAAATTGTTCTGGCCTTTTTACTAGCTTAATTCTACTAATTAAAGACTTTGGTTCAGAAAAGCCTTAATTAAATAAAAAAAAAAAAATAAAGCTAACAGACATAAAATGCAACTAAGAAAAAAATTATAGTTTTTTTTTGAAAAAATGTCATGTTCTTTATCCTAAATTCAGATCTATGAAATTCATACTTTGTGTCCATCTCTGAGATGAAAATACTGAAATATCATGGAGAAAGTCACTGCAAAATCAGAAACCGATTCATTCACGTACGTAACTCTTACCTATTACAACAGCTATGGCTCCCAGTGCCAGTCCCAGAACCAGTATTAGGGGTGTAATGAGTAGTTTTCCAGCTGAAATGCAAAATTCATTACACAATTCAAAGTAGGTATTTTAGTTTTCCCTTTCCAACCATCCATAAATTTTTTGATACTGAACTTCTGAAAGGTAGTTCATTTTTTTGATACTTTACCATGACTCCTATTTATAAATTCATCCTACAAATCCAGCTAGGAGCTATCACCACTCAGTCAGCTCCCGCACAGATTTTTCTTTGCCCTCTTCACCCACCAGAACTCTCACTGCACAGCTCATTTTGTACATTAACAGTTAGCTTGCACTTACTTAGGTTTCAACTCTGAAATCCCTCAGGCACTGACAAGAATGTGATGGCTACAAAGCTACTATCATTTGGCTTCTCCAGAATCCTGCTGTACAGCAACCACCCTGGAAAGATGCCACGCAAACCAGCATCCTGGAGTTCCGGTTAGCTCAAGGAGATGAGACCATCACCTCTAAATACGCCTCCGCTTGCTTTAAAAGGCTATGATGAAGTCCTTGTGTACAATTATGATTTAGGTCTAAATCAAATCACAGCCAAGTCTATTTTGGATCAACATTTAAAAGGATATGTTGTTACTCTAGCATGAGTAAGGCAGTGAGGTTGCGCAGCACACCCGCTAAACACTAAAACACTAAGAATAAATAAAACATGTTCATATCCTTTCTGTTGAGTTCATGATCTGTAGAAATGCACAGAAGCAAGGCAGGGCTCCTTTTGAAACACTTAAGCTGAAAATGAACTTTGAATCCAAGTTTTTTTGCATTGCATGCTTTCAACTAAATGGCATATCCCTGGTTGTACTGGCTGAGCAGTTCAAAGCTGTCACTTATCTCACCTGTTTGAGAACAGAGCAGGGCAGGCATTTTTACTCATGCACCAGCAGTTTGATCAGGAAATTGAAATTAAGCAGTTCTCTAAGTTAAGCTACGTTCAAATAATCACCTCTAGAAAAGGCGTAAAAGTGAGTTTGTTACCTCTCTCTTCCCTGCCCTTCCCTCTCTCAAGTCATTTGTATCAGATTACAGTAAATGCATTACTTCAACAATGACGTAAACCTCTCCATAACCTGAGCCACTAACTTGGGCAGTCTGAAGGAAAAATAAGATATTTTGGAAATATTTATAGCAGTTAAATGAACTGGTCCTTTTCATGCTCTGTTTTGATAGCTTAAATTTCATAGAAGTGTTGTGGGTGGGAAACAATTCCTAGAAGAAAAAATTGTCAAATATTACTGGTATTACTCTTGTTTCTAGATATATTAATGGTTGACCTTCCTGGGACTCCACTGCATGCTTCCTATAAACACAGAGGTTGTAAAATAAATATTCAAGTATATACAGGAGAAGGAAAGTAGAGTAATGGAAAAACTGAAAACTCCAAAATCCAAGCAATTAAAAACAGGGAAAACTGTCACCAGAGCCTTTAAAATTTCAAATAAAGCTTATAAAAGGTTGTGTTGAAGTATGAACTCTCTTTATAATACTAATAACCATGTGATTAGAGTTAAAAAATTAAGATATTTGGTAACAAAATTATTTAAAACAAACCACTGAGCTAGTGACCAAGTACACAGAAACAGAATTTGAAGAAAGGGCTAAACTAACTTTTGACTGCAATAATTTCTTTGCAGACACAAAGAACGGTTCATATGCTAATTCAGTTTAAGAACCTGGTTACTTACATTTGACAAACTAACTCAAAGCTGACAAAGCATGAGTGAGTGCTTTTTCCCTTCTGCCCATGAATATGAAGTTACAAGTATTGCATAGTTCTAAGATCTTATTGGATAAAGGCATTTGTCATCACCACAAGATAATGTCTTTCTTTGGTTATCAATGCATTTTTTTCTTAAAGTTAAACTTTAAACCAAAATACCTTCTCTTTATATATCTACCATATTTAAATCCTCCTAATCACCACTATTTAGCTAACTAGCACAAGCATTTTACTGCAGGAAACCCAACCTTTACTTCTACGTGTATGTTACTAAAATTCAGAGACTAGGCCTCTAAGGACCTCTCTAGTACTGTCTCCTCTTTCTAATATCTTCTGCTGACTCTCAGAATAGAACAAAAATCTAGGCTTGTACAGTATCACCTACTGATCATAATACTCCCCTCTTGTCTTACAAAGCCTTTACATATTTACACTTATGGTTCCAGCTACCAAGACATCTTTGAGCCTAGGCATGATCCCTAACTGGAATTATTCTGGATTTCAACTTAATCTTACATGATTAAGACTAGAAATCTTCAATCCAAAACAAAACAGGAAAAGAAAGTAAAATGAAAGATCATGAAAAAGAAGAATCTGTCTTATGGAAGGTCTATAAAAGAAAGATACGAGAAGGTAAGAAAGCTATTACTACTAATGCAGTTTCATGACAACAGAAGTAACCAATGAAATTATCAGGAACTAACATAGAAAAAAAGATGAATGGAAGTACTCTATCTACATAATGCATAGTGAGGTCCTACAGCCCGTACCAGAGATGACGCGGAAGCCAAAACTTAAGAACTACATCAGTTGGTGAAAGTTACATCTATTGGTAGTTAATTAAGCAAAGGTTCAGGTACAAACCTTAACTTAGGAAGCCTCTGAAACAATGATTATTGGAAACAGACAAGGAGGGAGATCTTATTTCTAATTGACCACTGTTGGGGACAAACTAAGTCGATCTTTACACTCACACAGTTAACAGGCAGAAATCAATTCTGCTTAAGTTTTATAAAGTGAGCTGATTTTGCCAAATTTCCACCGTTCAAGATGTCTGAATTCATAAAGCGGACTGACACTATAGTGTGTCATAGTTAGGGATTATACTGTCTTGAAGGAAAAGCATCAGGAGATATCACCTTACAATAATATGCTTCCTTAAAAGAAGAGGTGGACTTGTATGGACAAAATTAAAAAAGACTAGACTAGCTTATGTATGCCAATCATTGCCAAAATCCAATCCAATGGAGGAAGAGCAGTAAGCTGAATTCCTGAATTCTAACCTGATGTAAACTGTTAAAGCCTTTAATTTTATTTTCAGGAGTGAATTATGTTAGGACTCTGGAGCGTTTTGGTACATATTTGTAAAGTATATCAGGATCAATATTAAAATTTAGAGCTTTAGAGATAACAGGAATTTAAGGCAACAAGTATAAACACAATTCTTCATCACTGTCAATTTGGGTGTTAACAAGCTACTGTAAAAATGAAGGCAATTACTATGTGTGCTGGTGGGTTCCACTAGCTCTGTCTATTCAAACGATGACCATTCCTGTGAGAAACACCACTATATGACAGAGGTAGTTCTGGAGAGAAAAAATTTAATAGAAAACTACGAGAAATTTAAGATGAGGCTTTGAGCTTTGCTAATCTTTCTTGGTTTACTAGTTAAGGCAAACCACAATAACACTTTGAAACAGGAAATGAAAGTAAAATATCTTACACCTTCCCTATGCATGTTTTCATGAATATAAACACACACATCTTCACCACTGAATAAGAACTCACATATGCACTTCCACATGTCTTCACTGCCTCCAAGTCACTGCTCACAAATAAACTCATTTTCTTTCTTACTAGTAAAAGCTGTTTCTTTGGAAAAAGTTGTATATAATTGTTTCCTAAAACAAACCGTAAAAATACAAGATAATTTTTAATCATAGTTCTGTACAAGTACCTAGGCCAGTATTTTGGATTCTGTATGTGGCATTAAACCATGCCAAATACATATTTATACACATTTCGTGTAAGCCACTGCAAAAACTAAGATAACAATAATTCTTTGCAGATCTATGTTGTGATAAAACCTACTTATTTTGTGTTTCTATCCATGTTGTACATAGAAGGTTTAATCTTGGAATAAAATTACCCATGATTCTGCATATGAGCAGCACAAACTTGGTAATGTCTCCAAGTATGATCACTTGCTATCACCGACACTCATTTCACTAAATGTACCAAGATCCATTTTAAACCAGCTTATACTGTTTGCCATTGTGGCTATATTAAAAGCTCATCTGAAACCTTACTAAGTGCTTTGAAAGAGTTCTTGAATTCTAAGCCTAGATGTACTCATGAACAGTTTAGATTCATGTTCTAGTGCCAGCATTGTCTTCAATCTAGTCTAGAGCTTGTGTGCTGGAATTTACCTCCACTAACTAAATCAGGAGTAGGAGAAATTTTATCCATATCCTCTTTATTTCTTTATCTTTATTTCACCTCTCAATGTTTGTTCTAAAACCTTGCAAGTTCCTGAGGTCAAACTAATTGGCCTGTATAAGTTATTGTGACTTGTTAATTAAGCATTTCAGATTTGTGAGTTTCCTACAACTTTGCAAAGCAGCAAGTTTGCCATTCTTATCTGGTCTATAAGACAGCATAACAACTCTTGTGTTACTCTAAAATGGAAACCACCTAGTTTTCTTACCGCAACATGTTTGGCTTTACAGGAAAACAGGATTACTGTTTTCACCATAGGTCTGCTCACTTCCATTTCCATAGATTCAGTGTTTTACATCTGCATTCAGCATTACCAATAAACAAGCTCAAAGCATTTCCTCATCATAGGTAAATTCCAAGTAACTGCCAATTTCTATGCCTTAATTCAAAGTACAAAGATTCCTACTATCCTTAACAGGTTCCCAGTTTGACATACAGCCATTTCCTATAAAATTATAGATAACTTTACATGTTGTAAACTCACTACAATGCCTGAAATCAAGGTAAGATAACACAGAAGGTAATAATCTATGTGTGTCTATGGGTTGAAACAGCTATGCAGCCGATTCAAAAAGAAAATCAGGAAGGCCTTTTTAAAAGAAACTTTAAAAGTCAAGCTTTTGGTATTGTATTCCTTTGAGAGAAAATAATGTATATAGTTTAAGTTGGATTTTATCTGATCCAAAGATAACAGTTAAGTGATAACTGTTCTCCTATTTAACTGGACAAACTTGAGCGATTTGACTTTTCAACCCCAGATCAAGTTCAAATCCAAACAATGCTTTATTCAAACAGATCCTTAACAAGGAGATTCATTTAAAAACGTTCCTGCTCTGATTCACTTCTCCTATATGCTTTTAGAATAATGACCACAGCCAGCCACATGCATGCTGACAGCATTTTTCCAGTTTGCTTACATATTATTAAAAAAAGGTTAGAAAACAGAAGCCATCAGAGGAGGATAAAATACTTTTTCATACACAGTCCATTAAAAAAGAAGTACAAATGCTATACTTTAAACCAGCAGGTTATTTGACTATTACTGACCCCCCACACACCCCCAATCACCTCACTGCACAGCTCTCTCCAGGAAAAAATTATCTACTCACCACAGACAGAGCCTCGCACTAATCTCCTTAAATGTGGTCTCTCAGGGAGGTAGCGGTATTTGCATCCAAAGATACTGAGGTTTGAGGTGTGATCTCCGAAGAACCGGAGCTGGCGGTATCGCTCCCCACAACGGTAACAGAAATTAGTGTTACACTGTGAACAGGTCATGTGGTCACACCCTTCAGTTCTCTGGATGTGGATCTTTACGGAGAAAGGAAAAAAAAAAAGAAAATAATATTATTTTTCCCTCCCTGCGCTGAGAAAAGCAGAGATGAGCCAGTGCGGTCCTTCAAATGAAGAGAATGCAAGCAACTCCACGCTTAACTCAGCATTTGTAGCTGTCCTAAGACAATAATGGTTTTCTAAGGCATGTTTCAGAGCATCAAATTTGAGTTATAGTTGTTCCCAGATTTCCATTTATCTTTTCTAAATAATTATCCTTTTCTTTTTAAACACTCTTTGTATCACATGAGTGATCCCTATGCTTACTGGAAACTTGTTTTTATTACTTAAGACATATTAACCTCAAACTATCAAAAATAAAAGCAGCACAGTAAATAGTTATGAACTCTGTTTGACCACTCGCTTCATGGATGCATTTCCCTCTTATATCACCTACGCCCTTGCTGCCTTTCCTGTTACCATCAAAAATTGATTTGGCATTTTGTAATACACACTAGGAAGGCTCTGCTGTTAGAGTGAATGATTTCAAGTGTTTGTTGGTAAAAAAAAAAAAAAAAGAAAGCTTCCACAAAACACAAGAGAATTACACACCAAGCTTTCATAATGCCCACAATGCAGCATCAAGGTAGGCTGCCTAGTTTTTACATCCATCTTTCTGCTCTTCACCTGCATTTACTCCTTTCCTGTATCTCCATCAATTCTTCTGCTGTTACATTTACCTACTTTGCACAGATTTTTTTATGGCTTCAGTTTTAGTTTATAGTTCTAGGAGTAAGGAGAGAGGGATGAGTATTTCACTAAATCTACTACCATTACACAACTACTTCTAAATCTTGATAATTAAAATTATACCTAACGGGGTGGTAAACACACTTTTCCTAGCTCACAAAATTGCCGAAGACCCACCCCCTACCCTCCTGTTCCTAGAGCACGCTCCACAATGGAACAGCAGATAGTTACCTAATAATTGAGATTGGAAGTGACCCCTGGAGGTCATCTATTTTAACCCCTACCTCCCTGCTAGACTAAATTAAAAGTCAGATCAGACTGCTCCAGGCCTTAGCCCACTAGATTTTAAAAAATTTCTAGTACAGATGTTGCTCTTTGAGCAACCTGTCCCACGTTTTACCACCCTCCTGGGAATATGTTTTCTTTTACACCCAATTGCAACTTTACTTGTTGAAACCTGCAATGAATGAATGCCTCCTGAAATTCTTATCCATATTTACATGTATTTATTTTGGTGACAGGTACAACAGGTACAGGTAAAGACAAGACATCAGCACTCAGAGGCCCTACGTGCACCAGAGATGCCGAAAACTCAGGGACAACTGAAGCTTCATATCTTGAGAGACACTTGTGACTCCTGGGGCATCTGACATTGAGAGGGTCAAGCGTGTTTGTCCTCTGGCACTGACTAAGATTCATCTGGTATCTGAGAAATCTCACTCACCAGAACAGCCACTGAAATTTATGCATGTAACAAACTGAGGTTTTCTGCCAGCAGTACTTTTGGTAACAATTCCAGGGCAGGTGTAGTTAAAAAGTACCTACCAACATCCTTGTGCAAAGGACAGCATTCAATTTATATTTCTACACTTCCAAATGCTTCTTTTAGGCACAAGAGGTGTAAGACATGCACAGAAAAAAAGAGGACAGGGCTATAAAATGTTACTCTCTAGTGGGCAAGTGGGGGATCTGCATTTATCCCGTTGGAGGGATGCAAATATGCTGACCAAGTAGTAATGCCCTCCAACCTGACAAAGCCTGTTTAGCTCATCTGTGTCGTTCCTTTCACCTGTACCAAAGATGCCCTGTTTTCCATAAAAACTTGAAAAAACACCATTGCTGACAGGCTTTATAAACTTCATGACTCCAGAATTTTTTTACATTTAAGCATTTATTGCAAGCAAAGTGGAAAGGAAAAAGCCTACTCAAAAATATATCAACTTAAGCATAACTTCATAAGTTATGCACTCTACTATCATCTTCTAAAAGGGATATTGTCCATTGGGACTTTTGTTTTAATTTTCTAAGTTTTATATGAAAAAATGTTGACACTACTCATTGAGGCATCGTATATTTAATTTAATTCATAAGTGATTAACTTCAATTGAAAGGAAGGAACTTTCCTTCTGAATTGTGGAGTCTGCACATAGGGCCCTAGTGTATTTTAACAAAAACCTCTAAAATTCAATTCCAGTTAGTTTTTTAGGGGACTGAAATTCAGAGAACAACTATATGGAAATTAGTAATTTTGGAGGAAATTTCCTGAGCTGCTGATTTAGTGACATATCTCCATCTTAAAAATGTAAATAGGGGACTTAGATCTTATGATACTAATATAACTGAGTTTTCATAATTTTTAAATAACGATTGTTGCACTCTCCTCTATATTCACCAACTTACCAACCCAATCCGTTAAGTCACCATCCACCCTAATGGAAAAACTTTACTAGCCCCGAGCTTGTAAAATCCCTAGATGCAAACACTAAATATCAGAACTACTTCACATTTCAAGAATAAATTAATTTTCTTTGGTAGCAAGAACTTCAAAGGAGGTGCTGGCAATAGCTTTATACATTCTACCCACAACATCTTTCAGAAATACCTATCTCTTGGACACTGCCTGCCATCCTTCTACTCAGACTTCCCTAGAAGCGACCTAGCTCCAGCTGGCCAGGCACCACTTTAGTCACTCCTAAATCTACTCATTTCTGCTTTAAGTCCTCCAGGTATACTGTCCTCAAACATAAAGAAGCTGACATGGGATTTATCTTCTTACAGACACATACTGCAACTAAGTGTACTTTATCTTTGCTTCTTCTAAAAGTAAAGTATTGAAAAAAATTTAGTGAATACTTAGCTGCGTGTATATATAATAGTCTTGAAAAGCTGCAAAATTGAAAGAAATGGTTGTACTGGTCTATATTTTTTGTTGCAAAAGAACTTCCCTTTTTTTAATGAGATTTCCTTAAAAGAAAAACTAATCAAAAGAAATAAAAAACCCCAAACCTTAAATGCAGGGCTTGGACTCCTTATCATATGCGCACAGACTGACAGACTGCCAAATGAGCTTAGTATGGTTCAGTCAGGCTCCTTTTAAGACTAAAACATGACATCTCACCAGATCAACTTCAGCTCTAGTTCACATGGACCTGCCTCCCTCCCCTCAGGATAATCCACTGACAGCAATGGATTAGAAATCTATAGGTTGCCAAGGTGATCACCGATGGGTCAGATATCACACAAGTGTTCCTGCTCGGCTGGAAACACCACGGCACGCAGCAGGCAGACGCAGGAATGCTCTGGGCCAGGAATGCAGCCTGCTATAGTTAGCTGCAAACGTTTGGGTTTCGGTGCCTTGTAACAGCAGGCATCCCAGCAGCATGGTGGGAGTGGAGAAGGCAAAAAGAGCATGACAACCCTAAGCCCTGTTTCTGCCTCCAAGTACTCAGGCAGTATGGCTGGCTTTGTCACCAGGGGCCTGCTCAAACCCAAAGATTTGCCCTAACTTCACAGGAAGGGTTTAGTTGTTCTGAAACCCAAGAATGGCCCCCAGAACAATACAGGTGAAAATAAACACACCAACAGCAAGGCACACAGCTCATGGTCTCAAGGAAACAACTGTAGCAGCACAGCGGCTATTTCAGACCCTCACCTTACCCCCTCTGCATCTTACGTGTCCTCTCACAGAGATCTTTCAGAGAAATCACTTCCAAGAGATCTGAGGATAAGAGTGGCCATTTCTCCTCCATCCCTGAGGAAAACCTGGTCACATCTTTATGCCTTCATATACAAGCAAAGACCCTCCTCCCTTCAGAGGATGAGACAATCTGTAGAAAGCGCCTTCAAAAACTATGCCTCAAGTTATTTGACAACGCTTAAATTAATCAGAACAGTAAACCCAGAGATAAGAAGTACATACTCCTTGATTTCAATTAACATCCTTGTTTATTTAAGTTTCTGCAGCTGTTCAAATCTTTCTGCACTAGAGCCACTGGTTAGCGTTTCCTCAGATAGTGTTGTTTTTGAAATCCGTGGTAAGATAACACCAACATGAAGTACTTCCTTGGTTTGCTTGTTTTTGTCCTGTAAAAACACTTGTGGAAAAATCCATTTTGCTTCAAACATGCTGCAAGAAATTGTAAAAAAACCCCAAACAACAAAACCCCAAAACCGACACCGTAAAACAGTAGTGAGAAAAGACAAATAAGGTTACAGATTTTACAAAAAGGCATCTAATAACATGTAGCAAATTTGCACTCATTAGCCAGCTCCCTCTAGAACAAGACCAGCGCTTTTTGGATGAGTCTTGTTGAGAAAAATGGTCTATGCCGAGTTTCTCAAAATAGTGTCTAATAAATTTGGAAAAGGCTCTATTTAAAAACAAAAATTATGTCAAAATTAATTCAGAATATAGCTTTTTAGAAGTAGCATTTGCTAGTCTGTCCTCATTGATGTATAGTTACAAAATTAATCTACAATTATGTTATTTTGACAGTAACATTATTTGCTTATGCAAGCCTATCTAAGGGAGACCACGTGAATGTAAGCTATTTCTATCAGGTGAGCTAAACTATGTCCACCTACTAGAAAATATAATTAAGTTTAAGCTTATTTAACAGTGCTGCTAGTTGAGTGTTGCAAAAGATTATGTTCTTTCAAAGAACTTACCTCTGAAGAAAACTGAATACGTGTCTATGGGTCTGCTTATACATCACCACCACTCCTCACATCCCCATAAGAATATTCCTGTTTTCTCAAATTATTACAAGGTAATAATTGTGCGCTCTAATTCTCTGTGGCAGGGCTGCTTAAAAAGTCACACTTGGGATGTCTCCAGTGATTTTACAAGTTATGTAAGTAAAGAAATTCTACCTCTACTTAAGTTTCTATCTTTAGTTTCCATTAGCTTCAGTTTTAGTGTAAACACTTAATATAGTGTTTTAACACAATTTAATCCTGCCTTTTTCCCAATCTGTCAATTTTGGCTGCTGCAAATTTTTAACCAAAACACGAAAGTAGTTCTTTAAATACAATATATGCACATATCAAAAGAAAATTTTCTACCTGAAATATTGTCTAGGCAGATCTAGAAGAATAAATCAAACTGTTTTCTGTCACACTTTTCTTTATTTAGAAATATGATAATAATCTGATTCAATTTTATTTTATATAAAGGTTTGGGGGGGTTGGCTGGAAAGAGCCAGAGAAAGTACTAGTTTCAGCCCCCAGACACCAAATTATTAACTGTTGGCACGCTTATCACCATGTACTCAGACATCTATTAATGCTTCAATGAAGAATGCTGCACAAGATGCATTTTTTTATAACTACTCAATAACTAATTAAGAAAAAAGAACAGTATCACTAACCACTAGGTAAGTAAGTGGTTCTTATTACTTGCTAGTTACAGATTTGATCTAAAAATCAAACAAAAAACATTGATACAGACATTCTAGAGACTGTAGGCAGGAAGATTGTTTTCATCTATGAAGAAAAAAAAAGATAGGAGTAGAGGCAGCAATACAATTTATGGAAAGATTGAACTCCCTCTTCAATATTCACTTGTAATATCACATTATCAGAAAGGACAAGATAAAGGTTCTGTCTTTGTGCTAGGTTCATAACTTCCCACACTGACTCCCACCATGTAGGAGGTTTTATTTTCTTTTGTCTAAAAATAGAAATCTTAAGTCTTTTTGGAATTAATAGCCAAACAGATGCAAGTTCAGGCTTCAAAATTAGTGACTTCACCTGCATACATGTCAAGTATCCAGCTTTTTCTTCTGAATGAAGCAAAAACAGTTGTACATTTGGTGTTTTAAATTTAAAAATTAAGGATAAAGATGTTAGTATTAGCAGTTTTAGTTCACTTCCCTTTCCAGCTAGCAGTCCTGTTCCCCCTGCTTTTCCACATTCATGCATTTTTGCTTGGCATTTTCTTTTTTTGGACAACTTATTTCAATAGTTACATCATTCACACTGTCATAAAATCTGAATCTGGACATAAGTCAAAGAATTAAAACCAAAACAAATACTTCTTCCCATTCCAAAAGCAACAAAGTTTGTAAAAGGATTTTACTCTAAGTCTTCCCAGAAAATTAACATTTTTAGAACTGGCTTAAACCTATCAATTCTTACCAAAGAGCAAACTGCTAAAACTCTGTTCAAATGCCATGTGTGCATAGGAGGAAGGGTAAACAACTGGCTGCTGATTTCATAATGTTTCAAAACCTTTCCATTTCAAGCTATGCCATCATAGGCATTTCGTTCCCCGAGACCAAAATAAGATACTTAATAAACTGATCAATAGTCTCCTATTTGCAGAGTAAGGCTCATAGCATGACGAAAGCATACTTCAGACATGTAGAAGTAAATCTTCCCATTTGATATTTATTTCCTATCAAATGTTCCAGTTTCCTTCCTTCAACCTCTCCATGAAGCTGATGTAGAGCGACTGGTTCAGATTAGGTAGCCTTCAAAAAAAAAAAAAGAAAAAGTCTCCCACCACCATGGTTCCCTCAACATTCTGATTTACTACTCTGTCAGTAGCTGGAGAAAAGTGTTGTGAAAAAAAAAGTGAAGACGCATAACAGCCACCTTCATTAAGGGCAGCCAGGGCATGGGTGCAAAGGGCTGCTGCATCTCATTTGAGTAGGAACTATTTCCTATTCTGGAAGAGACATTTTTAGGAAGACAACATTTTTAGGGTGTGGGACTGTACTTCAGTATTGAAAATTAAACCAATTCAAGAGAAAGGCTTGTGAAGAACTGACATTTAATCCTAAAAACTTTCTAGTTTTACCATATTTTAAAGTCTCCCTTAGTTAACATGTTGCTCAAGTACATTCTACCTTACGCAGAATCTGAATGACAAAGGACATCATATTTCTCTAAAGCTTTATATTTCTTTCAAGCTATTTTAGGAATAATTTATTCTGTAACACACATTAAAAACATACATCAAAGCCTACTATTATGATTTTCTATAATGTTTCTTTTACATGCAGAGATTCTGCAGAATCGGTGTGGGAACCACAATCTGACTTCTTTTTCTCAATGGGTCATTGACAAGAATCTGCACAACAAGCATGAAATCCATTTCCAATGCTGAGCAGAAGCTACAAATATTTACTTTACATACATATTGAAATGGATTGAAGCTGCTACCTGCAAGCCAAGGGAGAGCAGCTCACCTTGCATTTTGGACACTTCTGGGCATTCCTCTGCCCATGTTCGATCTCGTTGGCCCAGTGACGCAACAGCTTGTCTCCCTTCTTGTATTCTTTGCAGTTAACGCCTTCATGCCAGGGAGAGTGGCACTTGAAACACCAGACAAATTGGCAAGATGGACACTGGATCTGTACAAACGAGAAAATACCACACGTTTGCAAGCTGGGCACCAACCCAGCTGGAAAGCTTGTTTTAAAACCACTGCTCTTAAATTAAGAGTAGCTGCTCAGAAAAGGCCTAATGTCTTTTTAAATGTCTGTTTAAAAAACACATGAGGTAGGAGAAGCCAACTTGTTCTTTCTGTTTTAAAGAAAGCAAAACCAGAACTAGTTTCTAAACCAGGAAAGGACCCAAAAATACAAAGCAGGTTGTTGGTTTAAGTACAGGAACCGCTTCCCACATTCAACGCGTGGCTCAATGCCAAAAGGCAAAATCCAGTTGCCTCCGATAAATGTGTAAGATCACCTAAAAATTAGCAGCCAGTTTTCAGTATGGTAGATCTCAGTCTTTTAGTTATAAACTTCACTGCCAGTGCTACCATTAGAGAGTACTTGGTCTTCTAAAGGAGCTCTACAGAGCCCAGAATGGGTTATGAAACTTATATTAGAAATGGTCCCGGGGAAGAGGGGCCAAGAGCAAGTGTTTCAACCAAGTGCCATTACTACCACCTGGAAGTCACATAACCTCTTTTTGCTCTTGGTTGCACAAGGGTGAGCTGAGCCTATGGCAAGCAGCTCACTTGCTACAAACAAATGACAAAAAACACCAGCCAAGCTCCTTATATTGAGAAAGGATCTATTCTTCCCACTCCCTGGGTTTTAAATCATTGCATCAAACAGGTATCATTGTCATCGTGTCTTCCTCCAGAGCCTAGTTATGTTTTTAAAAATAGCTACAGTAGCTCCTGTGTTTGTAGAAGTAATAAATACAGCCACATTGCAGGTGCTTATCTGATGAAAGACAAGCCTCCTACCTGGACTGCGACTAAGGAAAGCAAGAACTAGAAGCCAGATTAAACACAGGCACATTTAGGTTCCTGAAACATCTTCACTTCTGGCAGCAAGACGTCCTGTCTGAAAGACTGGAAGACATATCTCTCAAGCAACTGCTGAGACCTGTCCACCAGCTCCAGTTGTAGTCCACGCCTGGGACTTGGCTGGCTTTGTACCAGCTGATCCGGACGGGACTGAGGTCTTCAACCAGCTAAAAGAAAGCCTCTTTGGTTCTACGTCCAGACCTGGTTTACCACTGAACCGCGGATGCGTCTGTGCTGTCCATGCATGGTGTGTGGGTGCTGTTCAGGAAACTGCATCCTAGGGTGTAGGCACACGTGAAGCCCCCAAAATGTATTTCCAAGTCCTCATTCCCACCAACTGCTGCACTCTGCTCAGACACTGACTGATGGTGTGCTGTCTTGGCTTCAGTTAAGAATCCAAAGTAGGACCTCACATCTTCCTTAAGCATTTTGCTGGGGGGCAGCTAAAACTTATTTATGTGCAATACCTACATCCATCACGACAAGCATGCTAATACAAAGCTGATCTGACCCGTGATGCACTGAGAAATGAAGCTGTCTACTACTCTTAATGCCATTCCCCAAGCATTTAGGTTTTTTGCCTCTAATGTTTAACGTTAAAAAACTAATTGACATAATGGCTCAAGCTGAGACTTCTGATGACCCTAGCTGACCCATTTCTCAGTAGTTCTCTTTAACTCTGATTTGTTGGTCTACTAGTTCAGATGCTAAACTGAAGGAAATATGCTATCCTGCATCTCTTGCTTCCCAGACTAATTCTCCTAATAAAAACAGGAAAGAGGAAGATTTCCACCCTGAAGAACAATTTATTTCTACTAACTGAACCAACAAAAAGCACTGATCTCTTTTCCACAATACTTCAGAAATGAATATGCACAAGATAGTTGCTAATACTTTAGCATATCCTGCTTGATACCTCTCTATTTCTTCCCCCTGCCCAAGCTTTGAGTTTATAGTTTTCCAAAACACATCAGTGACCTACTGCTGGGAAGACAGATTAGGCAGGCATCACATTGTATTAGTCATTATTTGTTATATCTCAGCCAAACATGAAGCTTGTAGGCACGATTAGGTTTTCAGGTTGTAGAACGCTTATCAGTTGCAGTATTCAGACATACGAGATAGAACATGGATGTTTAAAAATACACACCCAAACCAATAGATCTGGGAAGCTGTAAATTAGTGTGTTTCTTAGACAAACTGGCAACATAATTTAAAAGCTGCTGTTTGGTTTTTGGGGTCTTTTTTGTGTGAAAATCTGACAAATTCACTGTAGGCTCTTTCTACTATAGCATGTATATAACTGCAAGAAATACAGCAGCCATCAGGATATACATTTAATCTTACACACGCACACTGACACCAGACGTTTCCAAATACACTCCTTAGAAAGTACTGAAACACAGGATGAAGCTATAAGGACGTGAACTCAAAATAGTATTTGTTACCATGAATGGCCCCAAATAACTGACGTAAACTAATGGCAACTGTCTACATTATCACCAGGTTTGGAGTTCCTAGCTTCCAGTTTCATCTGCCACCCGTGACAGCACCTTCCTCAAAACTGGGCTGGTAAACAGCTTTTACATTTTGAATGGACCAGTTGACGTCCGTTATTCAATACTGTCTGCATATACATTAAGCAGGCAAAGGAAAGTATGGTTTTAAGTAGTTATGAACTTTATTTTTCTTTGAACTAGTGGCTGCAAACCAAAACCCTGAAGCTATTCAATCTTGGATGCCGTGTGGCATCAGTGTGCTTAAGAAATAAGCGCACCACAGGGCAATTGCTGCAGTCTTTCAGATTCTTTTTCTATTCATTCTCTGCTTTTCAAAAAAAAAAAACCAAAAAAAAAACCAGGATTTGCTTTACGCTTCATTATTAGTGCACGAAATCATGACAAGGGCATAAATGCTATCTATGTATAACTCAAAGGAGTAAGATACAGGGCAGCAAAGTAGAGAAACTATATCTGAAAAAAAACCCCAGAACGTTTATCTAGTGGGTTGTTTTTTTTTTCCAAATATTTTTCCTCATACAAACATCTTTCCATTCATTTTACAACTTCCATGTCAGTTGATCAGAATTGAGAGAATGGATATACACAAAACCTTCTATGCCATCTGGAGGTCAGTCTTCCTTGAAATAGAAAAGATAACACAACTTCTCATACTAACCCTTTTAGTTGTCAGCTTTCTGGAATGCTAACCTTTGAGGCTAACATTTTCCACTCTTCTAGCTAGCATCTTTACTGCAAACTATTCTATCATTTTCCTCACCTCTGAGGAAAAGACCTTTCAGAACTGGTAGGTAATTTCAACACAAAACACTGCCTGATGCAACATGATGACAGCAAAATGGACTGCATTCTAAAAATATTCTCAGAGCCTGATGTTGCAAAAAACGTTAGTGGGAACTTCTGCTGCTTGGTGGAATGCTAACTATATAATAAGATGGCCAAATTAATTGTGCAACTGATTACATGAATTACAATCTCTAGCTATGGCTACACAGTTTCTTTATTCCAAAATAAATATGGGCTCCTGCCAAAATAGCTGCCGCCTTCTCATGACCAATCCATCTCATCCTTTGCACCAACTGAAACTAAGCAATGGCAAAATAAACAAATCTCATATCCCATTGGAAATTATCTTTGATCCAGCTCCCAGTGCGACACCAAAACATCAAGAAGAGCAAAAGGAAGCTGGCAGGAATGAAAACCTGAGAAGAGGAAGAACACAATAAAATAATCATATCTGTAGCAGTTCATGTTCAATGCAGACAAGTGATGCATAGCCACGAAGATAACTGCAACTCAAGGTTAAAGTCTGATCCAAGAAAAAGGGGGAACTCATTGATATGAACTACACAGATCCAACTATCACTGCATCTTTACGGTTACAGATTCCTATTAGTTCTAGACCAGTGCGTTTCAGGAATTTTGGAGTAGTTCATGCAAAAAATAGTTTAGATAAGTCCATTTAAAAAAAAAACCCATTTACATTTCCAAAGCCAAGCACTCCAGCTCTTCTATGCTATGTGTATCTCTTGTCAAAAGCAAGCAAAAAAACCTCATTACAAACCTCACAATTTGATAAGGCAGAAATATGAGTCCGTGAATCAAGAAATACTTCTTCATGGCACATGGCAAGTCAAAGAACTAACATTAAAATAACAGCTGAAATCCAAGGCTTAAGGGAAAAAAAACCCTCACAACACATACACACCCCAATCCCTCAGAGAACAAGCCAACATACTTAATTCTTGTAAAACCTGTCTGTTTCACACACAGGAACTGAATTATCAATTTTTCAAATTTTTTTCCTATTTCCGTTGCACTTTGGCATACCAACTTTGACCAATGGTTTATTTGGATCTTCTGTAATAATCACAATATAGGTCATAAGAGAGGGTACAGGTGTATTTCCTTACTTAAAGCTGGATACATATGCCTTACAAACATGTTGATATAGGAAGCCATATAGTCACACTGCTACACTGTGCTGTCCTAAATGGCAATAATGGGAGAAAAAAGGTTTGGATAAGAAAGTTCCATTGCTCTTCCTTTCCTTCTCTCAACATACATGCACCACCTAACTTTCTAAAGCTTAGCACACCAAGACTTTGATCTCAAAAATGAAAAAAAGCTGAGCTTAGATCAGTTTAGCTAACATAAACCAGCCATAATAATGAAAATTAATCAAGTAAATTTAGTTAGATAGTTATTATCTCTTTAAATTTAGATGTTAGGCTTATTTATAGTTTAAACAGTGTATCAAACTTCAGGAATGCCATTAACAGTATTTCAAAAGTACCTGTTTAAATGTACTTTTGCATTTTACAGTGGTTTTCTGTTGCAGTGTACAGGAGAGTGAGGGCACTGGCACTGAGGTCTTGTGTGCAGTGATGCTACTAGTAGACTTGTGTGTAAACTTTCCCTATGTATGACTCAGTTTTTCTGAAGGTAGCACTTCCAGTGCTAGTACAGAATTCCTCTGGTGCAACTGCTACCTGCAGTGCTTGCGTGTGAATATGCAAGTCTCCCAGTCTCCAGTCAGGTGTCTCTTCTACTATACACAGAAGAAAATGAGTCCATACCTCCAAAGAGCCTATAATACAAGGCACAGACAAGCTACCATATACTCATATGAGAATCTAAGAAAACTCATATAATAATGGTCCACAGCTACATATGTATGCAATTACTCATATATACATAGTCTTTCGCACAGCCTTCCTTTTAAATCTTATCCCTGCAGCAAAAATTTTTCTTGTGCTCAGCTTACAATAAGTCACTAAAACTGTACCTTTGCCAGAAAGCACCACAGGTTCAAGTAGTCTGAAGCCTGGACTATGATAGCTCATGCCTTCCCTGAGCAGCGCCAACTAGATATTCTTCTAGGCAACACCAGACTAAAGCTCAAAGGACACATTTTGCCAGAATCCATTCCCAGGAGACTGGAGCTCTGCAGATCAGAGCTACGAAGTGCATTGCCACAGACCAGGGAACTGCTTCTGGCCTGCACTATTTCATTCATCAGAGACTTCTACTCCTTAGGATTATGGTTTGTAGGGAAGCGAGTGGAACATTTTAACTATACTATTTTATAATAACTCATGAAAGAGCACTAGTGGGCATAAAGACCCATTCTGTGCCTTGAGGAACATACTCGGAGCTGGCACGCCATGATACAACAGCTATGTGACCTGTGACCCACATCAGTGGGTCAGGAACTGCCTCTGGCACCTTAAGAGAGGCTGCCGCAGGAGCATTACATCATCTGACCTACCCTAGACTGCACATCCTGTCTACACCTGAGGGAATGTGAAGGAGAATGGCTGTGGGTGGAAGAAATTTTGGCTGTAGCTTCAAGTTTCTCTACCTCCATGCAAGATGACAAAACCCTGAAAACCTTAGGTTCAACATTGTGGCATGTAATTCACACGCTGCACAGATATATGCAAATAGCTCATAAGTCTGCTTTATCAAGGTTTCAACTCCATTGGATACAAAACCTTCTACCTTTTAATCTCCATATAGGGCTTGATCTTATGCTGTGTAATTAGGACTATCTAAACAGTCATCTAAACTTTACTGAGGAGAACTGGTTTGTCCAGGAAAAGACAGCTCAGTCATGAAATTAACCACAACAAATCTAATAACCAGATGGAAAACTAACACAGCATGATGCTGCAGACAGAATCCTTGTCTTCTGAAACTGAGCTGAACCTCCAGCAGCATAAATCATCTTCGAACTGTAATCTCTTGCCTTCTATTCTGAGTTGAAATCAGTATAAACAAATCTTCTAATAAAAGAAATGCTGCTAAAGTGAGGTTTCTTTCCTATTTCTCAAGTTTTCTGTATTGTGAGTGAAGAGACTACAGTGATGTATGAATTCTAGTAAAGTACCGAGGAACTCAAAAACAAGAAGCAGATCAGATGAGATCTGATTCTAAGGAAGGAGCCAGCCAATAGACAAACACAGTGAAAGCCCAAAATTCATTTACTCAGTTTCAGGAAAAACCTATCTTTGCTGGAGTTCTGTGTTAACTTCCCTTCCCTAGTCTCTTCTGATAGCGACCATATTGTTTGCAAGTCAGAGAGAAAACACTTTCAATTCCGTGTCAGGACAAAATTAAACCACCTGCCAAAGAAATAAACACTTAAGTTCAACTGCTTGAGCTGCTAAAATCAAGTTGGTAGTTCATCATTGATGTATTACATATTCATATTCCTAATCACAGCTTACACGTGACCTCGGTGATGCAAGAAATCTAATTTAATGCCCACCAAATGCCATTTAACCCATGGCCCTGGCAAGCATGCTCACTTTGTATTTGTTCTCCAATTTGGCAGGGGTAGGAATGTGGCCTCTCCTCCGGAAGGTTGTAAAGTGCTTGCACTGAGGGCATGGCTTGGTGCTGGAGTCAATGCGGCTGAGTTCCAGAAAATATTTATACTTGATGATGTCATCGTGGGGCAGGTTATAGAGGACAGTTGTTTCATCCAGGTGTTCGCTGCACTCTGTGATCGGGCATTTTATATCCGCTTGTCCCAGCTGCACCTGCATATGAAAAAACCCAGAAGAGCTATATGACCTTTTGCTTGGAAAAGGTAAGCAAGCATTTATGAATTTTGTAAGGAAATTTAATTTCAAGGTCCACAACAATGCTTAGACTATCAAGTATACTGTCTTAAAATTAGACTTGGTTCAAGCACACCGCATTTCTTCCATAGAATAATTTCAAACCAAACCAGAAAAGCTAATTACCTTTATGACAATTGCAGTTATTAAATATATATATAATCTCTGTGTATATACCATGTCTATGTTCCCCGTGAAACAAAAACACAAGTCCTAACTGGTAGCACCCATCCATCACTCCATGCTTTGGGTATAACAGTCAGTGCTCCACTACCATGGCTCATACAGGCTGTGAGAAAGCAGGCAGTGTAAACATTTATATACTGTTTCACTATAAAACATGCTGGGAATCACAGCACAGAAATTACAGTCAGTTTAGGATCATCAGAATCTAACAACTCTGACTCAGTGCTAATCTTGAGCTGGTTCTTCCTCAGTGAGCTCAGTGCCTCTGCAGTCTGCTTCCAAGAAGCTCCTTATATGCCACACTGCATACGCACAAAGTGCTAGCTGAGCCTGGGGCTGACCAAGTTAATAAATTTTCCCAGAACTTAAGAGAGCTAGAGTTAAAAAACCAACATCCAATCAAAACAAAACCTTAAAAAAAAACCCCTAAGGCAACCAAAACAAGAAGGCACAGAGAAGCAAAATCAGGTTTAGCAGGACTGAAAATGTTGTTGTTCAAATAAGCCCTGATGGTCCCAAGCTGATCCATATGGTCAGATATCTGCAACACATTTCCAGAGCTCCTGGATCAGAGGACAGCGCTGGACTCAGGACTGCGCTCTTCATGCTTGGCAGGCTGTAACATCATGCCAAACCAGCAGATCCTACATGGGCTGAGAGCAGAACAGTTGCATTTGCTTGGCACTGAGCCCAAGTCAATAAACTCTGCTGAATCCTGAGAGTCCGCAAGGACCCAGTTTGAGCATGTTTGCATCTGCCTCAAGTACTCTTGAATGAATGAGTGTTGATTCTGCAAGTGGAGCTGACCACCAGCCCAATTCCTTTCTTGGGGAGTATCTCCATGCAGAGAAAAAAGGGCTCAGTGGTGTAACCAGCACGTCCTTCTAGGTATTACTGCTTCAGGGTTAGCAAGTTTATTTCCCAAGTCTGCTTATTCTTTAACATGCTCCATTATGGGAATCTGCCAAACCATACACCAAATAAAGAACATTGTAGATTTGGAAGCAGATCTCACTGCTGCACAGCAGCACTGGAAGACACACAAGAGACTTCATTAATGCAGTATTTAAGCTAAGGAAGGAGGGGAAAAAACCAAACTCAAAGCCCTGTCACTGCTGCTTCAGCAATGGAGCCATATGGGCTCTAACTGAATCATAATTAATTTAGTTAGGAACCAGAGGATTAGAAGAGCCATAGCAAAATGGTATAAAAACCTATTTAAAAAATACCTACTGGACTAGTACTGTTCTTTCTGCAATGCAGCTAAACTCAAACAGGGCAAACAGGCTAGGTATATGATAGAGAGAAAAGCAGCGTGAGGACTGCAGTAGCCCATCCCAGACAGAGCACAGCAGAGGAGACCTTAGCAAGCAATCGTTGCTGCACGCCCTGTGCAGCCTCAGTTCAGGGTGCAGGCAGATTGGCCCGTGATACAGAGGAAAGAGAGCTCCCCAGCAATACACCTGCTCCTAGGAGAGAACTTGCCCTGAATTTCATTTCCAGCTCTAAAAGGTAAGCAGAGCCCTACCACATGCTATCAAAGCTAAACAAACCAACCAGCACTTACACAGAGCAGTGTAAGTATAGGAGGAGTATATAATCAAAGGCTTAAGAGAAAAAAAAACAAAATCCCAAACCACCACAAACTTCATGCTGGGAATTGTCCACATTTTATACTTGTGGGACACTAATTCACTTGTAGCAGCAAGTGAAAATTGAATTTGAAGATATGACATCAATAAAGTGACTCTTCTCAGAAGAATCATGCAGTACATCACAGAGCTGCGCTTAAAAAGATGATCAATCCAGCACTAGGACACTCAAACATGCTAAACTAGGAAAAAAAAAAGCTATTCCACTACTGCAAGAATTAGAGCAAACTTCTGCTTAGAGAAGTGTAGGTACAACAATTTAAAAACAAATAGTCAAATAAATCCCATCCACGACTACTTGAGAGTTTGGGGGTTTTTTTAAGCATTAGGAAAAATACTAAAAGAGGTGAGCCCTTTTGCTAAAAGTAAACTAGCGCACCATGGAGTAACTCCACACATTGAAGGCACGTTGTATCTGGCATCTAAACTATTATTTCAGAAGCACTCCTTATATCAAATGCTAGTTAGAACAAACCTGTATTAATAAGACAAAGGAATACAAAGTTGAACACTTTCTATGTTTCATGCCCCCATAGAATAGATTAATATATGTGGTAAGAGTTAAGTGTGGTTTCAGTGTTTATTTTGAAAATATGCTTTACATCCACTTGAAGTAAATAATTTTCATCCCCTATAACAGTTTCAGCCTTTCAAGTTAGGTAAAGATTGATCCTTTTCCTGTGTTTTAACAGGACTGAAATAAGCAGAGCTCATTGGCGTATTAGCAGTAACTTCAATGGAGCCTTTTCTTAAAAACAGTCCATCTTTGTACACTAGCATCAGCAGTTGATGTAAGTACAGCTTTAGAGGTAGCCTGTTAGGCTACCTGCTGCTGCAGCTCCAGGAAGTGCTATGGAATGGGAAAGAAAAAAAAATGTCTCTTAACATGAGTAAAAATAACTTGTTTTATTATCTTCTTTTATTTTTTAAAGACATTCTAAGACCTCTATCCTTCAGTATCAGCTCTTCACAAAGACAAATTCCTGAGTTTTAAGAAGTCTTTGTATTTCAAGATACCACCATGCATTAAGAACTTAACTCTCAGTACAGACAACAGTATGGTGTATTTTCACAGCATGAGGAAGGACTCACACAATTGAACTGCAATAGTGTTAAATGTCAGGCAGCATCTAGTTTTTACACCTAGCTGTGTTTCACTTCTGTAAAGTACCTCAGGAGGGGGTAGCTCTGCTTACAGTTTAAAAAGAAAAAGCAGTCTCAACTTCTATCCTACAAAAAAGTAGCATTTAGACTATCAGGAGAGAAATATGCACACTACCCTCACCCTTCATCATTGAGATATTATTTGAAAAGATTGGGGGTGGACACACGACTTGGACCCTGCATTCTTACTGGCCCCAAATGCAGTGATACCAGCAATAGAACACAGAAACAGATGGCATGGCACTTCAGGTCAGAAAATTATTCCCACCTCTGAGCTTTCTTTTAAAGGAAATTTTTGTTAGCTAGACAGAACACCAAGTTCAAACCAAAACAGAAAAGCACTGATTTATACCTGTCATTTAGCCTGGCCCAAGCCTAGTATAATATAACCTATGCAGGCTGTATTTGGGCAGTTTTATTATGTCTACATTACTTAAAGAAGGGGCCATTCTACTTTGAACTAAATACACACAAACAAGCGTTTTCTAACTGAAACTTTACTCTTAGTTCAGAGATGCCTATGCTAAGTAAGTCAGTAAATTGTTCTTACTTCTCATCCATTAATGCTGAAAAGAAAGCGATTAGTGCCATGTCTAATCTGTACCACCACAGAGAAATTCAGTTTCTAGAGGTGCATCAAATTCCCCCCTGTAAACTACCAAGGATGTTATACACTAAAAAAAATATTTTGGAAACACACATGCAAGTGAAAGGACAGTCTGGTCCACAGGACCTTCACATTCTAAAGGGGAAGAAACATGCATTAAAGTTCCCTCTATTTATAAGAAAATATCCACTGCTTTCTACTTCACCACAAACATTTTTGCTTGTAAACTGCAAATCAGTGAAGAATTACTTTTCTTGTAGGTATGGGAAGCAGAAAGTATCATTTTGAATTTGTTTTCTTAAAAAAAATAGTGGAAAATACTTGAAGGGTGGCTGACCATAGTTCAGGTCTCTGTAGTGGTAGGCGGTAGCCAAATAAAATCCAAGTAGACATGATTCAACAAGTGCAAACCAAAGACAGTGCAAAATTTTACTACGCATTTCGCACCTGTCTTTAAGGTTGTGGTTCCATGGCCATTTCTGTGGTTTGAGTGCTAACTTCAGCAGTCCAGATCCCATACTTCTAGTTTATGCCAGGGATATCTTAGCATTCTCTACCAAACTCATTTTACCAAAAGAAGCCTTAGTGGGATGTAAATTGCCAGACCCAGAAACAGTTTGAAATGGTGAGGATCTCTTGCACATTGAATTCAGATTTTTTTTTAGTTTTAATTTACATTTTCTGCTATGCCAGGAAATATCCAAGTGACCACCACAGCAACTAGAATGACTAGTCTTTCTTTGTAGACAGTAGAGAATGAGGAAGGTAACGCAGGCAATTCAAAGAAGGCGGCAAATGTCAGCAGTACCTCTAGGACACTTCAGGGTGGGGAGAAATCCCACTTTTTCCCACCAAGAAACCTAAATTCTCCTAGCATCAGAGTTAGTCAGGTAATCAAAGACAAAAAAAAAAAATTCTTTGTATTTGTAACATGTCCATTTTGAGTTGCATTTTAAATGGCCATTTATTATTCATAAAAGCAGAACCAGAGAATTCCATTAAAAAAAAAATCAGATTTCTGTCACAAGCTCATGCAGACCAGCCCTAAAAGAGTCCATCAGGATGTCCACCTATGTGTGTCCTCTGAGGACACAAAGTCTTTGTTCTCCTTTCACACTGGTACTACACACCTGGATAAAGTTATGACAAGGATGTGGTGGATCCTAGCCTATGTGACATTCAGAAAGAGAAAGACACTCGGGCCCAAACAGTGCAGACATGAGCAGATACCACCTCTTCTAGTCATATTCTTACAGGATTTGCGTTAACTTTCACATTGTCAACACAAAAGAATAGGCAGAGGCAAAATCTCAGAACCTTCGATGAATATGTTAATCTCTCATGCTTCAGGAGAAAAGCATGCAAAAGCAAGAAGCTGGGAGAGATCAATGACAGCATACATAATGCAACCCAGACACCACCAGTACATCAAAGGTTGACATTTCTGCTCCAAAAGTGTGGCTTCTGAATGCTTTACAACACATTTAAATGAGACATCAATTTAAGTTCTCCAAGTTCACAAACTCAGCCACAGGCTGGGATTCCAGCTTCATCCATGACGCTCCTAAGACCGCTTTTGGGAGCACACTTAAATCCGTGTTCTGGGACGGGGCAGCCACATACCAGAAAGGGCAGCATCCCGCACCACCTGCGCAGACAGCTATCTCGGCAGCTTTAGTCTCAGAAACCAACCAAAACTTTAACTGGCAAAACTAGCCTTTGCAGCCTGGAGCAAAACCCCAAACCACAGCATTTGCTTCCCATTCAACCTATTCTTTTTCCTCCATAGTCATGTATAGGACTTGCCTAAAGAACTGTAAGGATAAGGTAGCAAGACATTCTTCAGAATACATCATACTCAATATGTTTTTCCTAAAGGCCTTATTTGCTTTGTCATTTGATAATGTGCTGGCATGATGCTCTACTCTTCCCTTCCTTCCACTGTACCAGGCGTTACCTGCTCATATTGATTTGATGTCAATGTGAATGTTCTGTTTCTATTTGCCCTGTTTGCATAGGAATAGCATTTATAGAAAACTACTTACAGAAAAAAAAAAAACAAATTAGCACTGAAGTTCTCCTTTAGGAGATGTAAACAAGTAATTAACAACCTGCATGAGCTCCCCCTCTGCCCTTTCATCTTCTGTTAGTTTCTCTAGCATCAAGCTAATCAAAATGGAAAAGATGACAATGCTCAGCAAGGTATTTCAGAAAATTATGCTGTATTAAGTCATATTTCTGCCTGCTACTACTCAATTCTAGTCTGTTTCATCAGCAAGTATGGAGTTTACACGCTTTCTACTCTGTTTTTTGGGTGTCTATAGTGAGTGAAAACCCATAGAGGCAATGGTTACTCCTGTGGCCATACAAAACCAGGGCTGGCACGCCCAAACAGCTGCCCACTGAGCTTGAACACTCCCTGACAAAGAGGCACAACAGAGTCAGATCGGAAGACTGGCTGGCAGAAAGTTTTCACAACCTCTGGGAGGCCTGGAGCATGCAAGATAAAGTAATCTTCCATGTCTCCTCTGAGGGCATGTGTGGAGGCAGAGGGGGGGGAAAATCCCAGCGAAGCAATCAGGAGGAAGCATGTAGAGACCGCCATCCTTAGAGGAATTCAACCCAAACCCATAAGACTCTCAGCATTCATTAAAGGGAACAGGGAAATGCATGACAGGTTTCTTATTTTGTCCAGGTGTGCACATTACCACTGCTAGCTAAGTATGAGAATGGTAAATTTTATGTTCCTTAGAAGAACCCAAACGTGTGCATGAAAGTGCAGCTTTGAGGACAGCAGACAGACAGGTGTCTGCCCTTTTTGGGGTGGAAAAGAGAGGCAAATATAGCCAAGCCCTGACAGCCGTTGCTTCAGCCTGGGAGCAGGACCAAATGATCATACTAAAACTAAGCAAGTGTGGAAAGGGATTGCAGAAATGAAGCAATGGCCATGAGACCATCTGCATACCACAATACACGTGAATAACCCAGCCATACTGTGAGCAAGCCCTGCTCACAGGGGCTCAGTAGCATTAGGAAAGAAGCAATACCTTTGTAAGGTAATAGTTTTTGGGGCCTCGACCATCAGAATAAAAACATCACAGCCAAATAGCACATGATCAAAACAAACCAACTCCCAGAGCTGATACTTGTAAAATAACTAAGATAAATATCAAGTAACTCTTTAATCGGCAGGCTTAAATTCTGAGGAGAACAGCCTTTGTCCCACATCCAGCATAAGACTTGTAGAAATGGTCATATGTATTTGAATTTATCACCAGCCAAGCCAATCTGGATCTATTCTGCCCATCCGAGTGCTCTGGTAAGGTGCAGACAAACTGTGAAAGCCCAGCTGAAATCCAGAAAAGATGAGGAATGAACAAGTCAAGTGGGACAAAATGCTGACACGGCAGCAGCCACCAGCCATGCAGCAAGGGAGCCTTCCCCCTGCCACAGAGCAGTACCCACTGCATTCAGCGCTGGGGGGGGGGGGAGGCTGACCTGCAAAAAGCATAAAAGTCATGAGTGTTTACTGCAATTCATTTGAATACTTGCCTCAGAAAACAATAAATTAGGAGGACAAAAAAATTAGAAGGACAAAAAAACCCCACCACCAAAATCCTACCCTCCCTTTCAATAAGAAGTTCAATTGGGTCAATCTTCTTAAACGAAAGTGTGCTCAGTTACTTGAGCAGTGAATTTTTATCTATATGCCTGTCTCTTACAGAAGCAATGCTTAAAAAGGTATGTAGCTTTTTCCCTGTCTCACATACAAAAGAAAGTTCTGAACAGATAATGTCTAATCTCCACTGGGTTCAGGCTGGATTGGCTCAGATTCAGATTGTTCCAATGGAATAATACTGCTAACTATTAACAACAACTAGTATCACAACCAAGTTCTCTCCCATGCATTTCTTAAAGATGGACAAAAAGTTAGCACCCATAACAGCATTACAGGAGAGTGAAAAACAAGTTCTCAATCTTCATTGAAAAATATCATTTTAGTATTAAGGTGGAGCCAAGCAAAATCCTTCAACAATAGCAGCAATTTATCCTACACCTATGAAAAACAGGAGATCAACAGCTCATTCTTCTACTATTTAGCAGGCAGGCTCCCAGACATGAATGCTGGAAAAGGCTCCCAAGTTCACATTAGTCAACCAGCATTTCCCTTTCAATAAAGCAGGGCCTAAACCACCATACATTTGTACAGCCTTTTCAGTAATCCGTATTACTTAGCCTCTAATACATATTAGTCCTGCTATCATCAGCACTAGTCAATTGAACCTTTAGCTTCATCAGTAATGGCTGCTGTTACACTTCAGTGTTGTACCCACAGAAGTATTTCAGGGTGCTCAATATTTTCCCAGCTGAAGTGGCACTTACTGCAAAATAAAGACAAGCTCCAAAATTGAGGGAAGGAGTTAGGAGAGAGAGGCCCCCACCACCAGTCTCTCTACTCCACCCATGGCTACAAAACCTAACAGTGAGTTGTTATGGATGTGAGTGACGACTTATAAATAACAAGAACTTTTAACATAAATCACAACTGTTTTCTTGACCTCTCTGATAATCTACATTCCCTGGCCTGTAGAAAAAGAACAAGCATTTTATAGCTGTTCTTAAATCGCCAAGCTTTGCTTAAGAAAGCTTGCTACAACTACTTAGTTTCCATTTCTTTGCTAGGTCTAAGGTTACAGGCAAGTTTTCTTGTGCACTGATTAACAGAATGTTTTGATTCTTGAGCATCAGACAGGAAAACAAATTGTGCCCTCTTTATTTGACAAAGTTCATATAGGACCAGCAGAGTTGCACAGGTGCTAACACAGAAGAAAGCCTGAAAATAACTTTTTAACCAGCAGAAGACTGTCAAGAATGATAGTACCATACCTCATTTCTAAGACTTAGGGTGAAATACCAGAGGTTAAAATATAATCACTTCTTCAAATCAGATAAAAAAAAATTGTTTACGTATTGAAGCTGTTATAAAACAGCAAAGATTTTAATTCTAAATAGTTATTTTGCTCTGCCCTCCTGAAAAATGACCTAAATCAGCATACCAGTACCTATCCACAATAAAAAAAAGAGTTGCTTTTGGTGAAAAGCTGCTCTATGAAAGCTATCACAAAGTGAAACAAATAGGTTAACTTTATACAGCTCAAAGGGATAGAGGACTAGCGTACATACTGACACATTTTTAAGGATAAATTCTTCCTGGAAAAGATTAATGCCCATACACCATTACTTGGACAAACCCCTGATAATGTGGTAAAGCTTCAATTTCATGAAGTCCTGAGCCTCCAAATGCATTTTAATACACATTTAATGCAATGACAGATACAGCCATAACAGGGAGCAAATGTACAAGATCAAGATGTGCGAACAGCATAGCCCTCTCTAGGGAACAGTTTGAGACACAAGCTTAAGTGGCAGCTCTGATCCATTTTTTGAGATGCAAAAGTGAAAGCTAAACAAAAGCGTCACCATGGCAGGAGCAAATTACCCAAACAGTTAAACTGTTACCTAAGATACTGCAGCAGCAAACTATGGTACAGAAGATAAATCCTCTATACAAGCTGAAAGAACAATTCTGCTCCAGAACTGATCTAATACAGTAGAGAGTACCACTGGTCTAGTGTGTAGTGATTTCTAAACAGGGTATTTAACAGCCAAACTATTGGACATAATTATCCTACTGATCTAACTCTGGCTGTAATTCCAGGAGTTGTTACCATGTTGGGTTAATCTCCCTGACAGTTTGCCAGAATTGGGTCCCAACTGAAAGTGAAAGACAGCCTTCAACTGGATTAACAGTGTTTGTGTATTCATTGCTGCAGACTGTCACAAGTGGCTAGAATCTTTACAACACCATAAAATAATTCAAAATAGCAAAACAAAGGGGGAAACAGACAACACAGATGCTTTACACCAGGAAAACCAAACAACTGTATAGAACAATATACTCTGCCTACTGCTTTTTCATAAAGTAAACAAAACACAAAGCGAGCTCATTTAAATTCCTAAAGGTGGTTCCACTAGCTGATTAGGCTGTTAAAATACTCATTTTCACATCAGGACTGCCACAAGAGAAGAAATTACCATTTGCCATTTGTTCCAAGTTCTCTTTATAATAAAACAACCACAAAAACCTAAGCACCACTACTTATTCACTTGCTGTTTAAACATGTAAATCTATGCCTAAAAAAAACATACAACAACATAACATGATCTTTACTCCAAGAGAGGAAGAGGACAAGAAGGGGAGATTTGATGAAAAGAAGGAAGCAGCATCCACTTTAGCCTTTATCAAGAAGCCTGTCTTTCCCACAAGTCACATCTTTTCTCTCCTGCAGTTTTTCCCTGGAACATAAATGTACTCTTGCCTGACATACAAAAGGAGGCGGGAAGAGTCTACTCTTCAAAATGTTCTGAATCCACCTGTTTTCCTTCACTTTAAAAACACACTTGGAGAGGCTAGCTACCCTCTGAGCTGTTCCTGCTGCCCTGTACTTTGTCCAGGGAAGGCTCCACACTTCTGAAGTCTCCTTTTAATGTGTACCTGCACCAAACAGTGGGAGCTGCTGCTGAGATCTGCTGTCACTGCCACCCAGGAAACTGCTGCCACGAAGCACATTGGTTTTCTGCCCAAAAGAAAGACAGTATTATTTGTATTTGTGACTTCTGTGGTTTTGGGAGCACACCCAAAGACAAAGATAAGCAATGTGTTTGTTGTGTACTTCTCACCAAAGCATTGCCTGCAGATGATGCCAAAAAAAGATTGAAAACACTGTTGCATGAGAACAAACACTGCTGTGTTCATTTCCTAGTAATTTCAGTAGTTTTGGAATTTCTGTCCACATGTACCTACTTTTCATTCCCACCACCTCAATACACTAGGGGTAAATATACTATAAGTATCGTAAAAGCTGACAATTTCTGGCAGCACCAGTAGGACAAAAAAATTAGCTTGACAAGCCCAAATAAATTTTCCAATGGTTAAGACTTCTAGTACTTGTTAGAACATGACTCAGCACATTGCTTGGTGGCAAGAGATCAGGCTCAGTGGCTTTCCCACCCTCTTATTCCCAATTGGATAGGGAGGGATGGCAGATCCCTCCAGAGCTAGTCCCTGGCACTCCCCCCTGACCAGTATGATCAGCTGATACCCCACTGTGTGCCCATGCAACTACATTTCCTACAGATCCAGTGGCTCACTGAACTTTTAGTACCAAGTGATTAATTATATTAGCATTAAGACAGCACCTCTGAAATTCAGAGGTTAACCAAGTGACAGTCACTAACTTTCTTCTCTCCCACACTCTATGTATTCCCTACATAAACGGGAGGTGACAGACAAAACAGCTGAAAGAGCACATACCAAACAATGTTTTTGTCAATTTATTTTGGGAACAGAGTTATCTACCCAAACAGCAAGAAAAAAGTAAATGAACAAATTATTAAAATTTAACTAAAACATAATCCTTTAAAACTGGGTGACTTAGGTAAAAATGACAAACCCAAAAAAGCCAAAGGATGCTTACCCTGAAACTTACAAGCCACTTGTTGTCAGGCAATGGTAAGGCAGTATCAAGGGAAAGTTTAAGAACTTTTACGAAGTCATTTAGATTTAATGAAATATCTTTTGTTAAAGGCAAAAATATTCCTTTGTTGTACTCTGGTGCATAAGGTATCCTAATCATAAAGCCATTTTTAATAACGAGGTCTCTGGAGTCTACTTTCAGCCTCTACTGAAATACATGTTTAGTACAACCATTTAAATGTAAATAGGCTAAGAATTATAGAAGACTGAGAAAAAGCCATATATATATAATTTAAGTGGATTAGAAAAGTGGTTGAATGTTCCAGCTGACCAATGATTCTCACAAATTATTAGTTTTATCTCATGCTCTCACATGCAGAACAATTGTACAAGTTTTGCACAACTAAAATTACACATGAGGAAGTCTGACAAAATTACATCAGGAAACCAGTAAATATTAATAAAATTCAGAAAAAAGTAAGAAACCCTACACCAGTGCTAATTTCCATATACTATGCACACTTTGTGTGCTAAGTACAAATGTCTATACTTAACAATAAGTAGAAGTTACAGTTCCATTTGCCTTCTCATTTGCCAAATTAGCCAGTAAGAAAGAACAGGTTAGCAAGTCTTTCACCAGATAGGAAGAATAATAAAATAGAGATCATAAAAGCATTTTTTTAATGTGCATCCTCAGTTATTTCTGCACACAAAATCCTCTAAAGTTATTAATTACCCACTATAGCATATAAATATCTTGCTAATAAGAATACCTTTTTCCTAATAGTAACTTCACTTAACTCAAAGCATAGATCCTAGTGATTTTGAGTGCCAAAGGTGACTTCACAAACTGAGTCACTGCAGTAAGTGGTCATCTGTGAGAACTCTGGATTAGGGTTCTTGGCTAGGATTACCCTGGAAGGCTCTAACACTGCCACGAAAAACCAACAAGAACAATGCAGTTTTACCTTAACTATAACATTCTTCTCTTTCATCTCACTACTCCTAGACTTATGAAAGATTTAACAATCCTCATTCTCCAAATCAGTTGTATGTCAGGCTATCAGCCTCTATGCACTTTGCCAGCAAGCTGGAAATCGGTCATCACGAACAGAGGTAAAAAAAACCTGACGCTTGAACCTGGCAAATAAATCACTAGCAGTATTAGGCAGTTATTTTGTGCTGATCAGCTGTGAGAAAGATTTGCCAGAGGAGAGCTCATCCTAGGCAGAGCAAACACAGACAGCAAGCAAAAACCCTGACCCTCCACCAAGCTTCTCACCAAGCTTCTGGTCTCTCTGTGCCAGGCTTCCCCACACCAAATTGTTCTTACTCTTCAGCAAATCAGCCTTGGTTAACCCTCATCCTCCACATCAGAAGCCTTACAGAACTCATCAGCATGCCAGCTGCCTTTAGCTTCTATATCCTGAAACAAGGCTTCCCAATCCATTTAATTCCTCTACCACTTTCATGCTGCTGTTCTTGCTATGTTTCAGTTTGTCTGCTCTTCCTGGACAGCAGTAAAGGAACATGTACGCACACCAAAGAGGTGCCACTCTGCTCCAGGACTCAGAGGATATTACAGGCATCTAAAGCAGCCAGGATGGACAAAAAGTAAATCTTACTCCAGTTCCAGAAGACTGGGACAGCTTGATGTCAGAATCAATAGTGAGTTAAGCCACCTAATGAAAAACCTGCATGTTTAACTGCAGTTTTTCATTATATATCACTTGATTCTTTGTGGAGAGCATTTGCAAACATCAAGACAAACATCCTTCAATGTTGAGTTCCCCACTCAATCACTCAAATACTGAAGATTTTTAGTGAAATAGCCTAAATGTAATATTCATATATATATATTTATTCATATATATATATATATACACACACACTGGCAGGAACAACAAAATTAATAGGTTTTTCCAAAGTTCACACTCTGAGGTATCCAAACCAACTCTTACCTAGGATTTTTTCCACAGATTCAAGTGGGATGCCACATCTCCATTTGGAAGAAACTAAAAAAAAATAATCTAGAAACCTGGGTTAGGATTGCTTAGATTCTAACAGCAGACAATAAATTGCAACTATGATAAATGGAAGATGCTTTTACTTAAGAAAAAAATGTACCTGTTGAATTTGCATGGGGCTTCAATGACTTTAGCTGTGATAGCAGATAAACATCTTACAATGGAAAGTGGTAGATTCATGTCCTACATAGACTAGACAAACTGCACATGTACAGTACTAACTACTGCATAACATAAGTACTTTTAAGAGACACTTGTAAAGTAAAACCTGTTGACCCAAAATCTGAGTGCAGCACAGCAAAGAAAACCTAGCCAAACAGCAGCAACACTTGAGAACTAACCGGATAACAGGAACATTAAAAAAAAAGCAGAGGGAAAAGCCTATAAGAAGAGACAGAAGTTACATAAGTAGTTATAGAAGTCAGTGTTACTCTACGCAATATTTATGGGTTCAATGCTCCCTCAAAAACCTAGAGTTTAAGCAAAAAAGCATTTTTGGAATTCTGCAAGTTTGCAACTAGTTTCAGATCAAACAGTACCAAACTCCACCATCCCCTTCCCCCAAAAGTTGAAGCAAATCTGATTTTTAACGTAGTTTAAACTGGAATTAACTAGCAGGCACGATTCCAAGGTTTTCCACTGTGGCCATTATAGGACAGGTAAGTCTGATCAGCTACCATAATTCCATATTTTTCCAGTTAAAAAAAAAAGCCAAGAGCAATTTCTTGTTTCCTTAGATTTGCAACACATAGTATTAGCACAGTTGACATATCTGTTGTACAACGCAAGGCATGCTACATTCAGCTAACTTCTCCAAATCCTATTTCTCCCAAAATACCATTTATTAAATGCAAATTAAATGGTCAAAGCAATATTGTGCTCAATCAACACTACATTTCACACTTTCACATGGTGTGTTCTCCAGATCGAATAGAGACAGCTGCTCTTTTTTAAATAAAGCTTGTTTTCTTTTTAGTCTCATTAGCACAGCCCTACCTGCCCAGCTGTATTAGTCACTTCCTGCACAAGCACTCGATCAACTAGATGGAATCAAAGCACCTCTTATTACATCCAACACAGTATATAGGTTTAACTGAAACACTACAGGCTATTAATCAGGCAAACCTGTCCTCTGTGCCATCACACGAGGGTGTCACCTGTGAAACATTCTGGATAGAAACTCCACTGCTTCAGAGACAGACCAATTCCTTTTCTCAACACCTTCTGACCTCAAACCAAATTAGGGGGGAATTTTTTTTTTTTTTAACTTTACCCTCTTCTCCTCACTTCTACAGCTTGAAAGGTAAGAAAAATGGAGAACAAACTTCTGCTACTTGTGGGCAGGTCTTCAAAAGCTGAGCTTAATCTTCAAAACCAGCACACTGAAATTACAAGCAGCTGTTGAGTAAGAGTAACACAGAATAGTTCAGAAAAGATACAAATCCCAAGTCTTCCCAGCCACTGGTAACAATGCTTTCCATGATCTCACAGTGAGGGGGGTAGAGAAAAAAAAAAACCAATCTGTAATTTTACTGACATGAACACAAATCAGCCCCCACTCCAGAGATGTACAGGGATAGCAAGGAACAGTGAAGAGCTGCTTAAACCAGCTGTACTTGATGTGTTAGAGGTTCAGCCTTTGCTCAAGTGTCCAAGTTCCAAGTTTAACACTAGAGTATGACACCATCAGTACACAGCACAGTGTAGAGACACGGATCATACTTGCTCAAGAGCAACTGGACAGGCAAAAGGACACGACATCTGACTACACAGATCCTCCTGCAAGGAAGTTTCTCTCCTGGTCAGTTATACATCGTTGGTAAGAAAAATACGACAAATACTCCAATGATATTACCAAGATAAGAGTCCATGGCTGAATAACTACTCTTTCCTCCAACAAAAAAACAACCAACACATAGCAACAGATGTTTTATTTTTTTTTCCAATACAAATGTTTCACTTTGATATTATATTAATGAATAATCTATATTCACATTAGTGAATGTGACCACATTAGCCTTAAGTTGTGTAAACCTCTACCTTTTCAGAGTATGACTGCAAATACTGTGACAAGAGGATCACTATGGAAAGGAAATACCATTTTAAAAAGCTCCTGAGAGTGGAAAGGAAGTTCATCCAGGAAAAGGAAGAAGGAGAGCAAAAGTTAGAGGCTGGTGAGGTCACTGTCCAGGATCTTTACAGCCCTCATTAGATAAGCATATACCTTTTGAAGGAGCTCAACTTCCTGTCATAAATAATGGTTTTATTACCCACTCAAACTGAATATCAGCCAGCCAATTCCTTCACTTCATCTGCCTTTTGTATTCCTTGGGCAGTACTTCTCCATTTTTCAAGCATTTCAATAGGACATTACCCAAGATATACTACTATTTTACATATTCCAGTTGTAGTTCTCATCCGTTTTTCTACAAAGGCTTACATATATAAAGTAATCCATTAAAAAAATAAGCTTACATCTTCCAAAAATGTTTTTCATGTTTCAGTGCCTTACGGTGTCAGCATGTATCTGTCTTCATGTTTGGACAGATTTGTTCAAATCCAGAAATGAGTTTGTCATGATCAGATTAGTGCCCGATACCGATTTCAGAGCCAAAAATTAATTCAATTAGTGCTTCCATGAAATTTAGCTTCCCAGACAGATTTCACTGATGACCTCAAAGTTACTACACAAAACTAAAGCCTGCAAGAGACAAATTTAGTCTGGTATAAACCTAACTTAACAGCAAGTGAATAAATATACCCTTTAATGCTGTACATCCTCAAAGGTACAAGCACATGCAGGATACTGAAATGCAAGACTTGTGCTTGGCTACCCATACCCCACTTCTGTTAAAGATTTGTTGATTTTCCTTGCAGACCTAACGTCTGCATAAAAAGCATAACAGCTTTAAAATTATTCAGGTAGCTTGCTGGTATATTTTGGGATGAATACAGCAACTCAACATTTACTACATCTCAGTTAAACACTCACTGTGTGTACTAGACCAGGCACAGAGCCAGGATGGATTTTACCAATCTCCAGCAAATCACCTTGCAATAACCTTCAGTTACCAAAAGACTACCTGCTAACCACAAGTACTTTAAAGATGCTAAAACTGTTCAACAAAACTTGTCAGATATTGGTATCAAAAACTGGAAGGGGAAAAATGCCTTAGAATGAGACAACAAATCCAGAACAAAGACGCTGCAGCCTGTCAAGCAAGGCATACAACTAAACTAAAGATTAACAGAAAGACAAGGAAGTTCAACATCCAGCTACTAACTCCCAATAATTTACAAAGGTAACTACAGTTTCACCAAAAAAAAAAAAAAAAAAAATCAAAACCAAATCAAACACCCAATCTCAGAGATTGTTTTCCAGCGTTACATAGCTTTTCTTTGGTACTTTAACCATCTGTTCTTGTCATTGTTTTCACACAAAACCACTCTGTGGAAACCAAAACAATCACTAATTTGCTAATTGTTCTGTCTCATAAGTTTCTTTAAACAACACCCTGTATGAATTCCCTTGGAGAGTTACTTCACAATGGCACATTCTATAGCCTAGGTCAACTCAGGTAACAGCAATGCAGTGTCTCCTCCACCAGCAGAAGGGCACAGGGAAGAGATTACTTGGAAATCGCACCAGCTAAGCCAGATCAGTCTAACTAAATGAAAATAGTTTTGAAATTTACTTAAGAGTCATTTCTCCCAAAATAAGGGCAAGACATTTGACTTCAGATTCATTTACAGACCACAAAATGCCAGACAGAAAGCATGATACAAAGTGCACTGCTTGCAAGTACATTTTGAGCATTAGAAAATCTTTCTCAACAGAGTGCACTTAGAGAAGCACAGGCAGTTTTCCCATCCAAACAGGCCAACTTCAGCCCATAATGGTGACACAGCAAGTTCTTTCTGATAGCATTTGAAGGGGCTGGCTTTGAGAACCATTCAGACACTGCACCACTCTTCCTAAATTAAGAGACTGAAAGGGCTCTCTCAGGTCACTCCCTTCTGTCCCAAATATACAGGCTCACACTGATTTCTAACGTAACTTAACTCATTGCAATTTTTACCGTCTGTGTTGTGCTAGAACATCTAAGGAAAGTACCTAACCAACTTACTCCCTCTTACACTTAGAAAGAGCAGTCGTTTCTTCTCCCTATTCTCTATATGCTAAAATAAACAGCTCTGAATCTATATGACGGCAATCTTCTCACAGTTCTTGTAATTTTTCTTAAACCCTGGCACCCAAGATTCCAAATAAAGCTTTGCCATACACAGTAGCCTCATCGCTCTCCTTTAAATTATACATCCTTAAATTGCATTCACCTTTTTAGTGGTTCAATCATTATTAGTCTCTCTTGCATCATCTTTTATTAACTCAGACTTATTGCCTGCTACTAATGTTACAAAAGTCAGCTGGGCTCCTACTTGAAAAATGAAAATAACAAAAAAACCCTGCCTTGCTCTCTCTTTTCACCATAAAGATTGATAAAATTAGATTAGATCACAAGTCAATACAGAAGCTAAATGGTAAGCTAGAATCAGAATACTTGCCATCGGGTGCCAGCTCATTATTAATAAAGGGTAGCTCTCCTACACTTCCCTCCAAACTCAAACATCTCAATGCTTCTCACTAAGAAACATGCTTCTAGCTTGTGAAAGCTGTAATAAAGCCCACTCATGCCAATATACGTGCAAGTGTGAATTGCATGCAGCTAAGAAAAATTCTATAGTCATTGTAATAGGCTTAATTTTTCCATGGGTCGAAACCGACAACTACAGAAACAAAAAGTCAACTCTAGTAGAAAAGCATACACTGGCATATTAAAGATTTGTGTTTCGTTGTCTTATTCAAAAGGAAGGTTATTTGGGGTTTGTGGGGTTTTTTTAACTTTTACCAACCTCAAAAGAACCTTTACGAGCAAGATCAAGATGATGCACACCAGCGCTTTCATGACTGCTGTACTTTGATCTGTTGCACGTTTTATAATAGCATCACATTTAATGACAGTCTTCAGGCACTTTGTCTTTGCAGAAAAAGACTGCCCCCACTCCCCTAAAAAAATCACTCCACAAACACACGCTATAAAATACCCCAAAATCCCTCTATCATTTTGAGCTCTACATCTATTTATTTGTTATTCAAAGAGGTAAGGAGCCACAAGGAATTCTTTTGAGAGTTCTTTGGTGAAGGAAATATTTCTCTCAGAACAATAATGATCATACTAGGCACTGCTTGGCTGCAGCAAGTTAAAGCTGTTGAAACAGTCAAGATCAAAAAAGAGGTTCCTCATCTTCAAGAATATTCACATGAAAAACTTCACTTGTAAAACTTCTTTAGGAATAATTTATTATACGTTGTAAAACACTCGGGGATGTTTTAGAATTCCAGCTAGTTGAGAGCTCCTTACTCAATGATTCAACAGTCAGCAGACACAGGACTAGCGGGTACCTGCTGGGCTAGACTGGAAACCTGAGTGCTGCAAGCAGCTCAGAGAAACTCTGGACCATGCCAGGATGCCTGTCCAAGAGCTGTGAGCACAGACACACCTTTGGGCACTGGACAAGCCATGACTTCCATCTGGATAGTGAAAGATGAAATGATGCAGCAAAAGGATCAGAATGCAGTTTGATTTCATCAAGCTCCAATTAAAACCTCCACACATTGTCACATTCAGCACGTGCTGTCCCCTTACCTCAAGCTGCCTCTTCAATAGTTTTGTTCTGACAGGCTGTCACAGTTGCTACAATAAATGGCCTTGCCTAGCCACAGACAATATTTAGTACCACTCTGTGGTGGAATAACACTTGCACACTGTGCATGAGACAATTAGGAACTTGGTAAGATCACAAAAAAAAGAGAAAGAGTAAGACTGATTAAGTTTAACACAGATCAGTTTTTCTGCAGGCTGATCAGATGATGCAGAAGCAGTAAAGAACAAGTTGAAGGAATGGTGAGCAGCACTACCAGCTAAAATAGCTGTAAATTTTCAGCCTTAGACAAAAGGTCTGCTTTTCTTGATATAGAAAGGAAAAGCATAAGTCTGGAACTCATTTTATGTTCTTAATGTACTAGAAGCGGTTAGGGGAGCTCCTCATGATGCACTAAACATACTTCAGTCAGGATTTGCTGAGTTACTCTCACAAAGCAAACAGCAAATTAAACCTTCACATGAAATACCTACTGAGCCACATGCACTGTAACGTTCAGTGGCAGAAGTCACAATTCACTACAAAAAAATTTTAAATCTTAGACTGGGAAGCTGCCAGTTATTTAAAATAAAGTTACAGCTCAAGACAATGTCTTGAAAGAACAGACATATTCAGAAGTTTGAAAACTACTCTCAAGTGTCACTAAAAAATACAACAGAAGCAAATCTTAATCTACTTTCCACTATGCAAATAGGTCAAAGTGTCTGAGGTTGCTTAATTTCAACTGCCTATATGTATACTTTGAGATATCCAGATTTTAATACTGTGTTTTACTTCAGCTATGTTGAGGTTTAGATAGTCACACATACATCAATACCCATAAGTGTCTAACAGCAACAACCATTTAGGCAGAACTCCAGTGTTTTACAACTGATTTTCTAGCCTTACTCCTGAGGAGGATTAGTTCACCACAATAAAACCAACACAACTCTTCCTGGAGTCCTAACATCTACATTTTGTAGTTGGTACACAACACTTAGCACCTAAATACTACATGGGGCACGTTCACTCTTCTATGGATCCATCCATTCTAGAAAACTTTGAAGTTGCACATTCTTTACCCTTTTTTAAGCTGTATGCTAATACCATAAAGTTAACTAGACAGTTTCCAAGCTGTTGCACAACTGAGCTGCAAATGCACTTGAAAAAGCACTGAGCAGTTTATATACTTTGCATCTAAAGGAGTACTTCTAAGCAGAAGAATTATATCTAGTACTGCACAGGTGTGCTGGAATGGAAACGCACAAGGTGTCCCCTCCAAGGCACACTGACACAGCAAGCAACTAAGCGTTAAGAAGACCTCCCCCACCATTTCTTTGCCCTCACAGATCACCAACAGTACTGACCATAGCAAAGTACTACTTTTTGCCTTTTCTTAAAAGCAGCACCTCTCGCACCATCTCTGTAATTGTGCCACAGATAGAATACTACACCTACCTGTTCCATCCCTCTCTGTTGCTTATAGAGTATAAAAGTTGTCCAGCAAGACACTAACTCATCATTTTCTATACTCTGAACCGTGTTTAAATTTTTTTTTTCCTTTTAGGTTCGATTTATTTCCTACCCACCCTCATCTAATAGGAAAACAAAGAGAGATCTAGTCCCATTTCATTTTCTGGCCATCATTTACCTAACTGGCCAATATTCAGCTGCAGGTTTAAACAGAAGCAAAAAAATCCACCTTATATATGGAGGCCACCAGTCTCCATGATTACCTTTTGTTTTATGAAAGCTTAACCTGAGCAAGCCCACCTTCTGGGGCAAACAGATTCTTACATCACTAAGCTCTTCCCATCCTGTCAATCATCTTCTCGCTCTTCTTCCTTCCTCGTATTGTGTGAGCAACCTCACAGAGCCCCATCACAGCTGAAAGAGTTTGGACAGGACTTCCCTTTCCTACAAGCTAAAGGGACAGAGTCATTCACACTCCCATCCTACAGGTCCCTGAGCTGATATTCCACCATTCCTATCAGATGAGGGAAGCAAACCTACCAATCTAGAGAGGTATTTGCCTTGGCTCCTATTTGGTATCATGTCAGTAGTAGAAAACAATACACAACGGCATCAGCTTGACTAGGCTTGAGAGACTGAAACTTTGCCCCTTATACTTTCCTCTACAATATCCAATATAGTTTGTACTGTTCTTAAAAACACCACTGGGAGAAGTGGGTAATGGAAGGACAAAGATATTTTTATTATTTCAATCAGATAAAAGGCATTTGCTGTTTTACAGCTGCACTAGGCAATCAGCTATCAGGAACATAAGGCAAAGGAAGTAGGACAGCTTCAGAAATTTCTTGATCTTTTAGTGACATTTTAATTTAGGAAGTCCATAGCCTTTCTTACAATTAAGTAAATACACACGAGCAATCCTATAACCCAGCAAGCCTGTCAATGAAAACACACACCAATGTGAAAATGAAGCAGCGAGGTAGCTAGTAAGGTAAACATGGACTTCAAGACATTTCAGTTTCAATTCCAAAAGTGTCTTAAACTATTGTTAAACTTCTGACCATCTTTTCTACTACCACCATCTCAGATCCTACAGACCAGAGTTCAACTGGAAACCTTCTTAGCTGTAGGAAGAACAGCCACTCTTTACCCCTCCTTCCGTAAAACACCCTCTAAAAAGGAAGGCCACATATTCCAGTTACACATCTGGCAAAGACTTATGGAAAAAATAGGAAATCATAGCTAAAGTAGAGTAAGCTTGCAGCTACTTTTACATGGGGAATAAACACCAGAAAAAAGTGGTAGTATACTGGCAGGGTATACTACAGACACTAGAATTAGGCAATATTATCATTCAAGAACATTGCTCAAAACTAGTTTAAGTATATCCAGCAACGCTTGATTTTGTAAAACTTTTTTCCAGACTTAAGTTTTGCGTCAAAATGGATCCATCAGCAAGCATTCAAGGGAGACTGAAAGCCAGCTATATGCCAAGTCAACTTTAAGATGAACACTACACTCCTGAAAGTACTTGGGTATCATCCCAAACTGTGCCAATAACCCTTGTCTGTTGGCTACACAGAAGCATTTCGGCACTAGCACTCCATACGACACATTAGGAGGACAAGAGAGACTTTCAGAAGCTGTTTGCTGAAAATGAGGCTGAAGAAGTTGAGATGCTTCTGCAGCTCATGGGCTGCTCACAGCTGATAGACCAGGTCTATCTACCTCTTCTGCCTCCTACTCAGGAGCACGGCCACCTGACACTGACTGAAGTGGTTGGTTTGGTTTAGAAAGCCTGTAATCCAGCAGGTAATGTATCCTCTTCTCCTTCTGTACCTCTCTCCCTTCTTTAGAAAGGTCTGCATTCTTGCAGCTTCAGCTGGAGGGTGGTGGCTCACCCCAGCATCACCTCCTAGCAACTCACTAGCTAGAGTTAGAGCATGTTTTTGAATTAATAGCCCTTGCAAACACAGAGCTTCTCTTCCATTGAATGGCAGTGGCCCTTCTGAGCTCTGGTTTGACTCAGGGTACAAGCAGCTCATTAACTATCAGATGATTCAGCACTTGGTGCCTACTTTTCTGCTGCCTGGTTTTCATCAACAACCAGACTACAGCTTTGAAAGGGTATAATTTACACAATACAATTGGGTACCTGAAGAGGCCCACAGGTGTCAAATCCCTCCAGATCCAAGCCAGTATGAGTTTTAGGCAATATGGCCTCCTAATAAGTTCTCTTCTTTGCGCTATGGTTTTATTATCACATTCCTCACAAAAATCCTGACTGTAACAGCCTGCTGTTTTTTTCTCCAGGTCTTTCAGGAAGGGATCATGCTTAGATAAGAAAGGGGACACAGAGAGAGGAAGAGTAACAGAGTAACATGTCCCAGGCAGAGGGAAGACACCCTCTATAATTTGTGCTCAGAAGAGGAAGGCAGGATTTTAGTCTCACCAAAACCATCCATGCACAAGAGTCGTATGCAGCCCTCCTCATCCCCAGCAATCCCTTCTGATTTACTCACAGACACTAATCTCATTAAAGTTCCTATAATTAAAGCACCATAATATCTGATTAAGAGAATATAGTACGCTGTTTAAATGAATTCACACAAAGTCCTTTAATATAAGAAGGACTGCTCTAAGAGAATTACAAGTTTTACAAAATAAAGCAGCACTAATGAGTACAGAATCAAAACTGGATTATCAGGTTTCCTAATTTGCATGCAGAAAAAACAGGCAGTTAGATCACCATGATTTCTATAAAACTTTTACAGGCACTTTATAGGAAAAGTGAAACAAGTATAGATACAATTACACATATATAGCTTCAAATATTTATTAGAGAACATACTGTACTTTATAGATGCTAGGAAACAGCAAATGTTATTTTGGTCTAGTCAATAGTTTTTAAAAGTGAGGACTGAGATTGTTGTTCTGAATAGCACTTGTCAGGTTTACAGATTAGGGAGATGAGAAACCCCATGTAAACCTTCGCCTCTTTACCAGTCCGGGATCAGTTAAATATAAAAACCTGGCTATACTTTAGGTCTTTTCTCTATCTTAAGTCAAAATTCTTCCCATAATTATTTGTTTATTTTCAAAGAAAACTTTTGAACGAACAAATTTCACCTCTCCCCCCAGCCACATAAATGGACAAAAAGCAAAACCAGGCACAAATACTCCCTCTGACTCAGGGGTTCAAGCAGCCAGAAGATGTTAGGAAGTGAATCACTCATTTAGCAAACCTATGTGTGCACACAGCTTCTGGAATAACCCAAGTTTGGTGCCATGTTAATTACATGGAGAGAAAGATGGGAAATGAAGGAGACATGAATGCAATATTTCATCTGCGAGATCGAGTGCCCAGGCTATTGTGCCTACTGTCCTCATTTTGTATGCTGGATTCCCAAGTGTAGAAGCTTGCAGCTCTCGGCAGAACAAGAAATGCTTCCTCCACCCTTCTGATCCCAGCCTCACTCAGCACTTACCTGAGAGCCCATGGAGATGGTCTCCATGAGCATCACAGTCCTGGAAAAGCAAATGAAATTTCAAACATTCACACTTTTCAGCCTCATTCGTTTTATACTTGCAATTAAGCATAACAAGAAAGAACAGCTTTGAGCTGCATCAATTCCTGGAGTTAGGGCTTGTTAAAACCAAACTCAGGCTCGGTGGGATCCACTCCAGGTCCTAAAATGCGAGAACTACAACATCTTTCATGCTAACCCATCACCCAAACCTACCCCTCCTTCAATTTCTCAAGTCCAAGAGAAGAAAGTCTTCGGAAATTTTTTTCTGAGTTATAAATTGGTTGTAGCCAGACCCTGAAAAGCTCGGAGGGGTCTGTTGGTATGAAGAATCGCTAAACTGAGGTAAAGTTAAGCAATTTACAAAAAATCAGGCTAAAGATCAGCCTGGTCAGTGCAGTCTTGCCTGCTAAATTTCTGCACCAGCCATTAAATCTTTGAAAAGGATTATGCAGCAAGGTGCTAGTGATAAGAGAGACTGAATTTAACCTCTAACAACCCTATGATATGACATTCCTAAAACAATCACCCTCATTTTCCAGCACACCAGTAACACTAGGAGCAAACTCTGCAGCTGAGTACTTTCATCTAGATAATCGTCTTTCCAAGAATAGGTAAACCTTCAGTTGATTTTCTGATCTATAAAGGCCTCTGAGGCAGAAGTTTTGACGATGTTATACATTTGCACAGAAGAAGGCAGAACGCATTAACAGGGTTTTTTACTTTGCTAATAAATTAAGCATAATTTCAGAAACCACAATGAAACCATCATCAAAAATCCATTTTTCTTCAGGAGGAAAACACACACATATTAAAGGCAATATTGATTATTTTATGTGTTATACATCTGCCAACATACTCTATATTTTCATCATGAAAGACCACTCCTCCAGAGACCTGTAGTCAGACAGTGTCCTCTCAAACAAAGGGCATAGATCGGTACTTCCGATACAGAAACCAGATCTAAACAATGCATATTGTTCCTTGGGGTTTGGTCTTTCGGTTGTTTTTGTTTGTTTTCTATTTCAGAGGTATTCCTAAATCAAACTGACTGTATCCAAACCAAAAACCTGTTAAAATTTTCAAACAGAAACAGTTTTTCAACATTTACTCTATTTGAACTTTCAGCAAATTTTCTTTTTTCTTTGCTATACAAACTGCTAAGTCTCAAAGACGAGAGGCAACTTCATTTCTAGCCTATACTGCCTATCCACCTGTCCTTGTCCAAAACTCCTCTAATGTAACTGACATGGAGAAGCCTTTTCTCTTTCTTCAGGATGAGTCACAGGGTCCTTCCACAGCACAAAGCAAAGATATATCACTTCTTGTCCTTTTCAGAAAAAGGAAGACATGGGAAGAACACATTGCACCGCTGTTAGAGGGTATTTTGTTTCCTTTTCCTCTGAACAGATTTATCAAGCAACTAAAATTCTGCCTGTTGGTAACAGCATCTGCAACAACACGCCCACAGAAGTTCTCCGAGAATACCCCTCCTCAAGATCAGTATCCCTGCTGCAGACATCCATTCCTCTGTATCTCTATCCCTGGTGCATCTTGTTTGCACAGGAGTAAACAACCGTACAGCTATCTGCCAGGCAGACCTCTTACTAGCTGCTGAGACAAGCTTTGCAGAGCATTCAGTAATAGTAGTGGCTTCTTTGAAGAGAACATCCCTGCGTACACATCCCACAACTGGCTGATGCTAAACTCACTTGATCAGGCATATACTTGGTTCCCAGGACAGCCAGCTGTTTCAGCCAAGCTGCTGGACCATCCTCCAAGAGTCCAGCCTAAACCAGGCAGAACAGTTCTTCCATATGGCTTTAGCTACAAGATCACGTAACTTCCATTACATTACTCTTTATTACTTTAGTTCACAGGGGTTGGGACTAGATGATTGTTGTTAAGGTCTCTTCCAACTCAAACTATTCTATGATTCCAATGCTGAACCTATTTTGGGTTTCGCCAGAATCTTGCTCTGATACAACTTTTTCTCAAAGCTTCCAAGACCCTACACTCCTTCTTACTCAAAGAAAACAAACAGGACAAACCAGACACATTAGTAACATATCATCTATTTTAAACAAATTATACTCTAGCCCTGCCTGTTTTTCATCACTGATTTTAAAAAAAGCGGGGGAGAGGCAAAGCATAGATAACCGAACTCAGTGTTTATGCCTACACTGCACACACCTGAATTTTGTCGTCTAAGGTCATTTCTGATGACCTTTGCCTGGACATTCCTTGAAATATTTCATTACCTGTTTTAATGAGGAAGAACTACCACAAATAATCATGTCAATGTGTAAAGCAGGCTGCAGCACCTGCAGAAGCTAGAAAACAACACTTTGCAATTTCCAGCTTCAAAGCAGGACAATATGCTGACACATGACCTCAGCAGCACAAAGGTGGCACAAACATGCATTGGTAACATGCCCTAAAAACTTACTGACAGTTTCCAGCCCACCACTTAGCTACAAACCAAACCATTCTAGGCTCCCTGCATGAAGTTGCAAAAAGCTTAAATGTTCCTGAGTTTCTGTTTTACAGGAGACAGAACACAAATCCACTCCTCCTATCCATCAGCCCCCACACCCTTCTCAGTTATCTAAAAATAATGAAGGTGATCCATAAAAACCCTAGTGAATTGACTATTAGCCATAACAAATGCTACCAGCACAAGTAAATGCCATGCAGGCTACCAATGCCTGTAAAGGAGCACATGCTTCACTTCAGCCAGCGCGTGCAATTTCCAAGCAAAGGAATGTACCCTGGTCAGAACAACCCAACAACTATTTATAATGCTCAGGGCTAGCTGTAGCCTTTCATCCCAACCTCGTCCATCCCAACCTCACACACGCAGCCCAGGGGGATCACAGACCACCCCAGCACTGCTCCGGGCCCTAGCAGGTGTAAAATTTCATTCTACCACAGAACCAGCAAACCTCCATTCAGCACGTTCCAAAAGTTGCACCTGAATAAAACCCATAAAGGCGCTAAGAAAAGGTTTTGTTAGGTTTTGGTTTTCCCACATATCTATACTTCTCCCATTGTTCTCCAGGTTTAGGACATGCTGGGGGCAGAAACAGCAGTACAAGTGCTTTGTGATGCTAAACTAGCTACTAAAAACGGCAGCGAAGACAGACCTTTGCTTTCAAGTTGCAGATTTTGGTTTGAAACAGCAGTTCTGATGGACAAAATAACAACGAATCGTAGAATCGTGGAATAGTTTGGTTTGGAAGGGACTTTAAAGATCATCTAGTTCCAAGCCCCCTGCCGTGAGCAGGGGCACGTGCCACTAGATCAGGCTGCCCAAGGCCCCATCCAACCTGGCCTTGAACACCTCCAGGGATGAAGGTGTCAGCAGCCTACACTTGAGCAGCCACCCACCCACGATCAGCCTCTACCTACCCAGGCCGGAAAAGCTGTCGCGTTTTGTTCCCGGCCCAAAGAGGTTCTTGTTTACTGTTGTAACTATGACTCTTCACGAAGAGTCACACACATACATCCCACACACACTCTATTTTAATCCCGTATAACCGAATACCAAAGGCGCCGAGCATGCGAGGGGCTGCGGGACGGCGGCCAAAATCCCGAACCCCAGCGCTTCCAAACTCCGTTCCTTATCCTTCTTCGCGCTCCTCCTTAGAGGAAATCAGTGCCAGCCACGGTAACAGCAAGAGCTCGAGAATTTCAATTAATAAATAAATAAGAAAATCCTTTAAAAGATGGGAGAGCCTGGAAAGATAAAAGCGGCCAACTCGGCAGGCTGCGCAGCTTCGGGGAACAAACGATCATTAAATGAGCAGCTCGCAGGCTGCCAAACGCGCTCCATACGGGACGGGAGAGGCCTCCTCGGCCAGCCCGCCCCACCAGGGAGCCCCCCGGCGGCTCTCAGTACCTGGGAGCTGAGGTACCGCTTGAGGCACTCCTCGCACACCGCCTTCTTGCAGCAGGGCAGGGGCTTGATGGGCTTCTCCTCCAGGCACACCCGGCAGCTCAGCACCAGCAGCGGCCCGAACTCGCCGGCGATCAGCCCGGAGAAGGGCTCGGGCAGCAGGTACAGGTCCACCACCTCCACGCCGTCACCCGCCGCCGCCCCCCCGCGCCGGGCCGGGGGCTGGGGCTGCCCGGGGCCGCCGGGGCCCGCGGGGCGGTCGTTCTCCACGCAGTAGACGGTGCAGTACACGTGCCGCCGGGGGGGCCGGCGCCGGCCGCCCCCCTCCGGCCCCGGCTCCTCCTCCGGCGGCGCCGCCAGCTCCTGCAGCCCGGCCACCGCCTCCCCCTCCTCCTCCTCCTCCTCTTCGTCCCCTCGTCGCTCGGGGCCGGGCGGCGTCTCCGAGGAGCTTCGCCCCGCGTCACCGCCCGGGGCCGGCTGCGGCGGCTCGTCCGGGGCGCTCAGCGAGCTCTGCCGCTCCCCCATCGCTGCTTCCCATCCAGCCGCCCCGCTTCTGCTTCCGGGTCCCGCGTACGAACCCTCCGAGGGCAGCGGCCGCCGCCTCCTTCTCCTCTTGGCCGCGGGGCGGGCAGCGCCTCAGCCCAGGGCCGCCCGCGGGGTCTCCCCCATCCCGGGGAGGACGCGGAGCGCTCAGCTGCTCCTTACGGTGCCGCGGGGCCCGCGCGCCCCGGCCCCGCCCCCGCCCCGCCCCGTCCCGTCCCGTCCCGCTCCGCTCTGACGCGCGCTCGCGGGCCGCGCCCCTCATTCAACCGTAAACACCGCGTGGTGCCCGCGTGCCGCTGCCCCCGCCCCCCAAGGGCCCCCCGCCAGCCACGGCGGAGTGCGGGCCTCGCCCTGAGGCTTCAGCGATTAGCGGCGCCTGCGGGAGCCGCGCGCTAAGAGCAACCGATGCAGCGACATTAGCAGAAAAGTCACTTTAAAGGGTTAAAACCAGGTGGATCCACACAGCTCCCCGAACGGTACCTGGTTGCTGGGGTAGGGAAGCGGTTCTGCGTTCTGCTCTGAGGGCCTGCCAGTGCCCCTGCGCGAGGGCAGTACCTCCGGGCCTTGACAGCATCAGTGGCAGCTTCGCGTAGGGCAGGTGTCACGAAGCTGATCCTGCAGCAACTTGACAAGGATTGAGAAGCTCGACGTGAGCCGGCAGTGTGCGCTCACAGCCCAGAAGGGCAACCGTGTCCTGGGCTGCATCAAAAGAAGTGTGGCCAGCAGGTCGAGGGAGGTGATTCTGTCCCTCCGTTCCTCTCTTGTGAGGCCTCATCTGGAGTACTGTGTCCAGTTCTGGAATCATCAATGTACGAAGGATATGGAGCTGTTGGAATGGGTCCAGAGGAGGGCTACAAAGATAAACAGAGGGCTGGAGCACCTCCCATGCAAGGACAGGCTGAGAGAGTTGGGGTTGTTCACCTTGGAGAAGAGAAGGCTCCGAGGAGACCTTGTAGTGACCTCCCAGTGTCTGAAGGGGCTACAAGACAGCTGGGGAGGGACTGTCTGCAAAGGCTTGTAGTGACAGGACTAGGGGCAATGGGTATAAACTGGAGAGGGACATATTTAGACTAGACGTAAGGAGGAAATTCTTCACAATGAGGGCAGTGAGGCACTGGCACAGGTTGCCCAGGGAAGCTGTGGCTGCCCCATCCCTGGAGGTGTTCAAGGCCAGGTTGGATGGGGCCTTGGGCAGCCTGATCGGATAGGACATGTCCCTGCCCATGGCAGAGGGGTTGAACTACATTATCTTTAAGGTCCCTTCCAAACCAAACTACTCTACGATTCTGTGATATTTAAGGTCTCTTCCAACCCAAACTATTCTATGATTCTACACTTCTATGACTGTGCAGTTTTCATCCCAAACTTTGACTAGAATATTAATCAGAAGTTTATCAATTCCTCTGCTAGAAAAGGCATGGGGCTGGGCTAATGGGAGTAACAGGAGGAGGACGGCTGCAGGTGGAGAGGTGACTCTGCAGTGAGTAACATCAGAATTACCTACAAAACTTCAATTCAAGAAGCTGGAGCTCAAAGAAGAAAACCTATAAAGAGAACGTCATTGCAAGAGAAAGCAATTTTGCTCAGCTGCTAATTCAAAAGCATCACAGGGGAAAAATGGTCCTGGGGAATTCAGGATGGTGATGCTAAACATATTTGGCTGAGGGAAGCATTAGGCAAATATGAGTAACAGAACTGCCTTGGCCTTACCAGCCTATGGACTGAGGACAGTTCAGTGGTCTGTGCCTGACTATAGGTCCTGCTGGTTCCAACTGTGAATATTGGGCAGACTTGCCAGCCCTGTATTTCTCCAGTACCCCTGCATCCTGCCCTGCTTCTGGCTTGGATGGTGGGACCAGCCCTGTCTGATGAGATCCTGCCTGTCAGCCCCCAAGAGGGCCCTGCCGCTAGGCTCCTTGATATATGTATGCTTTGCAACAGGTCTTTGCCATATTCTGTATATGTTCTCTCAGGCATATTTTAAAAAGTATGAGATTATATAGTAGTAGACGGAAAGAAATGTCAGGCTAAGGTAAACATGAGATGATCTGCTAGTACCTACTGATCGCCTTTCCCACTATGCCTTCACACAGATTCAATATTCAAACAACCTCAAGGAAGAAGAATTTTCAAAGAAAGACCGCATGAAGTCCCAATAAGCCCCAACAATCTGATAAAATAGGACGCTCTATTGCATGGCACTCACTTATTCTCTAACAGAGCTGGTTAGAGAACAAGCAGTCTGTGGGAGATGCTGATTCTGTTGCTTAGTGCACTGCTGGCAGGTGCCTGCCGGGTGTGTGAAGCAGAAGCCCATATAGGACTGAACACATGGTTCCCAAACAGGCTGCTCTGCTGCTGACTGACAGCCTACATGATGTATCTTGGGCTGGCTGTTGCCCAGGTTTTGAGAAACCATGTGTCATATTTGCATTTGAGTCTGTTGCTAAAATCTTCTCGTTTTAAAATGCGATTTTAGATCCACACATTTTACACTCTCTGTAGAACATGTCTAGACTTTAATTAAAAACTTATGGAAGATATTAAAAAGATAGCAGCACTACCAGATTTGCATAAGATAACAGATTAAAATAAATTGTCTTACAGAGATCAACCTTTTTCTTGCTGAACTGTTTGGTTTATGAGAACTTAATTGTGTTTGAGCACTGTTGTGTGGAACTGAGTCTAGTTGCTTAGAAGATTACTTTTTACCCTTTGAGATACCGCCAAGTCAAACTCCAGAGATTCACACATTTGAGTTCTGCAAGTGAAGTATGAGGAAGCAGCTGGCAGAGCATTCATTCTCTGTGAGGGGTCCCAAAAAAGCTCTATCCACTGTCATCCACCAGAGCCTGGATTAGCTTACCTCTGGGAATTCAGCAAAATCCATCATTTTTTTTCTTCATTGTTAGAACTATTGGAGGATTTGATATAAATAGGTATGTTTATGGGATTTCCTTTACTCAGGCCTGATTTTTAAATTCCACAACTGAGATCCAGGGCAGGCACTTGTATTTTTAAACAATAAATGTAACTGACTGCCATAGTTCTGGTAATGTTGGAATTGGAGTCGGGGTGGTGGTTATTCACACTGAACAAAGAAATTGTGGCAGCTATTGCATCATTGAATTAAATTTTTCCCAGTTTGTAACATTTTGCAAAAAAGTTTCCAGCCTGCCTTCTTTTCCCTTATTTTCGCTCTTTCTCTTCCTCTCTTCCTTTCTTTCCTTTGATAAAACAGCATAAACTTACGTAAAACTTTGGCAACATAAAGTATCAGGCTATGCAGCATATAAGCAAACTGCAGAATTCATTACTATGACAAATCACTGAAGCTGTTCTGTAGTGAAATTAACAAGTGATTGGATACTTTTAACAATACATCAGAGCTAAAGCAGCCTGTGCTGTGTATACCAGCTGTTTCTAAATCTATCTATCAGTATGTGTGTATAAACAAATACAAAAGGAGGACTCAATTTCCCTGTAGTTCTTGACACTGTAGTTCTTGACACTTCATGAAAATTGCTTTTACTAAAAATAATTAATAATTTTAGCATGGGTAATTAACAGTCATTCTTCTGGGCTTATGCTTATGGTCTCTGAGGAAATTTGAAGTCTTATTTTCCTATGCCTATCAGTAAGTAACTGGCAGCATTGTTAATGGGTCATTGAGTGTAGAACTTATTTGGGTGGGGAGTTTTCTTTTTTACCTTGCTTTTAAATGTTTTTTCAAGGTATTTAAAGTTTTCATTTTGTGTTTTGCTTACCAGTGTAAATGTATTCTGAGTATCTTAAGAAATATCTTTAACAAAATGTTTGTATTTATTTTGAAAATGAAATAAAATTTCAGGTTCTCATGTTTGCCCCTCAACATTTATAGCACTTACTATTCTGTACACGACACGTGTAATGTAATGTAACATAGTGTGACATACCATATCATATTGTCTTACATTGTCTTACATGTACCAGAATGCATCCCATATATGCCACTTACATTCTGGACATGATCCTGCTTTCAAAAGCTATAAACTGGCAATACTGGATTGACAATTTTCAGCAAAAATTATCTATAACCTTCTGTGGCAAAAGATTGTGGCAATGGTATAGCAGTGATGAGGACAGTTTTCTGGGACCACCCAGTGAGAGCAGAACACTTAAAGCTTCTCCTTTGTGTTTCTGAATTAGGTGGGATAGATAGGCACAACTTATTTTGTGGTAAAGAAGATGAAGATAAATTGCCTAGACTAATCCTCCTAACAAACAAATTATAATACAAAAAATAAATTATCCTTGACAGTATTTGTTTTTAATAGTTATGCTGCATGTTTATGCAGCTAGAAGGAAAATATAGTTATCTCCTTGGGCTTCTATTTATCTTGTGAGGTGAAGGAGTTGTGTGTATACAGAAAGAGTAGGTTAGAAAAGGGCGTGCGCTGGAATAATTTCTTATGAACATCCTAATTAAATAAGGAAGAATGACGATATGCCTAGTTTAATTGTTACAGTATTTATTTTGAAAATAGTCTGTGCTTTTATTTTTATTTAGCACTATGGAAACAACCTTCAAAATACAACCATGTATCTTGATGAAAGTATTCCCAGAAATTCCAATAAATATCTTTTTTTGTATGTATTCTTTTGAAACCTTTGCAAAAACATAGTCATTGACGCATCACTGGGATTACAAGGTATATATATATTAATGTATGTTGAGCAGAGAAAACATTGCCTAAATGAATCAAACTCTTTGGAACACATGTGCTTACTATCCACATCCAGACTCGGGAGAGAAAATGCTTTTCTGAAATTTATGGATCTTTCCAAATAAATTTTATCAATGTCTCAAGTCATCTTTTAAAGGGCACCTACAGCCTTCATGCATCCTCCTTTTTTTTTGTCTTGTTTTGGAACAAAACAAGTGTTGTATGCTACACACTTCAAAACCCCCATTTACACATGCAACACTGTTTTTTCTTAGTTCTCTGCCTCCATCGCTAAGTTTTAGTGTCTTTCTCTTTTTGCCCATCACATCTTTCTATTCCTAAAAATACCACAAAGCTCTGTGTTCAGCCTAAAGCTTCATAGATGGACTCATAACTGTGTTTCTGTTCCTGACCTTGCTGAATCCAGTTTCCTATTGAGGGCTAGATTCACCAGCAGCTTAAGCTGATGGAAATTACTTTCTCCTCTTCACCCAAATCTTCTATTCTTCCTCAACTTTCTTAACAGATTATCATCCCCACGTCACTTAGGTTCATAATTTAGGAACCACATTCATCTTCAGCAAATACAAAAAACGACTTGAATGAAACAAGGTACTTTCAAACATAAAACTTTTCATAAAATAGCAGTATATATTTTTAAATTCTAGAATTTAAAACAGAAAGACTGAGCTGAGAGTCTCATGACTGCTTCCTCAGGTAGGCTTATTTGCTGTTAGTCCCAGAACCACACCTAAATCAAGCTATGCTCCATGTATCCCACAATCAGTTTGTTTCCTTAACAGCAGATGACACCCGAATCATTTGTCAGCATTAATCTGGAATGAAATGCCTTGATACACTGACTGGATGTGATGCAGTCAGTGTGGGGGAAGCTCAAGTTATTTGCCACTACCAGCAGCAGTACAGGCATGAGACCGTTCCTAACTACATCAACACTTCTAGACTCTCTCCAAGAAAGAAAACTTTGTTACTGCGTTATTTTCATTAATATGTCTTTGAAGTTATTTTTACAGTAATATCTGGCCACAGGATAACCTGACAACAGCACAGGAAGAGTAAATTCTGCTGAAGGGCAAATACATTTTATAGCTATTATTGTTTTAATTAACCAGGCAGAATGACACACAAATGTTTTGTAAAATAAAGACTTCGCAGCTACAATTTTGAAAATATCAGGAATAATTCTCTGATGTGCAAATTGCTGTATTTTCCTTCTTACCTTTGGGTCAGAAAAGCAGTTGAACATTTGTTAAAACAATTGTCTATCCTTATTACAGGATTATCAAATTATGCTTTTATCATTTTGTACTGGGTTTTTTCACTGTTATTAATTTAAAAGGATTTTAGAAAATAAATTAAGTAATTACACTGATTAGACAGTGGGGATACATAAAGCTATTCAAGTTAGCTATTTCTTAATTATGCTTCTTAAAACCAGATTTCAGAATGATTTTGAAGGCTTCCTTCTGCTCATCTCTGTAATTCAACAAAACTCACTGTTATAAGCAGAGGCTCTCATTACATGCTTTGTGACTCTGTTGAGACTTATCACTTCTGCAAGGAGACGCTGTTATGAATAGAGCTGCCTTCGTGAGTTGAGCAGGGACGGGCAGCACAGCGTTGATGTAAGGGTACTGGAGTGGGGGCCTGGGGGCCCCCTTTCTAATCTCAGCTCTGTGACTGACCAGCCATGTGACCTTGGACGAGATACTCCTATATCTCTGTTTCTCCTTTTACCCTTTGCCTGTCTCAGTTATTTAGACTGTAAGCTCTGTGTGACAAGGAGTTTTTGCAGCTGTGAATCCCCCACTTGGCTGAGGACTCAAGGTATTGCTACAATGTGGTTATTTTAACATCTGCCGTGTCACATGAATTTAGCTAATTAACAGCACGTTTTTATAGTTAAAAGTAAAACTATGTATGTTCAGAAACTTCTCTCTGTGTTTACTTTGTTTGACTGGGGAGCACTACATTCATGAAAATTTGCAGGGGCAAAATATGGCAATTCCTCTTCATAAACTTATTTTTATTACTGCCACAAGAAGTAATATCTGCTTATACTTGCTAAGTCATTCTGCAGAATAAGATGATGTTGGTTTCATACCACCACAGGTTAAAATAAAGGTTTATTTAATGGCTTTGACCCTAATTTGCAAATCTCCTGTGTTTTCCAGCATGCAAGGCTAGCTTCACTGTAGAGGTGCCATACTTAGGAAGTCTTCACAGTTAGATGGAAAAAGGAGGCTAGCTTATGATTCTGAAAAATTAAACTAGTGGTATATTGATTATTCTGTATGTTGTACTGATTATTCTGTAGACAGATAGTTTGACTGTGGTGCACTGCAATGGGAATTGAGAAGCATCAAAAATGGGAACAGGAAGCTAACGGTCTTGACAAAAACCTAACAGTTTACTTGCTGCAATACACATCCAATATGTGAAGCAATGCTTACACAGTGTCAAGTGGCAGGTCTTGACTAAAGGGTGTCTAAAACACCGCAATTAACAAGGAGTCAATTAAGTGATTTCCTTGAAAGGTAAGTTCACTATTTTTGCTACGAACTGTTTGCCTGGGGCATTCTAGGCACCCCTATAGTTAAGCAGAAGGCTGACTTTAAAGACTTCATTGCATATATTTAAAAACACATTGGAAAATGGCATGCATTTTGCCTTAAGTATTACTGTATACAGCTGAAGACACCCACATGTTTGCACATACACCAGTAATAAGTCTGCATACAACATCGCATGTCTTTTTGCATATGGTACTCGGCAACCTCAAAAGAACTGTTTCTAGAAGTCTTTTCCTGTATTTTCTTATCTAACATGTCTTGTTTTAAAATAGGGCAGGAGTGATAATATTAAAAATTGCAGCCAGCTGAGGCAATCTACAGACTGCAATAAAAAGCTGTTTACACAGAAAAGAATAGTTCAGCTAGGACCTGCATAAATATAGGTGAGAAATGGTTTGTACTCTCCCTACAAAAGCTGGTTTTTAGTAATCATTTTAGAAGCAACATTAGTACATCTTGGTTCGTTGCTTGGCTTGCAGAATAAGTCCTGTATAAAGTTAGAAAAAGAAAGAGATATGTTGGAACAGCCCCTGGAGTAATGAAAGGGCACCAATAAAACTCTTATCCTAGAGAAGCATCATGGGGGGAAAAAATGTACAATTTGAAGACACTGTCTGGACAGAAAACAAAATACTTAGCCTGTCAAGAGTGGAATCTGAGACTGCTGGCAAGCCAAGGTTGCATCCAAAGCTCTGCAGTTTGTTTTGTGGACCTGATATGCTTATCAGCAAGAAGCAAGATAAAAAAAAAAAACCCAAAAACCAAAAAACCAAACCCAAAAATACTGAGCTGTCACTGGAGCCTTACAGAAGAGCCACTCATGTGCCTGTTTCCTGGGAAGCCAAAGGCTGTGATGGATTCTTGCTGCATTAGTCTCTGTTTTTGAGGACAAGAACTGAGGCTAACTCACTTTGACATAGCTTTGGAGCACCAGGTTAAAAAGTGCTGGTATAACTTTAAAAATTAGACAAACCTGAATTGGAATTATGGAGAAAATAATTTTCATCATATTCTATGATCATCTATGATCTTTCCTCATATTTCATCACATTCATCAGTGCTAAGTCAGTTGTTTCACTTTTACAGGAACAGTGGCAGATTTTATAAAAATTGACAAAAATGATTGCAATAAAGAGCATTCCATAAAGAATTAATTAGATTATGAGGTATCTGACTGCTTATGATTGCTTGACCCAGTGAGTCCTCACCTAGTACATGAAGTGATTCGATCTGCTTTTAGAAGAGAGCATAAAAATGAAGTGGACAACTATTGTAGATCAACATACAACCATGTAATTACCATCAGACTTTACTGTTAGTTTTTTCTCACCTATTTTTTGCATATGAAAAGGCCTAACAGGAGACTACTAGTTAAGCAATTTACATGTGAAATAGCTGTAGACTTTCCTTATGCTATTGATACTAAGGAATTGCATTTAATGAGTACTTCTTGTTTTCCACTGAAAACATTTATCTGTATTTCCTTCGGGAAATGACTATAAGGTATGAAGTAAATTTTTGTAAGCTAAGAAATTATCTGAACATGGCACTAACAGCATGATTTTAAATCAGTGAACTTATATCAATGCTGTTCAGAGCTAGTGAAGGTAAACTGGTATAGCCTGCATCGATGCCAATGAAACAATGCCTAGTACAAGACATGTTTATTTATTATAAATAAATCAGTTAGCAGTATATGTCAACATCATATCCCTCTAGATCATGCCTTCCCAGCTTCCTTAGTCACATCAACAGGACAAGAAACAGGTCTAAAATGTCTAAAATTGACTAACTGTGCATGTATTTAAAAATGGGTGAAGCATTTATCTTGATGCTGGATGGTATTCTATTTTAAAACACATCACAATTCAACTGAAATAGGACATATGTAAAATAGATGAAAAACTGGTAAGTGAAATCAAGGAGTAACTATTGGTAGGAGAGGATCATCAGGTGGGGCTCTTTCCAGTACCAGTAGAGTTCAATAGGAATTAGTGCGAGTCCTGCCATTGCTCAGTTTCATAGAACCATAGAATGGTTTCAGTTGGGAAAGACCTTTTAAGATCTCAAGTTCAACCATTGATCCAGCCCTGCTAAGTCCATCACTAGACCATGTCCCCAAGTACGACATCTACTTATCGTTTAAACACCTCCAGGGATGATGACTCAACCACTTCCCTGGGCAGCCTATTGCGATGCTTGACAATCCTTTCAGTAAAGAAAATTCTCCTAATATCCAACCTAAATCTCCCCTGGGCCATTTCCCTTTGTTCTGCCACTAGCTACCAGTGAGGAAAGATCAACCCCCACCTTGCAACAACCCTACTGAGCAGGGTAGACATAAACAGAGACTAACAACAAGGACGAAACAGTTGTTCAGAGGGGTTTAACTTGAGTGCGTTATTCTTGCTAAAATAAAATGTCTTAATAGAATAAAAAATAAACTGGTGTGTCTTGACAGATGTAATAGATTTCGTAGTGCTTGAGGTCTTCAAGGATGGATGCTTTTCTGAAAGTTATCCTTTCATCAAGCATGCATTATGTATACTCTGTAAATACTACGTAGGTAGGAAATAAGACTCAAACCTATTAGAAGAGTCTCTTCTGGTGCTGGCTTTTATGAATCCATTTGTAAACAGTGAAATTTCTGCACATTGGCCAGGTCTAAAAAAAGCAGTTTTTTATGTCACCCGAGTGCTCAGGCATGGCGCAGCTCTTTGTGGGTGACTGTTCAGCACAGATTAGGGTCCCAGCTCTGCTGGAGCGCTGACATACACAGAAGTGTTATTGGGAAGAATCACAAGAATTCCTCCAAACAGACTGTTAAGGAAGCCTACACGCTTCTTTCAGGTTAACAGCTTTGCTTCCAGTGCAATTTTTTTGCCTGGGAGTTATACTGATGCAGTTTCCAGTGTGGATATACATATTTTGGATGCTTTTATACAAGGGCAATCAGAAGGGGGTAAAAATGCATCAGAAAGGGGTAAAAATGCATCAAAAAGAGGTTAAAACACATCAAAAGGGAATGGTTGGACTCTATGATCCGGTGGGTCTCTTCCAACCTGGTTATTTTATGATTCTATTTTGGAATAAACTAGACTAGCTTAAGCCTTTCAAGTTGCAAAACTGCTTCTGTTGAATGGGGTTACAGCATTTAAACGATTTCAGTGCATCTGTTGCCTTGCTTTCATTTAGGCAAGGTCCCCTCTTCTTATGCTGCTGAAAACAGAAGCCTTGAACTTTCAGTTCATGAAGCGAAAAGGTAACCTGGGCACAGAGGCATAGCATTTTAAGTTTCCTTGGTTGTGTGGTACAATGTGTGGTAATGCTGAAGCTAAGACTAAGTTATTATTCAATATTTAAGTATGTAAATCAGACAGAACACAGCTAACACTATGCCAATAAATTTGCCATTAGTTAAATGCCTGTTTTCCAATGTTTCGTTTTTTGGAATGGAGATATGCACAGAAGTGCTTGAAAATTTGGGCAGAAAAATTTTTACTTTCATGTTTGTGGCTACTAAGAAAATTTCAGCTCGTGAGCTTGTTTTAGATACCTTTTGAAATGTTTATACCCTTCACTAAGCACCAATTAGAAATTGAAAGTGAAGAATAGTAAAGATTATTTTTTCCACATATTTTTTATGATTAATATAAGAAGTATGTATGACAGAAAAGGATTACAGACCAATAGCACCACTTCCCCTGTAATCTTTATCCCTTTCCTGACTAAGTGCTATCTGCTAATACAAATCCCCAAGATCCTGACCTCTCTTTTTTGCTTTGCTTCCCTGCAAGCACGGTGGAGGAAATGATTCCTGTCACGTAGCCAGAGGGGGCATATTTACATGGCTCCACATGATGTGATGAGGAAATCCTGTTGCAGAGAATTCAGGAGCAAAACAAGTAAGTTGCTTGTTCTGCCCTTCTGTTTGGGAGTCTTGCCTCCGCTCTTCTACAGGTTTGTTTCCTGTACTACCACTGCTGTAAATTTATCAGTACAGATCTCCTTGTGTCATAATTTTCTTTCTCCATTTTTGAAGATGGAGATTCTTCTTCTTCCTGATATCTTGCCTTATATTAAAGGATTATGTTGTTGTCTGCTGTGGAGTCTTGCTTTGCAGATTTTGCTTGTAGAAGTCGTAATTTTTTGTTCCTTCACTGATCACGTTTAAGCTCTGCACCAAAGCAAGGAACCTCTGTAAGTGCTTTAATTCCTTTTATTTTTTTTCTGGAGTGGGGGAAAAAGCCTCCATCGCAGACAGAGAGGCATTATAATTTCAAATCCTAAAGCATTCAAATAGCTTTGGCTGTAGCCTAGAGGTAACCAAATGTAGAAAGGTATAATGTTTGGCTTTAAACTCATTTAGTACATATACAGTACAGTAATTAATATTTTCTAGCTTATATTATAAGCAGGGTATAGAAACTTGGTGTGAGAGCTTTCCTTCATCTACTAAGTCAATACCTACAAGCATGAATTCCCTCCCTTACTGGTTCTGAGATCTGTAATCAAAATCATCAGTGAAATCCATCAGTTGACTAGAAAGGAAACATTTAGCAAATGTGAGACCTTGTGCAAAATCAACACAGAGCTTATGCAATAAAACAATTTTAGTAATTGTTCATGATAGTAAAAGCTACAGAGAGATTGTTAAGAAAGCACAATGCATATGAGAGCCATTCTGCAGCTTCAAAATAGGCATATGCTCCTTCAAGGGCTACCTATTCCTTCAGCTGGCAATTAGGTCGTATCTGTTTAGAGCTGGCTCTCATCGAACACCACAAGATTAAAGGCAAAAGAACTTTTCCATTGTAGCATTACTTTTGGTCTACAATACTGCGTGTTAAAAGCTTTAAGCTTAGGTCTAGATCCCACTTCATGCTTCAGAGAAATTTCTACTTTGGCAAGTGAACAAGAGCCTATATTAAAAACTTGTGCTTTCAGAGAGGAGCTTAGCTAAACTGAGAGGTTTTATGTTTTATTCCAAACCTGTAATCATGCATGTATGTTTTGGTCTGTGTCTGCCATTTGTACAGTCTTTCAGAAGGACACGGAAGGGACAGAGTAAGCCCCCAGTGATTAGGTAAAATTTACCAAGATCAAATGATGATGCTGTGTTCTACCTTTTGCCAGTCTCAGGATATGGAGAGTCAGATCAAATTTCCTCGATTGGTATCTCCAGCATGGCAGCAATTCAGAAATACGAAGACTTGTCATACTAGTCAAAGAGATAGTGCAATCATTATTTGCTTTTTTTTTGAGTATTTTTCTTCTTTCCAGTAATATTGAAGGTTTTCCAATGCCCAAACCATTTTTTTATATGCTTAAAGGTGTTTGGGCTGAAGATCTGTCATCCTGTGTTTAAGGTAAGAATTGCTAGAAGGATAGATGTTGCTGTGGAACAACTGAGTTCCACCATATGAAGGTATATAATCTTATAGTATAGAAATCTGTTGAATACAATGGATATTTCAGGAGAAAAAAAACTATTCTCCTTAAAACTAGTAAAAAATAGGAAGGGCAAAAAATACTAATGATCTCTTATTCTGTAGTACAGCTCTTTCTCCCCCTTTACATACAGTGGAATGTAAAAATAGTTGAGTACAGGAGCAAAAGGCAAGAAACATTAAATGTATAAACCTTTAAGTATTTCTTATTTTATTGAAAAACTGTGAAAGACTCAATTCAAACTTCCTGTTGCAAATTTTTGTTTTATTGACAGATCTCTGTATCTCTGAATGTTAATGAACTCAGACATGATGAAACAAAAAACACAAATGCTACAATTCTAGTCCTGGCTTAAAATTTTGAAGGAAAAAATAAATTTCGTATAATTATGGAATGTGAAGTTGTCAAAGATTATAAGACTAGGTTTCTTTCCCTGCAGAGTTTACTTTCAATAATGTATGTTGAATAGTGAACACCTATCCTGACTTGAATAAGAAGCCAGCACTGTGAATAGGTTGAGTAACACTACTCCTAAATACAGGACCTTGATTATTGGGTCTGTGGTTTGGGGTTCCACATGTTGTAGGGACACAGGACCAGGTCTCTGCTGCTGCCCACCTCTGGGCATTGTCCATGTGGCCGTGTAACCCATGCATGGTCCTCAGCTTGCTCAGCAGTGCTGTGGGACAGCAACATCTGCACTGGCGCTGCTCTAGTAGATGAGGCACTGCAGGATACAACATCTACACTTAAGCAGGATGAGAGCTGGGGGGACACATGCTGCTGATGTTTTAAAGCTACATAGTTTTCTTTTATAGATTTGCACAGTTATGAAAAATATGGTTTCTACATGTTTGACTGCTACTTTATGAGATCATCAGTATTTGAGAGGGTTTTATGAAGTCTTGATCCACCAAACATAGTTAATAGATAACTTCTATCTAGTTTTAGAAGGAAGAGAAAAACTTTGCTAAAGTAATAAAAATATGCAATAATAAAACCCCTGAAGGATTTAGTGTGTGTGAGAAGATTTAGGTTCATTTTTGACTGGCAGGAAGAGATGGAACTGTGTATCTCTAACATGAATCATTGTCCCCTGCTCATCATAAAGCTTAATTTTCAAGTAGTTTAGCCTAAGATTACCGGAAAGGATTCCTGGTTCCACTCCATATGATGTTGATGAGACAGCTGTAGATTTAAGGGTCATTAAAGAATTCTTATTCACAAAATTATGCACTTGCCTGTAATCACACATTTAATGCTCATTGAAGTGAATGGGATTTAAAAATGTTCTTCAGTCCTTTTGCTTTCAATGGAACATTAATATTTTCTTCAACTGTAAGTTTCCTTAACTATTCTTCTTAACTAGGGACATTCCCATCTTCCTGCTCTGCAGGATCAGCTTCCAGATCATTCCCCCATTGCAGGTTCCAGACTCCCAGGTATAGGGGGCATAGAGACCCAGGATCTGAATGGGAAGCAGGTTGAAGTTCTACTACCTCAGTTTACTCTGTAATGGGATAGACACTGTATGTACCACCAGGGCTACTGTATATGCATGTGCGAGAAGGTCTGGAGTCTCCCTGGTGCATCAGTTTCTGATGTGGCACAGGCAGCAAGTTCTGAACCTTGGTTTTCCTGCTATAGATAAAATTAAATGCTTTTCCCCCTGCTTTTCTACAGATTTGGACAAAGGGAGGATGGGTTCCATTATTATTTTTCTTCTATGAGTGCCTTTTAGGAATAAGTACTAGCTGAGATTTGATAGAAGATTTTTGGTCATTTATCCTCAGCATCCCCTTGGCCCTGCTGTGTTTTCTGCTTTGTAGGGAATTTTTCCATTTCATATATTCAGCTAAACATCCTCAAAGGCATGCAAGAGAGTAAGATCTTAATATTTCATTTTAGAAGGTTTTATAAAGAATTTTAATGATGATTATTGTTTACTATTTTACTTAAAGGAGAAGCTCCGTTTAGGGACAAATAAAACAACTTGTTCGGTGCAACCGGTCAAATGACATTCCAGGAGAGTAATGTCATTGGAGGTCCCTAGTGACTGAAACTTCAAAATTTTTCACTTCTCTCTGTTTATTTAGTGACAGAAAATGTGGAATGCTTTTGTCAAATTGTTTGGAAGAGAGTTAACAGTGAATAATCTGAATTTTCTGTCTGTTTTTCCATTCCCTGAGAAATTCTCAAAATCACAGAATCACAAGGTTGGAAAAGACCCATAGGATCATCGAGTCCAACCATTCCTCTTGGGAAAAAATATAGTTTAATTTTTATATTTCTTTGCCATCAGGTAGAAATGTGCTAATTTGGTTTTTGGTTTGTACTTGTTTTTTTTTTATTTTGGAAAGGATGAAACATTACACCAATAATTCTTAATTGTTATATTGCTTAAGCATTGGAAAAAAACATCCCTGTAGTTTATCTTAACTTATGAAAATAATCCAAGAGCTAGATTTATGCCATGTTTAAGCTTACAGTCATACAGAGATCAACATGACATTAGGTACATTGCTCAAAATATTTTTGCTGAGCAGTTCTGCTCTATTATTTAGGAATGAAAAGAAAATAAATCTCAAACTGCTCTATAAATGTAGGTAAATATCACTGTGCATGACTCCTGTTTATCCTGGCCCAATCATCCATGTCTGTCCTATGATCTTTGTGCTGTATTAAAATGTCCAGGTAGATTCACAGTGCCATTGTGGCTTCCAGATATTCTTGTCACCCTGGTTTACAAAAGTTCTGTTAGCACAGAGGAACACTTATCTACACCAAGGTCCGTCCATAACGGAACATGCCACCTACAGAACTGGCTCTGCTTGACCTTTGCCAGTACCAGCCTTTCATTGTCACTGGTACAGTAAACTCAGGGACTTGGAGGGTTTGTTCTTCATGAGTTCTCCTCAGGACCTGTCTATACTTCCACGTGTTCAGTGCTCATTTTGCAAAACTAGCAGTCCACCTGAAAGCTCAAGAACCAGAGACGTGTGGGTTCCCTCTCTTATACCCCAGGGGACCCCGCCTGGTACCGCTCTTAAAAGTATATCCAGCCAGAGCTGACCAGTGCCAGGAACATGGTTGTGAACACCTCCCTTAGGTTTATATGCAGGGTAAGCATGGGATGGCTGGGGCTCTGAATATGAGTCCACCTCAGGGTAGCAAGTCAGGAGACAAATGTGCACTATTTCTGGCAAAAGACAAAACACGGTTTTATTCAGTTCCCAAATTAACTTTGTTCTTTTCTCCCACAGAGGCTTAGGTGAAGAGTCCCTGATGCTGCAGAGAGGAGCCTCTCTGCAGTCTCAATGTCTCAAGGTGGTTCGGAAGTCATACCAGCTGCTTTTGACCAAAGAGTTGCTGAACAACTCTAGAATAGTGTGAAATGGGTCATTTAACAAGAAAATAGAACAGATCTTAGGCTTAGCAAGTTTCTGAGTTTGACCCTCTGAAGAAGTCTCACTTGTCTGCAGGGACAGTCATGCCCAGTCACCTCCAAGAATCATGAGTGAGCTCTGCCCAGGCATCCACTCCCCTCAGCTGCTTCCAGCAACACCACAGGGTCCTCCAGGGAAACCAGGAACTACCTCTCTCCTAAAGAGTCTTTCCAGCCTAATCTGTCTTCTCCTCTCGTCCAGTAAGAGCTGTAAACACTCAATTTACCCCAGTGTTTATTGCAATGCCAACCTTAAGGTATACCCAGGGCAAATGCTCTGCTCTGTGTTTCAGCAGTGCATGAAATACTGGCCCCAAATCTGCTGCCCTGCATTCCCTGTGTTCTCTACATATCTTCTATATGTCCTTGCTCTTCAGAACAAGACTGATTGCCTGAGAGGACTCCCATGTTCCCAGGAATGCAAGTGTCATGGCCGTGCTCAGAAGAAGAAGACTTCACCATGGCTAGACACTTGAAAAAGGCCAGTGGAGCAAGAGGAGTGTGGTGAGGATGAGGAGGACAGAGCATTTGATAACAAGAGGCATTTACACTAGTGACAGTTGAGTTGGGCTACGTGGTAGATACAACACAATATTTTGTATCCAGATAGTACCACAGATGTTAGAGTTGTCTCTGTCTGATTATTCATGCATCTGGGCTATGAGAGGGGCTGGTGTCTGTTTAAGGTGGCCAGCTGGTTAGAATATCTGAGGATTTTTATTTTTCTATTGGACTGGGACTGGGAAGGAAAGGAAGACAAGGAGCTGCCCTGTAAAAAATTTAGAGTTAAACACACAGCCCCCTGTGGGACGTCAGCCAGTGAGGTACAACATTATTGTCTAGAGCTTTTCCAGCTTCCCTGAAACTGGCTGCCAGGGAGATTTTATCAGTTTATAATGACCTGTAATGAAGAAGAGCTCAGGATGGAGACGTGATGGGAGATGATGTACATCTGAGGCGAGAAGTTGGGGGAGTCTAGCCATTGCAACAGGCAGGTCTCTGTGGGAGTGATGTTGGGAAGGCATCTTCTAACTCAGGCCATAGCCCATCCCTGTTGAGAAGAGCACATGGGCTACACTCTGGTGAGCCAGACATCTCTGCACAGCTCTTCTGCAAGTGCGTGTGCTAGGGAAATTACACAGAGCACATGAAGAAGCTCAGCAAATGTGTGAGCAGTGCTGGGGTGCAGACCTGGGCTGGCCAGGCTGTGCTGCTTTGTGGATCCTTCGGTGGACTTGGGCTTGTGCCACTCCTTAAGCATAGAGGATGAGCAGACCATTCAGAAAGTGGCAAACTAGGTGAACAAGGTTGTTTTTCCCAATAATAAACATGCTTTTTTTCCAACTCCAAGTGGCTAGATGTAGTAGACATTGCAGAAGTTATCCCTGAAAGCAGCGGGAGAGACAGCCTAGGAAATTATATCAACTTTGTCATGTCACCTCACTCCTGTGATTGCATACTTGTTTGTATCATCTTTGCCATCTTTTACTTCGACTGCTATATTCCAGTTTTGCAGCAGACCAAACATCTAAAATACAGTAACTAAATAGTTAGCATAGAAGAAAAAGAGACAAAAATCCTATTTAGGAGTAGGACACAGAATTGGAAGAAACAGTCAGTCCTTGAAGTCAAGAGGACTTTACCAATGTAGTTCAGGTCCATCCAGGAATCTGTGCTATTCGACATATTCATAGACAACCATAGTTCAGTCAGTGGCAAAGAAAGATTGTAAATGTCTCTAAATTGTTTAAGGTAGTAGGGCTAATTGTGGGATGCAGGAAGACTTCACAAGACTGACTGAGCTTGGCAGCAAAATGGCAGATGAAAATGTAATGTATGGAGTTGATTCTTTCCAGTGTGAGACATGGATCTAACTTCTCAAACAACAGAGGAAGATGTTAAAAAGGCATCTGGAACACGTTCATACAGGAAATACTAAATGCACAGAAGCTATATTTAGCCCTGAAAGCCTTCAAGCTGGAAATAATTGATGTCTGAAAGAGCATTAGATGTATGTGTTGTACATATTTGACTTGTCCTTATTCTTCCCTGAGAAATCTTTTATGACTACTTTTGGCCAGAACACAATGGGCTATATGGACTGTCACACAGAAAGCATTATACAAAATAAACCATGAGCATGGGCAGCATAGGGCTTGCTGTTCCTTCCTGTCTTCCCTCTTTCCTCCTTTCCTGAATGCAAGGATTGCATAAAAAGTCTGAAGGTTAAACAGACCTTTAAAATTTTCAGCAACTGCTATTTGTAGGAGGGAGGAAAACAAACCTTGCATGATCACTGAAGGTAGGAGTTTCCAAAAGGAGACTTTTAATTTCCTGTAATGCTCCCTTAGCATCCATTGGATGCAAACACAGGCAATAGGGGGCAGGGTTACATACACTGAAAGATAAAAGGTGGCCAAGGCAGAGAACAAATTTCTCCCTAATAGTGGGATGATTTAGAGTTTTATTTTATACAAGTGGCACCACTGTTGTCATTGAGATAGTCTAAGGATGTAGATGCAGCAATTTTTGAAGAAGAAATAATACCTTTTGTTAGTCTGTCTGATACAGAGCAAAACCCATTGGGTAGTGCTGGAGCAAAGGCACTGTGGCCTTGAGCACACAACCCTTCCTCCACGCTTGGACAGATGCCTCTCTCTGGGACATACAGGCCTTTCTTCACTCTGAATCAGGAGTTTTTTTCCTGAGACAGGAATAAAGGCTTCTGTGCCTGAAGGCTTGTTTGTTTTCTGGAGCTCTACCAGCTGGTCTAATGCAGGAAATCATGCCTCATTTAGCTTGCTTAAATCTGTTAGGGGTCTCATAGATGAGGTGCCAGGAGATTGTGCACACAGGGTTTGGATACTGTGAGACTATTTAAATTTTTCTGCAAATATCATTAGTGCACAGTTTATGCTGGAGATTTATGACTTGGACTTCATAAAAATAAAGAATAGGGAACCTAAGATGAGAAACTGTCAGGAAAAAATATTGATGTATTTGGTAGCCAGTCGCAGATTGATTACTAGAGCTCCTCTTCTGACAGTTCAGGCTCAGGACAGCCAGCATGTGTTATTTGGAACCCCTCTGGATGAGCAGTCTACAGCCTTCATCTGCACTGCTAGCTGTCTTGGGAGGTAGGGACATGCTGTAAAAGGCAAGGAACAACAGCTTGTCCTGTTTTCAGTTGTCTGAAATTTACTCCTTCAAGTGGTATAAGTTGTAGCTAGGACAGTCTCATGTTTGCAAAACTATTTTGCAAACTGAGGAATGCAGACTGGGAGGAATTAAGGGATTTACCCTGATGCAGGGAGGCAAGTCACAGCTCACAACAGCTCCAATGTCCTCAGTTGTGTCTAAGACCAAATACTAATAAGAGATTTGTATTCTCACCTGTCTTGTGGTGTGTTTGGTTGTTTTAATCATACTCTGTGATCACTTGGTCTCATTGAAACAACAGTTTAACAGAGCTGTACTCAGTTATCCTGCTGTCAGGGTCTATAGCTTTGACTGTCTGCTTTTCTGTTTCCAACTGAATTGCTTTGATGTGGATCCCCCACATCTTGAGTAAGCTATCTAATAAGTCACCTACTGTGTAAAAGCTGGGTACGGTTCCTCTTCCCACTGTATTTTTTTAATGAATATAACCATGGCATCTGCTTTAGTCAAGCCTTCAGGGACATAACTTGTCTCATCTCATAATAGGGCTTGAGAGGAAAATAAAACCCACAAATAAAGGTAGGGAATTTTTCAGTTCAGATGAGCTTTTATTTAGCCCTGACTTAGGGTTTCATTTCATTTCACATTGGCCACGTAAAAGGGAAGGATCTCATCTAGTCCTGACTTTCTCCCAGGTAATGGAGGAAGTACCTTGCAACAGGAAAGTAGGTTGTCCCCTCTCATCTAAGCTGCTGTTCACGGATGGGGTAGGAGCAGCTCACTTTTCTTCACATTTGCCTCTTTCTTTCTCTCAAAGCAGATCCAGGACTGACTTTCTATACAGAGAATTTCACCGATGCTAAATATCCATTATTCAGATGGTCTCACAAGTACACATTATGAGTTATAAATAGGCACATGCTGGAAAGTATAATGGTTAGATAAAAATGATGGCAAAAAAATCACAAAAAATCCTCAAGAATTCACTCTGAGACAGAAAAAAAAAATAAAAAATGTTTCAATCAAGAACACCAGCTTCTTGTTATCATGGAAGATACAGTGATGAACCTGCAAAAATATGATTCCACAGGGTCAGTATTGTGTGGAGAAAGACATTTGCACATCTCATTTTTCTGGCTTTAATGACAGAATACCTGTAATTCCAAACACATCATAAATATCAGCATATGTGGTTTAACTCTGATAATGGCATCTGAGGCTGCATTAGAGTCTCGGAGTTAGGCAGTCCAGAGGAGAGCCTCCAAATGCTCAATTTAAGAAAACAAACAGTGTTTGAACAAGACAAAATACTCTGCCTGTGGGAAACAAAACATCAATGTGGGAACATTTTACAGAGAAGGAGGCCTGGATGCTGCTGGACTGATTGATACTGAGCAATTCTAACAAGGCCTTGAAACAGAGAACTGAAAGATAAACAAAGGCCAAATTTGGAACTGTCCAAATTATGGTACTAACATTAACACCTCCTGTGTTCATACCTGCAGGAAGTTGCACTACTCAATTAATACCTTTTAGATCTTATGTACCAATGACAGGAGCTGACTCTCACGGAGATGAAGGTTCTGGTTCCACTGGACAACCCCAAGTATATCTTACTTTAGACATACAAAAAGCAAAACCAGAATGTCAAATCGACATGGTAGCAAAGACTGGTGAAATCAAGAGGGCCAAAATGCTTATTGGCACTGGTGCTAATGTGACCATTATCTTGCATCAACAGTGGCCTCCTCACTGGCCTACGGTGTTGACTGCTACTGATGTTTTCGGAATAGGTGGTGCTCAAGCCACACAAGTCAGTTCAAATCCCATATGTTTCCAATTTCCTGATGGTGCGCAGATTAGTACTAGACCTTATGTTATGGAAGTCCCCATTACCCTAATTGGGCATGATATTCTTGGTCAATTACATAATGTATTGATTACTCATCCTTTTTAGGAATGGTCAATTGATGAGCAGCCGGTTTTAAAAATCACCTGGAAATCCCAAACACCCATCTGGGTGGATCAATGGCCATTAAAACAAGAACAGCTGCAAATTATTCAGGATCTAGTACAAGAACAAATGAAAGCCAGAACATCTTAAAATGACTGTAGTGTAACCCTTAGTTGTGCACATTCCACTAATCTTGTGGGGGAGAGATGTGTTAAATGCAATGAGAATAGGCACTGGAACTATGAACGAGTGAAAAATTGGGTGCATTGCAAAATTTAGTGGAGGAGCAAATTGATCAAGGGCATATAGTCCCATTTAATAGTCCTTGGAACACATCTGTATTTCTGATAAAAAAGAAATCTGGAGAATGGCGTTATTTACATGACTTTTCTAGACAAACTACAATAGGTCTTAAATAAGCAGGCAGATAATATTGCTGCTAGATAAGTGTTGCTTAAACAATTAGCCTTAAAGAATGTAAAAACAGACTTAGCGCATTGTTAATTGCATTATCACCTGTTACAAAGATTGTTTGTTTTACCAGAATTGACTGATGCCAACTTTACGAGAGCGATGCCTATGCCTCCTGACTTTACATCAAGGGGCACTAGAATCACTCAGCTGATTTGTTTTTCAGCAATTGTACCCCATGAAGGAAATTGCATATGGGGAAGCAAAGGCTGTGGTTGAACTGACTAGTTTGCAGTTTAAATATCCATAGCATGGAAAAATTGTGAGTCCAACAGTGATAACCAACATTGTATGAAAATATTCAGCTAGCTTTGAAATGAGTGGTCGCGTGTGTGTGTGTGTGTTTGAAGAGCTTCAAACGTTTGTAAGACTTACAAATTGGTTTTGATTAATCTTGAAAGTATATCTCTGGGACCTTTCAATCTCAAATGTCCACTAAGCTGGCAAACAGGTAGATTTACCTGGGGATCTTTGGAATGAAAGGCTTCAGAAGGAAAAAATTTAAAATACCTAGCAAAACATGCAGCTGTGTGTGTGTGAGTGCCCACCTCTCCCCCCAATCCCCTCCCTTCTCCTTCCTTTCTAAGTTGTTTTTTCTTTCAGCTTTGAAGAAGTCCAGAGGAGTTAACAGTGTTATCTCTCTAGGGGAATGTCAGTTTGTGAGAACACTGCATTCCAGTGTCACTCATCAGCAACTGCTGGGCCCTAGTGCAGACAACGTTTAGGGATAATTGAGCCAATGATAGAGGAAAATTCAAATGATTCATTACAAATTATTGAGTGGCTATTTTGCCACACTAACACCAAAAAAACATAGTCACTATATTTGAAATGATTACAATGATAATCACTAAGGGAAGAAAAAGAAGTGTTCAGTTATTAGGCCAAGACTTGACAATCATTTATATGCTAAGTGGTGCATGGCAAATATTTTGAATTTACAAGTAGATCTAACAGATTATCCAAGAAGTATTGATATCCGTTTACCAAGTCATGCCATTATTAAACGTACCCATCAAGTAGTAAAAACATTGTTAGCAAAACAAAAAAGGGGGGAATCAGGAGTGACACCGCAATTCTAACAAGGTCTTGAAACAGAGAACTGAAAGATAAACAAAGGCCAGCTGAGAGGAATACAAGAGCTAGTTCAGTGGGAACAAGTAGCAGCTGAAAGAAAAACAATTAAAGAGAACTATCAACATTGTTAATTTTAGTGTAACTTGGTTTCTTAGCATGTGCAGTAGTTTAGCCAATAATATGTTAGTAATAGCTTTATGGACAGCTACCTTTAACTAATAATACACTGTAGATACCCTCGTGGGCACCCAGTTATGTAACCAGAAAGGGTTTATAAAGAAACAGCAAAGCTCGATAAAGTGAACACTCGCTGATCATATTGATCTCTGCGTTTGATTCCATGATGCTCCTGTCAACACATCAATACATATATTACAGTTTTGAATGACAGTTCAGATTATTTGTAAAGTCAGACTCCCGGTAAATGGTGCTAGGAGCTTTCTTTTACTAGTTCCTTTTTATTTGAGGGACCATCTATTCCTGCATTTAAAACTGCTGAAACCATCTTCTTGGTTCAGTTTTTGGAATATCCTTCAGAAAGATATCTCCCCATGCAATTTGAGCCAATGTAATCAGATCAGGAATAATCTTACAAAAGCTATAACTTTTGGGGGGTGCAGCCATTGTTGCTACACTACTTGCAAATAAATTTTAAAAAAAGACTAAAGAGAAGCAACCTGCATCAGACTTTGTGCACACAATAAAGCAACCAGAACAGATATATTGAGGTAGGACAATGGTTTTCCATTTTTTATCTCTAAGTTCCATGTTTGTACTGAACAAAAGTAAAATTATCCTAATTGATCTCCAATTCCCATCTTTCAAGCTGACCTATCTCAGAAATTCTAGGAGCCTGTTTTCCACTTGGCTACCCCTTCTGCGCTCATCAACACTTATATCATGTTGATCTTCTATTCCTAAAAGGTGTGCATGTTGCACAAAACAGTCAAAAATCTTTGAGAGATTCTTTTGGGACATACAGGTAAGAGCATTCATTGATGTTGAAGTCCATATTTCTTGGCCACATATAACACAAAACTATTTTTTTTTTTTAAGCAAAGGCCGACATTAAAGTTCAAGCTATTTTCTCATTATTTTATCATCCTTTAAACTATCCTCATGCGTTCAGCTTTCCTAAAGCACCTTTAGTGAAAATCAACCTGGTCCTACAGCCCCCTCTCCTGTGCATTTATCATCAGTGCAAGGAATAGGGCAATTTGATCAGCTCTATATAACATCCATTTATTGAATAGTTCTATAGACACTTAACATTTTGCTCATTATTCTGGGTTTGAACAGTGCATGGCTAGTAGTGAAGGTACAGTTCAACACCTGTTGGGTTATTCAGAAATGCCTGAGCAGGCTGAGTATCTAATTTTCAAAGGGAGTTTATTAGATCCTGTTTTGCTTATTTGTCTGTTTACTAAATGCCAGCCTTCACCCCAGGGCTTCTAAATACCTTTGAAATTCTGCTGGAGAAGAACTGCATGTCTAGGCTTTGGTAGAGGCATTAAACTAGTTGAGAGTGGGATTTCATTTTTCAGTGTCTCTCAAAGGTCAACCAGAATTTGCCTGCTATAATCCAAGATTAACCAGGGATTTAATCAGGAAACTGTCATCCTTGGGTAAAAGCTGAAGCTAATTTCATAGCAGCACATACTGTGCTGATGGCTTTCCCTCAAAAGCCTCCTCTGCCAGGGAGTCTGACCTGTCTGTCACACAGAGTTCAGCTGATGCTGTCACTGTAGCATCCTTCACCCAGCAGTGCAGTGGGCGGCACAATAGTGGCAAACTCCTCACCAGCTGATAACCAGTGGATAACAGCTCTTTGTTCCCTGGCTAAAGCTTCTTTTATGTACCAAATTCATATTTATTCTCCCACTGCTTTCATGTGATGCTTCTGTGTGTGAGATACAGATATGTACCAGAGATATGGTGCCATGTGCCTTGTCAGATGTGGAGCTGTCACAGCTTGCAATATACGATTTACAACCATAAGTCTGCCCATGCTGTCACGGTTTTGTTTCACTTTTCCTACTGCTGCAGAAGGGCAGTACTGTTCTGCCAGAGCTGCAGTGGCAGACGTGATTGCAAAGATCGGACTTCCATGCTTTTAATAAGGCAAGTCTTGACCTCCGTTGAGCCTGGGTGTAGGATTTGCTAAGAGCGACTCCATCATTAGTACACCTGTATGAAGAGATGCAAAGTGACATTTCAGTTTAGGAAAAACCAAGATAGAGAAAAGCCTTATTGCAGTAGTGAAAATGTTATGATTTTACTGCCTGTTATTGGTAACTGGTTTATCACTACTGCTGTTGACCCATGCGTAGCCTTAAGTCCCAACAAGGACAAACTCTGATAAGTGCTAGGACAGCTCATTAGGTGCTAACAACTGCTCCAGCAGCCTGGAAGAAGCTGCTGTATCTAAAAGCTCCTGCTGCATGCTGCTCCCTGACACTGGGGCATTGCCATTTTTGCTGCTCACAGCTACAGCAAAAGTGTCCCAAACTTGGATTTGCTGAGTAGATGGCAGGACAACCAGTAACAAAGCGGGCGGACCAGGGGTCCTTCCACTCCTTCCTCACAGCCCTTCCCCAGCTGGCTCGTTTAGCATGCACTCTGGGAATCCCAACTGCAGCTTGCAGGTGTTGTGGTTAGTATTTAGGGTTAAAATTGTTTGGGAGAATGTGCTTTAAGTGATTTCAAAGTGAAAAATGGTCATGAACTCCTGGGTTTTCTGGAATGGAGTTCTTAATTTTTTATGTCATCCATAATCCTTAGGAAACCCCTGAGCTTGATGCTCCTCCACTAGGTGCCCTAGTGAAGCTGATCTGGTAGGAGATATCCAGTGAGGCTGCAAAGTAAGTATCCTGGTTAGTCCCCTTCTACTTAGAAAATCAAATTAAAAGATAACACTCTCATTTACCTAGTACTAAAAGGGTGCCTCGGGACACAAAAGTATGCCCATCTTCTGCCTGAAGAAACGTAAGTCGCCTTCCAGAAACTTCTGGCCCAGGTTGTGAAATGGTAGCATATCAGTCAGAAAAACAGAATTCCCTTCTGTGGAAGTTACTCTGCTTCCCATGAAATAATAAGTGCTTCACAGGAATTAGAAGACAAAGAGAGCACTGTTATAGCTGAATAGTTGGGACAACCCCATGATTTCCCTTCTTGGCTCCAAGGACTGCTCACTGACTTAATACTGTGTAACGCAGAAGAGTGAATGACATGAGTAGGGAGAGCTCAGAGGACAGACAGGAATCCAGGGATTCCTCTGTCAACTTCAACACATATCATATTTCTTCTGGTTTTCCCTCTCCTCCTCCCCTTAAGTTTTCCTCTCCTTTTCCATGTTATGACTGAAGGAGAAAAAGGTAGAGGACAAATTTCAGTTTTAGTGAAGATATGGGATTTTGGACAGGTGGAGATGTTCAAATATTGCTTTTAAAAATCACTGCCTGGAAGAAAAGATGTAAAACCAAAAATCATGGTACTGTTTAAAACTTTTTTGACCAATTGGACTAATAATTCATGTATATAAAGAAAATAATATCTCTATACATTATTCATCATTGATACAATGGTATTCATTAGCAAGGGGGAAAAAAAAGCACATAGCAATGAAATGTAGCATTAGGGATATTTTAAAGACTTTCGTTTGCCAATTATGTATGACAGGGGTTTTGTGGAGTGAACAATTTGAGGATACCTTACTGATCTTTGCTGATATTTGGGGAAGAAAATAATGGCAAATGTGTATTTTTTTGTCCTTCTTAGTTTTCATTTTCTTATGAGTCATTACTCTCTTTGTTTTAGTGCTTCTTATGAAAGTCTGCATGAGCTGTATATAATACTATCTCAGCTTATTTATGGATGTATTAAGTATCTTTTAAAGTTCAGTGCATTCTCTTCCCTCCAAGCTACTCAAGCCTTTTTATTACTTTGTTCTTCTGAATCACTAACAATATTTTAGCCAACTCTGATCACTATACAAAAGTGGTTATTATATGGAAACAGAAATATGAAAAACTGCTTTCTCTAATTTTCACGAAATGAAAGTCTCATTAACCAGACTAATTCTACCTTGTTAACTCCTTATTTTTGACCCTGGTCTGGAAATATGTAATGTGTGTAGCACATCACTACTTGGAAACAGTTTTATGTATGATCCCAGTGGGATCTCAATGGGACTTTGCTACAAAGACAGAAGTAGGGTTATAAGCTCAGAAAAGAGCTATCTATTGTATTTTATCCTTGCACACAATCAGATGGTGTGGGAATAATCTAGCCATGAATAGAGCAAGGTTTTCAGTTAGTAGAAAGGGCCTAACTATGTGAATAGAAAGATTTAGGGATGGTGTGTTTTGTCAGCAAGACAATCTGACCAATTTTAAGGAGTTTGATAACCATCCAACTGCTCAGGTTAGTGGACAACTAGGAGAGATCACTGGCTGCTCTGCAGTTGCTTAGTGTGGCTGTTGCTGAAAGAGCTTGAGCTGACTTTGCCCTTGTCTGACTTCCTCTGCCTTTATGCTGATTTTCTGTGTGGGTCTACATATTGCAGTGGTAAGGTTAAACTCTTCTTCTGATCTTTTCTGGTCACTTAGAGTGCATTCCCAGTTCAATGTCTATCAACATCTCTCTCATAGGAGACTTGCACTGCTCTTAGATCATGCCCTGGACTATTACCTTCTATGCTCTTGTGGTTATCCAAGAGCTCAAACTTAGTTGTCATGCCTGCAACAGTCTGGAAGCAATAACTTTGCTTCAGAAAGAAAAGTTATTGCATAATTATTTATTATACACAATCACAGAGCTTAAAGCAACATGATTACACATATTCACTCCTAGTTTACAGCTTTCAGTTTGCAAAGCATTGAGTCAGTGAATGCTGCATTATTTAAAGGCAGAATTGTCTCTCTGCTCTGGAATTTATAATTTAAAACCTAACCCAGCCCTTTGATCTCCTCACTTAAGTAAAGCCACCACTGCTTAGCTGCCTGTAAACTTTTGCAGTCAATGACTACCTCCAGTTATAGTAAACAAATTCCACAGCCTTTATGCTTATCATCTTTCAAAAACTTCTGTTTTGTCCCTTCTTAATAAGTAAATAAAACCTTTCAGGCGGGAAGTTTTAATTTTTCAGGGAAGGTATTAATTTTCTCTGATCAGAGGCAGGGCAGCAATCACACTGAGATGTCAAATAAGGATTAAATTAATCTGTTGAACAGGTGGCATTGTAATGAGTGACTGGATGGTTTTCAGATACATACGCTCAGGTTCAGCTCCAGATGAAGGCATCTAAATTCAAACATCTACATGTGAGCTTGGTGTCTATACTTACACTATTGTCACAGGAGTTTAGGAAGTTATTCAACAGAACAAACACAAATGTTTCATTTTGGGCAAAGAAGTAACCAAAAACCTGCATGGATGGTATTGTCTAGTGCCTTAACTCAGTTGCCTGAGCACAGGAGTCTAATACCACTTAAGATGTCTGCAGTGGTTTAGAAGATATGACACATTAGCTACAGAAACCCATGCCCTTCTGGAAGACCATCTAGAGCATAGCATGGCCCTCCTGGCTGTGTAATTTGGCTGTGTGCACGTATATTTCAGTGAAAGTACTGACTGAACTGTTGAATTATACTGATATCTAGCTTACGCACAGAAGCTTAAATAGATTTCCTAATATGGAACTGATTCATACCTGTGATGTTTCTTTCCTGGCTATGAGAATACTTGGTGAGAAATGAAGTGCAGCTAGATGGTTGCAGTTCTCTTTTGTGTGGAGCGGGAAAAGCTTCCTACCATCCGACTTTGATCCTGGGAAAGTACTGACCCCTTGATTACCTACAGATGTTGAGCATAAGGGAGAAATGCTACCAGGAATCAGGTCGATACTGAGTCTGTATGAAGGCATAAATTGAGCACGAGGACAGCTCTTGCAGCCCCAGGGGATCTTTTGCATCTGGGAAGAGGAACGGGCATAAAGCCCAAACTCAGCAGAAGCGCTATGGAGGCTTTGCAGCCGATTCCCCCCTCCTGTGCTGTCTAGCTGAAGGTCGTTGCATGCGTACATTTTGCAACAAATGCCTTCAACTTTTACTCTTTCATCAATAGATGGCACTAGGCAGTTAGCAAGAGCCTTGTCTGTTTACGACATATTAGATCAGTAAGTAGACTATCTGTTTCGATATTCAGTACTATGCATGTTATATGGCTTAAGATCGTATTTTCACAGATTCTACCACTGTTTCAAAGTTTTCTTAGTTATGAAGGACAAAAGATGTAACAAGAAGCTGGCAAGTCTGACAAAGAGCTTCATGCCAATGGTAGGCATGAAGCCTCTTTTATTAAGATTGCAAGCACAATCTGCAATGTGAAATCTCTGACCCAATCTTGATTTGCTTGAATTTTGTTTATATCTGTAATTTAAGTTCAAGCTTCTTAGTGTTATTCTGAGCTGCAAGGAACACTTTGCGGCTACTGATAGGCTACATTTTCCAGTTTGATAGTGTATACTGGAAAATAGCTTGTGAAGGAGAGGGAGAAAAGAGAAAGTGGTACTGGAGGAACATCATGAATTACTGATCCCATGAATAATGTGAATCTATCACATGCGATCAGGAGGATGAGCAGACATGGTGTAACTAGGTTTCTGAGAAGAAATGGGTCTTAAAATCTCATCTGCAACTCCACGTTTTTTTTTTTCCATCAGGTTGAAGTAGTTACTCCCTCTGCAGCCTGTGTCATTTACTCTGTAACTGTGTGATTGTTACAGCAAGAGGAGTACTGATAAGGTACTTTTAGCTCTTGTAAAAAACATTTATGGACAGGGATTAAGGTTTCTTGACAGGATCCAGATAGTCTATCAAAACCCCCAGATGTGGTACAATAAGATCAATGGGCGCAGATCCTTCTATTTGTGTGTGATAAACAAGGTACAAAGTGATCTTTAGTCTGTTTCACCTGGGTCTGTCAGCAGACCTAGCTGTTGTTTCAGCAGACTGCATATGCAGCACTCTGTTTTATGCACAAGTGTCTTAAAGGCACATTTAGTTTTACTTTTCCCCCAAACTAGATTAACACATCATACTAGGAATGGCTGCTGGTGTTACAATTTCTGATGAGGCTGTCCTATGCATCTTGCTCTGTAGGGCTGTCTAATCTAAGTGTTGGAGCCTGACTGCATGTCAAATCACAGGCACAATGCTGAGTGCAAAAGAACTTGGAATAAAATAATTAAGAGCTTAATGGAAGGTGTAAGTTCCACATTTCTTTATTTTGCCTACTAATTTAGTAAGGCAAGGCATTTTAGAATGTCCAAATGCATGCAGTGCTGGGCTGAGAGATAATTCTTCCTTATCCCAGTTGCTCCTATCTACATTATATGGTAACAACTGTTCTTGTGTTATGATTTAACATTGATGACACTGGTGCTATGAATGTTGGAAATCAAAAAAACATCTGTGGGTGCCTTCTTTTGCTTATAATTGCTGTGTCTGGCTCCACTCTTCATCTTGCATAAAAGAGCTACAAGCAACTAGCAGGCTTAGTTTGGAAGGAATAAACTTTGCCACAGTCATTAATTGCTTTTAACAACAGAATTGCAATATTCACTAGTGAAGGTAAATCTGTAGTTGCTCTATATTTAGATTGCTCTCCCACCTTTAATTATCATGTCACACAGAACTGTAATCTCAAAATTAATTCAAATTGAGTTGGAAAGGGAAACATGTCACACAGCTTGAAAGATGAAGGCAATATCATAAACTAAGGGTGACAGTAAATATAGAGGTATCCCATTCAAAGCTAAAGGCTCCTAGTAATTCTCACAACTAACACCATTCAATAACTTTGTGAATACTCTAAAGTAGGGAGCAAAGGTTCTAATAGTCTTCCAGCTGACATTTGGGACTGGAACAGTGAGTCTCTAAGGTTAAAACATGAGGTTGCTATACAGCCTGAACTAATACAGGGGCTGGAAAAAACTAATCTGCTCTGCAAGTTGAAGTAGTAGGGTAGTTTTTGTCTTCTATGCAGCACTGGCTTACATTTATAGTATACATACTGCTATGATGTGTAGATACTAGGAATATATATGAACACCCAGGAAAACAAAGAAAAAATGCAATCAGTGATAACAACTTGACCTCAGATCTTATAAAAGTAAAGGAGAAGATCATGAGAAGAGTGTGTTAGTTTGTTTAGTTGTTTTTTTTTAACATCCTTTGGTTGGATCAGACTGGGAAAACAACAAAATACAATACAGAGTAAGACACTGGGAAAGTGGAAGGATGCAGTTTAAAGCAACTTCAGTGGGACATAGGAATCTGGGAAGCACCACAGCTGAAAGAGAACCACGAATGACAGCAGATAGCAAAACTATGCTGTACTAGAGGGTCTCACAAGCTTAGGCTATGTGTATGACACTGGAGTTGTGAAACAAATGATTTCATAAACTGATCAAGGTGTATTTAAGGCAGAATATCTCATATTTCAACACACTAATTTTTTTAAATGTCTGAACATTTGGATATTTTCTGAAGTGACTGGATTTTGTTGTTGCACTCAAACTGTTCGTCGTGGTGCTCTAAGCATCTTGTGGTGCTACTGCTACGGAGTCAAACCATCAATGGAAAACAGTGTTCTCAACAACTTTTTGCTGAAACAAATAAATAAAATTTTGACACCATGCAAAACTTACATAATATATATTACATGTGCTTACAACCTGTGTATCACGATGTCACCAGCTGTATCCTTCAGGCATCACATAACTTCTAATGCCAGAATGAACACTGATGAAAAATTTATTGCAGGTGCCAGACTGAAGGGAGATATTAGCCACTCCCTCAATTTCTTTCCAAGTCTACCCAGCTGTCTATCTAGAAATGCCTCCCACCCAAACCTTACCTTTATTGAACTCACCTACAACTGTGATCTTTCCCCCTCTGGCCAGTTTATTTCAAACAAATTTGAAAGTTTTCACTTAAACATGGGCTGCAGAATTGCTTAAGGTTTGTTTTCCGAGGTAAGCAAACTAAAGATGATCATAAACTGTGAAAATGAACTGTGCACATCTCTGGATGATTCTGCAAGCAGGCAGTTGCTGAGGAAGACAAATTAGGTTAAGTACTAGTAGGTCACATCTTTGTAGCCTTTGGTCACTTTGTAGCATTGACAGAGTTTGTTTATGAATGCCTGCAAAATGCCCTAAAAACTCAGAAGTCATACAGAGCTAAAGAATGTAACAGAGGTCTGTTTGACATTACTTAACCTGAGCTACAACGTAACATGACTATCCTTTCCAAATGGTTTATGCCAGGACCCTTTAAACGTGGAGTTCTCCAAAGGCTGTGTTAAACTGTAGAGTTACCTTGTATAAAATAGAGGGGGAGCCATTGCTAGAAATGTATTACGGGACAGAATATTAGGAGATACCAATTTAAAAGTACCCGGACACGGTGCATTTGAAAGCAGGCTCTCGGATTACTCAAAAAATAGCAAACTTTTCTCCCAGTTACTTTGCAGCCTGCAAACACACATGCCAGAGCACACAGGGCATTGTACCAGCAATCCGGCAGCGTAAGTTTGAACTTGCCTCAGAACTCATGCCCAAAACCTCTTCCACTTAACAAGGAGAAAAGAGATGACTGAGTGATTCAAGCTGGTTGTGAGGTGACACTGGGCACGAAGGTAGATGTGTCTGTTCCCTGCTGGCACTGAGCTTCTGGTCCCTTTGGTTATGGTCTGCTCTGTGCTTACGGGATCTGCTCTTCCGGAGGCAGGTTGTGGGGTGAAACTGAGCCAGCATGTCCTGCATTCACCTGCAATTGTTGTGTAGATAAATGATTCAGAAAAGCCCAAGAAAGCCCTCTTCTCCCTCCCACGATATCCAAAGAGATTGAATAAATCTGATATCAAACTGATGAAGAAGTCTTGAAATGGTGGCCTGCCTTCTTGTGCTAAATAGATTTATGGATAAGTACCAACTGTTTCTTTTATGAATCAAACTCCTTGACACTAAGCAAAGCAATTGTAGTGGGTCTTCTGGGAATTAAATGTATTTGCTGCTGATGTTTTTAGAATAGTTGTTTACAGAGTGTCAGATAGTAAGACTGTGTATGATTCATAGCAAATAGCAGCATACCAGAACTTTAAATTCTCCTTGTGCGATAATTTGCCTGCTAGCTTGGTTGGATGGAAGCAGAATATTTAGCTTTCTGCTGTAAATATATTTTACGATTAGCAGTCTTAAAACAGAAAATAGGAAATATGGCATAGCAACTTCTGTTAAGTTTTATATAAACAGCATTAATCAAGTGCCTTCTGTATTATATTGTACTTGCATTTATACCCCAATTGACTATTCTTTTCATCCCAGAAAATATTTTCTGTTACAATATCTACCTTGTGTTGGTGGGGATTTTTTTAATGTGTATGATTTGAATTCCATTTTAATGACCTTGGTAGACATTCAGGACATTTTGAAACATGTACAACCAGTTACCTCATTATTTATTGCACTGTAACTGCCTAGAATGAATGGAGGATTCTGCTGTATTTGCCATGATACTGTTGACGCAGAACCTGATTAAACCTGATTAAACCTGCTAGTATGATGCATACATGGCTGGACAGCTGCACTGAAGTTCATATTTTTTTTGTCCTTATAGAAACTGCTCATCCACAATGTGACATCTGTCTTGAGCAGCTTAGACAAGAGGCACACATACTAATTTTTTTAGGCCATTTTTTCTTACCAGCTGGAATAAACTACGTCTTCTGCATGGAGAAAACATGCTGTATACACTTTGTAGAGCTATTTAGCTGCTTCCAAGGACACTTTCTATCCTGAAAACAGATCAACAATGGTACAGGTGGTCTAGGAAAAAGGTATTAGCACTGGCTTCCAGGTTAGTGACATCATCAAGGGAGTAGAAAAGTAGGGGTGATGAAAATGATGTAAGTATCCTAGGCCTTCCTATAGGCAAATTTTATTTCATGGATTATAGCAGGAGCTAGAATAAAGGCTGTGGATCTATATCCTGTTCCGTGCTGAGGATAAGTTTCTTCAATTTCCCAACCATTTAAAAGATCTGTATACTTGGCTGGCTATTGGACAACAGCATAATGAGAGATGAATTGTACTGTTGATGGACAGGTCACCTACAATACTTCTATTAACACTCTTTCCCCTGCAACATGCATACACCTGTGCAAATGGATGAACATACACTTTCTCTCAATTTCTGCAGATATTTTCAGTCTTTTTGACTAGGTATTGTTCTTACTTTCTATCCTGCACTGAATTGCTTTATTCACCTTCTGAGGTGGAAATATCTCTGCAGAATCAGAAATGGATTTAAACTTTTAAATTTCTTCTGCAAATGGGAGCTAAGGTTTGTGCTTGTACCCATGAGAATCTTTGACCTCAAGACAGACTTTTAGATCTCCAAAGCACATATCACTATATCAAATTGAAAGTACTATGGGTTATGCTAGAACTTGGAACAATGGCAAGACTTACCTAAAATGCATCTGTTTAACAGTTACAGTTTGTAGAAGTTAATTTTTCTACTTTTTTCTCCTAATGAAAGAAGATAAAAGTGGGAAAACAGCTTTAAAATTGGTACATAAAGCAGTAAGTTGAATACATTGTGGACTAGTTTTTCTGCTACTGTAGTTCTAAATATTAGAGAAATGAAAAGTATTTATTTTTCTTTAAATTATTTTTTCCATGTTTTTCTCTCTTTTCTCTTCGCATCCCAATTATTCTTTTTATAATGCTCTTGCTAAGTACTTGCAATCCAGCTGTAATCTGTTGCCACAGCAGTTGTACAGCTGAAAAGAAAACGTTACTGAATTGTCAGCATGTTTTCAACTTCATTAAAGATGACAACCTGGTAATCAGCTGTACAGACTTTATTACCAGTTACATGGAAATCTGAGCTAATTTCCTGCCATTAAATCATGCTAACAGCGCCCAGTACACTCCAGAGTTGATCTGCTCAACTCATGCTTTCCTAGTAAGAAGCTTTGAGAGAATTTGAGATTTGCTTTTGTGTGGCTCTCTGGAACAAAGACTGCTCCTAAACTGCTGTTTGAACTAGTGGTAGAATGTCAGTGTACCTGTGATAAGTTTACTGGGAATGACTGTTTTTTAGGTAAAGTCTGAACTGCTCTTCTGCTGAATTAAAGAACTGAAATCTGCCAGGGGCCAAAAATCCTGTTCAAAGAGAACTGACTTCTCATAATGCTGGTTAAATTTGATCTTCATTACACTAAATTGTGGTCATTTGGAAATGTAATGTGCACATAGGTGGGCAATTTTAATTTTTCTGTAATTTCACCAATGCAAAGAGACATGTTTCCATAAAGAAAAGTTTTGAAAGAGTGAAAAGACTAAAACTGGTGCAACTGAAAAGCAGTACAGTCTAGGAGAAGGAAGAAGATGGAGAACAACAGTAACATAAGGTGACACCTACATAAGTCAGAATAAATAGTTTTTTAAATTTTTATAACAGTTTATTTTTGTAACAGTTTATTTTATTTTTTTCTCTTAAAAAAAAGAAGAATCTAATTAGCCATTCCTGACTAGATGCTTAGGACTAGAACAAAAGTATTTTAGTCAGGGTTTGATAGAAGAAAAGAAATGACTTGATGTCAAGATGTTAATGCAAAATTTGAGAGTTAGGATGGAAGAAAGTGAAAAGATGCTGATGATGGAAAACTCTAGTAAGCGTTGATCAAGACAAGGATTTGTGACAGAGCAGATTTGAACTGTGGGAAAGAAGACCAATTTTGTCGCATACAAGGAAGGTGATAGTTTCTACAGAAAATAAAAAGAAAATAATCTGAAGGTGATGGAAGGACACTTGGAACAATTTATGAGATAGAGTCAGAGAGATATGCAAAAGAAATGATTCTCAGGCACCAGATGAACTTAAATTGGAACATATATAGAAGGAACAAAACACCAGCAGCTGCAATAGTCAGCAAAGAAAGAAGAGAACAATTTCAGACAGGAGAGGACACAATGAATATAAGAACAGAGGAAGACAGGAAAGAAAACAAAAATGACTTCCTGAGTCATAAGAATAATTTATGAAATATATAAGTGATGGAGAGCTGTATAGCCAGAAACCAGATATATGAATGAAAAAAACAAAGCATGAAGAAAACATCAAGGTGTGAAAAGCAGTTGAGGAAAAGCATGTGGCAGAGCACAATCACAGGAAGCATGTATAGTCTGCCAGATCACATAATTCAAGGTAAAATGCCCCAAGCAGGGCTTCTTGCCAAACAGTTGATGTTACAAGACCAGGTAAATTTGTTGCTGGCTAAAGACTTCGCATTTTCTGTTCAGAAATGCCCAGACAAGAAGCATAGCAATGCAACAGCAAGTATCCGATACATTGTGCATGTGTTATGCCGTCGCTGTGCATGTACTGGTTGCCCAGAACTGCAGTGCATGTGCAAATCAGTTGGACAGTTGGACTCAATGATCTTAAAAGATGAGAGGGAATGGCCTCAAGCTCTGCCAGGGGAGATTTAGGCTTGAGATTAGGAAAAAAATTCTTCACGGAGAGGGTGGTTAGGCATTGGAATGATCTGCCAAAGGAGGTGGTTGAGTCGCCATCCCTGGAGTTGTTTAAGGTTAGGGTGGATGAGGTACTTAGGAGCATGATTTAGGGACTGGTGGGAATGGTTGAACTCGACGATCCAGTGGGTCTCTTCCAACCTGGTTATTCTGTGATTCTGTGATTCTGTAAAAGTATTTTCCAGTTTAAACAATTACATGATTCTGTGTGACTGCACATGCCTGATGTTTTTAATGAACTTTGATTGTGTTGGACTTCATCTGAGGAGGAGAAATACCTACCCTGTGTGTGGACAATGACCATTTATCTAGTATTTCAGGACAACTGCCAGCCCAAACTCATCCTTTTCTGGAAGGTGGAAAAGGCAATAGAGGAGGAAAGTGTGCCAGTGTTGTCAGATAAGGATATTCATGAAGTGTGTTAAGAGGAAAACATTCTTCACAAGATAGGCACAGATTAAAATACAGTCCAGGTCATTGCAGAGCAGGGATGGAGAATTTCACTGCAGTCCAAACACTTTCACTTTTACTCCAATATATTATGAGGAAATGTACTTAAACCATGGTTAGATTACCTGAATTGGTCTGCTAGGACAGGGAGAACAACTTGGAATGTTGAGTCTAAGCCAACACATTCGTGTAGTTTATATCAGCAAGCCTGATAATTTCATGAAGGCATACTGGGGAAATGCAGGTTTAAATATAAGTATTTGGACAAATATTGATGCCTGCATGACAGCTATGAGAGCAGACCCACCCCTAAGAACATTTGCCTTAGCATCAGGAAGCATGGTACAGATTTTTCAGTCTATGGTATGCCTATGAACTCATCCTCCAGCAGAAAAGACTGAGGAAGCTTTTTTTTTGGTGTCTTTTAAAGGACACCTGATGCCTCCCAGAATCCAAAGTTTCAATTGCTTCTAACTGCAGTGTGACTAGCACACGTGCCACAATGACTGCCGTTAGTGACAAAGATCAGCTGTATATGCCTGAGCATAACTGAAAAAGGGAGAAACCTGTGTGGATGAGGTGTAGCACAAGATAAATGAGCATGGGTCTTCTGTAACTACCAAAATCAACTATCAAAGCTAAGGAGACTGTGTTTATTGAGGCTGAGCTACCATGCAGCTCCTACTCTTTTCCCTTTTTCTGCTAGACTCTGTTATCACACGGGACATGACCCTTGAGACAACTATCTCACTTGTCTTTTCTTACTCTTTATAGCCAAGCTACAGTCTAACCACCCCAGAGGACATCACTTACAGGCCCTCTTCAGCAGTAACAGGTTGCTTCTGGACATGCTGTCACATTGGACAAAGAAGGAGTCAAAGTACACTCACTTGTCTGTCTAGAAGATAGCTTTTACAGAATATGCCTACTGGTGTATTCATACAGCTTCTGTGCAAGTGCAAGTCCAGAGAGTGCATAGTGAAATATTTGATGGAGTAGAAGTCCTTGGTGTTGACAATCTAGTATATAGAGACACTCAAGAAAAGCTTAATAACACCACTCATAGGATGGAGTGCCATTTAAAACTGAACCACAGCAAAATAAAAATTGGTGTTGTGTGAGTTACTTTGATCAGACCTTGGAAGAAGTATCTCTGGACCTGTTCAGACAAAGTGAAAACAATAAAGCTTTTTCAAATTGCCAACTTCTTGGTGGAAAAACCTGAACCCATAGTAATATGGTGGTTTACCTACCACAGATTAATGCAGATACCTGCTATGAAGTCCAAAATAAAAGGACGAAAGCATGTCTTATTGGGAAAATATGATGAGAACACTGAGAACACAAGGGCTGTACCATTTTAAAACCACAATAAATGGCAACAATAAATGGCAGCAACAAAATTACTGGATGTGTTCCAGCCTATGTTCCTAGGAATTCAGGTCACAACACTGAAAAGGAGGATATGCCATAAATAGTGGACCAAGCAGTATTTTGCAGGAGACTCTTTAGGGCAATAAGGATTGAGTGCGTAAAACTATTATAGGAAAATTATACTCAAATAGAAAAGAATTTACCACTGTCACAGGATGTCAGTACATACTGTGCAGTATAGCTGAAATAATTCACAAACCTTAGGGGATATTCTTGACAAATCTTAAGCTTCTGCACCATCTAGACTTCACACATGATCATAAACCTACAAAGGCATGATTTCAAAGTGAAATACAAGCTCAGGAGAGAAATTCCTGTAGCAATGTGTACTAGTGTCTACAAAAAAAATGAGCAGAAATTCTGAAGAAAAATAGAGAGCATCCATGTGATGAATCTTTTAAAAGAATAGGTCAGGATGGCTTGCCCAAAACCAAGTTCTCATGACCTGTTAGGACTTCTGGAGTGTAAAAAACCCAAAGTTAACCCAGAAAATGAAAGGAAAGAAAGCAGTGACACTGAAGAAAACTGCTTTCAGACATCTGAAAAGATTTATGAATCTGGCAATGGTGTTATGGGAAGTCTGAGAATCAAACGCACTTCTCTAGTCCCAAATGTGTGTGAAAGTCGAGATATGCTTAGGATTTACTGATGTTTTGTAACTTCTTTTTAATATAGCAATAAAAAGTGTATGGCAACATTTGAAACATTTGAAGAAGTTAATCTGTATTAATGAATTAATAGATACGTCCATAACTACTAGAGGCAGAAGCAGAGGCTCTTATACTAGCAGATAACGTACATCAGAGAGCCCAGCTGCAATGGATAACAGACCTAGAGGATACGCTTGACCTGATGCTAGATTATGACTACAAAAATACTTTTGAAGTAGCTCTAACAGACAGTGTATTGCTGATCTCCAGACTAGGTGAAACAAAGGCAATGTTCACCAGCTAAAGCAGCAGTAGTGACCTTGCTTCACACAAGGCACATTTGCAGCTGAAAGAACAAAGGGGGGAAAAAAGTGGAAATACTATTAACGATAAATATGCCAGCATAAAATTTCCTTCCGAAACAGGATTATAAGGGCCAGTGTCCTCACTACAGTGAGCTAAATGAACACTCCAGTGTATTAGTGAGTCAAAGAAGAGGTTCCTCTCTGAGTGAAGTAGCAAATGCTTGGGAGCTGCTTGTATCAGTGTGAGCACGGCAAGTGATGACCACACAAGTCCTGTGATATGTGGAAGGTGATTCCCAGAAGCCAGCTGGCTCTGGAGGAAATCAGGCAATAGAGATCACAGCCTGCACTCCATGGCTGACCTAGTGCCAATATATGTGAATATGCAGAAAAGAACTGTATACATATGCAGGAGAAAATCCAAACTTTAAAGTCAGGGGGACTACAACAGCATCTGCTGAGGTGCCTCTCCTCCATAGTTTAAGCACATTTATTTCTAGTGTCCTAAGGCTGATTCACATCTAGTGGTTTATTTAAGCTTCATTTTCCCTATGAAAGCATGTGTACAGAGCTTTTGCTCAGACACCGCAAAGATGGATTTACTTACAACATAAGAAATTTACTCTACACAGAAAGCTTCCTGAATGCAACATCCCATGTCTGGACTTGTGTTACAGATGGAAGGAGTGAACTTCACTGTCACATCAGCTGAAATGGAACTTACGTCCATCTGCATCTGGGTAAGCAGCAAGCCAACACATGATTTGATCTTGTAAAACCTGACAAAGTTCTCTCTCAATATGAAATACACTCACTTGATTCTCCACCTGCTACAAAGCTCCTTCACTCTTCCTTTGCCATGGATACCTCTCCTTTCCTGCACTTGCCTTCCTTGTTTAGCTGGATGACCTTCTGGTACCCTTAAGAAAGAAGTGGAACAGCACCAGCTGCCTCCTTGGGACGTCTAGGAGATTTAAACCCAGATAGGAGCTCAAGATCTAGCAGCTCTCTGTGATAAGGTCCTCCAGACCTCCCAGCAGGATTTGAAGTACTGTCTATTCCAGATGCCTTACAACTGAAAGCTTGAATTGTTTCCCATTGTCATTTGTGGATTCAGGGCAGGTACTGAGCTGCATTCTGATTTAAATCTTCTATGAGCAGTGATTGTGGCACAGCATGTTTTATAATTTTTTATGCTTAAACTTATGTGACAAAGAAGTATATAAACCCTGAGATTGTAAGAATGGCCATGGTACTCATGTACGAAAATTTCTGTTTACACAAGGATGCCTGCTGCTGCCGAGTAAAGAGACAAGTTTTCCTAAATCACAGAATGGCTGAGGTAGGAAGGCACCTCTGGAGATGGGCTAGTTCAGCCTCTGACTGAGCAGGAACACTGAAAGCAGGTTGCCCAGGGCTGTTTCTTATAAATCTGAAATTCCTTTACATATTATAGATTTATGTTGTGACAGACAGCATTTAATTAACAAGAAGCTTCAGAGCTGGTATCACAGTTTTCAATTAAGCACCAAAATTGCAAATGATGGGACGAAAGAAGAAATGCACTTCCAGTCCAAGTCAGGATTAGGGGTTAGGGTTTGGGCTAGGGTCTGGTTTTAGGATTAGGGCTAGGGGTTAAGGTTAGGGTTAGGGTTTAGGATTGCGGCTACAGTTAGCATTAGGGGTTTGGGTTTAGCATTAGCATAAGGATTTGGGTTTGGGTTAGGTCTTAGGGTTGGGGTTATGGTTACGGTTAGGGTCAGGATTAGGGTTAGGGGTAGGTGTTGTAGTTAGAGATAGGATTGGGGTTTGGTTTTGGGTTAGGATTATGGTTAGGGTTAGGTTTTAGTTTTAGGGTTAGGGATAAAGGTCAGGGGTTAGTGTTAGAGTTAAGGATTAAGGTTAGGGTTTAGGGTTAGAGGTTAGGGTTGTGATTGCTTTTGGTTATGTTTAGGATGATTAATAAGACACAGCAGCAGATTTTTTACATCAGCTTAAGGTCCTGTAATTTTGTCTCTTGGTAAGACAATACCCAGAGAGTGATACTGTTTTGTCAGCTTTGGCAGCTGAGCAAATTAGACAACACAGCCCAAGACTCAGCCTGCGTGTGAAACAGTTTTAAGGTGTGCTGGTGTGCTGTCATTTTATTCCTTTGTACTTACTTCCAAAGTCAATAAATATTTTCTTGACTTTTTTTTTTTTAATTCTTTTCTAGAGTAATTATCTCCTCTTTAACTTTATTTTACTGTTTTGGGAGCTATTTCAAGCTAGCATGATAAATATTAAACATTTACTTTTCAGGTTGGGAAAGGTCCCTGGAAGATGCTGATTGTATCCAGGGCTCTTCCCTACTGACTGACAAGAACTGGTAACACAGCCTGCAGAGCTGGTGGCTAAAAATATCTCCAACAGTCAGCCAAAGGCAAGGAACAAGCAGCGGGGAGATGAAGAGATGGCCTGAGAACTGAACGTTGTACTGACACCAACACCTAACGTTACCCCTGGCTGGCAGCATGACTCACTGCTGTGACTCAGACCTGCAAATCCGTCATGGATGTGTAAAGAGAGAAAATTGCTCAGTGACGGAGTGCCCCAAACTCCTGGCTTCTGCAGTGAGACTCTCCAGCTCTCCACGTAATATGTGCCACTGCAGTTCATTTGCAGCAATGTGAGGATTGCCTCCTGCAGATTTCAGGTTCATGGCAGGGTATGACAGAAAACAGTTTTATTGCAGTAATTCATAATGTTAGGTTTCTATACCACAGCTTTTTCAAAAGAGTCATAGTAAGCAATCCCTAAATAGTTTCTTGGTTGCTATCAACATGTGCCAAACCTGAGTTGCTAATAACAGAATATTTTTTTTAAACTTTATTAATTTTAAAGCCTGTTACATTTATTTCAAGCTGGTCTGATCCTAAGTCACTGCTCCCAGAAGGCAGTGCAGTAGGAAAGACAGGGAGATTGTCAGCTATCACAGCCAAGGGGATTTGGAAAAAGACCTTCTTGCTGAGCCTGTCATTGCATGGGTTGATAACCAGTTCCTATGCAATATTGTTGATTTTCTTTCTTTTCAATGCAGTTAAGACCAAATCTTTGTACTAATCTGGATGGAAGTTAGGGTGAAGTTAGGCTGTTCAAGATGAGAGAATAAGAGAAAAGACACCAGACTCTTAGTTCTGACACCTATTAAATGATTAATTGTAAAAATAAAATACTACATATGCAGTAAAAATTTAAAGATTTGGAACTTATTTTTTTAAATTTTGATCCCATGGAAGTTGGCAGGCCTTCTGTGAAAAAGAAGAAGCCTTTTTTTTTCTTTTTTCAAGCAGTTTAAGCTCCTGATCTTCCATTTTAAGTGCCCATACCATACAATGGCTCCTGTAAATACTGCTTGATACCTTGCAATCATCTTCTCCAGGATAGCATGCTCAAGTATATGTGCCCTAGCTTTATGTCCTTTTACCAAGCCTGTGAGTAATGCAGACTTCACCAATTTTCTTTCTTTAACAGAAAGTGTCAGCACCAAAGCACATGTGCTGGTGTAATTTTTATAGATAGCTGTGCACAAGAGCCAAAGCCTGACAGTTACCATGAGATTCTCTCTTTAAGTCTTTACTGAATATACTGCATTCTTCATCACCTATTAATCTTTGCTAGTCTGCCCTGCCTCCCCTAATTCTTTTGCCCTCTCTACGGGAATGAGAATTGTACCAAACCCCAGCAAGTGTAAGACTGCTGCTGTACTCCAGAACCCTTGGCAAGAGAAATCCTATCTTTCAAACTCTTGTGAAATAGGCACTCTTATGTATTTTGTAGAAAAACAAACAAACAAAAAAACCCTCTCCAAAATAAGCTCCTGCACCTGTTGTTATTTATGATTAACAATACAACAATAAAAACTTTCAAGAAAGAGGGTACTTACCTACCCTTCTGCTGAGTGTTGGACCAGGTTCTCACTTTCACTAAGCCTTTGTGCTCTATCAGTGAGTGCCAGAGCCTTCAGAGTGTGTATTTTACAGCTTCACTCTCTCAAAGGCCCATTTACACTTCCAGGGAGGTGTGAGAGGGTCCCAGTAATGAAGATGTCTCTGGTTATTATTTCACACGAAGCTGTCCTTTCTGGTTTACACGGGTCCTGTGTGTCCAGGATTGCCAGAACAGTCCCTGAAGAAGACTTGTCTTTGCAAAAACCTCAACTGTACCTCAGCAAAAGAGATTCTGCCTTTTTGGATCCTACAAAGAGTATGGTATAACTGGCTATACTGAAGCCCTGAGGGGAGGTTGGCAGGACTCTTCAATGCATGCCTTATTTCACTTATGAGAGCAGGACTAGGAAGGGTTTGTTTCCCACTTAGCTCATCAGGTAAAGGAGCCTGAGTGACAGATTTTTCCCTCTGCTGTGCACATTTCCAGTATGCTCCAGATACATTAAATAAACTGTCAGCTATTGCAGTCCTCGTCTGCTATGGATGTGCCTGTTTTAAGACAGCTGCAAGCCTGGATCAGACTGCCCGCACTGGCCCCAGGTGTTTTGTGGGCTGTGGCACAAAGCTGTGCCCGCTGTAAGCCTGCAGTAGGTTTTAGAAAACTGGAAAGGGAATTACAGTGACTTGCTGCTGGCACATACCTGCTAATGTGCTCGCTCACTTTCTTCAGGATCTTACAAGAATTACCAGCAAATTCAGATAACTGACAGGATCTTAGTTATAATTAGTAGCAGCTTCCCTTCTGACACACTGGAAGGGCTAACAACATTTTTCTTAAGGCAGAGTTGTTATGCTCTCCCCCAGGGAGGCACTTTAAAAAAACCCACATTTTCTGGCAAAAATCCTCTACCACTTGTTTAGGACAGATGGGAAAGGAAGGAATTCTGAAGTGATGGAGTTAGAGGGTAAAAAAGTATTGTACAAACTGTCACAGTGTGTGGGCTGTTGCAGATCAGCTATTTTTGTTATTACTGACATGCATCTGTTATACCAGGAGCTCAAGTAAAAGTCACCAGTGTCAAAATAAAAATATCTGTGCAGATGTGGGTAAAGTTTCTATTTCTCTTCTCATAAAAGAGCTGTGAAAAAGATCAGAGGAAGTAGGAGAGTGTAATATGTGTGGAGCCCTGAAACTCGAGGGCTGAATTGAATTACTGCATTTATTTATTATTCTGATGAGCAATGTGTACCTGTCCACAGGGTCTAATGACAGAGGACTGATTTCCAAAGGTCCTTTTGTCCCATTTCAGAGAAATATCAAACTGAAAATAAGCATTAGTGGGCCTTTCAAAAAGTCCTAAAAAGCAACTTACCCAAGAGGAGTTTGATATCCACTGGCTCAGTGAAACTGGGGTGTCTGGTTTGAGGTCAGCTCTTCTCATGGACATCATAGAATTAAAGTGCCTGAAGGTACAGCTTGAGCTGCTGAGTTCAGTTCTCCACAACTACAAACAACACCGTAATATTTGAGAAGGCTCAGCATGAGGGACCCTTCCTCATCTATATTTCTCAATAAAGTCCTGTAGCTTTACATGCCATCAGGTGCTTCTGGGAATCTGTCTGGTTCCTCTTTCCAGGTTCAGTTGTGGACAGTACCGATGAAGAGTGAAGCACAGAAAGGCAATAATTTAGGGATAAAAAAATGAATGATGAACTACCATTTCACAAGCCTGGAGCCCTTGAGAAATCACGTGACAGCAAAGGCAGTGGGACTGGGAGTTGATCTGGCAGAGTGACCAGTTAACGCAGTTAATGGTAATTTAACAACTTGAGTTAAACAGAGGTTCTGGCCATACTTTGGATGTCTTCCAGGGCTGAGGGGTTTTTTTTCAGTGTAAAAGGTCAGTAAGACTGAATTTGGGGATAACTTTTTGAGTTTGATCTTGTTAGTTAAGCTGGTGAGCCTTTGCTGTTTTACAACACTTTTCTGCCAATTTTTCCTGCTAGTTCCTTTTATTTTTTTAAATGTAATATGCACTCTTTAAAACAGGCAATTAGTAAATAATAAATATACAAAGCAAATAACCACATAAATAAGCAGCAATAAAAGCAATAAATTCTTAAAATTGTGCATGTGACTCAAGATGTTTTAAGATTGGTGAAAAAGAGACTTGAAGATAGTTAAGTTTAAATAGTATTTTTTCACCTAAAATTTATTTTCCAGAAGTGCACCTGGGCTATAGCTTTCCTAATGTAAAAGCTTCAAAGTGTTTACCCTGCTTGCCAAAACTCCTTTCTCTAATTGAACTAAATCTTAGCAAGTACAAGGTCTCTCAGCAGTGAAACAAGGCAGGGCTTTGTCACCTTAAACATAAAAGCTGCAGCCAAACAGAAGTCTGAGAGCTGTTCCTGGAAGAAAGGAATGACCTAAGATAAAAGAGAGCCTTGGAAAGAAATTCCTGTGGATCCAGACTTGATTTTCCTATTGGTGCCATGAGGGTGTGATCTCTTGGATGGTTACCTCTAGGTACTGCTGGTGATGGTGTCAGTGGAGGACACGGGTGTTTGGGGCTCTGGCAGAAGTAGGGAGGTAGATCTTGCTGCTCTTCTTGTCTTGCCATAACTGAAGGACTTCTCTGCTTCACATGTGCCTAGAGCTGTCTCTGCTCGGGTGGCACAGCACCACTGACACACTGGATGCTTAACCACTAAGAACGCAGAGACTCTCCTTAGTTTAAGTTGGCACCTACCAGCGGTTCAATTACCCAACATGCCCTTGAGGCCTCAGACTGTTATGGGGCAACAGCCTCAGACATCCAGATGTGAGAAAGATGAACTCACGGGAACAGGCCTGAAGAAACAGTGCTAATTTCTTATGTATTTCCTTTCATGGAGCAGAATATGAAGTCGTACATGTCAGTGGCTGTCAGGGTAGAGGTCTCACTTGGACAGAGTTTCTCTGGAGCTACATTTCAGGCTGTGAATTAATGAACAACAGGTATTTTTACACAGGAGAAACTTCATACTGAGTGATGCTTTTGACAAAAGTACTGAATTTCCAGAAACACTGGATTAACCCATCTTTTGAGGTTGTGCTTTATCTTTCTTTTTATACGTAAAAATTTCTCTGCTGTTGAACCAGTTTGCTCAAGGAAAAACTTATCAAATCTGAAGAGCTCTGTGCAATGGAGCAAGGAGCTAGAAGGATGTGAAATGCTTCCACTGAGTACTGTAGGTTATAACTAATATTTAACATTTATTTACAAAGGGAAAAGAGGTCATTTAACAGATTCCCACTATCACATTGTCCAAATTGCTATGCAAATATCTTTTGATTCCTCCTTAATATTCCTGTTTTGCAGAAAATTTCCCATCGTGCTAATCCCCTGTAGTGATATTCATTCACATGAAATGAAAAACACAGAAGAGTGGGAATGATAGAAAGATTTTACTGGCACAAATATTCCAATGAGCAAGTTATGTAGGTCAGCACAAGGAAGTATAGATAAAATTTTTATATCACCAGACCATGCATTTCTCAAAGGTTGAACATGACAGAGGAAAAAAATCAGAAAATTCGTAGAGCATTTAAAGATCAGTGAGGGCAATTTCCGTGAGCTTTTGTTTTTCAAGCGAAGCAAATACTCAGGCGTATTAATTGCTAAGAGTGAAATCCTGAATTTTCACTGAAACAACCAGCAAATTTCCTACTGACTTTAATAGAGCTGGGATTTCATCCAGGCAACCAATTGCAGGAGGCTCAAAGGAAGGAAAATCCAATACATTTTAGAAACTGCTGCTTTTCCTGAAAGCTTTTTCTTTTGATATGTAAAACTCTCATTTCACTACAAAGGTTAATTCTGAGACTCCCTCAGTACAAAACCCAAGATTTTTGCATCCTCTTGAGATGGTGGGCTTATTTCTAAAGGGAAAGGAATGTAGCTTAAATGAGAGGTGAAGCATAGAATCAGAGAATGGCTGAGGCTAAAAGGGAGTTTTCATGATTATTCAGTCTACCCCGCTTGCTCAAGCAGGGTGACCTGCTGCAGGTTGCCCAGGACTGTGTCCAGTTAGGGTTTGACATCTCCAAATACGGATACCCCACAACCTCTCTGGACAACCCATGTTAGTACTTGATCACACTCGTAATAAAGGAAGTGTTTTCTGATTTTCAGAGGGAACCTACTGGGTTTCAGTGTATGTCCCTTGTCTCTGGCCTTGTCACTGCACACCACTGAGAACTAACTGGCTCATTCTGGGTGTTACAAACCAAATCTGGGGAAAAACTAATTTTTTTTTTTTTTTGCCTAGGACTACAGATCATTTTATTTTAAGAGTATAATTTTTAAACTCGATAAGAAGAAGGGAATAGATTTTGATTGTTGATGCAAAAAATAATAATAAAATATCAAAGCTAATAAAAAGAATTGTGTCAACTGTTTGCATGACTGGAAACAATCCTAAGAGAACAAAAGTGATGGACAGAGCAAAATGTGAAGATACAGGCAAATGGTGCTGGCCATATGTTATCTGGCTCTCTGTGTATTACCACCACCTGCAACGTGACAGTGTGCTGCCTTTCTTGATACCAGATGATCTTTGCAGCCACAAGGAGCAGCACAGCATTATTGTTCATTCAGTCTAGGCGCTTTTACTCTTTTAAGTCAGCTGTCTGATATATGGCTCAGTCTCTTGTTCAGGATGACATGGTTTCCTCTGATATTATTATCCTTGTTTTTTTTTCACTTCTATCCCTTTGATGCCCTCCAGTTTATTAGGCAGCATGGAGTTTAATAAATACATCATGGAAAACTGTCATACAGAGCAACTGCTATGGCTCTTGTCACTTGTACTGTGATCTTTTATTTTTCCTGAGAAGTTGTTCCTAGCCACCTGAAATTGATGTCAGATTTTGGTCAGTTCTGAAGATGCCTAAAAATCACATCCATGCTGCATATATATACATATATATATATATATATATATATATATATATATATATATATATGTGCAATGAACACATGAGGAATGTGTTTTTTTAAAAAATTTATTTAGAGGCTCAGTGTTCCTGATGGTTTAAAATATTTATCCAACAGAGACTCAGTATTTTCAAAGTGTGGCTTCCTTTATCTTTCATTTCTTCATCTTTCACAGACCTCTGTCATCCCAAGCATCTTCGATTTTATAATCTGCGATTTATCTAATTTAGTTATTTCTGTGAACTGACTTTGAAGCACATGTTATGACAATATAAAAATAGAAGAACATAGTGAAACTGCTGACATTCTTAAAATATACTTGCATTGTTTTCCTGGATTTGAATTACAAAACATAAAACCAAATGAAAGTTGGAACCGTTATTTTATTTAGCATCAACAGTGCTCAAAGTGTTTTTCACAGTAATCTTCTGTCTAAGGTTTAAGTAAATACACACATGCTATGTTAGACAAGACTTTATATCCCTGCCATGTTGAGCAGACAGTGAGAGCAAAGATTAAATGGAAAAGACATCTTTATATTAATTATAGATAGCAACTATTCCTCAGGACCTGAGGGGAATGAACAAAAGTTTGTGACTCCAAGAAGCTTGAGGTGTCTTGCTTTAAATCTGTAATGTGGACAATTTACATGGGTAACATGCCACATATCGACATGAAAATATTCGTCAGAAATTGATGAATGAAGCAAGAAGAATAATGAAGAAAAATGACAGTACACATACTCTTCAGAGAACAGAATAAACAATGTAAGTGTTTGGTAAATAAATCCCTGCAGAACTCTTAGAAATGACTTACTGATTAATTGAATTAATCCATCAACCTTTTGTGATGGCATCAATTTACAGTCCCTTTTATGTTGTTCTCCTTCTGTAGCTACTGCTTTAGGTGCCTGTAAAATGTAGGATAAGATATAATACATCTCTATGGAGCTATAATAAATTAATTGGGTACTCTAGTGAGATATAATTGGCTGCTTCTTTTCCTCAACTTTCATGTGTACATGATTAAAATAACCATATCATCTTATAATTGCACACTAAGTTCCCCTCTTTGCTGCCTTTCTCTTTTTCCTGAAGTTGTTTAATACCCTCTTTTTTGATTAATCAAAATTTAATAGCAGAGTGGAGGACTATGAGATAGTTTTTTTCTTTTTCTTTCTTTCTTTTTTTTTTTTATTTGAAATGATATAATTACCTTACTTTATTTTACATATAAACTCCTTACAGAAAGGAATGTCTTATTTATTGTGTTCACAGATTGTACCATGCTTGTACATCCACTGAGTATGAGAAATAGTAATTTTTTTGTACAGGGTACCCATCTGAAAAATAATAAGTTGGAGTCTGAATCTTTCAAGAGGAGGGATAGGAAAAGCTAAGCAGAAAGGGAAAGATTCTGTATGTGGTTCTTGTGTTCCCACCACAAAATATGCTCAGATAACAGCAATGTATGTGTGTATGTATGCAGGTATGACTCAGAGAAAGAAGGCTGGACACAAGTCAGCTGTGTGCTTAGAAGTATCAGAAATAGTGTGGCCATCAGGAGTATGAAGTAATTGTGCCCCTTTACTTGGCGATGGTGAGGTCCTACCTCAAGTACCGTGTGCAGTTTTGGGTCCCTCACTAGAAGAAGGATATTGAATTGCTGGAATGTGTCCAGAGGAGGGCAACGATATTGGTGGAGGGGCTGGAGAGCAAGTCTTATGAGGAATGGTTGAAGGAACTGGGATTGTTTAGTTTGGGGAAGAGGAAGAGAGTTTGGGGCAGAGGGGAGACCTTATGACTCTCTACAACTAGCTGAAAGGAGACTGTAGCAAGGTGGGTGCTGGCCTCTTCTCCCAGGTAACAAGTCCTAGGACAAGAAGAAATGGACTCAGCTTGAGCCAGGGGAGGTTAGATTGGATATTAGGAAAGATTTCTTTATTAAAAGTGATATCAAGCATTGGAACAGGCTGCCCAGGGAAGTAGTTGGATCACTGTCCCTGGAGTTGTTCAAAAAGCTTGCAGACATGGCTCTTTATCACATGGTTTAGTAGACGTGGTGGTGTTGGGTTGATGGTTGGACTCAAAGATTCTATTATTCTATAAATAAGCCAATATTTAGCACAAATGCACATAGATGCATGAGAATTGAGGATCTCATGTAAATTAATGTAATTTCATGTACTTATACATTTTTGTAAGAATAAAGAGTTCACTTGTGTGCATAGAAACAAGCCATCCAAATGTTTGCAAGAAGAAAAAATGTGAGACAAATTCAAAGAGAATAAATGTGAATCTGATTCAGTCAATGTGTTCACAAACCCATTTTCTATGAATTTTCTTCTAGTTCACCTGTGCCTTTTGTAGCGACAGATATTTATGATTCTCTTTGTACTCACTGAACTGTAGCTTTAGCAAATGTAATTGTACATTTGAAAATGTTTCCTACTAGGGCTTTCTGTACCTCATGGCTTTTCTAATACTGCCAACCTTTACCATTCCATTAAGTGTCTCATTGTATCTGGGGCCTTCAGAGGACGTACATAACCTTCAAGCTTCCTTTTCTTCCAGTTTCGCAGATATCCACAGTGACACAGTCCTCCATCGTTGTCATCATTATGTGAAGAGTTTGAAACAATGGGTGTGACAAAAAGCAGTATGCAATCTGGGGAGAGTCTTTGGAGTTGAGTTCAGACTGATGGGGAGAGTAAGAATAGGACAGGACACTGGTGACACAGAGAAAGTAATGAAATATGTATGGAATAAGGGTGAGTAGAATATGTATGGCAGAACAGAAGGCTGTTGAAGAGCAGAAGCTGAATATGAACATGCTCGTTCATGTTTAGTTCCACATAATCTATTTCCCAGCAGGACAAAGGCAAAGCTAGAAAAGTAATTAAGAAATAAATGGCAGCAAAGATCCTCTTCCACTGGTGAATGCAGAAGTCTGTCTTTTGTACCTGAGATTTAATTTTGAATCAGAGATGACTGAAAGCAATTTTTTTAATTTTCAGGTTTTACAGTGCTCCTATTTATCCAAAATAATAATACCAAGGCATTTGAAGGTCAAAAGAGCTACATCTTCTACTCAATAGAGAACAGAAAAGAAGGTATTTTGATTGAGTCTAATGTAAAGACTCTTTAGTAGTCTTTGCAGGATTTGGAAGATGTTTGCATAATAATAAAAGACATTATCCATCTCAGTTGGTTTCTGAGAGATATTGGAAGAATCCATTTTAAAAGACCCTTCTTTCATACAAATGGAGAGATACGTAATGCTTGCATGTATGATGCTGCCTAAAACTCTGTATTTGGTACATTTTTCTTTCATCCCATGCAGTTATGCAAAGGTCACATCTCCAACTGGATGCAATTGCCAGAAGATCTGAACAGGCAGACTTTTCAGGACCCAAAACCGAGTAGAGCTGAATTTTCCAGTCTGTGACTGTGGATGAAGTGTGTTAGTGACTACAGGAAGAAAACATCTTTTATTGGCTCATTCTGTGTCACTTCTATATGTGAATGCATAATGGCAGTCTAAAGGGTAGTTTATTTTATGCATGGTAATTACATTTAATATTGCGCATAGCTTGGAGCAGACTGATTAGAATAACAACTGTCTACATCCTTCTCCAAGGAATAGTGGACATGGAGGTTTCTGCAGCATTTCTTTGCACTGATTCTTCAATAAAACCTGACCCACTTTTAGTGTTTGTCACCAATCGACATGCACTGGAAAGAAACTAGTTTCAGATTAGCTGGAAAACAAGCTCAAAGAATCTATCAATTTTGTGTCTATATTGAAGAGGCTCATCAGTAGAAAGAAAACAATACATACAAATAGTATATTAATAAGGCTTTTCCATCTTTATGAGAAAAATCTTCATCCTCTGAGTAACTGCATTGAAAAAGAACTGAAGGATTCATGCTGTACTGAGTTTTGCTTTGCCTGTCAAATGGAAAGTGAGAGTGGAAATGATCAAGACCTTCAGACACTGAGTTTATAGTCACTCCAATCCGGAGACATTCAGGGATCAATACATACTGTGGTAGCCTTTGTCAAATGCTATATGGCAGTTGATTATTGCAACCGCTACTTAAATTAATCAAGTGGAGCACAAACCATTTCTCCTTACCTGACTGAAAAGTATCACTTGCTTTTTAATGATGGCATTAAAAATCCTAATGCCAATAAGTAATGAACTCTCTTACTAAGGAATAGACTTACAACAGCACGACTGAGTATCTTGAAATGTATACTGTGCTGCTCCACCTTTATTAAATGACCGCAGGCAAGCTGTCAATGTATATGAACTCTATAAAGACATTACCTAAAACAGGATTTCATCATTTCAGTGTAGGTACAATGAACAACATATAAAAGAATATTAATGCAGTGGAAATATCCATGTTACATAGCTCCTTCTTAACAAGGATTACTTTTTGCAATACTTAACACTGTTGGCAACAGTAAACCTATCATAGGCTTAAAATTTCTGATGAGTGGGCAAAACCCTCTTGTTTTCTAAGTGAAGAGTATTGCAGTCAGCCTTGTAAAAGAACCTTTTACTGTCAGTGATAATGAAAATACCTGCTACCTATGACAGTGTGAAAATGGTGTCATGACCTGGGAATTTCTATTCAGTGCTGTCACATCCTTGCACTGCACAGATTGGCATTGTCATCATGTAAATGTAATAGGATTCTTTATTCTGTATTGTTGCTCAGTTGGGAACAGTAATTCTATTTCCCGTAAGTTGTGAATAGCAGCAGAGGGCCATGAATAGCTTGGAAACCTATATTTTTTCCATTTATTTTTTTTAAATGCAAATTACACTAGTAAGTCAAAAAATCACTTTTGTTAAAAATACATTCAGAATTAACAAATGCCAAAATGAAAAGAAAAAAAGACACATTTGGATTGTATCTCTTACCTTCTGAATATTTCAGTTCATAACAAAAGCCCAGCCTAGAAAAATAACATTCTTTACTGGATTTTGAGGAGGATACAGCTGTACAAATCAAAAATGTCATCCAGATATTCTCACATTACTGTGCTCTAAACTGCTTCCAGAAGAGATCTGTTCACTAATCATTTAGTTTGGTAGTCAACAGTCATAATTTCTTTTTAATGGTGGTGCTTGAACTGCAACTTAAACAGGGTGATGAATACCAACTTCATATAGGTATGCATGTACATATATATATATGTATACTGTGTGTGACTGTATTTCTACTCTGTATGAAATATGTGAATAGGCATTTACATTGTAATCCTTAATAGTCAGATGTGCTTCCTATCTCCTAAGCACTTTGCAAACATTAACAGCTCAGACCTCACAAAAAAAACCTGTGAGGCCATATTAGTCCTGTTTTATAGATGGGAAGACTAAGACAGAGAGAAATTAAGGCCAAAATTTTTTAAGTTAAAATCAGACCTAAAAACTACACATAGACCCTTCACTAAACGGCTTGACTTCTAAAATTGCTAACTACCAGTAGTCACTGTTCTGTGCAAAATCACTCTAAGATATGAAAAATTATATTCTGAAAGTTAGATCACTGCTTAAGTTCCTAAACTTTTTTCTTTTCATGTTAAAAAATTATTTTTTTAGAAATATGATTTTGATTGTTATACAGGGAAAGTTATAGTACCCTGTTATGACATTTTGATTACAGTTAAACCTCTGCATTGTGTTACATAATATACAACTGCTATATTTAATACCACATGAAAGTCAACATTTTTGAAATTTTTCAAGTTATGGGAAATTTCAGCCTGATGCTTGAAATTTACATGATTTTCCAGAGAATACAAATCAGCTCTGCCCTAATGAACTCAGAATTTCAAATATCAAAGTCTGAAAATTTAGAGTTAAATTTGAGGTGAAAATGAGCAATGACTGACTTTCAGGATCAGGCCTAGGAGTCATGCCTAGTTCATACAGGAAACCTCTAGGAGGATCTGGGATTGGAGACCTTGACCCTGCGCATCAGATGCTTCCTGGGTTGTGCAGCCCCTATCAATAGTTGTTCCTGTGTACTTTATAAACATAGACATCCACACAAACTCTTACATATATATATATGTATATAAAAATCTCACTTAATAAATGTACGTATAGTTCCTGGACATGTTCCATATCTTATTTTCACTGGTGAATGCCTGTTCCTCTATCATTGTCCAGAGTTGTTGCTTGTGACACTGTACATCCATGCAGACACAGCAAAGGGCACTGGTTTGTACAGGGATGGATGAGTGGTGTGAGTGCACAGCCTGTGGGAGCTCGGGAGCTGTGCAGGTAAAAGGTTTTGGCCAGTAAGGAAAAGAGAGATGCTTGGGGGCAACTCAAGCCTTTCCAAGCACTGACCTTCCTTGTTGCCCTCAAAAGCTATGTGGTCACCTCAGGTGTGGTAGGTGCGTGTGTTTGCCTGTGCAAGGTCTGAGCAAAGAAACAATGACAATCCAAGTTTCTGAAAAGCCTGAGCAAAATATTGGGATTTTCCTAATGGTAGCCACCTAAGTGCTTGAAAATACAATCAGATGTAGAACAAAACATATGTTCCTAGGAGTTCAGAGTATTTCATATACACATTGACCTACTAGCAAAATTCCCAAAGGCATCTTGTTGCCAACTACGTAACAGCACAGTTTTTTTTCAGCCACAAGAATACAGGAAGATAAAATACACATTCTAACACACAACAGATCCCCCAAATATACCACAAAAAGTTCTCCAATATTTCTTCAACTCAACTAGTCCCTCCCCACCCTCCACAACTGAAACAAAAAATAAAATATATAGATCCATTATGGTGCAATTAGAAAAAAAAAGCTCACAGAGATTTTTCATTTGAAATTAGATATAAAAGAGTAAACATAGCTAGTACATATTCAGTTGGCCTTTGTGGATAGAAATCTGCAGATGTCTCTGTGGTTAGTAAAAGACATTAGAGATAGCTATAAAAGCACCTACAGTGCGATAAATAAAAACAGCGGGATTAAGAAGCACAGTTTCTGCTGCTTATTTCCAGTAGGTTCAATTATTAATGTTACCCTTTTCCCCACCCCGACCCCCGAAAGGTCTTTTTTTTTATTAACCATTATAAACTGTTTGTTTCCTGACCACTGTAGAGCCTCAAGAGTAATGCACTTCTCAGACAGCTGGCAGTTTTCTACTTGGTCGCTCTGGAGCCATGGAGCAACAGAGCCTTATTCCCTGACATGAAAAAAAAAACCGAAAAAAAACCCCCCAAAAAAACCCAACCAGAAGAAAACCACCGACTTAGAAATCGTTCAGAATTAACAGCAACACTTTGAGCCTAAAGGATGTTACTTCAGAAAGCTTGCACGGAGTTTCTCTGATGTGCAACGCAGTAGGGTTAAGGCAAGTATGAACTGTACAGCCTTCAGGGCAAACAATGCGCTGTTTATTGATTTCTGTTGCAGGGTCATCCTGGTATTTTTACTGTTCTGTTGACTAAGGAGACTCAACATGGCCAGGAGTGTGGAGTGGGCTCCGAAAGCACCGAATGGGCTCGGTTCATGTCTTAATCCAGATGGGCCGTGCTGGCAGTGGGTAGGGAAGAGCCAGAAGATGGCATCCACAACTCTGCTCTGACCCTCTGGTGCTGGGGGGCAGGAGGTCCAAAGTGGAGGTCCAGAGCATCTCCCTTAGTACCTGTTAGAAAGAGGAGCTGAAGGTGTCTGCTGTTTTTTGTCTTTCTGTTCAATAAGCTTTTTTTATTTTTAGCACAAAAACTGGATAATTTTTTGCTCTTTGAAGAAAAGGGGGCCATCCTGAAACAGTTTCTTTGAGAGGTTCTCCAGCCCACCTTGAGTAGCCACTGCATTCACTTTGACCTAGAAGAAAGACAGAAAAAGATGCATAGTTATAATCCACCATATATCTTTCTGATCACTGCCCTACTGCTCTAGTGTCCTTTTGCAAGCAAGTCTAAGCCACTAGCCAGTAATGGTTCAGGTACACATGGGATTAAAAGGACAGAAAGGCAAGGTCCTTGTTCAGGTGATCACTTGGTTTGCCCTGAAACATCATCAGAGATTCAAGCACAGGTTTTCTAAACCATTCGAGGCAGGAGCAATATTTAATCAGAATCTTAACAATGCATACATGTGTCAACCTGAAGATGACCTGAATTATAACAATCCATCAGAAATGTAACTGTCTTTGTAAAAGCAAGAAGTGACGCAGTATGCAGGACAGAACGGCTGATTCACAGGTGCCCGGTAAAGTCACCTGAGGCTCACTCACAAACCAGAGTGCATGTGAGAGCGCCACAGCCCTGTACATCTGAAAAGTCCTTTCCCAAATCTGTGGTTTTTAATTCCAACTTTGAGTCTAAATCTGACAAGATATTGTTGGTTGCAAGGAAAGGCTTTGCCAGTAGTTTATTTAAATGAAGAGTTTCCCATGATATCTGAATCCCACAAACATGAATCTTAAGGAGATAATGACACAGCAGATTTGCACTGTGTGCACTTGCTGAGTGTCATGGTAGTCATACTCTAGATGCTGGTTTTTGTGTCTTGCTTGTGTTTCATTTATACTCCAAGTTAATGGCAATATAAGTAGTACCTTCAGTATGTGCAATGTATAGACAAATGCCTACAGCCTTAGACTAGAAGACCAGGAGCAGCATAATGCACATATAAATACAACAGAGAGAAAAGATAGGACCAGGTATTAAAGCAAATACATTAACGCATCCTACATGCCTCTGTCCCTAAGGAACTGATTTGAAATCCCTCTAACATTTGAGGACATGTAGATACTATTAGCCAGAAACTATCATTAAGTGCCTTCTAGTGAAAAGCAACGTCTATCAATAGTCTTGTGTAGCAAAATACACATGTGGGCATATATTCATATGCACACGCGCATATATATATATAAAGGTATCTGTATACACATAGATGTGTATATTTGTATGCATATGCAGTATGTGTGCGTGTGTTTATATAATGTACACATTCTCAGATTTCACAGAATATAGGGAAAACAAGCTCCACTTCAGGGCTGAACTGCTTTTGAGCAATTTCTCTCATGTATCAGGCCTAAGTGTCAGACATGCATACTATTTTTTGCTTCACTTCTTGTTTTCTTGAGCAAACAAGTTTATTGTGAAAAACATAAAGAAAAATATCTCTCCCCTCCCTCTTTCCTCTTTTTAAAGCAGTGATCATGCAATGCATTCTCACAAACTATAATTGTGGTTTTTTCATGTGCAACAGAATCAGTGCCATGGATTGTTTAGTCACCTTCCTCGGTCACCTCCCAAGAGCCGAATTTTCTCTTGACAATTGATTTCCACCATCTTATTGTGTTCTTGTCCTATGATCTGGAAATGAGCACTGCCTTCTCCCACACAGAATGCCAGGAAGCTGCTTTCTAGTACATCAGCTGTGGCCACACTGCAAGGAGGTATATGAGCTTCAGTTCTGTCCCGTTCTGTTTAAAAAGCGTATTCGTTTTGAAGGGACTGTCTAGGCTTCTTGGCTTGTGCAGCATAGAGCACGCTGTTGGCACTTAAATAATAATAAAAAAAGCCATTTATAACAGGTAGATAAATGTCATGATAAGAATTCTCCCCAAAACATAATTATAAATTGAATATATTTTTCTCTTTTAAAAGTAAGCTGATTTAAATTAAATGTGAAATTAGGAGAGATGATAAAAAGAGCTGTAACTGAAATTCAAAACCTAAAACACAGAGAAAAGAAACAAAGTGAGCCTGAATCTAGTAATTCTAGACTATTTAAGGAAACAGTAGTCAAAGATAGACACCTTAGCTCATCATCTATAGATAATGCTTCTTTTTCATAAATAGGATTTTTTCCTTAAAGTATGCTGTTAATTTAAGATAGTTTGGCATAACTGATGAAATTCCATGCCAATGTACTGTGTATATTCAAACTAAATTGGAATGTGCTTCCAAGTAGAACTTATAAATAAGAAGCAATAGTACTTTAGATAAAAAAGTCCTGACACAATAGAAATGTAAACATGAGGATCCTGAATAGATCACTATAATTATTTAATTGCTCATGTAAGTTTGTGTAAGTTCAGTATAACCTCTGAATTAAAAAAATGCAGTGCTAAGTTCAGCATACAGGAGGAAACTGGTTACAAAACAGTGTCTTAATAGTTAGTAATTACTAAACCAAACATTCCTTTAGGATAACAATTAATCTGCACATGTACAAAACAGTTAAAATTGATTTACATCACTTGGATGTAAATCTGTCTGGCTTGTATTGAATTAAAAGCTTGTGTTGATTAAATTCTGTCATTGCAATCCACTAAATCAATTCACATCAGCAAGCAGTATGTGGGTAATAACTGAAGCCTACCACATGACTCTACATGTCTTTCAGATTTGTACTATTTCTGTATACGAATAGACTTGGTAAACATGGAGAGAGATTCTGTGCGTATTACTGAAATATATGTTGAAATTTGCATTTTGACAGAATATGTACAGCCATTAGATACTAATATTCTTTTGATAAGCTCTTCAAAACTGAAACCATACATGGTCCTTCACTTTCACAGCATGCCCAGCTTGCAGGTATGATCACATCACCAACAATAAAGAAAGATGTTATTGTGCTTTTGGATGTTGTTAATAACTGGATGATTTAAAGGCAACTACCTCCTATTTCTCTTATAAACCCAAAGCTCCATGAATTGCACCCAGTGTGAGTCTGAATAGTAGAGGATACAGAGGTGACAACAAGTTAATTTTACATGTCTACCTTTTGCAGGAATTAGACAGAATAATGTTTAATATATCCTCCATCATCTATGGATTGAAAGGTATTTTGTAGCAGTTAATAAAGTTATGGAAATGTTATATGAATATGGATATGTATGGGTACAGTATCCTGGATGGATATGATCACTTGGACAGTGGTGAGAGGATGGCAATGAACATCATAATGCAGAAGGTCAATTCTCTCCTCTCCTCTCCTCTCCTCTCCTCTCCTCTCCTCTCCTCTCCTCTCCTCTCCTCTCCTCTCCTCTCCTCTCCTCTCCTCTCCTCTCCTCTCCTCTCCTCTCCTCTCCTCTCCTCTCCTCTCCTCTCCTCTCCTCTCCTCTCCTCTCCTCTCCTCTCCTCTCCTCTCCTCTCCTCTCCTCTCCTCTCCTCTCCTCTCCTCTCCTCTCCTCTCCTCTCCTCTCCTCTCCTCTCCTCTCCTCTCCTCTCCTCTCCTCTCCTCTCCTCTCCTCTCCTCTCCTCTCCTCTCCTCTCCTCTCCTCTCCTCTCCTCTCCTCTCCTCTCCTCTCCTCTCCTCTCCTCTCCTCTCCTCTCCTCTCCTCTCCTCTCCTCTCCTCTCCTCTCCTCTCCTCTCCTCTCCTCTCCTCTCCTCTCCTCTCCTCTCCTCTCCTCTCCTCTCCTCTCCTCTCCTCTCCTCTCCATGTTAAATGATTCTTACCTTTTAGTCACCCTTAGAGATGCTGAGCATTGTAAAGTGCTGGCAACATTGGCCAGAGAGTAATGAAAAATCCTGTACTTTTTTTTCTTGGATTTTCTGGAGGCTAACACTGATTTTCTTTGGTGAACAAGATCCCTAGAGAACCAAACCCTTCCTCCCAACAAATAAAGGTTTAAAATATCAAGTATAACCTGCTATTATCATATCAATGTGTTTTGATTTCCAGTACGTAATATTGCTGTAAATAGTGCTACAAGCAGATCAGACCATGGCTTGATTAATTTGACATTCGAATTTGTCACTCCACTACCTAATGGTCTGCCTACATTTACAGAGCAATTGCAGTGTGAATACATATGCATGTGTTCCTGGTGTGCCTTAGCTGTAAATAACAGAAAGGTATTACTAAATGCCGTAAAAGCCGTTTAAGGACAGACTGTAGCAATTCTAGACAACCTTGTCAAATACTATACAGTCAGAGGGAAACATGAAGTGTCTTTGTTTGGCTGTGGCTGGGACGTGGCAATGCTTCTGTGAGCTGATTGGACAAAGAGTCAACTCACATACTGATTTCTGTCTCTCCATTGAGACACCAAAATCACCTCTACTCCAGTGAGCTTGCAGCACTGAAATACGACAGAACACAGTTTACACGGATTAATCATATATCTCTTTGTCTCAGCTACAAGCATCAAAATACTGCTGCCTCGTTTTCCACAGGCCTAGCTTTCTTTCCAGTATGAAGATGCTGAGTAAATGCAATCTGCTGTTCTACAAGAAACACTGGGAGTACAAAGAGAATGGGATAATATCATAGCTAGAGGGCTCCATATGTTGATGACAAGGTATGGTATACTGAGAAAGAAATAGGATTAGAATTGCTCTAAGTACCTATGAGCCACACATAATACTAGGAAGAAAAAAAAATTCTAAATGCACAGCACTGTGCCAAAATTGCAGGTGAAAATTCTTTACTTGAGTACAAACAGATGGGAAGCTGAAGTTAAGATGGTTTTGGAGATATTACTGTTGTAATTTGAGATTATTAAAAAGCTCCTTGTGCAGCTCATGAAGAGCCCAGTCCTAGGTACTGCCACAGAATTTGTTGTACTGCTGATAAAGGAGTAAATGACAGTTCCATGCAAAAATCCACTAATCTATTAGCAGACTTGCTTCCACTAATCAGAAGAAACAAAATTACATTCAAGGGTGAATGGAAGTGTATGTTAGGATGAATACTGTTTGCCTATATTGAGTTCTTTACCTCAAAAGAGAGATTCAGAAGAGAAACAAAGGAAAAACATAAATGCTGCCCCTTTGTGAGTGATTTTGAAGAAAGATTTATCTGGGCAGTCAGGACTATTCTGAATTGCAGTTGGCATCCGTACAAGAAATATTTGGAGATAAATATTCCTGGACTGGTCAATGGTTGGGTGTTAGCTCTAGTGTGAGTGTATTCCAGTTGTGTGTGCTGAGATTTGATTACCCATTTAATCCCCAAATATATCAGTCTGTGCTTCTACGCAGTGGATGGAGTTGTCACTCATTGGTCAGGTAAAATACTGTCTTCTATTCAAAATGGTTTTAAAAGCCATATGTTGTTACATTTGGTTTGTTTTTTCTAAATGTGGAGACTGGAAATCAGGTACAGAGGTGCCTCAGTGAACAGATGTGCTGGTAAGACAAATGCTAAATGCATCCACTAAATTAGCAAGCTGCTGAACTTCTGATAAATCTTAATAAAATCCATTTTTTGCAAACAAGTTTTGTCATATCTGACTAGTTTTACAACATCAAATTCTCATTGCCTCTCAATGGAGACTGCTTGAATGAAAATGGGGAGAGCCAGGTGAGAGCTGGGTATTATTTAAACAACTGTGACACATTATATCCCACCCTGAGAAATCATTATAATCCAACAGAAGAGTAATGTTGGTGCTTAAGTGTAGCTCTGTCAGAAAAGGCTTCTGCCTACTCTGAATTTTTAAGTCACATCATCTTTCAGCTTAATGATCCTTTAGTGTCAGCTTGACATTCTGCAGAATTTCTCAGAAGTTAAGTACTTACATATACATGGGCTGTAGCTGTAAATGAGATGTCTTCTGTGGACCTTGATAGCCGTAAGAGTCAAATCCACCTATGAAATCAACTGAAAGGGGGAAAATTGCTCTCATTAGCAAAATCTTTTCAGAAATTATAGACAGTATCATTCAAGAGCCACCCAGCACACAGATTATTTTTGATGAGCCGCCTAAAAATCTGTTAAAATTAGACCAGATAATTGTGGAGATGAAGAAAAAAGGTAAAAAAAAATAAAGAAAGGCAATGAGTCTTTTTACATTTTAAAATCAAATTAATTTTAAAATCAAAGAAAGCAAATGAGGGATTTGTAACTGCCATCTAGGAGAAATAACTACACATCCCTCTCTTTCAAGTAGACCACCTCACTGGAGTACAAAACAACATGCTATTCAGATGTTAAAAATACTGAAACCCATTTCTTTATTGGCATGAATATATTGCTTCTGACTATGATTACTGTGTCTGTATTGCTGTCATATTGTGGTTCAATGATGTAGAGGAGAGAGCACATTGATCTGACTCTGAGCTACAGAAATTTCTCTGATTCCCTGCTTTGACATTTCGGTTGAAATGCATGAACCAAGGATTAGAACAATTTATCTGAGCTTTGGAGATGAGGCTTCACAGATCTAAGGAAACCAGTATTTCTGCCTAGGTGCCAGAGGTCTGTAGGAAGGTTGTAGAGTGGGAGTTACTTATTAATTCACACCACTGTCAGTTCTCGATTGTCTTCTTATGTTTATTTTAAACAATTTCCAGGGCAATTGAATCTCACCTGACCCTGACACCTTGTTTCTCTGCCATAACGCTTTCTTTACACAGGTAAAGAAAGCACCCTTTTCTTCTTGTGCACCAACAGACTCAGCTATTGGCTTTCAGGGTTTATTTGCGGGCAGTTCTCATCCTTGAAATATTCTCTCTTCCACAGAAGATTTGAAATTCACTTTACTTTGATAGAAAAGGGCCAAACAGTTCAGTTATGGAAGTGCATTTTTCACAGGTCTGGGCACTGCTACTGACAGAATGACTCTGAGCACATTAAAACCAAAAGAAGAAAAAGGTTCTTTGATAGAGGGTAGCTTCTCATGGATCAACACTCACAAAATGTAAATTTACAACCCTTGGTTTTAGAAATTTCACAATACTTGGAGTCCATAAAATTTGCATTTGTGAGGTTATTTTATACACTTATCAATGTGGTCACTCACGTTCCAGACGTTACAAAATTAAATTCCTGTACCCCTCTGCCCACCATTTACTTTTCAAGAAAAAAGCCACCAAAACAACAGACTGGACCAGTACAGCACGATCTCCATTGCAACCACAGACATCTTGAAGCTGCCACCCACTTTCTTCCCTGGCAAGAATAGTTCTTTCAGAAATAAGTATACTGCTATCCTAGAATGATGTTTGACTAAACTGATCCCTGATATCTCTAATGAAGGAGGTTCTGTAGTCTGTCTGTGTTGCCTTTCCAAGTGCTTAACTTCTTAATATCTAATTTAAATAAAATTTCCTGCAAATTAACTACTTTTACCTTAACTACATTTTGGTCTTTTCTCCCTGTGGATATGAAGACAAATGAACCATATTTTTTCTTTCATAAATAATTTAAAGTATTTTAAAAAAGTATTTCATGCTACCTCTCTTTTCCAGATTTAAGTGTACCTAGTTCCCTCAAATTATTCTCATGGCCCAAATTTTCCAAGCCTCTAAATTTTCAAGCCTGAGGTCCTTCTTCAGTTTGGTTATGTTTTTGTTGGTTTTTTTTTTGTTTGCTCTTTCTCAACAGCATCATATAAATGCTTCATAACCAGATCTTTATGTTTTGACGATAACTATAATCTAGCCAAGTAGTCCATATTTCATCTGAAGACATTTGATTGATTCTCCTGCACAGGATTTCTTTTGCACTTACGTGTATTGAATTTAATCTTTGTTTCAAGCTACTTCTTAAGATCATTTTGACTTCTAATCCTATCTTTATGAGTGTTCATACCCTTCTCAGTCTGGTTTCATCTGAAATTTTTACAAATGTTGTCTCCTCTATCACCCTTGCTATTAACAAAAATAATGAAAAGAATTATTCCCCTAGTTGAGGTCCCAATGAGATTCCATCTGAAATGTCATCCCATCTGGTTGATAACTAAATTTCAAATAGAGTTTTAAACAATTCTGCACACAAACTATGATCACTGCATCTGGTCAGTGCTTTCCTGGCCTGCTTACAAACCTTTCTTTAGGTCAAAATTTTGCTAAAATGAAGATAAATGCCATTTGTTGCTTCCTATACACTCATTGTATGTAATCATCAGAATAACTTTTTTACAATATGATCATGTCTTCAGAAGCATATTAAGTTTATAGGCATAGATAGGAATATTGTTGAGTGACGTGCAAGCTGGGTGGGAATAAAACCCCTTGTATTGAAATACAAAGATTGCAGCAAAAAGAATGGACATGTCTGCTATAGCGATGGATTGTTGTTCTTTCCTTTTTTTTTCTCAGTCCTGACCTCTGACAACACAAATCAAAAAATACCTGTGCTGGAATGAGTGTTTCACCTGTGTCAAACCCACATCACTTTATGAATGTTGCTTTATCTGTATTCGTCTGGCTTTGCATTTCTTCTGTACTTCCCAAGACCCTTCAGGCAACTGGTAAACTATTACTAGAAGACTGCAGGCATAAATACTCTGTTTTGCATTCGTGGGGCAAAAGCTCTTGAGGGTGTTTTTAGGGTTATTTTCAAAAAGCTAAGCCAACGTGTTAAAGATTTATTTGAATAAAATGAGTTTTGTGTGCATGAAAGATGCACACCAAGTATCTGCATGTATTGCATCTTTGCCCTGTTGCGCAGTGTAAGTGCAGAATAAACACAGAGTGTTAACAGAGCAGATTGTCGAGTGACAAACAACACAAGCTTGTAGAGACATTCCTGCATTCAACTGACAGTTGAAGTTCCCACGTGGGTAGAGCAAATGAATTAAGGGCAGAGAGTATTATTGTGACCTTATTGTAGGCATACAATGGCTTCTTATATGCAACAACACACTTTGCAAGGAAGGTAAATGTAGGTAATAGAAAGTGAACTCCAATACAAAAGGATTTCAGTAATTTCTCTGTAGCAAATTTTCTTGATGGTGGCAGTTTCTCAGCACTACAAAGCCTGCAGTGGCCAGACTGTGCTAAAAGCTCCCTGTGGACTCTGAGCTAGTTTCCTAAAGCATGCAAAATACTACCCTTTCTGCAGGCACTTTATCCTGGCTGTGCCTGAAAGGTCACTAAAAGTGTCATACATCTAATACATTCCTGGCAGCAGTAACAAGAGATGAATAAAACAGGCCTCATTAGCCGAATCGCTACAGAGGCTTCCATCCTTAACCTCATCCATCAAGTGCATTTTTGACCATCCTATTTTACATTCATCTTACATGTCACTGTTATCAGAAGTGGCTTTTTTGTCATGTTTTGCTTTAGCAAAAGCACATGTGCCTCTACAAACAAACACAGAATCTCATTCCTATGAAATATTAGGTGCTGGACTTGAATGGTATAATAGCAGTACAATTTCTCTGTAAAATGTGTTATAAGAAATTCAGCCTGAGTATTTTCTTCCTGTTCTGATGTTAAAAGGCTTGTCAGGCATATCATAGAATCAGAGATTCATACAATCACTAGGTTGGAAAAGACCTTTGAGATCATTAAGCCCAACCATACCTGTCCACTACTAAATCATATCCCTAAGCACTCAATCTACCCATCTTTTAAATACCTCCAGAGATGATGACTTAATCACCTCGCTGGTCAGCTTGTTCCAGTGCCTGATAACCCTTTCAGTGAAGAAATTTTCCCTAATGTCCAATCCGAACCTCCTCTGGTGCATCTTGTGGCCATTTCCTTTCATTCTATTACCTATCACTTGGGTGAAGAGACCAACAACCACCTCTCTACAACCTCCTTTCAGGTAGTTGTAGACAGTGATAAGGTCTCTTCACCAGGCTAAACCATCCCAGTTCCCTCAGCCACCCCTGGTAAGGCTCATTCTCCAGCCCCTTCACTGGCTTCTTTGCTCTTCTCTGGACACGCTCCAGGACCTCAATGTCTTTCTTGTGGTGAGGGGCCCAAAACTGAGCACAGTATTTGAAGTGCAGCCTCACCAGTGATGAGTACAGGGGCAGAATTGCTTCCCTGGTCCTGCTGGCCATGCTGTTTCTGGCAGAAGCCAAGATGCTATTGGCTACCTGGGCACACTTGGGCTCCTTTGTCCTTAACGACTATCTCCCATGGAACTTTATCAACCAGCTTTTTGAACAGTCCAAAGTCTGCCCTCTGGAAGTCCAAGGTGGCTGTTCTACTGACTCCCTTCCTTTCTTCTAGATCTGAGAATTCTATCATCTTGTGATTGCTATGCCCTAGATGTCCTCCACACATCTCCCACAAGTCCTTCTCTGTTCACAAACAGCAGGTCTGTCAGGGCACCTTGCCTAGTTGGCACACTCAGCAGTTGTGTCAGGAAGTCGTCTTCTGTGCACTCCAGGAACCTTCTAGACTGTTTCTTCTCTTCTGCATTATACCTCCAGCAGGCACCTGGTAAGTTAAAGCTTCTCACAAACACAAGGGCTAGTGAGCATGAGATCTCTCCCAGTTGCTTGTAGAATAACTCCTCAGCCTCTTCTTCCTGGCTGGGTGGTCTATAGCAGACTCCCACAGTGACATCTGCCTTATTAGGTGCTCTGCTGATTTTTACCCATAGGCATTCAGCCCTGTCATCACTAGCATTAAGTTCAAGGGTATCAAAACACTCTCTAACATAGAGGGTTAGCCCACCATCTCTCCTTCCTTGCCTATACTGCCTGAAGATTTTACAGCCAACATTAGCAGCATAGCAACACTCCAATTATGTGTGTCATCCCACCATGTTTCCGTGATGGCAATTATATCATAGCTTTCTTAGAATCATAGAATAGTTTGGATTGGAAGGGATCTTAAAGACCATCTAATTCCAACCCCGCTGCCATGGCCAGAAACACCTCCCACTAGATCAGGCTGCCCAAGGCCCCATACAACCTGGCCTTGTACACCTCCAGGGGGAAGACATTCACAACTTCTCTGTGAAGTACCCGTGCTTCACCACTCTCATTGTGAAGAATTTCCTCCTTAAGTCTAACATAAATCTTCCCCTCTCCAATTTGTAGCCATTTCCCCTAATCCTATCACTTATGCCTTTGTAAGAAGTCCCTCCCCAGCTTTCTTGTAGCCCCCTTCAGGTACTAGAAGGTCACTATAAGGTCTCATCGGAGCCTTCTCTTCTCCAGGCTGAACAACCCCAACTCTCTCAGCCTGTTCTCATACGGGAGGGGCTCCAGCCCTCAGATCATCCTTGCAGCCCTCCTCTGGACCTGTTCCAACAGTTCCATGTAATTCTTATGTTGAGGATTCTAGAACTGGACACAGTACTCCAGATGGGATCTCACAAGATAGAAATAGAGGGGCAGAATCATCTCCCTCAATCTGCTGGCCACACTTCTTTTGATGCATCCCAGGACACGGTTGGCCTTCTGGGCTGCAAGTGCACATTGCTGGCTCATGTTGAGCTTCTTATCAACCAGCACCCTCAAGTCCTTCTCTGCAGGGATGCTCTCCATCACATCATCCCCCAACCTGTATTGAAACCACGTATTGCCCCAGTCCAGGTGCAGGACCTCTCATTTGGCCTTGTTGAACTTCATGGGAGTCTGCTATAGACCACCCAGCCAAGAAGAAGCAGCAGATGAGCTCTTCTACAAACAACTGAGTGTAGTCTCAAGATCGCTACCTCTAGTCCTTGTGGGTGACTTCAATTTCCCCGATATCGGCTGGGAGTATAACACAGCAGAAAGGAAGAAGTCCCAGAGGTTCCTGGAGTGTGTGGAAGACAATTTCCTCATACAGCTGGTGAGCGAACTGACAAGGGACAGTGCCCTCCTGGACCTGCTGTTTGTGAACAGAGAAGGACTGGTGGGGGATGTGAGGGTTGGAGGACGCCTGGGGCAAAGCGATCATGAGATGATAAAGTTCACAGTGCTGGGGGAGATGAAAAAGGAGGTTAGCAGAACAGTCATGCTCAACTTTCAGAGAGCAGACTTTGGACTGTTCAGAAGGTTGGTTGAAGAAGTCGCATGGGAGGCTCTCCTTAAGGGCAAAGGAATCCATGAGGGCTGGGCACTCTTCAAAAAGCAACTCCTAGCAGCTCAGGAGAAATCCATCCCCATGTTCTGGAAAAGTAGCTGGTGGGTTGAGTAGGGAGGTCCTGAGAGACAACAATAAGAAAAGGAAGGTCTACGACCTTTGGAGGAAGGGGCAGGCATCCTGGGAGGACTATAGGGAGGAAGTGAGAACATGCAGGGAAAAAATCAGGAGGGCTAAAGCCCAACTAGAAATGCGATTGGCCAAGTCTGTGAAAGACAATAAAAAACCTTTCTACAAATATATAAACAGTAGAAGGAGGACTAGGGCAAATCTTCAGTCCCTACTAGATGCAGAGGGAACAACAGTAACAGGGGATGAAAACAAGGCTGAAGTACTCAATGCCTACTTTGCCTCAGTCTTTAATAGTAAGGAAAGTTGTTTCCTCTGTGCACAACCTCAGGGGCTGGAGGAGCAGAATGAGGTTCCCACGATCCAAGAGGAGGTGGTTAGAGACTTGCTTGCCCGGCTAGATGCCCACAAGTCTATGGGGCTGGATGGAGTCCACCCAAGAGTTTTGAGGGAACTGGCGGATGTGCTGGCCAAACCCCTTTCATAGAATGATAGAATTATAGAATAACCAGGTTGGAAGAGACCTACCAGATCATCAAGTCCAACCATTCCTATCAAACACTAAACCACGTTTCTCAGCACCTCGTCCACCCGTGCTGTATCTCTGCTGTTTGGGCCCTTCTTTCCTCCTTACAGAATCACAGAATCACAGAATAACCAGGTTGGAAGAGACCCACTGGATCGTCGAGTCCAACCATTCCCACCAATCCCTAAATCATGCTCCTAAGTACCTCATCCACCCTAACCTTAAACACCTCCAGGGACGGCGACTCAACCACCTCCCTTGGCAGACCGTTCCAATGCCTAACCACCCTCTCCATGAAGAATTTCTTCCTAATCTCAAGCCTAAATCTCCCCTGGCGGAGACTGTAACACAAAAGGGGCATATGGTTCAAAATAGGGACATATTTTTTGTTACTAAGCACCCACAGGAATGTGACGTTTCAGCTTCTGCTCACTGTCAAGGTCTCCACTGTCTCCAGTGTATATCAGGACAGGATGAGAGGCATGAATGGGTTTATAATTTTTTTCATTTCTGGAAGTTTGTGATGTATAGAAGGTCCATTAAACTGGGATGCACAAAAAAGGCCCCATCAGTATGGTTGTGGATATTACTCCTAAAATGTTATCGTTGAGAAACATAGGACTGATAAAATCAACAGATGGATTAAGAGAAAGGAAGCTGTGGGATAAAAGCAATAATGTCTTCCTGAAGAAAGCAAAAGGAAAGAAAATGAATAGAAATCAGAAGACTGGATACTAGTCTCCTCACAAAAATTTTCTTCTGTAAGATATTAATACTTAAACATAAAGATTCGGGCCCATAGCATATATATATTTTCATAGCTTCAGTGACATATTGAAACGATGACAACTTGCAATATCTTAAAATCTGACCTAAAGAGTGATTTAGGGCATATATGTATAGAAACATGACTGACACTATGCCTTTCCTTACATTTTAATAGCTGTACAAAAATTAGTGCAGACTAGACATGAAAGGATATAGAGTTTAGAAATGACGAGGATGATAAGTGGCTTTATCTGCAGAGAAAAAGAGAGGGAAAGCTTGGGAAACATCCATGAGTACATGAGTACAACCTGTGACCAACAGTATGGATGACTTCTTGACTGCTTTCAAACCCTTTCCTTACTTTGTTCTTTTGCTACTTTTGTTTGCTGATTTTCTTATCCCTACACTTCATGGATGGAAGAGGCCCTGACTTTGACAGTGGTGAACCTATTATCAAGCACTCAACCCTGCATTCACCATCACATCTACTTCCTGCCCAGGGCTCCTTCTTTAAAACTGAAAATGTCTTTGGTAATAATTCTGTAATGAGGGTTACATTTATCCCTAATTCCTCTCTCATCCTTCACTGTGTCCATCTCCACGATGAAGCAGCTTTGCTCCTCCAGCTTCATTAGTTCCATCCTAGATACCTCCATCACTTCCTCATCTGCTTCCCTCTCCCCATCGCCATTTGTTTCTCTGTACGCCATCTCTCCCATTTCTTCTGTGAGAAAACTGATAAAGTAGATCTCCTTTCTTCAGTTTTTCTATTCCTTCTTTTCCAGTTCATTTCCTCTTTCCTTCATTGTCTCTTACTGGACACAGGAATTTCGTCCTGGAAAACTTCTACTTGTCCCTGTGACAAACTCTTTCTCTTGATTCCTTTCTTTGTACATTTTACTCCCAATTCAAATACAGGTAAATTCCTTTCATAGAAAAATCAGCCCCACCCCTATCCCTGCTTGTCTCATTGTCTCTCTCTTCATGGTTTCAAACACTTTCTGGAACTACTTTCCCCTATTTCTGTAGAAAATATTATACATCTTGTATTCTGTCCCTTGCTTGCAGCTGGAACTACAGCCAGGTCACTTCTTGCTATCCAAATCTGTACAACAGTAACCCAGTGCACACAGTTCTTTCCACAGTCATCCAGCCACCTTTCACACAGGTGCTGATTTCTTCTTCCTGAAACTTTTACCTCTCTGGCCCCTGCTCTCTCCTCTGCAGGTGCTCACCTTTCTCCTCTCATCATTCATGTACTCTCTTGGTGATTCTCCTTCCACCACGCTACTGGAGCCCCATGAGCAGTAAGCGCTGCTGTTTATTTTTCTCTGCCTCCTATAAAGGATGTAGTCACACTTGCAAACACATATTCTGTCATTGTTGTCCCTCTGAGGTGTCAGAGACTACTGGCTTGCGGTCACTCTGCTCCTTGTACACAAACTAAAACCTCAGCTTCTCTTGATGATATTTACACATGGATAATTAAGCACCAATTCCAGTTCAGCATGGCTAAAACCAGAACCCTTATTTACTCCCCCCGAATCTTCTCTGCTACCTCTCATAGTGAACAATGGCACTTGTATACTCAGGTTTGCCTTTTACTTGAGGCTATAAGTCAGATGTCAGCTTTGGCCTGGGCTGTGAAACACTTAATTTCCAAAGATTATTTTTGCACATTGAAAAGGAAGGCTTCCTAACTGTTGATAGAGATGTAACATTTACTCAGGGCTCTCACTGTCAAGCATCACAATTCTTCCTTTATTTGAACTCACCAAATGGGGAGTTAAGGAGACAAAAGCTGCAGAACTCAACTCTCTGTCTAGGCTACTCCTCTCCTCAGCCTGCTACTGATTTTGTCATCTATATTTCACTAAGCAGAAGCTAAATCATTTTTGCATATCTAAAAGCTAAATTCTGCCCCTATGCTGCCAGCTTGACCTCCATACTTGTAAAATATCCAAACAGTTTCTCTCCTTTTGAGAGGGGGGGAATTAAAATTAGGCTTGGTTTTAGTAACTTTGAAAAAGACATGTGGGGAAAAAAATATAAAAGAACGTATGGGGACATCGTTGCTCCTGCAGCTTTGCCAATGTCTTGCTATCCATCTCACTGTTTGGTGAAGACATTTACTAATACTTTATAGTGCTGCTGCCCTTTTATGCTATGAGCACGGCCTGGTGGCTGTTCCACAATATAGCATACAGGAGGAGGTTTCTGGAATACAATCCAAATAAAGTTTGTTTACAATAATAATCAAAAAAAATATTGGTCTTTGTGCTGAGCGCACAGCAATTTAGGCTCACAAAATGAGATCAAGTCAAGCACCGGGGAAGCAGGTGGAAGGATGGCATCTGTTACCATGTGAGGCTGTGCCCTTCCTGCTGGCACAGAAAGGTTCAGAAACAGCGTAAGGACATAGACACTCAGTCCAGCTCTTGCAGTGCAATGAAAGGCACTTCTGCCAAAGAGCCAGTAACGGCCCGTGAGTGCTCTTAGTTCTTCCATCTGCAAAGTGCAACTGAAACCTCAGATTTTTAATCCCTAAACTCAGGGCATTTCTGAGTCCTATGATGTCCACAGGAGCAGCAAAGGGATACCTCTACACAAATTTTGGTTTCTCAGCTCATATTCTGCCTCACTGCCACTGTTTCCATGCTGTTTACACTTATAATAGTCAAAATAATTCTGTGTTGCTTTTACTTCACAGGGACCTTTCCTCCAGATTCTTCTCCTCTGTCATGTTTCTTGTTGGACAAAGGCCCACAGTATCTTCTTCTGTTGTTCCAACCTAAATGATTCTGTGATACTATGATCCCCTGGCTTGTTCTTCAATCGATCCTTCTAAGATAAGATGTAGGACTGGGGATTTACACAGGTTTGTGCAACCTGATAAGCACCACCTGGTGTCACCACCCTTACAGAGGTACTGACAAGGATCTCAGCCTGTTACTCCCTGTAATGAGGACCAAGTAGGGGGGTAGATATTGCATTCAAGGTGAGCGCATTTCATGCTGGTACCCAGCAGAAAACACCAGTATGAACAGTTTTGGAATTCCAGAAATTAGAGAGGCTAAAATGCATCTCGGACTCCCAGGCAGACAAGGGATCTGGTCATCAGCAGAGCCACAGGGCAGGAGGCTAGGAAGACGGTGCTCTGGAGCAATGCCCCAGTAAGGCAGGGCTGGCCAGAAGCATGAACAGTGTCAGGAAGGTGGGAACAAGGGTTGTAACTGAGGAGATAAAAGCCAGGATGAAGTCATCCAGGAGTAACTAAGCAAGGGCTGCAGGGCACTACTGAGGCTTCAGCAGCTGAAGGCAGAAACAGGGACCAGGGATAAGGCAGGCAACAACACAAGCCAGAGGCCAGGAGGAAATTACAGGAGCATAGCTGCAGCAATGAGAAACAGAGGCCTGAAATTGTCAGCACTACCTTTTGTATGTTATAAATGCTGCAAGACACCTGTCAGGCTTATAGACCATGAAAAAAGGGTTGCAGTTAGGTAAGCTGCCACTTGAACGAGACTTTGTGAAGCCTACCCAAGCCTGCAATCGGGCTTGTCCAGTGCTCCGTAAAGAGACTGTGAGAAAAACTCCACTCAGCTATGAGAACATTAATAGTCTGAAGAATACATTAGTTTTCAAAACTGGACAGACACAGATACTGCTGGATAATACCTGTTTGCTTTCAGATTTCCGTGCTTAAGTAAGTATAGAGCAAAAAATTACCACAGTTCTGAAATTGTTTTTGACTGACAGATAATTCTAAGGATTAAAGAAAATGTGGGGTAGACTGAATTATCATAGAAGTTATCAAATGAATCATTATGAAAAATTGTTCTTAGCCAGATCATTGCCAGAGGCAAGCAATAAAGAGAAGAAAAAACAAAAGAGGAGAAAAAAGAAAATGCCTGGGGTAGTGGCCTTCAAGTGTGACCACCTCACTAATAAATTAGAATAAGAGTCATTAGTAGGTGTAACAAAGTGGAGAATTAAGGCCCAAATCTATGAAAGTTAACAGACCAGTGCTAATGAAGACCTATCTAGATATTTAAATGGAAAAGTAATAGGGAAAACTTTAACAGAAGGCATGAAGATAAAAATAGTTTAGTATGAAGCTATGTCCCAGGCATGTAGGATACTATGAGGAGCTCCCATAGCGTCTTAGTGGGGAAGACACTAAGAAGCTGTGAGCACTTATCCTTTTTAAGGTAACTGGAAATGGTTAATGAGCCTAGCCTACCCACAGCAATTAATCAACTCTCCTTTGCTGTCTTTTGGTTCAAACTGAGCTTGGCCAGCCAGAACCTAGTTTGTTACACCCACTTGTCTGTGTTGAACCCCCAAGGAGGTAGCCAGCTGCCATCCAAGAATGGGAAACTGGAGTGGAGAGGGGGTGCCTGTGGGCTTCTCTTCATGTGCTTGGTGAGGGGTGAGCTGCCCTCCTTCAGTGAGGGCAAAGGAGGAGATGCTCCCACAGGCACAGCACAGGAGGGCCAGCCTCCAAAGAATACCCTCTAAATTCAGTGCAAAGTGGCAATAAATGACTCATACCAAAATAGAGTCTTTCACTGGCAACAAAGGAAAACACAATGGTCTGACTAGAACCATTTTCAATGAAATTTTCACCTTGTGGAGAGTCTCAGATTTTGTTTATTTTTCCTGACTTCGACTATGAGTTTTGTTTATTTTTAAATGTCAAACCATTCCCGTGGCAAGAAAGAACATGTCCTACTCAGCTGCAGCAGCAACCTGAGCATCTCTTTAATTAATCTTTGGCTGTTGTGGTCAGAATTATTTTTTACTACCTCATTTCTGCTAATGGTTTGATGCTACTTTGTGGGGCATTGTTTCATGATTTGAACTTCTTTGTGTTCCTCTCCTGAAACAATTAATTCATGATAAGGCAAGTAATGTTTTCAAAATGCTGTGATATGAAATGTAGCTTTCTTTGTAAAAGAGTTGTTAACTCTTCATCCCCTTTTCACATGAATGGATCTCTTCCAATACTTCTGCAACTTGTCTTTCTTGAAGAGATGAAGCATGGGTGCTGAATAGTTCAAAAAATGATGCAAGGTAAGTATAACTCCCTGGCTGTTACAATGAATTGATTTTATTAAGCAGTATCCCATTGTGATGAGCTGCTGGAATGAAAATGTTACTTCCTTCAAGCTCTACCTTATGTTATTTAGACATTTTTTAGACTTGAAGTTGACAATCCCCAGAGGAGGCAGTGATGAATGCAAGAGGAGTGGCAGGGGTGAGAGTGAGGGAGAAGGAAACTATCACAGATGGAGTCAGCAACAGCACTGTTTTCCTGCCGTGTGATTTTATCTACATATTTGCCTCATACCACAGCCCTGTCTCCTAGGGTTTCCTTGCACATCAACTTCATGAGTTATGAAGTCAGCAATCCATAACCAATTTTCTTTTCATGTCAAGCTTGTTCATGTATAAACTCAGCCCTTTTGTTGGAAACATTTGCAATTAATCCCACAAACAAAGAAAATGCAAATCGTACAGTCTACCCTAAGCAACCCTTTTGACTCAAGGCTCTGACCATCATCTATTATACACTAAAATGAATTGAAATTCCCACTTTGAATCTAACCTAATTTTCTAGTGATAATAGGCATAGATTCCCAGAAGCATTCTATGCGTCTAGATAGTAACATCCTAATTTCCTTTCCTGGTAAATGTTTTAAATAAGATTTTAGCACGAAAGGAAATTAACCTTTAAATTAATTGTAATTATAAAATGTCATCACTGATTTTGTCTTCAGACTAATTACTCGCTATTATTTAAGCAAACTGCACCTCCTCTGAGCTTTAAGTTTGTTCCTCTCTCACAGTGCTGTGCCAAATGATCACAGACCAGGCTGTGTAATGTCTGCCAAATCCTATGACACCTTGGACTGCTCGAGTCCATTTGCATCTCAAATGCAGCCAGTTTCAGTTGTTGTATCTTCCTGCCATAGGCTTTCCCTGCTGCGCTTCAGACTCAGACACCATAGCTCAGGCATTTTCAGCTTGTGCTTTCTAACCATCAAGAAAGCCTTGTGGGATGTGGAGTGTCTGTGCTTTGTGCCAGTGAGAATGAGATGATCAACACCAGCCTTCTGCTCTCTGAAAGGTCCCCTCCAAGACAGCACATGCCTGCAAATAATGACACAGGCACCAGCTTTTGATATGTCTAAAAGGTTGATGCTGTACATGCATCTCAAGGAATTTCCTGCATGTTCCTGGTGGCACTGTGACTCTCCAAGACAGCTCTCTTTAGGTTGACAAGCATGAGGAGGTACCATGGGACTTCAAAGGCTTCTCTCCCTCCACAATTCCATCAACATTTTGACAGCTGAAAGCATCACATTTCCCTCCCATTGGTTTACTTAGTTCATGTAGCAGTCACCACACTAAATGAAACAAGTAAATGGAAAAATCTTCTAATTTAGCCACAGACTGTAAATTGGTGTGTGCAGCTGAGCAAAAACAAGCTATAACTTCAGCTCTTGTAGCCTGTTCATTGAATTTTCATTCATGAATGAGCTGTTCAACAGTTTAGAAACCCTCTCCCACCTACCAAAAAATGATCACAAGTTCTGTAATATTCCCTCACAGGCTGAGGGAAAGAGTTGATGATCTATAAAACCTGTAGCAGCATGTAAAAGGTGAAGATGGAAAAGGTGAAGATTGAATGACCACTGTTTTTCAGAGAAAGCTGCAGGATGCATTACACAAATGGTAGGTGTGAAACTAACAAAGTGTATAGCTGAGGGGCTGGAACTCCTTCTGGGAGGCTGTGTTTGATAAAAATGTTCAAACCTAGAAGTATGCTTTCAGGAGAAAAAGATCATTATGGGCAAAGAAATACAATGAGAACACTTCTGGCTAATTAAGTCCCTGAACTGCAAATTACTGCTTAGGATTTTGAGGGTATGACAAAATTGCTGTGTTCTTATATGTCTATGTGACAAACAGATATGAGAATAAAAGCAGGTGTACTTATTGCTGGGTATCAAATATTGGGCTAGATAGATCTGTTGCCTACTATCTTGCACTGTGGTACATAAGTGTAACTGATAATGCTGCACTGGTAGGGCTGGAGCTCGTACAGCAGCTGTGGTGTTGCCTTTCAGCTGGGGGAGAAGGGACTTGCCAGGCTGCCCAGGAAAAGAACCTCTAGAGAAGCATTCAAATCCAGCCTTGATGCAGAAATATATTTGCAGTAATCTTCAGTCATCTCATTCAGCCTTACTTTCTGCTTCCTTCTTCTTTCTCCTGCCCCGGTAGTTTGAGAATTTACAGCCATATTCACGAGAAAATGAGAAGGCAAATAAAAAAGCAGAATTAATAGCTGAACATTTGCTACCAGTTTCTCTTCTCTTTGTTTTAGGTATTTTTGAGCAGAGTTTGAAGCTAAGGTATTATTTCTCTGTAATGTCTCGCTAAGCAGATTGTGAAAAGCATTTGGCACAGAAATAAAGTGGTACCTGAGCATATCGTGCACTTCAATAGTGCTTTTCATCACAGAAGCTCAAAGTTATGAAGCAACATGCCTGTGAGTTAGTCCTTGTCATTATTTCCCATTATAAATATGGGAAAGAAATATGGAGAGGTTATGTAACCTGCCCAGAGGTGGATGGCAGTCTGTAACACAGCTAAAAATAAAACGTTTTTCTACCTATCTCATATATTTGCCAAAATTTCACACTACTCGCAACTAATTGATTTAGTATTCTTTTAAAAGAAAATCTTTGTCATCATACTTCCAAGATCAGGACTAAGATGCCAGAGTGGGTTGTTATTTGGCACATAGTTGCTATGATGTATTGCTTACTTGTAGATATCCGCTATCTGAGGTACTGTCTTTCTGAGCATTTTCAGTAATTCAACTATGATTTTGAATTCAAGCGTTGATGGGGTGTGTGAAACCATTTTAAAGTGTGATCTAGAGCTTTACTTCTGTGCCAGACATATTCAAAAGCTGGGCTCAAGGGAATATGCAGCAAAAATCTATTTAACTCAGTTGCAACTTCTTTTGCTTTGCAGTTTACCTGGAAATAATGCCAAGAGAAAAGAAGATTGTGTATGTGCAAGCTGGATCCCTGCTAGTATAAGATTGTGCAAAGGTTGTACTCATGGAACGGTCAGAGAGGTCACATTTATTCTCTCATTGCCTTGGCATTGTGTTATGTTAGGTAAATGGCATTTCTGGGTCTGCAAGGAAGCTTTCTAGACTGGAATTTCACTGTGGGGAACAGATTGAATTAATGTCTCCATGCTGAGGTTCCTTCCCAGACACAGCTGTCCTTCTAAGAACAAGCCAGTCACTTTTCCCTAAGAGAACCTGCAAAATGAGTGTGGAACTTCCACTTAAGTAACTCAGGTTTCTTTTTTTAATTGCTTACAGAAAAAAAGCCACCAATGGATGCTGCTATATTGCTCACATTCCAGAGTTTTTCATGAAATATTTGTATATTTAATAATATTTTCAAAAATACATTGCATTTTCTTTTAGTAAGGCAGTAATAGCTTTTAGCTGGGAGCTGAATTGCTAGTAAGGAAATGCATATTAAATGAACATTTCAATGTTTTTAAAAATAATGTGCAGCCTTTGAAAAATGCAGGCCTAATAAAATTTTGGAAAACAAATGAGGAGCTCCAATAAGTTTACAGCCACTGAATGCTTGCAAGTAATGATTTTTACTGACATTTCCATGCTTTATTTTTAATTGCTGCAGATAATAATGGTAATGATGTAAGAATGACAATGGCTCAGGTATACCAGTGGCTAATAGTGGAGGAGAGAGTTGAGTCAATAGCAGCCCTGATAGGCACCCGTTCTGCCTCATTTTTCCCGGATGGAGACCTGGGGTGCTTCAAACCTCAGAGTTCCTCCTCCCTACACAGCAACAGGGAACAGGACGTAGAAGGCACCTTTGGAAGCAGCAAACCACTGACAAGAACAGCCACCTTTGTCTGACTCTTGGAGATGGGAGCTGCAGTTGGGCTTTGATACTCCCAGCGTTAGAGCACTGCTTGGGATTGTACTAGGAAGGAAAGCAGCTTTCCCTTTAATCTTCAATGTAGAATTAACCCAAAATAGATTGTTCTCATGAAAGGTACTATGGACTTGTGCTTTGATTTAGAGGGCCTGCTGCTGGCTTTATTTGGTGCGTGAGTAATTAAATCCTCTAGACCTGCTGATTCAGCCCTAGTTATGACCCTGATTTGATCACTGTATTGTTGCATTCCTAATCCTTTAGCGAGGTTAGAGCAGGTTAATCTTCCTGAAATGTTTGCTTAATTCTACCCTTACTCATTTGTTCTCTTAATAAACTCTGCATAAAGAAGGGAGAAATAGTAATTCTTTCAGCTTGTTCCAATTACTCTGTGAGCAAACCTAATTCAGCTGAAGCAGCTTAAGAGTAACTTGATTGTGTTTCTACAGCTGAGGCTGTGTGCCAATAGAAGATGAAGTACCTTCTCTGCTCCTGAGCAGTGTTGGTACATCCTTCTGGTTAAAATCTGGGATATACCCATGTCTGGCTCTTGGAGGTTGCACAAGTTTTTCTCTAGTCTCACGCCTTGCTTCCCAGTCCTACGAGGCCCAGTGTTTCTGCTGCTTTGACTCCTCACTGCTGTTGCTCCCCTGAGCCACTAACAAAGCAGAAGAAATTGAATTTCTGATTGTGTGATTCTATGACTCTGAATTGAGTGCATGGGTGTTCACCACATCCATTGTGATTAAAATCCAGCTTTTTCTGTTGACTTTTTGTACTGACTCTGTCACATCAGACAGGACTTAGTGCTAAATGGTACTTTGGTGTGATCCAATGTGATTACCTTTATGGTCCTCTGTGATTGGCAGCAAACAAGATAACTAGATTTCTCCTGTGATATCTGTGAATACGGGGATTGGTAAAGGGACAGCAGCCTTTAACACAGAGAGGGAACACCAGCTGTTAAGCTGCATGCAAGCGCAAGCCCAAACTCATGCCTTGCCAGGTATGAGTGCTGGGAAGGAGTTGGTGGTCAACATCTAAGCTATATGTCCAGCAAGTCTGGAAGGGGGAGCACACCATGGACCACAGGAGGGCCTTCATCCTTCTGTGCCTCATAGCCTGCCCATAGCAGCATGCAAGACTGAGGAACTGGAAAAGTGGAAGAGTTGAAAGAGAAACACAACTAGGGGTTCTGAAGTGAGCTCAAACCATAGACTCGCCTCTGCTGAAAGCCCTAACAGTGGCTCTGGGACATTTTCCTTTTGTCCTAAAGATTTTCACCTTTGCAATCACTCAGTCTGCATAAGATGACCCCATCTGTGAACATACTGAGGAAATTATAGAATCAGAGAATCATAGAATAATCAGGTTGGAAGAAACCCACCAGATCACTGAGTCCAACCTTTCCTATCAAACACTAAACCATGTCCCTTAGCACCTCATCTGCCTGTGCTTTAAACACCTCCAGGGAAGGTGAATCAACCACCTCCCTTGGCAGCCTGTTCCAGTGCCCAATGACCCTTTCTGTGAAAAGTTTTTTCCTAATGTCCAGCCTAAATCTCCCCTGGTGGAGCTTGAGGTCATTCCCTCTCATCCTGTCCCCTTTCACTTGAGAGAAGAGGCCAGCTCCCTCCTCTCTACAACCTCCCCTCAGGTAGTTATAGAAAGCAATGAGGTCTCCCCTCAGCCTCCTCTTCTCCAGGCTAAACAACCCCAGCTCTCTCAGACATTCCTCATAAGGCCTGTTCTCCAGATCCTTCACCAGCTTTGTTGCTCTTCTCTGGACTCGCTCCAGGGCCACAACATCCTTCTTGTGGTGAGGGACCCAGAACTGAACACAGGATTCGAGGAGCAATCTCATCAGTGCTGAGGACAGAGGGAGAATAACCTCCCTGTTCCTGCTGGCCACACCATTTCTGATACAAGCCAAGATGCCATTGGCCTTCTTGGCCACCCGGGCACACTGCTGGCTCACATTCAGTCGCTGTCAACCAACACCCCCAGGTCCTTCTCCTCCTGGCAGCTTTCTAGACAGACTTCTCCCAATCTGTAGCACTGCACAGGGTTGTTGTATGCCTATGCACCTTCCTCTGGAGCATGAATACTAAGTAACATGGTGTTCATAAGGGATATATTGCTTCTTAAAGTGGCACCATAGACAGATGTGTTGCCAAAAGGGAGGGAAAAGGCAAGAAAATTCATCTAAATGGAAATAAAAGAATTTAAAAGTCAACCTAAGCAGAGGGTATCTGTATAGACTGCAGCCCCTGGCTGTCACAGTGAGTGCTTGGCACATGTCAGAGTGGATGTCTGAGCAGAGACAGGACTCGAATTGTTCTTAGTCTCTGCTAAATGCATTCTCTTTAAAAAGCTGCTTTAAATTTATGATACGTTGAGAGGTCAAATCTGATCTGAGAAGCCACAGAAGTTCTCTTTTCCCTTTTTTTTCCAGCCATGTTTCCAAATCTCACAAGAGATGAATCTGCAGTGCCTGAACTTGTGCAGGCTTTGTTGTGCTAGGTGGGGATTTTCCCTGGTACCTCATAGAGATGCCCACAGATGGATGAGATGACTCTTTGGCTGGAAGAAGAGGCCTGACTGAGGTGTATTAATGAAGTAATAAAAGCAGGGATCTCCTGCCACAGCGAGCAGGAAACAATACCATATTGGCTGCAGCACTTTGCTGCCAGGAATGCCACTTTACAGATCATGGGAAAGATCTCTCAAACGTGCTCTGACTTCTGCACTTGTTCAGTGAGACAAGTCACAAGTCCCTTCCTTATTTTTACTTATAACATGCCCTAAAGCATTGCAGAAGAGTGAAAACAACAACAACAACAACAACAAAAGACCTTAGAATAGAGTGCAGAATGATATTAAATGGGAACTCATTTGAGGTCAAGGAATCACTCTCTTGCTCTGTGGATAGTGAATGCACTTAACAGGAGAGTAGAATGGAGCAGTATGATGGGGTCCTTCCCTAAAAAGACATACCCCTCCTCCACATCTGTCCTAGACTCTTATTACACTTATGCCTTCCTCACTTCCACAGTTATGCAATGACAAGTAAACAAGTGTAGTCAGAAAGATCTCTGAGGTATGGTTTGATCTTGGCTTTGAATCGCCACTTGATGGTTCACAGTGGCACTGTATTGCCAGTAGATTAAAGGGCTACAGCAATTTTCTATGCAGAAGAACACACAAAGGAACCCCCATCATCCCTAGCAGTACTCTTTATCAAATAAAACCCCTCTAGCTTCCTATTGCAGAACTCTCTCTAGGAGTCATGTATATTTTATCAAAGTTCCATGTAGTTCTGGCAGTCGTCTCTAAAGTGCTTTAGTATGAATCCCAAGATGTACTGAAATGTTGCAGTGGCCCTTTTCAAAAAACCAAGGTTAGAGTAGAGAAAAAATGAAAGGATTTGTCTCTCTAGCACGTAATAAGAGGAAATTCTGCTCAACAGGGTTATATTGATATAAATAAGCTGAAGAAATGAAAATATACATCTATATGAAATAGTTTTCCTCCTTGTAATTGTACCTTGGGAGTAGCAGGAGCAAAGATGAGCTCCACAGTTTCACCTCTCATAAATGAAGGTCCTGCATTGATCTAAAGTATATAATTTTTTTGGTTTTTGTCCAGAAGTGCTTTTATAAGCCAACACACAAGTTGACACAGAAGAGCTATACCCTCAGTGGTGACCTATTACTCTGAGGACAGTTAAAAACAATCTGGAATAAAGGGGAAAAAATGTTGTATGTGCCATCTGAGATTTTTTTCATTTTTTTATTTTCTGTTTCAAAATGATATAAGGAAAAAAAATTGCAGAAGAGTATGTATTTTTTAAGCTGCATTTCATAACTTCTTTGTCTTTCAGGCATTTGCAATTTTAGATCAAGAAGGATGGACAGAAAGCGTGTTCTAGCTTAAGTATAATAATGCACTTAGGTTGAAGTCAGCAAGAGCCAGCATCGTGAGTAAAAAAAACAAAAGAATTCATTTTGTGCTTAATAAAGCTTTAGTACTTACAGCTGTCCTCTTCTTCAGTAATACATTTCACAACGTAACAGGCATAGATGAAGCCCGCCAGCTGAAATAAAATGCAATAGTGTTAGATATAAAAGAAATACGATAGAAAAACAAGAGTTGCTTTTAGAAAGGCAGCAACAGAAGCAGAGATAACAAAATTCACCAGACTATTTGATGAGGTAATGATAATTCTTCACAACAATTTGGTAGTTTTAATTGGAAATAGTATTTAGCATCTTCCTTGAAAAACACACCCCTCTATAAAACATTCAGAATTTTATCAGAAAATGTCTGTTACCAAATTGGCTTCTTTTTAATTATTGTAAAACAGAAAACCAAACGGGTGGTTGGATGGATGGACTTTTAGCCTCTGAAAATGTAAATATTTCTGTCAAAATCAGATTTATTATCCAACAAAACATGACCCTCCAGCAGGATTCTGTGTTCTTCCAGAACCTTGCCAGCTAAACTGAGGGTGAATTTAGTGCACTTGTAAACCAGCTTTATAGTGATGTTTTATCAGTTGAAATTAGGGCTGTGGATTAGTGAGACTTGTTCCCATATCTGCAATAGCACCTAAGCCTCAAGACATGTCTAACGCTTTGGAAAGGTCTGGATGTGTTTACATCTCTCATGCTGCAACTGGCAAATTTGTGTCTTGTTCCCTTCATTCCTCTGCTCAGAGCATGTCCAGAAGTGAATTGCAAACAGAAGCAACAGGCTATAACAAAAGTGAAAATCTAGAATGGTTCTCGTGTACCGTGGCAGATTGCTTAGCACCTGAAAAAATAAAAAAAAGGAATAAACGGCCAATATCACACATACCATGGGGCAAGTGCTCTGCTAATCCTTCTACCAGGTTCTGTTACCTCTGATAAGTTATGTCCAGAAGCAACAGAACAGATACTGTAGCGGCAGCATGTGCCATGTGTTGCATGCTTTACATGGCTTCTGTTACATGTAGGTCTGCAGAATTTTCTCTACTGTTTGCCAACAGTTTTTCTTCCTTTAGCTCATCACTGAAGTTTGCATGGTAGGATGTCAAAAGAATTCACACTGTTTGATATCTTTGCAGTGAAAAGTGAGCCCTACTGTCTAAATGTGTTAATCTGTGCAGGACACATCCCTGACATCTTTTCATGAGTTGTAGACTTTGGGAATTAGTTCTTTTAAGGATAATAAATGTGCCTAAAGGCTCCAGCCAGGTTTGAGCTTTTTGAGTGCATGGTGCAAAAATAATCTCTGTTTGAGGGACACGATGAATTTAATTTCAGACAAAGTAATCAGACAGTAAAAAAGAGGAAATCTGAGAGAAGATCATGTACTATTATGAATGCTGGTCAGCACAAATGGATTTTTTTTTGATTAATCCAAGGCACACTTACAACAAAACCTTAATATTACCAGTATACATGAAAAGCAAATAGATCTGTTCTGTTTCCTAGTGTCTTCATACCTGAAGTGGTGGTAGTACCTAAGTTACTCCAGCTCTTACACAGATATTTCTGGTATTTCTCTCCATTTTCTATGTAGAAAGCTCTCCATACCTGCAAATGCTAGATTCTAACATCTGTATGGCTAAGAGACAGCTAAATAAAAAAAAAAAATGGCCAGCCACAAGACATTTCTGAAGAGATCAAAACTTGATGTAGCGATCACACTGTAGCCAGATGTTGTCTGCTAAGTGTTTACGTTCCTGTTGGGAGCCGAGAAACTGCATTACAACAGAACTAAATAATTAATTTTGTCATTTATTGTAAATCTGCCTTATAGTGCTGCTGGGAAGTTTTTACACCTGGGAAGGATGAAATATTCACCACTGGACACAAAGAATACAGAGGATCAAGAACAGTGGCATTCAGCCAATATCAGCATTTCTTCTTTGCAATGAGTTAGGCCTAGAATGGTTGTTCATTAATGATTCCATTCTTGGATGTGAACCTTGGCTTAATAGTTTCTCTGTCCTCTTTTTACAGACCATCAAATCCAAGATAGCTGAATAGCTGCCTCTCTAGTACGTGACTGCAGTGGTAAAGCTTTTCCTGTAATAGAGTTCAATACTTTACTACCTGCTAAAGCACCACATGATCACGTTATTAACTAATCATCTCTCATAAAGCACAGCAAACAAACTCTGTCACAAACTGTGCTTACAACTCATCTTTTAATTATATTCAGCTGCATTCCTTAAATGTCTAGGGAACTCATTTGATTGTCCCCATTTTTAAAAAAGGTAGAAAAGATGACCCTGAGAACTACCAACCTGTCAGCCTCACCTCTGTGCCTGGGACGATCATGGAACAGATCCTCCTAGAAGCTATGCTAAAGCATGATGTGCTTGAAAGCAGATTGATAGGAAGCTTGACATGATCCGGCAATGCACACTCACAGCTCAGAAGGCCAACAGTATCTTGGGCTGCATAAAAAGAAGTGTGGCTAGCAGGTTGAGGGAGGTGATTCTGCCCCTCTATTCCTTTCTCGTGAAATCTCTCCTGGAGTATTGTGTCCAGTTCTGGAATCCTCAGCGTAAGAAGGATATGGAGCTGTTGGAAGGGTCCCAGAGGAGGGCTACAAAGATGATCAGAGGGCTGGAGTCCCTCCTGTATGAAGACAGGCTGAAAGAGTTGGGGTTGTTCAGCCTGGAGAAGAGAAGGCTCCAAGGAGACCTTATAATGACCTTCTAGTACCTGAAGGGGACCTACAAGGAAGCTGGGGAGTGTCTTTTTACAAAAGCATGTAGTGATAGTACTAGGGGAAATGGCTACAAACTGGAGAGGGGAAGATTTAGACTAGACATAGGGAGGAAATTCTTCACAATGAGAGCGATGAGTCACTGGCACAGGTTTCCCAGGGAAGCTGTGGCTGCCCCATCCCTGGAGGTGTTCAAGGCCAGGTTAGATGGGGCTTTGGGCAGCCTGGGCTGGTGGGAGGCATCCCTGCCCATGGCAGGGGGGTCAGAATTAGATGATCTTCAAGGTCCCTTCAAACCACTCTATGAATCTATATAAAACTAAATGCTACAATATTTCATCAGATGAGCTTGTGGATTAAGAGTATCTTAAAGGTAGAAATTGATCTTTTCTAAATACAAATGAAAGTTTGTTTCCCATGTCATAATCAAGAGTTCATACAATAAATTTCCCCTTCTCCCACATTTATCCAACCCTTTGCTTGGTACACATAATAATTTTGTATCAATTTGAACATCGTATTAGTTTTTTGGTGTTTTTTTTCTCTTTAACCAAGCAATTTATCTGTTCTGGTCCAGTGAGAAACATTCAAGATTTGCCTTGTGATTGCATCAGCAGCAGAGGGCACATGCTCAGAGCTGAGGTCCAGAACAGAAAGTGTCAGGTTTAACTCTGAGGATGCTCAATGACCTGAACCCATGGTGACTACAGAGGTCTCTGGGGTGGAAACCAGAAACATTCTTCCTCTCCAGAGGACTCAGACTTTCTGTAGGAAGGGGATGCAGTTCATCTATTCATAGCAGAGCTACCTTGGGGACCAGTCAGACAAAACCGTTCATGAATTCCCACACCGATGAAGGACGCTCACAAAATTTGCAGCTTTTTTTGTAGAGCAATACACACTTCTTTAACCTTGATTTCTAAGGAAAACACACTGCAATGTACCTATGTATAGCATAAAATAAATAAAATAAATTCTGAATCAAAGACTCCACTGAACACACTCCTCTCTGGAGAAGAATATGAGGAAAAAACCAAACTCAAATGATAGACTTGTTTAACATATTCCTGGAAAGCCCTAAAACACACCAGTACTGAGTGCAATATGAGAATCCCACAGAGCAGAGTCTTCCTGATTCAGTACCTCAGGAAGATTTTTGTCTTATATGAGAAAGAAGAGAATGAATCCTCATATCTATAGATGAGAAGGAGTTTGATTGTCTCAGAAAATCAGTTTAAGAGTAGGAAAGGTAGCTCAAAATACTTGTTCACTTGCATCTCCCTCCCCTACTTTTTTTTTTAAATGAACAAAGTGTATTTTAATAAACCATGTAGCAATAAAAAAAAATAGGTGCAATTAACAGAAGATTGGTTCTGAATCCCAGAGCCATTCAGATTAGGTGTCTACATCTGTCCCATTCACATTTTAATGCTGCAGTACAGGCCTCCAGAGGAGAAGGAGCTGTTAACAACGCTCCTGCTCATTTATACATATAGTGTTTAGCGAATGCACATTTTTATGAACCTCATTTTCTGCAGCGTGAAAAAATCTGCTTTTTACCACTTTCCCTGATATGTCCATGTGAGAGTATAAATTAATGCTGCTCTTCCTGAAAATGATACATTGCTCATCCCTGCACCAGCTCCTTGGATGTTACTTTGATGGTATCTGATGACCATTTTTATATATGATGATCTCAAACACTTTTAAAATATTGCTTAGACTTTTTTCATCTATAAACACCCTCATAAAACCATCATTCCTTCTGCCAAAGAAAAAACAAAGATAAGCAAAAGCCTAAAATAAATCAGCAATATAACAGCTCTGCTGAAGGTCTGGCAATAAGATTAATTATGTAATTATGTTAATGCATCTTATTGCCTTATTATAGCCATATAAGGCAAACAAACAAGGTGACAGAATATTCCCTATGCAAGTCATCAGTGTCCTACTACACTGATAGAGACTTCTGGCAGATCCTGAATTTTCTGTGAGTGTACTTCCAGCCTTGCTCAAAATGTCAAGTGCTGTGATCAAACTTAGTAAGAATTGGTATTGATCAGATTTTTTCTTGCTATTTTTTCTCACTTCTTTTATGAAGATGAATGTTTTCATACATTCTGGTGCAAATAGCACCAGAGCTGGGAAAAAATGCTATAATGTGAAACCCTGTCATTCTTGGCCAAGGCCCCCACCTTTCCTTCTTTAAAGCAGTATTTATAATGACAATTATTAGGGATTATCTTTACTAAGCTGGACACCCGAAACAAAAGAACGACAGCAAGGAATTAAAAAAACAAGAAATAGGTAAGATCTGAGCTGGATAAAATGATGAGAAGGCTCAAGAGATGAATGAGTTAAGGGTTATGGTAACAGCACATGGTCTTGGCTGCACTAAATAGTGTGTTTTATTGTATAACAGATATTCGTCAGGGGAAATGGATTTAAGGCTTAAAAACCACAAACCCACCCTGTTTTCTTGTGGAAAGATGGTACAGTATCTTCTGAAACAGCTAATCCCAAGGCTTCTTTTTTTTTTTCCTGTTATTAAGCTTTTACAGGATTCTACAAACACTATGATTTTAAGATCTTAGCAGTCTAATTCAAGAAATTATAATACAGAATTACACGGAGGTTAATTTTGGTCCCGGGAACTTTATAATGTGAAGCTGCGATATGACATGTTTACACACATGCAATATAATCATATTTCTTGAGCATTCATCAGGCATGCACATATAATGTCTTCATGATGCTGTTCATTTAAAGGAAGAGTGTTTCTTTGAAATGGAATTTTAGAAGCTGGGTGTATATATGTATATTATGAGTAACTGAAGAACTAGTGAAATGCTATCTGGAAAGCTTCCAGTGTATTGATTTTCAGGAAAATCATACTTATTATTTGGCAGAAATGGTGAGAGAGATATTTTTCTCTCAATCTCTGTAGAATTAAGTCACTGTTATGGGGATCCTAAGGTTGCCCCTGCAAGAATGGTTTCAAGCATGATTTCACCGCCCACAGCAATGCAGTGAACATCATTGCTAGATTTCAATATAAAACTCAAGCTATGTTCTGTGGGAACTACACTGTTGAGGTACGTGTTTATTCTTGCTTACATTCATCATTATAAGAACTCTACCATTCCTCCAAGTTTAACTATCTTTCCTCATAAACAGAACATTGGAAAACTATTGATAACAGACTAGATTCCTGATGGAGAATGTAGACTGTGTGGCATTGTGATTAGTATGGCCAAGTAGCTTTATTCTTTGTAATAAAATAATTATTAAAAAAGCCAATGTTAAATTACTGTGTCCAGCGTGATATCTAGTAGACAACTATGAAATTTAAAATCAAGAACAACCAAACACATAATTTCTTAGTCTATATAGTTGACAAACGTTTTGTTTCTTTTCTTAAGCTGAAAGCTGCCCCTGAAGATTTTGATTTTTTTTCCAGCAGGCATAGTAAAAACATGAATCATAAATACAGATAAATCTAGACACACAGGAAAATAGAAGTGTGATAAAAATTGCGTTTATTTCAACTAGTGCATCATAATAGTTTTTATATCAGCTGTCTAGAAGGTGCTTAGCATAAAGTCTTTATTTCTCAGTGGACTATTAAATTTTCTGGAGATTTTTTTTTGTATAACTACTTGAAGATCACCACGCAGACCCACTGGAATGTTGTTTGAAATGCTGCTGGGCATTTGAGAGTGGTTCTGTCTTGTTCAGGGCAGCTGTTCCCTTAGTATCTTCTCTAGTAAGCTTTTTCACCAGATGAATTGAAGAGACCACAGGGGCACTGAAAATCACAGCACTGTGGCTTGTCAGATAAGAGCTGTGAAAACCTTTTACAACAGTAGAAAGCAAGAGATACTTACCTGATTTGAAGCTGTATTAAAGACACTCAGCTTGCCCCAAATTTCGTGAAAGTTTAGTGAGACTTTTGTGCAAATCTGACCTAAAACTTTCTACAAATTCTCCCTCTTCATGGGTATTTCAGTGTGATTTGTGCTTTTGATAACCACGTGATATTTGGTGATCTTCCTTGATTTCATCTTACAGACAGAGTGGGATGTCCTGCTCCAGACATTGAAGACAACCCAACACAGGGACTATCAGCTTGCAGGAGATGGAATTAGGGATCTGTTATGGCTCACCTCTCCCTTAACTGAACTGCGGAACATCTTGTAGATTCAGGCTTGGTACTGAAGTTTACATTCCTGCTCCTGCATGCAAAATGCCCCAACTGGGACTCTGCTAGATTCCCTCAGGAAGCTCAGGCAGGTATGTCTCAAGGGACAGAGGAGATGCTTCAGCAGATTGACCTGTGTCAATGCCCAAATCACAGCCTGGGGCAATGATAGGGCTGGGAAGCCAGGGCAAAATTCTCCACCAGCTGCATTCAGGAAAAGCTGGGTACAGCTCAAGTGTGCGTTACTCAGTGCAGGGTGAAGGCACTAGTGCTGAAAAAATTCTGTTAAAACAAAGTTTTAATTTATGTTTTTGTTTTATCTCAAACTATCTCTCCGCTTTACATTTTCTCACTTGATTAGGTTTAAAGCATTTATTTGGTTATTCATTTTTGTTAACATGTCCAGACCCAGGCTACAGGGCATCCTAAAAATGGAAAAAATCTATTGTTCTGTTTCCTGTCATGGTGAAACTCTGAAACAAAGCTTGTCGTTGTTAGAATAGAGCTCTGGCTGTACAGAGATCAACAGTGTATAGTGACTGCTATTCACATCAAAGGGATTTAGCCATTAGAGCTGTGTAGATTGGAAAAAGTCATCCTATTTATTTCTAAAACAAAACCAGATGCCTCTACCCATTTGGCAACAGCAAACCAAAGAATTAAGTTGAAACAACAACAAAAAAAATTATAATAAAAGGCTTTAAATATGTATCACCCTGGTTATTTTGTTAAGAATAAGAATGGATTATGGAAGCAAAAGTGTATGTTTGTCTGTATGTGGGCTTTTCTCTGGAGGTTTTATGGCAAGAAAACTTCTGTGGAAAAAAACTTGGGACCTTTTTCCCCTCTTGTCTTCTGCAAATGCTTTGGAATGGTTTAATCATCTGGTTTTGGTATCTGACTGCCTTTGGCAGCAGTAGCTTTTCTTATTGTTATATCTAACTGTGTGTCACCTTTTCCAGACAGCCACAGGATTAGGATAAGAAAAATTGGTTCTTTATGCTGCAGATCTAACAAAACCACAGACTGTTCAGAGCCCTCCAAATGAATGCCTGGCATTTTAAATTGAACTGCATTAGATGAAACAGTTGATTGTCAATGCTACTCACTCTTTTGAGGGGCAGCAGGGAAAAAAAAACTTATTTGAAGTTTGTGCAGATTGTATAGGGAGAAATATTTTGATGGTACAAGAGAACTCTAAATTCCAGATAAACAAACACATATGAGTGCTTCTGTTCAGTGAAAACCCATCCTTCCATGTTGAGGCACCCATATGGCTAGAAAACCTCGATGATGTGAGTGTGAATGCAAGGCCCTTAGATAAAAGAAAAAGAAGCATTCAAAAGAAGCTAAGTAGAGAATAAGAAAGGGAGCGATATGCTGTTGTGTCTGCCAGTTTCTCAGGATTGTGGCCAACCATGAAAACTGTGTAGAGTAAAAGTTCAGAAAGGAAGTACAGGTAATTCGCTCTTCTCCATCATTATATGTTAGATTGAGCTACAGCAACATTGCCACTTAAATGGCAAGAGCCAGAACGTTTCATCAGAGGTGAGAGAGATTTTCCAGTAACAAATGACCCTTTCCAAGTGATGCCTTTTATTTTCCCTGCTGTTTATTTGAAGACAGTGATGGTAGTTATAGGGTCAGGAAGCTTCATGGTACATGATGGCTTTGTCTGTGCTGGCTTCATGGTGACAGTCATGGTATAGTAGCCTCATAATACTCTGATCAAAGTGCTCATACGATGGGTGGTGATGGCGGTGTTGACAAAGCAAACCGACTTATGGTATGCAAAGTGTACAGCTCAGCTGAAGCAGCTCTTTAGCAACATGAACAGTCAAGTCTAGTACTTTAACTTACAAAAAAAAACCCCAAATAAGGCATTCACAGGAAACCGCTAGAGAGTGTGATTTAGGCAAATATGGCTTGGAGTGATAAAATCTGAACATTGATTGGCTATTAAAATACACTCATAGTCATTCACAAGCCTAATGGGAACTGTGGACTCACAGGGGAAGAATAGTCAGATCTCTTTGATAGTACCATCAGCAACAGAGAGGTCAGGAAGGTGATAAAGTCAGACAGAGGTTTTATCTGTGCTCTCTGGCTGTTTGTGCTTGTGCACAAGATGAGAAGTTGAAAAATCGGACAGGATAGCCTCTCTCTCTGGCAATTCATGCAAGGAAGATGAGGAAGAGTGAACTTATCTTAACCGCATAGCTTCCTCAAACCTCATGTTCTGGAGTAAGGAAAGAGAGGTATCTCAGTGAAAATTCAAAGCAGTCTGCAAGGGGCTCTTCACTTCATTGCACCTCCCTAAGAGCCATACATTTACCAAATGCATTACTTAGCACAAACATTTTGCTCTAGGTGCACAATATAACAGCATCAAATGTCATGGGGGATTCAAGGTCAATAAAACCTCTATCTGTGGCATCTAACGTTTAAAGTAACTGAACTCAGATCATGTTTCAATGCTATTTTTCCTCCCAGCATTAGCCTACTGCAGGCTCTTTTCCACCATTGTAATCTATAATAAAAGATATGTTTCACTGTTACCTTTTCAATTCAGCAAAATCAGCTAAGCAGGCTTCAAAAAGCAAATGCCAAAGTGCTTTGTGAAATGTTTCACCGAAAGAAGAACCACTGGAGAGTTTAAAGGAATATGACACCATGCAGCCAAGGCTGGTGTGAAGAGTGATTACCCTCTAAAGCCTCCAAGCGGAAGGAGAGTTTGATTTCCATGACCAAAGGCACCTTTCCCCTTACAGCCCTACTGTTGAAGGGTAGAGGATCACTCCCTTGTTATTCAGCATGAAAAATAGCAGTCTCCTTGGCCTGAATGGAAATAGCTTGATGGCAAAGGTCCCAGTTACTGCCTGCAGTGGCAGAACAGATATGAATAAATTCTGTACTATGTGTGACCAAAAAAACTTGATCCTTTTAGCTGAAGATTCCAGTAACATCATATCACATGAGACATTCTGGGGGAATGATGAATTATAAAGAGAGAATATTCCCAGAAAGGCCATGTCCTCAGAGTCTGCACCTCATTGCAGACAGTTAAGTGGATGAGTTATATCTGACAGTTTTTGAACCTTGTTAATATAATGCAGTACCTGGGAGTGTGCCAGCCATGGTGATCAAGGAAGTCTAAATTAGACCTCTGCCATTGACAGACATCAGATGCCCATTTAAAACTAAATATTTCATCTGAACTGGGCATGTCTCTCATTATCCTTTAAAGCAGGATCATCAGCTTGAAGCTCCAAAGATCTGTGTGGCTCTCAATAGCTAGCACACACTAGGTCTCAATACGAGGCTATTTCACATGCTGATGCAGAAGCTGTTCTGTTAGGAAAAGCAAAAGCAACAGCAATACTTTGCCATGTTAGTCCTCACGAACAGTGTGAGGTTTGTGTGTTTTTTTTTAACCCACACAAGCTCTGTTGCCTGTTACAGGCAAAGGTTGCTCAGAGCAACTCATCTAATGGCAGTTTGGGATGCCTTGACCCCTGCAGGAGATGTGAGGGGACACTTCTGCACCAGCAGAGAAGGACAGCCTCCAGCCAGCCTCCACACTTAGAATAGATTGCATGACGTGAGAGTAAAGGCCATAGCTCTTTTCTTTCTGCTCTGGCAGCAGAACACATGGTAGCCACCAAGGTGGTACAACAGCTGTATTCATTCTTTGTCCCTGAAAATGCTACATCTTTCTTCTTTCTTCCAGAAACCCCCACTTCTGTGATGCAGAGTCACAGTACTCTCCAACCTGAGCTTCAAAACAATGTGAACATTTTTTTCCCCTTACAAAATCTGTAAAATGGAGATAATAGTGCCTGCTTCACTAGGGCACTCACTGTTCCAGATATAATTATGAATTTTGGGTTGACATTTTTGAATGGAAATCATGAAAAGTGCCATGGCTATTTATTCTATTTTACACTGTTATTAATCTGTTATATTAGAGTACCCTGTGAAGAATAACAGCAACGTGTTAATGCTTTATTTTTAATATTGCTTATATTTATTTTTTGTATGCTAGCTGTTTATGGCTTTTTTTTATTTCTCAAGCTCAGTTCTGACAGAGAATCCTTGGTTGATAGATATTTGGTCTAATTGACTTGAACAGATGCACCAAGTCTTTGAAAAATGAAAGGCAATGTTGATATCCTACTGAGATTCAGAGAAGAGATGATTCTTAGATGTTTGTTTCTCCTATATCACCAGTTCAGAGCCAGAATTGAGAAGTATGACCTTATTTCATCTGCTTCTGTTGCCTTGGCAGAGTAAAGGGAAGGCAGGATAATTCAATCGGCAAGACCTGAGAGAACGCAATATGACACTATACAATGAGGTCCAAATTGCACAGCCATCTTTGAAGACAGCTGAGCTGTGCCACTGCATAACAATATTAGACATAGTGCAAAGCCAAAACACATCATATTTAATGAATTATTTTTTTCCTGGTTTCTTATATATCCACCATAAGCAGGCAAAGTTCTATTGATATCTTTAAAAGCTACTGAAAGAGGTATAAGAGTTTTAGAGAAAATTTGCAAAGTTATTGAGTTAGACTGCTAAGAAGAAGGAACCAACAAAAAAAAAATCTCTTGTCACAGGTCAATTCTAATCATGTTTCCAATTCAAGAGCTTTTGTCTAGAATCTTGTGTATGATTTGACCCATTTTTGAATATCCAGATACATGATGCTAATCAGGAGCAAAGTTGCACTTATTAGAAAGCATCAGCTGAATATTCCAACAGAAGGTGAAATCCATTAATTGTAGTTTAGAGCATTAGAGAACTGCTTGGAGAAAAACAAAACACTACCTGAAGGCATAAAGTGTGTTGTGAGAGAAGAGTTTCCAGCACAGATGGAAGGAGAAACCAGATGCTCAGGTGCATGCTGACCTACCCTTCATTTTTCACTGGTGCCCTAATGGTAGAGTATATCATCTAATGCAAATAAGAGACTGGGACTTAGGAGGTGTGACAATATCCTCTAAAAGTTGTCTTTAATCATGGACACCTTAAGCCACCCACCACATACAAGACTGCAGTTTGGCCCCACCCCTAGATATGTAGTTTAGTAGAGCATGAACACATTTGTCTTCATGGGTTAGGGGGTTAAGTTAGTTATTTGGAATTATTTTGTGATTATTGTGGCAATAGCTAGGGAATCACAACATTATTGATCTAGAATATTTACTTATGAAATCATCAGACCATGGAGTGCCTTCACCAATCAATTACTCTCTGAATCCTACTCTTTCCTTGTGTCATCGTGTATGTAACGTCTGGAGCACCAAGGACCATGCCTTTTTGCATAATTTGTGAAGTTAACAAATAAATAGTGAAAAAATTCCCAACCAAACCTTACCTTAATCATCTGAAATATAACATATCCCACAATTATCATTCTTAAATACCTTGTTGTTGCCAGGTAAATATGGAAATAGCTCTGAGGAGCAAAGCCAGAATCTGAAAATAGTTGATGCTGTGTGGAAAAAACTTGCTTTGTGCTAGAGAACAACCCTTACCAGCTACTTTGGTCTACTGCTTTCCACAGTGACACAATGTCAGGGACAATAATTGAAGCAAAAAAAGGTATGTCCTCCTGTAAACGAATCACTGTGAAAAGTGATTACCTCTATTGGCCACATGTTTTTAGGAAACTAGCAATCCACTTTACCAAATCCTGCTCTGTGTTTTAGACACAAAGTTTAGCAAGTTTTTCCACACTTAGACCTATGTAAGTGAAAAACATGTGCAGAGTGGGCAAATATTGTGTATAAAATAAAACTAAACCCTCATTTTTAAATTGGCCGAGGGACTAAGGAGCTCATTGATGACTTTTCAGGTGGAGAAGCATGTGAATGAGTTTTGAAAATGTTATTTGAGAGCTTTTGTTAAAATTTTATATTTTATAAACACCATATCACCTTAGATATCTATTTTATTCTATTTGATAGCAGTGAATTCTATTTGATAGCAGTGAAGCTCCGCCAGGGGAGATTTAGGCTTGAGATTAGGAAAAAGTTCTTCAAGGAGAGGGTGGTTAGGCATTGGAACAGTCTGCCCAGGGAGGTGGTTGAATCACCTTCCCTGGAGATGTTTAAGGTGAGGGTGGATGAAGTACTTAGGAGCATGATTTAGGGATTGGTGGGAATGGTTGGACTCGACGATGCAGTGGGTCTCTTCCAACCTGGTTATTCTGTGATTCTGTGATTCTGTGAATGTAAAGCAATAGACAAGCTCAAGAAAATGTAAAATTATAACATTTCTTGATATTCTGTGACTAGATTCTAGCATCCTTTCCTGTGGAGGAAAATAGTGGTCTTTTAATAATTCTATCCCTATTATGCTTTATTATTATCTTGTTAAATGCCATGCACATCACCGGGAAGGTATTGCAATTGTGAAGATATGCATTGTTTGATCCATTCAGACTTAAAATCCATAAGATTTAAAATAAAGCACCTTACCTTTGTGAAGGTTCTTTTTACAGATGAACTATATTTTCATAAACTCATAGACTTATTTGATTTTTTACTTAGGTTTAGTGCAATAAAGAACTAACATTATCCTTTGAATGATCAAGAAGACACATAGCTCTTAGAAAATACATAAAACACTATTAGCGGGCAATAAATCATCAACCTGCAGTGACTCAAATCTGCATCATAAGCACAGTAACATCCAAGGTATAACACATTAGGCATGCAAGTCCACTGGAAGGCCTGAGACACTGCAGAATAAGTTCAGAGTTATAGAAAATGGAGGAAAAGAGAAGAGATACCAGAAAGAATGAACCTTTTATGCCAAGACAAATGAAGGAGCATCCAAAAATTTAATGAACAGGGACTGCTTACTAAAGCAGCAGGCCTTATTAGAGATAAAAGTTAAAGACTGCAAGGTTTGACATAAGACTGCACTATCCAAATAGAATAGATCCTTTTCTTGGTTGTCTACAAATCAGAGTTGACACTGGTCCAATAAGCAGGTGTCTCCCAAAGAACTCAAGCAGATCAGATACATTAATAACATTGAAGAAAAAGTTTAAAATTAAAGTTGCAAATCCCAATAGAATTCAAATAATTAATCAAGGCAGAAACACACCATTTTCAAAAGTGCTACAGATTATTTCCAAATAACCGGTTTGGTTAAGCTGCTGTAATCTGGGGGTCTTGGTCCCTTCACCTGAATGACTGGGAACAATATCTATGCCTAGATATCTTTTTTCCTGTGGCAACCAAGAAATCAGGAAGGAGGAGATAATTGTGTGCTTAGGTCTGAGATAATGCAGGGAATTAATAATTTTCATGTTAAAGTGGAGATCTTTCTTTCATAGCTTTCACAGTTCTTTTTTCATATTTTTAGATGCCTGCTGTTCCTCTACAAAGAAAGTGGCAAATTTGCACAGGTAGGTCATGTGTCGGTGCCTAGAAAGCCTGGATGCACACAGGTTCCCCATGAAAAGTCCACAAAATTGCCACCAAAGACGTAATTCCACAACAAAGTGTTAGACTTTGTGCTTAAAATGTGCCTGATTAACAGGTGCTTGCCACTTAACTTCCCTCTGATTTTCAGCATGCAGCAATCTACCCATGAAAGAAGACTTCAATCAACTAGGCAGCAAACAGATTTGAAGCTCTACTGGTATTCAGAGAGATGTTAATTGCAGGATTTGTGAAGATATGTATTTTGTCTGGCGGATTTTATCTAGCACAAAGGCCTGCTTTGGGATTCTTCCATTCCTTATTCTGATTATCCAGTCAAGCCATCTCAAGCAACTTCAACACAGAATGTGGTTAAAGAGTCTCCATTTTTCTGATTTAAATCTGCCAGAATGATCCTAACACTGTTCTATGTTCTTTTGGAGACATCCTTATAGATTCCTTCTAACCTTCTTTTTAGGTCATTGCATTTTCTGTACCAAATATGGAGGTTCTGATGATGGCATATGTTTTTCTTCATTCTTAGACTGTTTTACTTGATTTTGTGGTCTTATTAGAGACAACTAAGTAATGCAGTTGTCTTCACAGTCATTGCTGCTGCCTCGGTCAGGCACAGTCTTTCACTGCTGAGGTTCTTCCCTGCTAACAACATCTTTTTCAGTCTCTCTAGGGTCATCATTTGCATCTTTCAGTTGCACCTTTTTGAACACTTTCATTATCTATAGTGTTTTCATACTCATTTTTTTTTTTTTACTTTTGTTGTAATAGGAAGATTCTGTATTCTGATATAATAGCTTTTGCCTTCCATAAGGCAACTACTGCTTCCTGCTCTCAAGCAGCAAAAGTCATATAGCCGTCTATCTAGATTAACCATCTATCTATTGGATTCTTGGTCTATTTCCATCAACTCAATTTTTCCCTAAGTCAACCAATGTATCACACGTGGAAAGATGTAGTCTAGTTACAAATATACTGTAATGTTGAATTAGCAGCAGTATTCAAAGTTAACCTTAACAGAACATGTTGTTTAAATGCAATGACTGTTGTATGTGTGCTAACTTTGAAATGCATTGCAGTTACAGTAGCTTTGTCACTTTCCCCAAACCGGTAAGTTAATAACAATGCCTGTGCTTAGTGAATGATTAATGTAATACCAATACATTAATGTTCCTTTTAAGAGCCAAATATTCTTGCTTGTTGCTTCATTCTTTGTGACAAAGGGGAATGGCCATGATAGAAATGTCAGACCTCAGTTTTGTCCTCAGGTTTCATGTGCTTAGCATTGTTCTAACAGCTTCTGAAATTTTCACTTCCAGTCATGAACATTATTGACAATAATTACAGTTATCTATCTTTGTGCAAACAAATTCTGTGTATTTTTCCTGTGTAGTCACTGATGAGAGAGAGGCACCTACAGAGCAAACAAATCTTCCCTCCAATTTCAGGCATCTAAATTGTCTAAATTAGGTAGGTATTAATCTCTTCAGGAGTGTCTATTTTTTTCCATGGCTGTGAAAGAAGACTCATTGCTGTCTAGCTTCATCTAGATGCTATCTTTTAGATGAGTGAAGAAACCTGATGATTCAAAGTTAATCTTACTCTAGCAGAACCAAGTAGAAGATTCAGAGTTTCTGTATGCCTACAACAGTTATAAAAATCAAATGAATTTAGAATTTGTAAAGGCTAGAGGACTGACACTCCTTCAGAACAATCTGGACCTCCTGTTATTCCAAGTACAAGCAAAGAAAGTGTTTAAACATATAGAGGCAGGAAAGCTTGGCTCACAGATGTGTTGACTGTGGCATAGTGACTGTGGTTCACAGCGCATAACTAGCTCAGTGTGGGTTCCCAGTTTAACACTGTGGTTAAACAGATAGTATGCTCTGTGGTTACTTAGATGGGGACTCTGCATCACAAGAATAATTAGAGGACTAGGAATATAAGTAGCTCACAGAGCAGGGAGGAGATTAAGCAGATTACTGTAGCAAAGGACAGAATTTCATCAGAAATCATCAAGACAGGAAACAAAACCTTGCTAATGGCAGGATGACACAGAGAAATATGTTGTAAGCATCTGAACCGAAAATTAGAATTTAGACAGGGAAGAAATCTGAAGGTAAATTTTAACAAGAATTGTGGTGAACTTTCCATCATGGGACATTTTAAGATTAAGATTAAATATATTTTTAACTGTAGTTCAGGCAGGAATTAATGCAGGGAATCTCTATGACCTGTGTTATGTTGGAGATCAAACTAGGTAGCCACAGCATTTTTTTCGGCTTCATGATTTGTGACTCTAATATGGTGCATGCAATATTGGTATGTAACAAGTTTAGTAGGTAGCCATATTTGTAAAAGAAATTAATTCCGCAAATGGGAAAAAAACGAACAGTTTGCTTTAGTGGAGGAATAGCAGAGAAGCTTGTAGTGATAGTAAAGTATTTGAAATTAGTATCGAGCTCACTTAGTTACAGCAGAGTACAATTACGTTTAACTGTATTATGATTTCTTTTACTATTTTCTTCTTGAGTAAATTAACTTTAATTTGCACTTTCAGGAATATGTAGCAGGGTGCATATTATACCATTATTACAACACCTAATTCACTAGATATGTAATTTGCATTGGTATTTATTTAAGTGCTGAATTAAATCCAACGAATCCCAGGAGAGGAGTAACCAGTTTACTCCAGACCTTGATTTAATATTTAACATGGAAATTTAGAGAAAGAAGCCACATCTCAAAAGCTTCAACACTTATGTCAGGAATTGCAATGAAATCTCCAAAAAGGAAGAAAATAATATCTTAAAATGTACCCCTGAAACAAAATGTGGAAGATTTAAAGACAGTGAAGAACACTTGGGAGTAAGGCAAAGAGAAGAGAGTGAGGGAACACACCACCTTGACTCCTTATTTTACTTCTTCCTTTTCTTTTAATTTTTCACTTTCTTTCTCTGTGCTACAAAAGGGATGTGGGTTTGTATGAAATGAGCAGAGGGACAAAATTTCAAAATAAGCATTGTACCGCTGGCAGGAGGTTGCCTGAGGCAAACACATCTCCTCTCCTCCAATCACCATATGACCACAAAGCCAGACATTCACATTTATGAAATGATCAGGTGCAGAGACTGAAGGCCATGAGCACACCAGGGCAGTACACTGCTGGTGGGAGCTCTCCCTCAGCAAATAGGCTTCATGAAACTTATTAGAAAAAGTGAACTGTAGAACTATCAGTGACAGGAGTTTGTACAGTGGCATCAATCAAATGTCTTGTGGAACAGGGCCACACTAATGAGGCAAAGGCACTGTGCTGGCTAAAGAACTGAAAATATTTTATCTTCATAAAATAGAATACATTCATGGGACCTAGGTAATTAACGATGCAAGGAAAGATGGTGGCTATGTCTATGCTGCTAAATAGGAAAGGGTCAAGTTCCAGTCTCTGGCTTCAAAGTCAAATTGTATGAATTGGCTGGTGTCCACACTGTTATGGCCCAGCTCTGGCTAGAGCACAGAGGCTGTGTGCAGGCTGTAAGGCACTTAACTGAGACTCCTATGAGTCATACAAGGTGAGACTTACAGCTCTTGGGCACTGCTTTCTTCTCTGTTTTTTCTCTGATCAAAGTGTCTGAAATGAAGGCTGTGTCACAGCCCAACAGAGCAAGGTTTTGCCTTCTAGTGCACTGCTGCTGTACCATAAAATGTCTGTGTCTTATCATACCCATCCAAGTTTCTCACAGTGAAGGCAACAAGGGAGAGAAGACTGAACATATTTCTCTTTGATATTGATGTATGTGTTGAGATGTTCCCTTGATTTTGTCCCATCTTTAACTCTGCAACCTACTCTTGGGTGTGAAACTTAATATTGTGTCATGTCTCTTAAATGTAGCAGGAGGGCATGAGGGGATACTTGAGGGTTCAAAACTTCTGGGGGTAACACCAGGAAACTATAAGGTGAAGGAGCTGCACACGGTGCTGTCTTAACCATCCTGACTTTGGGGAAAGGTCTCTGAAAGAAGCTATCTGTAGAAATGTGTGCAAGGTGTAAGCTAAACAATAAGCTACGTAATTTATGAGGCGTCTAGTTCTGGAGCTCTCTCTCTGTCCTTCTCTTATTATGAACACAGATGTACCTTTTGAGGATATTCACTTTTTAAGCCTTCTAACACGTATGATCCAAAGGGTTCCAACATACTCAAAACGCATATCGTTAGTGTGATTATTATTATCATTATTACTCTGCAAATCTCCGCACTTGTACTAGTATCTACTTTACAGAGGCAGCCTTGCTGGAGTCAATGATCTCCTGATTATTAATATAAACTAATGCTGTGAAGGGATGTACACCTTCTCTCAGTATAGAAGTCAGGCCTCCACCATTCGCATTCACCTTAATCTGTCAGGTCTTCACTCATTTGCACAGTGTAGAAAATAGATGGAGCTCTTTAGAAATCATAGTGTTTCCTCCACTTGTTTTTTTCTAAGGATGCTAAGGCTTCCTTTCGGACATCCCTTTCCTTCCTCCTCCCGTCACATTTCAACAGAGGATGAAAAAACGATGAAAGTGGTTGGAAAATGTTTTGCTCTTTTAAAATATTTCTCTGCAGAGCACTTGTGTATTTGTGTGTGTGTGCACATGCACATACGTGTGTACACATATGTGAAAGAGAGTGGGAAAGGTTTTGGTGAAAAGAGGTGGGCCAGCCTAGTTGCTCCATTTTCACTGCTTCTTATAGTTTCCGATTTCTACATACGGGTAATATGTTTTTTTCACTGTGGTGAAAAAGATGTCATGCGAAACACAGTATGAAAATCATCCAGTCACTACTCTTTAAAGGCTCTGATATTGTGGCACATCAACACTGAGCATCGAGGTCATCTGGACTTTATGTCCATCTTCAGTTTAGTAATTAGTTAAGTAAATATGAATCACTCAATCACAGAGTCACAAAATCACCAGGTTGGAAAAGACCCACTGGATCATCGAGTCCAACCATTCCTATCAATCACTAAGCCATGCCTCTCAGCACCTCATCCACCTGTCTTTTAAACGCCTCCAGGGATGGTGACTCAACCACCTCCCTGGGCAACCTCTGCAGTGCCCAATGACCCTTTTTGTGAAAATTTTTTTTGTGATGTCCAGCGTGAACCTTCCCTGGTGGAACTTGAGGCCATTCCCTCTTGTCTTGTCCCCTGTCACTTCTGAGAAAAGGCCAGCACCCTCCTCTCCACAACCTCCTTTCAGGTAGTTATAGAGAGCAATGAGGTCTCCCCTCAGCCTCCTCTTCTCCAGGCTGAACAACCCCAGCTCTCTCAGCCGTTCCTCATAAGGCCTGTTCTCCAGCCCCTTCACCAGCTTCGTTGCTCTTTTCTGGACTCGCTCCAGATCCTCAACATCCTTCTTGTGGTGAGGGGCCCAGAACTGAACACAGTATACAAGGTGAGGTCTCACCAGTGAAAACAAAAGGTCAAAGAAAGCTCAGTGTAGACATTAGCATCAAAACCAACGTTATGTGTCTGCTTAATATTTCTGTCCTGACTATGAGAAAAATGTAAATGGATGTGACAAAGGCATTTTATGGCAGTGAAAGTGCACTAGCAGAAATCACAGCACACAGAACAGTGTATCAATTTCTTGAACCATTTTTGAGCTCTAGATTAAATACAATGAAACCTGCCCAGCAGAAGCTGGTCTTCATGTAGCACCACTTGTCCAGCTCTTCAGCACAATTGATGAGTCTGAACTGTCTTTCCCACATATACTTTCAAGCCAACAAAAATAAGTTATTCCAATGAATCTTTCTTTTCCCTCCAGTGGAGCCAAGAATTTTACAACAAATTTATAGCAAAGTAGCAGGTAACTTATTACCTCCGTTTTCAAGTGAGGAATAGGAGATAGAGTAGATGAAGCAGTTTACCAAGAGGTCACTGTGAACAGAATTTAAGAGCACAGGCTCTAATCCTGGCTTGGAGTCTGAATTTCTGTGTAATATCAGGTACAAATAAAGGTCTCTATCAGCAAAATTAGAACTAATTATTACCTGGCTCTCAGTCAATATTTAATTCATTAAACCTGAAGTAAAAGGACTTCTTAGTGGAAATTTGGAATAATTTAGAACTACTTTGGCAGTTAGGCCCATTATTTAGCTAAGAGTTTTCCACCACGCATAGGCACACCTGACTTTCTTCAACAGTTCTTTCTTATTCTGGTTTGAGCTTCGTGTGCTCACAATTACCTGCAGTTTACCAGTTAATGCACCGTTCTGCTGATAGGATCATACAGCTAAGGCCTCTGTCATCACACTCTCTATGCACTCTGTATTCACTCTATTCTGTAACAGGCATTTCCAGAAGAAAAGAAAAACAAAAAAAGCAAGTCACTTCTCTGGCCTGTGAATGACTGCCTTTTTACAGTCCCCATTCTTTCCACATTCTGATATTTTCTGATAACACTTTATCTCACAGGCATCTCTTCTTCATTTCTAGTCTTACTTTTAAAGGTGTTATATTAGATCTATGCACTGAAAGGAAAGCATTTTAGAAACACTTGACTTATTTTTAAAACACCCACACAGCAGTCTACACACATGAATTTTCTTTTCACCTTATCTCAAAGCATCATAATTTTTTTTCTTGGCAGTCTTGTATTGTTTTTTTCCTCCCTTATTCTATACTAAGCTGTTCTTTGATAAGGTTCATCTTGGGAAATTAATTTCTCTCAGGACCCAATCAGGTTTTTACATCGATTAGGCTAATTGACAGAAAGTTTAACACATTTCTTAATTATGACTGCAAATACATTCTTAGAAGAAACCCCAAAGCACAGAAGTAAAAGAAAATATAATTAAAAAAAAAGAGACAAACTTCTTTTCTAATGTAATAATTTTGCAAGTATTTTAAAGGTAAAACACAAGGAATGAAGTTTAGCAATAGAAGTTTATCTCATCATGGCTGAAACTGCTCTTAGTCAGAAAGTTTATGCCACATCCAAATGATAAACCTATGCCTGATCGTGGAAATGTAAATAATCGTACAGTAGGAAAGAAAGCATAGACATATGTAAAGGACATATACGAAGACAGAAAATATGCAACTAACCACCAAAGTACCAAAACCCACTAATGCAAATCAAAATTTCCAGTTCTGGAAAGATCTGCTGGATTTTTTCCTGATTTCATAATAGAACATCTGAAATAATATGTGTTTATTTACACTAGTTGCCTTAATGTTTTTTAACTAATGCTAAACCTCTTTAAGCTAAACCTCACAACTCAGTTAAGCATTGAGATTAAGAGACAGTTTACATTATAATACAATGTTGCATGTTAAATTATAATTCTTTGTCTTCTGTTTTGGGTTCTAGTCTCTTATACTAATAGAAAGGATAGGGTGCGTCTGAAATGTAAAGAACTGTTCTTGATCTTTCAGTTTCTGTGTTTGTCATTCTACCTTTGTTTTCTTGTACTCTGTGTGATGCTGTGGGAAGGTAACAGAAAAGGAGGTTCAATACTCTTCAGAGTAACCTGCAGTCATGAAATATTTTCAAAAGAGGAACCCCTGAGGGAGATATTTAACCTTAGTCTTTGCTGGTGTTTCTTAACACCTGGCCACCCTACTTGAAAAAACACTAACAGTGTTGGGGTTTTATCAATGTCTGTGCTGCACAAACCCAAAACAAACAGTTTAATGAACAAGAGCCCTTAGGGATGAAGTGTTTAAAGCAGTACAGAGGAGTTATATACATAAATCCCTCAGACATATTTTCTGTGTAGTACATTTAAAGCCAACACTCTATTACTTAACATTGCTCCACTGCAGTTGGAATCAATGTTAAACTGCAGCAGTTCTTTAAAATAAATGGGCCATGTTGCAGTATTTTTGTGTATGTGTGAATATCAGGGGAAAAAAGCCATGACGTCTTTAAGTGCATATGGTACAAACTGAATCCAATTGCAAAAATGTTCCATGCCTCTACTCTTAAAGCTTTTTTCTTAGAGCCTCCCTTAAAAGAATCATAGCAAGTACTTGAACTTTCAAGTCCCTCATTTTGAATACCGAGGAAGATGTTTTTTTTCCTTTTAGAAATTAACCTAAAGATATTAATGACTGATTTAGGCTAGAATACAATCTTACAGTTGTCTCCACATGTCTTCTAGCTCAGGTAGGAGATAGAGATGAGAAGTTAGCCATGAGAAATTAAAGGACAGAAAGATGTCATTGATGCCTTACTCCCTGCAAGATGATGATACTCTGGGTTTTTTCAGGACTGGAGCTGGTGGCTGTGGCATGTATCAAGAGCCTAGGACACTACGTTTTACACCACAGAAACTGTCTTATGTAGGATTTGTTCTACATCCATTCAGTATGATTGCAATTGTATGGAGCTGCAGCCCCTCTTTTAATACACATCAGGACTACCCTCTCCCTCTGATGATGGTCAAGCTATTCTGTGTGAGAGAAAATATATTCTTTTGAGAAGTGATATGTCCCCTTCTCTCTCTTAGTTCCAGCACAGATACTTGTCTCATTTTCCCTTAGCAGCTCTAAACATTTCTGCTCCTTACTACACCTTATCTTCAGCAGAAAGGTGATATTTGCTTCTAGACCAGGTGTGTCAGCTGCTTAGAACTGACAACATGAAAGCATGGAGAGGTGGCAGTAGCAGGTCTGTCCTTTTTGTGACTGCCAACACTTTTCTTTATGTTTTCTTTAATGCAACGCAGCACTGCAGGTCAAAGGGGAGTATGGGAAAGAAAAGGTAGTGCTGCAAATTGGATTATGTTCCGTTAATCTTCATCTCTTGCCCTGATTTCCCTTGCCCTTCAGTACTACTTTTGTCTCTTCAACTTAAGTAAGATCATGTTTAAGGAATGAATATAGCCATGGTGTACAATCTGTCCTGCAGATGGCCTCTCCCCATATCCACCCTATGGATCCCCTCAGCTGTCTTTGTCCCCTTTGGTTGGCAATCCTCCAGCTCAGCCCCCCATTAATGATGAGTTAGTGGGAGACAGAAGCCAAGCAGAGAATGGCTCAGACTGATTATGCTCCATGTGTTTTCACCTACCCACTGGCCAGATCCCAGTCCTGAAGGTAACATGCTGTGCCTAAAAGAGGTATGGAAGGGAAAGCCAACAGTAGGAAGCTGGAGAAAGCTCCTAGTAAAGCTAGTAGGAACCTGGGGCCAGTCTAGGAAAAAGGCTGGCAATCACTGTAATAAAGCCTGCTCTGTCCTCTCTCATGGAGTGATGTAAGATTTTTCTTTCTTATAATCACATAAATGTCCTTGTTTTCTTTCACATGGGTATACATGTGAAGAATTACTTCCCAGATCCCACCTCACATGCTTTCAATCCATTTTTAAAGAACACTTGCTATCATATGAAAAAGGCATCGGAAGCACATATACTGCCTCTTCCAACCTCAAGGTGAAGTCAGCTCTGCCTATATTGTTCCTAACAGATGTTTTGCTGGATGAGTGAAAAGTGTCTTCCACCTTCTCTAGTAGCAGTTCTTTGGTTAGCCTAGTTGATCCATGCTAGTAACTCCATACCTCTATGTTTAGCATAGAAGAACTATGCTGCTTCTGTACCTTCCTCATTGAAATATAAACCCAAGATTTGCTGCCCTAGTAAAACTAGACATTGAAAAGTTTATTACGATTTTACTCCCTAGAGTTCATTTCTGAAACTTGAATTTTATAAGCAGCTGGGAGATGGAAGAGTCCTTGGTTCTAGTCCTTGGTCTGAAAGCAGCAGCTCTGCCTAGTGCAGAGTCTGGTCCTAAACTACAGCTGGATCTGGGCTCACACCTTTTGATCCTAGCATGGCTACCATCAGGCTCATTGCAGATTTCTTGCCTCCACCTTTAGTGAGTACTGGAATCATGACATCAGAAGAAAATACACCACCATTTTCTCTTTGCAGGGTCAATTTTCAGCCCTTATATCTGTTCCTCAGCTATATGGCTCTCAGGTTCCTGTAGTGGGCACTGTGGGGTGAGCAGATGATCAGAATTGTATTTCACCTGCAGTTAACTGTAAAATCAGAGGTTGGGGAGCACAGACTATATACAGTTACCTAATTGCTCAATGGCAGCAAGACTGATTGTTCTGAGCACAACAAAAGGAAAGTCTTCTGGGGAAACCTCGGGCAAATACAGGCTCCAGGAACTCATGGGGTAAGACATTAGCAGAGCAAAGGCAGCAAGCTGTCTGACAGTGGATATCTGACTCATGTTATGAATCATTTCTGAGCCTTGTCTACATTTTGTATGATATATTCTGAATCTCACTAATCAAATGTGAATAGCCCTACTCAGCCTAAGCTCCTCTTTAGATGATTAGTCATTTTGTCAATCCAACTACCGGAGATGGTCCTATGGAAATAGTAGTATTAGTGAAAGCAGCAATAACAGAAAGCTGTATTTCTTTTGTTTGGTTTGTTGTTGAGTGCAGAAATCATATTTGGGCTTCAAATTGGTTCCATTGAATAAATTGTATAATAATTCATTGAGTCACCAGTTGTTGTAGTTTATTAGACTCACTGATGGTAACTACAAATCTACTCTATTAAGCAAAAAGAAAACCAATTGTTTTAGAGGTTTTTATAGACTTATTGAAAAGCTCCATTGTTAATGTATACTGTTCCCCAGCAGAGTAAAGTATGTACAACATTAAATTTACAGCAATGCACTGTCCAAGATTTGAACCTGGCACTGACTGAATATCAGTATTTCATAGAATCATAGAATCATAGAATCACCAGGTTGGAAGAGACCCACCAGATCTTCGAGTCCAACCATTCCTATCAAACACTAAAACATGCCCCTCAGTGCCTCGTCCACACGGCCCTTAAACACCTTCAGGGAGGGTGACTCAATCACCTCCCTGGGCAGCCTGTTCCAGTGCCCAATGACCTTTTCTGAGAAAAATTTTTTCCTAATGTTCAGCCTAAATTTGAATCTGTTTAGTGATAAACAATATTTTGTAATATGTGGCTTAAGAACATGTTGTCCTTCCCTTTTAACTTGCCACCTGTGATAGAGAACGGGTACCAGTTAAACTATAGATGAGTGAGCCTGTGTCTACAATTATCCCAATACACTCCAGCGATTGGAAATTGGTTAAGGCTCAAACCAATATTCTGGTCCTCAACATTTCTTGAATATATTTGAAATCAAGTTTAATTGTGCGAGACAGTTGCTCTTAACTGGGAAGTAAGCAGAAGACTTCTTTCAGCCTTGAATAGTATTGGACACAATTGAACTTTAGTATCTTTTGGATGCTTGATAGAAAATACTTCATTTTTTTGCTTTTAAATGTATCACTTTCAAACAGAGGCTGTTCTAAGTTTAAAGGCACAGCACAAGATTGACTGTTGTCTGAATGTTCTTCTGTTCCCACAACTGAGTTCCTGTGTCATTTGTGCAATTGTAGGAGACATCAGTGATGCTTCCACTTTATGCTCAGTTTATTATTTGTTTGAATTGATTTCAGGTATTTCAGTGTTAAAGTGATCTTTTCACCTTCCATCAATAGCTGGTGTAGTTCTTTCAAGAACACCAGCAAAAAACATTAGCTATGTTGGGGTGAGTGGTAGAGCTCAGCAACATTTGCATTCTCATATTTTATTTTCTGAACATCACAGATTTTAAATGATTGGAACTTATGCCCAGTTTATGTGAAGTTCACTGAATTTGTTTCAGTGAATTATTTCCTAACAAATTTCATGTTATTTTCCAAAGAGAGTATTTTGATTTTAGCAATAAATAAAACTATGAATGAAATAAAATATTTTCCTTTCCTTTCTCTTGGCTTTGAAGGGAATCTGAAAACCAAACATCTATGCAATCCTGATTGTGCTGCAAAACCCATAAACTTGACCTGTCCCCTGATAATTGTCTCTTTGAACACTGTGAGTATCCTGAGACAAATCTTTGTTTTATTGGAAGTTCTACAGCAATTTGCATTTATATCCAGAATGAATACAATACACACTGGTAAAGAATATCAGTAATTATAAATGTATTTGAAAATAAGGCAATAGTTATATACTTACACTGGCTTTGGCAAAATTGTCATTCAAGATCTAATAAAACAGATCATACAAAGTTATTTTTTCTGCACTGTGGTAGTTTGAATTTATATCTGATATTTCTTATTCTACCACAGATAAACACTCTGCAAACAGCAACACTGTTCTTCCTTAATTTGTTTTCATATCAGAGAGAAACCGAAATCCTACTGCCTTTGCTAAATTTCTACTTATATGCCTTTTTCTTACTTTTTTTTGCAAATAATCCTCCAATTTTACCTTTTACTGTTTTCTACTATACCCGATAAACATATAAAAATGGAAAATGTTAAACAACTACATATGAAGGTACAAATTAAATTCAGAGGGAAGAAACTGAAAATGTATAGAAAATGTAGCAGGTATTGATATCACCCTGCAATATTGTCTAAGATGATAAATTACACTTAAAGAGACCTTAAGTACCCTTGTGAATGCAAGATTTTATAAAGGCAATCTATGGCTTTCTGTCTCTGGTATTTGGAATGTCTGCTCTAGTTTTGCTGTTATAAACCCACTATCACTGGTTTAAGTGCTGATATGATTACATGATTTGCTTCCTTATTCAACAGCTGTTCACAATCTGTTACTGCAATTTATGTCCTCTCTAAACTTCTATCAAAATAGGGTCTGGAGTATCTTAGACATTTTTGCTTGGATTTATAAAAATAATAATTTATCAACATGATTCATTTATTCATTTATCTCTGAGACTGTGCCATTCTAATACACTGAAAAAAAGAGAAGTGAATTCTGACAGTGATTTTTCTGAATGATGTATTGGCAGGCTGCAAATGAAAACTTGTGGTGGATACCACAACTGAAAGCTTATTAGAAAAAGTGAGAGGAAGAATATTTTTAGCTGTGACAAGCATACTGTCAGCACAAGGACTACGATAAAATCACTGATGCCAGTCAAACTTGCATGAAATTGTTTTTCAGTTTGCAGGAAATTTTCTTTATGAGTTAACGAAAATCAAATGCAAATCTCGAATGATAGAAGAACAATAAAGAATATTTCACAAAACTTTCTGTGCTTTATGCTAATCAATTTATTCATGTCAGAGAAGACTTTCTTAGAGGAAAATAAAAAAACTATGATATCATGAGGGCAGATATTAGACCAGAAAAATATTCCTTGTGCTTTTTAGTCATCAGAGGCGCAGACTATATCTGCATTGAAGATAAAACTTAATTAGAAAAATTTTACCTTCATGGCCCTTACTCTGCTTCCAATGTCTGTTTATTTGCTTATGCTAGAGGACAGCTAACCTGGGAATAAGAGCAGTTGATATACATCCTGATTCTACTTGATAGTCTTGAAAGAGAAAAATGCAGCTGTCCCAGGAGGATAGCTTGTTCAAACATCAAAACAACTACTACTTCAACCTACACAAGGAGAGAGAAACATAACCTATGGAGCGTATGTGCACTTAAAAAAAACCTTCTCTTATGCTAGGAAATAAGATTTCGGTTTTGTACTTGGTAAACTAAGAGTAAATAACAGAAAATCAAAAAATCTCTTTTTGAAGATGAGAAGGAATTTCAAGACTTCCAACTGAAGGCTCTTAAAGAGTGTGTGGATGATGTATTAGCTTATTGGTTTGGAGGGTGAGAAACTCTGATGTGACATACAATTTTCTTTTTTTCTTTTTCTTTACATTTCAGGTGAAATGGGAGCAATTAACAGTGCTTTACTATCAACCAAAAAGTAGATATAACCGTATTTGTCTTCAACAAGACTGTAAGTTGGCATATTTACAGAGCTCATTATCTGCCACTTGTTTTCTTGAAATAAGGACAGGCATTGGCAACAGGGGGATTTCCCGTATTATTTATCTGTGCTCCAAAAGACAGTCCTCCTAAAATAGTGTAATTTCCTGAGACTGAAATTCTGGTGGTTGAAAAAGCATTTTTAATCCAGAGAGGAAAAAGCACAAATAGCAGTTTCTCCAACCTGCACTGCCAATGGCCCTGGTTTATCAGCACATCTAGAAAAGTCTCTGTAGCTTCTTTGATAATTTAAATATGCAGGTCATGCAGTTAAATGTGCACATGTCAGTGACCTACAGTAAACATCATGTAATATGTCTCGATGCAGGGACTGGACTAAGTTGTCAAAGAATGAACAGCTTTGACTTGAGATAAGTGAGTAGTAACTTACTATGAATAGCATAAACCGATAACAAAATCAGATTCCTCCCACCAGATGTGTGTCTGGTGTCCTTTAAACTCACATAAATCTCATTATAATTTTTAGGACAACAATTCATAAGGATAGAATTTCTTTTCTGGTCTAGCCAGTGCTTTTCAGAGTAGATGCAAATCCAGGAAGAGACCCATGTACTGCTGAATGTGACAAGTATTAATATTGCAGTCTGCCCTGTGGAGAATTAGTGAACAGTGACATACAAAAACAAGGCAAGGAGAATCAGATTTTTTTTTAAAAGAAAAACCTGAATAAAACCTGAAAAAGAAACACCAGTGCAGAGTTTACTGCTACGTAGTATGTTTCATTAAAAAGAAAATACAGAAATTAAGTGCACTAGAATACCTGTGGTAAATTTTAAGGGCATTACACAGAAATCACAGAGTTAATTCAGATTTTAAAAGAACAAAACAAATTGTTTCATTTGAAACTTGTAATTTCATGCCTGTCTCATCTGTACATAAAAAGAACTATGAACAAGATCAAGAATGCAAGTAGATGTGGTAGTATTGGAGCATTACATTTGGAGTTTATTATAGTGCTCCCAGCATCACCTGATGCACTTCCAGTCTTGTAATTCAAATTATTTACCTATCATTTAAAACTCTCCATAATTTGTACTGTCATGTGTTGTTGCCTATTACGTCCCTGTAATACCACAGGGATTTGTTCAGTGGCTGAGCTGCTTTAACTCAATTAAGTATACTTGACAAACTGTGTGATACTCTAAGTTTCACAGAATTATTTTTAACTGTGACAAGATGACACATCATTGTCTCTTGTCTGCTAACCTAGATTGGATGATAGTGGAGGCTATCTTGGCTGATATGTGTACATAGCAGCAACTGAGAAAGTATCATGCTATTAAGCTCCAGCAATTGCTTTACTGCTGTTATAAGTGTCAGTTCCAACCTACGATAAAAAATTTTCACAGCAGGGCTCCTACTTACAATTCTTTGGACATTAAGACTGATTTTTCTAGCAGCCTGGATATTCTGAAATATGTACAGAGGTGAGAGAGTCTGAGTTCCTTCTCAGGAGGTCTTAACAAGACAGTTATACCGACCATTTAGACATGAGCTGAGGTCTATCTCACAGTCCTAAGAAGTGGACATTTACATTGCTTCCATAGAAATTGCATTTAGCTGAGTTGTAAATGCTATGGCTGAAAGAGCTCCACAGTCCCTCAGTATGGAAGCAAATCTTGTAAATAACAGCAATTGTTGAGGTGAGTCTGTAAGTCTACCATAAACTAAAGATGTGCACCCATTAACAATCGTGTGGTTTCAATAAGGATAGCAGAATATGGTACTCATATAGACATTGTAACTTAGATGATTTATTATAAGTCTGGAGGGAGATTAGAGATGAGTGTAACCTACATTGGGTTGTTGTGTTTTGATTAAATTTATATTTTCAGATGTCATTCCTACCACTAAACCTGTCTTTGTTAACAGCATAGACGAATGGAAGATTAAACCATTTTTTTTGTCTCATTTTCTTCACATTTATTATCACATAAATACTATATTTTAATCTTGTTTTCTTCCCCTTCAGCTTCCTTCATTCTTGCCTTTTATACCTTTTCATTTTTCAGAGGAAAATAGGATAAAAGGAGACTTTTTTTCCCCAAGCAAGCTGTGAAAAAGGCTGTAAAAAGTGGTTAACTGTGAAAAAAAGTACCTTGGGAATAAGCATAACTGTTTCTATCATTTTTCCATATTTTCAGTGTGTTTCATTTTAAAGCCTATCTTTTCAACAGCAGGATGATCTAGGAGAAAATATGCTGCATTTTAGCTACCATTCTCTCAGACTGTGATGCAGTACAAGTAAAATTAACATCATGGCCTTAAGACCCAGAACAATGTTGGAAGGATGAGCATAACACCAGAGAAGGAGCAGATACTGGAAAGTTTTTGCATAACAACTTTGATTGCATTGTTAATCAGATTTTCCTCATGTAATTGGATAATCTAGACTATGACTATTAGCATCATTGTAAATGGACTAATAATAACTGTTGTATTTTGAGAAGACTGTTAAATCTTTAACTGGCCTCATTAAATTCTTAGTTGCATATATCAAGAATGTGAGAATTTGAATGTAACAACTGTGCAATTTAAAATGTGCTGCAATTGGGCTAAAAAAATATTTGTGATACAGGCAGATAATTTCACGCAGATCAGTTTGTTTCTAGCCTCTGATCTGGTCTGCTCATGTCTAACTTGGGTATTTCTGGGTAGCTTTTGTTGTGCTGGATGTACTTTTTCTCTGAGTTTCCTCATTTCCTTCTTTCAGCTCCCTTAACACTGGACTGTTGATCACTTCATTATTATAAAGGAGAGCACATTGGGATGCAGCAACATTAATCTAACTTAAGCATCACTAGTTACTAGACTGATTTTAAGGACAATGTGTGTAATTTTCATTTTGTCACACCTGATGCGTGTATTGAGACTGATATGCCAGAACAAACCCTATCAGCCCATCCCAGGAGGATGCTTCCTTTGGCTGTGGGATGGCCAGTTGTCTTTGTGCTCTGCTGCTACTGTTGACAGCTACATTGGTGGCCAAGCTCTCCAGCCAGTTCCCAGTTGTGTCTGGGACCAGACTGGCACTAGAGCGCTTAGGAATTGTGTATACATCTGCATACATGGGCTGACTTTACTCTCGACTCTCTCTCACTTTACTACCAAGTCAATTTTCTTTTCTATGTCCGATGAACATTTTCCTTCCTGAGCAGAAACTTTGACAAGATAACAGGTTTGAAATGTGCTTCTATGGAATTTACTGATACCAGCTCATATGTGATGTAGATATCTGCTCTGATCATAGTCAAAGACACCAGCTGTTTCTGAGAGAATTTGCAGTAATAATGGCTGATGGCTGATGGTGGAAACCAGTGGAAATTTGCCCCTCAGCACCTCATACACCTGTCCTTTAAACACCTCCAGGGAAGGTGACACAACAACCTCCCTGGGCAGCCTGTTCCAGTGCCCAATGACTCTTTCCATAAACAATTCTTTTCTGATGTCCAGCGTGAACCTTCCCTGGTAGAGCTTGAGGCCATTCCCTCTTGTCCTGTCCCTGTCACTTGGGAGAAGAGGCCAGCTCCATCCACTCCACAACCTCCTTTCAGGTAGTTGTAGAGAGCAATAAGATCTCCCCTCAGCCTCCTCTTCTCCAGATTAAACAACCCCAGCTCCCTCAGCCGCTCCTCAGAAGACTTGTTCTTCAGCCCCTTCTTAACCTTCGTTGCTCTTCTCTGGACTCGCTCCAAAGCCTCAACATCCTTCTTGTGGTGAGGGGCCCAGAACTGAACACAGTATACAAGGTGCGGTCTCACCAGTGCCAAGTACAGAGGAAGAATAACCTCCCTACACCTGCTGGTCACACTGTTTCTGATACAAGCCAAGATGCTATTGAATAATGGAGCTCTAACACCAGGAGTGGTCTTGTAATCTTCTTAGCTATGGGTGTATCCATCCTAACCCACATAAAGCCATGTGTGTCATTAGTCAGATGGCTGGAAAACCTATTTCCAACCCAGTTATAACACCTGTCTGTCTAAGTTCCTGCCTTGACATAACACAAAGTAAGCCTATCTGGACTAAAACAGGAAAGATGCAGTCTGTGTATTTAACTATGATGGCTCAAGTCCATGGCTCAATAAGCAGTATTGGTTCAGTGTGTGAGTCTGTCACAAAGAAGCTTATGCTATTTCAAAGCTACAAATGAAAAGAAATGGAGTTCACATGCTGCAGTGAAGCAAATCAAACCCTGTAACATTTGTATTAATTGCTGAAAGCAGATATTCCCTGGAAGCAGAATAGAGGGTAGGAATGCAATAAATCTTCAAGCTTAAATTTGGAAATAAGCCCAGGTTTTGGAGAGTTAGAGTTGATAGGACTTTATACTTTTAGAAGTATAATTCTATCAGGAAAAATTATCGGTCTGAGAAACATATTCTAGATGATTCTTAATATTATTTTGGCCTTTAGTCAAATGTTAATTGAAGCTCTAAATAATGTTTTACTTACTTTGATACCCACAGAGCATTAAATGATCTTTTTCTATAAAAAACAAAGCTCTCAGTCCCTTTACTTCTTGCTATTTAAAGATAAAATTAATACAATATTTCTGAGATGTTTGTTGAAAATCCTAAATGAGGACAGAACATAATCTAGAAAACTATAATTAACTCAATTTTTCTAGTTTGTCTCTTTCTGTTGTGGGCTACACAGGAGAAATAGTGCCAGGAACATTATTTTTATTTTCTGTTAGACTTTAAAATATCTACTAAATTGTAAAAGGAATTTTAAATATAACTTTCTTGCCATTTTAATTACTTAATGAAAATAAAGGGCAACAAAGAATCATAATACTCTTCATTGTATCTAACACACTTCTTGTATATTCTATTTAGGATAAAAATATACAGGAACACTTAAATTAATAGTACGGTGATTTGGAACTGTACTAGGCTTTTACCAACTAAAAGATGTGGTGAAACATCGCTGTGCAATGATGCTTTACTGAATTCTTTTTCTACTGAATAAGGAGCAGGACAATTCCCTATTTCATGACAATGCTGAGTTAGGTGAGGTAGCTGATGAATGTAATTGTACGCACAGAAAAGGGACCCTTGACCAGCAGTTGTTCAGCAATTCAATTAGTGTTGCTGCAAATGTGTATCAAATGTGTATCAAAGTTGTGCAAGAAGTTAATGGTCTAAGAGGTTGATAGACTTACAGCTCTTAAGCTGATAAAAGATTGAATGCTTTCTCACATAAGTGGGGTGAAGATTTAAGGGCACACATGTTAGGCAGCTGTTGTGTCATTGTTGTGTTCTGTTAAACTGGGAATAGGAGGAAAGGGAAGAGAAAGTGGCAATAAAGATTTGGGTGATGCTAACAGCAAAGGAAAGAAATAAGGAAAGAAAAGTAAGAGTAGTGGAAAGCAATATCTCTCTTCTCACTGCCAGCACCTGGCCTCTCTTTTTCCAGCTCCATTTTCCTGCCATCTAGGGCCCACTGCCAGTTGTCTCCAGTGCAGATATTTTGCTTACACATCATTAGCTGGGATGGCTTAATGGGGTACACAGAAAAGCTGTTAAGAAAGGAGATCAGAGAGTTAATAGTAATTATGTAATGAACTCACAACACATCATTTTCAAGACTTTCTGAGCTGCTAAAAGTTATATATTTCACACTCCACGAACAGTGTTTATTCTGTTGAGAGGAAGGGCAAAGGATTACGTTACTTGCACTGAATAATTTCCTCAATAATTTTGCACCAAACCCTGAAAAGTAAGGAAAAAAGTAGAGGGGTAGTATTAAAATGAGGGTACATATCTGCATTGAAGATCAATGCAGCCACATAAGAAAAAGTTTCTAAAAGAGATGTAGAATGTATTGACAAACCCAGTTTTCTGCAGCTGTAGGTTAAACAGCTTTCACAATTAGATTTCAGATTTCCTTTTTTAAAAAAATATATTGATATGAACATCTATACTTTTGCTGGTAATTACATGGCTGGGGGCAAGAAAATAAACTGATTCTAAAGAAATTCACAGAGGCTTTTAATGGATTTTCAAATCCTTATTTTCCTTTTATGTTTCCATGAAGATTCAACTTTTTCTTTTCTCCTATTTCAGACACATGCACAGCCTCAGAATCATGTTAAATATATGTAGATTATTTGTTTGTCAGACTTTTCAACTCATGTCTGTCATAAATCCATGAAAACCTGACAGAAGCAACAGTTGAAACATATCAGTATTTAAAACAAGCCAACTTCCTGATGTATTGACATATCCTGATAGAATATGTGTAGGTCTGGCCTAATTTATTTGAATTAGTTTGTGGTAACTTAATTTGAATAGCTTTTCTAGGCCTACACAGAGAGAATGACAGCATACTGGGTAGCAGCATACATAAACAGAGATGCTAACTTGTCATATGCCAGACCAGGTAAGCTGTCCCTGGTGACTCTGCAGCATTCTAGTAGAAAAGAGAAGTAGTTGCTCCAGTGCTTTTGCAGAGCTGCTGTTGGGATTTTCCTTTCCCATCTCTTCCTGTGAAGGCAGTTGACATGTGGTTCTAGTGCTGCTCAATTACACATCTCTCTTCCACCTCACTTAGCATTTTTCTTTTATTTGTCATTTTCCATTTTTAACTAGAATTATACTTAATTCATCCTTCCGCATCGCCTTATGCTATTAATTTTTATCAGGGAATGGAAAAAGTCTAGTCTATTACTTGTAAGGAGAGAAAGTTTAATCAGTACAGAACCTGTCTGAGAATTAGATATGAGAGTTTTCCATTTTAAATGGGCTGAGTGGTCACCCACATAGTTTTCCCCAAATGCTGAGAATCTGTTTAAAAATATGCCATTTGATTAACTTGTAAAGTCTGAGAGTAGCTAGAAAATTCAATTATAGTTTCAAATTATGTTACTAAATTGGTCTAATTTTTAAAAGTGATGAATGAAGTGCCTTAATAGAAAGGGATAATAAAGGTCTAAAGAGGAAGGCAAAGACTCAATTAATTAAAACATAATGAATGTGTGTGTGTATCTTTGTTACGCGAATAGGTATAGAGCTACAAATACATTGGTTTGCACCGAACCCCCAATTTTACATGTTTCCCTTACTCCAGATTTGATTTCCTGTATATTTCACATTGATTGAAATATGTGTTTATGACAGCAAAGGATTTTAGAAAGCTGTACCTAATATGGCAACAAGGAATAGCTGTATTAACCAGGTAAGGACAGAAACCTGTTTAAAAACATATTGAACTTCTGTGCAAGATATAATGATGTCTGGCCATAATAATGACTGCTTTTACTTGAGACAAAGACCAAGTTGAGGACAGGATCCCCAGGAACAGCTATGCAAGGTGCAGTGACAAAGAGGCTTTCCAAGAATCCCCTAGCTGTAAACGAGAGCATGGGGCACAGAATTGCAAATGCTGTACCCATAGTCCAGCTATCATAGACACCCATGGCATGTACATTGATTCATGTGTTGGTGAGATTTTATTGCTATCACGCTTTCTTTAGGATAGGAACCAGCTGCTGCCTGCACTGAGAAAGAGCCCATATACATTGTCTTACACATCAGACATGGGCCAAACTTACATCTTCATTTTCAGTACACCTCTGTTTTAAGTGAGCGTCTAAGAGCTGAACAGCCCTCTGGAGATATACTGGTATCTATCTTTCTCCATAACTATGAACTTAGCATGTTTGTTTGGCAAGCTAGATCAGCATTTACATATCAGTCCTTTTCATTCAGGCTTTTTTTTTTTTTCCTGCGAAAGCTTATTCTCATCATTTTCTAAAAAGCTGGCAGGCTTTCCTGCAGCTGGTGAAGAAGTGTACCTGCTTGCACATCTGTGAAGCACAGAGCTAAATCCTCAGGGATGGCCCTTTACCAACAGATGTAGTGTGCAGCTTCTGCAAACACTCAATTGCATTTCAAGATGAGAGATTAGAATTTCAAAGCTTGTCATGAGCAGACTTCTAGTTGTTTAAATTGCAAGTATTTTCAGAAAATAATTTCTTTTATTTTTAAGGGATTTGCAAGAAATAAGAAAAAGTGGGATGCTTTCAGTCCCTTGTGGGTGAAACTTAAGCAGCAACGCAGGTAAGGAGATATGATGTGGTCTCTGAGGAGGATCTTTTACATGATGGAGGTTGGATATTAAGATGGGGCATAAACTGATGAAGTAAAAAAAAAAAAAAACCAACAGTTTTTGTCAAACACAAGTAGGGACAGCTTGTGTTGTACAGGTCAAACATTACTCTAGCCAAATACTTCATGAGTTACAGTACAACCTTTGACTGATAAGACTGTCACATAACAAACAGGACAGTTGGTAGCCTGTGAAAGGATGCTGCCTTGTGTCAAAAGAGTCCTTGATTTACCCAGTTTAAAAGCAAGAGCTTTCCCCGTAGCTGTTCAGGCATCCCTGCTTCCTGCTTAAGAGACTTTGTCTCCTGGAAATAGCCTGTCAGGTCCCATCTGTTTTCTTGCGAAGCTGCCAGGCTCCTGAGAGAGGGTCTGCCTTTCCCGTCTCCTGTCTGATGCTGGAATACCAAAGGGGTATAACCTCTGCAATCTGCTAGAAATTGGTTTTCTGAAAACAAGGACTCCGCTTCAGGGAGTCTGCAATCTACCATCCTTGGAGGTAAATTAGTTTTCCAAGTACAGTGCTTTCTTCTGCTGGCTGCTTCAATCCTCCATCTTTGCCTAAGCTCCTCTTCACAGTGTGGCTCACAGGAGCTTAAGCTTAAATAAGTCATTAGCAAGCAAAATATAGAAAACAAATTTTCTTATTACAACAGGCATTGCAAAAGGAAGGAAATGATTATAAAGTAACTTTCAGAAATTCTTTGCCATTGCGATTAAAGTAAAACTTGTCCTGAACATTGAGGCAGCTGCGGCCGCTATAATTAACAATGGTTATATGTGTCAGTACCTTGAAAACAAGTAACAGGTGTCCTAGTTTATATGACAGATTCATTAATCATTGGAAGTATTCCTTCAAATTGATTTATCAGTCAAATAATTGTGCCCTTACTATTACTTTACAGAGGGTGATAATTTTACACTGCACATTACAAACACAGATAAAGTGACATCTTGTGCCCTAAAGGACTTTGTGTCTAAATAACACAAGGCAAATATATACGGGTCAAAAGCTGAGAACAAGAAGGATCCTCCTTGATAACAGACAGTTTCAAAGAGGATTTTGTAACACAGTGAATCACAGAATCACAGAATAACCATGTTGGAAGAGACCCACCGGACCATTGAGTCCAACCATTCCCATCAGCCACTAAACCATGCCCCTCAGCACCTTGTCTACCCATGCCTTAAACACCTCCAGGGAAGGTGAATCAACCACCTCCCTGGGCAGCCTGTTCCAGTGCCCCATGACCCTTTCCATGAAAATTTTTTTCCTAATGTCCAGCCTAAATCTCCTCTGGCAGAGCTTGAGGCCATTTCTTCTTGTCCTGTCCCCTGTCACTTGGGAGAAGAGGCCATTATCCTCCTCTCTACAACCTCCCCTCAGGTAGTTATAGAGAGCAATGAGGTCTCCTCTCAGCCTCCTCTTCTCTGCCTAATCATGCTTGAAAATGTAACCCTGAAGATGAAGCATGTTTATACATACATGTTAGTAAACAAAACAAAGACTTTTAGACTCCAAAGGAAGGTCAGGGCTGATCTTGTGTATTTTAATACTGAAACACCCAAATCATTTTATGAATTGAATGCTCTCATTAGCTTTTGAACAGTATTAACAGATGACAAAACATAAAGGCACTGAAAGAGTGTTGTTTTCCCAGATATAGGCCTACTTGACAAAAAAGGTCTGTGTTGCTGGTTTTAGCCATATAAACCACAAGTTTGGAAGTCATAGGTTAAAACTTCTTGACAGCTGAAAGTATGAGACCAATTTTGTAGTGTTCCTTAAATTTTTATACAGGCAACAATGATCCAAACACCAACATATATCCAAGCTCTGAGAGAAAACTGAAGCTGTTCATGATGTTCATGTTGGTAGTTCCCTCTCATACACACAGAGGTGGTATGTGCACATTCCTCCTCTTTCCAAAGATTTCATGCATCAGTCTTCAGAGTTGCTAGATAAACAGAAGTGGAGCTCTTCATTCTGAAGTGTAACATCAAAATAACCATATAATTCGTTCTCAAAGAAAACAGGAGCAACTGCTTGTTACCGGTAAAAATCAGTAAGTCCTCCAGCAAACATGAGGTACCAAACTCATTGCTCTAACGCTATTAAAGCATTACAGTTGCTAAGTGTGGAATAGTTGTTAGAAAATGAAGTATAAGTTGCACCACTAGATTAAGATGATTGTAGTCAGGGTCATCAACATAAATTCAAATGTTTGTAAAGCTTTAAATATGAACAGAAGGCTTCAGGATGACTGAGGAAACATCAACAATGAGGGTGCAATAAAAGTAGCACCACTGGGCAGGACAAGAATAAAGGTAAGAGAACATCTACAGAAATAAAGTTACAAATATAAACCAGTATTAGAAGTGCAAAACTAGCCTCTTTGGAAGTGATAAGAATAGAAAAAAGCCATTCATACAATTTAATAAGGTAGTGCATCCACAGTGAGCAGAGGAAGTAAGAAAAATGACTTACTGTGCTGCATGGAAAAGTTTCAGAGTTTAGAAAGTAGAGATTTTCAAGAGATTAAATGGCATGGGATACATGGGTTTTCCAGTGGTTTTGGTTGTTTAGCTTTGTTTTGTTTTGTTTTTTCCTCCTGGAAAATTAAGCAATTTAGTACTTTCTTAAAGGATGACCCATCCTTAAGCAAAAACTTTTTCTCTTATTTCATTGTTCAGACCAATATTACCCACTTACTTACTATCCGAACTGAGTTACCTAATGGCTTCTTCAAAACTGTTGTTCATTGGCAGCCTCAGAGATAGGGTTTTGATGTTGATGGACCAGTGAATTATTCTGATGTCTCTATAACATCTACGCAGCACTGATTTGGCTGAATTTCTATAACTTATTATCCAGAGAACACAGGCTGGATCTGAAGTTGAATAGCGCCAAAGGAGTGACACAAGCCATAGATCTTGACAATTTCTTTACATGCCATATTTATGTCCTGCAGCACACCAGCTGCAGATCTCTTCTATAGACTGCAGTGAGTCCTAATTCATTCATTTCTAAGAAATACTGTGACTGTGAGGCAGTCAGTCAAGATAGACTTTATGAAATCTTTATATACATATACACACACATAGAACCTGAACACACCCATGTCTACGGGACTTAGTGAGCTGCATCCCAAGAGAACTGGCTGGTGTCATTGCCAAGACACTCTGTAACTGAAAATTTGTGGAAGACAGTGAAGTCCCTAGTGGCTGGAAATAAAGGAAACATTGCATGATTTTTAAAAATGGATGAAAGGAGGACCCTGAGAACTACCAACCTGTTAGCCCCACCTCTGTGCCAGGGAAAATCATGGAAGAGGTCTTCTTAGAAGCTATGCTAAAGCATATAGAGGACATGGAGGTGATTCGAGCCAGCCACCATGGCTTCACCAAGGGCAAGTCCTGCTTTACCAATCTAGTGGCCTTCCATGATGGAGTGACTACATCAGTGGTCAAGGGAAGAGCTATGGGTATGATCTATCTGGACTTCTGTAAGGTCTCTGACATGGTCTCCAACAACATCCTTCTCTCTAAATTGGAGAATTACGAATATGATTGATGGACTGTTCAGTTAACAAGGAATTAGCTGAATGATCACATCCAGAGGGTAGTGATCCAGTGTTCTGGTGGGGATTAGTGACAAGTAGCGTCCCTCAGGGGTCTGTATTGGGGCCAGTACTGTTTAATATCTTCATTAATGACATGGACAGCAGGATCTAGTGTACCCTCAGCAAGTCTGCAGATGACATCAAGCTGAGTGATGTGACTGGCACACTTGACGAATGGGATGTTATCAAGAGAACTCTGGACCAGCTTGAGAAATGGATCCAAGTGAACCTCATGAGGTTCAACAAGATCAAGTGGAAAACTGGCCAGCAACCCTCACTAACAATACAGGCTGGGGGGATGAAGGGATTGAGAGTAGCCCTGCCGAGATATATTTGGGGGTACTGGGGGATGAAGAGCTGGACAGAAACCAACAATATGCATTTGCAGCCCAGAAAGGCTAACTGTAGGGTAGGCTGCACCAAAAAGAAGTGTGGCCAGTAGCTCAAGGTAGGTGATTCTGCTATTCTACTCAGCTCTGGCGAGACCCCACTTGGACTACTGTGTCCAGCTCTGGAGCCCTCAGCACAGGAAGGACATGAGCCTGTTGGAGCAGGTCCAGAAGAGGGCTACAAAATTTATCAGAGGGATGGGATATTTCTTCAATGAAGACAAGCTGAACAAGTTAGTGTTGTACAGCCCCAAGAAGAGAAGTCTCTGGGGAGGTCTTGTAGTAGCTTTTCAATACTTTCAAAGCTTTTCAATACTTTCAAAGCTTTTCAATAAAGGATGGGGCAAACTTTTTATCAGGGCTTGTTACAATAGGACAAGAGATACAAGGAATATATTTTTTATGATGAGGATGAGAATGGTGAAACACTGGAACAGGTTATCCAGAGAAGTGGTAGATCCCCCATCCTTGGAAGCATTCAAGGTTTGGTTGGATGGGGCTCTGAGTAACCTGATCTAGTTGAAGATGTACTTGCTTACTGCAGGGAGATTGGACTAGGTGACCCTGAAGTGTCCCTTCCAACTATTCTATGATTCTGTATACATGAAGGTATGTTTTACATAAATATATTCTTGCTCCCTTCTAAATTAAATGGTCTCTAGCTCCACAACAGAGCATCATTTTGTTAGGATATTGCATGCTAGATCATAAGTAGGAATAGATATCAGCATCAAGAATTTCAGCTGACTTCAAACCACTTGCAGCAGAGCTAAAGGTGCTGTCAAGTCCTCTTTCTTCTTAGGAAGTAGAGGTGCAAGTAAAACTGTAAAACTTGCTACTAAATTTCAGAGCAAAAGTACTGAAGGACTGGTCTAAAACTACGCCAGCTTCTGACAGAAATTCGTAATGCTTAACAGCTACTTGTGCTTTAAATCTTGAGTACTCTTGCACTATTGAAACTCTCTAATGTCTCCATGGAAACTTGATAGTTCACAGAGATGGATGAAAGATGTTACTATTGCTGGCAATATTTTTACTTAAACTGTCTGGGAAAAAGTGGTATTTCTTTGCCTACCCTGAGTGTCTATCTCTCTTGAAGGTCTCTGTTACATCAAAATGATGCAAAATTTTGCAAAAATAATACTTCCAAGGTAGGTGATCTTACTAAAATCCAAAACAAACTCTGAAACATTAGGATAACGTTATTCAAAGTTATCAACAAACAGATACCATTTGTTTAGAAAAGCAATTGCTACAAGAGAAATGTAAATCTGTAAATGTAGCATATATTGCTTTCCTATGCTTTGTATGTAATCACTATCATTATGTTACCTAATGACACAAATTATTTAAAAATTAAGCACACAATACTGCATACTTAGAATTTATTATATTCAGATGGAGTTGCTATCTGCAGCACTCCAGGGCCAGGCATCCTTTAATAAATTCTACGTGTGCCTTCAGTATTTTCTCTAGGGTTGTATTTTTTTTTAATGCTTATTCTTTTAGTGGGAAATCTCAGGCATAAAAAATTAAAAAGGTCAATTCTATGATGAAACACATGAGCCTGGATATTCTAAATGGCACCCTAGACTGCAGAAGCTAATTGCTTTTCAACAGAAGAACTCTCTTAAGCGCTCACACTGGAAACAGGTTCATGAGAAAAGCAGGATGCAGCTCTACTCTGCTTCCAAGCCTGCTGGGATTTGTTGAGATGAGTGACACTGTAAAAAATAGAAATCACCTGGAGCCTGTTAATATTATAATCAAGTGAAAGCACAGTTACTACTGTCTTAATCCATCTGTCTGTATGCATCCACTTCAATTCCAATCACCTGATTTAGTCACAGGTGTATTGTTATGGAGATGGCGTTGAAAAAAATCCAGCCTCATGCATGTTCCAAATTGCTGTATGCTCTTCCATGCCAGTCTATCTGTCTCTGTACTTTAGTGCAATCATTTGTCAAGGAGAGCAAACAGAGGCCCCATATTGCATGAAATATAGCCAAAGTGCTTTTGTCTGTGGAAACTGCATGAATAATGCCCAAGTTTATGTTAACAGGTTGCAGCGTTGACAAGTCCCATTTATGTTAAATGAGGGTGAAAAAAAATCAAACAAATGTACTGTACTATGCACTGTAACTTGCATAAAACTCAGTAATGTTCAAAGGATGCTGTGTCACTGTCTGGAAAGCTAGAGCAGCTTTGGTAAGCTGACATAAAGTTACAGTGTATGATGGTAGTCCTACAACAACAATCTGGCAGCATATGTTACTCTCTGGTCTCACCCTGAATGATGCTTCACATTCTAAATGATCAAATAGACAAAAATTATAGATGATAAAATCAGCTTATAACAACAGTATCAACAATTAAGCAATAACAACTGCAACAAGCAACACCAGTAGTAACTTTTAATTTAAAATAAGAAAATGCTAAATGAACTAAGGCTTCAGTGGGCAACCATATGTGGGAATGTCAAATGGTGTAACAATTCAGATATTTACTGTTTCTGGTTGATAGATCTTTTTCAGGTGAAACAAGTCTCTTAGACATTGAAAAAAATAGAATATAAATTTCACTGAGTCTTTGGTATGTTAACTGTTTTGTGTAGAAAAATGCTAGATTCTAGGACTCATATGTAGTTGCCATATCTAGGAAATAAGGCAAGAAAGGGAAGAGACCAGCATGGTTGAGTTGAGAAAAACTGGTCATACTCAAGAACAAGAGGGAACTGCACAGACAGTGCGGGCAGGGACAGGGAACCTGGGAAGTATATAAGGATGCTGCCTGGTTGTGTAGGGCTGAGGTCAGAAAGGCCAAGGCACAGCTGGAGCTGAAATTGGCAAAGCAAGTGAAGACCAACAAGAAGGGCTTCTATATGTATGTCAATCAGAAGAGGAAGATTAAAGAGAACATACTCCCAATGATGGTTGAAAAGGGTGACCTCGAATCAACATACGAGGAGAAAACTGAGGTATTTAACAACTTTTTTGCCTTAGTCTTCACTGACAACTGCTCTCCTCATCCCTCCTGGGTCATGCGGCAACAAGATGGTGACCAGGGAGGTAAACCCCCTCCTGCTGTAGAGGAATATCAGGTTCATGAACACCTGAGGAACCTGAGCACATATTCGTCTATGGGACTGGATGAGATGCATCCCAGAGTCCTAAGGGAAATGGCCAATGTGGTTGCCAAGCCACTCTCCGTGATATTTGAAAAGTCATGGCAATCAGGAGAAGTCCTTGGTGACTGGAAGAAGGATAACATTGTGTCCATTTTTAAAAGAGGTAGAAAAGACGATCCTGAGAACTACAGACCTGTCAGCCTCACCTCTGTGCCTGGGAAGATTATGGAACAGATCCTCCTAGAAGCTATGCTAAAGGACATGGAGGACATGGAGGTGATTAATGGCAGCCAGCACGGCTTCACCAGGGTCGAGTCCTGTCTGACCAGCCTAGAGGATTTCTATGATGCAGTAACCGCAGCAGCGGACATGGGAAAACCAAGAGATGCAATCTATCTGGACTTATGTAAAGTCTTTGACACAGTCCCTCACAACATCCTTCTCTCTAAATCGGAGACATATGGTGGGTGGGCTGTTCGGTGGATAAGAAATTCGTTGGAAGGTTGCATTCAGAGAGTAGTGGTCAATGACTCGAGGTCCAGATGGAGATCCATGAAACGTGGTGTCCCTCAGGGTTCCCTACCAGTGCGGTTTAAAATCTTCATCAATGACATAGACAGCAAGATTGAGTGCACCCTCAGCAAGTCTGCAGATGACACTAAGCTCAGTGGTGTAGTTGTCACATCAATAGGATGGGATGTCATCCAGAGGGACCTGGACAGGTTGGAGAAGAAGGCCTGTGCAAATCTCATGAAGTTCAACAGGAACAACTGAAAGGTCCTACATCTGGGTAGGGGCAATTACCGATCTCGGTATAGGATGAGGGATGATGCAATTGAGAGCGGGTGTGCAGAGAAGGGCTTGGGGGTGCTGGTTGATGAGAAGCTTGACAAAAGAGGGCAATACACATTCACAGCCCAGAAGGGCAACTGTATCCTGGGCTGCATCAAAAGAAGCGTGGCCAGTAGGTTGAGGGAGCTGATTCTGCCCCTCTATTCCTCTCTTGTGAGACCTCACCTGGCATACTGTGTCCGGTACTGGAATTCTCAACATAAGAAGGATATGGAACTGTTGGAAAAGGTCCAGAGGAGGGCTACAAAGATGATCAGAGAACTGGAGCATTTCTTATACGAGGACAGTCTGAGGGAGTTGGGGTTGTTCAGCCTGGAGAAGAGAAGACTCTGAGGAGACCTTATAGTGACCTTCCTGTACCTGAAGGGGGCTACAAGGAAGCTAGGGAAGGATTTTTTACAAATGTTTGTAGTGATAGGATTAGGAGCAATGGGTATAAACTGGAGAAGGGCAGATGTAGAGTAAATGTAAGGAAGAATTTCTTCACAATGAGAGTGGTGAGGCACTGGCACAGATTGCCCAGGGAAGCTGTGGCTTCCCCATCCCTGGAGGTGTTCAAGGCCAGGTTGGATGGGGCCTTGGGCAGCCTGATCTAGTGAGACGTGTCCCTGCCCATGGCAGGGGTGTTGAAATTAGATGATCTTTAAGGTCCCTTCCAACACAAACTATTCTATTCTATGATTCTATATCAATAAATCTTTATATTTAAGCACAGAAACTCTTAAAATTGATTTTGAAAATCATCTGAAGAATGAAGTTTTGAAGGTAATCGTAGATAGTAGAGAGCAATAGTAGGTTCTTGTACACCTCTGTCAGATATCAAAAATAAAATTAAAAAGAGTTATCTTTTCAGATGTGATGATAAATTAACTTCTGTGTTCATGTGCACAAACCAGAAGTTAAGATTCTGTAATCTTACAGCAAGTTTAACTTTTGACCCATTATTTGGAAGATGCAAAACCTTAACCTAGCATGTATTTGATGCTAAAGGTTCTGATGTGGCAACTGTATCCTACCATATTTTTAAAGCCTTCAGATTTTGCTTGGTCTATTCCAGCTAGCAGTCTCTTTGGGACAGGAAAAGCTTTTAACAATTTTTTTGGAAAAGTGCCACATTCTAATTTCAGTGAAGTTTTATTTAAACACCTGAAGTTAGAGTAAGAATTATAAAGCTCCTTAATGACTAGTGCACCTGCATATTTTAGCTAAAAAATGCCTCTGAATCACTCTATGAGGCATTTAATGGTCTAATTGCTTCTCATAAAATCTTCAAAATTCCTCCTGAGATTATTCAAAACTTCCTGCACTGAGTCAAGCTCTCTAAGGAGCTGCCGATTTAAACAAAGCATGTTGCTCTTAAGTGTGTTGGTTGAAGGAGGAAACCTTTGCAAAGCTCAGTCCAAAGTTCAGAGGTCATTTGAGCTCAAACTCCCCATATTAAACATCGCTCAACTGCAGGAAACTAATTCAGTCTGCTGCTGGCAATTGTCATCTGTATCTGACCCTTGTCTGGGAACAGGCAGTATTAATTTTGTTATTCTGGAAGTACATATACTCTTATTACTATCCAAGTTGAGATTATACATCTCTCACCCCTGTGGTGATTCCCAGTAAGTGTGGAAAAGGATAGTATCTTCAGATGACATTGTAACCAGATCTATTGTTTTTTTGTTTTTTGGGATTTTTTTTTTACTTTATGGACAATTACACAATGAAGAAACAAAACCTTTATTCCTTTTTCTTGATCATTTTCTCCTAGACTGTTTTAATTAAAAAGAATCAACAAGTTTAGGGAAGCTGAACAGCTACATAAAAGGAGCATTTCAGGATAGAGAATATGATGTACTGCTGTGAGATTATGTTCACCCTCAACATTTAAAAATCATAGGATTAAATGATGTTGCTAAACCACTCTCCACCATCTCTGAAAGATTATGGAGAGCAGGATTGGTTCCTGAGAACTGGAGAGAAGATAATATCACTCCAACTTTCAAAAAGGGCAAGAAGGAGAATGTGGAAACTACAGACAAGTTAGCCTCACCTCCATGTCTGGAAAGGTGATGTAATAGCTCATCCTGGATGTCATCTCCAAGCATCTGGAAGAAAAGAAGGTTATCGGGACTGGTCAACATGAGTTCATCAAGAGGGAATCATGCTTGACCAATATGATAGCCTTCCATGATGCCATGAGTGGCTAGGTAGATGAGGGGAGAGTGGTGAATGTTGTCTACCTTAACTTCATCAAGGCTTTTGACACTGTCTCCCACAATGTCCTCATAGGTAAGCTTAGGAAGTGTGGGTTAGATGAGTGGACAGTGAGATGTATTGAGAATTGTCTGGATAGGCGAACTCAGAGGGTTGTCATCTACAGTTCAGGATTGAGTTGGACCAGTGGTGTTCCCCAGGAGTTGCTATGCAGACCAGTCTACTTCAACATATTCATCAATGACCTGGATTAGGGGACAGACTGCATCCTCAGCAAGTTTGCTGATAACACAAAACTGGCAGAAGTGGCTGATATATCAGAAGGCTGTGCTGCCATTCTGTGAGACCTGGACAGGCTGGAAAGCTGGGTGGAGAGGAACCTAATGAAGTTCAACAAAGACAAGTGTAGATTCTGCACCTCAGGAGGAATAATCCACATTACAGTTAGGGGTTGACTGGATGGAAAATAGCTCTGCAGAGAAGAACCTGTGAGTCCTGGTGGACAACACGCTAACCATAAGCAAGCAATATGCCCTCCTGGCCAAGAAAACCAGTGGTATCCTGGGGCGTATTGAGAAGAGTGCAGCTAGGAAGCCGAGGGTGGTTATCCTGCTCTGCTCTAGTGAGGCCCCACTCAGAGCTTTGCATCCAGTTATAGGCTCCCCAGTTCAAGAAAGACAAGGAACTACTAGAGAGAATCAGTGGAGGGCCAGAAAGATGATTAAGAGGAGAGGCTGAGTGAGCTGGGTGTTTTTACCCTGGAAAAGAGAAGACCGAGACAGGACCTTATCAATACTCATAAATATCTATGTGACATGCGTCAAGAGGATAGGGCTAGACTCTTCTCAACAGTGACCAGTGACAGGACAAGGAGCAACAGGAATAAACTTGAGCACAGGAAGTTCCATCTTAAAGTGAGGAAAAACTTCTTTACTGGGGGGGGTGACAGAGCACTGGAACAGGCTGCCTAGGGAGGCTGTGCCACCTCCTTCTCTGGAGATACTAAAAACCCACCAGGACGTGTTCCTTTGCAATCAGCTCTAAGTGAACCTGCCTTAGCAGACGGCTTGTACTAGATGATCTCTAGTCCCTTCCAACCTCTACCATCATTTCATTCTGTGTGATTCTGTGACTGCTACTCTTGGCAATTTTGGGGCTCTTAAAATCACAGCGAACCTCCCATCAACAATACTATTTCCAAGAGTCTGAAAATGCAGCACACACTGGTTACCTTTATTCTACATATAACAAGTATCATCATTTTTAATAACACTAACCTCTTTCAGTCAGTCAGAGATTCACAACTCATAAAGGTGTAAATGCGTAGATGGCATTTGGGAAGGACCTGATACTTTAGAAAATGACAATTTGTTTCGTTCATACAGTTTACATTCCTGTAAAATTTGCTGCACCATTATATTCTGATTGTTGCAGCAGGAAGCAATAATCAGGACAAGAAAGAGCTAACAGCCGGGGGAAAAATCATTTTCTTATGACATACAGGGATTTTAGAAACATCGTTACAAAACACAAAGCCACATAAAACTAAAACGTAGGCTCAGGCAGAGCACAAAACAATGATTTAGAAGATCAGTGCTTTTAAAGATGAGATCAATTCATGTAGTTTGTAACGGAAAATGTGAAAGTCCACTGCAATCTTTGAAATACATCTGGGTTATGTATTTTATGCCATTGGTATCTAGCCACTGTGAAATTTCTGCAGACATCTCTAACGGAGAATCAGGAGGCTGTGATCTGAAAATGAGGTGAGCACCACCTGCTGATACAGCAAATGCCAAGTGGCTATTTAGCAGTGCCAGCTCACTCTTGACTCACGTAGACTCACCCCCTACTCCCATTTGTATCTAAATATTCAGGAAACTAAATCATTTCCTAAAAGTGGGGATGGAAAAAGCAGCCTATTATTCCCTGACAGACCACAAAGTATTGTCCATATTGACAATCTGTTTTGTACAGCAGGCTGCAGAAGCAGTAAATCCTATTAACCTATTCAAAGTCAAATGAAGACATTTAGAAAATAGAACAGCTATTACATTCAGTTGTGAAAGAATACCATATCAAAGAAAGGTTACATGGATGCACCAGCTCTTATATTATGCACAGTTACAACTGGAAAATCTCCCCAAACCTTCCTATTACCTGCTTCTTCCTTTCAGGATATTAATTACATTACCCCAGTCTAACTAGCTGACCCCTCAAATACTATCCTCTGTTCTGTCAATGCTAATTTTTGAAATAAAAAAAATCAATTTCATGCTAACAGCACTGCAATGGAAAATGCTTATGTTACATTATGGTTTTACTAACGCACAGTTCCTCTACCCAAAACATATGGCATTTCGTGTGTACAGACCACTCTGGAGATTTACTGTAATTATGTCATGATGTTCTTATTGCTATGGATTCTGCAGCCTCTCTGTGTCCCTACTTGCTTTGTTCAAGTGCAGCTGCTAGCTTCAAGCCCTTGCCTGCTTTCAGCAGCAGAAGCTGAATGAAGGAGTGCTTTCTAGGGAAGACATGTTTTGAAGCAGATATACTAACAATAAGCAAATTCACTGGGGAGGTATAGTACTGTCTGGATAAAAGTCGAGTAATCATTCTACGATAATTTACCAAAACTGGATGCAATTTGCTTTAAAATAAAAATTCTCTCTGATGCTGATGTTAAAATTGGAGGCCTTTAACTGATAAAAATGTGACATTTGCTTTTATGAAGTAGCTGATCTTTGGAGATTCATTGAACCTCATTAATTCTTCTCATTCATAAGTGACTATTAATACTCACTCACTCAATGGGAGGAATGGGAAGAATGATAATATTGGAAGCAAGGGTTGACAGTCCTCTTCCACCTACTCTCCCTGCTCATCATGACTAAATACTCTGAATTCAATTACTAAGGAAAGCCTTGGTAATGTCTTAGTAATATGATGAGCGTTTCACATGACATTGCCCCACATCGCCTTCATTTCTGTGCCCAGTTTTCACTCTGAATCAACTGTGCGTGATCAGTCCGCGCTTCTCCCAGCTTCAGTGGGAGCCAGGAGGACCAGAGTGTCCAACCTTTTGTCAGTAGCTACTTCACAACAAAATAGTCACAGAAAATGGGGCTATTTGAACAGCAGCTTAGTTAAATCAGAGGCAGAGAAATGAGTCTCAAACCAAGGTCTATTTTCCCTAATCTTTAGGAGAGAGAATGTGGAAGGGGGAACGATTAACTAATTAGGAAGAGCAATAGGTGAAAAAACATCAAAGATTCCTCTGCTGTGTTCTCATAACACCCTCCTTGTTGGAAGTGGCAGCTATTAATATTTTATTGACTTGAACCTCCGGGGTAGATTTCAGATGTCACTACTTGATCATTGTCTACATGTAAGGAAAAATAAATTCTGTCATCTATTAAAGAAGTGGTGAGAATTGACTGTTCTCTACTGAGAATATGTGCAAAGAACAGATTAGCTCTGATTTCAGGAGGGAGTAATTTTCTTCTGTTGGATGAACAATGACATTTTTCACTAATCAGTGGTACCTGTCATTTAAAATCTGGGCTTCAGGTGAAAGCTTCAGCAAATTTACAGCAAAAAGTTATCTGACTCAACCCTCCTTAGAATTGCAGCACTGTACAAGTCAAAGGGTTAAGAATTATTTGGACATGTTTGCAGATGATCTTTCTCTATTGCACACATGGTTTTGCACGCTGTGTAAAAACTAGAAAATTAGGATTTCTTCCTACAAATAATAAAAATAAAATGGTAAAACATCACTAGGTTACAGTTCATGTCCCTTTCCTGGACTGCAAGCTGTGGGACAGCAGCATGACTCAAGCACTAGCTGGAAATCTGGTCAATGTTGGGATTACTATATCTCTAGGGAATGTAGACTCCAAGCTGTGTGATTGCCATGATATTGTGGATGCACAGAAGTGTATATAGATGTAGAAGCAACTGAAATAACCTAGAGATTGTCTTCTGGCTTCGAGTCCAAATGGTATGGCACAGCTTATGTTCACAGAAGTAAACTCTTTTTATCCCCAGAACAAGATAAGCAGATCCAAACTGGCTTTCACAGATACTTCCTGGTTTGTGCTACTCCTGCTCCTGTGCCCCAATAAAGTCTGGGACAGTGATAGTCACTGGTCTAGGCCAATGCATGACAGGAATTGTAGCAAAAGTTAAACATTATGGATAAATGTATTGAGTTTTTAGGATATATACTGTCCAAGTATGAATGTACCATCAAAGTCCAGAGCCCAAGCAGCCAGCTGAGAAATCTAGTAGGAAACCAGGTACTATGTTTATCGCCATTTGCCTACACATTAAATGAAGTTCATTGCCACTGTAACGTTCAGACAAAACTTTTCAGGGCTGATACACTTTCAAAAGAATTGTTTCTTCAGAAAATTCCCAGTCAGGTCTAATTCAGAGATAGCATGAGATGCTTCAGTCATCAAAAATAATATGAGCTATTTCCTGACCCCATTTTCTTGGCCTGCCTTCGATAATTATTCCAAGGATCCTAGGGTACATAGTTGCCATAGACAGGTTTTTTTTTTTTTTCCTGGAATACTGTCACATTTGCATACAGGAGAACAAGGCAGTACTGTAATGTTAGCAAGAAAACTGAGCATCGTGATACTGAGGTATATCTGCATTCTGGATGGTTTTTTATATTTCTAAGATGCAGCATTCATGTGTTTACTGTACCTTCAGAATCAGCTCAGGAATTGTGTTGGTGAACCTGGTACTTCATTGTGATTTTTTCAGTATGAAAAGAGATTCCCTTTTCTGTAATTACATGTCGAAATGGAATAGTTATGATTATTGAAGCTGGTGCTATTTATTGTTACTGATTTTGTTCTTAATGTTATCCTTACATTTAAAGCATGTGTAATTTGGTTTATCTACCATTCAAATTCTCTTGTAGAAAAAGAAAATCTAATGGGCTAAAGCATTTTTTCAGAATATCTTCAAAACATAAAATCTATGCAAGATCAAAAAACTAGGTAAAAAAGACCCCAATCAAAGGCTTCTGACCAGCATATATCTGGAAAGTGTTCACATGCTACGGTTATGCTATAACAGTGCCATAAAAACAGTAGCAGGATCATGCTAGTACTGGAATAGAGTACAATTTAAATCATAGCTGTAGGAGGAAGAAAGTCAGCAAGCCAGCAAGCCAGCAAGCCAGCAAGCCAAAGTCAACAGTCAGCACAGCACATCCGACATCATATAGCCCTTGGACAGTCATGAGGCAGTGAGCCTATCTACCCTACAAAGTCAGCCAGAATCAGAGTCCCCTCTGTGAAGGAATACATATGAGATGGTCAAAACAAATTCTCAGGAAACTTAAAGTTATGAGTCTAATGTTTGTCTCTTGGTCATCACAGTTGCAACCCCCCTAAAAAAAATCACTCACTATTTGCCCTTGCTAGTGCAAGAGGATCTGTGAGAGACAAACCTGCTTCTTCCAGTCCCATCTTATGCTAGTATTGTTGCCTTTCATTCCACCAGGGAAATAAACCTCACAAAGAACATCCTGTGTACTTTGGTTGAGTAACTCTATTTAAAGCTGAATCCTCTCCACTGAGTCAGACCAAACTTATTTTCAGATGATTATCATATAACTTAGCTTTATATGAGCCCAAGATTAAGATGAAGAAGATGAAGAAGATGAAGAAGATGAAGAAGATGATGTTAGGGAAATGAATGAGTACAATTCTACTGAAAAAACTCCTTACTCATTAAAAAAACCCCACATTTATACTTGATGTGTTTTCTGCAAAGAGTGATGAGGAAATTCAGGTAAAATTTCATAGAAGTAACAACGGATAATGTGTAGGCATAAAGAAATCTCTTCTTACAGTAATCCTTCAAAACGCTAATAACGTGCTCTAATGGTAATGTCAAACAGAGAAACAGCAATATACCATGCTCTGAGGCTATGTCAAAGATGCCTGAACCTCACGTTGCTCTTCTGCTAACATGGCATGACAGTGTTATTTAATTAGGACTTTAGAGTGATTCATACCTTCTTCTTACTGTGTTGGTTTTGTCTAGTCCTGCAGTGAAAAAACAGCCTTTCTAAAGTACCAATTTATATCATTAAGAATCAATTTTCTTTCAGTCATTGTGTTGCCCTAGAAAGGAACTCCACTTTAATTAAATAATGCTGTTTTTCCCAACTAGATTCAAAGAGTTGAAACTTGACTGCATGAGCTCTTGCCTCCATTCTCACATGTAAATATTCTTACCACTATACAAGCATCAGAGTAGACAATGTGTGTGCAAGGTACACCACGAGTAAATGTGTGCAGAAGAGATGGAGGCTGCAGTAAAAAGGGAAGTAGGGAAACAGAATTAGCAAGGGTAAATCTGAGTGAGTGCAAGATGTGCTTCCTGCACAACTGAAGACAGTTGTATTGGCTTGAAAGGGAAATGGCATCAGGCTTATTACTGCACATAGCTGTTCTATATGCCACTCTTGGTGGGCACAAAGGAACTGAAGACTGGAAAATTAAGAATCCAGTGTTAGTTTACTGCTGAATTTCAGAATCAGATGCTTTGCAAAAGGTTTGGCTTTTTACACTAGCATCAGGTAGATTTGATCTTCATCATTCCTTTTTTTTGGGGCAGAATCCAAAACTTTCGTCAAATGGTGACATTGCCTAAAAGGTGAGGTTCATCCATCTGAAGTGAAAACTTTTAATACAGTACAAGTTCTTCGATTGCTCCTGGTCTTTAGTCTTTGCAGCTCTGACAAAAAGACTGGCTTGATTATTTTTTAGCAATTCAACCTGGAAAATCCAAAGTCAATTTATGTTTCGTTTAGTTTCACTCATGCATATGTTGGGAACCAAAGAAATATCTTTTTGCTGTTTGCCTCATTCCAAATGACATCACTAGTTAGGCAGCTTTTATTATTCATGCATTTCTATGATTCCGTCCCTCATCTCCCCTGCATTTGCTCTTGTGTCCCACTGCCTATCATGCAGTCTGTCCTGCTGATACACCCACATGCTTTACGCACACTGCTTTCTCCTTTCAGTCCTGCTCTGTCATTTACTGATATCTCTGGAGGAGCTGCTAATCTTTTTCTCTGCTCAGGTCTCATCAATGTCTTCCCAAATAAAAAAGGAAAAAGGAGATAGAATGCATTTTTCTTTTCCATTGCAGAAGGCTCATTTCCTTTTCCTGTTCTAAATACAGAAGTTTTACAAGGTCTTTTTTTCTTTTAACTCTCCTGCTAATGCCCTCCTAATCTCTCACTCCACGTGTACCAGCTTCAGAGGAGTGTCCTACCTCTGCGTGTGCCACTTCCTCTCCTTGCTCCTGACCAATGCCTTAGTCTAGACTGGACCCATCTGGAAAGTTACTGCAGAGAGGATTTTCCACAATTTGCTTCATCCTTCCACTTCTTCTCTTTATTTTCTTCCAGTGATATTCAACTACTCCACTCACCCACAAGGCTCTCTGTGTCTTGTCCCCTTCTCTCAGTATGAGAGTGTACAGTTAGTGAGCCACTAGCTTGTTGCCAGCCACTTAATAAATTTCAGACTTCTAAACGCTTCCTTCTTTTGCTGCCTTTTAGGAATTTTTTCCATCAGATAATGCAAAGTTTACTTGTTAATCTGGTTCATAGCCCTTTTTAGGCCTTTTCTATCACTCCTACAATGAAGCTGATAGTGGTCAAGCAGGAGATGCACTAAAACTGCAAACTGGTTTTCCCCTCTCTGCTTTCCTATCTTTCCCCTCTTTCCTGTCCACATGGGTTGGCTGCCTTTTTCTATATTTTGAAGGTTATTTCTTTTGGATGGGAACTGCTGTGTTGCAGTCACACTGTCCTCAGTGCTGTTGGGATCTTTAAATGATGCACTGTGAAAAATTTGTCAATGTGGATCTAAACCAGAAATAGATCAGTAAAGAAATTCCTACAACAGTACTGGATTACTCTCGGCTCATGACTTTCCACAAAGGCATGTGGTTATGTAATGTCACCTATGCTATGCTAATGGTAAGGATTTAAATAGTATCCTATTCTGATTATTACTAATCCTTGAGAGAAGCAGGGAATGTTATGCTTGTCTACTGGTCTAAGTGCTTAGAAACATACACAGACCACCTTTCTGTAATATTTGATTACCTTGCAATGTTTAAGAGAATTATCCTCGTAACACCTTTCTGAAATATTTAAGAACCATTGTTTGTATAGTACAGGCAATAATTGGCATTAATTAAGTGCCCTGCCGAAGGTCATACTGCAAGTCTGCAACAGAGCAGAGTTTTTGAAGCTGGCATCCTAACTGCATAGCTGTATTATTGCATCATAATAACACAGTTATGCTTCACAATGTTTTAAATCAACCTGACAGCATCATAACTTGAAAGGTATAATGCATGATCTCAAATAGTATACATTTACTGTAACTAGCATGGATGGATAATTACATCTTACAAATTTTAAAGCATGAAATAATAATCTTAATGACTGCATGAAGCATATACTCAAGTATAAATACAGGAAGGAACAAAAAGGAATTAAGACTAATACACAGCACACAAAAGTCAGTGCACAGGATTGCTATGAAAATGGTCAATACTTTTATGTAACTGTTTACTTATGGCTTTATTTATTTGGTATGTAAGTTACCATCAATAATGCAGATGCAGTACATAGGAAATTATTTTCCCCCACTCGTTTTACTGGAATAATATTACAGAGTTCATCTTTTCAAAGGCTATATAACTAAAACCCAAATTGGCTAAGGTGATGCCTTCGCATTAGTCTTATTCCCATAACTCAGGCACTTAGTTCCACTAAAATCAATAGACTTGCAAGTATGTAAGTGAGGAGCAAAAGATAAGCATAATAAATATCTTTATTGCTGTTTGGCAAATAGATATGTAATTCTGTCAGATTTATCTCCAAGGCTGATCTTTTATTTGCATATTTTCAGAGTTTTGATCTACAAATGGATTTTAATTTGTGTACTTTTTCAAGAACAGACTTGTGGGAGTGGGGCAGGTCATGCATAATCAAAGAATAAAACACAGACAGAAGGAAAGTGTAGAGAATCTGAGCTCTATTTCTGTATAAAATGCAATTACTATTATTATAATTTCCTTGTAGCACACAAAGACCTTACTGTACTGGGCAGCATTCACATTTAGAAGCTTTCTGTAAGATCCAAGAGATCCCTAACTATGCAAATTGTACAGTATATCATAAACTAAACCTGAAACATTTAAGCATGATTTCATCTCTGCAGCACTTGGGAAGAGGCATAGGGAGGTGCAATGACTTTTCCAAGGACAACATGGTAGACCTGGAAGTAGAACCCACTGACCTGAATCACAGCTTGGGGCCTGAACAGAGAAAAGATTTCCATCTTATGCACTGAGATAAGAGTTGAATAAAAAGTGCCAGTGAAGAAAATTGTACATAAGATCTGCACCTAAAATTAGACATTGATGGGTGTGGGTGCCTGTGAAATTGCGAGCTTGTGACCCTTTTTTATCGGTAAGACTAAAACCCTCGGATTGCTATACTATGTATATACAAAGACAACCATCACCTTAAGCATTGACATTACATGGCAAGGCTAGCAGGATTGTGTACCCTAAACTCTGTCTCTCCTTCATACTGTCCACTTCATAGTGAAGAGGCAGCTGTACCTTCTATCATTGAGGGATGGATGGGAAATTTCATTCAGCCTCCACTCTGGAAATATTAGTAATATATAGAATGCAACTCAAATTTCACAAACCAGTAGCAAATTAAATCTCCATTAGTAACACTGATCTCATTCTTTACCTGGAAAAAAACCTGTCCAGAGTACAGTAATTTAAGTATATCTATCCTTGATAACCCAGGAGTCCTAAAAATGAAATAGTTTCTCTGATAAAAGCAGCAAGAATCAATAACCATTAAGCATAGAAGGACACTTTGGTGTATGAAGCCTATGGGTATCCAAGACATATCATCACCAGACCAGTTCATTTTCCTAACATGTAGATGCCAAGGACAGGTAGAATTATGGTCCCTGTAGAGCACATTAGATAGCCCAGGTGCTCAAGATGTCATAGTTCTGTACATGGTCCCTAGGAGAGAAGAGTAAAGTAGAGAATTTGACCCTGTATGCAAGCACAGGCTGCAGTGAGGGTTAGCTGTGGTTCAAATGGCAATTTTTTCTCCATGTATCAGCACAGCATCAAATAAATTACCTTTGCTGTCAAAATACAGTGAAGGTAAGATCTCACCTATACAGATTCACCTATGATATTCATGAAAAACTGGGGAGGGCATGAAAGTAGGAGTTGTTCTATAGAAATACCTTCCCCATACATTTTCCCAGATCCTGGGGTTTCACACAACGCAGAACAAATCACACCCTTAGAAGTTCTATTCAGTTCCGTACAGCTGTGTGCTGCAGGTGGTGCCCTAAAAATATGTTTGTTTATTTTTGCAGCACTGCAGGTTGCAAAGCTACATTTAACAATGAAATAGATTCCCCTCCCTTGCATTCCCTCTTCTTCACTCCAAACCCCTCTCTCTTTTTTTTACTTGCAGTAAGTCATAGAGAAAAGTGGCTCAGTCTCAAAAGAACCAAATGGGAGGTATCAGTATGGAGCACAGAGTAAAAACTGTCAAGTATGGTGTGTGGCACTGGGATTTTGGTGCTGTGGCACTTCAGAGAGGCAACTACCACAATAATTGAGTGAAAAATCATTTGAAGTTTTTAAACATAGATTTCCATAAACATAAATAAAAATCAGACAGCAAACGAGCAAGAAGTAACATGCAGACATGGGAGTTCCTGCAAGACAAACACAAATGTGCATTATATGGTTAGTTTTTATATCTGTGATACAAGAGTTTACAGGCTCTGCAGAGGTTGTAGTCTTCCACCAGAATAACCCAATGCACTAAGTGCTCTGTGTCATGGGACAAAGGAGTGTTTGTGGCTGCTTTGCATTCCCTATTACTACTGCCTGTTATTCTAGCCTCGGTGTTAAAGGATTTTCAACAGACATTGGGTAACTTAAAATGCTAAATAAACAAACTGGGATAATCTTTGTTGTATCAGAACATATTCTTGCATAAATTAATACTCAAATAATTTTTCCCCAATTTAGCTGATCGAAGTATTGAGACAAACAAACAATTTTCCCTTATGTCTTCAGTGTGAGATAAACTAGCAATTTTGTCCAGCTATTTGTTTATGCTGAGCAAAACATACTCCTCAGGAGAAGCTGGCAAAATACCTGCATATCATCATACCTGTCTTTCTTTAGTCTCTTAGGCCAGTATCATGCAATGATCACCAACACTCTGCATAATGGAGGTTCTCCTGACCTTTGAGATCATTTAACATTCCGGTTGCTTTCATTACTACTTTGTTTAAGCAGGAGAAATGAAAACTCTCCAAAATTTTGCTCTTAAAAAATCTGTGTTGACTTGCACAAAATTAATGGTAGTTTTTATAAGTTTCACAATCTGGTGCTGTTTGATTCTAGGTTATGTTCTTATGTGGAGAGGTCTCTTGGAGACTATGAATATTCTGCATCTTTGCAGCAGAGTATCTGTCAGCAAACCTTGAAGTATTCCGCAGCCCACTTTGAGACTTTCTTTTTAGAAAGTATAAACCATGGGGGTTTTATAGCTTTTATCTTAGCTGTCATATTCTTTCCACTAAGTAACCCACAGCAAATATCACATCTAACCTTGTGTGCTGGATTTCTTGTGAGATTACTGGCAAGCTCTACAAAATATATACTTTGTATGTTTTCAAAAACTGCTGTAAGTGGTCCTCAATGAAGCTGAATATCTTTGTAACTTTTTATCTGCAGTCAGTATAAAACAGCTTTCAACATATGCTGCAGTGACACTAGTCTGTGAAAAAGCCAAGATCAACTTTAACTTGATCATTGTCATGAGCATACAGAAATACAAGTAGAAAGTGAGTAACCATTTGTAGGCTGGAATTTATAGTTCTGCAGTTAAAGAGCAAGACCCACTTAAGTGCCCATAAAAGAAAATTGAAAGGAAAGATTTCTTTCTACTAAGTGGAGATAAATCTGATCTAAGGCTTGGGTTTGTTGAAAGTTAGTTTACTGAAAACCAAGCATTATCTAATCTTCTAAGTTTGTGCTACGGGTCTTTGAGCATTAGCAGGTAGTGCTGTTTCTCACCACATTTAGTATGATAGGGAATTTATGCTAACATTTCTATTCAAAAAAGTCCCCTACGTCCACAAATGGAAATATGACTATGATGTATACAGAAAAGTTCCAAGTATCATTTGGAAAGTTTATCCATATTTATATTAAGTATCTCGTTACCTACTATAGTCCCATTTACAACTGCATGAATAGAAATATAAAACCAGCTGTATTTAACTATAGCTAGTAGATTACTAATAGTTTTTTATCCTGAACCATTCCCCTGGCTTGCAAAGATCTAGAAATACAGCTCTATTCAGGCACAGACACACAAAACCCGTTTGTTACATCAGGAACAGAATTGAGTTTGGCCTATATACCCCCTGAGTTTCTTGTTCATCATTCATTACATACAAAAATTATACCAGAAAAATAAGGTTGAAAGTCTTTGGAGAGCTTGAAGGTGGAAAGCATTTACAGAGGGATCTGGGCAGACTGGATCAATGGGATGAGGTCAATGGTATGGAATTCAACAAGGCTAAACGTTGAGTCTTGCACATGGGTCACAACAAACTCAAACAATGTTACAGGCCTGGGGAAGAGTGACTGAAAGGCTGCCTGGCAGAAAAGGAGCTGGGTGTGCTAGTTGACAATCAGTTGAATAGGACAGAGTAGTAGGCTGAGGTGGCCAAGAAGGCCACCAGCATCCTGCCTTGTATCAGAAATAGTGTGGACAGCAGGACTAATGAAGTGATCATCCCTCTGTATGTGGCACTGGTGATACCACACCTGAAATACTGTATTCAGTTTTGGTTCCCTCATGACAAGAAAGAAAAAATTGGTGAAGGGTTTGGAGTACAAGTCTTATGAGGAGCAGCTTAAGGATCTGGTGCTGTTTAGCCTGGATAAGAAGATACTAAGTGAAGACCTTATTGCTCTCTACAACTACATGAAAGGAGATTGCAGAAAGGCCTGTCTCTTCTCCTAAGTAACAGTTGATGAGGTAAGAGAAAACGACCTCAAGTTGCACCAGTAGAGGTTTAGGCTGGATATTAGGAAAATAAATTGCCAAAAGGGTTGGCAAGCATTGGAACAGGATGCTCAGTGGAGTGGCGGAGTCACCATCCCTGGAGATATTTAAAAGATGTTTAGATGTGCTGCTTACGGAGATGGTTTAGTGGTGGACTTAGCAGTGCTAGGTTTATGGTTGGTGTTGAGGGTCCTTTCCAACCTAAATGATTCTATGATCCTACGATTCTATCAGTTGAGCTTGAGCGATAACAATTGGTTGTAAATAAAGTTGTTAAGCTATTTTAATCTTATTTACTTATTCATGCTGATTTTTTGCACTTTCATCTTTGTCTCTTTAGCTCTAGCTGTAGCTTGTCAAAATTGCGTGTGAGAACTATCTGGAAAAAGGGCTGCTTTTGCCTTCTTGACCTATCTAGTGAGATCCTTGCTACCTACTTGGTAGGTTCTCTTTGCTCTGCTACAACACAGCAATCTGAGGAGTATGGAGGAGACCGGGGAAAATTCCACTCAATGGAGTTAGCTGGGCTTTCAGGTGAATAAATCACCAATCTTTTACATGCAGACCCCACACAGAGATATATGGACATAGAGGTCTACTGTCCTGATCTGACCTGGTACTACAGCCAGGCTGTAGAATGGACAGATGGAAAAGCTACTCATTGGAATTTCTTGAACAAAAAAAATCTATACAGGGTGTCATGCACTCAAGCACTGGTCCAAATTTGTGTGTATAGTAATAATTTTATTTGCAGTCATGTATATCTCCACATGACCATAAACATGTATGTATCACTAGACCAAACAAAAAAATGAAGATTGTCATTCAATATAATTAATTCAGTATTTATATTATTCTTTCATCTAGATCAGAAACACCACAAGGTAAATATCATTGAAAAACTGATCAGTTTTTAAAAAACCAACCTTTTTCAATTCCTCATAAATTTTCTGCAACAAACCAGTAAATTCTTCTCCGCCTAAAAATATTTAAGATTTTTGGGTTTGATTTTCATACAAGAAGTACAAAATTTTGTTCTTTTGTGAGGAATCTTTCCCATTCTCCTCCAGTGCTGATTTATTGATATGGTAAAAACTCAAACTGATCAGTTTTGAGTTCAGTAAAATGATCAGTGAATCTATTTTTACTGTTGAAAATTTCTCCTTTATTTTGGCTTTTCTTTTATAGTCAATTTGGCTTTCACAGCAACAGCTGTAACTTATTATGTCACACCCTGTGTCCCACGGTGTAATCTGAAAGTAACCTGTTATAAATGATTTGTGGCATGGTGAACAGTCAAAATGGAGTCTAAGAAAACTGAGCCTGTCATATCAGTTGTTTTCACAGGGATAAACACGTACGTTGGAGCTTTATGTGTGCAGATGTCTTGGACTAGCTGCAAGACAACAGAGTTTTATAACAGAGTTTTAGAGCCAAGGTTTGTGAATGAATGCTAGAATATACTGCTATGCTGGTAATGATGTTCTGCAAGAAAAAAATTGAGAAAAGGTGGTGGAAGTGAAGCTATTTGTGAACACTTACTGCAAGGAAGATCTGAAGAGAACTGTGAGCCACTTCTATGTACTGATACTCAAGAAAACACCCCGAGACAGTGATATAACGATGATCCTCTGGTGCCCAGTCTGGAGCTGGAGTTACTGAGGTCACAGTGCAGCCTGGCCCATTTTCCATCCACCAAGAACGATGCATTGAAATATTAAAGGTCAGAATGAGATCTGTTTCCTGCAAAAGAACAAGTGAAGAATTAATGCACTGGGATGGTGCTTTGGTAAAATGCCTCAGCAAGAGAATTCATGGGATGCATAAAGAAGCAAAAGGCAGCAACAAAACTGCACTGTCACATGAAAGTTAGCAGAGCTTGCCTGCAGCAAGCACAAGTAGTTGTACTTTTGCAGGAAGAATTGCTTTGGAGCAATTTGGAGAATAATCTTGCAAGGTGAATGTGCTCCTAGATGTTACGTTAGCTTAGACTACAGCAGTCATTTCTGTTACATTGCTCACTTTCCTGCAGAAACCATAAGGACTGATTGATGTGTACATTTACATAGCAACCCTCCTCTGCTCAGTTCCTAGAAATATAGCCCAAATTTTGATGATGCAAGGTGCCAAACTATACAAAAGTCTCCAGGAACCAAGACTTCATAAACTTCAGTATGTGTGGGTCATCTGCAAGGAGTTCTGTTTCATGGGCCCTCTGAAGCAGACCTGTGGTAGCTCTGCTGAAACATTGGAGAACTACAAAAAGGATTCTGTACATTTGCTTACAAAAAAAAAAAAACAAACCAAAAACCCCTTTGTAATGCCTCTCAGATTTCTAACTTCTTAGGAGTCTAAAAGGAAACAGCTAGTGAGTGCTGCCTTGTCTAAAAACTGCTTAGCTTGTTAAAAAGGAGGGAAAGAGACTTGCAACCTTTAACTTCCATGCAGCCTGAGCAATGGAGTAACTAGTCAACCATGCTCTCCATTAAGATTGTATTTATAAATAGTTCATAAAGGATTAATAAATGATTAATATACATCATAAACAATACGACAGATATGACTTTCATAAATTATACTTGGTTGTACATTACTGGAGGGTGTTATACACGGTTATAACAAAACTATAGACTTTGTGGATTCTATAATAACCTAAAGTGTTTACCAGTCCTTTATAAATAATTTATACATGTAACCTCATTGTAAATGTGACTATCTAGTCTGTGTGCACATATGCTCAGCCATGTAAAAAAAATTGCTTTTAAGTAATGTCTTTGCAGAGCCAAACTCTCCCCACACCTAACCTACATTTTTTCAGCCTGTTGATGACATTAATAATTAAGATTCTCATAAAGATTTTAAAATGTAACTATTTAATTAGATTTACCATTCCAAAAGGAATAGAATGCCATTCTGTAGCAAATACATTGTGGCTACATCTCTCTACCTTCAAAAATAATAATTTTCTATCAGTCCTACTTCTTTTCCCTTTTTACATTAACTCATGTGAAGGTAATCCATCTAGAGAGGTTTTGGATAATGTCATGTCTGATATGTCAGTTAGTCTGTGATTACTTCTGAATCTGCAGTGTAGCTAATTTTTTTTAAGTTGTAGTTCTTGTATAAAAGAGCAGAAATTTTGTGTATTTAGAAAGAATAAATTACCACCCTGCATAAGCATACTCAGCTATCAAATGGCAGCAAGGACCATAAATATTTTTGCAATGAAAAATTGCCTTATTATAATAATTATACAAATCCAGTAATTAATAAGCTATAAGTGAAAACATATGATGCTTCACATTAATTTAGTCATGCAACTTGCTTCAAGGATTTGAAGGTGATCAGTGAACATTGTATAAACTACGCAAATTTCCCCTACAGAGACATATTTACCCTCAGCTGTAAGTCTTCAATCTCAAAAAACCCTCTTCTTTCTCTGGACCCTTCCCTACCAAAGCTGAAGACAATTGGAAGTGTCTGCCAGATGTTTCTTGAAAACGGGCATTTTTACTTTACATCTGAGACAGAAAATTGTTTTTCTTTCTGGAGTCAGAGCTGTTACAGCCCCTGGAAGCACATTGCTCTTCTCACCTGGAGTAAGAAGTTGAAGAATGGCTATCTTTGGAGTAACTTTGCTTAAGGTAATAGATTTACTTCTGAATGACCAAAATTGGACTCCATCATGTTGTTGTCAAAGGATCTTTCAGTTGTTCTTGTTACCATGGAAAATTCTTAACCTCTAGCCTCTTATCAGGGGTGCAGCATGAGTGAATAGGACTTATTGTTTTGCTCTATTTTATCATTTGCAATACTTTCAGAAGAATCATGATGGACTCAAAATATTATACAGAGTGCAGACATGGGATGAAAAAATATATTCCTTGAAAAAGAAAGGGATAAACTGGCTTGAAGAAACTGATTGTTGATTATGCATCTACAGGATGAATTTACAGTGGAATAGAAGTAGCTAAACTTAAAAATAAAAACTGGAGTCTGTGGTTAGAACATCATTGTTCTAGAGACAGTTATCATATAATTATAGAATCATAGAATAACCAGGTTGGAAGAGACCCACCGGATCATTGAGTCCAACCATTCCTATCAAACACTAAATCATGCCTCTCAGCAATTCGTCCACCCGTGCCTTAAACCAACAACCTCCCTGGGCAGCCTGTTCCAGTGCGCAATGACTCTTTCTGTGAAAAGTTTTTTCCTAATGTCCAGCCTGAACCTTCCCTGGTGGAGCTTGTGGCCATTTCCTCTTGTCCTGTACCCTGTCATTTGGGACAAGAGGCCAGCTCCCTCCTCTCTACAACCTCCCCTTAGGTAGTTGTAGAGAGCAATGAGGTCTCGCCTCAGCCTCCTCTTCTCAAGGCTAAACAACCCCAGCTCTCTCAACCGCTCCTCATAAGGCCTGTTCTTCAGCCCCTTCACCAGCTTTGTTGCTCTTCTCTGGACTCGCTCCAGAGCCCCAACATCCTTCTTGTGGTGAGGGGCCCAGAACTGAACACAGTACTCGAGGAGCGGTCTCACCAGTGCCGAGTACAGAGGGAGAATAACCTCCCTGGACCTGCTGGTCACACCGTTTTGGATACAAGCCAAGATGCCATTGGCCTTCTTGGCCACCTGGGCACACTGCTGGCTCATGTTCAGTCGGTTGTCAACCAACACCCCCAGGTCCTTCTCCTCCTGGCAGCTTTCCAGCCAGACTTCTCCTAGTCTGTAGCTGCACAGGGTTGTTGTGCCCCAAGTGCAGGACCCGGCATTTGGCCTTGTTAAACCTCATGCCATTGGACTCTGCCCAGTGGTCCAGCCTGTTCAGGTCCCTTTGCAGAGCCTCCCGACCCTCCAGCAGATCCACACTTCCACCCAGCTTAGTGTCGTCTGCAAACTTGCTAAGGGAGCACTCGATGCCTTCATCCAGGTCATTGATAAAGACATTGAACAGAGCTGGACCCAGCACTGAGCCCTGGGGAACCCTACTTGTCACTGGCCTCCAGCTGGATTTAACTCCATTTCCCACCACTCTCTGGGCCTGGCCATCCAACCAGTTTTCCACCCAGGAGAGTGTGCGCCTGTCCAGGACAGAGGCTGACAGTTTCTGAACTAGAATGCCGTGAGAAACCGTGTCAAAGGCTTTACTGACGTCCAGGAAGATACATCCACAGCCTTTCCCTCGTCCAGCAGCCGAGTCATTCTGTCATAGAAGGTGATCAGGTTAGTTTGACAAGACCTGTCTTTTGTGAACCTGTGTTGACTGGGCCTGATCACCTGGTTCTCTTGCATGTGCTTCATGATAGCACTCAGGATCACCTGTTCCATGACTTTCCCTGGCACTGAGGTCAGACTGACAGGCCTGTAGTTCCCTGGATCCTCCCTGTGACCCTTCTTGTAGATGGGCACAACATCAGCCAGCCTCCAGTCCAGTGGAACTTCCCCAGTCTTCCAGGACTGTTGGAAGATGATGGAAAGGGGTTTGGCCAGCACATCTGCCAGCTCCTTCAGTACCCTTGGGTGAATCCCATCCGGCCCCATAGACTTGTGGGTGTCTAGTCGGGCTAGCAAGGCTCTGACCTCCTCCTCTTGGACCATGGGAGCCTCATGTTGCTCCTCTAGCTCCAGGGTTTGTACACAGAGGGAACAACTTTCTTTATAATGAAAGACTGAGGCAAAGAAGGCATTAAGTACTTCAGCCGTATCTTCGTCCCCTGTCACTGTTGCTCCTTCTGCGTCCAATAGGGACTGTATGGCCTCCCTGGTCCTCCTTTTATTATTTATATATTTATAGAAAGATTTTTTGTTATCTTTCACAGACTTTGCCAATCTGATTTCTAGCTGAGCCTTAGCCCTTCTGATTTTTAATCTACACAATCTCATTTCCCTCCTGTAGTCCACCCAAGAGGCCTGTCCTCTCTTCCAGAGCCCATAAACATTTCTCTTCTTCTTGATACCACTCAAGATTTCTCTGTTCAACCAAGCTGGTTTTTTCCCCTGCTGGCTTTTTTCCTGGAACATGGGGATGGCTTTCTCCTGAGCTGCTAGGATTTCCTTTTTGAATTGCTCCCAGCCCTCATGGGTTCCCTTGCCCTTAAGCACTGTCTCCCATGAGACTTTGCCAACCAGCCTTCTGAAGAGTTCAAAGTCTGCCCTCTGGAAATTAAGTGCTACTATCCTGCATGCTTGCACACAAAGGATACAGTAATCCAAAAATTTGCAGGTTAAAAGCACAAGTAGATTTCCAAATTACACAGGAAATATAAACACACGTAAAAATATTTATAATTGCATATGCATATAAAATGTCAGGAACTCCAGCTTTCTTCCATCCCTGAATTTATCCCCAGATGATTTTCTGAAATATTTTGTTACATTAGGAAATTCCCTTGACCTCAAGTCATCTTTTAGCAGTTAGATTGAATGCTGCAATTAGGACTAAGTACTTTGTTTTGTTCAAAAATAGTTTTTTAATACTTACCAGTAAAAAACTACAGATATTTATCAGATCTATATTCTATTCCTATCTCAGAGTAATTGGTAAAATGCTGTATTGTTTCCTATGCTCACAAAATAGCCCTGATACCTGTCACAGGAATGTTATATTCCTTAATTCTTTATAGTAATAAACCCAGATAAATCCTGCTGACAGCTCTGACTTCGACTCTTGGCTGAGAAGGCTTTCAAGGACCGTAACTATTATGTATTGAACCAGTTAACAAACAAGGTCAGCCTCCGAAAGCAAAATAATAAGCAGATGTGAAATGGAATTCTGGTAAGATTAGACATCAGCCATGGTTCAAGCTAGACTTTGCTGGAATAATAATGAAATCAGATTTTGAAAAACCAACATGTAAGTTAGCCCCTGTAAATTGTTATTGCCAAAATATGTGGGATAAGAATAAATACAGAAGGAGCCTATTCACTACAAAGTCAGCTGCTGCACAGTTAAATCTTCTTGAGTATAAATTCTTACGGGCTTTGAACTTGCCTATAACCTTCAGACCATGTATCCCTATATATAACCATATTAGCAGAGCAGTTCCTGTAGTAGTGAAGGTCACCTTGCTGGTGAAAAAGTTTTACTTCTTAGTGGGAAAACAGTTGAGGGTTTGAATCTCCTTTGTAGAACAGTGTCTGTCAAGGAGAGAGATGAATTATCTGTCATGGGCACCTCTCATACTAAAATAATTTAGGACTATTTTTGGACAATCTCTTGTTGCTATTTACTTTATTACTGTTTGAATACAATTTCATTGGACATAGAAAAAAATCTACACTGGAAGCTGGGGATTTGTTGTACTCTCCAGTGTATTTGCTGTTTGTTTTCTTTCCCACATCTGTGGCTCACACGTTGCTCAGGGAAATGCAGAGAAATGGTCTTATAAGCCTTGAAGTTATGAAACCTAACAAGAACTGTTGATACACATTGGGCTTGCTGATATGGTGTTGTTTGTAGTCTGTATGTCATGGAAGACTTCATTACGCTAAACTCAAAAAACAGCTGCTTCCTTCATGAACACAGAAATACATCTGTATGAGCTTTATTTGTGATCACTGTGCTGCTTTTGTAAATCCTGCTGGTATTTGTAAAGCCTGGTAATGAAAATTGGTGTATTAAACAGATTTTGCTCTTCATCAAGGAGGAAAGAAATCAGAGGAAAATATTTGGTAGGACATCTTTGCTGACATTCTTAAGAGGTGCTGGTATTTGTAGTGGTCAGAAGTATTGTTAGTTTGGACAAAGTCTAGAATTTGGAAAGTTCAGAATCATAGAATCATAGAATAACCAGGCTGGAGGAGATCCACCAGCTCATTGAGTCCAACCATTCCTATCAAATACTAAACCATGCCCCTTAGCAACTCGTCCACCTGTGCCTTAAACACCTCCAGGGAAGGTGACTCAAACACCTCCCTGGGCAGCCTCTGCCAGTGCCCAATGACCCTTTCTGTGAAAATTTTTTTCCTAATGTTCAGCCTAAATCTCCCCTGATGGAGCTTGAGGCCATTCCCTCTCATCCTGTCCCCTGTCACTTGGGAGAAGAGGCCAGCTCCCTCCTCTCTACTCAGATCTCTGGAGAAACTCAGGTCTCTGGAGATTAGAAGATGAGACATCTTCAAATTAAGTGTGTAATTTTATTTCACCTTAGTTTGTCAAAAATGTTGAACTCTGATGGTTTTATGGCTGTGTTTATTATGGTAGATAACAACTTTTGCTGGGTTTAACTGCACAGTACATAGCATTTTCTGGCTGAGGACAGTGGATGACAAGACATAGCAGAAGAAAGCTTTGTAAGAGCTGGCAGAGATGAATACAACCTTCTGTGTATTAAGAAGCAGCGGGAGGACAGCAGTGCTGAAAATGAAGATAGCTCTGTGCATTGTATTACCACTAGTACACATTAGTAAGTATACTATCACTGTGTAGTAATTACAACGTTCTACTGTTTCAAAGATTTTTTTTTGGGTGCAGTTTAGAGAAGCTGATCCCATACACAGTGACAAGACAAAAAAGAAGCAGCAGTGATTCAGGGTCATTTTGAAAGTCCAGGAGATCTCACAGACTCAGGGAAATTAAATTGTACTGAATTCAGTGGTTGTGGCTTACTCTTACATGGGAAATAAATTTCACCCATTTTCTAATTAGAATCTGCTGAAATATGTGCAAACCTGCCAAGCCTCTGTACAAGTTTTGTCAAATACAACCGTGTAACTGCTTGTTTCATTTTTCAAACTCAACCAAGCAAGAACAGGCTGCTTGGAGATTAAATGATTACACGAAGTTTCAGTGGTAAAAAATCAAGGCCCCAAAGCATTTGTAGTTCTGGATGCCTTGGATGCACAAAGGCCTCTACAGGCATCTTTCTCCTCTGTTATCTCACTTTACCACTAAAACTGGCTCCTATCAGGCAGTACCATTTTCTCATGCAAGCAGACCTTTTACTGTCTAAAGAAAAAATTGCCCTCACTGGAGAGACAAAAGAGAGCTTGGTAGCTATGTTTCTTTCTTTCTTTTTTTTTTTTTATTAAATCCACAATTGATATATGGGAAATAATTATTTTATTACTGTGTAGGGATCGTGAATATCTAAATTTCCTAATATTTTTTATTCCATTGCATTTGAACCAATTTTTAGCCTCCTCGCTTTTTCATGTGTGATGCTTTGCCTTTTAGTTAAATATCTTTTTTTCCCAGTAATCTAGAAACCTGTTCTTTAATTTTCCTCATATAAAACAATTTTGTTCCAGTGTAATTCCAAGTTTGATATGGCATTTGATTTATATTTGTGTCACTAATCAGACAAAATTTAACCAATCTGAATCCACCCTACATATTTACTTCTGAAGTTCATACATGAAAACCAGCAAAAAGGCTCTCACTGTCAGCTTTCCACCGTATTCTTTTAAAAATGTTCAGAATGTAAATGAAATTATTTCCAATGTACTTCCAAAGATTATAGAATCATAGAATTAAAGAATAGTTAGGTTTGGAAGGGACCTTAAAGATCATCTAGTTCCAAACCTGCCATGGGCAGAGACATCCCACTAGACCAGGCTGTCCAAGGCCCCATCCAGCCTGGCCTTAAAAACCTCCAGGGATGGGGCATCCATAACCTCCCTTGGTAACCTGTTCCAGTGTCTCACTACTCTCATGGTGACGAAATTGTTCTTAATGTCTAGCGTAAATCTGCCCCCTCCAGTTTACACCCATTCCCCCTTGTCCTATCACCACAAGACTTTATGAACTCTCCAGCTTTCCTGTAGGCTCCTTTCAGGTACTGGAAGGTCACTATAAGACCTCCTTAGAGCCTTCTCTTCTCTAGGCTGAACAAGCCCAACTCTCTCAGCCTGTCCTCATAGCAGAGGTGTAACAGCCCTCGGATCATCTTTGTAGCCCTCCTCTGTACCCGTTCCAACAGGCCAATGAATTAGTTATAAAGATACTAACATGGAAGAAGTGTTATATTAATGAAATACTATTAAGTAGTCCTGAAATCCATAGGTACTACTATACAAGGATTGACATTGTCACTTACAGTTCTCTGACACCTATAAAAAAGTATGACATTTTTAGAGCTGAAATCAATATTATCTTAAGATCTTCATATTTTTCTACTATTGCAATATGTACTTTGACAGACCTAACAATTTTAGCCTGTTGTTTCAAGTTGTTAAAAAAACCCAACCTGCTGAACTCTGAAATATTAATTCAGACCAAAGAAACAATATGGTTATCTCAGAAGTGGTGTTAGGAATCATGAGATCATTACTATGCAGAAGGGCTTAATGAAATACTAGGCTGAGGACAAGTACATGTTGTGCATAGTGAGCTACAGTATAAGTACTTGTAGTCAGCAGTGTTTTTATATGCTTTAAGACTACAGAATAATTAAAAAGAAGCTTAGAAGAATTGGGAAATTACTATAAAGCGTGCTGAGTCATCTTACTCAGTTTGATTCAAATCTAGCCCAGGTAGATATTTTCAAATAGGTTTACTTCTGTGAAGTGGTAAAGTATCAATTTAAAATGCATATCTAGTCCTTGTATTCCCACTTGGATTCCAATATAAAATAAAATAGCCAAATCTATGTGATCTGAATTTCTCTGCAGTCAATAGAAAGAACCTAGCTGAAAGACAATGGTAAGTTTTCCTAAAGGATGCTGAAAAAGTGCTTAGGGAAGCTAGATAAGATGTTGAGTAGGAAACCAGATGCAGACTGATGTTAAGGAAACACAGAGGCAGAAGTAGAAGTGTGGGCCATCTCTTTATAGTCCTTATACTCTATTCAAGTATTGGTGTGGATTAATTATTCTGCATCGACTGTTTCAGGCTCTTTCACTATAATTTATTGCGCTGTTGATGAGGCTGACAGGTGTCATCAAAGAGAGAATTAGAATCAGATCTGAAGATGTACAGCATACATGTAGCATTAAAATTTGGGGCAGTAAAACAAGAGTCAGATTACTGAAGCCACACCAATACACACCCAGTAGGATGTGCACAAAGCTTGTGTGCAGCAATGTCTATTGTAACATTGCTGAATATTTATAGTGAGGACATTTTTATCATTATTGTGACTCATTTCATTCATATATGTGGCTTTTACCAATTTTATGGGACCGCACAACTGCAAGTTCCATCAAATGACACAGGAAAAAATTTGTCATAGTTTTTGATGCTCATGAGTGGCAAGAGCTACTTTTGCCTGAGCTATACTTACCCCACAGACTTTGAAAAACACCTTCAGTTCCTGCCTGAAAGGTTCTATTCATTTTTAAAATGAAAAAACCATTTGTCACAGGAACATGGAATGTGACTCTGATAAACTTTAGTTCATAAAAAGTTCATTCATGTCCTTGCAGGTGATGATGGTTATTAGAATGCCTAAGGCTATCCTCAGATTTGATAAATCAAAGATTTTTTCACTTTTAATGCAGTCATTAATTTAACGGTAGGTGAAATTGCTCTCTTTTTGTGGTGTGATATCATGTTACTCACCATAGATCCCAGGTTATTTCTATTAAAAAATATAAAACATAAAATATAAAAAAAAATTGATTAAAACTAATTTGATTATCCACTACTGCCATCTAAGTACATCTAAGTAGACAAATATTAGGATCTAACTTATATTGAATGCAGAATGAATTAGAGATGTTTTGTATATTTGCTACTACCAGCATGTGAGAATTATTTGAACTATTTCTAAGAAACTAGATGCATAGTTTCTCCTGTTCTAGAAGTGATAATTTTTTTTTTATTTTCCCTACACTGTGCCTCAGAAATAATTTTGAACAGTGAGACTACTCAGGAATTCTGGTTTTAACTAGCTTAAGCTTTTAAAATTAAAAGAACAAGAATGTGAACAACACCATAAAAAATATGTTTCAATATTTTCAGGAGAAAATATTACACTTTTCCAAATTTTACTTGCTTAGGGGACATTTGCAAAATGGAAAAAGTTAGTACTTTGACATATCCAGTGCAGGTGATAGGGGTTCAAAACCTTGATTCAAAAATGAAAAATAAGCTTTTACAAACTTCAATTCTGACATTCAAAGTCTTATGGAAACAGAATAAAAAGAAATTTTGTCACCTAAATTGATAATAAAACTAAAATATCAAACATGCTGACATTAGCAAACATTTAAAGTGCTGTTCTTGCCTCTTGTGAGCCATTGCTAAGATATGACAGTGTCCAACACTTTAGCAAATTGCAGCTTCCTAAGAACAATTCAAAGCCATTTGATATGATTCAGTGCATAACTTTGGGTAAATGTATCGCTCTTATTGAGTTTTCAGAAGCAGACACCAAGAAATAATATTCTGACACCATGGTAGACTTTTTTTAGCTAGTATGAAGGAAAGTACCTTATGTACTGCAAAAGAAACTGTAACATTTCAAACCGGCTAAGGTAGTAATCCATAGATGAGCAGCCTGTCACCTTTTTACATGGTGAGACACTGGCACAGGTTGCCCAGGGAAGCTGTGGCTGCCCCATCCCTGGAGGTGTTCAAGGCCAGGTTGAATGAGGCAGCCTGGTCTGGTGGGAGGTGTCCCTGCCTATGGCAGGCGGGTTGGAATTAGATGACCTTCAATGTCTCTTCCAACTAAAACCATTCTATAATTCTTTCTTCTTTCTTTAAGGCATGGGTGGACGAGGTGCTGAGGGGCATGGTTTAATGTTTGATAGGAATGGTTGGACTCAATGATCCGGTGGGTCTCTTCCAATCTGGCTATTCTGTGATTCTATGATAATTCTATGATTCTATGTTGACTACGTGGCACACAATGCTGATAGAGGACTACCTGTATATATAAGAATATATACCCTTATATACAAACCCATCTAATTTATGATTTCATAATCACCTGAATAAGAAGACCCATTATTTTGCTAATCTTATATGTAACAGAAGTTCATACAACATGTATACCACCAGCCTGTATAATATACATAAGGTATATAAAAGTGTGCAACTTTACAGTTTTGAAATGATGGTGCTATTAGGTGGTAACAAGTAATTTTCCAGGTGTTACACTATTCCTAAAACTCTTATGATTAACTTTTGTTTCCTTTGATTTAAAGCTCTTTCCTCTTAGACACAAATATTTTAATTTGGCATTTTATGGAAGATAAGGTGGTTAACAAATAAATCATATTATTTAATGCTATTTGGTATTGTGTTTTCCAGTGCAGAGTTGTAAAAGCTTTATTCTCTTTTTAATGCTTCCATTAAAATTAATGTAAAGACTCCCCAGTACTAGAGAGAGACATAAAAACCTGGACCCAGTCCAACAAGGGCCACCAGACCAATTATGGATAGGAACATGGGACGTCTAAGGAGAGGCTGAGGGAGAAGGGTGGTTCAGTATTAATTAACCATACATTATAATTATTATGACTGGAAAAGACTTTTAAGTTCATTGAGTCCAAGTGTCAGCCCATCAACGTGATGTCTACTAAGCCATGTTCTGAATTGCATGGATCCCACCTAACCCCATAGACTTGTGGTGTGGCAGATGTTTAACTGCTTTTACCCAGATTATGGGGCTTTAGTCTGCTATCTGACCCTCTCTTCCATCTCATTGTGCTGAGTACTCTGGGAATAACTGGTTTGACTGTTAGGACTGATGCAAAGAAGGCATATATTACCTCAGTCTTTACTTCATCCTTAATGTCAGTGATCTTCCTCCCTCACCCCACACCCAATAAAGGATAGGGATTCTCCTTGGTTCACTTTTTGTTGTTTGTACTTGTAAAAACATTTTATCTTATGTTTTACAACAGTGGCCAGATTGAGTTCTAGCTGGGCTTTTGCCTTTCGCCTTTCTAATTTTTCTCTCTTCATGACTTAATGAGATCCCTATTGCCTGCCCATTCTTCCAAAAGTGGTAAACTCTCCTTTTTCTCCTCAGTCCCAGTAAAATCTCCCTTTTCAGCCAGGCCTGTTGTCTTCCCTGCTGGCTCATCTTACAGCACACGGGGATGGCCTGCTCCTGCGTCTTCAAAACTTACTTCTTGAAGAACGTAGAGCCTTCCTAGATTCCTTCACCCTTCAGGACTGTCACCCGAGAGACTCTTTCAACCAGTGTCCTGAACAGGCCAAAGTCTGCCCTCTGGAAGTCCATGGCAGTGGTTTTGCTTACCAAGAATCAAGAAGTCGTGTTACTTCATCAGGAGTTGAGAACTCTATAATTTCATGGTCACTGAACCCAAGACAGCCTCCATCCATCACATCTCCCGCCAGTCCTTCTCCATCTGTAAACAGTGGGTTGAGTGAAGCACCTCCACTGGCAGGCTCACTTACCAGCTATGTCAGGAAGTTGTCTCATGTCCCACACACTCCAGAATCCTCCTAGATGTAGAAGGTTTGTGGGGATCTTAATGCTGCCTGTAACAACTTAATGGGAAGGCCTAAGGAAGAGTTCTCTCAGAGGTCCGCAGCAGAGGGACAAGTGGCAACAAACACAAGTTGGAACGCAGAAAATTTGACCAGATGTAAGAAATTATTATTTTTTTTTTTATAACCATGAGAATGGTCAAACACTGTGTCAGGTGCCCAGAGATGAGGCTAAAAATCCATCCTTGAAATCTGACTGAAAAAAAAGCACCTGAACAATGTCATTTGATTGACCCTCCTTTGAGAAGGTGGTTGCACAAGGTGACCTTCCAACCTAAATGATTTTGTGATCCAAAGTGTCTTTCCTTGAAGACTTAGAAATGTTGCTGCAGTTCTTGAACAAGCAAGCAAAATTCATCCATACAACTAAACAAATGCTTTCCTCTGCACAGTTACAGAATGGATTATCTTCCTGCAGCACGAATACCTATGGGATATCCCTCAAAATCCTACTAGAATATCCTGGGGAACACAGTAGTAGTAAGAGCATAGCAACTCAAATCCGACTTGTATGCTACTCTGCAGGGGAAACGTATTTCCAGGAACCAAAAATAGATTTTTTAACTTACGTACTTTCTGCCTTGATAGATGTATCTCCTTCAGTGAGATGGGGAAGGAAAAGGTTGCACTGACATTTCAAAAATATTGTCCCTAAAGATTTTTTAGACATTTTTAATGATGCAGCTACTAGACCTCTTCTCTATCTGCCAATGAAATATCACAAGTAACTGGGAGCAAAACAATGAAAGTTTTCAAAAATTTAGGAAATTTATTTAAATATATTCTCTGCCTCTTGCATTCATTCCATTTGGAACATATCATCACTGTGTTTAGGTTTGCATAGTTTATTTGCAAACATTTCATCCTAGCTAGCTAAAATGTCACTTAAGAAAATCTCTTCAGTATCCAGCCATATATCAAAAGACCCTCCAATTTCCAGCCAGGATTAAGATGAGACACTAGGAGCAATGATTTTTAATAAGTATAGCTTGAGAGGAGAACAGAACTAGAGTGTAGCTCGAGAACTAGAATAGAACTCTGTAGACTGAATCAATGATTGAAAACTTTATTTAAGAAATTGACACAGAGTAGATTTACCATTCTAACTGCAGTGTCTGTGTCAGTTTCTTAAATTAAGTTTTCAGGAGCTGATTTAGCTCAGGCAAATGCAGAAACGTGGCTGAAGTATCTCTTGGGGCTGCTTATACTAAATTTTTTGTTTGTGTTTAGTGCTAATGCAGAATTAGAGGAACTCCACTGTCAAAATGTTAGAAGATCGATGCTCTTATTACTTTGAATTGGAAAGCTGGTATACACAATAGAACAGTTGTGAGGGGAAGAATGATACAAACAGCTTCTCTTGAATTTCCTGGTGCTTAAGAATATTGCAAAACACTGTGAATTCAAAGAAGTAGAGGTAATTTTTTTTACTCAAAGAATAAAGATAGCATATAGGTTTATTAAATATAGACTGAGTAAAAATATTTTCAATGAAATGTATATCTGCCCAGTGGAAAAATATGTACACCTCCATAAATTAATTTTTGTAGTATCTGTATAATCACTTGACTATGAAGTGCAAGCAATATGTCACTCATTCTGTATTTAATCTTTTGTTTACATGGAGACATAGCTTTTGCCTCAACATCACTGATTTTTTTTTCTTTCTTGTACAAAAGCATTGAAATATTGAAGCTACCCTGAATTCCTAGTAATACAACAGTTTTCTAGGTAGCACATAAGTTCAACGCTAACTGGAAACTGATTTTCCCAGAGAAGGTTGCACGAAGCCCTATATGCTTCCAATCTAAAAGAAATGCTTTCATTTAATCTGAAAGGGTGATCTATAATGTATTACATTTAAGGAATAAATCTCCTAAGGAAGAAAAGGATCTAATCTCAAAAATGAATGGCAGAGTTAAACATGAAAGTAAAGATCATGTAGTTTAGTCCTCAAGAGTTAATAAATTACAGACTCCTTGGTTCTGCCCTAGTGTACCTCAGTACTACAATACAGTATTAATTACACACCATTTTATCACCTGAGTGCATAACATCTTGTAGATCTTCATCCTTAAGATACCTTCACACATTTTCCAGTCTGATAACCTCTAGAGACTAACACCTGAACCCTAGATAACTTCAGAATTGCATTTTTTTGTACTGTCAATAGTTCCACTACCTTAATGGGACTCTCACAGTATGTGATATTGTTTGTTGGACTGAGCCCAGACCTTCAGATAAACACTTTCTGAGGTGTATACTGAACCCATTAATATATATTTCCATATTGATGTTAACATGGGTATCCTTTTCATGCTGGGTATGTATTTTCCTGCTGATTTTGGTAAATATACTCTGATTCCTTAGCAGCCTGAGGAGAATGTCATATGAGATGAAGGGTAATGTTGTCAAAACCAAGACATCTTGCATTTCTGTTCTGACCCACCCATAAAGCATTCTGCAGAAAGGGCTGCTGTATCCACAGAGGAGTTTCAATAGTTCATGGTCATAACAAAAAGAAGTATCTACTGATTTTATGCTGCAGTCTGTTGTGTGTCTAATACTGTTGCCTTCTGATTAATTACATGAATGATTACATAGAGAAAAGACTTAATAAGTGTATACTAAGAGATTGTAGGTACATCTGAGAATAGGAATAGTATTCAAAATAATCTTGAGAAATTTGAGGTTTATCCTGGAAAGTTCTCTTCAGCAAGTATAAGTACAACACTCAGACTGAAATAACTAAATGTACAAACACAGGATAGGTAATAGTAGCTGGAGCAACGCTCTCTCACAAGGGAATGGAAGGTTGCCATGATTCACAAACTGAATAGAAGTCAACGCTGTTGTGTGGCTACAGAGAAGGAGTCATCCTTCGAGATTGTATAAATAGAAGGGGCAGTCTGCAGCCCTGATGCAGTTCATGTTAGCTTAGTATCAGCAGGGCTTCAACTCAAAAGACTTCAAGAAAAACTGTGAACTGACTGGAGAGGAGCCAGAAAGGAACAATCAGAATGAGCAGACATCTGAAAACGGATCTATGAAGAAAGACCTGGGGTTTTCTACTTCAGAAGAGAGAAGATTGAGAGCAGAACTGATGAAAAAAACTGAGTAACCTGTTTCACTGCCTCTAATGGAGAGATATCTGTCATTGGCCCAGAAACTAGACTACATTGCAAAGAGGATACAAATCACATCTAGGGGGAAAAAAGTTTCTGAAGCCAAAGGAGAGAAAATCACTGGAAAGAACTGTCTTGGGAGTCTCTGTGATCTATTGTTGCTGGTATTTAAGAACAAGTTAGACAAACTTCTGTCATGTATTCATATATATTTAGGCTGGGGACATGGATTAGTTAACCTATCGAGTCATTCAGAAATGCAAATCTATGAATCTAATGACTGAAAGCATAGTTCTGGGAATACATGACATTTACAAATAAGTAACATTTATCATCAGTCATTCAACTAAGATTTGATATATTTAATATAGTAATTGGTAGTACCAAACATGTAAAGCATAAACATAAGTGAATTTAAATATAATATTTTTCCCTGGAGTTTTTTTTAACAAATATGAGCAATTTTAATGGAAGAAAAGGAAGTCTTGTTAACAGAATTAAGTGAATTACTGTGAGGTGTAGTCACTATGAGGGGAATCACACCTGATAATGTCCTTGATTGCAAGTCCATTGGCTTTAAAGCATTCAATTCAACTCCATGTACTTAAGAAATAAAATCAGAACGATAGATACTGTACAATACATATAAATCAGAGAAAAAAAAGTAAGGTTATATATTATATAAATATTATATGTAATATATATTATATATGTGTAAATATTATATATATATAATATAAATAATTTTAAATGTATATAACACCTGTGAGCAACCTGTATGATTCCTGCAGTTAGATGTGCTAAGATAGCACTCAAATAGTGATACCTGGTAATAGAACCAGTATTTGATAAGTTGAAAATTCCCTCATGGATTAAAAATAAATATTTTAGTTAAATATGTAATGTGGAATTTTCACAGGAAGCATACTAATATTCTGCTTGAAAACTAAGAAGATGATTTGCTTTGACATTCTTGAGCTCTTTGGAAACTTGGCATTAACTAGCTATGAACTCATGCATCTTGAGAAGTTTAATGTTTTATTCAGAAGATTAAAGTATGATATCACTTGATTTTGAATCTTTAAATTTAAATCTGCTTGTAAACAAAGTAATCCTTGATGTCTTCTGGATGTTGTAAAGGTAAGCCTACCTGTAATTAGTTTTGTCTGTAGTTAGTGAGACAGGTAATCATGTGTATAAGTTCTGCCTTCTCTGTAGAATCTGGAAGTAACTTTCTTAGTTTTCTTTTTCAGATAACGATTTTCATGTCTGCTAAATTCTAATTCCCTACTCAGTAGTATTCCGCTTCTTAGCTGCCATCATATCTGTTGTGATCTTTTTCTAGATTAAGTCCAGTTTCTACTTAACATCCCTTGCTACTGGCTTTAATTATCAGCCCATATTCATGTAACACCCCTATGGACTTATTTGACCCAGCATCTCTCAATCCCTGCACAGAATTCATATGCTTTTGAAATATTGGCAGGTAAGTCTCCTTTTACTAGCTTCAAACTAGTTATTAGTCATTGGACTAAGATACAATACGTCCTCCTAATAATAAGGAGATCAAAGTTTATGATCCCTGTTCTGTGTGCAAGTGCCATGCTCTGTTCAATAACTCTCTAAGTTGGTCATGAGCGGCAATGTTTGCTCAGTAGTGATAAACATGTTCACTGGATATCTGGATGGAATTCTGTGAAATGATATGTCTAATATTACCACTGAATGATAAATAATATTTTACACTTCCTATTAAAATCCAGTTATTACTTTCTTAGAGGTGTATTATTCCTCTGATACAGAGCAGACAAGTTTGACTAAACATGGAAGTGATCTATAACAAGATAGAATTAAATCTTTGATAAAACCTGAATGGAAGATTGTAAACTTTTTGATCAGATTAGACAGCAAGTCTTAGCACTGCGGAGTTACTTATTGGGTATATTTTATAATGTTAGTGCTTAATATATTTATCGTGTTGTGCACACTGTTATACCATTCACACCAAAACCATGGATTGCAGAAATAAGATATAAAGTGGACACTGCACGTTAGTAGAAAATAGCATGAAGTTCTTTAAGCTGCCATCTTTACATTGCATAATATAACTGAAAATCTACTTGGATCTATCTCTACAACATTAAAACCAAACGTCTTTAGGAGAAACACTCAGAATGGAACCAATGCAGAGATACATGCATAAAAATATATATCACTGCTTACGTACACATGTATAAGCACATATAAACATACCTGCACTCACCTTCTCTCTATATGTAAGGAAGACAATGAGTGAAATCAGTAGATGACAACCCCTGTTGTATGTCAATAATCTCTTTATTTATCTGATGTCTAAGTCAGTCAGAAATCTATTTCAAATTCACCTGTCATGATAATTAAGTTCTTTCCTTAGACAGTGTGCAGAAGAGTATAAAGCTTACTGAAAATACTTATTAGCAAACTCCCTGATATGTAAAATGTTGTTCGAATCATCACAATTGCATTAGTAAAAAGAGAACGGTCTAATTTTTTGGGAAATCTCTTTAAAATAAGACTTTTGTTTCTGATTCACTCTGTTTAGTAGTATTTGATTACAGGCATATACATTGACCTGGAAAGCTGATGGTGTGATACAGTGACATTGAAATCTGACCAAGAAGAGGAAAGTAGTAGTTCATACTGGTATATATGTTGCACATGCAATATGTACACTGAAAACAAAGAGTAGAAGGACCAGTCACCTCTACATAGAAGAATTATGAATGAGGAAAAATATCACTGGTATACAATGTTTGTTTCAATAAATCTGATAAATTTAGAGCAAAATCTTTACCATTCAACCTCTTTTCAACACCATTAACACTATATGCATAAACAAGGTTTATTTTCAGAAATATATATCTTGTAGATTCCCATGTACAATCAGGAAATTGTACATTAAAAAATAAGTGACTTGTAATTCTATTTGAACTGATCCAGATCCTGAGTTTTCTTAGATAAAAATACTGCAATTGGTCTAATGAATATTTAGTTTTCTAGTCTCTACTGGAATCCCATCTATCTTCTAGTCATTACAATAATTATTTTACAAACTGACATATGAGTTATTTCAGTGTGTGCTTTGTATAAAGGCTCACATTAACTGAACCACCCAAAGAGGAAAAAATTGTCTTGTGGCATTGAAATTCAGTGTGAGTTTGCATTGTAGATGTATGTGTCTTGGTTAGTTACAGTTCTATGATTCTGTGATAGTTTTACAAAACAGTTTAATTGAGAAGGTGCACAAAATAACTCAATCACTTGCTTAGAAGCTCTGGATGGACTTGCACAGTAAAATACGTACTGCTATGACTATATGACTGTAGTATTTAAGCTAAATAAAAATAAGGCTGTCATAGTTCAGACTACGTAAAATGCCATCTCACATCTTCCCTGCAATTAAAATTATAGTTTAGGGTCATACTTAATTCTATGTTTCCTTTGCTCTGGCATGTTGTATAATACTATGCTTTTCCTGGTAAAAAGGGTGGCTGAAACAGCTTGAATATGTATTTGAGCCAATATGCTTGGTAAGGAGAGAAGAAAATGCCTATTGTCTTGCCATTTCTCTTTCATTTTCCTCCCTGTTTGATCGCCATCCACTGAGGCAGAGGTAGTGGATTTTGAAAAGCATAAAATAACTACATCAGAAACACCTAGTGGACAAAAAGGAAAAAAAATCAACCGGTGAGCATTAAGTTAACCCTTTGCACCTTTTGTGAAGATAGGTGTGAGAAACAACTTTGCTGAAAATAGTAGGATGCAAACTTTAAGTCATAAAGCTCCATAAAGCTTATGGACAATGAAGAATGAATTGTAGTAGTGTAACAAACTTGGTTCTAGGTTTTCCAAATATGCAACACCTCAACATCTCAAGTATTTTTTGATGGATGTAGGTTGTGAATAGTCTTATGTGTTTACCATACAAACTTCTGTAAATATCTGCTAGACTTTCTTCATTGTTCTTCAGCTATGAAGATAAAAGCTATACTGCACACATAGTTGCAGAAAAGTCCTTGAACATTTTCACACAGGCCAGTGTATATATATATGGGGTTTTTTTTCATTTTTTAAATTCCAAACTCTGGTACATCAAGATCATAAAGCACATTGCTACTGTTGCTACTATTTTTAAACATTTTTTTGATTCCTCTGGCAGGTCGTTTCTAGTGTTCTTTTGTGGGATTTAAACTAGATCATTCTGGCTTCAAGAAGTTCTGCTCATTTATTTTTACTCACTAGAAAACACTCCAAGCTTTTGAGCCATTGTTCTCATTAGAAACTAATACATTTGACTTGAACATATACAATGCTAAAAGGTTTAGCTTGCTGTGACTTGACCTGGCTTATTCTGACAGCTGTATTTTTAAAGCCTGCTAATGCTACATCAGTATTTATTTCAGGAATTCATGTAATAGTTTTTTCTTTAGGCACAATTCTATGAAACATGTGAAATTAATCTGAGATAATGTAAATCACAACAGAGAGAGAGAATATTCCCTTATTTTTGAGCAGTATCAAGAAAACCAGTGGGTTTTCTAATATATAGGACAAAATAAAATCTTTTATTTCTGCCCATTTTTCTGTATTTCACAGAGGGTGCACATTCTAGACAAGATAATACAGTGCAAAAGGGCTGAGCTGGCATGTGTTGCTATGACTTCTTTATGCTTTTAGTCAGTACATGGTATCATTCCTTCATATACCATTAGTGCTCCTTGATGTCATTGCTGTGCTTCTTGAACCTGTAATGCTTTTTGTCCTAATGTTTTCCAAGGGCTGAGTTTCAAGAGGGGCACTTAATAAAGAATTTTATTTCTACTTGCCTTAAAACTTTGGGAATTTTGTGTTTTTCTAAGTTATGTTTTACTTTTTTTAAAAATGAAAACTAAAAATGCTCATCTCCAAGCACCTGAAAACCTTCAAAAATACCTTAGAACTCAATCAACTGAATGTAGTCCATTATGACCTGATGAAATGCATCTCAGAGTCCTAAGGGAACTGGCAAATGTGGTTGTCAAGCCACTCTTCATGATATTTGAAAAGTCATGGCAATCAGAAGTGACTGGAAGAAGGGTAATGTTGTGTCGATTTTTAAAAAGAGTAGAAAAGGTGACCCCAGGAACTACCGACCTGTCAGCCCCACCTCTGTGCCTGGGAAGATCATGGAACAGATCCCCCTAGAAGCTATGCACACGGAGGACATGGAGGTGATTAATGGCAGCCAGCACAGCTTCACCAGGGGCAAGCCCTGTCTGACCAACCTAGTGACTTTCTGTGATGGGGTAACCACAGCAGTGGACATGGGAAAATCAACAGATGTGATCTCTCTGGACTTCTGTAAAGCCTTTGACATGGTCCCCCACAACATCCTTCTCTCTAAATTGGAGAGGTATGGATTTGATGGGTGGATTGTTCGATGGATAATAAACCGCTTGGATGGTTGTATTCAGAGAGTAGCGGTCAATGGCTTGAAGTCCAGACGGAGATCCGTGACAAGTGGTGTCCCTCAGGGGCCCGTACTGGGACTGGTGTTGTTTAAAATTTTCACTGATGATATAGACAGTGCTATGGAGTGCACCCTTAGGAAGTTTGCAGATGACACCAAGCTAAGTGGTCCAGTCGTCACACCAGAAAGACAGGATTATTAGAGCACCTCAGAGAAAGTCTCTAGAGTATTAACATCACTTGTGAAAATGAGACCTTTGCCAGCAGGTCAAACAACTGGTTATTCCTATGATGGGCAACTACGACTTTCACATTCTACTTTAAAGAAATGTCATCAATTTTTGTTTTGTACAATATTTTTATGTCATGTTGGTGATTAGATCTATCCACCAAGTAATTTCCTTTTCAATATTTGTGAAGGTACCTTATCTGAAAATACAGTCTAGAAAAGTCCTGTTGTATTGCTTTTACTCACCACTGTATCCAAAGGAAGAAATCTTTTTTCTATTGTTTGTTTGTTTGTTTGTTTTTACATGTTTAATGATGACACAAAAAATATGGAAAAGCTTCTAAAAGAGAAAATGCATTGCAAATTAAATATCTCCTCCCTTTTCTCTAATTTTTGGTGAGAAGTCAACAGATTGGTGCCTGTGTAAAGCAGTTAATTTGAATTTCTTGCAGTCTGACTCTATATGCAAACTACATAGTATTTACATCTCTTTGTTGACATTACAGTTCCCTAATATGCCTGTTGTCTGGGACACTGCAGGAATATTGGTATTTTCACATCTACTGCAGAGAAGAGTATATGAATCCACAACTTCATCCATTTTTACATAGTGGTGTTGTGTCTGAATAAATCAAGAGATTGTACGTAGGTTCACAGTTTCCTGTCTCTGTAGAAGAACATTCTTATCACATTTTTCTTTCTGGGGAAGTGAGAATTGCCCAAGATTTCCATTGCATTAAAATTCCTATGTCCATTTTGTTTGACATTTAAATCTGTTGGCAAATCTGGATCCAAGAGACTTTGACTGATGAAGTTTGTGGCAAAGCATGGATGACAACCAGCCTCTGAGATCCCAACTTGCTGATTTTAGCATTTGATGGGCTTTACACCCAAACCAGACTTCCTAGGAACAATCTCTAGTTTTGTAAATATGTAAGTTGTACTTTACTACTACCTACAGAAGGATGATTCAAAGAGGTCACCACGCCCATGTGGAAAATCAAACTCAGTGTTTATCGAAAGAGAATTACTCTTTTTCATTTCAAGAGAATAACAACTGAGATAGTTTCTGGGTTTCTTTCAGAGTTGCAGGTCATATCTTCAGTAGTTTTTTCTTTTTCTGTCAATAAATCCACTGCAATGACACTGTGTGCTTATTTAAAAATTCTAAAAGCACGTATTTCTAAAATGAATGTCATATTCTGCTCAGAGATGCCAGATACATTTCCCAGTGACTCTCATTGAGATCTGAACACACGTAGCTAAAGGGATTATTTGATTTTAAGAACACATAGATGAAGGATATGTTACAGATCTGATCACACCTGTATGTTCTAGCTAGCTATGATTGACACTGATGAAATTGCTGGAGGCTTCTGTTTCATATATACTTTCAGAAAGGTCTTGCTGGAGGCTTCTGTTTCATATATACTTTCAGAAAGGTCTTTCTGGTTCACCATGTAAAGCTGAAGTTGAACAACAAATTTCATGTGAAATAGAAGGGAAAATGATTTTCAAAGTCTTAAATTGTATCAATTAATATCAGACTGAAATGTATTTAGAAGTCATTTAGGTGCATTTTAATGAATTGAAACCTACACTGCTTGTTTCTTCTGTATTCGGATGGGTTCTGCATTCTCCTGGTTTTGCTCTCATCATCACACTGCACAGATAACAGCATCCTGTTTAATTGCTAATTATTCTCTGCAATTCTGTTTAGACAGTTTAATTATTTTGTTTAGTGATTTAATATCAACATTCGACTCCTTATATTTTTAAAGCACTTTAGAGTTAATTAATAGCATGAGGTTTGTAGTGGCAGTAGTAAAATCATTACAGGTGAAGAAACTGAGACAAGATAGTGGCTTGAGTTTGCCAAACTAGGAGTAGTTATTCTTTAAAAATCTTTTTTTTTGACATTAAGTTAAACTGCCTCTCTCCGTTATTTTGCTTAATGAAGATACAAGATTAGACTTTGTTTTAGTTAATTGTAGTCCAGAAATTCCCTTCAGAAGATAAAGACATAAACAATTAATGTATTTCATATATTAAAAATTCATAAAAATGAACAAGGAGTAGATCTAAAATGTAGTTTAGGCAATTAGAAGCCATTTTTTCATAAGTCTGATGGGGTTGGGAATTAAAGATTTATTGCAATTTCTGTCAACTTCTATGAATCTGTAAATGAAATTCTTTTAGAAAAATATATTCTGCACAGAAAGTTTTGACTTCTTTCTAAATCCTTACCTCTGAGGATGTCAGTGAATACAAACGTATTTAATGTTGTACATTTCTAGATCATTGTTACTAATGTCTAGATAGCCACAAGAGTTACTGAATTGTCCTTTGCATTATTTCCATGAATACTCTAGGAATTAGCTGTCCTTCAAGGGGGAATATAGTCTCTGAATTTATTCCAACTTTTTCTGAATTTTTTTTCTACAAAAAATCCCTCCTTAAAAAACAAAAACATGAACAAAACCACACATACTGTACTATCTTTCATATGTTTGTGATTTGCCCTACTTACATCCACGCCAGCCAACCCCATTTCATTTTAAGCTGTTAAGTGACTTGGAAAATATATATCATTGCAAGTATACGTAATTGTTGTAAGCTCTTCTGTATGGTATGCAGCAAGATGCTGCATCAATAGCACTTTATATGTAGTTCAGAAAAAGGCATGTGGCTACATCAAGACTGTTTTATCCTCCATGGAGGCTGGCTGAAGTTGTGCCCATCTACAAGAAGGGTCACAGGGAGGATCCAGGGAACTACAGGCCTGTCAGTCTGACCTCAGTGCCAGGGAAAGTCATGGAACAGGTGATCCTGAGTGCTATCATGAAGCACATGCAAGAGAACCAGGTGATCAGGCCCAGTCAACACGGGTTCACAAAAGGCAGGTCTTGCCAGACTAACCTGATCACCTTCTATGACAAAGTGATTCAGCCTCTGGCCTGGACAGGCGCACACTCTCCTGGGTGGAAAACTGGTTGGATGGCTGGGTCCAGAGAGTGGTGGGAAATGGAGTTAAATCCAGCTGGAGGCCAGTGACAAGTGGGGTTCCCCAGGGCTCAGTGCTGGGTCCAGCCCTGTTCAATGTCTTTATCAATGACCTGGATGAAAGCATCGAGTGCTCCCTTAGCAAGTTTGCAGACGACACTAAGCTGGGTGGAAGTGTGGATCTGCTGGAGGGTCGGGAGGCTCTGCAAAGGGATCTGAACAGGCTGGACCACTGGGCAGAGTCCAATGGCATGAGGTTTAACAAGGCCAAATGTCGGGTCTTGCACTTGGGGCACAACAACCCTGTGCAGTGCTACAGACTAGGAGAAGTCTGGCTAGAAAGCTGCCTGGAGGAGAGGGACCTGGGGGTGTTGGTTGACAGTGACTGAACATGAGCCATCAGTGTGCCCAGGTGGCCAAGAAGGCCAATGGCATCCTGGCTTGTATCCAAAACGGCATGACCAGCAGGTCCAGGGAGGTTATTCTCCCTCTGTACTTGGCACTGGTGAGACCGCTCCTCGAGTACTGTGTCCAGTTCTGGGCCCCTCACCACAAGAAGGATGTTGAGGCTCTGGAGCGAGTCCAGAGAAGAGCAACAAAGCTGGTGAAGGGGCTGGAGAACAGGCTTTCTGAGGAGCGGCTAAGAGAGCTGGGGTTGTTTAGCCTTGAGAAGAGGAGGCTGAGGCGAGACCTCATTGCTCTCTACAACTACCTAAGGGGAGGTTGTAGAGAGGAGGGTGCTGTCCTCTTGTCCCAAGTGACAGGGGACAGGATGAGAGGGAATGGCCACAAGCTCCACCAGAGGAGATTCAGGCTGGACATTAGGAAAAAAATGACCTTTTCACAGAAAGGGTCATTGGGCACTGGAACAAGCTGCCCAGGGAGGTGGCTGATTCACCTTCCCTGGAGGTGTTTAAGGCACGGGTTGACGAGGTGTTGAGGGGCATGGTTTAGTGTAGGAATGGTTGGACTCGATGATCCAGTAGGTCTCTTCCAGCCTGGTTATTCTATGATTCTATGTTGTTTATAAAGTAACAAATAACATCTCAATTTAATATACTGTCAATTTGTGGCTACAAGTGTCAGTTGTTAGCCCGCAGCCTCTAGCCCCCAAATTCATCTTCCAGCAAGCAAACCACAACAATGAGTACTGCAAAGGGATATCTAATAAAAACTTCCTCTTCTGGTTGTAGCATCACCACCATAAGCAATTCCCACATCTCCTTTGTGAGCAGTTCTGGTCCACTGACAGCACTGAATACCAAATGAATTGTGTTTGCACCTGGCTTAAACTGAACATATAAAAACCCTCCCTATGAAGGCAATGTTAACAATGATCAATGTTTTACCATTCCAGATCAATTACTAGCTATATGTATAGGGCAAATTGAACAGCCCTATGAAAATGTAAACTATTCATGTAACCTCCAAATGGCACACAGTTTTCTCAATTGCATACCACCACAGTAGCCTAAAAATGATTTAGATAACAGCAGTGAAAACTTCATGTGAAGCTGCAAGAAAAAACTCCATAAATAATGTTAAGAAGGAATTCCAAGTTTGAGACTTGTTTTTTGGTTGGTGTTTTTTTTTTTCTTTTTAATTTCTTTTGTATTACTAATCATTCCTTACAAAGGAATGGATTTTTTTAATGAAATACACCTCATAGTTCTTATTTTGGCATGCATGGATATTGCCAGACATCTGCTGCTGAATCTTTATATGATAAAAAAATCTTCTGCATTTTTTTAGAATTATATGAATTTTGCTGACAAATATAAGGAGATTAAAAGAAACCTAGCTTCTGACAACTTTAAGAGGTCTTCCAAGTTTCCAAATTACAGTAGTGCAACCATGAAGTCTAAGTGAAAAGTTCTAAATTCATAAGGTTTTCCTCTGGTATATTAATCTATTCTGCAGATCTTTTTCTTCTGTTATAGAAATCCAATTTTATGGGTGGATTCATGGAATTATGGCTGAATTGCTGGAATTTACAGGAACTCATGATTACTTATGAAATTAGTGCTGGATGCCCACTCCAGGAAGTTGTTCCTCACATAGACACACTGTTTATTTCTGTGTTACCAGCATGCATGCCTATCACCTTTCTGGTTCACAACTCATTCTATAAAAGTACTGTGGAGTCCAGAGTTTTGATGCTAGGTGTGTCATCAGTTGTATTGCAGAGGTTAAGCATATGATAGAGCTAACAACCTTCCATTCCTTTTGGTAACAGAGTAAGTACTGACAAATATCAACATATATGATAATGTAACATGCAGAAATGCATTTGGAAAGCCCACAGTAAGAGTGATATTTTAAAGATTTATAATTGTGTGTTGGTCAGTTCAGAGTTTTTGATCTGTTAAAGCCAGAGGTTTTCTGCCAGAGTCACCCTACTAATGAGAAGTTCTCCCTCTCTCAGACCAAATCTAAGTTGAAAAGGCAGATCATCGTTGTGAGGTGAGGGTTTAGCACTAGCAGCAGGCAGAGACCCGATGCAGATGCTCCACTACTGTGATCATTTGGGGAATGTTAACACACTACTCCTAAGATTAATACTGCTGCATTATGTAAGGTGACAGTGTTACCCAATTACTGACACTAAAACATACTTGCACGACAAAACCTGCTGGAGTGGTACATTCTGCACAAACCTCACAGGCAGAACTAGGATGCAAGGTGCAATAAAATGCTTCATGGCACATTTGTAGCTAAAGTGTGATGAACTAATTACGTTTATGTGATCCAGTGCTGCTTTAGTTCTCAGTTTTTAAGTTTAGCTTTTCTCTTGCTCATTTTTTTTTCTCAATACAGTTGAGTGCATTCAGAGAATAAAGCGAAACTTTCCAGTCTGTTCAGTAAGACCTTCAAGATCCCAAACTCTCCTTCTAAACTGAGGATCCTCTGTGCCTAGTTTCCACCAAGGTTCATGCTAAAATTAACTTTACCTTCCCCACTGCGAGGCTGAACAGAGTGTTGGTAGAAACACATTAAAACCAGATATAAAGTATTGAGCTAATCAGCAGGCTTTTTGGCTTATTCTTCATAGAATTTGTTCATAGAAGAATGAGCTTGCTAGTGCAAATTCAAAATTATTTAGGTCAATACTTTAGAATGTAAAATGCTAATTAATTAATCTGAATGCAAAGTTAACTTTTTTCATTATAGGTTAAACCATCTTCAAATTAATAAAATATTATCATACAATCAAAATTTTTCAGAATGTTTATAAAATTAGTTCTGTATCTGTACAAGATATTGCATAGTGAGATGTTCTATTCTTTGGCCTCCTTTCTTCTATCCAAGAACAAAAATAAAATATTCCATGTTATCATTTGATCTCAGAAAAATTCAGAAGTAATGTCATTAGAATCCCCTCGATTACACTAGAATAACGAATGGGATCTGGTCTTAGCCACTCATTATGCCATTTGCTCCATATTTGATTTGCATCTGTTCTCTAAATAAAATACAGTCATAATCTTTACCCCAGTTGACTTTGCCCCATGAAGATGTTAAAGAATGAAGCACATAAATTTCAGTGGAATTGTGTGGTCAGTTAGTAAATAATATGGATTTTTCAGAAATGTCTTAATACTATCCTACACAGAACTGATTTGATACAGAGTACGAATATATTCTCTACACATCATTTGGTATTGTGTTTTTATTATTTTGGTTGTGATTGTTTCTGTACAGGTCTGGGAAATACATGTCAATCTGCAAAGCCTAGATATCTACAAAGACAACACTCTGATGCAAACAGTTCACCAAAGACAACTTTAATTTCTTAGAAAAGTAAAGGACTAGGGTATAACAATATGCTGCAAGGGGAATTCAGTGATTTAACCATTATATGGAAATTCGGACATTCACTGTGAATGAAAATCTATGAAGCACTATAAAGGCAGAAAATCATTTCCTACTAGCCCCAGAGACTTGGAAAGAATGAAATGCTTCTTTCTTGTCTCTGTAACATATTCTGTAGCATTACAAAATCTGTCTATATCTTGCATTTCTGTAAAAATTGTAAAAAGATGTTTTTACTTTCTAAAATCAGGAGCTTTTCTGTGTTTCTGCTAAGTCCTCTATTTATATGTTGCTGTTTTCATACCGCTTCACAACATTTTTAAGAATCCTGATGCAGATGGACTTGTGTGTTTAACCTAAAACAAAGCAAAGAAAGTTGCCACTGAAACATGGCTGTGGATGCTTTTATGACCATTTTGTTCTGTCATTCTCTGTGATCAGTATTAGTCTCCAGAACTGCTAACACAAATTCAGCCTCTCTGCTGTCGCTAAGCAATGCCATTTCATTCAATATAAAGCCTTATACTGATCTCATCATTACAATCTCTGTCTGTTCTCCAGTAGTGACAGAAACAACATGACTTATATTTGTGATATGTGATTCTCTTTCCTTTCCTATTGTTTTAAAAGTAAAAGGGTGGGTGCAAAGTAAGTTTTTATTCTCTATTTGTGTATATAAATAATTTTAATTGCATATTTTATAGCGTGCTGTGTATTTACTAGTCTTAGGATGCCTGACCGCAGCTGTAAACTGCTTTGAATTTGGCTTTACAATGTATTGCACTCCTTTTTCCAAGGGAAAACATTCCTGCTTGACACATTTTGAGGTGGTCTCCAATCTTTTTTCCGAGGTGCTGCTCTGTGCAATGATGAAAATCCTGCTCCACTAATTACTCAGAGTAACTCTGTTAAAATCAGCCCTTAAAAAATGTTATGACCAAGCAGGACAAAGTAGAAGTCTTTGCCCAGTTTTATAACCAAGGTAGAAACCTGGCTCCCTGCTCTGACTCACCATCAGCAGTTCTGAAATTGCAGGCAGATATGTTTTAAAGCACACTTGAACTTATACATGTTATCTTTTATACTCTGCTTGTTTCCTTAAGACTGATGGTTTTCCTAAAAAAAACCGGGAAGTTCTGCAATAATTTAATATAAAGCACATTCAAAATGGAGTATGTTACTGAGCTGTTTGGAAGAGTTCATTATGCTTTAGAAAAATGTCATTATTATTGCTTCTGCTCACATACCATATGCTTTTCAAAGATGATTAAAAATATATTTAAAAATTACAAGGAGGTGGTGTGAACTTACTTCTATAAGCAAGTTCAAGCCTCCATTTTGAGGGATGAAGTTTCCTGGGGCCTTTATAAGTGTTTATTGCAATGAAATAGAGGGGGAAACTTCAGAAACTGAGGTGTCCAGATGATTCCAAGCATCAGCCACTAGTCACTACCTGTCATCTTCTCTTACCTGTGCAAAGATGGCCACAAACTCAGCTGACGACTCACTGTGGTATTTCGAAAAAGCTGTGTAGGTGGATTTCATGTCTCCTTGTAAAAGATAATGGGTATAATTATCTTGCCACACTGGTTAAATAAACAACCCTCTGTATTGAAAGAAAGTTGGGGTTTTTTTGAGTGTTCAGTTGGCATGAGGAATAGAGTGCTTCATACTACCTTGGGTGGGAAGCTGGCCACAGAACAGAAATAACTCAACTAAAGCCAAGTACGTCTTCCCATAAGCTGCTATACTTTTCCACGTTCCCAAAGGAAAGATCTTGAGGAATGTAAAATGTGAAGGTGAGCATGATTTTTAAGAGAGCTCTTTGCCCTTCTTTTCTAGGACTATAACTGTTGTACCTAAGCTGTGAAAAAAATGCTTGTATAATTTTATTTCAGTTTGTTCATTCATTGTGCTCTCTCACTTTACTTATCACAGGGTCCTGAGATAAAGCTTATGGCAGTGCAGTTCTGGGGTAGACAGTCTGGGGATTTTTGAAAGTGATTTAGGGAATATAAACGTTGCTCAGAGAGCTGGGTTGAGAGACAAATGAGCTTGGTTTTTTTGTTTTTCACTTGGTTTTCCTAGCATCTTCTCCTCAGAAGACAGCTAGAATGAAGCCCAGGATCCAGCCATGAAGAACATTCTGATCTCTTTTGTCATATGAATTTGTCACTCTTCACAAAATTATATCCATTTCTTTCTGTGTTGCTGAGGTTGTTAGTATAACTTCACAGTTTGTGCAAGAAATCCCTATACTTAACTGTGATTGGTGGGGTTTTTTGTTGAAGAAAAGAAAGGGTAGGGTGAGAGGCACTGAAAAATGGCTGCAGGCCAACAAAACCCTCTGAACTTAATAGGTCCTGTTATCGCTACCTATCTGTGGAAAGAAGCTTCAGTGGTCTGGTACCCTCTGGTCCTGAAGGAGCACTGTGGGCACTCCCTCCAACATTCCAGTCTTGAATTGATCCCAGCTGGGGACACATCTTCTTAATATATTCAAACCCAAATGTATATATAAAGACATTTTGCTAATCTTTACCTGCCCATTTGATCTCCAAAACCCCAGAGCATTGTCAGTTAAAAATTAGTAGGTTTATTCTTGAAAGGATCCTCTTGAAAAGTTTCACTTTATCTTACAGTTCCCTGGCTAAGATGAGAAAACTTGCCATGGGATGTTGAAGTGACTTCCATAACAGAGTTTGTGCATTATCTTGGAGGTTGTTTATTTTTTAAGGTACAGAAGCAATGTTTGCTGCCCACCTACAACACAGCAGTCAACAGGAGCTCCCATAAAATCATGAAGAAAGAGTTGAAGTTATATATCTATTATTCTTGGATAAGATAGCATGTAAATGGGAATTCTTATTCCTGGGAGGGCTCTGGTGGAGTCAGTGAAGTTGGCACACTGTAAGCCTAGTATCTCCAACACCAGCCTTCACTTATCTTGCCAAAAGCCTGTTCTAACATATGAATAATCCAGAATACATCAGCCAAATAACTGGGAATTTGTTTTGGTAAAACTATCATCTACTGTCATTCCTTGAAGCCCCTGAACCTGTGCAGAAATTTAACACCCACCTGCCCAAAAGAGGAAGAAAGTCCTGAACCTGCAACCAAATATGGAAAATTTCAGAATGAAAAGTTGACCTAAGGCAAAGTCATAATGCAGATGAAAACTGGAATGTAGTAGGAATGTATTAGGCAGCTTCATATATGAATTTCTAACACTATCAAGTGCCAGCGTAAGTCACTTTAATTTACTTTCAGTAGCTTATTAATGATACAGATTTCATGTTAGAATTTCCTGCTGAGATGGCAGTACAGAAAGACAATACCCTAATTACACAACCTGTGCTACAATAAAGAATACATCTTTTAATCAGATGTTGACTGTTTGATAACAAAATACCATAACACTCTTAATTCTTGACAGGTGGTAACTCATAAGCCAAGATACAAGCTGCTTCACACAATTCCCTACTGAACTATTGTTTATAGGAGTTGCTTTGACCTCAGTGCAGAAACATCAGTTAACTGAGTTTCTGATCAGACATGTTAATTGGAGCATCTTTCAGGATTTGTCACTGAGGAAGAGTCTGTAAAAAGGCTTTTATAAAGTGGGATTTTACTGCATGTTTTTCTAAAACTTTTGTTTGGGAAGAAGGTGAGGAAGCTTGAAGGTTTTTTTTTTTCAACAAAAAAGGAATTACTACTTGACAGGTTTAAAAAGTCACACTTGACAGAGCAGTTATAACTGTTTCATAGCAAGACTTATATGTTCTGCTTTATGGGATGATGGGCTGAAGAACAGAAAGACTATCAAAATAAAACTTCTTTTATATAAATTCAGGTTTTTTCCTATTTAATAATCCAAGGTCAAACATGAATTTTAATCAAAAACCTCTGAACTTTTCTGCTATGTCAGGCAAACCAGAACAAATTTGATGTTCCTTTCAATGGATTTGTCAGTATTGGTACAGAAACTGCATTACACAGTTGTGTTAGCAAAGTCTAAGCTTTACCTTGCTTATCTAGGGAAACTGCTTTTGGACAAAAGCCATGTTTTTTAATGGGAATTTTAGCCTTTGTAAAAGAACTAGGGACATGTTTCAATAATATCATGAAACTTTCACTTTTGCATTTATTAAAACATTTGGGGATAATATAAAGTTATCTCAGGTTTTGCTTTGATATCTACACATTCAATAAAATAACAAAGCACATGTCTGGTTCTTCGTAGGAAATGTATTTTTTTCATATGTTAATGGAGCGTTCTGTTTTAATCAGTCTGACAAATGGATCAAATTGCATGAATTTCTTTAAAAAGAAAGCATTTTTCAGGATGAAGTAAGGCCATTAAACTCAGTTTATTGACAATTACATGTAATTCCTCAAGAAAGTTGTTATAATTTAAATATTTTCCTGTAGCCCTTCTATATCAATCAATAATATGGCAGTTGTCTTGAATTGTAGTTTAAGGCTTCAAAAGAAGAATTTTTATTTTAGTATTATTTAGTACCTTTCATATTGGTATTAATTTTCACATAATTATTGTACCTATATCTCAAATCTAATTTTTTATTTGTCCTTCAGTACCAATCACTGATTCTTACTGACAGGAAAAAAATATTTACTATGGGCTTATATTTATATAAATAAATTTTGATATACATTTGTTCCCAGTTATATGGGGATAGTTTAATCAATGACAATATTTCTACCTTAGTGGTTATGGTTGCTTTTTCCTAAATATTGATTATAAAGCACCATGTACATATTGAAGGACTATTGATTGTTCATAAAAAGGTTATTCATTTGATTTTAAAATTATCTTTAAAATGAACAGAGGAAAAAGATTATTTTTTGAACCTGATAACTAATTTTAAACGTACAGTCTTTCAAAGCCATCCTCTATGTTCCTTCTAAAGTTTATTATGAAAACCTCAGAGGCTGCATTTTTTCTCCTTTTATTTTCCCAGTTAGTTTGCAGTAGGGGAGAAATATTTCCCTTTGCAACTCCCATTATTCTTCATCTATGCCTTGACTAAAGCCCTAGTCCAGGAGATAGCTGAACACAGGCTTTTTTTTGTATTGCATTGAAAATATCAGCATGTCCTCCCCTGAATCTAGGTCAAATTTTGTATACTTTTATATATCAAAAATGCATATAACCATTAGAATAAATTTTATTACAAAACTGCATCATTAAATCCTAGATACAATTAAATAATTAAACCAAAACCTCTGTATGAGAAATAACTTGTTCTATATAGAAAAAAAAACCAATTAAAACTCTAGGTAACAGTGTTAAGGATTTATTTTAATGGTCTAAGTGCAGTGCCTGAAATCCCAGCAGATTTCACGTCATTTCAGAATATAAACAATGAATTCTATGCATAATTATCAACTAAGTCCATAAGTCTTCCCTTCAGCTAGATTTATAATTAGCTTGTTAGTCCTTCTACAGCTTAAGAGAAATGACCTTTCTAGACTCAAGATATCCTTTCTCAAGATAGCATCAGAGTTATGACAGTAAAAAACTACTGTATTACTTTGTTTATCAGTCTTGTGGTCAATTACAGTTTTACTTGTTAATATGATAGGAATATTTTTCAAAGTCAAGTTATTAGCGAGTTAGAGAGTATTTTTATTAGAATAAACTCATGCATGAAAGAAAGTATAGTGCATATTGCATCTATTACCCAAGGCAGACATTCACCCAACTAGATTTTTCTTTACAAACGCAGAAACATTTCACCTAAAGATCAAAAAGAACAGTATTGCTGGAGAAAAGAGGATTAGCTGTATCAGAAAAATAAAACTAATTTGTTAAGAGATTTTGCTAAAATGTCAGACTCTTAAAGGCACTCTGGCGACTTTCTCCACCATCTTTAACTACTATAGGTGGCCAATGGTGACTCCCACAGAAATGGAGAAGATCAAACCTATATATGACTTTATTCTGTTATAAAAACTATTATGTTATAAAAGTGTTCTGTTCAGAGGCTCAGACAGGAAGGTACTTAGAACCCCAACAAACCTCAGCCTAACTTGTACTCTAGTGCTTTTAAATGGCAAAAGTTGGATATGAACCTAAACTGTGAATTAGTGTCAGAAGAGTGAGAATAATGACATTGACTATTTTGTTGGCAAATCAAAGCAACAGCTGAGAGGAAGATGAGATATAGGCTACAGAGGTGACTCCACAATTTTACTTATACTTACAGTGTTTGTTGCTGGGGTTTTCTTGAAGGACTTGCCTCTTTTTTTTGGTAAACTTTAGTGGTCAAACTCTCTTCAAAAGACTTGAGAGTTTTATAAATCTCAGGAGCCACGTTTAATATGCCTTCACAAGAAAAAAAAAAAGGAGGCCAAAAGATAAGCAGAACATTGCTTAAAAGAATGGCAAAGTATTTAATAAGAATTCTATTTTCTGGTGCAAAATAAAATATTATTCTTAGCTTTGCAAGACCTGTCAGATGGTGAGCAATGCTTTTGTCAAGAAAGGAAATGTTTTTCTGGTGTCTGCACAAACAGAATAAACCAGAAAAAGAACATTATTTTATATAAATGGTTGGTCTCTTCATGGTCCTTGAGGCTTATTTCAGAACAGATTTCTTCACGGCTACACCAGGGAGTCTGTGATGCATGTAATAGAATCAAAGAGCTCCAATTTTATTCTAGAATGTTAGGATCTGTTTATGTCCAAGCTCGCTTTTTCTAACATCAGCTCTAGAGTTAATGACCTTGGTAACTTACAGAAGACTATCAAGCCGATATTTGAAAATAGATTTTGCCTGCATCTCTCTCTGGTAGTTAGTATAGGTGGTTTTTTACTTTAGGAAATGACAAAGCTATATTAAATATAAAGCTTCTTACCATATAAGCAGATTTCACTGTTATTACTCTAATATTTTTCCAGACTTTCAAAGTGCAGGAGGTCATTACAAAACACTCTAAAAGAAAACACCCTGAATTGCATAAAATTACCTTGAGCTGTAATGAAATTTTTTTCTGGATATCTCAGTGGAAATGGAGTAAGTCTACATAGTTCCACAAATGAATAAAGAAAGACATCAACGGTTTCTTTAAGTAGGCAGTTCAGATCCACTCCACTGCTCATTCTTATCCTTTCCCACAGAGATGCTTTCAATATTCACAGGAACTGTAGTACCATGTAGATGTTTACAACCACAAAAGACAAAACACTCTATAAAGAGAGACCTCTAATGCCTTACCTTATTTTCTTCTATCTGCCACCCAGTATCTCAACAGAAATCAATACTTTCTGGAAACTAATAACAATGTTTCTCTGTGTGTACAGCAGATTTTTAAATATATGAAGAAGAAATCTAAAGAAGAGATTCTTGGTGAAGAACAGACAGAAAAAAATATCAATTACCAATAGAAAGAACATCAGTCTGTTCTGCTAATAATGTGTGTATGTACCCCTTCATGTGTCCCCACGTGTCGTAAGACAAGCTGGCTAGGAAGAAGACTGGGCTGGCTGAACAGAGTGTTGGCTGGAACTCAGGTAAAAAAAAGGAGAGTTTATTTCCTTCTTCCAAAGGTGCAGGCAGGTGGACTGCAAAGATGTTATGAGGTTATGCAGGGAGAAAGTTAGAAGGGCCAAAGCCCAACAAGAACTCAAACTGGCTACTGAAAAATAAAAAGAAAATAAAAAGATGTTTCTATAAATATATTAGCAGCAAAGGAGGGCTAAGGATCTCCAGCCTTAATTAGATGCAGGGGAAACAGAGTAGCAAAGAATGAGGAAAAGGCTGAGGCACTTAATGCCTTCTTTGCCACAGACTTCAATAGCAGGAGCAGTTGTTCTCAAGGTACCCAGCCACCCAAGCTGGAAGACAGTTATGGGGAGGAGATTGGAGCCCCCATAATACAGGAGGAAATGGTTAGTGATCTGCTTCTCCACCTAGACACGCACAAGTCTTTGGTGCCAGATGGGATCAACCTAAGGACACAGAAGGAACTGGCAGAAGTGCGTACCAGAATACTTTCTATCATTAATCAGCATTAATCAGCATTAATGTGATTAATTACATTAAATCTGGAGATTACAGTTTACTGAAGATTAGCAAATGTGAAATCCCATATAGATGAAGGGCTGGAAAGAGGATCCAGGGAACTACAGACCTGTCAACCTGACCCCAATACGAGGGAAGGTTATAGAGCAGGCGCAGTCAGCATGAGTTTAGGAAAGACAAGTCCTACCTGACCAACCAGATCTCTTTGTATGACAAGATGACCTGTTTAGTGGATGATGGAAAGCCTGTGGGTGTTTTCTACCTTGACTTTAGTAAAGCCTTTGACACTGTTTCCCACAGCATCTACTGGAAAAACTGTCTGCCTGTGGCTTGGACAAATGTGGTTGTTAATGGCTAAAAATTGGCTGGACAGCAGGCCCAAGGAGTTGTGGTGAATGGAGTAACTCCAGTTGGTGGCTGGTCATAAGTAGTGTTTCCCAGGGCTCACTGTTAGGGCTTGTTCTGTTTAAAATCTTTACCAATGCTCTGGACAAAGGGAATAAAGTGCATCCTCAGTAAGTGTGCAGATGACACCAAGATGGGCAGGGGTGGCTGCAAGGACGACAGACTCTACAGAGGGGTCTGGACAGGCTAGATCGATGGGCCAAGGCCAGTTGTATGGGGATCAACATGACTGAGTCTGTGCTTGGACCTCAACTACTGTATGCTACAGGCCTGGGGAAGAGTGGCTGGAAAGCTGCCTGGTGGGAAAGGACCCGGGGTTGTTGGTGAATAGGTGGCTGAATATGAGCCAGCAGTGTGCCCAGGTGGTCAAGAAGGCCAAGAACATCCTGGCTTGGCTCAGAAATAATGTGGCCAACAGGAATAGGAAAGTGATTGTTCACCTGTACTTGGCACAAGTGAGGCCGTACCTCAAAACTATGTTCAGTTTTGGGGCCCTCGCTACAAGAAAGACATAGAGGTGCCGGAGCGTGTGAGAAGAAAGGTAATGAAGATGGTGAAGTATCTGGAGCCCAAGTCTTATGAAGAGCAGCTGAAGGAACTGTAGTTGTTTGGTCTGGAGAACAGAAGGCTGAGGAGAGACCTTATTGCTCTTTACAACTGCCTGAAAGGAGGTAGTATTGTGGCAGTTGTTGTTTTCTTCTCCCAGGGAAAAAATGATAGGATGAGACAAAATGGCCTCAAGTTGCACAAAAGGAGATTTAGACTAGATATTAGGAAAAGATTCTTCACCAAAAGGGTTATCAAGCATTGGAATAGGCTGCATAGTGAAGTGGTTGGGTCACCATCCCTCGAGGTATTTAAAAGACATGTAGATGTGGCACTTAGAGACGAGGTTTATTGATGGACTTGACAGTGTGAGCTTTAAGGTTGGACTTGATGATCTTACAGGTCTTTTCCAACCTAAATGATTCTGTTAATCTGTGATTAATCTGTAATTTTCACCATCAGAAATTCTTACCATTTTGTTGAAGTAAGTAGGAATGAAAAAAGCAACTTCACAGTGAAAAATATTCTTTTTCTCCCCTGTTATTTCTCATTTCATTTAAATATGCTTTTCTTCTATACCTGTTCAAAAATACATTTGGGTTTTCAGAAGAAATTACTAAATGGATTGTATAATTAGTTTCATGTTCTCAGTTGCTTTTTGCCCTTGGAAAGCAGGTTAGGAAGAGGAGTGAAAAAGATGGAAAATCTTTGGGGATTTGATTTCAGATGTGCATTCAAAACCAATATATTTTTTCCCCCAGGGATCACACAGAATCACACAGAATTACCAGGTTGGAAGAGACTCACCAGATCATCAAGTCCAACCATTCCTATTAAACACTAAACCATGCCACTTAGCACCTCATCCACCCTCACCTCAAACACCTCCAGGGAAGGTGACTCAACCACCTCCCTGGGCATCCTCTGCCAGTGCCCAATGACCCTTTCTGTGAAAAGTTTTTTCCTAATGTTCAGCCTAAACCTCCCCTGGTGGAGCTTGAGGCCATTCCCTCTTGTCCTGTCCCCTGTCACTTGGGAGAAGAGGCCAGCTCCCTCCTCTCTAAAACCTCCCCTTAGGTAGTTGTAGAAAGCAATGAGGTCCCCTCTCAGCCTCCTCTTCTCCAGGCTAAACAACCACAACTCTCTCAGCCGCTCCTCATAAGGCCTGTTCTCCAGCCCCTTCACCAGCTTCATTGCTCTTCTCCGGACTCGCCCTAGAGCCTCAACATCCTTCTTGTGGTGAGGAGCCCAGAACTGAAGACAGGATTTGAGGTGCAGTCTCACCAGTGCCAAGTATAGAGGGAGAATAACCTCCCAGGACCTGCTGGTCACACCATTTCTGATACAAGCCAAGATGCCATTGGCCTTCTTGGCCACCTGGGCACAATGATGGCTCATGTTCAGTCGGCTGTCAACCAACACCCCCAGGTCCCTCTCCTCCAGGCAGCTTTCCAGCCAGGCTTCTCCTAGTCTGTAGCACTGCACAGGTTGTTGTGCCCCAAGTGCAGGACCCGGCATTTGGCCGTGTTAAACCTCATGCCATTGGACTCTGCCCAGCAGTCCAGCCTGTTCAGATCCCTTTGCAGAGCCTCCCGACCCTCCAGCAGATCAACACTTCCACCCAGCTTAGTGTCGTCTGCAAACTTGCTAAGGGAGGACTCGATGCCTTCATCCAGGTCGTTGATAAAGACATTAAACAGAGCTGGACCCAGCACTGAGCCCTGGGGAACCCCACTTGTCACTGGCCTCCAGCTGGATTTAACTCCATTTCCCACCACTCTCTGGGCCCGGCCATCCAACCAGTTTTCCACCCAGGAGAGTGTGCGCCTGTCCAGGCCAGAGGCCGACAGTTTCCGAAGCAGAATGCTGTGAGAAACTGTGTCAAAGGCTTTACTGAAGTCCAGGAAGATACATCCACAGCCTTTCCCTCTTCCAGCAGCCGAGTCACTTTGTCATGGAAGGTGATCAGGTTAGTCTGGCAAGACCTGCCTTTTGTGAACCCGTGTTGACTGGGTCTGATCCCCAGGTTCTCTTGCATGTGCTTCATGATCGCACTCAGGATCACCTGTTCCATGACTTTCCCTGGCACTGAGGTCAGACTGACAGGCCTGTAGTTCCCTGGATCCTCCCTGCGACCCTTCTTGTAGATGGGCACAACATCAGCCAGCCTCTCACTTGAGAGAAGTCTGCTTAAAATCGAAAACTATCCACCAAACCAGTTCATTTAGTCACCTGCATTTGCAAGATAAATGACAAAAATAGAATTTGGTCTTATCAACAAACTCTGAATAACAATAGAGCTCAACTTTTTCCTACAGATGTTTCCAGATGATGCAGACCATACATCAGGACAGATAGTAGGATAAAGATTCATTTAATTATGCCAGTAGTTGCCCTGTGAAGTGTGAGACATGTCTGAGGGAAAATTCCTGAATAGTTCAGTAACAGGGAGGTGGTGTCAAAGTCTAAAGATAGATAATGAAAAATAACCTAGCACATATAATTTTTTCATGGCTTTTACAAGTTACAAATTTGGGCAGAGAAATAACTACTATATATTCTCATTTTAAGATCACTGGTCAAAACTAATGAAATATATGGACTTAAAAGCTTTGGGCTTACTGGCTTAGTCTCTGCATGGATTTTCCCCCAAACTGGGAGAACAGGAGCAGCTTGTTAGAAAAGTTATGTCTGTTAAGAGACTAATTTATGATTCTTCTAAGGCTGATCACCTATACTGTCATTTAAAGACTAAAAATGACCAACTAACAAGATCTTACCTTCAGCAGCAAAATGCCTGCCCCACAGGAAGTGCATTATTTCAAATGCAACGCAAGACAACACAGCGGAATGGAATGGAATAGAATAGAATAGAATAGAATAGAATAGAATAGAATAGAATAGAATAGAATAGAATAGAATAGAATAGAATAGAATAGAATAGAATAGAATATTTTGGTTGGAAGGGACATTGCACCTACTTTAGTGAAAGGTACCAGTTGGCATCTTAAGGCATTCTGTGACAGGATATTTTCATACTAGATGGAAGTAATTTTATGTACAAAGCTTAAGATTTATCTGACCTGTCTTCGGCTGACAAGTTGCTAAGTTTCTAAACTAAGCTAGTTGTTTAGGCTCCTTCGGCACTACTGATGAGTGGCTGCCACCTCCAGTGAATGACTCATCCTACCTATCCAGATGATTACCTCAAGCTGATTAGCTTGCCTTACAAAACTCACTGTCAGACAGCTGCAGCTGGTGACTCCTACTCAAAGTAATGCCAGATTTTCATAGCATCAGACTGTAACAAAAAAGGAGATTATAAAGATTTTAGACAATATTTACCCATTTTGAAAAGCCCATAGGCAGATGTTTTAAAAACCCAGGAGATTTCTCTCTTTGCCACCTGTATAAGCAGGAACAACATTTTCATGTCCCTGGCCTGCAAGAAATCAGGTTCCTGTCCTTGATGCCTCATCATCAGCTCTCCAGTATAATCAGAAACCACAAACATTGAAAAGGCCATTTAGGATCAGCCTTTTGAGCCTGTAAATAAGACAGCTGGGAAATGTTACAATACAAACTATCAAATGATCAATGGAGCAATGGAATTTTGTCAGTACTTGCTGCTTGTTCTCCAATTTTGTTATCTATTTGCCTTACCTTCCTTTCCTGGTTTTAAATGCCTTATTGTCTTGCTTAGAAACAATTTGGATGTAATAGATCATATTTGTCCTCCGTAAAATTTAATCTCATTGGTAGGAAGTTGGTTTTTTTTTCTCTTCATATTTGTAAACATAAATAATTCACTATGGACTAGAACTCACATACAACATTTAATACTCTTACACATTGCATTGTCATACTAAACTATATACCTTTCCTATTAAATATCTGAGTCTGTCCTGAAACTTCAGACAAAAAGAAAAATCTGTACAGATTAATTGTATAAGGTGACATAGTGAATCAGGCTACTTGACTATAGGTACACCAGCAACTTTGAAACAGAAGAGAGTAACATTTTTAAGAATGGCTCTTTTGATTCCTATAATCTGAAGTTTCCTTCAGAGGTTTCCTTCCTTTCTTCCCACAGATTTTAGGCTTGTCATTCTGTGGAAGGAACACTTGTACAGGTTATTCTCTGAGAAGAAGGGCTTTGTATGCTCTGGGTCATAATTTCTGGGGCCAGCAGGTTTGCACAGAAGGTTTTACTAGAAGTAAGATACAATGGGAAAGAAGGCATTAAATGCAAAATTTGCATTGACTTTTTTCCTTTTCTTTCACATTTTCACTCTGTGGAGGTATATCATCTATCAGCTTTTAGACTGTGTCAGTGAGGGATTGTGTGCTCCTCATTGATTTTATTGTACACAGCACAATCTGCCTTTGAATGTTATCATATTGATAAAATTCATAATGCTTTCGTGTTCAGTAACATCTACCACATCCCTGAATAAACAACATCTGCTTTGTGACCAGACAGGTACACAGATGCCTGCTGATGGAGAACTAAACCAACTTTGTTCCCAAATTTGAAAACTAGAAAACTCTCTTTTCCTTTCTTTGGCAGCATCAGACCCTTATGACTAAATATATCTTTATACAATAACCAAGAAACGAACCACGCTGCAGGTTTCTTCAAGGAGATGAGTCATCATATTTCATATGAGGATCTGTCTTGGATGTTGGCATGACCTCAGTTGAAGCTGAATTGATAGTATTGACCTTTCCTTAATTTTCTGAGTTCTACAGATATCAACACTAATTTTGATAAGGTTCAGTGAGATGTGAGAGATTTACAGCCCAAAATCTCTGAAATAAAAACCAGGTTACGCAGATTTAGAAGCTGTCACAAACTAAAGCTGTGGTCTGGATGAATAATCTCAGACAAAGCTTGGTCTACAGTAAAATCTGAAATAGTAGTGGTTTCTGTATTTTTCTGTCTCAGGTATATGAAAGGAGGGGAGAAATATGTTCCAAACCACAATTATTAATCTGACAGAAAATAAGAATTTTAAAGAATACCAGCCTGAAATCCATGGGGAAAAAATCAGTCACTATTTTTTATTTTCATTTTAGTATTAATTTATTTGAAAATATAACGGCAAGAAAATAAACTCTGAGTTACTTCTAACATAAAAATAACCATTAAAGGCTTATTAAAAGCTGTATAGTGTCTCAGTCTTCCTAGCACTGACCACATGAAATAAAATACTATGTCAGAAAGTCAGATAATGGATTAATTCTCTTTTTGGTTTAAACACTGTTAGAAAAGATCTCTGGACCATTCCATACTGCAAAAGCAAATATGAGGATGTGGACTTATCTGTCCTTGCTGTTAAATAATTGGAATTATCAATGAAGTACAATATTTTACATTGACACAACTTTGCAAAATTCAGTTGTAACTTCCTGATTGTTGAAGAGCTTTGGATTATATTAGTGAGTGTTACATGACAGAAAATTATATGTAAAAATGTAGGCTATGCCACAGTAACAGCTGTAATAATGACTCTGCTTTCTTCAGCATGAGAACTGCCAGCCATTGCTATTGGCTGGATTTCTCCTGACTGCTAGAGGAATCGGACCAGATCCAGTAGCAAAATAAAATTGTACAAGAGGGAAGTCACAACAACCAAAATCTCTTGGTTTGGCAATACGAGAAGTAATATCTTTTAATAGTACATTGGGCTTGTACTAATTTATTTAAGGATAAAAATTTCTAAATGCTTGTTCTTATTTATCTCTCCTACATGCTGTCATTGCCTATCTTTTCCTCTGACAATTCCTGTCTATAAGCTCTAAACAATTCTTGCTCAGATGACCTGAATTGTATGCAGAAATCTAAGTGGGTCAGGGAGGAACAAAAGTACTATTACATGGTGCTTTAGAGCTGCCCATATTGCTCTCCTGCTCTCTTGAAATCAGAAATCTGGTTTGTCTCTTTGAGGGTCTGGAAGGAATCAGTGGAATATGAAAAAAACCCAAACTAATATACTCCCCCTTTCACGTATAAGGCTTGAAAAAATCTCGAATACCTTGTATATGTGTGCAACAGTTAAAAATCATGTTTGTAACTATTGCATGACTTCATTCCAGAGCCCTGTAGTGCTGGGAATCAGACAACATGCACATGGTGGTGGAGAATCACATTTCCCAGCACTAGGGAATCAGACAAAGCATCAAATATAGATGTGTAGTCTCCCTGCATTTCTATAATTGGACAGCAGCTGAAACCTCCAAAGAGACTCCCTGAGCACAAGATTAACATGGGTAATACAACCACACTATGAAAGAGCTTCTGGAAACTTGCATAGGACAGTCAAGCCAGATGGGCTGAGTGCTTGAAATCCTGTGCAGACTCAAGACCTGGTAGCCTGCACATACATTGCCTGCACAGGCAATCATGAAGAACCCTATATCTGAGCAATAAGCAGCACATTGTTTGCCTAGGACATATCTTAACACCTTATGATCATCAGATGTCAGTTGCATAAAAGCCCTAGTAACAGCAGATGAGGTGGATGAGGTCTGGGTGGTCACATATACCCACATGACAGGTATAGAAAACCTGAGGTGTATTATAAGGTATTTATCATTACCTTGATTTTCTTCAGACTTGGCAAAGCATTTCAATGACTGCTTCTGTAAATGATGATTCTGGCCATGAACTAGGCTTTAAGGCTGTTTCTGTGCAGTAAAGTATCTTCAGCCTTTCTTCTCCTTTTCTTAAGTTCATTAGTTGCCTAAGTAAAAATGAGTTCTAACTCTTCATCAACCAATTTTATTGCCTAAAGATACATGAGGTGACTGACCACTCACTATGCTATATTTTGGCCTTTCATCATTGGTCTGAGTTTGTAGCTGCTGGCTGGCCATTTAAGTGAAATATCCATTGATATAACCACACTGCTAACAGGAGCATTCATAGTCAGCACCATGTCTTGATGATTAGAACAATAAATCCAGTTCAGTGGGTCACTTCTGGTTTTGAGAATCTGCGTCTGAACTGATCTGCCTTGATATTAGTCATTCTAATGATTCATTTTCACTGAGCTGACAAGAACAGGCTAGAGGCTTTCAAACCAAGCATTTATTATACATTCTGCTCCCAGATGCTTTTCCTATTTTTCAGGCATGAGTCATCATGGAATATCTCTTTGGTGTGACTTACTTTGCTTTTTACTGACATCTCTAAGTAACACAAACACTTGAGGAGTCACCTGTAAAGAATTAAAATAACCCAAAATACTTAGAATTTTTTCTGTATTTACTGTTGCATGTAGAAGTAATTAATCAGCTATGACCACCCTTATACCAACATACAAGGCACAACATATTTTTGTAGAGAAACCTGTGCTTATAGTTATGAATCTGAATTTGAAACAAATATGCAAAATACACATACTGGTATAAAAGCACTCTGGACCAGTCTTTGGGCATGTTAAAATACATTAGGAGGAATTCTAGTGACAAATGCACCAAAGCCAGTGAAAATTGTTAATTAGAACTGTTCAGGAAGACAACAGAATAGGCAAGATATTACATGAAACTCATAAACCAAATATAAATTTTAAAGTACTATATGTGGAAAAAAAACACCAAAAGAGTCAATCTTTTCTTTTACTACATTATGTTAACTACTGCTTGCAATTGTTATAAGTGTCACTTGCAGGCTTCCAGCTGTTCTGAAATGGGTTTGTTTTTAAAGCACTGACTGAATAGAATAATTGTTTCGTAATGTTGAACAGTACAGTGTGTTGTGTTTGCTTCTGCTTTTTAAGGTTTTTAATGGAATAATCAAGTCATGTTAATGTCTCACATACCTATGAAGTGATAGGAAGTACTTGAGACATCTAGAGGCTTCATATTCACTTAAGTGATTTGTCTAAGCTGTAAGTTTCCATTGTGCAGGATATATATGCCTACGCCTCTGATTAAGTCAAACCACTCATGATTCAAGATTCGTGGCTTTTAGGTACTTTTCAACAGTAGAATTTCTAGTAAAAGAAAAATTCACTCTTTATGGCTTTGTACTGTGTGGTTATCCACATTACAATCTCCAACTTCTGCAATCAGCTTTCTTAATTAGTATAGCTATTTCAAGCTGTAAGTTTAGTTTTATGACTCTCTTTGCTGATGTCATCTATAAATTTCCCTTCTTCCTTTTATTGTTGTATAAGCTGGGTGGCCTAAGGCCCAGATTCTCTTTTCATGTTGATTTTATTCTGTGAAATAAATCTAACGTCTTCAGGGAAGTTATTTGTGATTTAAACCCACAGCAGAGGAAAGTCAAAGCTTCAGGTTATAGCAGTATGATCAAACACAATTGAATTCCGGTGACTTAAGCTGCCTCCTGTCAGCTGAACAGCTACAAGGGTTCATGAGCATGCTTTTAGCCCAATTAATTATGAGAGAGTATAACTTAGATTAAATGAAATCAATGAGGGTGAAGACATCAGAAGACATCAGAATAAATAACTTTTCTAGGCTATTTAATGCTTGCCCATACGGTATAGCTTTGGGCCATAACTAAAAGCTGTGGACTGCATTCTGGGAGCCAGGCATTTACAAGCCTCGTGCTCTCGCACCAATGCAAGGCTCTTCCTTCCCCGCTGCATTGTAGAATCCCATTTTACAGCTATTGGAGGCAAACGTTCACTTTAAAGCTGTGATTCATACAACCTGTATTAGTTGATTACTTGTAGATGAGAATAATGGCATCCTGGAGCCCATTAACTCAAATCTAATTCCAGTAACTGTCAAAGGAGAGTAAGCTGACTGGCTTAAAAAGAGTTATATATTGCCACCAGTTGAATTCCACCTGAATGTTGTACAGATAGTCTGTATTTACTCAGCAAAGTTACTAGAACTCAAATAAGGAGCAGGTTTGCTTTGACCTAACTCTTCCCTAGGCACTTAGTTTGGGATTTATCACATCTATTTTTGTACATCTAAGATATAATAATTTTGGGGCTAGTAAAGCCAAGCTATGCAAGATGTTTGGAGTCCCTTTATGATCAAAGGAGACAGTCCCTTGTAGATAGATTTTGTTTCTTTAAGCATGTATAGGTCTCTGTCCTGTATAACATATGGCTAAGAAATCATACACTAGAGGTGCCTTTTTCTACATTGGCTTAAAATGGTAATCTGGTTAATCAGCTAATGTGGAGACACTAGGGAAGTTGAATCTCTCAGTGGGCAGTAAATGAGAAGAAATATCCTCCACTTTATCTTTGTTTGTCCTTCCTCTGCCTTTTCTCCTCTCATGCAAATTTTTCTCTTTCCACAGGTACAATGGAGGACCATAAGTTTTTCTCATTCTATGTAAAAATGAGAAAATACATGCAGTTAGAGAAGATTTTTCTAGGTCAGGGCAGTTGTAATTGTAGTGATCAGAACATGGCACATAACAATGACCTGGAATGTCCTGCTACATCAGTAGTTTGCAAAAAAATCCAAGAACCAACATTTGATTTTAAATTAATAGTAACTCTTGAAATTTAATCTTTACAGACTCATGAAATCAGTAAACAATAACTGTGTGTTGTAAACAGGGAATATGAATTGCACCTTGACTTTTTAGTTTCCTCCATCACAAAAAGCTTAGGTAGTAAAACATATTATAACAATCTTTTCTCCATCTTAGCTGTCTGCTGTCAGTAATCTAGAAAATCAGCTTTTTTAAAATGAGTAATACAGGGTAAAACCACAAATTCCCATTCCCTAGTTTTACTTTGTGCTCATATTCAGGAGGAAATGCAGGCTATAAAAGAAAACCTTAACTCTGCAGGGCTGTTTATTGTTGGTGCAGAAAGAATATTTTAGGATTGTGTCCTGTCTAATTTATGACTTGAAAAGATTTTAATAAACTCTAAAGAAAAAGATGGGAAGCTGACAGCTCAAAAATTATAATTAGATGTAAAATTTTATATTCATAATTTTTATTTTAAACCAAGAGATAAAATCATATTGTATTTGTGTGTATTTACCTTTTATACATGTTTGTAAAGCGCACAAGAATAATTCACCTTCATATTGATAGAGATTGATAGGCTATTACTACAACACTTTGTGTATGATTATTATATATAAGGATTATTAGCAAACAACAGTCTAGCAGAAGTGATCTTGAATTAAATGGCATGAAGAGCTCTGAAGGAGACTATGAATATAGAAGGTTATTATTAAACATGAAAAACTCTTTCTTGGAGATGCTCACAGGAGGTTTTCTCAGGTATCTTCAAAATTTCTGCTTTTAGAGTGTTCACTTGTCATAAATAAAGCTTTCTCTCTATTAAAATGCCACTGTTTCATTGTTCTTTTATTGGCAATAGTTAATCAAAACACGGTGAAAGGGGCCATAAGCCTTTGTGAAGAACTATGGCTCTGACAACATACCTGCTTGCACTTAAAAAAACACAACATCCACAGTTTATACTTCTTCTTATGCAATCATAAATTCATTTGAATTTTATATTTTAAAAGAGTTTTACATTTTTATGGTGTTTCTTTCACATAAGAACCACTCTGTGCCCTTACTCAGGTATTTCACTCTTGTTTATACCAAAGTGCTGCACTTTTAGGTTGGTAGTTCAGCTCAGATACGCATATCTTTTTGCCATACTGCATACTGCACTGAGTGGTAGGCTTGAATTGCAGTTGCCTAGAGTTAGATTAGGTCAAGAGGTTTTATTTGGACTGCTAAGATTGAATGTGTTTCTTAAGCAGCTATTTAGTCATGCAGGAGTGCCTATTCCGGCAGATGTTATGGTGTTCTTCCACTCCAGGAACATGCCAGGGAAGAGATTATACTCATACTCTCCTCTTTCACTGCAGAAAGACAGCAACTTACTGGTGGCCTATATTCATAGAAGTTTACTGTTCCTACCATTCCTGTCACCTGCCTAACAGGTGTAGGCAAAACTCCCCAAATAATTATTCCTCCCTCCTGCTACATAGTGCCTAGAAAGAGAGAAAATTCTGCCTAGGGAGGATGTAAGATAGGAATAACCTGCACAAAATATCTTACTTGAAACACAGTCTACCTTTGCATTTCATTATTAGACTTTTCTTATCCAAAATATTAGAGGAAGATCTTGTATGCTCTGAATTATTGCTATTGTTTTGGTTCATTTATTGCAGTGAACAAAGTCTTACTTGTCTTTGTTGTTGTGGTTATGTCGGCAGAAGCCCATATAAAGGTAAGATATCCTGAAGTGCCCAATGAAATCTGGAAAGTTATGGTGCACTTCTTTCAGTGTTGTGCACCCTAACCTTTCTGCTGAATGGAGTGTGGTGGCAGACCTGCCAATTTATTCCTCTCAGCTTTCCTGCATACTCACATAAATAATACATGTGAGAAAAGGAAGAAGGCTCAACTCTTTCAAGAGCTATAGAAGAGAAGGTGTGCTTGTCTTAGAAAAGGATTCAGGAGTGCAGTATTTGAAAAGTAATTACAGATCCCTCAAAAGAAAAAATAAATAATAAAAAGGACCCTGACACAAGTTTTGACTAAGGCTATATGATTTAAAACAGATGAAGGCAGAGTAAAGAGAAGCAAACATTTCTATTTATTTTACTGCTTTAATCCTGACAGCATCTTTTCCATTTCACATGATAAAGGCCTGAATTCTCTGCAAACTTTACGCTGCTATCTTCAGGAAAAGTACAGAAATAGAATATTCTTACTCATATCTCTTAGGTTAAGCCTTTTTTCATAAAGGAGAAAACATAATGGTAAATTGAAAGAAATGTGTTCAAGAAATAATATTTTAAAACTGAAATTTTAATTTTCATAGAAAGAAATATTCAGGACTATTACTACTACTATTATAATTACTACAGGTAGCTGCACTAAACAGAGATGAGTATTCCAGGTTAAGATATCTTACTGCAAGATGCACTTCCTTCCTTTTAGTTTTTAGTTACTTGTTTATAATGTGTAACTACCCTCACACACGCAGACACAGAGCTACACACAGCTGCAGTAGGCTGAGTCTAAGAACTTCACTAAAAGCGTAAGTCATTTGGAGGAAAAGTTGACTGTTAAATTTGGAACTGAAATCACAATTTAAAACCTCTCAGATTCAAAGGAGGTTAAAATTCAGGTTTTTTTCCCCTGGTCGTGGAAACCATTCAAAATTCTTGAATAGAGTTTTAATATTTTACTGACAAGAAACAATCTTCCTCCCAAAGGTCAGAATTATCTGAAGCTTATGATTTCCATTTAGGCTAATATCTAGCTGCAGCTCCTCCTAAGTCTCAGTCTTTTAGCTGAGAATTTCCCTTCATTTCTCTTTGGAGTTTTTAGTCACTGGGTTCCTGAGTCCTACAGCTTTTCTCACTTTCATATCTCATGTGCTTTTTATCTTCTAAATACCAACATAAAGACACTATGCTGGTGCAATTAATGGCTCAGTAACAACCTTTCAAGTCTTCTCTCTCAGTTTATGTTGAAATCTTTTGCCACAATTTGCCCAAAAGTTATTTTTAAATTTCTTCTTGCCTACATTTAATTAACAAACAGAAAAGAAATGAAAGAGTAAGTAATGTAGTTCTAGTTATGTAAGAAACTATTTTGAAATATTTGAGTCCTAACTCTATAGTCTGTTCAGAACTATGCCAATTATGTTGGCCAGTGATGCAATGCTTCACTTTCACCAGAATACACAGCAAAATTCCTCAAAAATGCTCTTAGGGAGTGTAACAAAGGTATCAATCACTGCATTGCATAAGGTACTACTCAATGCAGTGTGCCCAGGTGGCCAAGAAGGCCAATGGCATCTTGTCTTGCATCAGAAATGGCATGGCCAGCAAGGTCAAGGAGGTCATTCTGGCCTTGTACTTGGCACTAGTGAGGTCACACCTTGAATCCTGTGTTCAGTTCTGGGCCCCTCACCACAAGAAGATTGTTGAGGCTCTGGAGCGAGTCCAGAGAAGAGCAACGAAGCTGGTGAAGGGGCTGGAGAACAGGCCTTATGAGGAGCGGCTGAGAGAGCTGGGGTTGTTCAGCCTGGAGAAGAGGAGGCTGAGGGGAGACCTTATTGCTCTCTACAACTATCGGAAAGGAGGTTATAGAGAGGTGGGAGCTGGCCCTTCAGTTTAAAAGGTATTGTTTATCGGACTATTCTCACTTTTCTTTAAACTAACCAACTTAAAGAAAGGCTGGGAAATCCCTCAGATCCTAGGATGCCAAAATACACATTCAGAAAATATGTTATATGAAATAAATCAGAAGTCAAAACCAAATAGGATATTATTCCATAAATATTATTTAAACAGGTAAACTAAAATAGTAGAGTGTATTAGGAACACAGTGAAGCAAATTGCAACCTACAATCATGAAGCAATGAGAATACAGAATAAAATTAGTAGTAATCCTCTCCTAAATTCGCATCTGACCAAGCAGTACCCAGTTGTAATTTGAAGAGCTAAGTCTTCACCTTGAACTCCTTTTCTTTTCCTTTTAAATCAAAGCTCCCTACTTGCAATAGCTATGCCTGCACTCTGGAAAATCCTTGTGAGCAACTGAATCCAATCACTGCTCCTTAACAGCAAACAGTTGCTGAGTGGAATTGGGCCTAAACTGTGCTGATTGAACAGAGAGATCAAGCTGGGGATGAAACTATGGATGTAAATTGACCATGACTGCTGACTTGGCAGGTGACAGCATAGTACCCTGACCCTGGGTTGCATATACAACATTAACATAGCTTTAACATTCTTGAGAAGAGAAAGGCAAGATTTTTATATTTTGCAGTGTGTGTTTATTACTAGATATTTCAAATCTAGATAAAACACCTAGGTGCTCATTGTTTTCAGAAGCATGGATTTTAGCTGAGATAAATCCAATCACTGCCATATCTGAATGTCAGCAGAATACAGACAACTCCACAAAAGCCTCCTAACTGTCGCTTGTAAGGAAATATTTTGTAAATACATCCATCTTTCCAGAGTTTCGGGTACCCACAGTTCATGCCAAAACTCAGCAAAAGGAAGTAAAGAAGTTCAAACACCTTCAAATCTGGACTTTTGCAATGCACCAAATAATCGAGAACAACCCAAACAACTCTTTGTTCTATTTGTTGTCTGATACACAGATCTTACAGACAGGCTCAAATAAGCAAAATAAAACAGAAAAAGAAAGGGGATATTACAGAGGTTACTATGTCAACAACAGCGTTTTAATACTGTTCTAAGTAGCTGCTTTTAAGATCAAGAATTTTTCAGGAAAGAACAGGATTTAATTCCAGTGCGCTGAGAATTACATTTATCTTTAAGGTATGGTAATGCTGAATATTATCAGCAAAGAACCACAGTTTAATTTCAGTTCTTACTTTATGTAACTTATTACTGATATTGCTCTCCTTCATTGCTTTGGCATTATTCCTTGTCACTTTGAACTTCTCCTTTTAGCAGTAGTGTCATTTAGTTGAATTGTTTAAAAGGTGTGCAAGTGCATGAGCAAATCCCAAACATAGCTTAGATAGAGATCCCCTTTTATGATGATTATGTAGTTATGTTTTTAGCAAATTCATCAAAACAGGGAATTTATTTTTTTTAATTGAATACTGAAGACAGTAGGAGAATCACAAGGTCTTTTGAATCCTAGGTAAATGTTGTGTTAAGATGGAGCCTTAGCAAAACAAAACCCAAAATGTTTCAAGACAAGGTTTTGTAGCCTTCACCTAGTTTTAACCTGTAACTTGAATGTATTGAACATTGTATGGTACTTACTAGATTCTGTTCATAGGTCCAGGCAATGAAATAAGAAATCAAGTTTCTTTATGGAAACCTCAATTTTTATATCAGTACAAAGTTAAAAGCATATGATCCTAAAGAAGGTAGTTTTGTTACTTAACTTGAAGCTATGAAGTTTGTCTGAGTAGCAAGGGGGGAAATTCATCAACAGATATGACCCCCTTTTCTTGTAGTTTTGCATGAACCCCTGGACACTTTGTCTTGAGACATTTCCTAAAGAAAGGCTAGTTAAAGGTTTAAACATTAACTGTTGTAAAACAAACTGCGATTCAGCTGTGGAACATATTGCTACAGGATATTGATCTTCGGGACAAGTTCATGTAGATTTAAAAGGAAAATATAGAAATTAATGGAAAAATGCAAATGCATGACGAGTACTGAGGACTTCCATAAACAGCATTTAGTAGGGGGAGTGGGAGGGATGTTTGCAGAAATGTCAAAAGACAGATGATTTACCCCTAATATAAATTCAGGATATTTAGTGCTGGCTGTTGTCACTAATACTTGTCTCCATTAAGATTATTCTACCCCTATCAAAACTCTCAGAGCATTTTCAAAGGTCTTTCTAAAGGGATAAAAGAAAAGAACATAAATGGCACTAATTATTACAGAAGACTGTGTGATCGTTTATAGGTGTTGCAGAAGATGCTTGGATGCTGAAGGTCTAATTTAAAAAGATGAAGGGAGAAGTGCAGAAGAGATTGAGGTGGAGCTGGATGAGAGGCTGTAACCTTCTGAACTTAATGCATTTGTTGCCCTGGGCTCTCTGTCAACCCCAGAATGGTACAAGCCACAAGCTAATGAACTGCACCATGGACATGCACCTTGTTTTACAAAGGGCTTCTGAGTCATGCTCTCAGGGCCAACTCAGCAGGTAGCCTGGCTGATGAGGCACCTCAGTCTCCCTCTAGATGGCAAGAGGATTCCTTGTGTAAGGGAACAAGTCCTTTTGTAGATGGTTGAAGTTGTAAGGGAACTCGGGAGGTCATCTGCTGCAAAGAGAGCCAGCTGAGAGTCTAAAATGGTATGATCCACTTTCAGTAAAGTTGGAAAGGTTCTGTCACCTTTCTCTTCAAATCTGAGCATTTCTGGGTGAAAGATTTAAATTTTCTAAAAGCTTTCCCCTTCTTGTATCCTTCCTAGGTACATTTATTGTATTTTTTCCTCTTAATTTGAATGAAAACTTTTTTTAAACTTATAAATTTTCTGTGAAATAAAATCAATAAAACTTGATCCTAAATGTTTTACCTCAGCTCTAGTGGTTTATTTTATTCTAATACATGGCTAAATAATTCCCTTGAATATTTACTCAAGAGGCAGGAGCCTGAAGCTATCTATGAATCTGTTATCATCCAGGGAACTATGTTGGTTTTTTTTCTTCTAAGTTTTTCTTGACTTGTAAAATCACTGGCTAGTGAGAGATTCTCCCTCTCATCTCTGTGACCCATTCAATTACCCTCAGCTGTAAGCAGGCAGGGGAAAAAAAAAGTCTTAATTTAACTCTGCTGGGAGGCCGTGGAAGTGATGTTTACTTGGGGGTAAGAAGTGCACCAGTCACCCTTTATCTCCAAAAAGCAGATGTTGATGTGGTGTTGCAAAGGTGCAGCCTCACTCCTATTAAAAACTCAGAATTCCTGTCAGCATCCACTACTTCAGAAATGGATTTTTTTTTTTTTAATATAACAATACAGGCAAACCCACAAAGTACTATTCACTTAATAAATAATTCAAAAATTAACTACATGGAGGTTGTAAAAATAATGCAGGAATGTCAATGATTTGTTAATATTGATGTTGCCTTGGTTATTGAAGATAGTTCAAGACAGCCACCTCTCAGTGACACTCAAGTACTTCCTATTCTTTTATGCACAGGACAGGACACAACTAGTAACTCTGAAGCTTTGGTTTGATCACTGCTGACACCAGAAGAGTACTTTGAAGAGAAAGACTAAAGGTCTCTACACCCATGACAGATTTCCAAGGAACTTTTCAGAAGGAAAATGTTAAACCTAGTTTCTCTTGGGTCGTAGACAAAAAAAGCACTTCGGAGGAACTTAGATACAGTGAAATTGTCATCAGGGGGCAGTATTGCAAGTAATACATCTACCTCTTTTTAAAAGAAAATTAAAATATAAATCTATTTCCCTCTAAAAGCTTGCTGCATTGGCTGATTCAGGTGGTTGTAATAACGATTTCTGTAGCACCAGAAGTGAAGAAACTCAGATAGCTGGTAAGCCCAAACCAGTTATGATATTAAGTTGTACAGGTTATACACACAACCTGAGGGATGTGAGGCTGGAGAGCAACTCTCTGGATAAAGATCTGGGAGTCTGGGTTGATGGCAAGGAGAATATGAGCCAACACTGTGCCCTGGCATCCTAGAGGATCAGTTATGCATCATACAGTGCACTCAGCAGGTTGGGAGAAGCATTTTTCTGACTCTACACTGCATTGCTGCGGCCCCACACAGAGTCCTGTGTGCAGTTTTGGATACCTCAATGTAAGAGGGACATCAGACTATTAGAGTGTGTCCAGAGAAGGGTGACCAACATGGTGAAGAGCTTTGAGGACAACACTTACAGACAACACTTACAAAGAGTGGCTGGGGTCACTTGGTTTGTTCATCTTGGAGAAGGAGAGGGATGAGAGGTGACTTTATCACAGCCTGCACCTTCCTCAGTGGGGGCAGTGGAGCAGGAGGTGCTTATCTTCTCTCTCTGGTGAGTGCCAAGGAAATGGAATGAAGCTGTTTTAGAGGGAGTTCAGACTGGATGTTAGGAAAAGGATCTTCACTAAGAGGGTGGTCAGTCACTGGAATGGTGGTCATGACATCAGGCCTGTCAGAGTTCAAACAGCATGTAGATGATGCTCTCAGTCATTTGGTTTAGTTTTAGTAGTCCTACAAGGAGCAGGGAGTTTGACTTGATGATCCCTATAGGTCCTTTTAAACTTGAGATATTTTATGATGCTGCAATAAGTGAGTGACAGGAGGCTTCAATGGGAATGCAGACAAAGGTGAGAAAGGTGAGGAAGGGAGATGCATTGGTGCCCTCCACTGTGAAAATGCAGCAAAGATTAAATAGATAAATTTCAACCCAGACATTAGGTATGGATCTTGCTAAAAATATGTGAACCCTGAACTGCTAAATAGTTAATGTTCCTGTGCAATATTAGCTTATTTTGCTGTGGGAATAAAGTTACAATAATTTATTGGGGTAAAGCTAGGGACTTAGTGTTGAATTTTAGTTTAAGGCTTTGGTTTAAACAAGATACCCACCTTTCCTTTAACTCAGCTGTACCTGAGCTGACTGAAAACCAAATATGACCCATGCAAAGCCAGTCACATTGTCCCTTGGTATGCTGTGTGAAATTGATTTGCCTTAAGGGTGGCAGCCCTAACCACAGGATAGACCATTGAATATTTTCTTTGTTACTGGATATTTATCTAAAGTTTGGATTTAAAAGGATATGTTAAAAAGATATAGCATCTTGGCTGAAATGTCTTAAGAATACTTTAAATAGCCCTATTTACTCAGGCAATCAATAGGGCAACTTTTACTTCCCCTTGTAGAGATGTTGGCATTGTAATTCCTTGTATATAATTCCTCCAAGATTACCACATAAAGTTATTTCAAATAAAAATAAAACATAGTTTTAAAAGTAATCTTAATTATTTATTGATATAATTAAGCTGTATTAATGCTCTTTATTATCCATATTAAAAATTCACAAGGATTTTCATCCCTTTCACCTTTATTAGATGCTTGATAACTTGTTATGCATTTTCATGAACTATTGATGAATATGAAATGTTCAAAAGCTATTTTTTCCTTTTAGTTATAATGACTGTATGGGGAATACATTAATATTTGAACAAGCAGTTATATTAGCTAGTTAGTATCATTTCTACTACTTTTCTTTAGTATGCAGTATGAAGGCAACATCCTTAATGCATAAAGCCTGCAACTTCTAGATGAAAAAAAATCTTCTAAGTCATATATAGCACAATTACTTATGCCTCCTTATCTTAAAAAGTATAGTATTTTGCTAACATAGTGTGTGCAGAAGACATTAAAGACATCAATAAACATTTTGACGAAATAGACAGCAGCTTCAATGTTAAAGATGAGCTCACAGAGAAGTTGAGTTTTTGAGTGAAAAAAATATAGAAGTATTCTCTCCTAAATGTCAGTGTTTTCTCTCTTAACTAAAACTCATCTTTTGGAGAGCTAATTGCTTACTCGCAATATAAAGATGGCAGCATAAAAATAAAGTAGAATATGTCCATACCTAAGAAAAACTGGTGGGAAGAATTTGGAATATAACCCAACCTGGGTGAAGTTTGTAATTTTAATATCTATTATTTTATGGGTTTGTTTTTTTCTTTTTATTCCTAGTTCTTTATCTCTTCTTATTTTATAACATGGATATTGACAAAGTGTATTTAGGCCATATATGTATCCTGATAAATTTGACTTCCAATGTATTAAGATCTTTAAAGCATTTATTCTACCTTATGTTGACCTTATGATTTTCATTTAAAGCTTGTAGAATTTGCACTCCTAAATCACCTAACTGATTAGGGAAAATGATCTTTTAACCAACTGAATAAAGAGTATGAATGTAGACTGTTCTTAAGTGCTAGTATTTCAACCTAGAAACTTAAGAAAATAAAAAGAAATCTGTCCGTGTTTAGAAAGAGGAAATAAATATGCCTCATTAACATCAAGGCAATTTGGTTTTATAAGTTAAGAGAAAATAATATAATAAACTAGAATTAGAACTATCAGACAACAACACTCTTAACTACTCAATCCAAATTTCTTTGTAGATCAGATGCCTTGTTTAGGGGAAGATGTCAAATTGTATTATTTGTATGCATAAATGAAACACTGCTCATATGCAGAAGAGCTTAAGGACTTGCCTAAGTACCAAACATTTCTTTTAAGGGGCCATTTTACTTCTTTGCTTCTAGATGTGTTGCAAAATTCAAAAGCAATATCCTCACATTTGTATCATTAAAATCTGCACTCATAATTTATTCAATAAACACGGCAGTAAAAAGCAGCAATGTTCAATGTTTTGAAGTTAGTTTTATAAAAGCTTGTACTGATTGGAATTTAAGTAAATACTTTTAACTATGAATTAAATCCCCTTGACCTGAATTATTCCATAATGGTGAAGGGAAAGCCAAGCAAAAATAAGGCAAGAAGAAACTGGAGAATCACATTAGTGAGAAATTGGAGTGTATTCTATAATTTTTTTTGGCATTGATCTTGTACAATATGGCAGTTCTGTAACTCAGTTTAAAGACCATCATGCTTTGCTTATTTAGTACTCTTCCAACATAGCTGCTGAATTTAACTCTAGAATTACTCAAAAAATAGAAATATAAATTTGACTGTCCATATCTCAATTTTTATGATATAATTCTATTCTTTTTTCTCTTAGAAAAATACCTCAATGTGAGTTTAATTAACGAAAAGAGAAGGAACTATAACAAGAAAAAAAATACAGTTATGTGACAAAAGTTATGTTAGAAAATGGACTCATTGCGAAGACACTCAGACAGTAAAGACAAGAATAAGGATCTAGTCCTCCAGGGCAGAAATAGCTGTCCTAGTCTTGCCCTGTCTTGTGGGCTCCTGCCTTAATGTTCCAAATTTAGTAAACGAGGTCCTTCAGACAATGGTCTCTTTCACTGCTTAGATGTGATCCATTCCAATGCAGATCCATTCCACTGTTCAGTGAACAAGGCAGGGATGTTGAGTAAAAATAGTAAACCATAAAATAATTAAAGATGGTAAAAGAAGCCACAGGCCGCACAGAAAACATTACTATTTAGATAGTCTGGAAAAACAAGGATATTTATTTTACCAGCTGAAAGATGTCAGTGCCTAGTTAAGCAGTTGTACATTATTAGTAATGGAATGAGAATTATTGGGCAACTCTCTGAGTCAGGAGAAAAACAGTAAACAAATACACTCTTTAGTCTATAGGTTATTCCACAATACAAGAAGTATTCTTCAAAAATCTAATTCACTCTTGGGAAAAAATATGACACATTACAGTCTGCTCTTTGGTTTCACAAAGAAAAGATGTTGCTGCAAGTCTTTCATTCCAAACACAAAACAGAGTTGGTACAGCTCCCAGAAGACAGAATTTAGAAGGAGAAAATACTTAAAACATCAAAATCAAAAGTACATCAAAAGGCAAACAGCAATCTGTTTGTCACAGCAGCCCATCAGTGACCTAATTACCTGACAGATTCATCCAGAGGAAACTTGTTAACTAACTTCTTGCTAACTGAAGTGTCTGGTGGAAGTCTTTTAGGATATATGCCACTTTTGGAAAAACAGGCTTTATGGCTAGAAATTGGACATGCTGTGATTGTTGCCCAGAGATAAGATGGCTGAAAATATGGTCAAGTATTGTACAAACAGAACCCAATTTCTTCAGTAGTGGCAGCAATTTAAAAATATGTTGACTAGGATATAATAGCAATATAAAGCTTCCTGGACTCTTTTGAGGAAAAATAGTAAAAGGACTTTGCTGAGTCATTTAGTTTTTAAGAGTACCATATGGAACTTTTTGCCTGTTTTATAACTACAGCGAAGACAGCGTATGCAGTCTGTAAAGGGCTATAGAATTCTCTAACCTAAAGACATAAATACCTGAGAATTATACTTTTTCAATAAAATTATCTTACCTTAGACATTTAGTTATCCTTAGAATTGTTTTGGTTTGATTTATGTTATACCTACAGCTATTTGAGATATTTTTGAATTAAATGCCAGCAGTTACTCCATGTCCTCATATTTATCATAAAAATTTTTCCCAGTAGATGAAATCCCAGCATTCTCATCTGGATGATGAATCAGTGTTCAGAAACTTCTTAGGATGTATTTTTAAGCACAGTGAATCCCATAAAAAGTTATAAGTACAGATATGTCCCTCATTGTTCATTAGAAAACCGGAAAGGAGTGGAAAGTTGGTGTTTGAAAACTTAATTTGTACTTACTAATTTTACCTTATCAAAAAAAAAAAAATCCCACAAAGCACTGGTTAGGCAGGGTTTGCCATCTTTTTCATAGTATAGGGATTAAGGAAAATCACATGATGTGATAGATTGACTGGAATGATTTAATTTTGAAGATGCACTTCCTAGCCCTCTATGCAGCCTTTGAAGACCTGAAAAAACATTTATATGTTACTGTGAACTGAAGCAAGAAAGGAAACTAGGATATCATAGAGTCACTGACTGGACTGGCTGCTTTTGCACAGGAGGAGGCTAGGGAAGAATGGGATGGTCTGCAAGCTACATGCATTAATTGATCCGCTCCTGATGTGTACTTGGCAAGATGTAGCTGGTTGCTGCTAAGTGCTGGAGGCTGTCTCACTGCATTACAATTTTCATGCCTTTGGTGTAGGATCTTCCACTCCAAGTCTTTCAACCCATGGTTGAAACTCTTTACATAGAGGGTAAAAGTATAGAACTTAATCTGTGATCAGAAAAAGAGGAAATATCCTATCCTTACAAGAGATGAGGATTATTTCTACTCTTGTAAGAGGAACCTAAGTTTGTCACTGAGAATTTATCTGAAATCCAATTTGCCCAACTTTTAAGCACTAGCATAAATTGTTTAAATTGGTTTCCGCAGAGCCCACTGTATCCTGCTACAGCGTGCTTTCTGACAGCAGATTTAATTTACTTGGAAATCAAAACTACAATCCACATCCTTTCTGCAATGCAAAACATTGTACATATTTAATGAGATAACATTTTATACCCCTACTGTGTAAACAGCACCTTTAAGGTTGATTGAAATATGATTTAAATGTAATTCTTCCTCCCTCCACCACTGTTTTTATCTTTTAAAATATCATCAAATGTACTTTACAGTTATCCAGCCTAGTACATTCCCTAGTAGAGGTGAGATAATTAAATACATTTTTACTATAAAATTTCATAAGACTACCTCATATTCTGAGCAGATGCAGCAGTATATATTGAAGTACATCAAAATTATTCCATTTTTTGCAACATCAGATGAAACAATGAAACATAGATCTGACATTTCATAGCAAGACTCAGTTGGGGTTGGTATCCATGCATCCTGCTCTAATTTTAGAGTACAAAACAGATGAAAAATAAAATCCTAAAGTAGTTCCTAGCGAACAAAGTGAGGCTTTGGCATGTGTTTGCTCAGCAGTGTGTATAGTTCAGCAGAGTTGTTATTCTGAAAGTTGTCTTCAAGGGATGCAGGGTACCATGTTTGCTTTTTGTCTCTGGAGTTTGTACCTCATATTTAACCTTTCCAAAAGTCTTCCTTGGAGCTTTGGGAAGATAGGCAATTGCATATAAATGAAACAAACCTGCTCCCTGCATACTACTTGTGACATCAGTAATAATCCCTACTTGGGAGCTTAAGGTAGATTTGAATTCAGTAAGTTACCCTTGTTTACAGGCTGCCTGAAGGACTTCAGTTCATCCATTTTGAAAGTAATAAATCAATGCTACGACAAATGAAGCCCTGGAATTCCGACATCTGGAATGCAGAAACCTTGGTTTTGCCCTGTTACACCTCTACAGATTGGTCTTACTGAAGAAGGTACACCATTTCTTCAGAGGTAGTGAACAATCATCCAAGACACCTTAAAAGGCACTCTGAAAACCCTTTACTACTTCACATATGGATATTTGCATTTTTGTTCTGTTAGATACTTCACATTAGAGCTGGCCTTGAAAACTTCCTTAGATATAAATGAACATTGCAAAAGAATTGCTAGGAATTCTAGCACGGCTTTCTTCTGTCCGAGGTCATTGACTCAGGTCCTGGGGAATCAGCAAGAGGTAGACAGAGGGGGGAAGGGAGTCCAGCATCCTGTGATCTGTATTTTTACACCTGCTCCTGCTCCTTCTTTTAATAATAATAATAATAATAATAATAATAATAATAATAATAATAATAATAATAATAATAATAATAATAATAATAATAATAATAATAATAATAATAATAATAATAATAATAATAATAATAACAACAACAACAACAACAACAACAACAACAATAATAATAATAATAATAATAATGCTGTTTATGCAACAGTAAGAGCACTAGGCACCTATTATCAATACAAAATAAAACAAATTTTCATTCAATTCATACTTAAATAAATATTATTTCAAATAGCTGATGGTATCACTGTGTTTTTCCCTGTAAACAGACAAATGCAGGTGATAGAGGGATTGATTAAGTTACCTCTCTAATGTGCAGTAAATGCGAAGATTTTTTTTCTGGGAAGTTGATAAGTCCAGATAATACTGCACAGTTTTTAATTAAATCAAAAACTCAAAACATCAAAATCTGTTAAATGCAGTATCAGTCAACAATGAAACATTTATGTCTTTTTGTACAGAATGCAGACTTAGTCTAATAGCAGTGATCCAACCCCTTCTTTTTATTTTTATTTTCTCTGTTCCTCCTGCTTTGTTCCTTCCAATAGTTAAGGACTGAAACAGGGTTTTCATCAGTCTTGAATTGAGCCTAGAGAGATGTGTGCAGGAATTTTCATGTAGACAGTCTGCAAATAGTTTTTTACCATTACTTATTTCCCAAATAAATCATTTTATGACAGTGTCTAAAGTCCAGGCTCTGGTTTTGAAGGATATCATTGGACAGTGTTTTGATAGTTGGACAGCACATGACTGAAACAAAAATGGAAGAAAACCTACTGAGTTTCAATTGTATTGTAATGAAGTTGTATTTCTTCCGTTGGAAAATTTGAGGAGATAGTTTAATATTTAATATCTCATGTGCCAAACAGATTTGATCTTTTATTGGCATCCCTTCCTCCCCCCCAAAAAATAACAATATATAGCACATTCAGTATTCTACTTTATAGAAAATGGCTTTTTAGCTTTATTGAATGAAACATCTGCCCGATATGCTCAAAATCCTACAATTGGCATGGCTGTTCACAAAGGAAGCACAACACTCAGCTCCTGCTCTGCTGCACAACACTCAGCCGTAAAGCCTGCATCTGGGCTGGGGCAATTCGTGGTTTCAATATAGGATAAGGGGATGATGTGATTGTATGACTCTATGATTCCTATCATATGTACTTTGATGATTTTACTACTATAACAAGCATTTAAAATTTCTACGCTTTGGGGATATTCCTGAGAAATAATGCATCTGAGTTATTATGAAAAGAATTAAAAAAAAAGGGCACAATATGCAGGAAGAGCTTTATGAGTCAGACCAAGATATTGGAAAGGCATTTCCTTGCTGCTCCTTCCTCACCCTAAGGAGGTGCAACAGTGGGAGCCAAACAGATGGTTCATTAGTGAAACTCCCAGATCCACACTTAGCAGTCAGGGAAGGTCAGAAGGGTTGTGTGGCAACCCTAAGAACACAGTGAGAGGACCTTTAGCACGACTTGTCTCAGAGCTGCCATGCTGAGCAGCACTTGGAGTAAGGATGCACCTGATGGCTGCAAACTGGAGCGGTGCAAAGAAAATAATGTTTTCCTGGTGTTTCTCAAAGTTCATGTGCTGGGGTTTTTTTTTGGCTGAAAACAACATGAAAGAAAGGAGTAATGATCAAAGAGGGAAAAGGAGGAGGGAAAACCTGCTTTGCACAGTTTGTTCTTATACCTTACAGAAAAGTGCTATATTGACTATCTATCGGGCTACTTTGTAAATACAAGAAGTAGGACAGATCTGGCTGTTTGTCCTAATCACGGTAAGACACAGATAACATAACAAATGACATAGGGTTTACTGTTTGTTTATAGATTGGCTTCTGCTGCTATAAATAAGAGTTGCAGTGCTTTAGCCCATGTATTCAATTGGCAAGATATCTGCTTTTCAGGGAAAGGTAAAGAAATTTTCACAAGATTCCCAAGGATAACATCTCATCAGACAAAATAAGACTTGGTTTAATTCTTCTGGCATTGTATTTTATGCACAAAACTAGCTTTATCCAATAAAAATTTGGATGTATCTTCATTTACTCTCTTGTGCATCTAACATGTTGTTTGCATTGGCATACAGATTCTCACTTTGATGAACTATGGTGTTCAGTTATTGGAAAAGAGTTTTCCCATTGTTTAATATTTTCTGAAATTATATTCTGCTTACAAGGAGATAGGGAGGGCTGCAGTGATAATGTACTGGTGGAGTTCACAGTCCTAAGGGACATAGGTCAGTCAAAGAGTCATGACCCTGAATTTTAAGAAAGCAGAATTCCAACCATTGGGGTTAATTAATACAGCCCCCTGAGAAACTGCTCTTGGGGATAAAGGAACAGAACAGACATGGCAGCTCTTTAAGGATATTTTCCATAGAGCATAAGACCTCTGGATACCCAGGCATAGACAGTCAGGAAAAGGAGGCAAAGACTGCTATGGCTGAGTTGAGACCCGCTGATCAAACTAAAGGGCAAGAAGGAAATGCAGAGGCAGTGGAATCAGGAACAGGTATCCTGGGAAGACTATAGGGATGCTGCCTGAATGTGTAAGGGTTGGGTCAGGAAGGCCAAAGTGCAGCTAGAGCTGAACTTGTTGAAGGATACATAGAATAAGAAGAGCTTCTACAGATATGTTAGCCAGAAAAGAAAGATCAAAGAATGCACACACCCCTCATATGCCAGACTGGCAAACTGGTAACTAGGGATGAGAAGAAGGCTGAATTAATCCACAAAGTCGAGAGAGGTGATTTTCCTGATCTACTCCACACTGATGTGGCCCAACTTTGAGTACTTTGTGCAGTTTTGAGCACCACAGTATATGAAGGACATAAAGCTACTGAAGAGCGTCCAGAGGAGGATCACAAAGTTGGTGAAGGATTTAGAGGGGAAGCTGTATGAGGAACAGCTGAAGTCACTTAGTCTGTTCATCCTGGAGAAGAAGAGACTGAGGGGAGAGCTCATTGTGGTCTACTGGGGAGAAGGAGGAGAAGATGCTAATCTCTTTTCTCTGGCGACTAATGATAGGACTGGAGGGAATGGAAGGAAGATGTGCCGGGGAGGTTTGGGTTGGATATTAGGAACAAGTTCTTTATACAGAGGGTGCTGGAACACTGGAACAGGCTCCCCAGGGAAGGAGAGGTGGCACCAAGCCTGACAATGTTCAGGAAACATTTGAACAATTCCCTCAGACACATGATGTGAATTTTTGGGTTGCCCAGGGACAGAATTTGGACTTGATGATCCTTGTGGGTCCCTTCCAAGTCAGGACATTATATGATCTTTTTGCCTCAGTCTTCACTTGCAATCTCTCTTTCTCACTCCTGTCGAGCGGGTGGACCACAAGACATAGACTGGGGGATCAAAGTCCCTCCCTCTGTAAAAGAAGGTTTGTGACCATCTGAGAATGAATAGTGACATAAGCAGTGAGATTCAGTGCATCCTCAGTAAGTTTGCAGATGACACCAAGCTGAGTGGTGCAGTTGACAAACCTGAAGATAACATCTACGGGGACCCAGGCAAGCTTGAGAAGTGGACCCATGTGAACCTCATGAGGTTCAGTAAGACTAAGTGCAAGGTCCTGCACCAGGGTCAGGGCAATCCCCAGTATCAATACAGGCTCAGGGGATGAAGGGATTGAGAACAGCCCGGCTGAGAAGGACATGGGGAATTAAAAGCTGAACATGAGCTGTCAGTGTGCAGTCACATCCCAGAAGGCCAAACATGTCCTAGGATACATCAAAAAAAAAAAAACAAAACCAAAAAATACCATAGCCAGCAGGTCAAGAGAAGTGATTCTGCCTCTCTACTCCACTCATGTGAGACAACATCTAGAGTACTGCATCCAGCTCTAGAATGCTCATCACAGGAACCTGTTGGAGCTGGTCCAGAGGAGGGCTATAAATATGACCAGAGAGATGGAACAGCTGTCCTCTGAGGGCAGGCTGAGAGAGTTGGGGTTGTTCAGCTTGGAGAAGAGAAGACTCTGGGGATACCCAGCTGCAACCTTTCCTTACTTAAAGAGGCTTATAAGAAAGATGGGGAAAAAGTTTTGTAGCAGGATCTGTTGTGACAGGATGATGGGTAATCATTTTAAACTAAAAGAAGATAGAGATATGAGATGCAAGGGAGAATTTTTTTCAAGTAAAGGTGGTGAAACACTGGAACAGGTTGTCCAGAGAGGAGGTGGATGTCTCTGGAAGCATCCAAAGTCAGGTTAGATAGGGCTCTGAGGTACCAGGTCTAGTTGAAGTTGTCCCTGCTTATTGCAGTGAGGTTGGACAAGATGGCTTTAAAGGTCCCTTCCAAGCCAAACTGTTCTATTATTCTAAGAAGAACTAAGCATCAGGTTAAGATGCAAAATATCTGAGCAGATTTACAAGATCTGGTGAAAATACATTAAAATTTGGAACATCCATCCTCCCTGCCCCTTCTTTTTCCTTCACTTGTCAGTTCTTAAACAGTAGATAGTACCTTGTTATCTCACAGCAACACAGGAAAGATAGTTTGTTTGTAAGCATGTGGTGTTCCAGAGGACAGGCTGCAGGTAGATGGCAGGAATTACTTCCTGACCTCTCCTACGCTGCAGGGAGGAGTAGGAAATGGATGAATAAGCACAGGGAACAGAGAAGACATTAATTTTGTGCTGATGTAGAATATCTGTAAAGTAAATCTTATTTCTAAGGGAAGCAAAATTCTCCAGGAGGCAGATGCTATCTTCTGGAAGATTTGTCAGTTTGGTTTATTTTTGATTTTTCTTTTAAAGATAAGAACATCGTTCAGGATGAGGTAGGAAGGCAGTGATTTGACATATCTAGTCATTAGCATCTGCCATTTATATCGTTATACACTAATATATAGATTTTCATAGAAAAGGCCTTAGGTTCACCTGTTTCACTTCTTTTTCACTGCACATACATGATGTTTAGTCACATGTGTTCAACGCCTCAAAGTACTATTTTAAAACAGGACACCATCTACTTTTCTGCAGTAGAAAACAGCATTTCTCAAAGTGTTGCTATATTTGCTTACATTTATTACAACACAGATAAGAACGTGATTTTTTTGCTTCACTCCTTCATGAATGTTTTCTACCATATCTGCAGATTTATTTTATGGAAACTATCAGAGAAAAGAGGAAGGAAGAAATATTTTGTGAAAGTTGCCTTTAACACTTGATGCAATGCCAGGGATGGGATCAGAACAGGGAATGAATTATTTCTCTGCTCTCTAGCATCTGTACTTTCACAAAATCTGGAGAAGAAAATTTGTAGACTGCAGTATAGATACTACATGCACTATTCTGTAGAGTGGAAACATGGAACATTTTCTGAGCGATACAGACAAATTAATCAAAAAAGAATAATGATATAATAGGCAAAAAAAATTAAAAGTTGCATTGATTCTATTGAAGGCACCAAATATTCAATTATTTTCAAGCAAAGAATTGCATAACAAAGTCTTATCTTTTAAGTGCACAAAATGAGAACTAACATAGTGTTAAATTTCTGAACTTAGAGACTGAAAAATCATAAATCAAAAGCATTACTAAGGTAGTATGAAGTCAGCCATATTGCATATTTTACAGCATACATTACTGCCGTAGACTAATGCATTAAGATTTATGCTAACAAGGGGGGAGGAATAAATCCTGCATTTATGCAGTGCAACAAACCTGAAGAAAGAGAAAATCCTTTGTGATGTATATGCACTGTGATGTTTTTGTGAACATCATATTATGGGCAGTCTTTGGCTGTAACTGAACCACTGCAGTAGGCTTGTGAATGCTGCCCTCAGGCCCTCTGATAACGTAGCTCCCCTGGCTCACCCTCAGATGATTACTGAGTCTATGGCAAAGGTTTTCTTAGTGCCTCAATCTCATCTCTCATATAGACACTTCAAAGAGTGTCTATAAATGTCTATTGAAGGCAACATTGAACATAGTACTTCATAAACTTTCTGTAGGCACTGGCAAGTGACGCTTCTCTAAATGGAAAAAAAAAAAGGGTGTACCCCTGAACCTGCCTGTCAGGTCACCTGGGGCTGCAAGAAAGAGATGCATACATATTTGGAAGTGAGAAGAGTATTTCACCTGTGTCAACAAAAGAGTGATTAGCATAATGGATGGAACATAATTTCTCTTTTTGCATCAGCTTTCCTACTAGATGTGTAGGAATTAGTGGGATAGCTATGGACACATTTGGCTAGATGTGAGCAAGCTGAAAAGGGGAACTATAAATCTCATGCATCTTTCAAGGCTAAAGTTTTGTCTTATTTACTGAAGAAGGTCAATAGCATGTTAGGTCTGACAAAGCTCCTCCACCACCAGATGTGGAAGGGATGGGACAACAGGAGAAAGACAACATTTCTAGATCAAATTTTGACATGTTATGTTTTTTAATTGGTGGGACTTGCAATTTAAAGTATCATCTGCACCCAGTGTGAGGGAATGGGCATTAGAGAGTCTTCTCTCAGCGCATTACAGCATTTGCAGTCTGTCTGCTCCACTTGCTGAAAGGACTGGTTAATGCTGGTGATGCTATCAGCACTCTACTCCTGTGTTTGATACAGGGTGAAGGGCTTGAGCCATGCAGGATGACTCAGGAGGTGCACTGCAGTTACCCGTACCTCAGTTTTGTCCTCAAGCCCCTTCTGTATCACTGAAGTATAATTTTACTCTTCAGGTTGCATTATCATAAGATATGGAATTGGTTAGCGTAATATTTTTAACCCTTTCGCCTTAAACATCATGGTAATTTATTAATTATTTCTCTGACCTAGTATTTCCCCGTAATTATGCTAAGGGAGTCAATATGGCCTGCTCAGGTTTAGTATTCAACTCCTGTTGTCATTCAGTGAGTGTCTGAGACAGACCTGAGCAGCAATAATTTGTATTGATTTGGCTTCCGAACTTTTACATTGAAAATATTGAATTTTTAGACAGCTTTGCATTAAAAACAACCTCATGAAAATAACAGCATATGGATTATTTTGTCCTTAAAGCCTTTTTCCTAACATCTCTCCCCTTTTGTACCAGCGTCAGCCCCCATAGTTTCTCCACTTTCCATAAACCAATTCTCATCCCTCCACCTCTATTGACTTCTAATTTTGTCAGCTGTTTGCATGTAATTATCTGTGAGCTGGCATTTGCCTAGTACAAGTAAGGCAAATGCATATACAGGGGCAGCCAGATGCTTTTGATTATTGCTGTTTACAAAGGAGACCAGAGCTGTGCATGTCAGAGTTTGGAAACCTCTTTCTCTAAACTAAATTTTGTCTATTTCTCAATCATAACCTCTTCTTACTTTGTTTAACTTGTATTTTCAGACCTTGCCATTCCTTGATCAACACAATGTGTGAGGTGTGCTTAGAAAGGGCAAATTACCCTATAGGGAACCTATGGCTACTTCAGATTTTTACTGTTGCTGACCTAAAGGCTTGAATCTCTATTGGTGTCTGGTGCTTTGTGACAATTTTACTCTGCACCAACAGCTTGCTTTCTGTAGGATTTATACCTCCTTTTTCCTTTTTTAACACAGAAATTGTTCACAGCGGATTGTGAGATCTTCTGCAGGAAACAAATAAGGCGAACCAAAACAAGCTATAGAGCAATACCAACAGAAAAGTCTGCTTTCAACATGAAGATAAGCTGTTACTTCTTTATTTCAAAATGCACATGAAGTACAAATGCAAATGTCAGAATTGCCAGTAACATGAGCCACAATAGGGAACAGTAGGTTTGCTGTACTGGAAAAGAAAGAAAGATCAGCTGGAGAAAGAAAAAAATAGATTTTTTTTTTTTTCCTTAATAGGAATGGCTGCCAATTCAGTTATATTGAAACAAGAGAGAGAAGTGACTTGCTTGTACACATACAGTCACATAATTTTTTTGGTTGGATTGTGGTAATTCAAAATAGATTCTTAAATTAAAAGAGAGGGCTTAGACAAAGAGCACTCCAAATAAACCACTTTATTGTGATATCTAATCAATAAAAGAGATTTATAATATTAGAAAAGGTCTCCCTGTTTGCAGATGAACAATATGCCATGACATCTATGCAATTTTTTCTACCCATCATGTGAAATAATGGTTATTTGCAAGCAGGATAGTTCCTAATTTATTTTTCTAATAATCTAGTCATTGAGTAACTATAATACTTATTGACTGTGATTCTTCCAAATCAATAGCATATTGTCAAAATAATCCTTCAGCTGTTCCATAAAACAAACCAAAAATTGACAAAGTATTATTGGCTGTACAGGAACAGCACCAAACAATTCTTAATATGCAGTCATGTGAAACTACAAAATTAAGGGTGTATCCCATTGAATTTTAGCCATCTAAAGGACAGATTTCAGCCTATTATCTATGGTCCCTCCTCAGCCAGCTGGCCAACAAAGGATAATGGATAGGCTTCTAAAGCAGATGAAACGAATAGCCTTCTGTAGATCTCAATCTTTTTCCAAGGACCAGAGAAGACCTAGTGTTTTGATGGTTGCTAGCAGATCATAGTACCTCAGATAGCTCAAAAGGACTCTGACAGAACTGTTAACCTGTACATGACTAAGTATTTTGGGGAAAAGGTTGGAAAGACTTATTAAGGAGCAAAAAAAAAATGTTGACAATTTCTTGTAGCAGGATATTGTCTCTTTCTCATATATGGCTACATGATTCCTCCACATGGACTGAGAATTGCTCTCCCTTTCTACTGACACACTCGAAACATTATCAGGAAGAAAGATGTATTGCCTTCAGAAAGACTATTTTAGAATAACTATGAAAGAAGAGGTCCATCCCAATTTTCTTCTCTTACACCTGGGCTGGTTTTCAATCTCAAAGAAATGAAAATCTTGAACCTGTCTCTCAGATTCCTGAGCTGAAGTTTAAAAACTTCAGGACCTTTTTCAAAAAAAGAATTGTTTCTCTTTATTGGTTTCTGAACCTTTTTGGGTATAGGCATGCTTCTTAACAAGTGTGAGGGTTGTAACTAAAAGATTTTTAATTAATTTTTTGAGATCCTTCATCAGGATATTAATTTGATAGTAGGATATTCATATGATGAATTTTGACTACAGAACAAAGTATTCAAGCAAAACACTAAATATTACAGAAGTAACTGGCGAACGTGCAACATTTTTGCAGTTTTTAGGAATTTGAGCTACCATGCAATTATAGCTGAAAGAGACTGAAACATTTGCTATGGAGTAGCACAGTTTAAATATTCTTCTCCACTGTCTTGAGATTTTGACATGGTTGTGGCAGAAAAATCAGTCCACTCAATGTCCTTAACTTCTCCCAGACTCTTATGCAGGCTACACAGAATACAAGCTTAAAAGGAACATATCACAGAATCACAGAATCACAGAATAACCAGGTTGGAAGAGACCCACTGGATCATCGAGTCCAACCATTCCCACCAATCCCTAAATCATTCTCCTAAGTACCTCATTTACCCTAACCTTAAACACCTCCAGGGACGGTGACTCAACCACCTCCCTGGGCAGACTGCTCCAATGCCTAACCACCCTCTCCGTGAAGAATTTTTTCCTAATCTCAAGCCTAAATCTCCCCTGGTGGAGCTTGAGGCCATTCCCTCTTGTCCTGTCCCCTGTCACTTGGGAGAAGAGGCCAGCACCCTCCTCTCCACAACCTCCCTTCAGGTAGTTGTAGAGAGTAATAAGGTCTCCCCTCAGCCTCCTCTTCTCCAGGCTAAACAACCCCAGCTCTCTCAGCTGTTCCTCATAAGGCCTGTTCTCCAGCCCCTTCACCAGCTTTGTTGCTCTTCTCTGGACTCGCTCCAGAGCCTCAACATCCTTCTTGTGGTGAGGAGTCCAGAACTGAACACAGTACTCGAGGTGCGGTCTCACCAGTGCCGAGTACAGGGGGAGAAGAACCTCCCTGGACCTGCTGGTCACGCTGTTTCTGATACAAGCCAAGATGCCATTGGCCTTCTTGGCCACCTGGGCACACTGCTGGCTCATGTTCAGTCAGCTGTCAACCAACACCCCCAGGTCCTTCTCCTCCAGGCAGCTTTCCAGCCAGGTCTCTCCTAGTCTGTACCTCTGCTTAGGGTTGTTGTGCCCCAAGTGCAGGACCCGGCATTTGGCCTTGTTAAACCTCATGCCATTGGTCTCAGCCCAGCAGTCCAGCCTGTTCAGGTCCCTTTGCAGAGCCTCCCGACCCTCCAGCAGATCCACACTTCCACCCAGCTTAGTGTCATCTGCAAACTTGCTAAGGGAGGACTCGATGCCTTCATCCAGGTCGTTGATAAAGACATTGAACAGGGCAGGACCCAGGACTGAGCCCTGGGGAACCCCACTTGTAACTGGCCTCCAGCTGGATTTAACTCCATTTCCCACCACCCTCTGGGCCCGGTCATTCAACCAGTTTTCCACCCAGGAGAGTGTGCACCCGTCCAGGCCAGAGGCTGACAGTTTCCGAAGCAGAATGCTGTGAGAAACTGTGTCAAAGGCTTTACTGAAGTCCAGGAAGATACATCCACAGCCTTTCCCTCATCCAAGAGTTTAGTTACTCGGTCATAGAAGGTGATCAGATTACTCTGGCAAGACCTGCCTTTCATGAACCCGTGTTGACTGGGCCTGATCACCCGGTTCTCTTGCAAGTGCTTCTTGATAGCACTCAAGATCACCCGCTCCATGACTTTCCCCGGTACCAAGGTCAGACTGACAGGCCTGTAGTTTCCCGGATCCTCCCTGCGCCCCTTTATTTATTTTTTTTTTTTAATTTAATTTTTTTTTTAATAGTGATAATGGACTTTTACTTAAAGGTTTTTACCCCCAAAATGCAGTACAAATGAAAAAAATAAACCTGTATTATCATAGAACATGCTCAAAATTAATTAAATTCATCTTGACAATGAATTAACAACAGAAACATATTTTATTTGAGAACTATTAATATTTCATTCTGAGATAGACAACAGCGTCTGTGATTCAGAAAAATCTTATAAGCTGTCAGGAAAATATTCCACGTAAGCAGGTTAGCAATAGGGTTTCTTGCAACATTTAAAATTTTCTTTTTCTTAAGACTCTAAATAATTGCACATTTTTATTCTCTAAGGTTTTGTGAGTACAAGAATATAAAATTAACTCAAATGTTTTTTGCTACCTAGACAGGTGTTATTGCAAGCTGACAAAAGAAATGGCAAAAAACTCATCCGGAGAATAGATGCAAGCCTCGCTCACTAAATACTCATTTGACATCCCTTTTCACAGAGTTTGTCCCTTGGGCCAGGTTCTCTGAGGTAAAGATAAGCTCACATTCTAAATGCTTACTTTATAGCCATCTGCAGTGAATTGTGCTTAAGGCAATATTTGTAGTTAACATTACTGTGTAAATTTCTTGCCATTTTTGAGATAGCCAGAAAGATTACACTGCTAATGTTTCTACCAGAGTAAGACTTCTGTCCAGTCTTCCACTCCTACTTTTTAAGGTACTAGAACTGTATGTTTTCACTAATGTCATAGTAAGAATAAAAAGGAAAAAAAAAAAACTTGAATGCAAAGATAAAAAATATTTTTTCCTCTTTTCTAGAAAAAAAAAGATAAGTACTACAGAAGCCTATGTTTTAAAACATCATATGTTTTATAGTTAAATGACTTATAATGTGTACTCTTAACAGGTTACATAACTTGACGTAAAAGTAATCTATCTGTATTATTCCACTTACATTTTAGGTCAATGTTTCTACTGGGATTGGCTGGTATGGAACTAATTTTCTGTGTAAATTGCTTATTTTGCTTTACCTATCAAACTGGTTTTGTCTCAGCACTAGTGAGAGCTATCTCACTTTTACCTTTCTGATTCTCTCCCCCATCCACTGGGGGGAGTAAAGGAGCAGCTGGGTGGGGCTGAGCTGCCTTCCAAGATTAAACCACAACATTACTTGTTATAGGGTCATCAAAAGTGTAATATAGTGCCTTAATTTCACTCTGGTTTTGCATATAACTTAACATGAAAAGTTACATGTAGGAAGTGAAGCTCATTACCAGAATCATGTCCTCCATTTTCTGACTTTAAAGTGGAAGAATGACATCAATTTGTGTTGCTGTGTACACAAATCAAGGATGTTCTTTCAACTAGTCTCATTGAAATTGTCCAATAAAAGATTATGTCATAGGCATATTCAATTTTTATGATAATAGATAGAAAAACATGAAGTAACCCTTACTTTCGTGGCTGGGATAGTCCAACTTGGAAAGACATACATTTTCTTTCTGCAGAGCACTGAGGGCTTTTCTGTGGCCTGTTACAGTTACTGACATGCAAAGAGGATCTTTTTTAAGTTACAGTAGATTAAAGTTCAGTAAAATCACTAAATCTTTGAGGTTGGAAAAGATCTTTAAGATCATCAAGTCCAACTGTAGACCTAATACTGCTAAGTCCACCGCTAAACCATGTCCCAAAGTGCCATATCTACATGTCTTTTAAATACCTCCAGGAATGGTGACTCAGCCACTTCCCTGGGCCACCTGTTCCAATCCTAGACAACCATTTAAGTGAAGTAATATTTCCTAATATCTAGTTTAAATGTCTCCTGGTGCAACTTGGGGCCATTTGCTCTTGTCCTAGTGCTTGTTAGTTGGGACAAGAGACCAACATCTGCCTTGCTACAACCTCCTGTCAGGAGGCTGTAGAAAGCAGTAAAGTCTCCCTTTAGCCTCCTATCTCCAGACTAAACAGCCCCAATTACCTCAGCCAGTCTACACAAAACTTGTGTTCTAGACTCTTCATTAGCCTTATCACCTTTCTTTTCACACACACTAACACCTCAGTGTCTTTCTTGTAGTGAGGGGCCCAAAACTTGAACTTGATCACAACTGTCTTTCAACCTTAGTAAATCAGTTTTAAATTTCTGTTTACCTATTCTTGAGGTATTTTTCTTCAAGAAATGTGTAAAACAGTATGGTCAAAATTGCAAAGCAGCAATCAAAAGCCTACTACCAAATCTATGCTGTCCACATTTTCAGAAATGATCATGTATTTATACTCACTTATGAGCACAAACTGTTTAGGCATCTTGTAATCCAATTCTGACTTACAAACACACAGTTTGCTTTTAGAAATACGTTTGCACGTGTAATTAAAAGACATGGTGTAATACTTACAGCTCTTGCCAAGACATTCAGCAGAGAGCACCCTGAAGAAGGAGATGAAAGCAGCTAGAGCAGGAGCCAAACAAATTGGAATATGGGGCAGCAACAGCAGGAGCCAGGGGCAGATAAAATGTTAATACAACATTCGTGAGAGCAAGAAAGGGACAACAGCCTGGGCAGGGCTTAGAACAGATCCTGAGATTCACAAGGAAAAAAACAATAAGTGTGAATTACCAAGGTATAATTCTGTCCTGGGACTTGTGGCAACTTGGTGAATCATGTTTGATTTTCAGTGCACACTTATCACAGTGCATGATATCACTGGCAATCTTTGATGGAAATATAACCTCATAAGTGAAATACCTGCTACTTATTCTCTACCTTGAGTATATAACCAACAAGTATTTGTTTACAGCAGGCATGACTTGCATCTAGTCACATTTGAAGTCAAAGGCCTCCAGGGATGAAAAGGATAACAATAATCTACAGTTTAACAAGCCCACCAGGATTCTTTGTCACAGTGATACAGTGTGCATTTCTGTTTGTGTGTGTGTGCAAGGAAAGAAGGTGATCGGGTGCAGGGTTAGGCTATGCAGGTAGAAAGCAATGCAGATCCATTTCCAAAGACTTAAGTTACACAACTCCTTAAACTCAGTGGCAGACAGTTAGCTAGACTCCATGTAACTGAAATTTGAAGGGAAAGTCTGTAGCCATCAACTGTGATATAATTTAGTTCAAAACCTTAATGAGAAAGAGAAAATAGCATTGGGGGCGTGGGGGGGCATTTGCATAGCCCACTTCTGCAGGTGTCTAATTGGTAGCTATACAGATTTCATTAGAATACACAGCAGGTTGTGGCACTATCTAAAATGCCACTGAAGATAAATGCATTTTGTTATTAGCAAATGTAACTGCTTGCACTCAGAACCAACACTAGAATATACTGTGTGATATACACTCTCTATCCCTCCTTTCACGCAGCTCTGTGGAAAAATTGGACCACACAAAGAACTATTAACATCTTGTATGTCAGTGAGAAACTAGATAAAAAGCCACTAGTGTGGAAATCTAAATTTGGAATGGATAAAAACAGTCCACCACCTTTATTTGTGCAGTGTTTTCTGTAGCCCTTGCAGGAGCAATAGAAGCAGGTGGTGCAACATAAACACGCTCTGAAAGTTAATGATATTCTGTACTTTCAAGACAGTGTGAGAAGGTAAAGAGGGTTTATACTAAAACCTGAGTGCAGGAAATTAATTCCTAAATATGCTCTTCTCTTGCAAGTGTGCAGTATTTTTGCATGGAAGATATTAAGGATTGCTGCCTGAGGAGGAAATGGTCCTTGACTGGAAGTGGATAAGAATAACAAGTCAAAAACCAAGAGGAAATATTGTTTTTGGACAACCTCGATCTTCCAATTCTATGTTAAAATTGTGATCGTAAATAAATATCTGTGAAACAAGAGGAAATAAATACAAGAATATAACAGTTTTAAACCCACAAATATTAGAGAAACTAGACAAAAACAACTAGTTAACCAAAACCACAGTGATATAGGGGAAAAATGGGAAAGCACATAATTACAGAGTTGAAGTATCCTAACTAATGTTAACTCTACTCACCTCTAACATTTACATGATGTTATGTTCCCAAGCCCTTAGGGTTTGGGGTTTTTTTTTGTGTGTGTGGGGGGTTCATTCATTTATTTATTTATTTATTTAAATTATACTTTAAATAGTGAATGCTTCTGCATGGGAATATCTTTTTGTCCTGTGTTTGTACAGCACCTGACAGACAAGGTCTTGGTTGATGACTGGTTCTCATAGACAATAAGCTTACACAAATAAGTGGTGGCATGAATAAAAAAAAAATCTTGTGTCATTAATAAAATCATCTGGCTAACTTATTATTCATAAAAGTGGAGTTTTTGGTTATTTTATAGGGAAGCTTATTCTGTTTTATATTTTTATTCTTCTAATAGTGAGAAACTTGAAAAGTATTATCACCATGCAAAAAAGTCTCCGTGTTCTCTGCATGCTATATGTGAACACTTGCAGGCATTTCCATCAGTCAAAAAGAGATTTCTTATAAGAGGCATAAAACTTTACTTACACTTCAAGTAATAGAATATAATGGTTTGAGGTTCTTTTAGTAGTTTTAGTTTTGTTTTTTTTTTTCCTTTCAGGAAATGTCCAGACATTTATAATGGAGAGACAGACTGGCACCTTACTGGCTGCGTCAAAGGATGTCTCAGCAGGGAGATGGAGAACCTGACAAATCTATTGTGTCCACATTTGCTTTCAATAACGAGGACTGCTCATGTCTCGCCTGGGCTTCCTAGCTGCCAAGCAGTGAAAAACCACCAAAGCTAAATGTGCCATACACTTTGAGTTCCCACCAGTCTGAAGATTAAATGAGAGTTTCTTAGTCAACAATGACTAACATTTCTGCAGGCTTTTCATACTTCACACTAACCACCTGCCTGCTGAACCCTGTCACAGATCCTCCACAACATCATCTGTCTTTTGAAAACTATTATTTAAAAATACAGCTAGTGTTTCACATAATAGGCATGTGTCCTGAATCCCATATCTCCTCCATTAATTATCCAGAAACTAAATATTTAAATCTCTGTACTTAACTATGTATTACAGGAACTTCTTTAGATTATTTTTCTAAGGATAAAACTAAAAAACTTCCAGCATCATAATACCTGTCTGCTCTCTCTTTCTGTATAATTCCTTCTTTCTTTCTCCTATGTAATTTTGAGTCTGCTGGTAAGTTTTAACTAAATCTTAGAGAGACATCAAGGTATTAAAGTCACAGAAACGTCATGAAGAGAGGAAACACACAAGAGAAGAGACAACATGCACTGAGGCTTAAAATGTGTCCCTACAGTTTTTTCTGCAGGCTGGCTTGGTGGCTCACTAGGCAGCATATGTACCTGGCCCAAGCAAATAGCACAAACGTAGCTTGCAGCTCAGCACTATTGCCACTTCTTGTCCAATTGGGTAGAAAGCAAACAGGATGACAGCTAAGCATTGTATGAGTGTTTTTATTTTTTGGGTGTTTTTTTTTTTTTTTGGTTAGCAAACTGAGGTATTATCACAGATGAGAAGAAAGTGTAGGGATGATTCAGGGAAGACCAGATGATTATTCTTGGAGGCCACTGAAGAGGAAAAAGAGAGTATTGCAGAAAACCAAGTTGATTGGGCAGACGGCAGTCATAGGAATAGTGACTGTAAAGAATGCAAAATAGGAACCAGGTCTTATGAGTTACTCTGTCTATGCAGCAACTTGTTTTGTGCTTGCTCTTTTACGTTCCATCTTTTTTTTATGTTCTGCATTTCACATATTGTTTTTTGGTATCTCAGATTACATTCTAAGTAATGGAACAACCCAACCCCCTTTTTAAATATCAACATAAAACAAAAATTTGCCAACTTCATGGAGGGCTGAGTATATGAACCTATTTGTACATCTAAGCACTATGATAGAAAATTAAAAAGTGAATATTTATTGGTTTTACTAACTGTGGAAAGTAAATTTTTTTGATGAATACAGTGACTGAGAGAGCTGGGGTTGTTTAGCCTTGAGAAGAGGAGGCTGAGAGACCTCATTGCTCTTTATAAGTACCTGAGAGGAGGTTGTAGAGAAGAGGGTGCTGGCCTCTTCTCCCAAGTGACAGGGGACAGGACAAGAGGAAATGGCCTCAAGCTCCACCAGGGGAGGTTTAGGCTGGACTTTAGCAAAAATTTTTCACAGAAAGGGTCATTGGGCACTGGCAGAGGCTGCCCAGGGAGGTGGTTGAGTCACTTTCCCTGGAGGTGTTTAAAGCACGGGTGGATGAGGTGCTAAGGGGCATGGTTTAGTGTTTGATTGGAATGGTTGGACTCGACGATCCGGTGGGTCTCTTCCAACCTGTTGATTCTATGATTCTATGAGTCTATGATTCTGGAAATTATCCCTGAGATAACTGTTAATTAAATATTTGTATTTGTTTATTTGTAGTATATTACATGCACAGCTTTTAACTTGCGGAATTTATTGTTAACTGGTCAGTATGATTATTTCCTATTTACTCTGTGCACTTTGATTAATCACCGAAATCAGATGACATTATTTCTACTCCAAGAATGGATGACTTATGTATGATAGGTGTGCCTTGTTTGCTAATGTGTTATATATGAATATACTGGTTTTGATGCTTCTTGTACAAAAGGCAAAAAAGAGGCTTTAATAAAGGGCCATGATGCCTTACGTAGCTGTGAATACTCTCTAAATCTCTCTTCTTTCTACTGTTCACGAGTCATTCACTTTCCTTGATTATTCTGATGAATAAAGTATTCCATGTACAAACCTTTGTGAATAAAATAACTGTGAGCATGAAAGAAAGAGTCAGCAGTACACCAGAAAATATATTGTTACTTTGTTACTCCGCTTGAAATGAAATCTGCTGATCCCTCAGGAGGTTGTACAGACCAATAAAGTCTCCTCCCAGCCTTCTTGTCTCAGACTAAAAAACCGCAGCTACTCCTCTTAAGACTTGCGTTCCAGACCCTTCACTAGATTTGTTGCACTTCTCTGTACTTGTTACAGCAGCTCAGTGTCCTTCCTGTAGTGAGGGGCCCAGAACTGAACACAGTATTCAAGGTGTAGCCTCACCAGTGCCGAGCACAGGGGCATGATCACTTCCCTCATCCTCCTGGCCACATCATGTCTAATACAAGCCAGGATGCTGTTGGCTCTTTTGGTCACCTGGGTACACTGCTGACTCATGTTCAGATGGCTGCTGACCAGCGTTCGAGGTCCTTTTTCTGCCAGGCAACTTTCCAGCCATTGTTCCCCAATCTGTAGCATTTCACAGGGTTGGTGTGATAGAAGTGGAGGACCCGGTACTCGGCCTTGTTAAACCTCATACAGTTTGCCTTCACCCATTGATCCAGCCTGTCCACATCCATCTGCAGAGCCTTCCTATCCTCAACCAGATTGGCACTCCTGCCCAGGGTAAATATGCTCTATGAAACTCAAGAGTAATACTACTTGGAAGGAGAGCAATAGATTAGAGTAAAAATGCTTTAAAATGCATAATTATCATGCATTAAACTGAAAAAACCAAGGACTAGAAATATCTATACTCTTCAAAATGTCAAGTTGAATACCTTGCTGTGAGCCAGACTGCTTAATGTGTGGGTGGCTTTCAGTTCTGAAATTCTAGTGCATAAAGGACAGCATGACAGGATGCTATAATTTTATAAAACAACATGAAAACTGTAACATTAAATAATTTACTAATATTTCTGAAGACATATTTTTGAAGTCTGATACTTTTATCAAATGAACGCAAGTTAAAATGTCACATACCTGATACCACCATTGTGCTCGATGTCTTAGTCAAGGATGCAAAGTAAAGGGTCTCTGTGCTTAAAAATATCAAAGTAAGACTGCTTATTTTTTATTAATAAAAATAAATAAACAAATCTTGTTAATCTGTGGATTATTTTAAACCTATGTTTCTTTTGTTCTTTTTCTTTCAACTCCTGAACTACTGGTAAAACACGGCAAAAAATGCCCTCTCTTATGGTCCAAATTCTTTCCATTCATTCTTTTTTTTGTCTATAAAGTTGTTCTAAAAGGACAACATTTTATTCACTAGGGGCTATAGGAAAATCACCTTGCTGACTATGCTGTTGAAAGGCATAATTGCTGCACTATTGCTGATGATGAATTATGCCTTAATTCAAGAAATGCATCGTCAAAAATAGTAGAAGCAACTAGAATCAGGCTTCAGAAGCAATCATGTAAAATGCATTCAAACTTTGTGCTCTGTGCTTCTAAGTATAGCACTGACTGAAGACCTATGGAAGCCCAGATAAGACTGTTCTTATCTTTGTTTTTTCTTGTATTCCCTAAGGAAATTTTGATAAAAGTAATCAGTTTAATGCAATGACCTTGCTTTCAAGACCTAGGTTACAAGAGATGATTTCATTTGCATATGTAAATGCAATTATTTCCTGTCTGAATGCAGATAGAATGCAGAACTCAATATGCAGAGTCAACAATGATTCAGGGGTTCTGGTAAGATTTGAAAACAGCTGTATATCCTAAGTTGTCATAAGCATCCATAGAAAAATATCCCTATAAATGTGCATACAATGAAGTCGTCGGCTGAGGAATTCTGTTACTGATTTATTCAGTAGCGCACAGAATATAAGTGGAAGTAGGAAATGCTAAATACCATCAGGACCTCAGGAAGTTGCAGTGTGTTGAGCTTCTTGGATAAAATGCTCAAGATTACCAGAGATGTAGTTTTTAAAGTCAGAGGGGAGCATTAATGTGATATATAATTTCCTGTAGAACAGAATCAAGAATTTCAGAGAGTTTCAAAATGTACAAAGATACTGTCCAGTGTATTTTGTACAGAATTCAAAATAGTAGAAAATCTTGGCTTAACTGCTGCATGTCATGAGGTCTCCTCCAGTTCTTTAGGGAAAGTTAAATACTTCTGTTTTATAAATAAGAACTTTGAATTTATCTATCTAAAATTTGAATAATTAGTTTTTTGCTGCAACTTTGTTTTCTCCCAGATTGAAAAAAATTTTTACTAGAAATTTTCTGGTTATTTTCCAGATTGTCTTTATTTTCTGCAAGCAACCTGAATAGATTGAGTTTCATGTATTTCTTGCTATGTTTTATTAATCAGACTTTTCCTATTCCTCTCTTGTTGTTCATTATATTTTTAAAAAGGCCAGCAGCAAAACTGCATTCAGGAGACTAACAGCCATTCACAAATGCAATACTTTGTATCCATATGCCAGGTTAACCCTCAGAGGCAGTGTCTGACTGAGATTTTCCTTAATCCCTTGTGCCTTCAAATTGTCTTCAGCATGAACGCAATCCAAGATATTCTCTCATCTCACTAGGAATTGCCTACGTAAATTCTTTCCTAGATATGTGACCTTGGATTTGGGATTGTTTACAATTTTTGAAATGAGCCTACTTCACCAAGTGATCCACATTAATCCATAAAGCTGACTTGAACCTGTCATTATTTTTCAGTAGAGATAGCCAAACCCCATTTCTTCAGTTGCTGGAAATTTTATTTGTTTGCTTACAATTTAGTTTCAGTCCTAATCAGATCCACCTTCGGGTCCAAATTAGACATAGAACTGGCAGGTCTGCTCAAGGGCTCTGACCCCACAAATGATCCTTTAGGGCTTTTAAATAATATTGACAGTTTTGTCATACCACTGTCTGAAGTAAAACTATCAGAAGCATGATTTTTGAGCATCCACCTATTTCTTATCCTTACAATTGTAAAAAGTAGATGTAATAATTACTTTATTAACATCAGGGAGGGGCTAACACAGTTACATTTTTGTAAAATCATATCTAAATCCCAAAGCAAAAATTTGTACAACTTTTCAGTATCTAAAATAGGAAGCGCTTTCCAAAATCAAAGACAGGAAAGCTTGCACAAATACTTACTTTTGGCTTTCTGTATTGTCCCTTCTGTGAAATAGGTGAACCTACTGCTAATAAAGTCTTGGGCAGCACTGAGCACTAACACAGTTCAGAACTCATTAACAAAACTAAACAATGGAGTTGAAAATGTAAAGCTAATCTTGAGAGGTTGTTAGGAAACTGCCTAAGGGAATGAGATGTTTCCAGGGTCACAGCCTGTGATGTTCAGAGTCTATTTTAGGGAAGGAAGAGGGGGAAGAGGCAGTGAATGCTACCTGCTCTTGGACCAGAGCAGGGCAGTGGCTTGTCTAGGGTCTATGTGGGAAGGCAGTCTCCTCCCAACAGCTCACAAAAAATATGTTTCCCAAACCAAGAGATATTCTTATATGGACCTGTCTGACAGGCAGGCACACACCATTAGAGGGTTGAATTCACCCTGTGGCTTGCTAGCCTCGGCTGCTCATGGTTTTTAGGTTTCCATGTGAGCAGACTGTCCATGTGTTCTGAAATACACCAAAAATATACTACACAGTAGCAAAGTCTTGTGGTTGTGCATATAGAATTTTTCTGTTTTCTAAATTAGTGATTTCAAATCAGTATTTTCAGATGTTATTTTCAGTTCAATAATAATAATAATATAGCTAAGTGGAATAATTAAATACTGTATATTAACATTTAATAGCTTCATCTAAGACATGTCAAAACAATCCAACTCTGACTGCTACTGTGAGAAAAACCTTTCTCTGATCTTACAAGCTAGAATGCATATACAGAGCAATAAAAGGGTGACTTTAGCTTCACCTAGAAAATGCCCAAATTTTCCTGTTCTCTTGGAAGTGTTTTCTCTTCCCAGAGTTAGAACTAACGCAAAATCTTTCACAGCATAGAGACTTTAGAATAGCATATGTGTATTCTGCATCCACTTATATGCATATTCTAGTCTGATTTTGGGCTGTAGCACTGTGTCGAGTTTTAAATGATGTTGTGAATTACATGGTTCATAAGATTACCACAAAAATTGTCTGAAGGGGTTTTGGCTCTAAATGTGTCTTTTATTTTTTTTCTACCTAGCAGCTGACAGAAGCTTGTTAACTTAAAAAGATATGCTGCATCTCACTGAATCCAGCTGTATAAATATTTTAACATCATACATGCTTTTCCTAGAGCTGGAGAACACGGTCGTTTCAGCTTCTAAATACATCAGTATAATTCTTATTTCAGCTGGGAGTGGAGGTAAGAGGAAGAGTGCAAACGTGTATAGTGGTGGCAAGAGGGTAGGTGAAATTCAGACAGATAAGAAAGCAAATGATTCTTTAACAAGTGACCAGCTTGGTGCTTCAGATAATTTTGTATTCCTTTGTTTAACTCCCACTGGAGTGCTTTTGGGGATTCAGTGCTAAAATGCATTAGCAGAGCCTGTTGTTACTATTATTATCTGCAAGTATGCTTCTTTAAGTCATTTATACAATCAGTGGTAATTCCTACTGGAAAGGATTTGATCCAGGCAAAGAATGCTGCTTCCAAAGTAAGAAACTGCTGCCAGGTGTTCTTAAATTGCAACAAGGTGTTTAATCCAGCCTTCGTGTACAATTCAGACTGTGCGTTAGAAATAAGAAAAGGAAAATTAACTAAGATACTATCAACTTCTGTGTAAACTGTGCTAAGGAAGTGCACTGCTCCAGTGTAGAGCATGAGAAAAATGCTTATTTTGAGTCTGAATATTTTTATAGTCAAACTTAAAAGGCCATTTGCAGGGCTGCCATACAAAAGGACAGAAATATTTTTTACTGCGACAAACATGGAGCTTACAGAAGCAAATCCTTGCATCTGATAGTCAGTTTCCTATCCCCTTGTTCCAGGACTGGTAACTGTACCACCCCATGTCATAATCCTTTCCTCTTCTGGGAAATTCAGAGGCATCCACTAGCTTAACATAAGCACCACAATCCCCCAAGAGGTCTCTTCTGCTGTGTTTTTGCCTGTACAAATGAAAGCATATATGAACTGGAACCTCTCTGATTTTCACTTCACTTCACTAACCTCTCTCAACCACAAAATTATGCAAAACTATAAAATCTGTGCTTTTTCACAGTTTTCAAAGGATTTAAGGTCACTCTGTTGTATTAAAACCTCACAGAACTGAAACACCATGATTTTAACATTGCAAATTGTAGAATACATTGAGGAATCTTTCCTCATATGACTGATATTTTTATCAATAAGAATCTGGTCTGGCCGATTATAGAACAGTTCTTAAATATTAATAAAACACAATTTTCTCTCACTTTGACCATGGGAAAGCAAAGATTTCTGATGCATTATTACAACATTTGTCTTTTAACACTACATGACTTGTGATAAACTACTGACTACATTTTTTTTCTAAATATTGTATTCTCATCAGTTCAAAAATCCAATAAAATAAAATATGGTAGAACCATATGCCACCAGTTTGAATCCTAAATGTGTGGTCCTATACACTTAGAAAACAGAGTACTACAGATCAGGATGATTTGCTTCATAATCTTCCCTAGCAGAGATCAAGCTGACAGGCCTGTAGTTCCTTAGATCCTCCTTCTGGCCCTTCTTGTAGATGAGCATCATATTTGCTAATCTCCAGAACTCCCTGGTAAGCTAAACTGATAAATGATGGAAAGTAGCTTGGTGAGCACTTCTGCTGGTTCCTTCAGAATTCTTGGGTGGATTTCATCTGGCCCCATAGACGTATGCATGTCTAGGTGGATCATAGAATCATAGAATCATAGAATAACCAGGTTGGAAGAGACCCATTGGATCATTGAGTCCAACCATTCCTATCAAACACTTTCAGGTAGTTATATAGAGCAATGAGGTCTCCTCTCAGCCTCCTCTTCTCTAGGCTAAACAACACCAGCTCTCTCAGCCGAGTAGGTCACTAAACTATTTCTCTTGGAATATAGGGGCTCCATTTTGCTCCCTGTCTTCCAACTCAGGGGGCTGCATACCCTGAGAACTACTAGTCTTATTATTAAAGACTTAGGTGAAGAATGCATTAAGTACCTCAACCTATTCCTCATCCTTTGTCACTACATTTCCCCCTGAAACAAGAGAATTAGTTCTTCAGGCAGTGTTAGGAAAGCAAGTTATAACTGTAAGCTGCTTATTTCTCTGTGATCTGTTTCCTGTTCTTTTATGCTGAACAAACTGTGCTGTGTTCTAAAAGCCTGGCCATCACTTGGCAACTTTGACATTGTGCCTGAGAAGGAGCACAATGTTAATGCAGGATGCACCTAGGCCTGCCAGGATAATTAGAATACAGACAGCCTTGAAAGGATGGCTACTGTTATTTCTCCCCTTCTTTCCACAATTAGATAGGGAGTATTTTCCTTCTAGTCATGCTGATATTGATGATATCTCTACTGGACATTTCATGCCTAGACACTTAGTGTTCCTATCCTGCTGCCTGAGCTCTTGAAGCTTAGCCAGGTGCTCTTACTCTTCAGCAGGGTTTGTCACCTTTTAACATTTACCATGGGTAGCTCAGTCACTCTTGTTTTGGAGTCACTTTAGTGTGGATAAATTTGTTCCTTTGAAATAATCCTTCCTGGAAATTTGTGTTACAAATCTCAGAACTGATATTGACTCTTGCCATCTCAAAAGGTAACTGTATTCTTCCAAAGTGATCAGTACTGTCTAACCTTACTAAGAAGAGAAAACTAATGAGCAGCCTTAGAAGGACAGAGTGCTTGTTATGGGTCAGAGCAAAAATGCATCCTGCCTTGTGTTGTGTCTCTGTCAATGACCAGAAGCAGATGCCTAAGAAGGCAGATAAGAAGGGGCAACTATACTGCCGTTAATTCCTGAAATACTTCTGCTGAATAGTGGATTATATGTGTTCAATAATCTGTACAGAATTTCTTTCCTATGATAACAGTCTATCCATGTTAAAAGTAACAAAAATTGGGAGAAATTATCTAGGGCTGTAGTGGTGGTCAAAACTTTAACATGCATATTTGACAAACTCTGAAAAACTCTAACAGATTTGACCAAAATGTTAGAAATTGCCTAGGTACAGCCTTATGTCACCTGTAGGGATAACTAACTTGCTGAGACCTATTCACAGTTAAAAAGTAAATGAAAATATTTTTTTTTAAATCCTATCACTCCAGACTTTATTTGTGAATTCATGTCACCCAACCTTTTAGTTGCACATTTGAAAAGTAGAGATAAATAATCTTTGATTTTTTTAAGGATTAAATGAGCCACTTCTGCAGAGTAGTTTTGGTTTTCCCTGTTCTCTACAAAGGGAGTTTTAAGTGATTCATGTTTAGACTTGGGCACCCAATGTCAGATGCAGATCAATTTTCCCTAAGAGACGGGTCATGTCCAATCTATTCTCTCCTGTGTGTTGTTACTCAAGTGTTTGCCAGCCATCTTATATTTAGAAAGTTATGCTTTCCCACCCTGTCTCACTGACTTCCTAATCTGTCCTTTAAAAAGAATAGTAATGAACTTTATCTTCATATTCTCTTTTTTTATATCATCATCCCCCCCCCCAAAAAAGTCCCCCATCTCTTTTTTTATAACATCATCCCCCCAAAATTTAATTATTGTTACCACCAGTTTTGCATTTATGCAAGGCTGCTCTGTTTTTCTGGAAATAAGGATTAGAGGTAATCTGTGTCTTTCCATGCTTCCTGCTACTCTGATCCAATATGTTACTTCTTTTCCTTTTAAACACTCTCTCTTCCTTACTGTGGGTGCTAGTAGACAGACTCCTTCTGCTGTGTTTCATGCACTGTGCACATTAGAGGGCTGATGCCTTCAAAGTTCGAATTGTTTCTTTATTTATAAGAGCTATTTACAAAAGTGGTAGAATTACAGGAAGAATTCCAGCCCTGTGCACACAGGCTAGTGTTCTGACTCTTCCTCCAAACCTCTTTTGGTCTTGTAATCAATGTCTCTTCACCAAATTTCAAGCATGATACTCATGTCTAATACTAACAAGATGCTTGCACACACACTTTGGATGCCAGCCTAGATACTGGGAATAACAAAATCAGGACTCTCATATCTGGTTTTGAAATATATTTATTAAAGTTCATAAAACTAGACTGATGTCAAGATGAGGTTGATTAAACCACCACAGCTGAGTCACTGCTAGAACTAGAATATGAAATCCTCAGGAGGGTGGCAGTTCTACTTAAGTACAAACAATTCAATAGGGGCAGGGATGCCTTTCTGCTTCAATGACTACTCTGCTTGTCATCATTACAAGAATCCTAGTTTGATCCTTGATTTACACTGCTACAGACAAGTTAATTTATTTATTGCATTTGATAAAACAGGCAGTTAAATCAAAAAATGAAGAAGATATTCTCTGCTTATGTGATTTCTAAATCAGCCAACAGGAGACATCTATAACATTGTACAGTACTTGGAAACTCAAAATATTTCAGCTTAACAAGAGGAAAGAAAAAGTCCTGAATCTGTGAAGAAAGAACCTCAGGCATCAGTACAGGCTTGAGGATGGCTATTTTGGAAGTCATCTTTGCAGAAAAGGACTTGGTGTCCTGGTACGAGACATCAATGCGCCCTCACGGCAAAGAAGGCCATTGGGATGCTTTAGGAAGAGCATTACCAGCAGGCTGAGAGATGTGACCCTTCCCCTCTGCTCAGCACTGGTAGGGCCAGGCCCGTGTGCTGGGTCCAGTTCTCAGCTGCCCTGTACAAGGCAGACATAGACATACCGGAGACAGTCCAGTAAAGGGGCGCAATGATGATTAAAGGGCTGGAGCATCTGTCATATGAGGAAAGGCTGAGACAGCTGAGACTGATGAATCTGAGGAAGAAAGGGCTCAAGAGGATCTTATCAATGTGTATAAGTAAATACCTGAAATGAGGGTGTAAAGAAGACAGAGTGGTGCCCAGTAACAGACCAGAGGCAATGGACACAAACTGAAACACAGGAGTTTCTCATTGAACATCAGGAAGCACATTTTCACTGTGAGTGTGACTTAGCACTGGCAGAGATTACCCAGGGAGGTTGTGGCGTCTCCATCCTTGGAGATATTCAAAAGCCATCTAGACATGGGCAACCTGTAGAGCTGTTCCTGCTTTAAGCAAGGCAGATAGACTATATGACTAATAGAGGTCCTTTCCAAACCAATATAATCTGTGATGTACCCTTTTTGGTCTCATAAATCTTGCATACTTCTCTGTACTGTGGCCTGGCTTTGGTTTTCCCATATTTTCCCTAGCTGTTATATGGCCCACTTACTAGAGAAATTTTCCGTGGAAGAAGCAGACAAGGATTTGAAACTCTGAAGTCTGATGTAGATACCTATAACTCAGATGAACTGGGAAAACACTTTAATTATTACACTATTTGTAAGAGATAAGGACTATCATCATTAACCAAATGTCCTTTTCCAGTAGCTGACTTAAAATGAAGAAGTGTGGTCTATTTGCATTTACCTCAATTCTGTACACTTCAGATTGAATAAACTGTGATGCTTATTGTTCAGTTTTGAATTAGAAACCTACATTCCCACAGATTTATTTTTTACTTGTTACTGTGTTCTTTAAAAGTTTTTTCTTTCCCAGATTAGAAGAAACACATTACTTTAGATTATAAAAATAACTACAAATATCCAGGCTTTTTATAGTTGCATAATTTTTACTTCTATAATTGAAGGATGTGATATGAAACGAAGTTTCAGAAGAAAAACTGGAGATTTGCCTATCAAAAATATAAAACTAGCCACCGTAAAATGCTCAGATTTGCTCTTTTCAAAGTGACAACTTTTTGTAAACAAATTGATACATGAAAATTAGTAGTATTGTAAATTTTGCCTGTTGCTCAGAAATAAATAATTGCTGGCATGAAAAGATTAACTCACTTTCCATCAACATATCCTTTCCTTTTATTCTTTTTTCTTTTATTCATTTATATGTTAAAATACATCCCACAATAAGAATCAAAAAGGGAAGAAAAGTATAAGCAAACCATTGGTCTTTTTAAGTTTTGGGAACTGTCATTTCAAAAAATGCACACACCAAAACCAGCATGAGTTCAGTGGAAAACCAAGGAAATTTTGGGAGTCCTGCATACTAAAACTTCTAGCAAAATATGTTGCTGCTGCTGCTCACAGTTTCTTTCTGATGTGTGGGGTTTTGCTGTACATGCTTCAGTCTTACTTCAGCAATTGTGAAGTGAAAAGCAAGTAGTGAAAAGGAGTCAGTTCCTCTCAAATACCTCCTTGGCAGAGGCTTTTCTGATTCACAGTTGATTCTCTGATTGAAATATCTCTATTGATCTCCTTTATACATGACAATAATGGACTCCCATCTCCTGGTCTCTGAAAACACTCATCCTTAACTTAATACATAGGACAATCTCATGAAAGTGAATGGGTTTGTTCATGTTTGTTACATTCATAACAACTGCACAGAAGAGGTCCCTACTCAATATAGTCTCTACATAGGGCTTTTTAGGCCAAAGAGAGCATCTAAAAGCAGATAACTGCTGCTGAGTGCAGAAACTGTTTATTTAAATTTCTGACTATCAAGTCTTCCCCAATTCCAGTCCATGGTTTTGAAGAGCAGTTGCTTTCAGTCATAATTCCTGCATACAAGGTGATAGTATTACAAAGACATTGCAGTCCAAATTGTTTCAGAATTTCCTTGGTCTCCACGTGATAAAGCTTCTGATTCTCAGTAAAGCTGTGTTATCATTTTTAACCTTTAGGCAGATGAGGAATTCCCCTCTAGTTAACTAGTGCAAAAATATTTTTAAAGAACAAGTGCTGTTAGATCAGTTCTACCAACATTTCCAATGACCTTATATGCTTAATACTGCCAAGTATTTTTTTTCCTCAGTTACTCAATTCCAGAAAAAAATGGAACAACCAAGACTGACTACGATTTTTTTCTTATTAAAGGTGGTATTTTCATTAGAATATCTTTCTTCCCCCTGAAAAATCATGATGCTGTATTATCTGTTTAGATACAAGACTGCTGCAGCCTGTGCCTTACTGGTTATACAGTTTAGGAAAACAATTACATATGATGGCTAGCAGGTTACATTTTTAGGAAGAAGTTCTGCACCTGAAGTGTGTTGCTTTCATAGTACCATAAAGGAGAGAAGGTTGTTTTGTGTAATCTCATCTGCAAAGATGGATAAGTCTGTCAAGAACAACAAGAGTTAGACATTTCTGTCAAATACAATGGACTTCTATGTGAAAGTAAAAATCACTTCTGGAATAAGAGAACTGAATAAGCAAGGTGATTTAGTGCAGAACTACAGATACTCTCCTTCTACAATCTTTTTAGCCATTTGAAAGCTGTGTGCTTTGTGTAGACATGAGTAATGATTAGTACCTTTTTAAATGTAGATGTTTATGCTTATCTTCCCTTCTTCTCTATAATGCATGTATATTGTAAAAAAAAGTTTTTCTGATAAAATTATTTTAATTTTCTTGTTTTCATCTGGCCATCATCACCATTTCTGCTTTTCATGAGAAAGAACTTGTCCACCCTGGATGCTAATGTCAGTGAGTGGTTCATGAGAAATCTCTTACAGGGTAAATGCTGTCCAATGTGACAGCTGGGAAGATGTTTCCTCTATCCTGTCTCTGACATCTCCTCATGAACTGGGCAACCGTGAATGATGTTTTAACCTCTCCATTTTCTTAATAGACCGTGACTGTGATATAAGTCCATAATGCAGAAGCATGGCCTCTTGTGTTTCCAGGGCTTCTCCCTCTCCTAGCTCCTAGAACTGAACACTTGATGTGCATCAATTTTGTGTAATGTTATATGATGGTCCAAAGGAGCAGACGCAGTGGTTGCTCAAGAAATAGTCTAATGGTATCCTCCCAGACTTACCACAAGAGTTAGAGGGTTTAAGCCAGTATATATGCAGCGAGTTTGCATCATGGGTGGAGTTACCTTGCAGTTTTATGCAGTTAACCACACAGACAGATATTAAGCTTCTGATTCTTCCAATAGACAGATGTGTGCTTAATTTTGACTTTTGTTTGTGTGAACTATCCTGCTGGAATCAATGAGATTGCTCTTGTACCATGAGATGTTGATGCTGGTAGGGTTAGTGTCTAAGATGGCCTGCATTCAGCAAAGCACTCAAGCCTGTGTCTGCCTTCCCCACCTCAACAAGTACCATTAATGGAACTCAAGTGTATGCCTAAGTGCTTTCTTAAGCCTGAGGAGTGACAGTTTGTATAATTGCGGTCAATGAACAGAAACTGTGTTAGTTGCCACATAATGAATGTCATTTTCCCCATGTCAAGCACATATGAAGTGCTTGAAAGCAAGAACTGGTATTAGTCATTCCTATTATATATGCAAAGTACAAAAATAATACCTTGAAATAATTGGGCTCTGAAAAAGAAACTTTTTTCAGTGAAACCATTCTATCTACTATTTTGTCACAGAAATAATAAAAATAAAAAGGTGAATTTCATACAAAAATTTCATCTGCAAAAATGAATTGAAAAGTACTTCTTTAATCACTGGCCAAACAGTAACATCAACAAAGTGTAAAAAATTGGTTCACCTTGTACAGAAGTAATTTCTTCAATTTTTGTCACCAAAAAAATGAATTAACAAACCCTAATTATTATTATACATTTAAATATAATTTAAACCAAAAGCATTTACTTAATATTGAAAAGTTGATTAAAACTTCTAAAAACTTACTTTAGAATTGCTTAAAGAAAACAACTCTTTTTCCAAAGAAAATAATTAAAACAATTACCTAAACAACGTTACTACAAAATGATATTTTCCCATTCTTGATGAAAACCATTTGCCAATTTTGACTCAACTCTGAATATATCTGGATCATGAAACTGCAGTTCTTAAGAAATTTACATGAATTAATGAAAAAATCATAGAATCATCAGGTTGGAAGAGACCCGCTGGATCATTAAGTCCAACCATTCCCATCAATCTCTAAATCATGCCACTCAGTATCTCATCCACTTGCACCTTAAACACCTCCAGGGAAGGCAAGTCAACCACCTCCCTGGGCAGACTGTTCCATTGCCTAACGACCCTTTCAGTGAAGAATTTTTTCCTTATCTCAAGCCTGAACCTCCCCTGGCGGAGCTTGAGGCCATTCCCTCTTGTCCTGTCCCCTGTCACTTGGGAGAAGAGGCCAGCTCCCTCCTCTCCACAACCTCCCTTCAGGTAGTTATAGGGAGCAGTAAGGTCTTCCCTCAGCCTTCTCTTCTCTAGGCTAAACAACCCCAGCTCTCTCAGTTGCTCCTAGTTCTCTCAGCACCTCCTTATCTATAAAATCAATACTTACGTTAGTTTAATTTAGTTCTGAAAAACAATTTCAACATAAAATTATCTCAAAAAATATTTCTAGTTGTTAATACATTACAAATCAAAGTCTAGACTGTCAGAAACAGAAAACAGGGAAGGTCTTTCCTCTATAAATTGTGTACAGTGATCTGCTGTAAGTTATAGTTTGCATAATATGTAAAAAAACAGTGAAAAATAATTAGTCCACTTTTCAGTTACAACATTATTCTCTGTGTAAAAAACACAGAAACTTTGGTGGAAATACAATGAACGCTTCTCATTCTGGGAATACAGATTTTTCATAACAATTATGAGTGATTTCTGAGTATCAGCCCACAGTACTATATTGAGCTTGACGACAACTAAAGCTTTTGAAAGACATTCTGCATTTCTTTAAGTTTTAGATAGTATTTCAAAATTTATCCTTCACAATGTGTTATTTCCTGGTTTAGGGCTTTTATTTATTTTTTTTCAGTATAAAGAACAAACTTGGAGAAGGAAGAAAGAGTACATTTAACCACGAAAAAGAAATCTCAAATATAGGCATATGTACAAACACACAAAGTACATGCTCTTCTTTCTCCCCTTTCCCATGAATATATAGCCCACTCATTATGAATGTGACTGCCAGGGAATTACTGATGCTTTTTTCCTCAGAAAAAGAATGTAAGAGGGTTGCAGATGTGATGTTTTTTCCTATTCAGATACCGCCATCTGTATTTTGACTCTTCCACCTCCTTTCCAAAAAGCTTTCAGCATTTTACCCTCTCTATCACCTTCATCTCCTCCACAGCATTTTCTTTTTTCTGTTTCTGAAACAGTTTTGTTTTCAAATGCTACAGTTCCACATCAGCTACATTTTAAGAAATGACGTCGTTCTGTAGTTAGCCTTCCAATAATCTCATGTTGATGTTTGATTCTCCCACAGATAAACTCATTCTTAAAACACAGATGTCCCTGCTTATCGTTTTCCAGCCTTTCCTCACTTTCCCATCTACAGCTCTAAAATTTTTTTTGTCTCCAATGGAGGTACTCTTGCCACCGTAAAGCAGAGGGATATTGTCCACCGCTTTCCAGTTTGAGTGATGAAGAAAAAGGAAGCAAAAGGAAGCAAACAGAGTAAAACAAGATCTGTAAAGCTAACAGAAGTGATTCAAGTATAGCGAGATGACCCCATCTGCTCAGCTGTGAGGTACTGTCTGTGTCTGTTGTATTTAAGAGGAACAATCTGTCCCTAGGCACATGAAGAAATGAGTTAATGGTCTTCTGCAAGAGAGGAATGAATAACAGCAGCCAAACGTAGGGAGAATTATTCATTGGCTGCAAGATTACCCTGCAAATCGGTCATTTCTAAAAATTACTATCTTGCCAAAATCCTGTAGAAGTGACAATCCTAAATTTGCTGCATAAGCATATTTATTCCAACAAAAGGAAATAGATTCATGTAGTAAGTAAAAAACTCATCATTCTGCAAAGAGCACACAGCATTAAGTAATCTAGTTTCACTGTGAAGGGAAACCAGCATCCTGAATCTATTTTGAGGCACTGACATTCCTTGCTGAAGTTATTTAACCTTTCAAAATCCACTCCTTCATTAAGGCTCAACATTTATAAAAGGTTCATATTGATCCGAATAGTCCTAGTGTGAATGATTTGAAGAAGAATTCTCTGCTGATGCTTATAAAGGTCTTTGGGAACTTCAGCATGACCAAGGTCTGATTAAGTGCAAGATTAAGACACCTAAGTTGGTGTCTCACACAGGTGATTGCTTGTGTGATAAATATCTACATTCCCATTATATGGGCCTATAATGCGCTTCTGCAGTCAGTGCAGATACTGTCAATGGAGCCCAAGGAGTAATTTGGATGACCAGATGATAGTTATCTACTTTCATATGAAAAGACTTGCTCTGACTTCATAGTGTACTGCACAGAGTTCTGTGTTCATTCACAATACTGACAGCATAGTTGTATAGAATAGCATGTAAAACACTTGTGTATAAAAGGTGCCCAAATTCTGGCACCTTAAAACTGAACTAAAGGCCCAGCTAAGGGAAATGATATGGTTTCCCTAATGTAGGTGCCAGTCCAGCCTGAGTTGTGCTGCCTGGTGTGCAACTGCTGGACCTGTGTCAGAGCTGCCTGGCCTGCAGGGGAAACCAGGCACCCTAGGGCATTTCTAAGGCCATATGGCTTCATAGAGCTGTCTCAAGTTCAAAGAATCCTTTTAGATGTTGATTTGAAATCACTCACATTTCCAGTTTTTTCCACATCGCATAGATGAGACTAATTTAGTGGTTCCATTTGGGACAGGACTGCAGATCGTCTCTCTTGCCCTGTCTCAGTTCACGCTGCCCAGCAGACCTAGAAATTTTTCACGGCAGCCCTTTTGGGCAAAATAAACCAAATGTAATCTAGGAACCTCTCAATGACTTCCCACTGCTGCAGGCATTGCATCCACAGGATCTGACCATGAACCTTTTGCTGTGTGCAAGTCAGGTCCTCAGCATCAACAGCTTTGCTCTGAAAATCTCTCCTACAGGGCTGCACTTGTGGCTAATGGAGTAGTAGAGTCAAATTAGTACTGAGCATGTTTTCCAACCCCTGGGTTTACAAACTGCATCCTTAGCAACTCGGATGCAGAGTTCTGCTCGGAGCATTTAGAACATTTGACAGTATGGATGACAATATGGATTTTTAGACCAGACGTAATGCCTGATTAACCATCTGGCATTACTATAGTTGTTGAGTTGTGTAGCAATAGCTCTAATAAACAACTCAGGTGACTACAAGTTAAATGTTGGAGTGTTTGGTTTTTGAGTATGTTGATCCCAAATGAAATTTGGACATACTGGACTAACTGTAACCTAAAAGTCTTGTACAGTGAGAAGAAGCTAACAAGAAATTTTCATTTGTTTAAAACAGGCCTTATATTTAAAAATGCCTTATATTCACTCCTATGTTAAGTAATTTCTTTCTATTTCATATCAAACCCTTCTGTCAGGTCTTGAACAGAAAAGTCCAACCAAAATTTTGCACCAGGTGTTACACTTCTTGCTATTCAGGCCAGAGATACATTCATGCTATCTTCCTGAAGTTGAATCACTGCAGGAAAGAATTCAAATCTACAGGGCTTTAGGAAGTAAAGTAATAAGTTGCTTGGGAGGAGAGAAGACATCAGGGTTGGGATCTGTTCTCTGAGAGATATTATTCAATATTTTAGCCAGTGACTTCGAAGCACAAAATGCATTAACAGAAGAGAAGTAGCATCTTTTTCTCGTAAAATGAATACGTCACAAGGCTGTAGACTCAAGCTCCCTCCTCTATATATTCCCTCTCTTGGATTCCTCTCTGCAGAGTCTCTGTTTCAAAATGGTGGAGAGTTTTTTCTCTGTAGTATTTTTACATAGCTTGTTGACCAAAGCATCTTTCTAAGAGTTGGGAACATTTTTCTTGGTCTTTGAATGCTGAACTGAAACTGAAATCCAGACACACTGCTTCCTTAAAAAGAAATTCAGCCAGTAGACTACTACTGGGCTGAAGAACAAGTCTTAAGAGGAGTGGCTGAGGGAGCTGGGGTTGTTTAACCTTGAGAAGAGGAGGCTGAGGAGAGATGTTATTGCTCTACCTGAAACTGTGTTGTAGAGAGGTGGGTGCTGGCCTCTTCTCCCAAGTTGCAGGTGGTAGGACAAGAGGGAATGGCCTCAAGGTGAGCCAGGGGAGGTTCAGGCTGGATATCAGAAAAAAATGTTTCAAAGAAAGGGTCACTGGGCACTGGCAGAGGCTGCCCAGGGAGGTGGTGGAGTCACCATTCCTGGAGGTATATAAAAGATGAGTAGACAAGTGCTCAGGGACATGGTTTAGTGGCAGATAGGAATGATTGGACTCGATCTAAGAGATCTTTTCCAACCTAGTGATTCTATGATTCTGTGAAAAAGTGAGTTTACAGTAGGCTAGAGATTAGGCCCTTAGAAGAATACAGGTATACAAATCACAGATTTTAGGTGGGAAACTTGATCCTTAAATGGCAGCAGTACTGGAAATATGCAGGGTCACTGGGAACTAAATAATTTTTAAGTCAGTAATGTGCCTGATGATTCCTGATGATGCCTTTTTTTTTTTGAGCTACAGTTTGTACTTCTGTTGCTCAATACAAGTTTTAGATGATCACAAGTCCTAATCCTTAATTCTTCCTTTATCACTAGACATAGTATATTTCCTTACCAAATTTGTTAATTGATTTGTGAATGTAAGCCTTCTATTCACTTCTTTTAATGCTTATTTTGTCCACTTGAAGGCACTTTCATTAAGATAAAAGAAAAATCTAACTTTTTTATCAAACTGAAGTTTTTGTCCTTCAGTTGTTTTTATCTCATTCAGCACAGATTGATCTCTGCAGTGTTTGGGTGCCAGAAATGGATAAAAACTGTTCCTGAATATAGCAGATATTAAATTCTTGCTGAAAACTCTGGAGAAGAAATGGCAGTTAACATTGTGACTACATTTCAACGAAGGCAATGAAATGAAAATGCCTCTTGAAGGATCATCAGACTCATCAATTTTCTACTCAGCACTAGAAAAAATTTCAGCCAATGGCACATTTGATATTGAAGAATCTGAAGAAACTAATTTTCTGGGTTTTTTTGACTTCAGCAGAAATTCTTTCAGTCTCATGAAGGACCAGAGTCTCTTAATTCAGATCTCTTCAAATCAAGAATCCCTTGATTCCTTCTTTTTCTTTCAAACTCAGTCATGCAGAATTGGACAATTTAACAAATTCATTTTTTATGATTATCAGTGAATGATATTCACATTTACAATATTGAATATGGATTTGAAAGTTAGAACAGTTACATTCCTACACCATAAATTTGAATGATAGCATAGCCTACTTTATGTAGAGACAGGTGGTGTGATGTAGACAACTTACCTTTTAGAGGACCTTTCTGATTTTACCACATTTAATCCCCCAATATTTCACAAGTCTCCCTTCTCTCGTCTTTTCAGATTATTATATCATCAGGATATCTATATTCATTTTGTTAATCAAATCTCACTTCTGCAATTGCTTTCATAGCGATAAAAATGTTATTCTCATTACTTACATAGTAACTTTCTGAAAGTTTATTTTTATAGATTACAATTCCTCCAAATCATATATTTACCACTTCTAGTATGTCTGAGGACTGGGATATTTCTCCTCTACCACTTGTTGGCTGTGTAAATAATTTTTCTGTAAGGAGCTATTCCTGACTAATGCATATATATATTGCCAGCACATACTCAAAAATAAAGAAAAGAGTTTGGGTGGAGAGGCACTGAATGCGTTGTCCAGAGAAATCATGGATAACCTCCATCAGTGGAAGAGGCCAGGCTGGATGAGGCTCTGAGCAGCTTGATCCAATGGAAGGTGCTCCTGCCCATGGCAGAGGGGTTGAAACCAGATGATCTTTAAGGTCCCTTCCAATCCAAACCATTCCATGATTCTATGATTCAATGATTTGAGTTCCACAAAGGCATTTCCAAGTCTCTAAGAGAATTAGTTTTATAAGTAAAGTGAGTACTTCTAAATGAAGTGTAGAGAAATAGTTTTCCCTTTTAAATGATACTTAAAATTAAAAAATTATATTCACCAGCACTCTTGGAACCCATATCCAATATCCAGAATGCCTATGATTTCAGATGCTGCCTGTAAGGAATCTGGAAAATAGGCTGAAATCCACAAGGTATGTTTTGATTTTCTCTTTGACCTCTAATTTTAAACGTATATCATGATTATTTTGACAACAAGAAATATAAATAAATTGTTCTACTGAAAAGCATCAGATATTTGTTTTTGATGCTGTTTCTACAATCTCAACAATGCTAAAGTGGCCTTCACAGTGCAAGTGAAAGCTGCCATACTCCCATTGTCAAAAGCAGATTTACTCTCAGTGATCATAAAACTGGGAGGTTAGAAATGTCAGTGAAGCATCCTAATATCATTTTAAACCAGGGTTTTGTTTTTGTTTATATTTACAGCCCTCTAGAAAAAATATTGATAACAAGGGAAAGAAGGAAATAGCACGTAAGGTAATTATGCTGCCATGGTTACTCAGAGAAGAGAAAGCCCACAGAAAATATTAATACAATTCAAAAAGGATAAAACCAGTAGTGTTCAACCAAGATACAGAACGTTTCCATAGATTTTTTTACAAGAAATTATGAAGTCAGAGAATCACCTTGATTGTATCTGCCTAAAGTTGCAAGTAATGGGAATGAATCGGAGTAAAGCTTTGTAGGCTGATGGGAAATGTCCCTAGATGAAGAAGAGAGGTATATAGGTGTCTTCACTGCCTTCACATAGGTTTATCCTTGAACAGAATTTTTTCTAAAACCTGCGTAAGGGTGGTACTGACATGGGGCAGCATCTAGAGACCTCATCATCTAGGTGAGGTTCCTGCCCCTGGAGTTGTCTGAATGAATTTGGGGACGTCTGTATTTCAGAGTGGGGAAGGCACAAGAACATTTTTGAAGCTGCTGCTTCTTTTGCCGTAGGCTAAAGACTGCATAGGTGAAGGAACAGCATCAGACAACACACAAAGGCTGCCCAAACTTCAGGACTAAGGCAAAGAGAATCAGAACTAAGGCTCTCTTTCTTGAAGGACAAACACAACAAAATAATTCTCTCCTCATCTCCCTTTCTGCTCACATGGTATTACATTTGCAGAATTATTTTGTTAGAGAAAGACTCATGTGAGACAGGTAGAGACCCTTAGTTCTTTCACTGATACTTACAGTTTAAACACTTGTGTGTTTCTAGTAATAAAATTATTTCATCAGGTCTCAGGGAATTCTACACTCTGGAGTAAGATTAAGCTACATTTATAACTTCTAACAAATCAGAATGCATTAAAATATGTCTATTAAGAGACAAGGTGCTCCTGTCCACCCATCATAAACAACAAAAAAGGCATTTTAGGATAATTATATCCTTAAGTAACACAGCTTTTGGTTTCTATAGATGAGATGCCTACACTAGTCTTTGCTAAACTCAAGTAAAATTCCTAGCAACCCAACCATTATCTCTGTGAGGGGTAAAAACATACCGGCATTATATAGAAGTTGAGAGTCTTTGACAGCTTCATGATTTTTGACCACCACAATTAATTACCAAATATGCTGGCATCAGTCTGAAGTCCTCTTCTTTGCTAAGTATCAACAAAGTACTTTGCGTAAAACTGATGCATTTCCTGTTTAATTTTTCTGATAAAATCAGATTCTGTGTATCTAATATGCTGTGCAAAGTTTAGAGCATCCTAAACAAAAATATTCAAGTTAACCTCTTGTTTTTGCATGTGCAATGTCAAGGATAGCAAATATCACATCACAAAAGTTACTTTTAAGATTTGTTCTGGGAGGTAATTAAAGGCCTATACAGAAAAACTTTCTAGAAAAAAACTCTCCAGTTTTGCTGTGCGTTGTTTGTTTTGTTTAGCTTGCTTGTTTGTTTTTAAAAAAATTTGTCCAGTTCTGCAGTGTTAGATAATAGCCAACAACGTCACCAAAATCAAGACTAGCAGCTAGCTCCAGAAATGGAGGCATGAAGATAATCTGCAACTGAAATATTAGGATAATTAAATTATGTTTGTCTGTGGTTACACTATTAACAGATCACAGACATCTTAGGAAAACAAAAAGTGAACAAACATGGAGAAGTTAAAAAAGATTCCCCATTAGTATGTCAAATCATCTGGCAAGGGACATTATGGAAGCTTATGGGATGTATAAAAGAGTGATGGCAATAACATTTAGAGAGCCTTTCTTTTATAGTGGATTACCTGTGGTTCAGGAAGCATGTTCTTGAATAAATCTAGAACCTCTCTCTATATAAAATTCCACTAATAGTTCAGAATACTAGGATTCTGCAGTACTTGCTTTTCCTGCACTTTAGAGGTAGGTAGAAACCAAGCTTAAAGAACACATCACTGCAGCTTATATTAAAAAAAAAAATTATATTCATTTCTTAGCCGTCCACAATTTTGTTCATATCTTTTCTGAAAAATAAAATAAAATAAAAAATATAAAGGAGAGGTATTTTTTTCAGAAAAACTCCCAAACAACATGAATTATATTTGTAACCCTCTCTTTTAGTTAAGTTAAAAGAACCGCTGTTCTTTTTTCGAGGAGTATCTCATAAACTGGACAAGAGTGTCATTTCAGGGGAATCCATAACAGTAGTTCCTGTGGTGTTTAACTATCACTACTTCTCTCCCAAGCAGAAGGAAGAAGCTGATTCCTTACCTTTTTAAAAGGTAAATCTACTTGTTTGTATTTGAGTACCTGGGCTTGGCCATTTGCTAAAGCACTTTGGTGTTTTTTTCCTCTTTCACCTACATTAATATAATAAGGATTACTCACCAATAAGGCAGCCCATAGCAGAGAAATCTAAATTAAGCATAATGATTCTATAATATGCAGGCAATATGATTATGAAACAGAATTGCAGACACCGCATATTACTTTGTTAAGGTTAGGAACTAATGTTATGGTGATTTATAGCTCCATTGCTCATGGTTGTGCAAAAGAACGAAAGAAAAAAACCAAGCACATACAAAACTGGCCTGTAGCCTGACACAAACTGGGAATATACTTTTTAACTACATGACCCCATTAAATTTTGGGAGTCTGTTATTTCTTGTCTGATTATTATCCTAAATATAATACTACGGCTTATGTGACTCATGCATAGCATCTCAGGACAGATTTCTTTTTAATGTCCACCGAATTAGTCATTTTTATCTATGAACAAAGATAATATATGGTGCAACCGCTGCACCTGCTGCTGTATTCTAGAAAAAATATTATTATACTACTTGGTTCTGTAATTAACACTGGTACATAAACCAATGCAAGTCCAAAATAGCTTTTAGGATTCAGGATTGGATGATTAATAAACAATTTTTCTTCTCAATTTTTTTAGTGCTACAGACTAGGAGAAGCCTGGCTGGAATGCTGCCTAGAGGAGAAGGACCTGGGCGTGTTGGTTGACAGCCGACTGAACATGAGCCAGAAGTGTGTTCAGGTGGCCAAGAAGGCCAATGGCATCTTGGCTTGTATCAGAAACAGCGTGACCAGCAGGTCCAGGGAGGTTATTCTCCCTCTGTACTCAGCACTGGTGAGACCGCACCTCGAGTACTGTGTTCAGTTCTGGGCCCCTCACCACAAGAAGGATGTTGAGGCTCTGGAGCGAGTCCAGAGAAGAGCAACAAAGCTGGTGAAGGGGCTGGAGAACAGGCCTTATGAGGAACGGCTGAGAGAGCTGGGGTTGTTCAGCCTGGAGGAGGCTGAGCAGAGACCTCATTGTTCTCTATAACTACCTGAGGGGAGGCTGTAGAGAGGAGGGAGCTGGCCTCTTCTCCCAAGTGACAGGGGACGGGACGAGAGGGAATGGCCACAAACTCCGCCAGGGGAGATTTAGGCTGAACATTAGGAGAAAATTTTCACAGAAAGGGTCATTGGTCACTGGCAGAGGCTGCCCAGGGAGGTGGTTGATTCACCTTCCCTGGAGGTGTTTAAAGCACGGGTGGATGAGATGCTAAGGGGCATGGTTTAGTGTTTGATAGGAATGGTTGGACTCGATGATCTGGTGGGTCTCTTCCAACCTGGTTATTCTATGATTCTATAAGACATAAGACAAGCTGCCATAGAGAAAGGTAACAGTAATTACATGCTAAAAATCAAAAGAACTTCAGATATCAGCTTTCCCTGAAGAAATAAAAAGTAAGACCAAACATACTGATTCCTGACCAGCTCATGATTCTTGACTGTATCTTGTCCAGTCCAAGGGTCTAAGGCAGGATTTAAATGGATATATTTTAGCAGGTCAGTTGTGGAAAGAAAACTTCCTTGTTAATAGTGCAAGATCAATCTTAAAGTGCAAACTGAGAATAGGATTTCTGTAAAAAGGATTGATAGGAAAAAATATATCTTTCCTTTTAAAACAGAGCATAGTTACCTTGACCTTTTCATAGTTTCACAAATTACAGCTTAAGTTCTGCACCTGTGGAAGAATAACTCCAGGCACAAGCATGTATGCAGGGCGATGACCATCTGGAATACAAATTTGTGGAAAGGACCTGGACATCATAGTGGATATCAAGCTGAATATGAGACAGCAGTAAGCCCTTATGGCGAAGAAGGCCAATGGACTGCTTTAGGAAGAGCATTACCAGCAGGCTGAAAGATGCGATCCTTCCTCCTCTGCTCAGCACTGGTGAGGCAAGACCTGTGTGCTGGGTCCAGTTCTCAGCTCCCCTGTACAAGGCAGACATGGACATACTGGAGACAGTCCAGTAAAGGGTCACAACGACGATTAAAGGGCTGGAGCATCTGTCATATGAGGAAAGGCTGAGAGAGCTGGGATTGATCAGTCTGGGGAAGAGAGGGCTCTAGAGGAAGTAATCAGTGTGCACAAGTAAATACCTGAAATGAGGATGTAAAGAACACAGAGCCAGTGTGTTTTCAGTGGTGCCCAGTGACAGGAGCAGAGGCAGTGGACACACACTGAAATGCAGAAGGTTCTCACTGAATATCAGAAAAAAATATTTTCACTGTGAAAGTCTCTGACCAATGGCATAGATCACCAAGGGAGGTTGTGGAGTCTCCATCCCTGGAGATACTCTAAAACTGTCTAGACATTGTCCTGGGAAATGGCTGTAGATGGGCCTGTTTTAAACCAGGTGGATGGACCATATGACCTCCAGAGATCCTTTTCAACCTAAGCAACTCCAATTCTGCAATTCTATTCCATGTCCTCTTACAGAGATGACATCTTGTACTGTTTCCTCACCTCCTCAGAAGTATATCTTATAAAGTGGCTGAAATAGACCTACATTTATTGAACATTTCCAACCCAACAGTGTGTTCTATTAGGGAAATTAGGTTATAAAATATTAGAGTAGGGGAAACAGTCACTAATCCTTGTGTTTCCCATTCCATCCTACAAAAATAAGAGCATGCTGGATCTTCTAAAAAGAAAACAACTTCACAGTATTCAGTTTCCCTCTGTTGTCTATCTCAGTTGGCTTTCTCTCACTAATCTTAGTGCTGTGAATGTTTCTAGGTCATCCAGCTTTACAGGTAGAAGGATGTTTGGGACTTAGAAGGGAAAGGCAGCATTTTTACATATGATTGGCAGTTGTTTCTGTTTGGAAGCTGAACTGACAAACTGAAAAAAAAAATTGTAGGTCAAAGTGAATACAATATTATGTGTAAAACAGAAAATGAAATATTGCTAGGGATGAATGAAATATTTTAGTTTCCTAGATTTTGTTTCTATAGAGAAAAATAAGCCTAAATCTTTGTGTTACTTACTTCCATTCAGTTACCACTGGTTACTTCTCTTTGAACCACCCTATCTGATTCCTTTTCCATGTACCCTTTCAAACCACTTAGAGATATATAGCTCATCATTCATGAATCTTTATTTATATGGGCATTCCATATTTAGCTCTTCCTTTCCTCATAAATCATTCCCTTCCATACCCTCAATCATTTTTATTGCTCTTTCATAACTTCTGATAGTACTCATAAATGAAATGTCTGTAATAGCATGAAGCAAGAAAAAGGGAACAAGAGACCAAGGCTGAAGTTAATAAAATAAAAATAAGATGTAACCTAACTTGGGCATCCTCTTTATTGTGACAATCAAGTAGACATAAATAACAGCACAACAAGGCAAATGAATTACCAGAAGCTAAAGTGAAGCTCAGACATACCTGTTGACATATTTATGAGCCTTGTAGAGATGGAAGCAGAAAATTACCTAATGTGAACATCTATTTCTACTTTTCAAATCAATATTCTAATACTCTGTGCCTATGAGAGGTTGCTGGCATTCAACATTTAAAGCAAGACACTTGTAATCATAACATTAAGAACGAGACCTATTGCAAAAGGACAATTTTCTGAACCCTTTTATCTTAACTCTGCTTGGAGAATCACGTTTTTCACAGTCTTATATTTGCAATACTGCATCCTAATTATTCCATTTTGAAAGAAGGACACCTCTTTTCCCCTGAGAGGCTAATGAGTTTAAAGTTTAAAAGGTGAGATATAATTTTTACTGAAACTACATACAGGACATGCTTTAAGATTACTCATGAAGAGACAGCTTTTTGACAAAGATCATAATGAATGATTTGTCATAGAAGAGACAGAAAACTTTATGGAAGTCCAAATAAACTGTCTTCATGCAAGTGAGGTCAATAACAGCTCTGTCTCAGTGTGTGTGACAATACACACATGACAAATTTCTAAAGTTAAGGAAAACAGGAGGCATGAACATGAATGTTTTAAGGTCTGTATTTAGATTGTATGACTGTGCATTTGAAAAATAAAGAAAATTAGACAACTAAAATTTATAAAAGCAATTGTTTTCTACAGGAAACTCAAGAAAGATGTTGAAAATAATGACTCTTAGTATATATTAAGTTAGAGAAGCTTGGTGCTCAATGGCTTTATAACCTTTGTTATGGATTCTTTATCAAGCTCATCTTAAAATCTATTTTGAATTACTTATACCTTGACTGCTTTAGTTTTGTTTTGCTGTCAAACAAAGCATAAGATATTAGCTCTTAAGATCCATTTTAAATTTTAAAAATTATTGAATGTATTCAAATCTGTTTTGGCAGTGCAGTTATGTAAAAACACAGAACACCAAGTTCTAAAAGCAATATTGATAATTTAAAAAAACCCAGATAAAAATAACCCAAAAAGAAATAACTGCCATTCCTACCTTAAAGTAATGCTCTTTGCTAGAGCCTGTATATCAAACCAGATCACTGCTTGTCACGGGATGAAGATTTAAATATATATATTTTTTCAAGCAGTGGAACACCACAGGAAGGCAAGAATGACAGAAACACCATAGAATAATTATTTTCATAATAAAAAAATACCTTCTCACATATCTCGAAATCATCGTGGTCATAGTTATCAGGCTACCTGTTCATAGAGGGGTTGCTGTTTTACAGAGAACTCATTCCTCCAATATGCACACACTCTCCTGTCTGCCTTCTATGACCGACTGACTAAACTCTTGGATGAGGGAAAGGCTGTGGATGTGGTCTTCCTGGACTTCAGTAAAGCTTTTGATACAGTTTCTCATAGCATTCTGCTTCGGAAACTGTCGGCCTCTGGCCTGGACAGGCACACACTCTCCTGGGTGAAAAACTGGTTGAATGACCGGGCCCAGAGGGTGGTGGGAAATGGAGTTAAATCCAGCTGGAGGCCAGTTACAAGTGGGGTTCCCCAGGGCTCAGTCCTGGGTCCAGTTCTGTTTAATGTCTTTATCAACGACCTGGATGAAGGCATCAAGTCCTCCCTTAGCAAGTTTGCAGATGACACCAAGCTGGGTGGAAGTGTTGATCTGCTGGAGGGTCGGGAGGCTCTGCAAAGGGACCTGAACAGGCTGGACTGCTGGGCTGAGACCAACGGCATGAGGTTTAACAAGGCCAAATGCCGGGTCCTGCACTTGGGGCACAACAACCCTAAGCAGAGGTACAGAATAGGAGAAGCCTGGCTGGAATGCTGCCTGGAGGAGAAGGACCTGGGGGTGTTGGTTGACAGCCGATGGACCATGAGCCAGCAGTGTGCCCAGGTGGCCAAGAAGGCCAATGGCATCTTGGCTTGTATCAGAAACAGCGTGACCAGCAGTTCCAGGGAGGTTATTCTCCCTCTGTACTTGGCACTGGTGAGACCGCACCTCAAGTACTGTGTTCAGTTCTGGGCCCCTCACCACAAGAAGGATGTTGAGGCTTTGGAGTGAGTCCAGAGAAGAGCAACGAAGCTGGTGAAGGGGCTGGAGAACAGGCCTTATGAGGAGCGACTGGGAGAGCTGGGGTTGTTTAGCCTGGAGAAGAGGAGGCTGAGGGGAGACCTTATTACTCTCTACAACTACCTGAAAGGAGGTTGTGGAGAGGAGGGTGCTGGCCTCTTCTCCCAAGTGACAGGGGACAGGACAAGAGGGAATGGCCTCAAGCTCCGCCAGGGGAGATTTAGGCTTGAGATTAGGAAAAAATTCTTCATGGAGAGGGTGGTTAGGCATTGGAAGAGTCTGCCCAGGGAGGTGGTTGAGTCACCGTCCCTGGAGGTGTTTAAGGTGAGGGTGGATGAGGTGCTTAGAAGCATGATTTAGGGATTGGTGGGAATGGTTGGACTCGACGATCCAGTGGGTCTCTTCCAACCTTGTTATTCTGTGTGATTCTGTGTGATTCAGACAAGATGAAAGAAAATATCTGGAGTTTTCCAGACTAAAACTTGCTTTTTATTTAGTTGAAAAATAGGCCCAAAATAAGTCACTGTGATGCAAAAGGAACATAAAACAGTACTCAGCACCTTAACCAAACTTTTTGCTGTCATCTGACATAACAGCATACTTTGTTAGTTTGAAGACTCTCTAAAATTATCTGATGAAACTCTTATGACTGCAGTGCTTTATGTTAAAATAGTAAAATAAAGAAGTCCATAATGTTGAAAACCTATTAAAAGGTGAAGTTTTAATCATTACCTCTCATTAAGGAAGTCCATTCATCAATCATTCTATTTCAAAATCCATAAATAAAGAACGCATGCCTAAACCCTATATTGAAATATAGGCATCAGACTAAGATAGTCTAGATTGCCTAAAATAAGCAATAGTCTTGGCATCCAGAAATATTGAAGATAATTAGTAGGAATTAACTATATTGCAGACATGAGAAATAGAGTGGATAGAAGTGTTTTGTCTCTGCACATCTTCTGAAGGATTTTGTACTAGAATATCTCCGAAGAAAAGCATTTTCCGTTTAGGGAAAGTACATCAATTGCCTAAGTACCACTGTTATAGTCTCTCTTATATAGGGGAGGGGAGGGCTGAGTGGGCTTCCTGTTAGCTCTGTGCATTTACTTGACTTCATATAGGTTGTGTTTATTATCTGCATATTATATTTAATACATTTCTATACCAACATTAAAAAAGGAGGACCTGAAGTCCTGATGATTACATTCATATCACTGGCTGAATTTTCTGAGATTTTGGTCTGTCCTTACTTGCTAGGAAAGAAGACCACGCAGAGTGAAGAGCAAGTAAAATGGGGAGATGAATACCAAATTGTAGAATGATTTTGGCAAGAACACTTTGGCTGCTCTGATGCTAGGATACAGTTCAATGAACTGGTAAAGAGGGAGAGATGTCATGTAATGAAAAAGAGAAAGAATATCTTCCCCTTGAGAATATCACATTACCTTGCAGCTCTAATGCAAACAAGTAGTAGTGGCCAGCGACAAAAGCCTGCAGGTAAGTATAAACACTGGCTGCTGGCTAGAAGGTCAAATTCATGGGCGCATCTCTAGTGGTGGTGAGATTACCTTATTCTTTACAGGTCTGGATGCTGAGGAATTCACTGATGAATATCTGTACGGTGAGGTCAGAGGTATAGGAAACTTGGAGGCAAACTGGAAATTCTATTATATGGTCAAGTGTATGATAAAGGAGAACCAGCAGGACACTGACTGGAATAACTAATGTCAACAGTTGTAGCTAACTCAGAAAGGACAGGTAGACACAACTAGACGCAACACTGAATGGTAATTATGCCTAATAGCTGTTTGACATTCAGAATTTAGCAAGACACGTTTTTTTTAAAATGGCTGGGCAACTGAAAGGAACCAAACAGATGCTGCTTTTGCTGGAGGTCTCATAACAGCCAATAGAAAGATTTTTTTTCTCACACAGCTGTAGAAGTAGCAAATAACATATTAAGAAGCAAAAGAGTATTATATTATGAAAAACACCTGAGGCAATTTTTTCTCATTCCAGCACTGGCAACGGCTCAATTTGAGCATTTCAAAGAGTTGTTCTGGGCACAGACTCCCCAAAAAAGTTGTGGACTGGCAAAGGTGCCCATAACAGAGTGGAGATGAGGAGTTACAATCATGAAAATCTGAGGAAACAGATTTTCCGCAACATAAAGGCAAATCTGGGGGCAGGGGGACACAGTGACAATTGCTGCAGAGCAACTGGTCTATGACCTATTTAAGAACAGTATAAAAGTAGCAGGTTTAAGTAGAAGGTTTTCCTTCAGTATTGTAAGAGCCTTTTTAATTGTAAAGATAAGCTATGCAATCATCATCTGGAAGCTCCATTCAGATGAATGTAAAATCATTGCACATTTAAGAATACGCTACACAAGTATCTGTTAGGATTTTCATGTGTAGAATTAATCTTGATTTCCTGTTTTTTTTCCCAGTCTTGATTGCTATGACATTACGTATAGCAGTAAGTATAAAAGATCAGGGCCTGCTTTCTCCCCCAAAGGACAGCTAAAAGTGTGTAGCTTGTACAATTATTTCTAACCTTGCTTTGTATGTATTTCCTATCCTATAGCTGTATTTAAAAAGTCTCTTGACACATCTCTTTTCCAAATGATGTTAATTGTCTAGGCAATGATTGGTTGACACAGGACAAAGATTATGCCAGAGACCTGGCTAAACAATGTGAGGGTGTGGACTTGAGCCAGTGATCCAGTCACTATCTGAATCATTTCATTTAGATCTAGTATATGTAGTGTGCACATCAAGACTGGGAACCAGTCAGAAAAGAAATTTCAGAATGATTACAGACAAGAAAACATCAATAACAATAAAAAGAAAATAGAAAATTTCAGTTATTTTCTAATAGGCAAAATAGGAAGCTGAAGTAGACAAGTCGGAAAACATAATTATGTCACTATACAAAGATACAATGCATGGAAATCTCAAAAACTGTGTGCACACTTCAGGTTAGTTATCTCAGACATGAGGCTATGATACTACTCACAATACACATAAAGTGATGAGGATGGTTGATATTATGTAATAGCTTTCTACAGCTCAGGATGTCTCCAATACACTCATTAACAGAGGCAGGAAGAGATATCAGGAAAAGAACATTCTCCTCTTGCCTCCTTTCTTCCATTTTTTTCTTTATTCAGCTAAATAATTTGAATTCTTAAACAGTTCTGGCAAGCATTCTAACCTCTGATCATTCCAATAGCTTCTAATTACATCTGTTGCTTCTGAATACTTAGTTCTTCAATGCAAACACTGGGACTATATCCTGTATTTTGCATGAAGATTCAGCCGTGCCATCTAAAATACCTTCCACACCTCCCTGTTTCTAGTGAAAATGCCTTACTGGCACAACCCAAAGCTGTACTGGCATTTTTTGAGATTCCGTTACGTTCACTTTAATAGCCGCTCTGTGGTCAAACTATGAAAACTACTGGAAGCAAAAGATGCTTTATGACTTTGAAAGTCAAGCTATTTTCAATTAGGTACATGTTAAAGAGTCTAGCAGTCAGCATCCCCAAACCTGAACCACTGAAAACAAGGCAGAACATGCAGATGATTGGAAAAAGATGAAAATAACAATGAAGAAAAGGCTCAAAGTATGTTTCCTCTCTCGTTTTTTTTTTATTCTTCCCATGAATAGTGATTCCATCCATTGAATTCACATTTTAGCATAAAAAAAACCACTAGCATACTTATGAACTGTAGTCCACACTCTAATATTAATTAAAATCAAATATATCTGGTGGTGTATTTTTTGCTTCAGAGGAATAATTGCACATTTATGCTGTTTTAAATGAGAAAAGAATTTAGCTCACTGCATTTTTTACACACTTCACTTGGCTGAATACTGAAAATGTCTTTCTGGATTGGTTGGATTTTTTTCCTCATAAGAAACAGACATGATAGTTTGTATTTGGCAGTTAAACACCTGGTCACTAAATATTTAAAATTATGAAATGAAATGCCTTTCAATAAGCTGTGGAGCAATAATACGTAAATACTTACTTATAGTCAATTGACATATAACAAGGGATGAACAATGTGCGTGCATTGTAATGAAGTGATGTAAATGACCTCAGAAGCTGGAAGACACTGCCAAAAGTCTGAATTGCATCCAAAATAAGAATGTCTGCTTTCTCTGCAATCTGCTGAATGCAGAATGCATTAGTATCTCGGCACTACACAGCTGTGTTTTTCTGTTGAAGGAGGATAATGTCTACTCTATGATTTGGAAAAAAAAAAAATCCTTCCTAATTGAGTTGGGTACCTTTATCTGCATTCAAGCTGCTGCTTATTTATTTTTAAATAACTGAATACCGGCAACAATTTACACTGAATGAAATGTTCAGTTTAAAAAGAGCTGGATATTCCATGTCAGCCTTCTGCTATGGGAACACAGTACCTACTTAAAACGGATGTTGACCTCTGTTCTTATTCCTCACTATTAATCCACAAAAATTTCTTCATGATCCTATCTATGGCCTCAGACTTGCTCCTCCCTATTGTCTGATATAGTCTTACAGGACAATCATAACACACAGCCACAGTTTTCCTTCTAATTGTCCTAGTGCTATCTTCAGCTGCACGCCTCTTCAAGGGCAGGATCCTCTTTTAAAGGGGAAACTCTCCTCTTGATGAGAAGGTGGTCACTATTTTCTCCTCTGTACTTTATTTGTGCAGTGTGCTTTAGCTCTGGAAAATACTGAGAGCTCAGTCAGACAGTATCAGTATTCAAGATATATCTATGTCATGAGTAAATGGTGTCCAAACTATGCCATAGCTCCAGATATGAAGTGTTTGTGATTTTTTTTTTTTTCTTGAAGGGTATCTCATTCTTTTTTACTTTTCTGGTGTCACAGTGAGGAAATCCACCTGATTGCATTTTGGCACATGTTAGAGTGCCGTTGAGCAGCATAGCATAGAGATAGCTGCTTTCTTGCTAGGCAAGAGTTCAGTGAAGTCACATCTAGAGAAAATATCAAAGCCTAATAAAAGTGATCTTCAATGCAATCCTCTTATAACTATGATTTATGGTATCTATTCAAAGTAGAATGTTCTCTTTTGCAGTAGAGCTATACTAGTCCAGACCTGTCTCGTCCACTGAGAGGTCTCAGGTGGCTGTAATAAAAATATTTCTATGGTACTCTGTTATTCCAAAGTCAAAACCCTATTTCTTTATTTTTGCTATACTCCACTATAATACAGAGAACCTACATGTATGGAGCTAATAAGGATGCAGAGTCTCAGTGGGAGGAAGTCCACATGTACATGCTTAAGTCTCTCTTTACTCAGGAGTTTGATGGAAATGAAACAATTGCTTGAACATTAATAACAGTTTATCTCAAATGTTTTTCTTAAAAACATTGTTGACCTATACAAAAGTATGTGTGTGACAGAAATAGCATTTCTGCAGTGTCTAAGAAAAAGGTAGATCATTACATAATATAAATAAATCATTGCAGTTCCACGCCCTTCATTACAGTGAAAAATACAGCCCTTAAACCAAGATATTTTGTTCATTTTGTTCTTACTTCTTCCTAATGATACAAACATTTCCTTTCCGGAGCGTCGTGGCACATTTATTTATATCTTTGCACAAAATTTTTTTTAGTGTTTACACTTATGGTTGTATTCTAATCAAGCCAAATTTTTATTTCACACATTTACTTCCTATCTGAGCATATTTCAACAAAGTACAGATGTAGCCTGATTACTATGTGTCAAGTATGACTTCTTTTACACTTTTCTATTAAAGCAAGGAAACCTTATTTAATGATCTTTTATCAGTTTTGTACAGAAAGGATAAAGTTCTGTTCACACAAGTGATTTGTGGTTTATTAACTTAAGCTTTTTAATAAAGTGAATTTGTTAAACTCCATTGTGGACGTATAACTCAGTTTAAAAGAAGTTTAGCTTAAACAGATTCCAATTTATGCTAAATTGAGAAATGCCTCATTTAAACCGTAATAGAAGTAGCTGTACAACCTCATTTCCTGGTTTAGTTAAATTAGTTAGATTTATTACGTTTGGTTGAACCAAGATAACAGAATCACAGATTCAGGACTGAAATTTTAACCTAACACGTAGCCTGGCAAGGTTATCAATTTTAGCAGCAGGCATCTGCTGGTCTTTCTAATTATTCTTGCTACTTTGGGCAGTAACTAACAAAGCCTGTGTCTTAGGGGAAAATGATTACTGTGCAGGGCAACTGAACAGTGCAGGTGAGTGACACTTAACAGTATGTTACAAGGATCTACCACAAACTTCATACCAAGAACAAGTTAAAGTACTGAACTGGAACAATCCTCAAACACAGCAAGTTGTTATGCAGATCCTCTTTATGGCAGGGAACGGGTTTGAAAGAAACATCTTTGTTTTCTAAATCATATTCTGGTGGTCTCAGATGAGTTCACATTCGGAAGGGCAAACATTACTGAGACACCTCTAAGGGTTCTCCAAAGTCATGGCTGTGTATAACTCTAGCCCGGGTGAAGAGAAGAGAACTCACAAATCATGTGACCTGTTCTTGCATAAATTGCATTTTAGAATAAATTTTAAGTTTGCTGCAAGTATGGTTGAGGATTCAGCTGGGCAAAAAGTCATTAAAGAAAGTCACTTATTGTAGAACCAGAAAAAAGGAGGAGCCCATGACCTTAGTCTCAGTCTTGGGCTCCCAGGAATTGACCATCAATTCTCCCTTAGGCTAGGAATTCCTTGATGACAAAAATGAATTCAAAGACACACTCAGGCAGCAGCATATTATTACTCTAATGTATATGCAGTGATATAAACTTTTGCAGAGGGACTTCAAATGACAGAATCAAAATGCATCAAATTTTAGCCTTAGCAGGTAGAATAAACAAACTTTCACAGAAGCTGCAATTATTCAGACCCAGTAAGTGGATACATGCTCAATTACAACTGTTCTTTATATTATTTTTCCAAAGCAAATGAAGTCTTTTGAAATTATCAAATACCTGTACCTACCACTTTTTTCAACTACTAGAGACTGGTAATTCAGTTGTCATTTAAAACAAATCTATGACTGAACTCAATACATATTTTTTGTTTATTTGTTTCGTTTGCATCTTCAGTTCCATGCGTTTGAAAACAGACTTTGCTTTTTATAAAATTAAACTATCACAAACAGTATAAATTCTCTATTTAATATTTTATTAATATATATCTTCATTCAGCTGAATGTGGGTTTATAGGTATTAACCCTTTCACAAATAATTTCTTCCCTCACTTAGCTTATCTAGTCTAAAACCTGTTTTACTTCGCTTTCCCACTGCATACAGTTAAACAACAATAGCAAGTTTGAACATATGCAGTCATTTGCACATATCTGCATATATTCATATGCATAAATATACATAGCACAGAAGTTGAAACTCAAAGAATGCGAGTTTAGAGATTCTCTTTAAGAGCTGAGCAAGCTTTGAACTGTGAGGTAAACCTGGTACCACATAAATCTATATGCTTATTTCCTTCCTAAAAAGAAGAAACACTGCCTTGTAACCAGTTTGCAATTAGTACACTAACTTGTTAGCTTGCAAGGTCGAAAGTAAGCACAAAATTCTTTTTTGTTCTTCATCTGGTTTGCAATATTTTTTTCAGAAGAGGGAATCTACTATTTGGAAATTCCATTTACAAGCATTTTCATATCAAAATAGGTATCTCCACATGAAAGTCAGAGGAATCTTTTTTTTGAAATATGTCCCTTTTAAGTTTTTCAAAGAATTCTTCTCAGTAAAGGCAAGCACCTCATCAACTCTCATGCACACAAATCTTCAAATGCCGTTTTGAAGAATTGCATTTAAAAGTATGTTCAGTCATATACCAAGCATGAGAAACTCAAAAAAAGTCTTTGAATCTGAACTACAGCTCATCATAATCTGGTTAAAATTATCTCCAACACCACCTGTCATTATTAATGCAGGAAGAGAGGCAGAAAAATACCTTCAGCCCAGCTACGTTATTGCAAATAAGGTCCATCTGCTTTTCACTGTTCTGTCATATAATAATAGCAGCTATATTTACAATCCATTTAGTATTTTGCCTGCAGTAGATGAACGTGTAACTGCCTTTATTAAAAATGCTTTTCTTTGAGGTTGTTCTATCATCTAAGTAGACTTTATACCTAATTTTCCAAGTGGAATCCTCAGTCTCTGATGTCTTTCATTGCTACATAAGTTATTTTTTTTCCAATTATTCATATTCTTTTTTATGTGTATCTATTTTCATATCTATATATATAAATTACTTTGTTTAGCATTCTGTATTAAATATTATGGTTGTGCAGAGTCTGATTTAAGGCATAATGGCTATGAGAACCATTTTATAATAGGCATAGTAAAATATTCATTATCTTCATCCTTGAAGGAAACACGTTAAAAAAATAAAATCCACTGAGTAATACTGAATTTCTAAAACAGAAAGCAAGGACGTTTGTTAAAAAAATGGAAAGGAAAACCCCGAAAGATAAAATACGTGGTGTTATCATGAGTAGTGTTGAAAAGATAAATAAAATGCTAGGAAGTATTAGAAGGAAAGAGAACAAACCAAAATGGCACTATGCCACTTTAAAGCTATGGTGTAGCTTTGCTATGAACTATATGCACAGTTCTACCTATCTGATCTTCAAATATATGAAGCTGAAAGAAGAAACTGAAAAGATGCAGAAAATGGGATAAGGCTGATCAAACAAGTAGAATGGCTTCCATAAGCGAAGAAGTTATAACTGTGGAGGGGAGAAGTTGACAGCCTATGACTCTTCGGCCTGGAGAAGATAGGGCTATAAACCTATATGCAATGATAGAAATGATGAAAAAGTGAATAGGAAATTACTTCTTTTCATTATACTTCTACTAGGGATGCTAAATGGAATAGAGAATGAAAAAAATCAAATGGAAGGACTTTCATTATGCTCCACACACTTCAGTTGTGGAATTCATAGCTAACAGGTTATTTGAATCACAGTATTTTAAACAGATTAGGAAAACTACCACAGAATTTCATTGAAGAAAGGTTCATTATAGGCTACTGAATAAAATAAACTGGATACAAATTCTTGTTGAGAAAGATCTTAAAATATTGAGCAACTAAAGCTGGGGGGATACACAAGGTGGAAGAAGCGTACTTATTTTGCTGTAATATTCGTTGTCTAACAACAGGCACAACACCAGAGAAAATGTACATCTCTCCTACTTAAGCTATTGCAAAATACCATACACACTTGTATGAGTGTTATAACAGTGCTTTGTCTGGGCCTACTAATAGTAAGTATTTCTTTCAAAGTCTGGTAGTAACTGCTTCAGATCATATAAAATATTCACATTTCTGTGAAAGAAACTTCCATTTTTCCCCACTCCCTGTACAGCTACTGCCTCATTGTTCTTTCTCCTTGCTTAGCATGCAGAGAATTTTTTTCGTCCAAACTTATGTAACAGCACAGATTCTAATGAATTTTAATTGTAATTATTAAGATGCACATTTGTAAAACTATTTCATGATCTGGGATCCTTATAGGATTTAAACATGAAGAAAACTACAGGGGCTATTTTTCTCTATGATAGGAAATACTTTACCGTGTGATCCCTTGCCGCAAGTGAACTAATTCCCTGGAAGGATCAGAGAACTGAAAAATAAATTTGTGGCAATGTAAATGGAAAAGGAAGCAAAATAGAAAACTTGAACATAGCTCACAGCTTGTATCATGTTCTAAAAGTCGTTGCACTGACACTTTGCAGCAAGGATCAATTCCAGAAACACAAGCACAGCACTACAAATAGCACGTGGCTTCTAACCCTACTACCCACGGGCCAGATAACTAAGCACAGGAAACCAGTTTATGAAGAGACTGAAATGCTGTCTTGCAAGCAAAAGGGTGTTAAACAATTAGGGTTATGTACCAACACCTAGAGGTTCACTTAGAGGTTAATTGGTACTTGTTAGGAAAAACACAGCACCACCAACATATGTGCTTGACATTCTGGCTGTCTGAGAGGGTTAGCAACTTAGTTTTTGTTATCTGTTGCCACCATGTGAATAACTCACTACAGTGATGAGTTTCTTAAATTGGCAAAGTAAGGTCAGCTCATGTGGAAGGAATGAAGAGGATACAAGTGCCTGATCAGACTGACTTTCTGGCTATTTTTCATCTTGAAGACTGTGTAAAAACCTACAAAATTTTGTGACTAGAGCAACTACTCTGAAAATTTATTATTTCATCAATATTTTGTTTCAACTAATGATTTGCACTTAATTCCATTCAGGTACACCAGAGTTAAACAAGGAATATGCAACAGTCAGTTTGCTTTGGCTTTATGCCTGATATATGAATTTGCCTTAGAAGAATTGATGGTTTTCTGCTATACTTAAAAAGCTTTGTGTAAGGATAGATAAAGCCAACAGGAATGACGCAAACAGTTTTAAAAAGTAAAAGAGAAAAAATTCTCAACAATCCACAAACTGCTATAGAAAACTTTCTTAAATACAACTTAATAAATTCTAAATGTTCATATTAATTAAATAAATTCACATCTAGGAATGTTGAGTAACTAATAATTTTATTCTAAAAGGAGTGAAAGCTTACTGAAATCATATGGTACTGTTAGCTGATGTCAGTTGAAATGAAAATTCCTTCCACTCAAAACCCTGAACAATTATTGACTTCTATAACTTCACATTGCAAACTACAAACACAGTCTTCATTTTCAAATAGTTCAACAAATAATTCCTGAAAGTTTCAGGTCTTTTCTGCAGTGATACTGAAAAAAATAGTGGGAGAAAATAAAGCATATACAAAAACCTAATTTTTTTGACAACTAAAAGGAGGTTATCTTGTAAAATCACTGATATTTGAAAGCTTTTCAGTAGAAACAAGACAGTAACATAGCAGATTATTTTGGTTTTGTGACTTTTTTTTCAGCCTGAGATGCTTTGTCATATACTAATATTATAAATCATATTTCAAAGCAGTTTCACAGCAATTAGAAGGACTTTTCATGTTCACGTTTTTTTCAGTTTCATATTTTTTGTTTGTGTTTTTTTTTTTTTTAAGGGATAAGGAACATAATTTGTATTCTGTTTTATAACTGCCTAAGAGAAAAAAAAAAGGATTCAGAATTAATTTAACTTCATGGATTTAAAATAATGCCATCTTAATTTAAGAAACATTGGAAGAAATAATTACAGTACCCTTAAACTTCAGGGAATGGTCTTTATCTGATTTCTGCTGCTATGCATATGTGAGTGACAGAGCAGAGGTTTGCTCTGGTGTGTTCTTGACATTACAGGCAAGTGGTATTCTGTAAACTAGAGGACTTATATCATGTAAGGCAGTAGAAAGATTTCTTATAACATTTTCTGAATTGTTGAATGAATTCCAAACTCCTGACAAGCTTCTGATATTGGATAACTCTTTCAAGCTGTTTGAGCATTTTGTACATACCTTACATTTACAGGTTTTGACCTGTCATGAATAATATATTTGATGATGCTATAAAAATAAGTTTTTTGATGGAAAGAAGACTATCTTCATTGAAATGAAGGCAGATCTGGTAAAATTTAGCTTTTGAAATTACTTCCTTGAACAATCTATTCAAAATGGAGCAGTTCCTACACAAGTTTTTGGGAAGACCTGCTCACAGCACCAAGTAGCTATGTATGTAGGAGGTGTGACTGAAATGTGGGAGACCCAGCTTAGGTACTCTGTTCCAAGTTAGGAAAAATGCTCAATACACATAGCTACTCCCTAGCAATCCTTGTGGCCATAGGACTATCCCAAGGCTGATATCTCTGACTTCAATCTGTTAACCTGTAGTCAAGCTGTTATATGCTGAAAAGGTAAAGATTTAATAAAAATTACTATCTTCTCACAAAAAAGAAAAAAAAGGTCTCTAAACATGCTGGAGTTTCAACTACTGAAAAAAAATTGAAATCTTTTCTGTCAAGAAAACGTCTAGTGTTTTCTGTTGCAATTAGCATTAAATACTAACATCAGTTTGGATCAGGAAAGATTTGCGTGTTGAAACGCATGGTGTCTGCAACATTCAGCTTACACCAAATGTGATGCACTGTTTTATGCAAACTGGAAGAACTCAAGATATAAGTTGTAGCAATAAGGTTGTGCTATACTTGGAAAGTTTAGCCTTGTCATAGATCTTACCTAATCTAATTGCTATCGTGTACTATAAACCAAGTTATTTATGCGAAGAAACAGACCAAATATATATATTTATTTCTGTGTGTCATCTAATATAGCTCAGTTGAAGCAAAAAAAAAAAGTTAGTTCCCTACTTCAGAGTCCCACCAAGTTACAAATGACAAACAACTGTTTATTGTGCTCATCTCCACATTGGCTTCACTGAAGCTTTCAATTCAACTGGATAGTAACAGTCTTCAATCAATGCTGTGGAAATAGTGGATTCAATGCTGCTGTCTGCATACTCAGGTCATCATTCCACTAGATGTTTTTCTTTTCTGACAGGATTCAGTCACTTCATTTTCTTACATTTCTGGCTCAACAGTTTAGAATGAAGCTGGGCTGATGTTGCTGTAGGAATTGTTCAAGGGTTTGTCTATAAATTTCTTTTGCTTATACTCTCCAGCCTTCGTATTTATAAGCATCAATGGTTATTTTTCTCCCTGCTTTTTTTGAAGTCATAGTATAAACACACTGTTTTTTCTTTTGAGGTTTCAAGGCAAGCATTTTAAAGTGACTGTTACACAGCAAATATAATAGAAATTTACACTGCATTTTCAGGTATTTACAATATAAAATAGAAGGCAGGTCCCACTCAGAAAACTGAAATTTCTGTATTGTAAGTCAAATCCCTACTGTTCCTTTTTAACAGGTCATTTTTCAATATCATGTATAAGTCCCAAAGGCCATTTTTTATTTACCATAGCAAGAACTTACATAGATACTTAAATCATTCCTCATTCTTTTAGGATTGCCATGTAGATTTCAATCAAATGGCAAATCCATAATGCTCCACTTGTCAGAAATCAGTATTTGGCTTAGCTATGGAAATGAAACATAATATATTTAATTAGCTTGCTGTAATGTTGCCACTATTAATAGGTTATGTTGTCTTGTCATGTTTCATTACAGGTTAAGTAATTATTATACATTTCGACAGAATGAGCTGTCCAAAATGAAGCACTGATTTGACAGGTCTCTCACTGAGGAGTAAACATGATATTCTTAGAATATGCATTTTGTTCTGGCACTATGCAAGTTGCCTCCAGCTAAAACCTCACAACATCCTAGTCATATTTTACACTAAACACTTCTGCATCTGTGTATAGGAATTAACGTGAATTTGGTAGATATATTTAGAAGGAAAACATGATTAAACTGTACAGATGCATCTATACATATTCAGGTGATAAACAGCAGAGATATGTGATAAATTCCATCTGCTTTCAAGTTTGTGTATTGATTTTTTTTTATAGGACCCACTACATTAAGTATGACTTATACATGCAGCTTGGAACACTCCACTTGCACTCTGCCCACTATTCCATTTCTTCCAGGATTACTTGTAACATTTCACAACATTACACAGTGTGAAATGTTTCCAGTTTTATTTCTAAAACCTGTCTTCTGAGCATGTGTTTCTCCACTGAAAAGTTACTGTTGTTCAAGAGGGAACAATGACTACATAGAAAACCAAACAGGGAGGAGATTCAGCTTTGACACTTGGTGACACTGTATCTAGACAGAGAAACTATACAAACTCCCACAAGGAGAGTGAATTTTCTTCCAGTGGAGAGCCATCTTTTCAGTTTGAGGGGCCTAAGGGTACCATAATTTTGTTTTTCACAAATAGCTGCCTCTGCAGTAACATTTGAATTGGCTAGTAGCTAGTAGACATTATTTGGCATGTGCTATCCAACAAGTCCTGGTAAATTACATGGTAGGTTCAAGGACCTTCTTGGAAACTGTACCTACATTACAGTATAACTTTACAAATGTTTGAATTCACATTACTCTCCTTGGTGTAAACCAGATTACTAATATAAAGACATATTACAATTCTTTTATGCACCACGACTTGAAGCAATAATGTGCTATTTCACTGCCTGTCTGTTGCAGGATCAGCTGTCTTTGTATATATGCTCCGCATACTGACACTTACAGACCTCTGTTTTACCATCTGCTTGGTGTGCCAAGCATTAGAGTCACATACACATTGCACGCCCAGATTTAGCAGTGAAAAAACACAGCTTTCACTTTGTAGATGGTGTTTACAGGGTCTACACTGTAATGTTTGAAAATCCATACAACTTCATTGTGTTTATCCTTGCCACATATTAGGACAGGGGATGGTGTGATTTTATGATATGATTTATTAGGCACAAGAAGACATGCAAGTTTTACCCAAATTCTAATAGAATGTCTGCAGTCAATATGAAACTGAAATACAAAGTTTAACTTTCAGGACCAAAGATTGATCCATGCTGTCTTCTTAGCCTAAGAAAATAAATTATATTCTCATTAAATTCAATGGCAAACTTACTGCTGAATATAATGCTTTAACTTTCTTTGTACCATAGGTTCCATGGAAGTTTATCTGTAAAGTGTGAATATTTGCTTCAATGACTTATTTAAGCTCACTTACTTTGTTTAGTAATAAACTTGGGTTTAACACTAATTTAAGCTCATTTTTATGCAGAGGTGAGAACTTGAGTTTTGTTGTTTTAGACATCCAGACTATACTCCCCAGTACTGTCTAAATGTCTCCATTTCAGAGAACGGCATTTGGCAGTTAGTCATTTATTCATATGTGATGCTACTGAGAAAGAATTGATTCCATAAGTATGCAGGGGATCATTGCGCCTACCTCCTGTCAACATCTTTCCCAAATGGCAAAGACATTTTGATTTTATAGTTCCTGGCTACAAAGGTAAGACAGTTGGCAGAAAGGCAGCCATTATAAGAGGGAAGCAGTTCAGGCAGGGCAGTGATGCATAAAAGAAGATAATGTCTCTATCTTTTACTGGGAAGAAATTTAATCCCAAATTAATACTCTGGCTATTTGCAATGGCAATCTGGAATCTTGCAGTGGCATTTGTGACCAAATGTCAGTGCTTAAACTACATGTACTCTGAAGTCCTTCTAGAAGTCTGCCATTAAATATAACCTGACACAAGTTAAGTTGTGCCAATATGACGTGAAGAGCGTGCTACTACAAAGCCTTCTGCCTTATAAAAGCCTTCAATAGCATTTTAGTAGTCGAGTTTGCAGTATTGCTATGAGCTTTCAGCTCCCAGAGAGTGATGACAGACCTGCTCCATCCATATAACACTCAAGCATAACAGCATCCAGTGTGTTTTATATGATATAGACCAGGTTTGGAGGCTTCAGAGGAGAACATGTGCACACATGTATCCAGCCACTCTTCATTGGCGTATTCTTCCAGCTTTCAGCAGCTAGCAACTTACATTCTGATCTGCTGTCATGCACCAGCATCTGACATATGGTTGTAAAACTTGTAAGCTGTAGAAGAATGCGTGGCACTTGCATGCTTCAGGTCAGGTGATTCTTAACATGGAGTAGAAGCAACAAGAAAAATGTCGGTGTCTTCACAGTCCATCATCCTCTGAATTCCCTAATTCACTAGGGTCGACCGTCTTCTTATCTGGGCAATGATCCCTCATCCTACCCTTTCTCACCCCTTACTCGTGCAAATGCAGTCCACTATCTGAATATCAAGAGACAGTCCCATTGAAATTAGAAGGGATTAGTATCCTTCATGCCAGGAATTTATGGCATAGCAGCTTGAGACGTCATTTTGTAAAAATCATCCAATTACCACAGAATTAAACTACTATGAAAGGTGGTATGATGGAAAAGAGTCCATTTTTTATATGCATGCTTTAAAGCGATCTCATCTAAAAGGTTACTAGCAATTTACTATCAGGCTTTACTTGGCTTAAATCTTGTCTCTTATTCTGACTTTACCCTTTAATTTCTCGTCTAAAAGTGCACATACCTTCCAATTAAAACTCCATAAGACAAATAATTTAAATTTATTTTCTATGGATAATTATGCTGCAGTTAACATTGAGATGAAACAGTTGAAAGAACAGTAATATGGTTCATGCAAATATTCCTTAACAGCCAAACAGCTGCTCTAGGAAGATAGATCCAGCCTTTTAACGGGAAAAAAAAAAGTTACCTGTTAATTACAAATATCTAATTATATTGCATCAAAATTGTCACAAGCATGTAAATATGGCAAGTTTTTGCTTCTGAAAGCAAGAGAGAATACAAACTGGCAAACAAGAGATAAGTCTGTTTTCTACTCAGATTACTTGCTGAACTATCTATCTATGTCACATGTTATTTTACAAACCAGTATATCTAGTTACATATTCCCATATAGTATTTAAAATGAAAAACAGCTTGGCATGCTCTTCTAATTTTATAAAGGTATACTATAAATATTATGGATTTTTGAGTTAATATTTTTAAACTTTAGTAGTTGTGTCTATGGCAATTTTTAGAATAAGTGAATGAATAAAGAAGCATATTTAATTATTTTGCTTGCTAGAGGAAAGCAATATTAGTCTGAAGACAAATTATCATAAAATGCTTTTCTCTAATTTGGGGGTCCTCAAATGTTAATTTGCATAGAAAACATTGTTTTCTTTTATTTACAATGACATTAAATAGGCAGGGTGGAGCCTCTGAATCAAATTCCACTGCCAAAGCTCAACAATTCCTGTAGAAAAAATTCATGAAGAACTATCTACATTTTTTTATAATTTAAAATATTTTGGTTGATATCTCCCCTCTTTCCCCAAGGAGTAGTGTTGGAAAATATTACCTAAATTTGGCTCAGCTAACTGCTATTTCACCTGAAATCTGATGTACTTGAAAATCAGTTCATTTAGTTATTCAATCCATGCAGTGTTGTTCAAATCAACCCTATTAAACAGTATTTATATACTATAACATATATGCTAGAAAACACATTGAGGTTTATTCATATCATGGTTTTAAAGATGTCATAATCACTATATAGCAAAGCACTGCTGATTTAATTACTTGTTTGTTACTTTATGTGGACAATAGTCCCCTTTTTGTAACCAGTTACAAAAATTTCAGTCCAATTCATATTACTGTGGTACCTAGGTTGGCAATTGAGGATAATAGAAATCTGGAAAGTTAAATTATTTGTAAGGGGAAATATAAGTCTAAAAAGATTGGAATAATATGTTGTTTAAAATAATATCCAAAGAGCAACAAAGAAATGCATCATTAGTTGTTGATTTGTAGTATGGGATTTTCCCATTTGGAAAAAACAGAATTAACACATAGCAAACCTCACTGTTATAAGAAAGACTAATAGGCTAAAATTAATGGAATTAATTATTCTGTAAGGAAAACAGAGGAGAAATATTTCTGTCTAGACATCTATAAAAACAAATTATGTTGTCAGAACTGAATAATACTGAAGACTGGCTGAATGTCATTTGTCCATGTGAAGTAGCCCAGCCAAACAATGCCACATAGTCATGTTGTTTCACTCCAAATTGAATCCTAGATTTGAATCAAATATATGCCTATTGCATAGTTCATTTTTGAAGCATAGACTGTTGTCTAGGAGACCTAAACAACATTCATTTTTCCTTTTACCACACTGGAAATTAGTCAGAGCCAGTATGCTTGACATGCTGAAAGATCACAGATAGGCCCCTTGTGACTCTTTTAGGGAAGATGCTATATAAATATATTGTGTTGTTACTGCACGGGAGACTGTTTAAATTTTCCATTGCTCATAGGTCAAAACCAGCACATTTCAAGACACAGATTTTACATTTCAATTGAAAGAATAAAATATTGATTCTTATATAATTCTCTTCAGATACTGTATTACTTTGCATTCTTCCACTTTTAGGCAGATTATTTCTTTCTCCTTCCATGAGTTTACAAAACAATTAATTCTGTTGTAAAATATTTTATTGTTATCAAAATAAATGGTTACATTCCCCATATCTGCATTTTTTTTTCTTGAGGGTACAGTATATTTCTGACGCTGAACCAGTGTACAGAGAGTTGATGACAGTGCATCTGGAAATGAATACTGTGTTTAAACCCCAAGAAGAAACTATAACTTCTCAATGAAGAACAAAAGCCCCGCAAACACAGACATTTTAATTCTGTTCTAGTCATTCACTGTATTTTAAAGAAAATTTCAAAAATCATGTTATGTCATGTTATCAGTATCCATGGGTAATAGCAAATTCAGTAAGCAAGTCCTGTATACCATGAAGTCGTTTCAAGTTAATTTTTCCAGAAGAGAGTAATTACTATATCTCAAGCAGAACAAAAGTGATTATTAATCTACGCCTAGTGTCATACTCTCAGGAATATAATTATCTTTCAAATTAGTCCAATCTGAGCATATTGTAAGTAATCCAGGAGTTTACTTTTTTAAAAAAGTTCCTGAAACAAAATGATAGTTTCATTCTTCAGTCTAGTACTGATCTAGAACAACGTTTGGCAGGATTTTGAAACACAGAAATTACATAAATAAAGGAATAAAACCTAGATTTTCCCTTAGTTTCCCTTGTTCCCATGAAGTAACTGCAGAAATGACAGACATGTGCCCGAGGTTTTTCCTTGCTTGCAAACATTTTGTGTTTGTCAGTGCTGGGTCACAGAGATTACCCCCCCTAAAATTATTTTCTCTGTAGTAGATAATGGTTGAAAATTAAATGCAGCTGATAAGGAAGGAGGTCCTCCAAGATAAAAAAAATGCACTGAAGTCAGTTGAGCTATTTGTACATAAGCCACAGTTTTGTTAACACCTTCAGCAGTGATGTAATAGGCTTTTAAACATTCCGGAACAGAGTAAAAAGCTTGAATGGGGTTAGAGCTTTTGCAGAATAACATTATGACTGGTGGACAGACTAGCTTATAAAAGTCAAGGTAGTGTTAGTTTTTATATATTCTCTCTAAACATACAGAGATTTGCCATCGTAATATTAAACATTATTCATCAATATAATCTTATTCATGAATGTAAGTATCGTAAAGCATCTTTTTTTTTTTTTTTATGTCCAATTATCTAATGTCATACGCCTTGACATATCTTCTGAAAGAAGAGGCTTCTCTGCTAGATGAATTTTCTAGAATGCCTAACTCGGGGAAGAATGAAATGTGTTACAGCTAGTGATGTAGAATTCATATTTTTTAATTTTTAAAATGAGTTCCTGATACTGTTTGTCACTGAGCTTGGAAATGACCTGAGGAAAATCACCTTTGGGGTTGAAAGGAATAAAGTAATTGTCCATGCTGTTTCAGTCCTGCTATGCTGCTGAACACAGACAGAGATTTGCCAATTAAGCCTAATTGTGATAAATGACATTCTCTTTATTAAAGATAACAGGACACTACTGTCTAACAGGTAATAACCCTAAACAACTTCTAATTGTGGTTAAAACCTCAGGTTAGATTTAAATTTCTGTAGACGTGATGTGACAGTGCTCCACATACTATATCATTATTACAGTATTCACATTTACATACACAATTAATTTTGACACAGAGTAAAACATTCTTTGCATAAGTATGGCTAAATAGACTTTCTCCTGCATTGTTAGTTTTCGTCAAATTATAACTTGTTTGAATATGTGTTAAGAAGGGCAGAGAAGCAGTGAATTCTTTTGCATTTCTGTGTTATGTCTCTTTTTCTTGCCTTCAACCATCACCTATAGCATTTTGAAATATGCAAGAATATTGAAATCATCCAAATATAAAGTGCACAGTCATAATGGTGATATTATTTGCATACTTCCTTCTATATAAGAGAAGAATCTAGCCAAGAGTGAGAAATAGTTGCTGCTGGACTTATCAAAGCACAGATATGGTGAAAAATCCCACGAAACCTTCTAACTGAAAAAAATAATTTCCATTGGCAATCATATTCGTTAAATGTATCCATAAATGTATTTCTTGGAAATCTTTCCAAATTTTCAGCCAAAAGAAGTAATTCTAAATGTGATATTTCCAGTCCCTCACTGGGAAGAGAAAACAATCCTCTGTGAATTATTTCGTGATTTTAAATGTTTTTCTCCATTTCCAATTTTGCTGATATGAGAGCTGCGTCTGGTATTGCTTCACAGCTGGGCTACATCTATTTTTCATGCACCACTATGAAATCCTACATTGTGCTCCTAAGCAGCATATTTTCAGTCCTTAAGGAATTTCAAACATATACACCTGAAGTTCTCAAATATTGCATTTAAGAAGTACAGTGATTTTGATAAAAAGTGTAGGTAGATTAAATGAAAAATGTTTTTTTTGCTGTACATATCATGACATTATGTAAAAGGATGAAGGAAATTCTGGGAAATAGTAGATCACTAAACAGATATTACAAATACTTTATTTGTTCTAACAATCTGTCCTATAAAAATATCTTCTAACATCTTTGAACAATTATGCCTTCATCCTGCTATGCTTTCCCCATCCCCTTTTTATTTCTGTTAACTGCCTCCCAATGTTTTCTTCAAAGTATTTTGCGTTACAAAACAAATTTCTATCAGTAATAATATTTCTCCCAGTTGATGTCTCCATCTAGATGGATATTTTCTAACAGTATGTTTTATTCTGAGTATACATCAGAATATTCACCATTTGATCTATTGGACTCTGTCACATGAAATAAATTGATATATCTATGTAGCCTTTGAATGAATACTCCCTTGACATTTGTGAGAAAGTCCTATAAGTCTAGGTGTGCAGTGAGTGCAGAATATGAAAGGGATTGAGAGATGATTTTATCAAAAATTCATCTATTTGTGCTGACGGTTGTTTTTTTGTATACTCCAAATCCAAAGGATATTTTCAGTTAACTGAAACTGAGCTTCAGGTTTCAGCTCCTAGAAATCTAAAACAGTATGCAGTAAGATTCTGTTTTTCTTCTTCTGCTACAGAATCATTTAATGATTCAGATCCCTTTCTCTGTGACCTAATTTTAAAGGGAAATTCCACTGTCTTAAGCTCAGGGAGTGTTTGTTACTATGCTATTTGAGAACAAATTTACTACAGGTGGTTTAGAATAAATCAAGCACAAGCAGATGCCATTACAGTTTCTTTAAATCTGTATTCTATATATAATTTCTGAGTTTCAGAGCAATGACACACTAAGAGTGTTTATAATCTGCTCAAATTTCAGATAAAAGGATTCATGTGTTGCTTTTTTCTTATGGTTTCCTTCTTTTTCCAAAAGGTTCTGCTTTTGTGATGAGACTAGTGCTTCTTAGTTTGCCAGAAATACATTAACCATTGCCTAAAATCTATTTCAAAGTGCCAGATGAGCGTAGGCATTTTTGGAGACTCATCTTCCCCACAGCAGTTTTGAGAAATTATGGGGCAGGGAGGTTCATCAACCAACCTTTCCTGGAAGGAAAGGAGTTAAACTGATGGAAAGGAGAGCCAGACTCCTTTTTATAGGGCACAATTAAAGAATAAGGGACAATAGACATGAATTTAAATGCATGAAATTCCATCTGAACAGAAGAACCTATTTTTTACTGTGGGGAGAATGGTAAAACACTGGCATATATTGACCAGACGGGCTTAAGAATATTTCTTCTTGGTGATACTCAAAACCTAACCAGGCATGGACACCACGCTATAGTTGATCCTTCTTTAGCTGGGAATGGACTAGATGATTTCCAGGGGTGCTTTCCAACCTTACCAGTTCTGTGATTCTGTGAGGTGAGATCCTCCAACTCTAAAAATAAGGATGATCCAGATTCTGATTTAGATTTTACTGAAGTAAATCTTGGAAATCTGCTGACTTCCCTAGAGGCCAGACCAAAATAGGGCTATCATAGAATCATAGAATAACCAGGTTGGAAGAGACCCACCGGATCATCGAGTCCAACCATTCCTACCAAACACTAAACCATGCCCCTTAGCACCTCGTCCACCTGTGCCTTAAACACCTCCAGGGAAGGTGAATCAACCACCTCCCTGGGCAGCCTCTGCCAGTGCCCAATGACCCTTTCTGTGAAAAATCTTTTCCTAATGTCCAGCCTAAATCTCCCCTGGCGGAGTTTGTGGCCATTCCCTCTCGTCCCATCCCCTGTCACTTGGGAGAAGAGGCCAGCTCCCTCCTCTCTACAACCTCCTTTCAGGTAGTTATAGAGAGCAATGAGGTCTCCCCTCAGCCTCCTCTTCTCCAGGTTAAACAACCCCAGCTCTCTCAGCCACTCCTTGTAAGGCCTGTTCTCCAGCCCCTTCACCAGCTTTGTTGCTCTTCTCTGGACTTGCTGTGGGTTTCTCAGAGCACAATTCACAACCCCATACAAGCTTAGGTATTCAAGAAGGCTCTCATTTCTGATGACAAAACCAAAACAATTTTCTCCCTTAAAGAACTGAACAAAATTATTCCATCCCAATGGGAAGACAGTAACATGAATTAAGGAAAGAAAAAAGGACAAGATTTATTTTAGCTTATTTGATTCCTATGTTGGAAAAACTAACTCCTGGGGCTCCACTGAGCAGAGATGTCCATTTCATACTACTTTTAAAGTAATCTGATAGTACAAGGAGGCAAATGGATATCATCTCACTCAATCAGCTGGTATGTGAGCCACAGAATAGTATGCTAAACAACTAGGTCACCAACTTTGATAGCTCAAATCAGACTAGGAGGAAAAAACCCAAACCCTAAGCTTTAACCTCATCCAATAACATGAACTTTGGAGTTTTTTCTAATATATATAAAGGATAGGGCAAGATGCAGTCATAAAAAAGAAGTAAAATCTGGCATCGCAGGGAAGATTTAATACTGATTTTTTCCATGGCCAATCTATCAGAAAAGTAAAATTCTAACTACTACAAGACAAGCATATTAAGCAAGCAGAGTTTATCTTCCCAAAAAGCACTGCATTAATTACCTTGTCAAGTATTAGCAGTCAAGTTTTATCCTTTAATGAAAAAGTCTCATGAATTAAGAAAAGTGGAATGTCTACAATAATAATAATAAAGTTAAAGAAAATGAATGAATGAATGATGTAGAGTATGAGATATGTACGATTTTTTAGAAGTGTAGCAATTCAAGATAGAATCAAAAAGTTAAAGAGGGAGGAAGCAGTGAAGGGTATTAAAACATAGTAAAGCCAATATGGACATGCAAATAGAAGAGCAAAAAGATACATCATAAAGAAACTACATAACTTTAGTATAAAAATCCCGATTGTCAGCTGATAAGTCAGCTAGAAAATAACAGTAGAAATTGCACAGAATCCACTGACTGGAAATACATGTGTTATTCTACCTTACTCATTTCTTCAAAATGTAGAATTAGAATGTTTAAGCAGAACATGAAGTGATCATCAGAAGTGAGGTGGAGCAATTTCACAAAATGTCATAAAACAGCCATAAATGTACAAAGGCAATTAAAAACATACTAAGATTTTTGAAATATTTTCTGTTGCAAAACAGTAATGTACTATGGTAAGTGTGTTCTGTAAGGACAACAGCAGATTCAGGGAAGCTTGCTTTAGACACAAATAAAATTATTTTTACTTTTATTTGTTTTGAAATTTAGTTGATATTTTATCTTGAAAATCATTAACATGAAATGATAAAGTTGTAACAGAAAGCAAAATGCTCAGTTGAAAAAGTAAGATTTTAAATGTTCTTATTCTAGTTCCAGCGAAACAAACTATTGATAATATAGTATTTGCATTAGTGCTGAAAATCCACAACTGTGCTATTGTTGAAATCAGTTTCATTAAGAGAGTCTAAAAATTATTCTCAAAAGATACATTTGATTGGAGTTTAAGCAATATTTCTAGATTTAGGTTGGAGGGAAATAATTCACTCTAAATACAAACAGATCAGTGAAGAACTAGAAGATGTGGTGACTGTCATTTTTTGAAAAAAGGGAGATCTTCAATCTCTCTTTATTTTGTAATGCATATTTTAAAGAACACAGAACAATGGTATTTGGTATGCATCAATGCCTTCTGTCATATCTGTATGTTTAGGCAGATGAAGAAGTGTTGCATGTTAACATTTTTTCCAGCTTGTTGGAACTGGATTGTTGCAAATTCTATGTGACAATCAAATAATTAGTCTTCATTGCCAACAGAACTGACAGATTTCCATTTACAAAAGGAATTTGACATGAATTTTCTCGTCAGATTTTCCTCAACATCTTGCAGAGAAGGATAGCTGGTTGCAAATTCACCAAATGAAATGGTTGCCACTGGCAAGCATCAGTTTGGAGAAATAAAGAAAATTCATACAGAACTCTCAGTTTCCACTGGGACTTTTGAAGATAAGAAGGGAGATAAAGCTTCTCAGATCCCCTGATCTTCCTGTGGGCATCTGAGACTCTTGGCCTCTATGTTCTGAATGACAGAGTCCTTTATCCATTCTCTCAAGTCTAAATATTCTTGAATTCTATAGTGCATGTCAGGTTGTACTTGAAGGATCAGTAGTACTACTAACTCTAGAGCAAATACTTCTGCCAAATTACTTTCTATCATGGTTGGACATTTATGGTTGGACAAAAAGAAAACTTGAAATCTACCCTATGGCAGCTGACTGCCATTTCATGCATGTAATCCCAGTAGCTACAACTACTGCAAAATGAGGAGTCAATGTTCCTGTGAGCTATCTCTCTCCCTGACCCTGTGAGAACTGCCCAGGGTGATGCATGCTTCACAGTAGCAGAGACTGTGGTGCTGTGTAACCTCCCCTCTAGCCCACTATTGACATTACAGCAGTTACCCTTCTTGTTTCTCCCCTTGATGGTGTCTGAATCATGCTCTAAGGAGCCTACTCCTAGGCATTATACCAGACTGCTAGACATTCCACATTTTCTTCTCTGAGCTGTCTATTGATGCGGACAAGAAAGCAGGAGACATGGCAGATCCAGGCAGTGGGGATGATTGGCCAACTCCAGCAGCTACCTGGAAGGCATTAGAGAACTGATGGGCAGCAGGAATGTAGCAGGGAGTTAGCCCTGAGGCAGTCGCAGGGTATGACTGAAAAGCAACACTTCCTGGAACACATATTGAAGTAGGTGGATCTGTACAGCAGGGAACTGAGGTTGAAGGCAAAAAGGTAGTTTGGATATTCTGAAAAGGTATGAGGAAGAGCTGTATAACTGAGGGAGTGATGGATGAGCACAAGGAGGGAAGGGCTGGGGTGGATTGGGGTCTTCAGAAAACAGAAAGGCTAAGGACTGAGATCTTTACCTGTAGAGGCAATTGACTGGGCCTTACAACAAGTTTGGGGCATTGGAGGCTGGGTGTTGTATGATACAAGGAGCTTGGAAACACAACAGGGTGGAGACACTGCTGTTACATCTGCATGTGGTGCATCAGCACCTCTGAAACCAGCTAAAAGAAAACATGAACTTGCCTCTTTGTGATGATCAGCATCTTTTATCCTATCCACAGAAATATGTTAGCTTAAGCAGTAAATAACTGAGAGATATGGGCTCCACTTTGGACTTCAATTCATTAGATGTTGTTTGTGTGTGTGGCATTGTAAATTTCAATTGAGTTACCCCTTGCAAACAGGTATTTTATAAAGCTCTACACCCTTCTAGTTGGTGACAGAACTGTGACTGAGGAGTGGTGCATAAATATAGATAGTTTTCATGTAATTTATATTCAACAGAAATAGTTCTGTGTAATTTCCTCATGGTTTGTTCTCCTAGTGATGAGGAAAAGACAGAACAAAATAGCCTTTTCCTGAAATTTTCTCTGCCATAAGGATGAAGGTACCCTTATAAACACCAGCCATGCCAAATGACTTTGCTTTGTGTGTTCTGCCAGTTAATTGTTGCCTAATCTTATTTTATTCTTAGAGATTAAAAGAAAGTAATTTTTATAGTCTCCTGAGTTATCAGATTAAACATCATATCATTAGACAGTCAACGTTCAAGTCTTCTGCTAGCACCAGTGATAAATTAGTATGATATAAGGACTTTTTGAGTAAACTTTATTAGCACTTAAGCCTTTCCTCACTATTGATTCTGTTTTCATTACTGAATAGAAATGGAAAATTTAGAATAGTAAGGCTCAAAGAAACAAAGCAACATTAAGCCTACTGTGGCTCTCATTTAGCTGGACCATGGACTAAGTCCATCTTTTGTTCTTTATACACTATCCATCATGATTTTACTTCAAGAAATGGAAAAATTCATGTGTTAGACCTTGAATTTCTATAGAGAAACAACACTCTACTACAGAAAAATGGAGAAAACTGAGGGGTGATTCAACTACTAGAAGGTAAATTATTTGATCCCTGAGCAAGATATGTACTTTCTCATCCTGTAAAAAACTAGCATCTATGTTAACCTATGTAAGAAAATTAAAGGATGCAATTTGATGAATAGCCAGGTTCACCTACCACTAACTGCATAGCTGCATATAGTTTGAAAACTGCTCAGTGGCTGTGTTCTTGCATCTCAGTTTTACAACAGAATTCATATAATTCAACCATGAATAATTGTGAGACCAACTAATGCCTTCTAGTAAATATTAATTCTATGCCTTTAACCTGTATAAGAAAATAAAATGGAGAAGATGTCATATAATCATGCACATCTTCACCTGCAACACCGTCAAACTGAGATTCACAAGACACTTTCTTCTTCTGGAAGATAACTTTAAATTGCAAATTTATACAGAAGGATTGCTACAAGTACAGAAGATGGTATTGTTGCACTGACTCCAAATGACAGACTTTGATTTTCCACAGACTTTTGTTTTCCACAGACTTTGGCTAAAACCAAACATATTTGGTTGTTTTGCCTTTGGGAGAGCAAAATTGGAGGGAAAAAATAAGACTGTCATGCAACAGAATGTTCAAAGAAATATAAGAACCAGCACCAGAAACCGTAGAAGAACAGGCAGGCAGTGTGGAAACTGCCCCTGTGATACACTTCAGCTATATATCCATCATGCCTGATTATCTTAGTTCTGGTTTTCTTCTGCTGTTCCACTTGCCAGATTTCATAGTGGTTTTGTGATGCAAATAGCTTTCAAAACATAGTCTAAAACTGAAAATTCATTTGCTCTTGCATTGCAGGACATTGTTTGAAAGGGTACAGTTCATTTCTGAAATGTGACAAATTGTAGTCGTACAAGGTGCCATTAGAGCTTTTTGAAGAATGTTTCAGAAATGATAGTTATCTCTAACTTCTGATTTGTCTGACAGTCAGTTATATTTAGGCAAGATCGGAAAGGAAACTATAAGAAAAATACTTTCCAAGTACTCTCAGTTGAGGTAGGTACCTCTTTCTGGAAATGGAAAACAGAATAAAATTAGACAAGATCTTGGCTCAAATGAGAAATTTAAGCCACCACACATTTTGTTAAACTTCCTAAATCTATGATTTATAGCTTATACTTGACAGCTGATGCTACAAAGAGCAAAAGTAAATTTAAAATTTGAGTGAAATTCTAAGAGAACTCTTTCCTGACCATTGACTCCAACTCAAGTTAGAATTGAAGACCCAGAAAATGTAAGATTCTTCCTAGACTGTCTGCTAATTGAGAAACCTTCCGACATGTATGGCTTCCCTTTCCTTTTGCTCCTTTCCTCCTTTTCCTATTCCTCCTCTTTCCTCCTTCTTTTTCCATATTCCCCTTCTTTCCTTTTCCCATTTTCTATTTCCTTTCCATGTCTTGCCTTGTCTTTCAGCCATAGTATTCATTCACAGAGACACAGGAATCTCCAGGTTGTGAAAAATCACCTGGCATTCTGAAAAAAATGCAGTTATTCCCGTTCATAATCAATGCTTCAGTTGCTGCAAAGAACAGGGAACTGTTGCAGCTATAAGGATCACAGAGCCCTAGTAGCCTAGTTTGTTATCCCTTTTAATGATCAGCTATGTGAACATAAAGATGATAAAACCTGAAGTGATCAAGGATTCCTATGAGTTTCTGCTCTCTCCAGAGAGAATTTTGAGGATAACATTGCAATCTCCAGCTTTTAAATAAATTAAAAAAAAGAGTGATAAAAATATGTGACAATAGATTTTAGGATTTCTCAGACTAGATTAGTGTGCATTTTTGTATATATGCTGAGAGTTTAACATGACAGATGACAAATGCAACAACCTGAGGACTCTATGACTGCAGTCATCCTACACTTCACTTATGCTGTCTACACAGATTCTGATCCATTTATGACACGCTTCTGGTGTTCATCAGTCTAGCTCCAGGAGAGAGATACATGAAATCAGAAAACACTTATTTGTATTTATTATTTCTAGATGAAAAATGGTTCATGAAATGACAAACCTGTTAATCTGATCTGATTTTTTTTCTATTATAGAAAGTGTATTTACTGGGATTCTTGAAGCTTAAGAGAAAAAGATTAAAGATAGATAGAGCTGGTACACAGCTTTCAATCATTAAAGCAAATGAAAACAGAACAGTATTTGAAAAAAATAAATGGTACCTATTAGCAATGACGGGAAAGGCTCAAGCACATGACAAAAAAGAACACTCAAATAATATTTTGGAAATATATTTGGTTTCTAGGCAAAACAAAATAAAATAAAACAAAACTACTAGCAGTGGTATAAAAATTTAGTTAAGAAACCATATCTAAGCATTAGGAATATATTTGCTAACTGCAATTTTTCCATAATTGTTGGAAGATTTTAAAATGAAAATAATAAATTAAGTTTCCTTTGGAAATTTTGGAACACATTCACAAATGAAGGCAGTTGATGGTTGTTCTGGGGATATAATGCTTTTATTTATAGACTTGTTTATTATCTAGGAAAAGAACTGCAGATCTAGAAGGAATGATTTATGGAACAGAATAGTCAAGATTGTCTTTAATAGATGGCTTAGAGGATGCTGAGAAACTATGTACATGATATTTCATGTTGGGAACTTTAGTTGGGGTCTTTGGTTTATTTAATATTTCCTTTTTTATTATATTTTAATATTTGATAATAATTTGATTTTTTTTAACTCTTTGACTGTTTTAATCGGAGTGGGTGGGTGATGGAAGGACTTTCTGTAACTCAACAAATATTTAAAAAATATTTTGTCTAAGAAACAGACATAAGCAAAGATTTGAGAATATCTCATTTCTATAGGAAATTATGGAATTGAGAGATAGCAATGATGATATTCAGGTATAGCAGTGCTTGATTCACAACAAACTTGCCCATAGAATTGGGTGTATCAGCGTGAGCGAGAGCCTTGTTTCTAACTGCCATATTCAATTCTCCTTTGGAAATAAGTGTCTGTATTAAAAAGTAAACAGGATATAACACCTGTAGGTATTATTCGGTCTAAGATAATGTTTAATACTGACATCTGGGGACCAAATCCATTTCTGATCATTAATACTAAAAAAAGCTAAATGTTTTATCATGTGAGTATCAGCAAGGCAAATCTGGATTTCAGCTAAGAAATCCTGCTGTGCAAACATCCTCCAAAAAATGTAAGTAGCATACACAGTAGCTCTTTGAACAAATGCCAACAATTGCTAGGAAAGTTTTGTCCAATAGAAAGCTGGGATAATATAGACGTAGTTTATGTTGATCTATTTTAACATGAATATGTATGGAGTAAGTTTTCAGCTTTGACCTGAATCTTTTTCTGCCGGGAAGTGGAACATGCATATTTCTAAAGATCTGTAATTGTGGCAGATCAAAAGCCTCTTTCCTCTGAGCATGCATAGTGGCTCTGAGGCTGTGTTTGTATTGCTATTTTGTGAGACAGAGTGACAAATGCATTGTATATGAAATCCCAGCAGATTATGGCTTCTTTTGTTTCATTCTGCCAGGGCTATAAATAAGCCATGTGGCACTAAACAGACTGCTGAATGAAACAAATGCACACACACAAAATAAATCAGAGGAACCTTAGTGGTTTACAAAAGGACATTTTCAACAGGTTCCAAACAGAGAGGCAGAGCTTTTTTTTTACACAAAAGAAAGAACAGCTTTACTGCTTTCTACAGGCACTTCTGGGAAGAAGTTTCTATCAAATATTCATGGTAGCTTCTTGTCTACACAAGTCTGGTTGATGGAGTAATAGTGTCAACTCACCTGGCACCAAAACTCAGCCATTTTCCCTTTCTCCAACTAGTAAATCTGTGGCTGTCAGTGATAGGAGCTGATGGGAAATGATAGCCTTATTGAGCTGCCTTGTGAACTGTAACTCATTTGTTCTGAAGCCCCAGACTGACAGCTTCTGCATTTCTCCATTCCACTGAAATTGAGTATAAATCATTTTATCATTTTTCTCCATGATAGTTTATCAGAATTTTGGAATTTTATATGAAGTCATAGAGGCTGGTGGTAGAAATAAGACTTACATTCGATCTTGTTGTTGGAGAGCACTGCATCTTGCAAGGTTTAACATTCCCATAAAAAACCTGCAAATTGACTTCCACTAACCAGACATGCACACACACGTGACATGGTGACAGTGAGGGAACGCTGATTAAGCTTACCTCTACTTGGCAAATAATCTGAGTTTATTGTTCCTGTGACCTTATAATTTACATTTAGTTTCAGTTCTTGGTAAGTTAATTTCTTAGTTTGACTTCTACGTCTCCTAATATATTCCCTGAACAAAAAAAATAATAAAATACTTCATTACACAATGCTACTTCAGTGCAGAACACTCTTTGCTCTCCTTTGTTTGCATTCTTAATGAAGTAAAAAATAGAAAAATATGTATATTAAAATAACTTATACAGATTGCTGTTTTAATCTACAAACTGTCTTATGATTTCTTTTTAGAAAAAAAGACTATCACCAACGATCAGAATTATATAATGTCAAAACTATTTAGTTAATACAAAACAGCTAGTTACTTTACTGATTCATGTTCTTTCAAATCCTCTATGAGTTGATATGCACTATGTAAATATTTTTCATTAATTCCCGCACTTAAGAACTTGGTGGCCCTAAGCAAACAGCCGTACCTATTAATAATGTAAAAATATCAAGATAATTCCACAAAGTCTCTACATGAAGCAACAAAGGACATAGAAATATATGTATGTGTGTAAAATAAACTGACTTACATATCTGACTTTACTTGTTATAACTTCAAGGACTCATAGGGATTTGATGACCACTGTCTAGGAATAAAAATGACAATTGGGACTTAATTTTTTTTTCATTTGATTACACTGAAGAGAATCATGCCTCCTTGGGCCCCTGCAATTGGAGCACAGAGGATGGTCTAGGTTGAAAGGATTGGATTTTGCTCTTTTGTCCTCTAGGATGACTGAATTTCTGCAACTGAATATTTCTATCCTTTGAAGTTATAACACGATACTTTATTTTCTTGATTCCTGTGGGTAGATAGTCAAGCATGTAAACCCTTCTATATAGGTGACAGAAGCTAAAAACTTCTGTAGGTGGGTGACAATAAAGAAATGTGATCTAACGTGTTCCCATTCACTGCGTTTGTTTTGGCAAGATGTAGCTCTATGGAGGCAGATCACATAGATCTCCCTACTTACCAGTTGTGCTGATCATGTAAAAATTCACCGTAGAAACCATGCTATAACAAATAACAAACTAAAGCCAGCACAGTATGGCTCAAAACTGAAAACATTTAGTTGTTAACATTTAGGCCACAATATAACGCATGCCTAAGCCTAGTTTAAAAATGGTTCTCTAAGAACAAAACCTTCATGCAACAATGTACAAACCTGTTCCCCTAAGAAGACATGTTAAAACCAGTAAACGGCAAGTGAAAATGTGTTTGAATAGGATATTTGTAACACAGCAGTTAATGGGCACATACCTTAATTATTTTTATATTGTTGAATACTGACATCAGCTGCCTGTCTTCTTCTCCCTTAGCACTGACTACAGTCATTCTTAACACTGACCTGCGCAGCAGAAACCTCCTCCATATTTCCTCATTAAACTGCATTTTTTTTTTTTTAATCGTCTTCTCTTTCAAGGTGCATGTATTATTAGACAATAGACACTTGCTTGCCCCACTAACTCTACTAATGACAGGGAATTTGGACAGCTGATGGGTCAGTATGCAGAAAAAATCTGAGATAAATCTGAATTAAATGAAAACAAACAAAAAAAAAGATGATCCCTGGGAGATGAAGATTAGGGCCATAAATATCACTTCAAAAAGTGTTTCAAAGATGTTTTTATTAAATCTAACACTAAAGGCACTGAGAAGTCAGTGTATGTCTGTGACATGAACCTAAATCAAGAGTGGATTAAAATTGAATGCATTTCGATCCTTAACGGTGAAATTTTCAGAAGAATATGTATAAAAGTGATTGGTTTCTTTGGGATTTTTTTGTTTGTTTGTTTTACATTGTAAAACTTAATACACAGGGAGCACTTGTGGTCAAATGCTTTGATTTTAAGACTTTACTGTTGAAATACAAATTGTTAAAAAAAACTGATGGAATTTCTCCTCTTAGATATATTAAAGTATAAAGTTCACAGCCCCACACAGACTTCAGAGATGCAGGTGGAAACAGTTTCAGAAAGGCAGCTGAACAAATATTTCTAAGAAACAATATTGTGGGTTATAAAAAGAGACATACAAATTGAAATGGATTATCTTTTCTGTTCATAAAAATCCAGGCTATCCATAAAAAGTACCACACATATGCAAATTCAGTGCAGCTAAGTAGTTGCCAATTTTTTGAAAATATTTTATGAGGAAATATTAGTATTTTGAAGCCTTTTTTTTGCCTTTATTTTTTTAAAATACGCCAACATTATACATTCCCTTAGGTTAAAAAATGATCAAATAAGTAAATGTCCAGAAATCTCACTGCCCTGCAACTGTCATAAGGTTATTGCTGTTTTCATATGGAGAGTTTTACAGGCTGTTGAGATAAACAAGAATTATAGCCAAGGCACTTAAGGCATCATGATTTTTCCACTCTGCTTCGGGCATGCTCTTTGGGAGCTTATGTGTGTCTTGCTAATAGCTTGACCTTGGAAGGGTTATGTCTAAAGATGCTAATTGTAGCAGTTTTGTAATGAAAAATGGTATCATAATTGCAGAGAGAAGAGAAATGATGGCTATCACAGAATAGTATGCAGAAAAATCTGCCAGCATTCTATGGGAGGGTCTTCTTCCTTTGGGTAGCTGATACTCTTCCCTGTGTCTATGTATGTATTGGAGAACACACAAGAGAAACAAAAAGTGCCTTTCTTCAGACACTCATCTGCTCATACCCTAAAATGAGTCAGAAGAATAACATTTCTTAGCACATTAATCAGACTGATTTTCCTTTCAACTATGTTTCAGATAGAAATAAGTGTATCGTAAGCAAAGTTATACTGCTGGTGGAATTATAGCCCTGAAGGATGACAAAGCTACCGGAACAGGAAGGTAAGTAAATGGTATTAAGGCAGACTCATCTTTGTTGCTGTAGAAGAATTGTAGGTGCTACATGAGGGTCACGAGTTGTGATCATTGAAAAGGACTGTAACGTTCCTGAGACAAAGCACTGCAATTCAACTCCATGAGAAAGGCAGCTTGATATAGAAGGGGAGAGGAAATGCAAGATGACTTCTGTGAAAGAGAATATATACCTTTTAAAAAGGGAAAATCCATAGAGATTTTGGAAAGAACAGTCTGCATAGCAACAACTGCCAGAAAAGATGGCATTTAAAAATATCTGGAGTTAAAAAACAGAGGATGCAGATGGTACAAATCTTTGACTTTATGTATACATAATCTGGACGCTAATGTCTCACTTGTTGCATATTTTATTTCTTTGGTTTTGTTAATTCCTTTCATTTTTTGCTTTTTATCTTTGCTGCAGAATCATCTTTGTGAGACACCAAACGAGAAGCATGTTTAAAAAACGATTCCAGTATTTCCTAACAAAATGTTCTCTTATGATACATCACCTATAAAACTGAGATATTTTTTTTGCCTCTTCTATATTTGGCAGTATAGTGACCAGATAATTTGAAACAAATGTGAGAGTTTAAATCCCTGTGGCCTGATTAAGACTCTCCCATTACTCAGATAAACATCATTTTTTGTCAGCTATAAAGTGTTTTGAAACACAAGTCTCTCAGCCTCACCTGCTGATATTTTTTTGGCAGATCTAGTAGCAGTACCTCCTTGTAAATCCATATTCAGAAGCTATTCTAATTTGTGAAATTATTAGATATTCACTGAGTCAGAAATGGAAGTGGGAATGACTTCAATTACCCTTTGATTAGGCTTCCGTCATCATAAGGTCTCTCTGTTCTCATCTCTCCTCTGACTGAAACCATCCCCATGGGCTCTACTGTTACTTCAGCTACCTCAAAAGTGAGATTTGGGTTAAAGTATATTTTTTTCTGAGAAGGAGACCTGTATCTCTCCCACGGGCCTTTCAGATATGTAGTCTTTGAATTCATACATATATACATATAGGCCTCTTTCCAGCCTCTCTGAAAGGTACTGAAATCCACCTGCAAACAAAGTCTATTTTTGTTTGTTTTTCTTTCCTTTGGTAGGACGGTTTGGTTTTCAGCTTTTTTTTTTTTCCTGTGATTGATAGCCAATGAAATAATGAGTAGTAGAGTACTCAAACATCTTTTGGGACCCCTTTGCTGTATAGACCTATTTCAGATATTAGGACTGTCATATGTCTGTAACAGATATATACTATCTATGCACTGCAAATATAGTTCCACACCTAGTCCTGGATTCAGCTTCACTTGAGATAATGATATACATCTGATATTAAGTCTTTTTGAAAGCAGATCTGAATAGAAAATAATTCATTTGCCTGTGGAGACAGGTGATGATGGGAATGTCTTTCCATCCATGTCTCTTCAGATTCTGATCCTGTCAGATCTCATAAGGGAAGAAGATTCTGGCCTGCATAATAATTGGTTGGGGACTTTACAAAGAAAATCCCAGGTAGCACTGGTGATTCAGTATTTGGCTGTCTTCCCTCTGTTCAGCAGCAGACCAATGTCTCAGCATAATAGTGAGAAACAATCTGGTAACTCAGTGTGCCAGCTTCCAGGGGAGACACAATCAGTATAGACAAGACTCGCAGTTATGAAATATCTGGGGAACTTCTTGTAATGTGAGAAGGTAAAATACCATTTTGGGATATAAACCCAAGACTTCACTTGTGCAGTAAACTGCTGAGCTGGCTGAGAAGATTTGGTACGTGCCATCCTAAAGACTATAGCACAGAATGAGCCACACAAGCACACAAACTTACGGGAAGTGCTTTGGGACAATTCATGAAAAATGCTCTGGTCTGTTATTACTACTGTTGGCATTCTTCCTAGAAGGATAGGCCAGGGTTTTAGATGTAGTGTAATTGGATTATTAGGCACCCTTAAAATATGTAATTTAGATAAAAGGAACAGCTCTCTTCAGATCAAGGAATAGCCAGGGAGTTGAAATGCCTGATTTGTCTTCCTGTTCAAATAATACTGTGCCTGTGGCAACTGATTTACAAAGGAAACTAAACTGCCTTATCAGAATGCAGTTTGCACAACTATTTCTAATCTATTCCTGTGATGTTTTGGCAGAGTACTTTAGCATGCATAAGTTTCTGATATATAATGAGTTTTAATTCATAATTACTATATTGCTTACAAAGGAAAGATCATCAGGGAGGGGAAAAAATGTCCTTACTAAGGCTAAGCACTGTAAATACTCTATTTTATCAAAAGTGTGATTATTCTGAAGGAAAATTTGTATTTAAAAAGGCAGCCTTCAAGAGAACACTGTTCTTACTTTATGCAGAGACTGGATAACGTGTAACAAATAAGTCATGTCACAAATGGAAATACTGTGCTATTATTTTAGACCTAACCAGCACTCTGTGCACTTAATGTGACAGTAGTCCTCATGCAGGAGTTGTGTATGACCATCTATTTTCATTCTGTGTAATATTGCCTTCACAAAAGGACAATAGATTGGGACTTTCCAAATGCCTGAATGCCAGTCTTTAAAATTCAATAGCATCCCTTCAAATATGGCAGAGTTGGTCATGTTTGTCTCTGGAAAGATATGTAAATCTAAATGGAACTGAAAAGTGTGACGTTTTGCTCTTCAGGTCTCTAAGAACAATACAAGTCTAACCATAAAACCTCCACTAATTATTTAAAAATATGTGAGCCCAGCAGCTTATAGAAATTAGAATCACAGAATCATAAAATCTTCGATCATCAAGTCAAACCATTCCTATCTGCTTCTAAACCACGTCCCTGAGCACTTCATCTACCAGTGTTTTAAATACCTCTAAGCATGGTGATTCAACCACCTCCCTGGGCAGCTTGTTCCAGTGCCCAATGACCCTTTCTGTGAAAAATTTCTTTCTGATATCTAGTCTGAACATCCCCTGGTACAGCTTGAGGCCACAGCCCCTTGTTCTGTCCCCTGTCACTTAGGAGAAAAGGCCAGCATCCTCCTCTCTTCAACCTTTTTTTATCATCTTTCACTGAATTGGCCAGTCTGATCTCTAGTTGGGCTTTAGCCCTCCTGATTTTTCCTCTCCGTGATCTCACTTCCTCCCTGTAGTACACCCAAGATGCCTATCCCTATTTCCAAAGTTCACAGACATTCCTTTTTTTTTGATTCTCCCTCACATCTCCTTGCTCAACTAAGACGTTTTTTGCCCGACAGCTCATTTTCCAGCACATAGGGGCAGTTTGCTCCTGCACTGCCAGGATTTCCTTCTTGAAGAGCTCCCAGCCCTCTTGGGCTCCCTTGCCCTTAAGGACTGTCTCCCATGGGACTTCATCAACCAGCCATCTGAACAGTCCAAAGTCTGCCCTCTGGAAGTGTAATGTGGCCATTCTGCTAACCACCCTCTTCACCTCACTTAGAACTGAGGATTCTACCATCTCATGATTGCTTTACCCTAGTTATCCTCCAACCATCACATCCCCCACAAGGCCTTCTTGGTTCACAAACAGCAGGTCCAGGAGGGCGCCTTCCCTTGTCTCTTTTACCAGTTGTGTGAAGAATTTGCCTTCCACACAATCCAGGAACCTTCTAGACTGCTTTCTCTCCACTGTATTGTACTTCCCATAGACATCTGGTAAGTTAGATCAAATGACAAAATAATAAAAGGAAGCTCTGTAAAACTAAAGAAAAAAACGAAAGTCTCCTAAAATTCATGTATCACCTCATCACCATACAAATACATGGCTCTGATGCTGTTTGCAGGCAAAATTTTATCATCTTCATTAGATCATTATGTAAGGCTAATATATTAATTGTATTTATATAAAAAGCAGATTGATACAGCATAAGGTAACAATGTTTAGTCAGACAGTGTCCACGGAGAACAGAAAGGTACAGCTTCAGGTGTTACAGACCTGATCGAATCCTATTGTGTGGCTCATGATGAAACTGTGTTTGGCTTAATCAACATGGTTAAGGCAGCAGACGTGGTAAGTACTGCAGCCGGGCACTAGATCAAGGTGGAGGGGCATTTGGCAGAGCCGGGGAAGTCCAGAAACTCCAGAGGGAGCCCAGTGGGTGGGTCTGGACTGCTGGAAGGCCAGGCTCATATGTCAGAAATTATAAGCTATTCCACGTAATTTCATATAATTTTAATTAAAAAAGTTTTAATTGGCAGTGTTTTTACCTGTAAAAATAACTTGATTAAACTTTGTATGTGTACATGTGCATGAACAGGGGCTAGCTGTTGCTCAGAGTAACATCTGCTATGAATCCTCAGTTGCAGCATAATATGCAGATGGCATTTTACCTTATCCAAAAGTTATTTATGTCTCTTGTACATTTTCATACACATTTTATAAATCTGTACAATCAAATAGGTTTTGTTTACACTTTTTTCTTCCACATAGAAACTAGGGGTTTTGTACTTTACTTTCAACACCTGTATATACAGAGTTCTGTTGATTTTCAGTTGCTTGTGGTGCAAGTTCAAAATAAAAGGATTTCCAGTATAATATTTTTGCGGGCACACTTCAAGAACACTTTGTCCTCCGATTATTTTCTAAGATCAAGATGGCAACAAAATGTACATCTGATTAGCTGGGAAAATAACATTACAAATCACAGCTACTCCCTTTATATATGCTGACCTCATTTATAGCAGAACAGAAGGCTGGGTTTTTAAAGAGAAGAAATTAAGCTTTGTTTCCCAAAAAGTCATTAGTGAAGGGGCAAGAGTAGGAATGAAAAAAATAGATATTTTTTCTGAAGTGTTTTTTTCTGCTTGTGCCACTTTTCTGTTTTTTTTTTGTTCTTCCCTGTGACTACACAGGGTTCTTGAAGTATTAACCTGAAAAAAAATGAAACACACTAAATGCCCATTAAATACTTAAAGACATTACAATTTTTTTCAGTAATGCCGCACAACTTTTGTTGCTGTTCTGCAGGATTAAAAACAAAATACTGAGTTAATACCATTTCAGAATGAAGATGACTGCTCAACCGCTGTAGAAATCATAGTTGCATTATGGCGTTTAACAGAGCACTGCTTATTGACACTACTTTACTCTGACTGAGGATCTAGACCTGAGATTATAACTGCATAAGGATCAGGACATTGAGTGCTAAAGATCCAGAATCAACAAATATGATTTTTATAAACACATTTAAGTCCATCTGATTCTTCATCATGGAAAGAAACACATTCAATGCAGTGACTTTCATTCATCCTAGTGGTCTCTCTGGGCATATATGTTGTGATGTGCTGACATAACAGACAGGATGGGGGTAGTAACAGTGAAGAGTGACAAAGGCTTTGCAAACATACCACTGAACAAGAGTATCTGAGGTATGGGATGACTTAATGGAGCAGAGAAGAGTAACCTCTCCGGTAGCATCATCAGCATGCACTCTGTCATGTGAAAAGTAAGCAATATTCTGCCTCTCCATATGTATTGCAGGTATTTTGTCCTGTTTAGGACAGTCTGTTCCGTGGCCTGCAAATCCAAGTCCTTTTCAAGGACATACCACAAAAAACTGTATTTCCATTCTACATGGAGATCTAAGGCTATGTTTATAAGACACGATGTGAAGGAAAAATTCCTGTAATTATCCATTGTAACCTATTTTGTAAAGGGTAGACATGATGACCCGAATAATTATAGTCTGGTTAGCTGAACTTCTGTTCTGGGCAATGTCACAGAAAAGCTGATGCAACGTAGAAGTACTAAAGAAATGAAGGATGGTAGCATAATTAGTGTCAATCAGCACATTTTTACGGAAAACAGATCTTGTCAAAACTTCTGATGAGGTGACAAGTTCATTTCACAGAGGAAAGTGTGTTGATATAATACAACTTATGTAAAGGCATTTGTCTGCACAACGTTCAGATTAAAAATTAGCACTGTACAAAATTCCTTGTAGCACACAGTAATCATTTAAAAATACCTATTCACTAGTAGATTTCAGAAAACAGCTTCTAAGTGGGAACAATTGTATGAAGAGTAATTTCTAGTGGGCTAGGGTGGTGATCTTGACCAATTACTGTTCAATATTCATTTATGCTAAAGAAATTGTGCATTCATGTTAGCAAAAACATGCAGTTGGTACAAAAATGGTGCCATGATGAACAGTAACAACGAGCAGACAGCGTACTTGAATAACAGGTCACAGAGTATGGTGGATTTATTAAAATAATACATTTTTATATAATATGATAAGGAACTAGGAGGACAGGTCACAGATCCTCTGATGAATGCCTGTATTTTGGAAAATCATTCTCAGACAGGGTTTTGAGATCTATAGTGGTTTAAGACTTAGAATTCTCAGAGTGAAGTCATAGAGAAGAGTGTAGATTCTATCCCTCAGCATATGTAGGATGTGTCTGTTCAGACTGGACTTTCTATCTACCATGTTCTTGACATTGTTTAGGCCATTACTTGGAAGCAGCTCTCATGTCTCAAATCACAGAATAACAGAATCACTAGGTTAGAAAAGACCTCCAGGATCATTGTGTCCAACCATGGATTCAAATGGATACAGAAAAACATAAAATTGAGTTCTGAGAAGTGCTCAAGAAGTTACTTTTCATCTGGAAAGCCTGAATTGCAGTGAGAGAATTAAAAGTCACATTTTTAATTTAACACTAGGTTAATAGTTCAATAATACTAATCTTTATAGTTTAAGCTTGGTAAAGATGACACAGTATGAGTGGTGCAGGAAGGAAGGCAATATAAATATGAACAGAAAATTTCTGATTATAGAAGATGTTAAATTTACCAGACAAATGTATAATGCGATGCACAGGCTGGAAGTCGAAGCTGAATATATTTAGGTGAGATGAAGTAATTTTTTAACACTAGAGACATCTGCTCAGTAGAGAAACTTATCTAGAACAATGGAGTTTCCATCACTTCATATGTTTTAGACCAGAATGTTTTTCTTTCTATAAGTTAAGAATAAACTTGACCAGAATTTGAAAAATTACTCAGTGAAATTCATAGGACTCTGTTGTTCAAAAGATCAGACTGGAGAAACGTAATGGGATCCCAGAGTCATAAAGCAGATTACCTACATATGAGATCACAAGCGTGCAATTTTCAACAGAAGAGTACATAGCAAGTATAAGGGAGAAATCACCACAACATTTCAAGAAATATCTTTGACCTCAACAAAATAAGAGTCTATTTTCTCCCTTAGCAGGAGTTACCTTTTTTATGACTTTTTATGGCAGAGGATATTTTTGATGATGTAAAGTTTGACTGTGTGAGAAGATTTTCCCATTAAAAAATGAATATCATAGTTCTGGTAAAACAAGTCACATTATTTTTAAACTGAGCTACTTAAATATGTTCTCTTTACAGTAACAGTAAAAAGTGACATCCTTCTGATATAAAAACTTTATAGCTCTTACTGTACAGCATCCAACGTCTCTTGTAACACAACTCTCTTTTTTCATTACTTTCCTTCCTTTTCACAGGTGAGTGAATGATCACAGTATTTTCACATATTTTATATACACAAAGACATTACAACATCCCTTATTATCATCACTATATTATAAATACGGAGGATATTTAAATATAAATTCACTTCTACAAATGTTGAAATGTAGAAGTGAAAAAATGTTTTATTTAACAACCGCATTTAATAATCATACTTTTCATCTTCAGAAGCAAGAACTCTACCTAAAGTTCTGATGAAAACCATGCTGTTTTCTATGGTCCTCAAGGTAAAAGGAAGATGTTAGAATATTTCAGCAAAATGGTTTTCTACAATAGATGTATATGTATTTACTACAACCACAGCTCTTAAGATATAAACTTAGAATTACAAAAGTCTTTAAATAAACTGCTCTGATTTTATTTTTTTCTAAATGGTTTCTAGATGAAAGAATAAAAAACCACAAAATTTAGCGTAGAATCGGAAGGAGAAAAGTGTCTTCTTAAATCATGCCACCACCCAGCCAAAGATTTGGTGAGATAATTTATGTCCTTTATAGCTCTCAATTGTTAGTAAATGTGTCTCAAAAATAGTGTCTAACAACCATCAAAGGGGTTTAAAATTGTAACTAACTAAATAGTGTCAATGATTAGACAAAGGAAAGATGTAAAATCCTGTCTACTTGTTCATATTTTTACCATTGAGGTAATAAAAATGAACAAACACTGATTTGGGCAATAAAATAAGAATGTCCCAATATATAAGATCTGTTGAGTAAAAATATTTTGATATTCATGTTTTTATACATAGAATCAATCATTTTTTACACCTGTTTTTATTATCTTGAGCCTGCCACCTACATACTACTTGTGCTGGTGTGTGCGGCACACAAAATTCCCCACAACTTCTCAGTGTTCACACAGGGGTACAGTCCTCATACAACCTCCAGAAAATTTTATACAGTCAGTCCTGAAAAACAAAAAAACCCTACCTCCAAAATCTTATAGCCGTTATTTGAACTACTTAGAAGTGTGTCTTAAACACAGACAAAACATGTAAACCTCTTTATTCCCCAAATTTTGAGCTTAGTGATTAAGGTGTAACTTTGGCTATGAGATATTATCCTATGTTAGAAAAAAATGTTATGATACTCTTAAGAGAACAAATCTGAAAGTATTAAGTCATGTAATATTTAATCTACATGGAAATATATTCAATGGACTTTCCAAAACTGTGCATTTTTATTGCAACAAATATTATTTCTGTCTAAAGTGTTAAAACCTACATACTATGAAAAGGAAAAATTTTGGTGCTAAGTATCAAGCTCTCTGACAATACCAAGATTTTTTAGTATTGCAGTATTAGTGTAAAAATATTTTATTCTTCTACTTTGTGTGTGTTGAGAAGATTTCTAGCAGTCCAACAAATTACTAACAATTATCCGTAAGATGCAGGCAGTTTTTCCAGACACTGAAGCATTTAAATGTTATAGCCTAAATCAGCAGAGAAGGCATCATTTTATCTTTTGCAATCAAAGTGCATTTCATATTGGAAAGATGGAACAAAGCCTTGAAATAACTTAGTCTAAGCCAAGCACTATAAATGCAGTTTTTGATAGCTTTTTATATATGATGGCTTTAAAAAATTACAACATTTTAGTATTAAATTCAAGGTCTAAATAGACCTTGAATCAGTGGTACCTTTTTTCAAATACTAAAAATCTTATTTTCTTCAGAAAAATATATTAGTGTGACTTATTAGGACTTTCCTTACCTAGTTTAATATTTATTTTGACTGCACTGCCTACCATTTAACCCTTGCAATTCCTGTGCATGAAAGACAGAAAACACTCTTAGGTTAGATGTTTTCTGAATCCTGCCATCACTTGTTCTTTTTTTAACATTTCAATGAAATTATAAAGAAATTGAGATTTCTTCTAAACCAGCCCACAGTATGCATCGTCTAAGCACTTTTCATGTTGTAAGTTGTGAGAGGCAAAACCTGCAAAAGGGACTGGTGAAGAGAAAGTACCTCAATATTCAAGGGAAGCCACATCGATATTCCCAGAAGTCATTTCACATCCAGGTTGAATGCTTTCTATCCCTCTGACCTATCATTCCTTCATCCTCTCTCAGCCTCTTCTTTTTCAGCTCAGATGGCCTACTGTATCCTGAGCTGCATCAAAATAAGTGTGACAAGCAGGTTAAGGGAGCGATTCTCTCCCTCTACACCACTCTCATGGGACCTCACCTGGAGTACTGCATTCTGAAGTCCTCAGCACAGCAAGGACATGGGTCTGTTAAAGCAAGTCTAGAGAAGTGCCATGAGAGTGATGAGAGGGTTGGAGCACCTCCCATACAAGGTAGTCTGAAAGAGTTCGGCTTGCTTAGCCTAAAGAAGAGAAGTCTCCAGGGACACCTTATAGCAGCCTTCCAGTATTTAAAAAGGGGCAACAGGAAAGCTGAGGAGGGGCTCTTCAGGGTAGTGACAGACTGAGAAGCAGCAATTTTAAGCAGAAAGAGGATAGATTTGGATTAGATATTAGGGAGAAATTTTTACTGTGAGTGTAGTGAGACCCTGGAACAGATTGGCCAGAGTCATCGTAGAAGCCCCATCCCTGGTGCTGTTCAAGGTCAGGATGGATGAGGCTTGGAGCAAATTGATCTAGTGGAAGGTGTCTCTGCCCATGGCAGGGGAGTTGGAACTAAATGATCTTTAAGGTCTCTTCCAACACAAAACATTCAATAATTCTCCCCTATATCATATATCAATAGCTTTATGCAATATAGTTGCACTTCCTTAGTCTATAATCCTATGTTGCTAAAGGAAGAACTGAATTTTAAAAGGGAAATAAAAGATAATTATGCAAATTCCACCCCCGCCCAATAATTTCAGTATTGAAATCAGGTATGACAATAACCTCTGTAATGACTACAATGACAAGTAGTCGTCAAGAGCAAGCATCCCTCAAAGTGTTGGCATCAATTCCCTGGACATTATCTTACAATGGTGCTTCAAAGTAAATATAATTGTGCTTGAAGCATGGCAATTCAAAAATAATTCATTCAGTCTCAGGGAAATGGATGAAAAGCAATTTTTCCATCTTGGGCAACTAGAAGTCTATCACAGATGAAGCACTTAGCTCCACTATAAAGCTCACAATTTAAAATCATCCTTATGATACCATCTGGTAGTAGAAATGTCTAGTATTAAATGGGTTATTAAGTTCTTTTTTTCCTGGTTTTCCACTGTATTCTACTGCCTGGACATTAGGGTATGAATATGGACAGTACATGATAGAATAGCAAATACGAAACAAAATATATAATGTCCATACATAAACATATTCCATAGGACTTAGGACTATGTTCTGTGTCTAAACAGTAAGAAAGCAGAAAACAATTTCACCTTGCATTTTCCATGTGTTACTTTAAATTGTTTGAATTCAATGTTAGAATAGACTATTTGCAGTGTTACTTCATGTAGACTGAGGAAATTCCACGGAAAAGCATTTATTAAACCATAATTTTGACATCTCCGGAAGAAGGGAGATAAAACAGGTTGTAATAATAAAATTGGATTCTCATTTTAACATGCTGTACTTATTACATGATTTTCATTAAGGTAAGAAACAAATTTGAATGCTTTCAACACTATTTTAAATGCTTATAGATTTGGAGAAGAAACAAAAATTCCTCTTTCAGTTGCTATTCTTGAAAATTCAATACGTCTTCTCAAAGACTGTTTTTAATAAGATTGAAATGCTTAGTGAAATTCCAGTAAAAGCAGCAACATTTCACTTGCATTTCTTATGATATATGTTTATTAAGACTTTATAGTGGTTGTGATGCTGATCATTACAAATGTTTCATCTTGGTTAAGAACATTAAGTTGCCTAAAATTGCCTTCCTTTCCTGACAAAACACAATAAATGTTACTAACTCCGTTCAGATTTAACTGAACAGAAGATCACAAATTAGTGTAAACTAGTGAGCACTCCCAATCCTCAACAGTTAAATGTATTCACAGCACAGTAGCTGCTGCTGTAGAATAATATAATTTATTTAAAAAACTTGTTTCTACTTGACTTCAGATGGCTGTTGTTCCTGTACTAGCTTCTCTCACAGAAAAAGTACGGATATTATTGTTGATCCAACAAAACTCTGAATTGTTCGGTGTGCATGGAGAAAATCTCACTCCTTTAGTAAATTTTCACTGTGCTAATCCCCTTGGAATGCAGCATTTATCACCTACCAAACAAGTGCAAAATATTTCAGTCCAAGAGGATAATCACTGCTGTCTTCCTCTCTGCTCTACTGGAGCAGAAGAGGAGAGGTAGGGAAGGTAAGCAGGGCGATTCACCAGCTGCAAAAGTAAAACCAAGCAATTACAAGAAAATTCCTAAATAATTTTTGCCATTTCTGTTTGTCCCTCAGTTTTTTATTGTGGATTTTTTTTTTAAATTTCTGTTTTTAAGAAAATTATATTTACAAGCAACAAATCAAAACATGTCAAATTTCCTGCAAACAAAAATGCAGGAGAATCTCAGCCTAAGCTGAAACTACAGCCTTGATGCTGTAAGAGTAAAACAGATACTGGACAAAACTATTCTTTACTCCAAGAAGCTGTAACAGCCATTCACCCCTCATACAATCATTCTAGCATCCCTGTTCCTTCCTCTTCAACAATTTTAATAATTATTTTTTTATAGAAGTCAATAGAATCTAACAGAGGAGTTAATATTGCAGTTCATTATGTTTTTGACAGTAGTATGATATTCATTGCTAGGTGATCTGCTTCTTTCCTACCTGGTCTTAAGTCAGTTTTCTCAATGTTGAGCTGATGCTTTCACAGAACTAGACAACTGATTGATATTTTTCCTAAGTGGTAACAGCTAATTTAGAGCCTATCACTTTATATTTGTCATAAGGGTCAAATTATATCAGTGCTACTTTGTTAAAATACAAAGATTTTGAGATAGGTCTGCATTTCCACCCAGCCTCTGAACTATGACTAGTCTGAAGCTCTGTATACTCAGCTATTTCTGTCACCTCACTCACTCATCACTTTTGCTTGACTATTGCTGAATATTCTCCTGAAGTAAAGGTTCTAGTACAAATCCTTTTATGATCCAGTTCTCTCCTTGTAAAAAATAGCTCTTTGTTTTCTATCTTTTGTTTTCTCTATCCTTATTGATTATGAAGTAATATTTTACCATAAAAAATAAGAAAAAGGGAAATTAGCAGCATTTTACAGGTGGAACATTATAGCAAAATCCCTGCTTTCTATCTGACTACATTTGCACCTCTGGAAATGACATTACTCTCAGTACATTCTTCCTTCCCACAGAAGGCCTTCAGGTATACTAGAGGGTCAGCTGTAGGCTAAAGCCACACTGGGCTGAAAAATAATAATTTTTCTGATAGACTGCCCTTTACTTATAGTTCTGATGAATTACCTAGTGCTTAAGTGTTTGTGATTGATAAAGATTGCATCATGCTTTTGTTGAAGTACAGAGGTGTTGGCTTCTGTGTTAAGGTAGATGACCAGAAGTGTTTAACCACATTCTTCACATCTAAATTCTACATTTTTGGGGTGGGATATCCCTCTTCTCTTCTCTGATTTAAAAACAGTTGCTCACACCTCCACCTCCAGTTACTCCTCTGGTTCAACTACAAATGATGTGACTCCTGTATCTACTGTTTCAGAATTTATGTCGGATACTTCAAAATGTAAAGTGACTTTTTTCCCCAAGATTCTTATAAAAAAAGTCAACTGTACTTAATTTCATCCTATAGGAATGACTGTTAAGGCTTCTTTATTCTAAGTGTTTTCCCATATCTTTGTCAGGGAATCACCTTTTCTGTAGTAAAATATGACACCTTAAATTACAACAAACAGAAACTTTCAGTGTGTCAATATTCATTAAAATGGATTGCAGTTAATCTTCATGATTTAAGCCAGAATATTTATTTTAGGAACCTAGAATATTGTACAAATGTTTAGCCTCCATTATCTCCAAAATAAATATAATTTAAGAGATATATGAATAACCTTTAAGCAATTGCCACTGAAATTCTAAAAGAAACTTGTTTAGTTTATCGTGCTACTTCTCCCCATTTCCTCCATGCCTCAAAAAAAAAAAAAATTATGTTCCTTTAAACTGGCAGACTGCATTGTGACCAATTTTTATATTTAAGTGGGTGAGTATATTGTTTCCAGAAAAATATTGTTCTTACGGCTTTTATAACATCAAACCCAAGGACAAGTAGTAAAGGAAGGTAAAGTTTCAACTGATTTTAGTTAATATAGAATTGTCTGAATTGTTGATATGTTCTCCAAGTCTGTTTTCTAGATCTGTTCACCCCAAACCCAGATGAAAGGAATCATTACAAGGATTCTGTCACACAGTACTTAACAATATTTTTTTCACTGACTGTTGCGAACAAAAAGCAAGAAAATAGATATGGAACTTTGCAGGAACGCTGAAATTCTTAGGTTTTTATCAGTAATTTTTCACGACAGTACTTTTTTCAAATGATACAGAAAGAGGAAGTAAAAGTGGCTAATCTTGCTTTTGATTTTCTTTACCTTTCAGATTGCTTTCACCAGCTTCTGAAAGAAAGCAAATACCCTCTACCCAGGAAACTCAATATGCTGATAGATTTGTGTGATCCAATTATACTAATCAAATCATCAAAAAGAAAAATACCTCTGGACCAAACAGTTTTTAGGTGGGGAATTGAACAGTTTCTAAATAAAGAATATTTTTACCCATGAAATTCTGTAAACAATTTGAATATACAAGTCTGATAACTGTACTCATTGTAAATGTTAGCATGAGAGGTAAAATGTATTGATGACTAGTTGTCTTGTCTGCAATAGGATGTAATACATGACAAAACATAATGAGACCTTTTTTTTTTTTTGTAAAGTTTCAAATAATTCTGCAACGTGAACAACAACATACATGGTGAACCATCAGAGTAAGGTATCTCCAGAAATACTGTGAGGCACCTGAGGAGTACTGAGTTTAGCCTCACTGAAGTACTGTCCTTTTCATGCAGGCACCTGCAATCATCTTTGTTTAACAGGGGCAAGAACTGAGAGCAGAAGTTTAGGCAGAAGTTCCTATTTACAAGAAATCTGGATCAGCACTGAAAAATGCACTCAAATCTCCCAAGATTCAGTCAAGTGATTTGAACTACAGTCGTGTTCCTTTTCTGCAGTTAAATAACTGACTCATTCAGTGAGCAGATGATATTTAATAGATTAATAAATGTTTATTTCTTCATTTACAGATCGAAATCCCCTAACATTTACACATCTTTTATATTCCAAGTTCACTGAAATATGAAAGCCAAAACCCAAAACAGAACTCATACCATTAGTCATATGTTTATCTGCATTTTGAGATGGTAAATACCAGTATGACTTTTTTTAGTAAACCTAATTTAACAACATTTTGGTGAGAATGGAAATTCTCTATGCACGTCTTACACTGTGTCGGTTTAGACAGCGAATACTTGCATGATGCATGCTCCATAACACGATTTCCATATCAATGAAACTAAAACCTTCTCTTCTATTATGAATTTTTTTTTTGATGTGCAGAATTCTCAAGACATCCTCATGCTTTTAGGGATAATACTTGACAACTTGAGAAGCCCTTGAAAAGTCTATGTCAACTCCTGGCCTCGTTTTAGTCAATGTAATAGGAAAAAAACACTTTATGCATTGACTTCAATAAAGATACAATTTCACCTGAAGTTTCTCCACCTCCCCAAAATAAATAAATAAATAAAAAACCACACAGCTAATTAAAAAAGCTGAAGGAGCAACCACAGAGAATCACAAAGACAGTTAGACTTTTTTTTTACAGTCTTAGAATAGGGAGATTGCATTCAAAATGGCTAATCCATCAGTTCCTGTGTTCTTATGAAATAATAAGGTGAAAAAGATATTTATATGAGCTTTCCAGAGAAGTTCATACTAAAACAACTTCCCTTTAGCTACAACAGTGGAATTGGCTGTGGTGATTTTGGGAAGCAGAGTAGTTGATAGACCATATTTGACTTTGTTCTAGCTTCTGATGCCACTTACATGCAGACTAAGAAAATCCACAATGGGTGTAAATCACCATGCACCACTTCCACTGCTGGTTTAAAACCTGTTCACTAAAAGTATTTCTCAGTGTTTGGCTGCTAAAATATAAATGGTTTGAAGTGGAAGCATCCACTCCAGATTCAACTCAATGAATCATTTCCACAAATGATTTGGATGGTAGAATTGAACACTGATTGTATCAGGAAGAAGAAGGATAGCAAACACTGTAGAGGGCAGGACATCAATCCGAATGACCTCAGCAAATTGAAGAGATGGCCCAAGAATAACAAGGTCAGTTAAAATGAAAAGAGCAAAGTATGTCTTGTAGACATTATCAATCAGACAGACTGAAAATAACATTAGTAAGTTTGCAGTACATGGCAAAGAGAGCTGCAGAAGATTGTTAATAGTGACTCAGAAATGAGAATCAACACTGTACTGCTTTGCAAAACCCAGAGCATCTGATTCCATAAAGCTTTAATGGCAGTTTTATAGATCAAATACTAGGCGTCCTATAGGTCTGATTTATTTGGTGCTGGTGAGGTCTCAGTTGGAATATCCTTTTTTTATTTGGTACTTCATATTAAAAATGCTATAGAGTATATGGGAAGAACCTAGAGAACAATAAGAATAAGAGACCTAGAAAATATGAGCAATAGGGAAACATGGAAGAAATGTTTCTACTTTTCCTAGGGAAGAGAAAAAAATGAAGAATCGGTATGATAAATATCTTTCTACATATAGATGGCATACTAAAGAGAACGTTTGTCCTGCCAGTTCAAGAAAGGTCAAAGATACTCAGTAAAATCAGTTTGTTTGGACACTAAAAAAAACTTCCTGCGGGCAAAACCAGGCTACATGATAATGATACAAAATTAAATTTTATTAGTTTATGAAGAATCACTTAACTTAGTTAAAGACAGATTAATTATCATCATAAATTTTTATGTGCAGGAAATAGTATAAGAAGATCTCTTCTGTCTTTATAATTCTACTGTAGATAATACAGCATCTCCAAAGTTGAGGAGCAAAAGAGACAGGATACCCTGGTCTCATAGATATATCTTTCTAAATATATCAGCAATATATGAACATGTAATTTGTATATCTTTTTTTCCTTTGTAATTCGAATGATAAAGTAAATCATCATCACAAGAGAATTTATACTTATATATGGCCACATGACTTCCTATGTATAAAATAGAGGAGTTCTATATTTCTACGGTTTAATATTTAATTTTAAAAAGTAAAATAAAAAATTCATTTGTTCAAGGACTTACATATTCAACAGTTTGTCTTTTTCCCCTTTTTGCTTTATTTAACACGTACCATGAAACTCATCACAAAGAAAAATAATACAGAAAAGAAACAGCCATTAACAAAAATATGCCTTTAAATTTTTAAGTAGGCTGAATAATATATTCCTTGCTCAGTATTGGAAATCTTCAGATCAGATATTTGCTTTGAATTTTTCATGCAGTCTTTCAATTTTTCTTGTTATGAGTGTCTTCTATAGAACAAATCAATATAGAGCCACAAATTCTTGACATTGCTTTTTGCTTTGAAGCATACACTTACTTAATTTTGCCTTTTTAAGTATCTGAGTTTTTGAAATTCAACTATTCCATGCTCTGAACTGAAAAACCAAATGCTTATTATTCATTTGCATGTTGGTTTGACTTTATGTATAAGATTTTCAAAAGTGATTCCTGTTGTTTCAGACATGGTAAGCATTTTCAATTTATTTCATGTGAAGCATCACTAGCTTACTCTGAAACAAAGTGAAAATCACTGAAGAAGGAGAACTAGATAAATTCTAACTCCAACTGAAAACATGAAGAATTTTTTCATAACGTTTATAAAACCTGTACCATTGCCATTCTTTCACCTTTTCTTTAAGACAAAGCAATAAATGCAGGATTTTCAAAAACACATAAGGAATTTTTGATTAGAACTCAAACCCTATTTTCAAAAATTGCTAATAAACACTCAAATTCCACTTTAATGCAATATAGGCTCCATGGCACCAGATTTTTAAGTGTATTGGGAGCTTGGTGTTAAATTAAGGTATCCTGTTGTGCTTAACTACCATGAATTCAATGGGTGATAAACACTTCAGGTTGGATTCAGCTCATTTAACTTTAGCTGTCTAGAAGTAAGGTATATGCTCCGAGCTATGTTAGCAGTCTAGACAGAGAAGCAGGGACTTCCAAGGAGTGTTTCAGCCCATCACCACCTGTATCAGGCAGGTGTCTAAGAAAACAGGGAAACTGTAAAACGTTGTGAGAAAGACCAAGGAATTACACATGGGAAGATGGCAGCACACAGCAGCATGTTCTGCTGAGAAGGAGCCGAAGACACATCATTAGCTTTTGGACACAGTAGCCTGCTGTTTTCCCTAGGACCGTGTTTTCATGCCTATAACACCCTTTCTTAAATAATTAGTGGATTATTTAAAATCTGAAAATAATTTTTAGAGTTTGGGTCATCAAAGACCTAAGTTATATGTGAAATAACAATTTACTCATCTGCAATTTATGCTTTTATGCTTGTAAAACTTTGCACTGCTTCTGTATGAAACAAGGAAAAGATAGTACCTGTCACTTATTGACTTTGAAAGTATCCTTTATGACAGGAAACAAAGGAGTACTCTCTTATGCTGTACACAATAACGTAAGTGTAAAAAAAAATAAGTTTTTATATATTCATTTAAATGGACACAAATTTGTGCTTATGAAAAGAAACCTGAAAACATTGTCTGAAGCTACAGAGAATGAGTACAGGAATCAAACAAATTTCTCATGTAAACTCTTCAGTAAACTAGTCTTCAATGACCTTTCCTATAGAGGGGACTCCTCTCAGAATCAAGCATTAACTCTACTTACTGTAACACAGAGAAACATCTTTTAATGATAAGGTAAGGAGTGCAACACTCATTTTCACTTTGAGACCTGAATCAGGATAAGTACTATTATCTCCTGGAGATGCTTTGCCAGAAATGTAACATAAAAATTAAGTCTCCATAGCTTGCTACAAGCTCCAGCTTTCACAATGCAGAGAGAGACATTTCTTAAAAGAATCCCAATTACTTCAGATCTGTACTTTATACTATTTCCAAGTGTGAAAGCCCAAGAGTTTGGCAATTATCATTATATTCTCATTCCTGTAGTAGTTTGTACATGCTAATGAAGAGAAAAAAACCTAATTACATAGTATCATGGTCTATTGTTACTAAGCACTCCTGTAACCTCTTCTTCCAAACAGCTGTTTGAGCTGTTAACTTTTTCCTTTATTAAAAATAAAAATGACAGAATTCAGGAAGGCAAATGCAATAGCTAGAAGTTGCAGTTTTAGAAATTATCTCTTGCTTTGAACACCATCATTGATTGTCAACCATGAAAAATGCAGTTGGAAGTGCAAAAGCTTTTTTGATACTACACAGATTATGTTATAGTGTATATCCTTGTGCTGAGTTGAAACTACTTATGTGACTGAAATACTTTAAACCATTCACAAAGGCACTGGCACTATTTGGCAAGTAGGACAGGACATATTCAAGACAGAATTAAAAAAAAGAAGATGGGATGTTTTTGCACAATGTAAACCAGGGCACCAATAACACAAGAAAACATCTGATGAAACAAAAAAGAAGTAAAATAAACAAGAAATAAGAAGAGCATTTGTTATTTTTTGTAGAATTCATGCCTGGAGGAATAGAGAAATAAAAAAAAAGAAAAATAATCAGACACCAAACAGCATATATTTGCTGTCAAATTAAATGGAAAATAATGGTTATATATATGTATGTATGTATGTATATCTGAATGTATATGTTTATTTCTCAGTAATAGTGAGTGGCTAATTCCCTAGGCTTAAGGTGAAGCTTTTGCAATGGAGCAATTTCTTCAATATTGCCCACGGCAATATTTCTTACATGGTCATTTGAACACCTGGGATTAACTACAGTTGGGTAGATGCTAATGTTCATGGACAACCTTTGTACAATCCACAGTATCAATTTTACATCATTCTTATGTGAATACCAGTGCAGATAGTTTTAATACTGTATATTATCTAGATTATGTCTGCAATATATTTAACAATGCTTCATTTAAATTTATACTATGATGTCATATGCAGTGTATGAAAGAAGAAACACACCTATGTAAACACAATATTCTATTGAGGAAAAAGTTTTGCAGGACATATGTCATATACTCGGGTGTTAGGAACATCTGTGGGAACACTACAAATCAGGTGCATGCAGTTACAATGGGCAGTGAAGCACAGAATTACTTTTAGCACATTAAGTGGCAGTTAAAGAAAAGTGCTTAAATGAAATGACACTCTAATACACCACGTCCTCATAATTCTGAAGGAAAATAAAACTTTCCAGTTTAGCCAAATAGGAATATATTTAGATGTACTAAGCATCAGAGAGATAGGCTCGTGCTGAGGAAAGCCAAGATTAAAAGTGTTTAGCTTTAATAAGCTGAGGGAGGAAGTGAAAGGAGTAATGAATATAAAATTTCCAAGAAATGAGAGAAGGAGGAAGACATAGATTGGTTTGTGCATCTTATTGGAAGTCATAGATGGGACCCTTATATAGAAAGAGTGACACCTTCACTTTTAAGGTATCGTCAGAAGCCTGACAAATCAGACATCTTTTTTAATTTCACCTGAATTGTGAGATATGTTTCAATTATCCGTAGAGAATGAACTATCTTTTTTTTCACATAGCTTTGCACACTCCGATATTATTCTCCCTCTACAAACAGCAAACATCAGTTTTTCTATGAAAGGGCTCATTGGCAGTTTAAAGATACCAGCGAGATGCTCAAACACAGCATGCTACTGATCGCCTCATTATTGCTGAATTAGCCAACTATTGTATGATGAAGAAAAATAGCCTGAGTTACACTGTGGCCTGCTGAAGAATGGGCTTTTAGAATGAAAACCACAATAAACCACATTTTTGTTAAATTTGTAATGTTTTTTAATCAATCAAATCCTACCCTCAAACACAGAATCCAATTTCTACCCGAACAGGTATTTGTGGTAGTCTTGATCAGTGGGAAGTAATGCCGTAGTACAGCAGTCTGCTCCTGAATAGATACGATGCCCCTTAAAATGAATATAATTGAAATCACAGCAGCAAGTTTTGAAAACATCAACACTAGAGTGAACTCATACTCTGGGGACAAATTCACAAAGGTAATCTTGGAGTTCAGTGGATTATTAGAAAAGGAGACCAAATATTTTTCATAGTTAGTCGTTCATCTTGAGCAAACGGAATCAACAAAACAAAACAAGCTGAGAGTGTGTTGTCAGCTGCAGTGTGACAACACTGAAAGCAATGGGGTTTTGCCAGAGAATAATTTTTCTGATTTATTATGGATAATTAAAAAAATCATCATTGAATCCTACAAAGTTGACATTAGTTAATTCACTTATCAATATACCACAGATTGCTACCTTTCAGTAGCAGTTTTGGAAACATTCCTTTCATTGGAATGAGAAAGAAAGAAAATGAAAAGACAAAATTACTGATATTTGGAAATAATCACCCCAAATAGTTACCTTGTACCATGTTTCTGGAAATATCTGTTTAAAAGTGTAAGTAGATTTATCTACTCAGCATAAATTCTCTTGGGGGTGCAGAAAGCAGAACACGGCTGTGACTAGGGAAGACATTCACTTTGAAATATTTGTGACAATTTAAACATATTACTGTCTCCTTATATTTTATTAATATTTTCTCTAGGAGGTATTCACCTGCTTCAGTGCAAAGAGATGTGTGGTGTGGGGGGTGTAAGAACATAGTTTTATGTGACTCCTAGGATTGGCTTAACATACACCTGTGTATTTTAGCCCAGCGACACATATAAATGTTCAAGTGCTTCAGTACTCTGGCAAGGCCATAGGAGTGGGACCCTCCAGCAGAAGACAGCTGGAGCATTGTAACATGATGAACAACTTTAAAGGATGATCAGCCACAGCAGCCATATCCAGTCCATGGCCTTACAGTCTGTGAGCTTGCTGTTACCAAAGCAGTGGTGAGAAAGCAGTATGATAAAAATGACTCTGCATCGCTTGTTGGCTGCACTCACACTGTTTTACAGGATGGGGACAATGTTAAACAGGATAAAAAAAAAAGAAAAAAGAGTGCTTCATAGCTCACGTTGCTTTCCCAGGTTCAATAAATGCTTATTCATGTGTGAAAAGATTTGGAGGCAATATAGAATTTTATTCCCTACTGGATTAACACTGGCATAATTTTCAGTGATATAAATACGAGAATGGTTTCCTTCAGAAATTCTAATACAAAGCTCCTGAGAAACTGTATGTGGTTAGCACTGTCCTGAAATTCTGGTAGACCTCTGGTTCCTAAGATGGAGCCTATCTGATAGATTATAACTAGAATTCCAGTTATTTATTTATATTTAGAGGAAAAGTAAATGTGAAGAAAGCATATTCTTGCTGTTGCACCTATATGGAGAACAACTTGTTAAAGACTATCTTAAAATATAGTATATGAACTTGTGGCTGGTTGACTCTGGCTAGACATCAGATGCCCACCAAATCCGCTATCTCACTCATCCCCCTCAGCTGGACAGGGCAGAGTAACTATAACAAAAGGCTTATGGGGCAGGGAGAGATCATTCTCCAATTACTGTCACAGGCAAAACAGACTTGACTAGGGGAAACTCAGTTTATTACCAAAAATAAGAATAAGATAATGAGAAATAAAACTAAATCTTAACAACACCTTCCTCCCACCCCTCCTTTCACCCGGCCTTAAATTTACTCCTGATTTTGTGCACCTCCTCCCCACCAGTGGCATCAGTGGACAGGGAATGGTGGTTCATCACAAGTTTCTGCTGCTCCCTCCTCCTCTGAGTGAGGGCTGCTCAAACTCTTCCCCTGCTCCAGTATGGGGTCCCTCCCACAGGACTCAGTCCTCCACAAACTTCTCCAGTGTACGTCCTTCCCACAGATTGCAGTTCTTTATGAACTGCTTTAGCAGGGGTCCTTTCCACAGGGTGCAGTCTTTCAGGAACAGATTGCTCCAGCGTGGGTCTCCCATGGGGTCACAAGTCCTGCCAGGAGCCTGCTCCAGCACAGGGGTTCCATGAAGTTGCAGCCTCCTTTGGGCATCCACCTGCTCTGGTGTGGGGTTCTCCATGGGCTGCCGGTGGATATCTGTTCCACCGTTAACCTCAATGAGCTGCAGCGGGACAGCCTGACTCATCATGGGCTTCACCACAGGCTGCATGAGAATCTGCACTCTGGTGCCTGGAGCATCTGCTCCCCCTCTTTCTTCACTGGCCTTAGTGTCTGGAGAGGTGTTTCCCTCACAATTCTAACTCTTCTCTCTGTCTGCAATCACATAGGTTTTTTCCTCCCCCTTCTTAAATATGTTACCCTAGAGGTACTGCCACCGTCACTCATTGACTTGGCCTTCGCAAGTGGGAAGTCTATCTTGGAGACAGCTCATATTGGCTCTGTTGGATACAGGGGAAGCTTCTAGCAGCCTCTCACAGAAGCCATCCCTGTAGCCCCCCCCACTGCTGTGAAAACCTTGCCATGCAAACCCAACACATTATTTGAATAAATAATGAAACAAAAAGCTGACATCATGATACAATGCAATCTAACTTGGTGGTAAGAAACAGAACATATTCTTATATGTCTTCATACTTTCATAAAAGGTGAGTGAGTGCTCTGGCAGACTCCCCAGCTTTTAACTACAGTAAATAATGCCTTAAGTCTTGTCCATAGCTGATTCCAGAGCCTGATTTATATACCCAGGAGAAAGGTCTTGTTTCTGGGATGCATAGACAACTCCTCAGAAGAGCTGTCATAGCAAATATGATTTCTGTAGCTGTGATCTTCTGAGCATCTGCATCAGTGGACATAAATCTATCTTCTTATTTTTCATGTCAAGCAAAATCAACAGTTTTTCCTGCAGTGCCTTAAACAATTGGTGAAATGCTAGCAATGATGCTCTATAGCATTCAAAAGTGATTTCCTTACAGAGGGGAACCAGGAAACGCTACCCAATCAAAAGCTGACCATTGTGTCACTTCTTCATCCCTCCTCAAAGAGAGGAGAAACCTGGGGAAAACTTTATGACAAGGTTGAGACAATCCACATTTCATGAAGAATTTCAAAGATATAACATTGCAGTCTCCTATTTGTTGGTTCCCATGTCTGTTCCATCACATACTAAGACTATGCACCATTTAAGTCAGGGTGATGTGATGCGATTCTAGGGCTTATAGTATAATGGCACCCTGATATCAAGTTGGGGCCACTAGATGGTACTGCAATATAATTAATAAATATTAATAATTAATCTCATAAGTACATATTTGGATTTTTTTTGCAATGTCTGCATTTGAAAGATACAGAAACATCCATGGGATTGCATTTATATATGTATATAAAAAAGAAAAACTTCTCATAATTATAACAGACGAAGTTGTAAGGCATATGTGAAAATATGTGCTTACTGATCTTAACAGTGTAACTAAGATACTTAGCACTTATGTATACATATATATGATATTTATACAATATGTTCACACATATAAATAATCATTTGAAATTATCATCTGATCAGTCACTACAAGTGTAGTACTCATTTTCATGTGTTCCTTTATTCAGTCCATAACTATTGGATTTTGAGAAAACTTTACATATATAAATCAATATGCAGAGGCATGTTTATTCATGAAATCAACATAAAATATGTCCCAGAATTTTAAAAGATAAACTTTGTATAATAAGCAAAGTCAATATAACCATATTTCATTTTTTCTGTACTTTGATTGATTTTCTAGCAGAATTTGTTTCACCATTAAAAAGATGAAAAATTCCACTTTCATCTAAATGTTTTACACCATATGCTATATTTAGAGAAATAAACTATTTAAATTTTATAATAAGTTATCTTCTAGCCGGTAATGATCTTGAGGTTTAAAAATTGCTGCAAAACTAAATTATCTGAAACCATAAGCATGCTTAGTAGTATCTACCCATGATATTACCCTCAGAATAACCTAACACTGCTGGTTGTCAGCACTATTTTCAATTTTCATCTGTTAGATATATGATCAAGCATGTCAGATCTGCCCTTAGTAACAGAAGTGAAAAAATAAAGTAATTTACTTAAAACATTCTGATAGCTATTTATCTGAAAACCTTGGTCAGATTTACTGCTCAAAGGCATTTACCTCCAAAGTTAACCAGATGCTTTGAGTTGAAAACTAATTTAATTTCTCTGTTATCTTAACAGGACATCTGTTAAAACAACATCCAAGGAAGGTAATATTTTAAAAATTAAACATCCTGCAGGTTGTTTTATTAGTATGTGCAACGTTGACATTTAACTGTTAACAACTACCACCTTACAAAAATAATTAATAAATGTGGAATCGAAGCAATGTACCTATTATACTAATGGACAGAAAGTAATGGAGAATGAAAGCATAACTGGTGTAAGTGCAATCTTGTTGCCAAATTCATTGCTTTGTAACAACTGAGTTACACTGAAGACAAACGAACCATTTCTTTTGTTTCCCTCTTTCATCAGCTTTATCTAGCTATCAAATTGTTCCTTTAAAATCAGAGTTTATTAGGTGCATGAAGTATTCAGCACTCATAGCCAGCTTGGTTTTTAAGCATCATGAGTGACAAGGTATGCAAATCACATCCTGAAGCAATTTACATTATTGCAGTTAATTTGCATACGGATATAAACTGCACTTAAGAGCAACTAGGTATCAATCCAAGCAGTAATATGTGAAAGCTAGACACATAGGTATGTGTACTTGCCAATGCTGGGAAATTCAAGTGGAAAAATATAAGCCGATGCCTATCTCTGATTAGTTCTTATAAATTTGCTGGATGAGAGTGTGGACAAATGGGAACGTTAGGAGGAAACATGGGCTCCATATTTCCTCCTGCTCCTTCTGTTTATCCCGAAGGGATGAAATGCATAAGACCAGTAAAAGTCAGCTATATCTAGCTAATCTTGGACTGACATCTCAGGTCACCAGAGGAAAGGTGGACTTATCAGTAGTGAAAAGCTGCTAATTCATGAATGTCAGCTGTTGATGGATTTCTAAACTGCATGTTTCCTCCTTAGGATTTTTGGCATCAGAAGGTCTCCCATAGTCCTGGTTGACTGCTGAGCCTGGCTGGAGGCAGGAGAACACATTAGCGATATCCCGAAGTCCCTTCTGGTGTTACTTTACAATGAACCATGACTATGAATATGAAAATACTGATTTTAATCACAGTGTACATTGGCATTTGGGGAATCCCACTTGACACGAGTGTTTGACTTTCAAACATCTAATTTTTGTGTCAAAAGACATACAACTACAACTTTAATATATTAATTATAACCTTTGTATGTTATTAGTTATAAATAGGGAAGATGCCAAGAATGCCACAAAAACTAAGTCAAATTTCACAGTTAAAACAAGTTTTAAAAGTGTGTTCTTGGTCACATTCATAGTACTATACGGACTACAGCAAAGTGATATGGGAGCTCAGCCAAGTGGCAGTGAGAGGAAAGCTCTTGTACCAGGTCATACAAGTACACTTGCATGCAACGAGAACCAAAAGTATTAGCTCAAGGCTAAGGCCATGTGCAGCAAGGGCTGGTTTGGACCCTGAACCACAGCTGGTCCCCCAAGTCCAGCACCCCACGTCCAACCTCAACCTTGAAACCCATTAACTGATAGCAGCAGCATCTGTACACTCTTACGCTTGTGATGGGACCAATGTGACCTCAGCAATACATTTTTTCAGAAAAAAAAAAAAGCCTACTTATTTTTAAACAAAAAATGTGAGTTTGATAGCTTTTTCATCTTCTGTTTGTGGGATCCTTAGACATCATCAGGGTAAGCTTTTTAATGCCTTGAAGCAAGAATGCTAGTTTTTCATTGCATGAGCACTTGCAGCACTTTTTCTACTGAGGGTCTTTATTCAGAGGGTGCAGCTAAATCCCACAGAAATAAATGGGATTTTTTGTCCGAAGAAGAAAAAAATGCTAAGCTGATTGTTAACTTTTTGTGGAGGTTAGGGGACTTTTTGCAGTTGTTGTTGTTCTGGAATAGCTGAATCTACTTCCTTGTGTCCTTCCTTGATATATTTAAACAAATCGTTTAAACATTACACTTCCTCAGAGATACTTTCTATTATGTTTTCCTTTTTATCTCACTAGTGTACTTCAGATATGTCTCATTCAAGACAAGAGTTTAGGCTTTTTGTATGCTGCATTTATTTAGCCACAGGCCAAAATAAATATTACAGCTCCTGAAACCTTAAAGTCCTACTTAAACTAAGTATGGTACTTACCAGCAAGAAAAACAACATACAGACTAATTCAATATTTTTGAACAGTAGTACTGAAAAGTAAGTTTGAGAAGTGGGTTTTCTAGGCATTCATTCACAGGTCCACATTACAATGAAGCTTAAAAACAAATGATTGCATTTCCTCTTTCTTACAAACCTTTATGACAAAGCCAAAGAATTTCAGCAAAGACAACCATGCTTCAAGGACATAAAGCACTTAGTGTGATGCTGTTTTCCAAAAGATATACATGATTGTAATTGTGTATAATGCAAACAGATTTGTATGGCTGTTCACTAATAATCCTTGAGTCTCTTCAATCAGAGATGATTACTGCATTGTTCCAGAAATTTGAGTCTTTGCAGGCCTGTTTGGTGTAATAGGGAGAAGCTGTAAAAGTATCATGACCTACACCCCCATGACTAAAACATAAAAGGATGAAGCTAGCAAGCCTTTTATAACAAGGTATATTAACAACTGAAATATGTCCCCTCCATTGTATCAGCAGGTGATGATGGAAAAATTGTTGTAGGTACACATAGAATAAAAGCTGTTCTCAAAACTTTTTTTAAAAAGCCTTTCTTTTACTTTATTTGCCATAAAGCTATAAACTATACATATAAAAATAAACTATACCCAGATGAACTATTATTAGGCTGTAATTTTAACCTATCAGTTCTTAAAGTCTTCCTGTGTGGGATCCTCTCTCATAGTTTACAACCTCAGAGACATCCCTCTGGTACTTACCCAAAGGTTATTTTTTATTCTCTCTTTAGAATGAATTCAGACCTAGAGTTTTTTTCAAGGTTCTATGTGCCATTCCAAACACAAAAAATTACACAGGAGTAACATTACAGATCTGAAGTTGCCGTTATTCTCAGATGAAAATATAAATAATGAAAAAGATTCAGTGCTAGATGTATGAATGTGACTGAGAGACATAAAATGATCCATTCCTTAACAAACTTGCATCTGTAAGACAGTTGGAGCCTCAGAAGGATCTAGAAGAGGAGGATAAGTTTTGTCTAACTTAACAGTTGGTACCTTTCTATTTGGCAAATATTTCTAGGCCCTACATCTTCCAGAAGACTAGATCATGTAGGGAAGTTTTGATGTACCAAGTGAAGCTGAATGGGAGAGGAAAGTGATGTTCCATTTGTGGATTTGATTCTTTGTAGTTAATGAGTTGAGCTGTACCTAATTCCTAAAACCATTTACTTGGAACTCTTCCTTTTCTCCCTCTCCTTATGGATGCTGTTGATCTGAAAACCAGCTGAAGCAGAAGGAATATATTCTACTGGGTATTTCAAGGCAGGTCATCTCATTGGAACACACAATATCTCTAAAGACCAAATAAAAACTTTAACTGCATCCAAATACAAGCCTGATCCATATGGTTGGTTGGGAAATAGTCTAGATGACAGAAAAAAATCAATTCTGGGTTTCGATACTTGTTTTAGCACGTCTTTATTCCAACTAGCACTTACTACAGTTCTGAGACTGTTTTATACCTATTTTACACAGTGCTCAAACAGCTGCTCCTCCTTTCTCCCTTTCTCTCACACCTCCTATCACTTTCCCAGACAGAAGAAGCATCCTAACATTTACAAGTTTAGGAATGCAGGTGGCTGAAATGAGCAGGTGGAAAGAGGGTGGATTCGGTTGAGAATAATTGTGAAACAGGTGCCAGATTTGTTACATACATCAGTTCACTTAGCAATACAGAAAGCATTTTAACCAAATACAAGATAATATATGCAAGCTCCTCTATTTACTATGCTTTTGCCAAGCCCAGAAAGTATAACATTTTACCTGCAGAAAATTACTTACACCCTCAGGAAATGAAATTCTGATCCTTTTGAAGTCTGCATCTTTTGAAGAAAAAGACTACATGGAGATTAAATATCCCAGTCTCTAGTACTTTTTGTACTTTGGGAGTGATTTGAGAGGAAATACGAGTATGGAAGTACCTTTCCTTCATTTATTCTTCTTATAATTGTGTTTAAATTTCTGCATCATACCATATTAGTATCTCACAGAGGATCAGAAAATTACATCTGTAATTTAGTTGGGCTAAACTCCCTTTAATCAGGAACAGCGGTTAAATATCTGAGTCAAGAAGAGAATGTGATTTCTTTCACATGTGGTATTCTCCTTGATGGTCCATTCACACTGCTGTAAGCATAACTCAGCACCAACAGAAATACTTAGACTCAGCTGAAACATATTTAAGGAAATAACTTGTTACCTCTGATAAACTTTATCCCACAAATAGCTAGCCTTTTGAGAGTGCCTTAGAAAGCAGCAGATTTGGTTAGATGTGTTTGTTTGAGCATAGTACCGACTGCAAATTTATGTGTTATCATCTACAATGTCAATAAAACCCTATAATTATGTCATTCTTAGTAAAATCTACTTTTCCTATGGATTCTGACTGTGCATAAGTGTTCAATCATAGCATTCCTACTAGAAGCACAAAGTTAAAAACACTGCTGTAGCCAAATGACAATCTATTCTGGCACCTCAGTTTACCTTTTAATTTAATGAAAGACATCTTGTTTTACAATGATTATGCTGTGGTCTAAGACCCCTGAAAAGAATCTAGCTAAGTAAGAGCAAGCTAAATGGTACAAAAAAAATTTGTTTACCCTTGAGACAATAATCTTCTATACTCACAAAATCATTACTTAATGTCTCTCAGAAATGTGAAATGTGCATTGAACAATTATTGAGGGGGCAAAAGAAGTAATTTTCCTTTAAAATATATATACTGTTATTGTTGCAGACATCAGAAGGTGCAAGCCCATTACTGTCTAGATTAAGTTTCTAACACACAGAATACCCTAAATTTCCATTTTACTACCCTCATTCTATTAACACTGTGAACACGAGTAAAAAAACGTGGCCTTTCAACTGTGGCATGTTAATACAGTGTTGACAGCTTAAATGTATCCAATGGTAAATTACCTTTGATAGGTCCCCAGCCTCCAAATAGAAGCAGATAACAAACACATTCCATGTAACCCAAAGGATCAGCCAGACAGCATACTGCAGGGAGGAAAAGATAAAGAGTGTATTAATAATTTTAATTTCAGTTGATAGATCTGACATTTGATTTTGTGACTAATTTGAACCTTTTTGTTGTTCAAATGGGGAATATTGCAATATCAAGACAGGCATATAGTATCAATTATACGTGAGAAGTGCATAGATGTTTCTTCAAATGGTTATTCAAATATAACTTACTAAATAAGAAAGTCTGATTGAAGTAGGCCCTGGATTCTGGAACACTTTGGATTTAGCCTCAAGAAACTAAAACTATATAAATAACCCCAAGAAAATAAACCTTTCTCTATATAATTTTGCTGTATTTCTACAAAATATGGAGGGATCTGGTCATGACAGCAGCCTCAATCAATGTATTTTGTGACACTCCAAAGTATCATTCAAAATTATTCAACACCCTCAGGAGCAGATTGTTTTTTAAATTGCCAGTTTCTTTGGGTTTTTGTTTGTTTGTTTGTTTTCTTTTCTTTTACAGTGTATAGGAGAAGTATTCACGCTTAAGCAGTATCTTTTCGTTGGTGGTTGCCAAACTTCTTATTCACATATCTGATATGAGTAACGGAGTAGATGTTTTCTTTCCTTCTCTCCACTACTTTGCATCTTTTTTGTATTCATAAAACCTTCTGTGCTATGAATAGAAACTACATTTCCCTGCAGTAATGCTGGAGTATCTTGTATAATAAAGTCTGACCTACTGTTGCTACTTTTATCTAATGTTTGCGCTTGAGCACTTCCCTTGATAAATTACTCCATCATCTAATAAACCTTAGGGTCTGCAACTGTTTTTCTACTAGCCGATGTAGCTATCCTCTAGCTGTTCACAATTCCACTCTGCACATTTGCTAATTTCATTGCACAGACCCATGGCACTGCATTTGTGTGAAATACAACAGAGACACAACGGTATTCTCCACCTGTTCCAGCTGAGACCTATTTCCTCCTTTTATACCACCAACATATCTCTCAAGCATTTACAGGCTTCTTGATTTGTTGTCTTTCCTCCACACTGTACTGCTTAAATTTTGCTGTTTTCCAAATCAGGAAACAGTTTTCTGGGCAACTCTGTGTTATGCCGATCTATTCTTTGAGCATATACTGCTCATAAAACTTAGGAACTTAATGCAGAGGCATAGTCTTAACACTCTCTTTTCTTTTTTCAAACCCAGCTCTTAGATATTAAATATGCTGAGCATTTCATTTTTTCTGTAGCTTGCTCATGGTACACCTGACTTTGCACATAACATGTAACATTTTAATTCCATTGTAAAGAAGGTGACACTAATTTAGGTTCAATAACCTCAATTTGGCACTTTTTCTAACTTTGCAACATTTTAACTTGCTGGGTTTTGCCAAATATTTTACTATTCTAATGTTATATACAAGCATGCGTATATTCTGATGGCTTTAATGCAAGTATTCCTTCTGACACACAAAGATGATTGGATTTCTTATAGTGAAAATTCTCAATACTGCATTTCGACTAGTTTCCTAAAGAAATGAGACTTACGCAGTAATATCTATGTGCAATATCTGTTCCCTTGAAATAACTTCTGTGCTCCTGAACAATTTTAAGCAAACTGGAAAAAAAACTAGAAGATTCAAAGATATTTCTTCACACAGGTTTCAGGAAAACAGGCCTACAAATGGGAAGAGATACTTTACTAAGTCTTCATACAGAGAAAAACTTAGAACAGTATCTCTTATCCATTAACATGAAGGGGAAAAGAATATAGGAGAAAGACAGTGGAAGATAGATTTGATGTTTATGGTACAAATTGTTGCATCACATGGAAGCAACAACCAATTAAAAAGCCCCTGCACAGAGCACATCTAGCAGAATACTTCAAGATACTTTGGAGCTGCTTGTCCTGGCAGAGGGCATTACACTTATATGAAGAAGTGAAATTTTTCTTTTCCATTGTCTAGTCTATCACTCAAAAAATTACAAATTTATCTGACTTTTAGATACATTGCTTTTAACAAGTTTCTGCTGTTATTGGACTACAGATAAGGTTTAAATATATCTTTTAAAAGTATGTTTAAACTGCTTCCTTTTGAAATGTTATATTAAGTCCTTGCTGCCTGTATTCTGCGGATAAACACTGAGTATAATAGTAATGAAATACAAGGGTGCTTCTGCTTCCCCCTGCTTTTTATTTCAGATGCTTCAGATCTAGCATATCTCTTATCTCTGGATCACATGCAGTCATAAATGCCTCTTGTTGTCTATGTGCTTCAGCAAATTGTTGCGGAAATTCAGCTCTGAAGGTCTGTGACAATGAACAAATCCCTCTGGTACTCTCTATTATGTGTATCTAGTTATTAACACATTTTATATGATTTCTTCAAAAGACTATAGCTGTATTTTTTTCTCATATGTGGAAGTTCAAGACAGCTGCATTATCCAACAGAAGCCACCACAATGCTACAGAAGTCAGATAGCAACAACACAAGAACCTTGATGAACGCATACTTGACCAAGTGAGAACTACTGGCAGAACTACAGCAATGACAACACAGCTTATTATTTTTATGGAAATCCACACTGGAAAGAGGTATAGCTGGAAGGTCAGGACTGACGCCTTAAATATTTACTATTTTGCAAAGTTGTCACCGATTAGTAAAAGTTACATTTTTGGTAAAATAAATTATATAAATACAACTCTTACATGGTACAGTATGTTTACCATTCTTCAAGTAAACACGAATTTATAACCCTCTACCTACTTATGATTTATTCATAGTAAAGGTTTTGAAAAGTTGCTATGGAAGATCACAAATTAATATAGGATGTTCTTTTTCTTGGGGAATGGGAAACTGAAATATTAAAATGCTTGTAACAGTACTAAGAATCCATACACCCCTCTTCATACTTCTCTCAGAGTTGGCTAAGTTGTATTATCTCCATTATACTAACAGGGAAACTGAAGGTCAAAGAAATTAAATTACTAGACTTAATATGACAGCCCAACAGGAAAATGACCACAAGGGCACAATAACCAAAGGTCCAGGTAGTCCACTCCTGTCTTTAATACAAACCTGGTCACCAGAAGTCACAGCTAAGACTCTGTCACTTTGCCTCATGGAGAAATATGCCACAGTATAAATTGTGAGCAGCTCTGATAGATAGGAGCATTTTAAATAGGAGCATTTTTTTTCAAACTTTATGTGATATTTCTCTTTTTTTTCTTTTTTAAAAGTCTTATGAGTCAATAACAATCACAATTGACTGAGGGATACAAAGACTCTAGACCTGCAAGATATCACCTTGTGAAATTTAAAGCAGCTGAACTGTTGTTGTGATCAGTGATTTGCTACTTATTTTCTTTATAGAAATGTACACAATTTTAATTTCTGATTCTTCCAAATCAGAAAATATTATGCACCAAGACCCTTCCCTACTCCATTCTAAAGAAACCAAATGCATTTTTAAAATTATAATTACTACATTTGTCATAGTAATTAAAAATGTGATTGCTTATGCTATCTGGGAAATAGTAATTGAGTCATTCAGAGATCAGCTTAAGCCCAGCATGTCTAGAAAGGAGCACCTCTTTCCAATAACACAGTAACAACTGTGCACAATTATAATTATTTTTGCTTCCAAAGTTATTTTCCCCTGCTTTCCTCTATGAAGATACAAACACAATTTTCAAACTTATCTTTTCCCCATCAAATGTGGTAACAAGTTGAAGTCTGAATACTTGGCACCAACATACCATCTAAACTTACTGCTGACATTCAGGTAATCTTTGATGTGCCTACAGCTCTGCTTACCCTTGAAAAGACCCTCTGAAACAGAAACAACTACTTGGTGGAGGCAGTTTCAAAACCAATGTGAATTGCTTTTGTAGGATCCATTTTTGAGTTTTTGAACTTTTCTGTCTCAAATTGAAATGACAGCCTAGTTTGTTTGCTTGTGTGTATTGGGGGATTTTTAACCCTTTGGCATTGTGAGTCCTTGGTTCTTTAGCCTTTCATCAGTCACAAACGTATGTATATTTTCTCCTATCCTTTGCTCCCTCAGGTAAAAAAATCTCTCTGGTATTTTAATTCCTTTGCATTACACTTTAATAATTAGTATCCTCTGCCAAAACTGACTCAAAAATACTCAGCTGTCAAGTGCATCAGAACTGGTCAGTACCAAACTGAAAATTACTGTTGGATTGGTTTTTTACTCTTGAGCAGTCACTGCTTGCAGATATAAAGCAAGTACTACTTAAAATTTCTTCCCAGAAGCTTCAGTAAACCCAGTGGCTAAATTTCAGGATCCTTGTGCTCAGTTATAAATCCTGATTTTAAATAGGAGTGTATTAATCTTATTTTGCCTTTAATTTGTGCGTGAAGCATTCATAAATATAAAAGGCAAGAAGCTGAGGCATATTCTGGTCAGGTCACAAACAGATAAAGGGACAGCCCAGAAGTAGCACATTGCTACGATGTGCGGTCACCCCTTAATCTATTCGTAGCCAGGGAGCTATAGCCTGGCTAGGAGTCACTGGGCTCCTATTTTCTTGAAGAGTCCACTGTTTTGTTTCCATTTTCTTGTGTGCCAGAATTATGCTGGGCCCAGAATACACAGCAGAGGTTTACTGGTTTTCTGAAGATACAGCTCCAACTCCTTCTGCAAAAGAGAAGCTGGGTTTCTACAGACCGTCTTACTGCTGGAGTGACATCCATCTGCCCACATTCAGATGTCTGACATGCAGATGTCCTTCTTTGAGAAGTGTTTATATTAGCATTACAGTCAATTAAGAGGAAAAGGCACTTCCAGGGCTTGGTTCATTTCTCAGTGTTTGACACAGATCACTCCACCCTTTCTGTTTGGAAAGCCAAACTCCTCCAAGGCAAAATTCCCAATTTTGACAGAGCCCATTAAAAATCTTGTATCCATGACATCAAAATTGAGATAGCAATACCACACTATGCAGATTCATTCATTTTTTTCATATAAACAAAAAGAGTAATGCAATTTAAATGTCAGCCATGTATAATATCCCCAAAGATATTCTTCTCTGATAAAGAAGCATGTTGTGAGAATTACTGTCTCTTATATCCCACTTACACTGATGGTCCATTAGTACTTAAGTTGAATCATTTATTTGTTCATTTTCTGTTTCTTGGATTCACTTTAGCTTGTAATGGAAAAGATTGGGAGAAGTGCTATTATGGCAGCTTCTTTTGAATACTGGATCACTTTTGTTCATTTTTTTAGTTTCTTTTTCAGTGTCCAACTGTACCATCCTAAACTATGACCTAAAACATGAAATGACAAACCTTTATTCCAAGAATCCATGAACATATCAGCCCCTTCATACAGTCTTCCTAAGACACATACCATTTTCTTAGTGAAGTCACTGTGTTCTTAATAAATAATGATTTCTTTTCACGGGATGCTAGACAGATGAATGGTCAGATTGTAAAGGTAAGCACACAGAAGTACATAACTTACATTTTATCTTTGTTCAGTCAATCTGCTCTGTTAGTCCAGGCTGTTGCAAAGATTCTAGAGCCCCAAATGAAAGTGTTCCTTAATGATGGAGTTTCTTTTAAAAAAGTTTTCTTTTAAAAAGACAATATTTCTGCCATTCTTCTCACAGAGAAAATTTTCTTCACGTTTCTCTCCTTTTTTATTTTTTTTTTTTTTTTAGGTTTCTTCTGCATCCATATGTTAAAGCTCATGGACTTTTTAACAAAGGTGCTTTTTCTGTACTAAGGAAAGTAAAGTATGGCAGAAATTTTAACAGGATATATTTCTTTTATCTTTTTGACTTAGCTGTTGAGATCAAATTGGTTTGTCTCTCCTCATCATTCAGTTCCTATATTTCTTTTGATCACATCTTTGTTGTGAAATATTTACCAGCATGAAGCAACCTCCAGTATATCAATACTCAATTTACTGCAACACAGTACATATCCACCCAGCCATATATATATGCATATATTCACAGATGGATTGATATTTTTCTTCTTACGTTACTTTCCTATTTTTTTCAATGTTCTTTCTTTTTTTATGGACGAGATTATAAAGTCTTTCAAAACAGAAATGGAAAATTATATAAAGATAATTATTACTTAAACATAGTTCAAAATATTTTTTTCTATTGGAATTCTACTAATATGCCTATTTTTCAAGACCTAACTTAAGCTGGTCAGGCAAAAGTGAACCTTAAAGTAGTTCCAACAAAAACAATTCCAACATGAATCTACAAGGATCTACCTGAAGATCTGCTGGCACTAGAAATAAATGCTGTACAAGATCTGAAAACCTGAAATAATGTCTTTGAAATGGAATTATTATTTGAGCAGTTCTTATCAGCTGTTAAATTGATATTGAAGTTGGCATCGAAAAAATGAAAGATAGAAATGAAAATTATGTGATTTTGGAGGTAATTTTGTTCTACAATGCAAGAGCTAGAAATATTTTCAAAAAACTTTTCCAAACACTGCATTCTACACCATTTTTAAATGCCAAGCATTTCAAGCTCTGGACTTCCTCAGAGTTCATGCATAGTGATCAGTGTAGAAATCGCATTCACAAGTATTCATGCCATCTTCTATGGATATTTTTTATTATTAAGTCTAAGGGGATAACTCCAGGATTTTTTGCTGTAAAATTTCACTGTAACTTGTAGCACCACAAAACATTTCACCAATGAATTACCAATGCAAAGGGAACTTGAAAACAATCACTGGCTACTATAAACTGCTATTGCTTCATGCAAGTCTTATTTTAAGAGTGACTCTTACTATGGAATGAACCCAATACAAAAACTTCCCACAAAATTGGCATAAAAGGGATAGGTGGAAGAACGGTTTGTATGTACAAATCTGCATCAACTGTTAAGAAATATTTGGAAAAATGTTCAAGAATAGATTCAATAATTGATTTTCTGCGGAGTATGTGAATAACCCCTTTGCAAGAAGCAATGTTGCTCCTTCTCTACTACCACACAGTATGGGGACCACCATCATAATGAGAGGCTCTGCTGATGGCACCAGTTCTTGAAAGTGATCCAACAAAGCTTACCGACCACCCAACCCCTCTGTAATGTAATGATGCTTCCCTAAATGGACTCTTTGCCATGCTCATCCTAACGCATGCATTCAAGTAGGATAAGCCAGCCTCACCAACTAAGGACCACTTCTCTTGGTCCTTTTCAACCTCAGGAAACCCTAGATGGAACCTATTCTGCTGAGTAACCAGACATGGATGGGAACATTGACTCTGGCTCCTGCTTGAACTGGACAATGTGCACCTGGGAAGGCAAGGTGATTTTGTCCAGACAAAATAAAGATGATAAATATATTGTTATTGTAATCTAACTAGAAGGGCAGGAAGCCATAATTTGCTTCAGCATATTGGTGGAGCTACACATATATTGACTGTTTCCTTGATGTATCTGCATTTTCAGAAACATCCAAAAATAAAAATCTTCATTATAATTCAGTCATTGCACAGTTTATTTTAGTGGATTTTTTAGCAGCTGTGCCCATTTAAATTCCCTATCAAAAATACAAATCAGGGCACTCAGAATTCTTTCAGTGTTCCTTTTTAACAGAATGCAAAATAATAAAATCAATAGATACTGTTGCTAGGAACAGAGCTCTGCTGACATTTATCTAGATTCTCTTATTTATGTCTCAGTGTTTGAGTGCCAACTGCAACTATTTATAAAGGGAATACATCTTCCTCAGTGAATACATCAAAATTCTTCCTAAAATTAAGCAATTTGCAATAAGATCTTTTTGATAAATAGAGAAGTTTGTATTCAGCTTCCTAGGTATTTTTCTTCCTTTCATTTTCTTTGACTTACTACCTTAACAGTCAAAGCCATGAGAAGTCCGATCATTGAGTTCACAGGGCTTTGAGTTTGGTCTGTGATGTTCATATTCCAAAGGAAATTTGATCGAAGGTAAAGATACATTTTTTTTACAGGATAAAAATAAGTGAGGACAAGCACTTTTTTACCTCTCTTTGAGCTGTTTTCTAAAGCACAAATTTTCAACAATTCCCAAGACCTTACCAAAATTTAGGAAAAAAGTCGGACATGGCTAAGATACTAGAGGAGTTTGTGTTTCAGAGTTGGGAAATGGAGCACATATACTTTCAAAGTCACTGGCTGGCAGGTCTGTTTTGGGAAGCTGGTGGCTGTTCTGGAAAATACCGATCAAAAGTAATTTCCTATTCTTTGAAGATAATAAACGCATATAAATTGGATCTGCAGAGTGTTTGCCTTTAAACAGACCCCAACTAGCACAGCCTTTTAGAGTCAAATGTAATACAGAGTCAGACTGAATTTTGCTTAGGAGGTTAAGACAGCTAACATGGGTGGAGCCAAATTCTAAAGGAACAAAAACCAGCTTCATGAAAATGCACAGGGTTAGACACTACTTCCTTGTGTAGGGGGTGCATACCCGCGACATTGTCACCATGGCCATGTCACTGACTCACTAAGTGATGCTAATGAGCCACAGGGAGGAGAAAGAGGAAGAAAAAGACAAAGAATATATTTCATCTTTCCTTAGTCCTTTCTGGTGCATCTAATCGGTAGAAGTGCCAAGACCAGTATGTTCTAATACAAGACAGACTTTTTTCAGTATTTTTCAATCTTAAATGCATTCAATGAGAGAAAAAAGAAATCTGAATATATAACAGTAACATAAAGTAGATATTCAAGCATCACTCTTTCTAAAAGAGCATAAAATGCAAAATGGACTTAATATTTTAGTTTCTTCAGGGAAATTTAAGACTGTGTATCTGCAAACCACTCATTTCACCCTGAAACCAGAATGCATATATTCAAAGGAAGTACTAGTCTAAAAATATCTTCCTTATTTATCAATCAATCATTGTGTGACTTAACTCAAATCACCAGAACATATTGCATTTTATGTATTGGATGAATTACAGCCTTCCTCAGGAAGGTTTATACCTGACTCTGCGTGCACATTTGGCTCTGTATTATCCAGGAAACACAGAAACACTCTCATAGCATATCTCAGGTAACCTGTCTTTTTCCTTCACCTTCAACTCGCATCAAAAAAATGCTATTTAAAAATATTGCATACAATATGTTCTTCCATTTCTGAGAATAAATTGATGATGTAATCATTAATTTTGTGGTCCATTCTTCTTAATATACACAGACTGGCCAAATTCCATTTCCCTAAATGTGATACAATCAAAGAATACCATAATGTTCCTTATTCATGCCTTTGAGTCTGTTTCATATGTTACATAACCTCCAAATCTCTCTTTGGTAAAATTACGGTAATTGCATTTCCCTGATTGTATCCAATTTTCTTTCTCCAGCAGTACCTGCTACTTTTCTCCACTGCACATCTTGGATACCCTGAATAATGCTTTTGCTCTTCTTCTGGAACTGTTTGCATCTCAGTTTGGGGTGACAGCATGTCCTTGTTTTGGGCTGGGAAAGATTGTCATTACCGTCTCCTTTACTGTTAACCTTGTCTCATGTACTTTCTAGATCAAGTATTCTCAAAAAGTCCTTTATAATTTAAAAATAACAGGAGAGATTTTCAAAGACCGTTCAGGAGTAAGGCTGGCAACTCTCTAGCTACAGATTCAAAAAACTCAGGACATTTAGTCGTTAAGTCATCATTGACTGGGAAGCCTGCCACCAACATCCACACTTGATGCACATACATTGTCTTTCGGCTCTCTACAGCTATGCCCATCTGCTTCAGTGGCACGGTGCCCACTTATCTGCTAGCTGGACAGTTTCGGTAAGCAGACGTGCCAAATAAAGATTTTACATGTGAAGCCTGTATAACCCTGACATTGCCATTTCTTTTGTTGGAAAAAATTCTAGTGCTGAGATACTAATAGACTAAGTCTTTGTGCAATTTTTCTTTCCCTTCACTGAAGATGGGTTTTGCCAAAACCTTTTTTACAGGTTTTACTAAGAAAGATATGGTACTGGTAGCCAAAGAGAAAGAAACTAAGTAGTATCTACAGATAAGATACTGATGAACAAAGCTGTTATAAGGTAAAATTCAGAGAATATTGCAGGTTAGGAGTATAGTTCAATTATTGGCATTATATGCCACTAATTCAAAGGCCAGAACAACATGCAAAAATATGATCTCACCTCATTTTACACATTTTGAAACAAGGAAAACTTTGTAAATGCAGGAATTGGATCACATTGAGAGGAATTCAAGTAGATTTGTATATTAGCAAACAGCTGAGATGTGCTAAGTAGCCCTGGTTTGTCCTATGACAGACCATTATCAAACAAATTCAATGAAATTGTTGGTTTTTTTCAATTTTTATCAGTATTTAGTCAATCTTTTTAATTAAGAAATATATTATTTTAAAACTGCTTTTCCCTCATTGCGTGGGTCAGGGTCACAAACTTCCACGGACACCACAACTACATCAGAACTAACAACTAAAATAGAATAAAATTGGAGGTACATATAAAAGTAAAAGAAGAAGTTGCAGCTGTGTGGAATTTGAACCTTTAATGACAGAGTAGTCCCTAGTAAAAACACGATACTGTTGTCTTAAGCATAAAAAAGCCTGTCATTTTCATCATTCTCAAGAGGCATTTAATGGAAAAAAGTTAATGGAAACAATACTAATTACCTGTGATTAAACAAAATAAAGTAAAAAGTACTGATTATGAGGTGAAAGAAGCTATTTAAGATAGTTCTGGCAAGAAATATTTACAACTTCAAAGGATTATTTTCCACAATAAGTTGATGATTAATGGAAGATCCAATGGGTAGCAACTTGTTTTAAAAGATTTAGGGGAAAAGAAACCCCACCTCTGAAGTGCAGTGTTCTTGACTTCTTGTAAATCCATCATTAAAATATGTGGATAGTGTAGGAAATCAAATTAACATACAACTACAGTTCTGCTTAGAAGTATCACTTGAAAACAACCATTGTTCAGCATAGATGTTATTTCAAGCTAAAACTAGACTACATATTCTTTATATAGATGGTCTAACTCAGCAAACTGTAATCTATGGAGATTATTTAACTTTTAAACTAAACAAATCTTTAATACTGAGAATTATACAATGGGGGAATTGAACTGATTTGCAAGGTACAAGATGCATATGAATTTGTCATCTATGATTAATACATCTCTCATTAATACATTAAATCAATTACAGCATATTTTCTGCTCTAATAACATCAGGAGGTATAGGAAATAGAGTAAAAATCCCCAACAGTATGACTACAGGGTCCAAAAGCTGCATTGAAACATAAGATTACAAAACTTTGCTTGGCTTTTAGAGGGCTGTTAAGTGAGATGACTTTCCTCCAATTCTTTGATTCTTGCAGACCTTTCTTGACATTATGATCCTATGCACAGCTCAGATGGAAAAGTAAACTCATTATTTTGATAAACACTCAGTGTTACACAGACCTTTCCTGATCACTTTTCAGACAAAAAAAAAAAAGTAAAAAAAAAAACCAAACAAGTTGTAAGTTGTTGAAAGGACGATAGCTCAACAAGTTATAAAGATTTAAGAAAGGTCAACAGTAAGGGAATAAACAGCTGATACTTCAAATAGGGTGGGAATATATCCAGATGTCAAGATGGTAGGTGATGACATTAGTAATGAAAGGCACAGTAGCTCCCACATTATGGCAGAAGAGCCACGTGACTTTCATTGCAGCAACATAGCTTGCCGTGCAAAATCTGATTACCATCAAGCCAAGAAGGTTTGCCAGTGCCCCCAGAATTGCCACATTAAAGAGGCTGTGATGACAATTTTATGACAGGAGTCAACATTATGACAAACTGATAACTTTACTTGGAAAAGCAATGGAATTTTGAAGAGACTAGCCTGAATGATTCCAAATTCTGTAAGGTATAATGAAAATTGAGCACATTTCTCCCTCTCTCTAATTCCATTTCAGAATGCCAGCTCAAGTGCATACACTTCCCAGTATGTGGAAATAAGTACTGAAACACCCAGTAAGAAAGTACTGTCATTTTTAAATTGCTGTAGCCTTTCTGACCACTGGGAAAGAATTTTAACTATGCAAGCTCAAGTTCATGTTTATGTTTTATGCATGTATGAAGTTAGAAAATGCTGCTGGCCTGATGACTTGGATGTTTCAAAAATAATTTCCTATCCAAGCACAATAATATATTTCATGCAAAGAAAAATAAAAAAAAAAGATGCTTCCAGTATCCAAAGGAAACTTAAAGAAAATATTGGAAAATTAAGAAAAGTGAAAATGAGGATTTACCCATGTTAATTTGCATCAATATCCAATTCTTTTTCTTGTATAACAGCAGAGGTTCACTGAATGCTTCTGTTCAATATTTCTTTTTACTTTCATCATCCAGTCTGGCCTTGTGCTTTATTTACTGAATATCATCCCCATTCGATTATTTGTTGGATTTTCTTAAGCTAACTGACTTACTGCAGCTTCTGAATACATCTTAAACATGGATTACTTTCCTCAGACCCTGGCTGGTCAGGTTAATAATTATTAGTCCCATGTTAGAAATGAGAAATTTCTGCTGCAAATAAGTCTGAGATGCTGAAGGCAACCACATTATTCATTACAGTGAGATAAACTCATGTTGTGCACTAATAAGGAGATGCTCACTTTGATCACACAATTAAAGACTGCAGCATAATTCAAAAACACAGGTAGCTAAATAAAGGTCACATAAGCATCTTCAATCCTGGAACTTTCTTAGTCACCAGTTAGGCTTTTGCAGCTTTAATAGACTTCCAGTGCATATAGATGTGCATACGTAGGTATTTTCACAACTGTACTTATTCTCTGGATAGTGGGTGTTGCGCAGTCAAGGAGCCACAGTTAATAACATGTGATGAGTACTGTCCTCCACATAGGCTGATGATAGCAGGATAAAAATGCTCTTTTAGATCATACATAAGCCTTCTGTCAGTATATAGGTATAAATACTTCTATCTTGTTTAAAGGATACATTGAAAACAAGAAGAAACCCTAAAACACTGCTACAGAGAGATTCTGATCTACATCTGAGTCATTAGAGACCCTCAGCCTTTTAGAACAGACTCTGTGCCAATCAAGGCAACAAAATCACAGGAGGCAACACCCCAACAGCCACCAGAAGCTAGAAGTTTCTCTATTCTGCCTTCCCCCCTTCCCCTCCATAAACAACGGTTTCCTTCCTCTCTACCACTTTTGCTGATACAAAGAAAGGATGATCTTTTTTTTTCTCCATCCCACACAGGTGCCAGTTGCCTGAGCCAGGAGAAGCACAGGCAAAGTGAGGGACTGTGCAGCCCCTAGGGTTCATACGTCTGTTCAGCAGGATCAGAGCTGGCTCCTTCAGCACCACGGTTCAGTTGCAGTATGGAGTGATGCATGTTGGCTCTCTTGCCTAGAGTTTGCTGCCATCCTCTACTTTGAAATCACTGCCCATTCAAACAAAGCTAGATGAATTTACAATGGGGACAAATGACAGCCTGAAATGATGCCCTGTGGCATCTTTTCCCTCTTTCTTCCTATGTCAAATGTCACATTCACATTGTAAAAAACAGATTATTAGAACTCATTAGAATCCAATAGAACCCAATACTGATTTTTCTAAAAGAATTCCATTGATCTAGGTGACCAGAGGCTGCACTTCTTGAAGTGTAAAATAACAAATAGACAGGCAAAACTTTAGTCTGAAGTTCTTTATCACAGGCTCCTCATAAAAATTGTTAAATATCAAGGTCCTGTAAAGGAAAATGCTAGACAACTTGATATGTAAACACTTATTGCCAAATGTAACTATCATTATGTAAATCATTAATAGATTCAGTCATTTCTTTTTCCCCATCCTCCTTTAGAACTTCAGACATTAAGTAAAGCACTGCTGCGACATCAGTAACATCCAGCAAATACATCCCCATCCTTTGATGATATTTCAAAAGAAACAGAGTCCACAGAAAAGCTCTACGGTCCTTTTGTCGACAAGAAATTTCAGTGGACTGTACATATCTTGCTGCTTTACACTGGCTGGCTCTCTTAATTATTAGAAATTCTTTTGCCCTTATTCCCTCATTACAGACATCCCATAGCAGTAGTAATGCCAAGAATAAAGATGGCACTTTTCAAAGCAAGGAGGGTATGGAAGATAGGAATATTAATACTGCAAAGGGAATTAGAGAGAAAGTGTCAAAACAGAAAAGGTGATTGAGAAGTTAAGTAAATAAGATGATGTTCAAATACATAAGTCACAAAAGGCCACTGGAGAATATGGTCACATCATTAAGGCACAAAAAGGGTAATTTCACGGACAGAATGTAGAAAATGTAGACAGGATCTGTTCCTCACATAAGCACTTGGGAACAAAAGCCAGTAAGATACGTATAAAACTCCAGTGGTCAGCAAGGAACTCGAGTTAGAGGATTAAGAAAACTTCCATGGCAGCTGAATACTGTCCCAGAACATTAACGAAATGGCAAGAAAGATGAAAAAAACCCAATTAGCTTATGTTTGCAATCCCTTACCTTCAGGACCACAGTTTCATAAAAAAGCAATGGAAGTAAGTGCAAGCTAGTTTGGCATTAAAAAGAAAAGATGGAAGTCTAGAATACCCATAGATGTAGGTGTAAAATTAGAACGCCAGCTTTCCCTCATCAGACAGAATTGGTCCAAAGGAATCGTAAAGCCTTGGCTTAGCAGTATCAATGTGAATTCAGCTTCGGGCTTATGCAAATGTGCACTGTGTTCATTAGGCTGAGTGGCAGAAGGCAGACTTAGAAAGAGAGGAATCCTTAGAGATCTCCTTCTATTGAACACTTGCTTGCCTTCCTCTTCCTGAGAACACATTTGTCTAGAGGTGAATGGATGGGGAGAAAAAAGAGAGTGCATGCTGGTCCTCTGCCCAGCTCCAACATTTGTAGTGTCTTTGTCTGAATTAATTCTGTGGCAACCATGGCTACTCCCAGTTTAAGTGAGAACCTGTTGTATTGATGACATTCCCATGGCACTTATTTTTGAACAAAATGTTCATAGAACTGATGAAATATCACAACAGGCTGCTGTGCATCTGGGATATCTGACTCACATTCCTTATTTACCCCAGAGCTTTTCTTCTGAGTGTGCTGATGCTTTTGCCTGCTGGAAGTGTATTACAAAGACGTGAAGTGTAGCTTTTTTTTTAGTTATCCCATGGGATATTCTTGCAGAAAATTCAAACTAACAAAAGGCAAGCCTTATAGAAGGTCTCAAGTAGAAACTGCAGATGTGATCCCCTAGCTCTCACTGGAAAGAAGCCACAGATTGCTCTGTACAGTTGTTTTGATTCAGCAGGGATTTCTCTCTTAATACCTTATTTTGTTGTGGAAACTGAAAGGCCACGATATATGAATCTGTAGAAATTAAGCCTTCCGAAGTCTACAGGAGAACATTTTATTGATGATAAGGGAACATCTGCCTAACTACAGGAAAATCCTGAATCTTTGACTTAAGAAATATTTTAGTCCCTTAAATTCTTGACTCTGCCATGACTTGCACTGTTCAGAATCCTTTGTCAAAACGATCTGTAGCCAGCATGTATAAATCAGTGCTATGACAGATTGGGTGAGAATATCTGTTCAGTGTGACAAGTCTACAGCTCCTACCCATATGCCTTTTGATACCCATCCTATTACAGACATTGTGGATTTGGCATAGCAATAAAGGAATCACAAGAAGTCAAGGAAAAGAGACAATGTGCTACCCACAAATTCATGGCCTTTTTTATGATTGACTTGCTTCCTTCACTCTCTACATGTCAGAAATCAAGTATGAAATTGAGGCAAAACAGAATAAATAAGGTATAGCATGTCTGGGACACAGAGATGTAATTAACAGAATACTGTAAGTGCTGGCATTATGGTTAGTTTTCTCGTCTTCTTTTAATTCTTAGGAATTACAAAGCAGAAAAGAAGGCCCAGGTTCTTTTAGTTTCATGAGTGGAAGATACCATCCACATATCATCCACATAAGTATATATTTTTTAAAATATATCACAAGGATTTTGGTTCCTTCACAGGGAAATATTTATTAAAGAATAGTTTTCTGAAAACCAGTCTTGATTTAGAAATAGGTTCGACATCCATAGTACTTCTAAACAGTAGTTTAATAGGTAGAAGATTGTTCAGGGAGAGGTAACTTTCCCAAATAATGCAGAGTAGACCTGCTCTAACCCTTTCGGCAACGGATACCTAACATGTATCTATTATGTGATATAAATAACTCTTAAGATTCTTGAACTGAAGATCAGTTGCAAAAGCTGTATGTAAAAGATCAGTTGTCTAAATGTTTAAAATGTGCTTCTTTAAGGTTAACTACCCTTTATCTAGATAAGATCATTATTCTTGCAGGATAAATGCTCAGGAACACAATCTATGGATGGAAAATAATCTCATGTGATAGCCTCTGTAACCACAAATACTTTAAATCAGGGCTTAAAAGTCTAAAGTAAAACAAAGTAAAAATGTGTTGCAGACAGAAAAATAATGAATAACAGAAAAGAACATGTTGGAGGTCTGATACCAGTGTAAAAAAGTACATTTTTATTCCTACTTGTTACATGTTATCCTCAAGTGGGAGAGCTGTACAACCAATTTAGATGCCTCCAGAGAAAAAGGGATGCTGTTTTACTCAAAGAGCCCTCCTATGATGACATTTTAAGCTGTGATCAGCATTTTCTAGCCAGAAGAACAAACTTCAAAATGTGAATAAATTCTAAATATGCACACAGCACTGCAAGAATAAAAGGAGAAAAACAGAGTTCTGACTTTCTAATAATAAAAGAGAAAGATTTTATCATCACTGTTCAAATAAGGGTTCACTTTTGTTTTTAATGGAAATGTTTGAGACCCAGAAGGGGAAAATATATCTTACTACATTTACATGACTGCTATTAGGTTATCTATAGAAATGTTACTCCACTACTACATTACCCTCCTTTCTGGTTAATGTATTAAAAAAAAAAAAAAAGAATTAAAGATACCACTACAACATCCCTATTCCAATGTTAATTGTAAGGATGTTTTTGTTTTAGATCAGATTAATTTTGAATCATGTGATGAAAACTGTGCAAATATACTCAGTAAGTAATCCAAACACTACCCAAGCAGGCAGTAAAATTCAAATATCAGGCTAATACCATTTCTATTCAAGGCTGACTTTACAAATGAACTCATGTCTTTAGGTTTTTAATTCTGTTGTCAGACACACTGTTGAAATATTTTTTAGCTTATTTGGAGCTTTGCTGTATGCCAAGAACAGCTTTACACTTGTCAGTTATTTCTGGCATATTTAAAGATTTCGCAGTAGTACGGGATTTCCTGCCTTGTGTTGCTATCCTAAGAAAGATCAGGTAAGCAGTCTTCAATGTTTCCTGGCATAGTAAATGCTTTTTTTTTGTTTCCATAAATGATATATGCTTATTTTATTCTTACACTTTCCTTCAAAAAAAGAAAAACAAAAAAAAAACCTATAGTTTATCTTTAAACTCCTCCTCATTTGTGGGTAAGTGTCTGAGAATTTTTGATGGCTTTACTGACTCATTTTGAAGCACAACTTTCAGAAAAAATGTTGCCATATTTTTCAACAGATTCTGCACAGTAAAAAAATAACAAATAACACCTTATCATATTTCCTGGCAAAAAAATTTTTAAATCTTTTCTTAAGCCAGCAAAGGTTATGAATAGCTATGGCTTGTGTGCTCCACCATACTGTTTTCTTTCCCCACACGTTTATCCTTTCCCTTTGAATTTTAGCAATATTGTCATATTTTGGCTGACTTTACAAGGACAGATTAACTGGCTCTTTACCCAGCTCTCTCTGTATCTATGGCGACTGTTTCTACCTTCATAACAGAAACATTGCAGTTTCTTACCACCCACACAAGTAGTCACTTGTTTTAATTTCTTATCCCTCAGTATTTTCCCCTTTGCCACTTAAATGTGTTAATAATTAAACCTGACTCACAGTTCACTCATTTCAAGGGCAAAAAATTAGCGACCAAGAGCTCCAATTTAGCATGACTTCTCTGCAAAGTTCTCATTTTTTAATGACCTGTACTGGAGTTGCTGTGGAACCTGTTTACTAATGTTTACACTCCCTCTGTGTGTTTGCCATACGTTACTCCTGCATGTCCATTTGTGTTTCCCTTTAGCAATCTCCACACTGCAAAATGTGATAGTACATTTGCTATGTGATAAAGTGGAAAAATATGAAGCGGGTGCTGAAAACATTTACCCAGAACGCTCAGGAATTTCACACTGGATTCTAAATCCAGGTCCAAAGCTATGAAGATTCTAGGAGAAAAAATCAAAGATTTATTAACTATTTCTCTTCTGTGATTGGTTCAATCAATTTAACTTTAGTTGACAGAAATTTATGAAGGATAACTGGGGTCATTGTCCAGTAATATAGAATCACAGAATAGAATGGAAGAGACCTTAAAGATCATCTAGTTCCAACCTACCTGACATAGGCAGGCGCACCCCCAGCTAGACCAAGCTGCTCAAGGACCCATTCAACCTGGCCTTGGATGCTTCTAGAGAGGAGGCATCCACAACTGCCCCTGGGAAACCTGTTCTAGTTCCTCACTGCCTTCATCATAAAGAATTTCTTCCTAATGTCTAGTCTAAATCTTTCCCCCTCTAAATTATAGCCATTCTCCCTTGTCCTGTCACTACATGTCCTTGTAAAAAGTCCCTCCCCAGCTTTCTTGTAAGCCCCTTTCAGGTACGGGAAGGCTGCTATACAGTTTTCCTAGAGCCTTTTTTTCTCCAAGGTGAACAACCCCAGCTTTCTCAGCCTGTCCTCATAGAAATGCTCCAGCCCTCTGATCATCTTTGTGGCCCTCTTCTGGACCCATTCCAATGGTTCCATATCCTTCTTATTTTGGGGATTCCAGAACTGGACCCATTACTCCAGGTGGGGTCTCATGAAAGCAGAGTAAAGTGGGAGAACTTCCTCTTTCAATCTGCTGGCTGCACTTCTTTTAATTCAGTCCAGGATACAGTTGGCCTTCTACTGTGAGTGCACATTGTCACCTCATGTTGAGTTTCTAATCAACCAGCAACCCCAAGTCCTTTTCCACAGGGCTGGTCTCAATCATGTTGTTCCCCAGACTATATTGAAATCACAGATTGTCACAGAATCACAGATTAAAGGTTGGAAGAGACCCACTGGATTGTCGAGTCCAACCATTTCCACCAATCCTTAAATCATGCCCCTAAGTACCTCATCCACCCTCAGCTTAAACACCTCCAGGGATAGTGACTCAAGCACCTCCCTGGGCAGACTGTTCCAATGCCTAACCACCCTCTCCGTGAAGAATTTTTTCCTAATCTCAAGCCTAAATCTCCCCTGGCGGAGCCTGAGGCCATTCCCTCTTGTCCTGTCCCCTGCACTTGGGAGAAGAGGCCAGCACCCTCCTCTCCACAACCTTCCTTCAGGTAGTTGTAGAGAGTAATAAGGTCTCCCCTCAGCCTCCTCTTCTCCAGGCTAAACAACCCCAGCTCTCCCAGTCGCTCCTCATAAGATTTGTTCTCCAGCCCTTTCACCAGCTTTGTTGCTCTTCTCTGGACTCGCTCCAGAGCCACAACATCCTTCTTCAGTCGGCTGTCAACCAACACCCCTAGTTCCTTCTACTCCTGGCAGCTTTCCAGCCAGGTTTCTCCTAGTCTGTACCTCTGCTTAGGGTTGTTGTGCCCCAAGTGCAGGACCCAGCATTTGGCCTTGTTAAATCTCAGGACTGGACCCAGGACTGAGCCCTGGGGAACCCCACTTGTCACTGGCCTCCAGCTGGATTTAACTCCATTTCCCACCACCCTCTGGGCCCGGTCATTCAACCAGTTTTTCACCCAGGAGAGTGTGCGCCTGTCCAGGCCAGAGGCCGACAGTTTCCGAAGCAGAATGCTGTGAGAAACTGTATCAAAGGCTTTACTGAAGTCCAGGAAGATACATCCACAGCCTTTCCCTCATCCAAGAGTTTAGTCACTCGGTCATAGAAGGTGATCAGATTAGTCTGGCAAGACCTGCCTTTCATGAACCCGTGTTGACTGGGCCTGATCACCCGGTTCTCTTGCAAGTGCTTCTTGATCGCACTCAAGATCACCCGCTCCATGACTTTCCCTGGTACCGAGGTCAGACTGACAGGCCTGTAGTTCCCCAGATCCTCCCTGCGCCCCTTCTCATAGATGGGCACGACATCAGCCAGCCTCCAGTCCAGCGGAACCTCCCCAGTCATCCAGGACTGCTGGAAGATGAGATGTCCCAACCCAGGTGTGGCACTTTGCACTGGGCCTTGTTGAACCTCATGAGATTCTCACAGGCCCACTTCTCCAGCTTGTCCAGGCCCCTCTGGATGACATGCTGTCCTTCTGGTGTGACAATTGCACCACTCAGCTTGATGTCATCTGCAAACTTGCTGAGTATGCACTCGATCTCACAGCCAATATCTATTGCATGGGCAGAAATCTTCTGCAGTTCTAATCTAGTACAATTAATTAGATCATCATTCAAAAACACATGTAAACATATATGATTAATTTCAAGAAAAACTCATCAGAGACAATGGGATTTAAGTACTCTCTAACCATGAGATATCTTTATTAAAGACTAAAGCTTGAGGTTTAGTTTCATTAAATGTAGTTAGTACTTAACAAGCAGTACCCATCAAAACTGAATTCCCTTACCAATGCATGCAATGATATTATGAAATCTCTATAAAAAGAATAGACAAAGAAGAAAAAAAAATTTAAAAAAGAGATTAAAAAATCTTCCTTAAGCAGAAGATTATGCTGGAATGAAGTTGTTATCTTTATACCTATGTACTTCTTTATAGAAATATAATTTAATTTTCTCAGCTTTAAAGTGCTAATAGTGTAAAATATTTGTAAGACACACTGAAACTATGGTAGTATGCTATACAAATACTTATTTTGATTAGATTATGTGTGGCAGATACATCAAAGATAAAAATACTTCATCATAGAAAAATTATGTACATCAATATCTGTTCTTTCACCTGTTGGCCTAGGAGGAAGTACACAGCACATTGTATGCAGATGTTAACACAGATGTTGACTATAGTATGCCTGTTTCTGTTCATTTAATAGAAAACATGACTTAATTTCCAATGCCATCAAGTTGCTTCTTTTAATGAGAATTAAATCCATGTAATAAAACAAAAAACAAGACCTCAGCTATGTTCTGCATCTGCAATATCAGATTTTTGAAATGGAGAAAGATGTTATCAAAATAGATACTGATTATTTTCAGGCTGTCACACAATTACTCTTATAATTATGCTGTTGATTTGTTCTTGATGCTATTATTTCTTTTCATTTACTATGGGGGGAAAAAATCCTATCAGTGCTACTTTCAGCCCTTATCATCAAATACTTAGCTGGGACTTTCAGTGAAGTTTCACTGAAAGCAATAGCTTCCCACATATTAACACCAAGGCTATAATCCAGACTAGGATTTTAAATCCTTATGTCTGCTGGCTGCGATAACTGTGTGATCTTTTTGTGACATTCTCTTTCTGATACAAGCTAGACATTTAATAAACTCTATGGCACCTCATATGTCATCTTGTTAGAAAAGAAGACAATGATGAAAAGACAGTTATCTGCAAACTCTTATTTTAAGATAATCAATAAAGTCTTCTATAATATTTGTATCCTGGCAGCATTCAAACAGCAGACACAAGAAAAGCAGATCTGCAGTGATCCTTGTCTTTCCCCAGGCACATGAAGTAAACCTTGACATGGATTATTTTGCCTTAACAATCACAAAAATAAACCAGGGAGGGAGCATCAGCCTCTGAGACCTGTCTGCAGTTATGATTGGACTTTCCTTTTGCCGAGCCTCTGCACAGCCTTGCTTTCCTCTTCTATTACAGCAGTGTCTTTCAGGATGCTGAGGATGCACATGGGGTGATGACCCCACTTCAAACCCCTCCAAGGAGTTTGACAGCCCTAGGAAGACGGAACAGAAGTCCAGCCTGACTCAGTGCATGGTCATTGGGTGCTAGAATTTAAACGGAGGATCCCTTTCAAAATGGGAGCCTGGGGTGCAGCCAATGCATGTCCTTGCCATCAAACACAATAAATGTCTCCTCAGTTCAACTTTACTCTTGCCTTTGCCACCTAATTGCTATGTTCCTCTTTCCTTGCTTTTTAACCTTTCTCTCCAATTTACTATCTTATCCTACCATTGCTGTATTTGTATACTGTTTAGCACAACAGAGCACCTTCTTGGTTGGCTCTTAAAATTACTGTAACAAAAGTGATTAATAATGATATTAACAGCAGTAACCTTTCAGATCATGCATTTTACTGGGTGATAATTCAAATCCAAGCATTCTGCCAAGAAAGCTTAGTTAAACTAAAAGCTGTGAAATTAGTCTGCAATTTTCCAGAGAATATATAATTTATTACTTGCATAAGCAGGTGATAATGCTCACAAACGAATTTTCAAAATTACAAACACACAGAAATAAAATTTTGTTTACTAGACCATTTTACTTCACAATTAATCAAAAGATACTTATGTAAATACATCTTTTCTCTAAAGTTTGACTCCAACATTATACAAGACAACTTCTCTAAACATTGATTACTAAATACCAAGTTTTGTGGTAATACATTGATATTCTGTTTAGCTTTGGTGAAGATAGTATATATTTTTGTCAATCAGACCGTTTCATAAATTGTATGAAATTATATATATATGTATGGCTGCTTTTTTTCCTGAAAAATTAATACAGTGAACTAAGAATATTACACATTAATGTAGGATTTGTATTGAACTTCAAGAAATATTCAAACAGATATGATTATAATCATGGATTTTTTTGTTTCTCAGTCTTCAAGTTTTAGGTCATTTATAAGAATACTGCCAGGAGAAGAAGACATTGGTAGTAATGTAAGTTAATTTGATATATTGTATAAATATTTTCAGAAGTGTTTCTGCAAGGTTTACCAGAGTTATTTGGTAAGATATATTCAAAATTACTATGGCAAGTGCATGTCCTCCATAGATCTGAAATGCACTCATCATTCTTTTTATGAGAGTTAGAAAGCTCACTAGGCAAAAATCCTTTCATGTTGTAGATTTGCATTTAAATTTTATTTAGTTTAAAAAGCAAATTTGTTTTTGCATTTAAATTTTATTTAGTTTAAAAAACAAATTTGTTTTTGCTGTCCTTTTTCAGATCTACAAAAATTCCAGTGGCAATCTTTGCAAATCAGAATTTTTAGCGACAAATTCCCCAAACTTCTTCATCCTTATCTTTACATCGAAGTAGCCCTGCTGAGTTCAGCATTTTACTGATATCTAAAAAGTTGAAAAATTATTGTAAGTGTATGTAGGATTGGTTCCTTATTGTCTCCATACCTTGTTCACATCTCATGACTCCACACAGCTGTCTATTCAAAGGCAATCAAGGAACAGGTAGTTCAACTACTTTAATGAATGAGTGAAATGAAAACTTAATTAGATTTTGTATTAGCATCCACATTAATCTTTTCTTACCCTACATTTTTAGTACCTTTTCACAAGATTTGCAATACTTGCTAAAGACTGTACAAAGTAATATGATAGTGATATTGTGCCTGTTTTTGCATTAAACTTCTAAAGAAAAAAGTTAGTAATGACTATCCAGTTATGTTTTGCATTTTGTGGGTTATATTTTTTATTAAAATCAAATAGAGGTTATATATCAATTAATTACAGCAAAAATCTCCTCATGTGGTAAAATCTGAGGTAAATTTTCGGACAAGTGTTTGTTCTGGAAAGACATATAGTATTAAACAAATAGTGAGAGAAAATGTACAGCTGGAGAAGCTTTTAAAATATGTAGCTATCCAAATTACAGCTATTTATTGTTTAATATTCAGTTTATTCCTAGGACTAATGAAAAGAAAGAAATAGAATTTCAAATATAACTGTTATCCATTACGTATTTTAAAATCTTTCCATTTCTACTGGTGACAACCACAGCATGCACAAAACAATTGACTAGAAGCCTTTAATGAAGAATAGGCTAATAGCATTTCTCCCTCTGGTAGATATAAATATTTTATCTATAGCTCAGGAAAACTCCAAATAGTTAAACTGTTAACAATATTATTCTTTATTCTCCTACCACGCTACTCCTAGAAATTTTACAGCAGGAAAATCTTAACATGATGGAAACCAGTTTTCACTGCAATATAGTACATTCATTATATGCCTTGACTTTGTAAACACCCCCTTTTCATATGGTCTTCTTGTTCTTGGTGCATGTATAATTAGAAGTATAACTGAAAGCAGTGCAGTCTGGCTTCACAGGGAAGCATATTAGGATGGATTCAGCATGGCTGTTATGCAGATCTTTACCCATCCTGCCACAATCCTGTTCTTAAAGCTATGGGAGTAATCTTCTTTTCACAAGAGTTGATGCAAATCTCAACTATCTAGAATAGTTTGGAAAAGGTTTTTACTTTTCGTATAAAAGGTCAAAATGAAGTAATGGGAATCCATGGAGATTTTTGAGACCCAACAGGAGCAACTTGATATAAATTCAGCTCTGACCATACTTTGAGCAGGAGGTTGGACTAGAGACCTCTTGAGGTCCCTTCCACCCATAACGTCTGTATATATCTGCATTATATTGGCCTTATCATGATGCTGTCTGTATGTTGCAGCTGAAATGCCCTTGTTCCTGTTTCCTTCTACAGGCTGCTTTCTGTTGTAGTTGTTTTCTACAGTGGTTACAGTCTTCTCTCACCTCTTTCTCCCCAGTAAAATAAAAGCCTTTAACACACATCTGTTGAGCTGTAGAAAACTTCAAAACATTTGTTCTAGAAGAATTTGGAAGTTCAAACTAAGTGTTGACTGTGAACTAATTCTATAGCTCTGTTCAAAGGCACCCATCTGTTAAACTCGTATGAAGCATGACAGACTATGAGGTCTGACACAATATAAATGAGACTAACCCTACAGCCTGAGAACCAAGCATGAGAACCGAGACAACGACATGGTTGTAGAACATGTTAAACCCTGTCATAATGAGACAAGGTTCAACTCAATCACTTCACTCAGTACGAGTAGATGGGTGCTCAAATACAGACATTTTCTTACCCTCAGTTGGAAAATGTTGGTGTGCAAGACTGATCAGTGAGTTAACATCAAGACTACATGCCGGCCCACAGTGCATTGTCTGTGAAGAAGTTTTAAGTAGTAACAACATCACTGTGCATTAGCACCCACTCTGTTTGCCAGACTTGTCTCCCTGAGACTTCTACCTGTTCCCAGATATTGAGTTGGTGCTAAAAGGAACCCTTTTTTTGTTGGTACAAAATGTGAAAGCAGAAACAAAGGAGATCATCAAGAGTCTTTCAGAAAATGACCTGCAGAATAGCTTTGAATGTTGGCAGCATTTTATGTAACTGTGTGTTAACTCAGAAGGGAACTATTTTGAAGGTGATTGTAGTTGATTTTCTTAAATTGTTAAATATAATGAGTTACAAGCACAGTCTTATTTTTCTTGTGTGTTGGACATCATATGCCAAATGATAGCCAAGTCAAAACAAAAAACAATGAACTGGCTATCCCATTTTGCTTGTAGGGAGGAATGAAAACTTGAATTTCCAGAATACAACAAGGGAAGATGCAGGAAGATGTTGAAAAATTGCTGTCATTTTCCTAGGGAGTTGTTTTGCCAGGTAGAGTTAGTAAGGAATTCAGACAGAGATATGAAAGCTCATACAAGGATTAAAGGGAACTTGAAAAGAAACAAAAAGCTTTCTGAGAGTGTAGCCTCAGAGGGATAATTTTTACAGATAGGTTAACTGGAGTATCAGTCCATAAGCAGCAGAACTGTGCAGACTTCTTTGAGAAAGGGAAACCGAGTAGAAAATTTCAACACTGCTAATCCCAGAAGCCCAGAGACGGTGGAGTATTTAATTATTGGCCAGATATTGCATACATTGAGGAACTCAAGATCTACTGTGGGTACCGAATTAATGTGAATGGCATTCACCAAAATTTGTAACCACTATAAAAAGTTTATTTATAGAGAGACAAGACCAAAAATAACACAGTATGATTAAGTCCATATTCTGTTTTGTTTCCTTTGAAGATCAGAAAATTTAACACTAATATTTCTGTAAGTATCTTTTTCTTTCAACAATAGTTCCTATTTTGAAATCATGAGGCATAAGTATGGATAGACTTCCTACAAAGAAAGAAATAATTACTAATGACATTAAATAATTTAGGACAATATTCATATACTATACAGTAAATATCCATATAAGTTGCTAAGCTTGCACTTCTACATATCTACAAAGATATTTTTAATTTGTTTTTTATAAGTTTACTCTTTTCTCTCCTATTTGATCAAGTACTTCTTAAATAATAATAATAAAAAACTTGTAAAATCTGTGTTAGGACTACTAATATTTTAGCATTTTAATTTGCCTATAATGTAGCTTTTTTTTCTGAAAGATTGTTTGAGCACTTCTTAAGAACTTATGAACTGTGCGTTGGTCACAAAACTATCATCTTCATGACCATTTTTCAGATGGTTGGCTTGTGCTTTACATTACTGCACTGTTTTGCTATCCCTATTTATGAATGATAAAATCAGGTATGGAATAGCCATCCCTTCATATCCCGATGAAGCAGAAATAGTAGAAAAAAACATGAGATTGAGTATTTTAATCCACTAATCTTTTTGAAGAGAGACACAACCACTCATTATAAACAAATTAAGCGTGATGAGAAAGAATTTTTAAAATACTTAGATAAATATCTTTCCAATGAGTAATTTTTTCAAACAATAATTTTGAAGACAGGTAGTTTCTAGTTTTTCAAACTACCATTATCGAGTTGGTTGAATTACCAATAGAAGTTCATTCAGGATTTCAGAGTTGATGTCCATGTAATGTATTCAGAAGGCATGTTAGTGCAACTGCAAATTTTGAGAAAAGCCTGGGTTCTCCGTAAGTAAACCCATAGCAAGTAAACCCATAGCAAGTTTGCATTATTTATTGGCGTGATTCTTGCCTGAAAGCCAGTGTGCTTTACAAAAGTATTTTTCTTTTTTTTTGAAAGGTGGGATTCTGTGTACCCTTGTCTGAGCGTGCTGAACAGCAAGTGGATTGCCAAGAGGCCTACACAGTCCCTGAGTGATGGCCAAGACAATGAGAATACCTGGCACCAGCAGAGTATGGGTGTTGGTGCCAGCTGGAGCTCAGGATCACTCTGGTGACAGAGAGAGAAAAATCCAACTCCTCTGAAGACAATTAAAAAATCATCATTGATTACAATGTTGCCAGCAGTTACTTGGCAACTCGGCTTCCCAGATGGCAGAAAGGAATAAATCTGAGCATCCAGTCCTCTTTCCCACTAGGGAAATGAAGACTAGTCTTATGGGGAAGGCAACATTGTATTTAATATCTCCAGTCATTGTCACACATGAACGTAGCAACACTACCCTGACTTAATTAAAACTCTGTAGTTCCTATAGACTCTCAGTGATATGGTTTGTACAAGAATCCTCCTTCTATACAGTCACTTTTTAAAGTGTAATGGAGTCCAAATAACAGCATACAAGGATTAAGAATTCTTTTCATAACCATTTTGCTAAGTATTATGTCATCTAACACAGACTTTATCTTCAAGTCCAAAAAGGATGTCAGTGGCTGTGCTTCAGACATTGCAGTCATACTATTTAACTTTCTTATAACTTCCAGCCTATATTAATTATTTTTTTTACAACAAGCTTAAGAAACAAAAATTAATTACGTATATTTAAAGTTCATATATCAACATTTTTTTTTAACCAATACTGTGGTTACTGTATTTTTAGGTGCAAATTCTCCAGAGTGGAATTGTTCATCTACAATTGTGTACAGTGTATGCCTTTTCTTCGATAAGCCCTTTTAAGGCCCTTTAGGCAACAACTTGTGGAAGGTTTTTTTTGCCCTCTGACCTTCTGTGAGTTCAGAGTGGACAGGATTTCCTTTGCATTTTGTTTGACTTTGTATATTTTTGCACTTTGATTAGACACTGCGTTTATTAAACTAAAATGCTGATTCCAGAATTTCTGTGGTAAATCTAACTCTTATGCAGTACCTTAAATAAACCTAAATAGCAGGTTTAGATCTCTGGAAAATATATGCAGTTTTGTTTATTTGTGGTCTTATATGAGCTTAAATGTAGACTGTTGACTAGTGCCCATTTTCAGAATTTTCATGGCCATAAATAAAACTGTATATTTTTAGAACCAGTTATGCTAGAATTCAGTTATCCAGCAGTAAAAAGTAAGTGTCAATAAAGTAATCTCAAAAGAGATTTCTGACACAGAAATAGTGATATATCTTAGAAACAGACACATATCACAAAAGACTGCTTATTCACACCGTGTCAACACTTACGTTAATTTAACTATGACATCTTTATGAGGGCAAAGCACTGTCAATCAACCTAAGACATGCAGGCAAAACCACTAATATTGCTAGTAATTAAATTTATTAAAAGTCTAAGTCTCTCAAGACAGAAATTGGTTCTAAATTTTCTGCAGAACAGAGCATAGGAAGAAATCTAAAAGTGGCTTAACTAGCACAGTAAGCTAGGTACAACCGAGAATCATTATACTTTCTATACTACCAAAAACTTTTCAAATCTATGAACTGGTATCTCAACAAGACTAAGGACAGAAGACTGCTGCTTTTTTTTTCACAGCAAGCAGAAGTAGTGAGTAGGTAAAGCCAACCTCATAAGAAAAACTAGTGACACAGTTGTTTCAACACTAAATTTCAAACAGGAAGATGTTCTTCAGGCATGAAGGTGAAATATGCAGAGTGTCCAGTGGCACAGGCTATGAGTAACTTCCTGGCTTGTATACATGATAGAAAAGTTCTGAAGATTGCTTTAGATCTAGACTAGAAATGCCAAACTGCTTAACAGCAAACAATTAAAATAAATTATGCAATCTTAAAATTTTCAGACTTATTACTGTTCTGAAACATTTAAGGAAAAAAACATGGCTCGAAATAATTGTGCTAATTTAAGCATTAGTTACAAAATGCTGTCATAGAATCACAGAATGGTTTGAGTTGGAAGTGACTTTAAAGATCATCTAGTTCCAACCCCCCTGCTATGGGAAGGGACACTTTTCTCTAAATCGTTTTTCTTTAAGTAGCTTACTGGCTAAATAAAGCAGCATGCTTAAAAGTAAAATTGTATTGATATGCAAAAATCTGTTTAGAGGAATTTATAATTCTAATCATACCTGCTGACTTCACAGCACATGAAACGCTGATTCACTCTGATCTTTATTATTTTTAATTTATTTATTTATCCATAAGTTTATCGAACATGAATGTATGTGGCATCAACCTCTATGCCCAAATACACATAAAGACCCACAAAACCGAACTGTAAATAAATAATGCACTTGACAGCTAAATTATAGAAACATAGAGGAACAGAAAGTTTGGAAGGGTAAAATAATGCATTTTAGAGCTCTGTTCATTGTTTATCTTGCTTTTCAGTGTCATGCAGAAAATTTATCTTCACTAGTAATGCTACTCATATTGACATACAAAGCTTGAAAAAAAGTATTGTCCCCTTCTCTTGCAGAGCTTCAAGAGTTGAAAATCATAATTAAAACATTAAAAAAGCCACTTTTGGAATCTGACAAAAGAAAAGCATCTCCATCTTCTATCAAAATCAGAAATTGTGACTTGTGAATGAATAAGATAGTGTATCTCTGTGTGATTCTAAATATATCTCTCCTGAAGCATAACCTCAGGGTGATACAAAACTCACAAAAGAAGAGAATCAGTCACATTGCCTTGGAAAGAAAAAAGATAAAGAAAGACTGCAAGTACTGGCAGGTAATCCTGTGCAGAGATATAAATCAACTATGACTATAGGTGGCTTCAGTTGGACGACTGAGATTGCCTAAGTCTTAATCAGTTGGTTGAATGAAAACAGAGTTTCAGTGCAATGTACTGGTATGCACTGCAATTCAGACTTTATTTACTTTAAAACAAACACCTTCATTTTAGCTACACTCAGTACAATGCCATTTTAAATAGACACATAGAGACTGGTGGCTGAATCAAGGTGAAGAGAGTAGAGAAACTCATAAACAACAGGACAGAATGAGCCAGAAGTGCCGTACAGAGCTGTCGTGTGTGACTGTACTCCCTTACAAGCTCTGAACCTGAAGCCTGTTGCAAGAAGAAGCAGGAGAACAGAGGAATGTGAGATTCAGATAGGTAGTTTAGATTAGAGGCAATATTTTCTGATCTTTTCTAATGCTTATCTCACTGTGGTATAAACTGTTAATTAAAATATATTAATGCTTTCCTAGAAGGAGTGCAACTATGGTTTTCAGCAACCATCATAACAGCCTCTGAGTTTGACAAAAGAGTTATCACAAAGAGAAATTGGGACATCATCAGAAGTCTTCCTTGACGAGAGAGATACTGTCCAAAGACTGATTTACTATTGGGTTTTTTTCTAACAGAAGTATTCCACACTGTTAAACAGCTGTAGTCCCAATCTTTATTGCTAGAATTTATGGAGAGCTGGGGGCATCTCTAAGTTGGCAGAATGCAGTGGATAAAGCACTGGCTTGTAACTTGAGAGAAATGGTTTTACATGTTGATCTGTGACAGCATTTCCTCTGGTACTAATAAAATGTTTCAGTCTTGTAGAGTTTCCATTCTCACTTTCAGTGAAGTAACACTTCAGTTGTATGACACAAGGACAGACATTAAATGCTTTGAGGTCGACAGATGCTCCATGAATACATGCTATAAGCATGTACAAGATTAAAAGATTGAACTATAACTTCTTATACAAGCAAATGCCAGTAACTGATATATGCCAGCTAGAAAAAAATACTAATTAAACAAGTGTGTTTGAGAGAATTTTGATACTTTCAGCTGCAGTTTAGGTAGTGGTAGCAAAACCCATGGATGTGTCTCTAATGTCTTCTTTTGAGTGTTTATTGAAATCATTATCAGACAAGTAGTTCATTCTCCATACTTTTCATAGTATTTAAACTACAAAGTGCTAATTACGCATTATTTTAACAGAAAGGTTCTTAAAAAAAACTCAAACAAACCACAAAATCAACAGCCCCCCCCCAGCTATCACCACCAAAACTTGTAGAATAAAACTCACTTGTCATTATAGTGACAAACTGGAGGATTTATTCTACAGAAATACAAAATGAAACTTAGAACTACATGTTTTGGCATGTTAGTTATTTTTGACATTCTGTTGGTAAGCTCTCTGGTTTGAATGAAAAGGAAATATCATATATGTTATTTGTTGCTAGCAGTTCTGCACAGGTCTATAGGCTTCAGTGGAGACTCCCTGGAAAACCATCTTCCTTTTCTGTGGAATGGATTAGGATCAGACATTTTGAATAAATACTTCTTAAATGTAAATAGAATTCATTGAAAGGGGATAAAAGCATTAGGGAAGGATGAGTGTAGCTGAATTCTACATCAATTTAATCTGCTATGAAACAAGTAACTAAGGTATTAAATTAAAGTATCAGACAGCTTCATGCACAGAACAGGTTCTGCATAAAATTTCCTGGAAATACATGTTGCATTTCATTCCATGATGCAAATTATAATCTTTCATCTTCTAATACTGTATCTATCACTTTTAAAAACATTATTAGCTAAGCATTTTAAAAATATTCATTAGAGTGGAAAACTTAAAAATCACTCTGGTAATTAATGAAAATCCATCTCAATGTAAGCAAAACTCCAAGCAGAACTGTTGTTAAAGTGAACTGTGTCCTGGAGTCCTGTCCAGTGTGTTTTTCATTATGTTTTCTGAAAACATCCTAAATTAATTCTCAAGATTCAGTGGCTCTAAGAATCAAATAAATTTCTTGCTTAAAGAAATGAGAGGAGTTTCTTGTACTTTCAAAATGTTTACCACTTTAAAAAAGCCTGTTGGAGTCTCACAGCTCCACACTCAATTATCTACAATGAAATCCAGAGGGCTGGTATATTTTTCTTTTTACAACTCTATATTCTGACAGTAGGGCACTTCTGAAAAAAGAAATGTCCTATACAAAACTTAAAGGAATCAGAGACTTAGGATCTCTTAGCTGGGATAATTTCCTTTTTATGTCTTGACTAGTTCTCTGATCAACAGAGGGTTTTTTTTTCCATTGTGCATACATAGAACTGGCAGACTAACTGCTGGGGTACTCTTTAATCTTGAAAGAATATTTTATGCTTTCTTAAGAAGAAATTGGGTCAGGTTTTCTGAACACAGAAGAAATTTCCTTTACATAATTTCCTTTACATTAATCCTTCTGTACCTCAATGCCTCACACCTAAATATCTTCCAGTGAAGAAAACAGATGAAAGTAGTCAAACTTAGACATTTTCTATGAAAAAAAATTACTTTGTGTGATCTTCATTTTTAATTGGATAAAATTTTTAAAGTCAAGAGCCAAAAAAGGCAGAAAATGCTGGTGAAATTTACTAGAGGTTACCTTCTTTCATCTACTTCCATACATTCAAGACAGATGCACTCTGTATATATACTGGAAGTAAGTCTCCAATGTATTTGCCCAAGACTCAGCTGAACCTCAAGGGCTGGATAATTGGAGATCTGTTGAGATCTCTTGCAAGCTAACGAAGTATTTCTAAAAAAAGTAAAAATCAAAAGCCCAGTGTAATTGAAGCCTAGCTTTCTGGGTTGATTATCAGGTGAAAAAAGCAGACCATCTCTTTTAAACTCGTATTTAACAGTCTATCAATAAGCTAACCAATGAGCACAAATTACTTTTGGACCACTGAAATACTTAAAGCTTTTCTTTGTTCAAATTCCATGAGTGTGCAAGATGTCAGACTCAAAAGTTGGATTAGTCAGTCCCCTACAACTATGACACTGGGCAGCTAGCAATTCACTAACTTCTACTCCAATAATATTCCAATCCCTAACATAAGGGAGGAAAGATTCAGTTTCAAAAGTAAACTGCTGAGCCTGTCCCTTTAAATATAAATTAAAGCACATTTCAATCTGCAACATACTAAAATCTAATCTTTTAACACAACAGCAGCAAAAGCACTTTATAGAACAGCATATTTCCCTATGAATTGAAATCCCTTTCAGCAAATGTGGTTTGAAGTCCAAAGGGCAGTCTTCTACTTAGCTCCCTAATGATTTTTCACAGCATCTGCCAGAAGTGAGTAAAACTCTCCAATAAAACAGTGGTCAGCAAAGTTTACAAAGGTCATGCTGATGGATGTAGCATCCAGTAGTGAAAGGACAGATTATAAAAAGAATTTCAGACTCTTCTATAACATCCAAATTGTTTAAAGTAATTTGTTATGCGAAAGTTTAAGAGAAAAATTTATAATAATATGCTCTTGTTCCAGGTATTTCTGAACATGGAGATATTTCATAAAACACTGGCAAGATCTGAAAGAGGATGACTTAGAAGGTGACCAGAACACAGGATCGTTTTTAGGAATGTGAGCTTTGAAAAACAGCAAGCATCCCTCAACCAAAATATTTCATACAAATTCTATAATGAAAAGAATGTTAATAATATTGAATTCTCATTATGGAAAGTGCTAAGGAGAATTCATGTTGCTATTCATGGCATGGAAAGCATTTCATGAAAGTGCCCCCTATGCAGTAATTACTGTACCATAATATACCAGTGCTTCATTTAGCATCGATTCATCTGGCATAATGAAAATTAAAGTATGAATGAAACTTGGGGTTAATTCAGGGTCGAGGTGGATTCTCCAGCACTGTAATAGTTTTAATTCATATTGTGATTTTGAGCTTTACTGGAATGTCACCAAAATGATTCTGCAATACTCATTTTGAAGGTTTATTAGCGCTTTTTTAAGTTTTCAGTTTCTATTCTTTGTAGACAAGGTGCTCAGGGACATGATTAAGGGGCAGGTAGGAATGGCTGAACTTGATGATCCAAGAGGTCTTTTCCAACCTGGTGATTCTATGATTCTATTCTGTACTTTTTTGTTTGTCCTCATACTCTTGGTCATGCACTTTGTTCTTCAAAGGTTTTTCTTACTTCTATACAATTTTATGCTGTATTCTAATTTTTGTAATTCATTTTTTTATTTACTTATAATCATAGAATCATTAGGTTGCAAAAGACCTCAGAGATCATCAGCTCCAACTGTACCTGTCTACTACTAAATTATGTCCCCAAGCACCTCATCTACCCGCCTTTTAAACAACTCCAGGTATGATGACTAAACTCTGGGCAGCCTGTTCCAGTGTTCGATAACCATTTCTGTGAAGAATTTTTTCCTAATGTCCAATCTAAACTTCCCCTGACACTGCCTGAGGCCATTCCTTCTTGTCCGATCACCTATCACTTGGGAGAAGAGATGAACACCCACCTCCCTGCAATCTCCTTTTAGGTAGCTTAGAGAGCAACAATGCCTCCCCTCAGCCTCCTCTTCTCCAGGCTAAACAACCCTGGTTTCCTCAGCCCTCCTTGTAAGACTCGTTCTCCAACCCCTTCACCAGTTTTGTCACTCTTCTCTGGACACGCTCCAGGACCTCAATGTCTTTCTTGTAGTGAGAGGCCCAAAACTGAACACAGTATTTGAGGTGCTGAATACAGGGGGAGAATCACTTCCCTAGTACTGCTAGCCACATCATTTCTGATAGAAGCCAAGATGCCATTGGCCTTCTTGGCCACCTGGGCACTGCTGGCTCACGTTCAATCAGCTGTCAACCAACACCCCCAGGTCTCTCTCTGCCAGGCAGCTCTCCAGCCACACTTCCCCTAGTCTGTAGAGCTGCACAGGGTTGTTGTGCCCCAAGTGCACGACTCTGCACTTGGCCTTGCTAAACCTCATGCTATTGGCCTCAGCCCATCAGTTCAGGCTGTTCAGATCCCTCTGTAGAGCCTCCCTACCCTCCAGCAGACTTCCTCCCAGTTTAGTGTCATCTGCAAACTTGCTAAAGGTGCCTTCGATCCTCTCATCTAGGTCTTTGATAAAGACATTGAACAGGACTGGATGTGGCACCAAGATCGGGGGAACATTGCTTGTGACAGCCCTCCAGATGGATTCAGCTTCCATTTCCCACCACTCTCTGGGCCCGGCCATCAAGCCAGTTTTTAACGCAGCAGAGGATACATCTGTCCAGGCCAGTGGTGGCCAGTTTTATAAGTAGGATGCTGTAAGATACTGTGTCAAAGGCTTCACTAAAGTCCAGGTACATTACATCCAGAGCCTTTTTCTCATCCATCAAGTGGGTCATCTTGTCATAGAAGGCAATTAGGTTAGTTTGGCAGGACCATGCTGAGCGGGCCTGATCACCTGGTTGTCCTGTATGTGCTGTGAGATGGCAGCCAAGATGATCTAGTCCATGACCTTCCCTGGCACTGAGATTAGACTGACAGGTCTGTACTTACCTGGACCCTCTCTCTGGCCATTCTTATAAATGAGCTTAACATCTGCCAGCCTCCAGTCCAATAGAACTTCTCCTGGAACTGAGATCTCATGATCACTATGACCCAGGTGTTCTCCAGCTGTCACGTATCCCACAGTTCCTTTTCTGTTCCTTAACAGCAGGGCCAGCAGGGCACCTTCTCTAGTTGGGTTGCTCACCAGTTGTGTTAGGAAGTTGTCTTCTATGCACTCCAGAAACCACCTAGACGGTTTCCTCTCTGCTGTATTATACTTCCAGGAGATATCTGCTAAGCTGAGGTCTCCCACAAGTACAAGGGCTAGTGATCATGAGACTTCTCCCAGAAACAAACTACTTCATCAGACACAAACTCTCACAGCCATGTTTATTTCAGTTAACCATCTCTATTAAGTAGCCGTATGATGCACTCTTTCTCCCTTGCGTTGTCCCTTTTTTAACTTACATGTCTCTGCGGGATACTAAACTATGATCAAGATTTTATTTCCCATTTTTCACCAAGATGAAGATTAGTAATAACTGTTTGTTCCTTGATATTTCCTGAAGCACAGTGACCACTCATATTGTAGTCACTATTATTTGATGACTCAAATATAATTATATTTTTACAAACTTATGTGATCTTCAACTGAAGGTAAAACTTCAATGTAATTTTTTTAAATTAACAGTCCCCAAAATAGAATAAGTAAGAATTGAGTAACTATTTTGTTAAAATTTGGCCTGACTGAACATTTTTTTTCCATAATGACCATTTTGTGAGATGCTGTCATCTCCTTATTCTTGTATAGGCCTGTATTTTCTAAATATTTTTGATCTTTCTGATTTAAAATGTAATGGTAGTGTGCTTATATTATTGTAACTTGAAAGTACTGGATGAGTGCCTCTACTTATTCCTCTCCCAAGTGTAAGAACTTCTTTATACACGTGCACTTCCCAAATAAAATAACTATTCCGTTCTCCCTAATAAGATAGACACTCACTACAAAAGTACTTAATCTCTGTAACTGCTATTTAGGGAAGTTATTCTGTCAACATTCTTTTCTATTGCTTGTCATTGAGACACTTCTTTTTTTGTTCTGTTTTAACTTTTCCAGCGGTTATATACACATTTGGATCACCTCTGACTTTTCAGCCATTGCTTAAGTTTTACTGACACATACAACCTCTGCAGTCCCACACTTCTTGTTTTTGATCCAGACTTCATGTACTAAAATACAAATAAACTTGCATCATTATATTTTCAACCTGACTGAAACCAATAAATCCTGGAAATTTTACACTGAGAACAGCATGTATAATGAAAAATGTTTCCTACAAGTACCATTTCCAATTTTAAATGGATTTACTTCAGTCTTGTTCAGCTTGCTTTCTGGTTCATATTAAGCAAAGATTTTAGTAAATATAGTGACAGATTATACTAAAAAAATGAACCTTCTGTTGCTGGTGTTAGTGATTTTTGCAGAAAAGTATTCTGTTTTTTCAAACACATTTGTTCAAGAAAGGCAAGTTTAGAGAAGCTAGTATTCTTTGAAAGATAAGTAAATATAATACCTATTTATTTATATAGCTAATGATTTTGTTGCTTAATTTACAACTAAAATTTCCAGAAATCTATGCTAAGTATTAGCAATATTGTATTCAGTAATTGAAGGCATCAAAAGAGCATAGATAAAATTACAGAATAAACATCCACATTCATTATTATACACAGCAAACTACTGAATCAAGGAACAAACTGAGGAATATCATGTGCACTTGAATGCCATGTTAGCAAACAAAACATCTTGCCAATAGCACAGTTTGAAACAGAATCAGTATCCCAATTCACAGTCTCCTGTGACATCCAAAAGACAAAACCACTACTAAAATTCTAAAGGTCTTTCTTTACTTAATTGTACTTATAATATTATCAGGCGTCATCTCAAAATAATCATGCAGAAGGTTATTCCTTTTGTCCCAAAATAGTCATTTGCAGTGAAAAGTTGTGTAGAGCACAGAAGTACTTCATGTGACTGTGTTTCCTTCTATGAGTAAACGATTAAATTTTAGTATCAAAAAAAGTAAATCAAAAAAGTATTGTTATGGTGAAGTACTGAATGGATTGTTTCAGAATGGAGGCAAAAGTACTTCCTGAGAAACCCCTTTACAAAAAGCAATCTTGGGTCTAGTGTCCAAAAACTTCGTGCCTTGCAGGCTGATCCATATGTGCAATAAGAATTCCATTTCATTTCATCTGCCTCTTTATCAAATGGGTTTGTTTGTTTATTTTCCCCAAGAAATAAGAAGTAAAGAATATCTTTGAACAATTCCTGTACTAAGCATGAGTACATGCACTTCCTTATTTTCAATAAAACAAGCATATGTAAAAGATAAATTGGGCTAGGTCAATAAGGTAAATTAAGCTTGGAAGAACTCACTTATTAAAAAAAGTTAAGCATAAGAATCCTTTTCTTTTATTACAAACAACTGTTCATCAGGAAGAAAACCTAAAACTTGGTTCTTTTACAAGATTTAACAAAAGGGTCTCCTGAAACATGTTCTCATCAAAAAATCTGTATAATCATTAACTACATGGAGCCTGTCTTTAAAATCCAAAAATCTAACTCAGAGAGTATGGCTATAGAACTGCAGTTTTCCCTCTACTCTTGACTTTGCAGTTTTCTATGGCATAGTTCATGTTGTTCCATAGTACCCTGGTACATACATATGAAGTGTTGCACACTTTCATGTGTTGCCTTAAAATTTTTCAAAACATACAAGATACTAAATTGCAAAACACAACTGAAACATTCCAAAACAGATATGGTAGACTGAGGGATACTTGTCCTGTAAGGCACTTTGTAGATCCTATTAGTGGTGTTGAAGCCATCGACAATATCTAGTCTTTAAAAAGACATAGATTAACACAGTTACACTCTCTGGGACCTAATGGTTTGGCAGAATGACGATCCTGCAAGAAGCTCAGACACAAGATAATTGCCTCTTTCTCTTTTTTAATATATATCAGCAAATATATGTTAAGTAATGTACCAGTAATAATCTATCCTTTTCTCCTGGACTTAATGTGACCAGATATTATCCTGTACAAGATTCTTTTTTCCTTTAAAGGTTGCAAATTTCCTTTGTGTTAAACCAAGATCCCTGTTCTCTTCTGCTAGTATATAGTGGTCTGTATGGGTCCCTGTTATGTTCACTGTTATTAGAGGGTGTTACTATTATGTTTAAGAGGAGAATAGAATAGAACAGAATAAATTAGTCCCTGGGAAAGTGCTACTAATATTGTGAATGAATAGGTAATTATGAGAAAACAATTTGTATAATCTCCTACTATCACAGGCTTGTAACAAGGTAATTCCTTCTGGATTAAATGTTTTCTACCTCATTGGTGTTGGATTTTCACTTTATGCTCAAGACAGGAGAATTTATTCTTCACTGAAAATGCTTTTTCACTTTTTTATCACTCTTGTTTTTTTTATAAGTCTGCTTGAAACAACCTCCAGAATTGTAAAAAAATTCTCATTTTGTTGGAACTAGTTCTAGAAGAAGTAAATATAGCAGGTCTAGGAGGTACAAATAAGCAGTGGAAACTACAGTTGAATCTATTTTTCAGACATGATTTTCCTCAAATTCTTATATTTCCCAACTCACTTCAAAGTATTTCTTTATCTGCTTATGTCACTGTCACCTCTGCTAGACATTCCTTTATATTCTTCCTATGGCAAAGAAACAAAGTCTTTATTTCACAGTGCTATTTCTGTAGCAGTGGAGCTAGGCTTCACCTGCCAGTTGGATTCCTCCGTTTGGAGAAGAGAATGACATTCAGTACATTTGGACTTTTTGTCCTTCTTATATTTTCCAAGAATGCTTTCTGGAAATTTTAGAAGAATAGTAGAATGAGATTAACAAGGTTATCCAAAATGCAGTGAAAGATCAGTTTATTCAGTGGCATTTCCTTACGTTTTTTTTTCTTTCCAAGAATCACAGACTGATTTGGCTGGAAGCGTCCTTTAAAAATCTAGACCAATCCCCATGACATGGGCAGGGATATCTTTCACTAGGTCGGGTTTCTCACTGCCCTATCCACCCAGAATTTCAGTACTTCCAGGGATGGGGCATCCACAACTTCTCTGGACAACCTGTTCCGGTGTTTTGTCAACTTCATTGTAAAAAATATTCTCCCTTATGTTCAGTCTAAACCTACGGTCTTTCATTTTAAACATATCAGCCCTTCTTCTGTCAGTAGAGACCTTGGTAAGAAGTCTTGCTCTTTCTTTCTTGAAAATCCCCTTTATGTATTGAAAAGTCACAATAAGATCTCATTTGAGTCTTCTCCAGGCTTAACACCCCCAATTCTTTCAGCCTTTCTTCACAGGAGGGGTGTTCCAGCCCTCTAGCTGTTTTTGTGGCTCTCCTCTGGAACTGCTCCAAAAACTCCATGTCTTTCTTGTACTGTGGCTCCAGAGCTGCACGCAGTACAGGACCCCAAGTGGGGTCCCAGTAAATCATAGAATCACAGAATCACCAGGTTGGAAAAGACCCATCGGATCATCGAGTCCAGCCAAAAGAAGAATGAGGGCAGAATCACTTCACTTGACCTACTGGTCACATTTCTTTCTATGCAGCCCAGTATATGATTGGCTTTTTGGGCTGTAAGTACACATTGCTGGTGCATGTCCTATTCTTTGTCCCCAAGTACCCCAAGTTCTTCTCTGCAGGGCTGCTCTCAACCCATTCATCCCTCTTTGTATTGGTACTGGAGACTGCTGTGACCCAGACTCAGGACCTTGCATTTGGCCTGACTGAACTTAATGAGGTTCACATGGGCACTCTCCTGAAGGGTGTGGAGCTCCCTCTGGATGGCATCCTTTCCCTTCAGTAAATCAACCACACTGCTCAGCTTGGAATCACCTGCAAACTTCCTGAGTGGTGCACTCAATCCCTCTGTCCAAGTTATTGATGAAGATAGTAAATGCTATTTGTCCAAGTATGGACTCTTGAGGGACACTACTCATTACTAGTTCCCACTTGGTCATTGACCCATCTTTGGATGTGGACACCAGCCACTTCCTTATCCATCTAACTGTGCACCTGTCAAAACCATATGCCTTCAATTTGATGGCCAGAATTCTGTGGGGGACCATATCAAAGGCCTTAAAGATGTCTAGATAGATTATATTCATAGCCCTTCCCCTGTCTAGTGATGCATTTATTCCATGGTAGAAGGTCACTAGATTAGTCACATGACTAGTAATCCACAGAAAGTGAGGAATATGCACTCAGCATATAAACACAGTTGGAATACCTTTCTGGAAGGAACAGGAAGAAACTGAGCCTTCAGGCAGAGTTGTACCCAGAAGAGCATTACTTTCTCTCCAGAACCCTTAATAATTTGCATTGATATTATCTCTCAGACATTTGCATTGATGGAACCAATGACAGCACTGCTAAAAAATGAATTTACAGCTCTGTCATTATGCTGGCTAACCGTTGTTCCTACTGAAAACCTTATTCCCTGTTTCAGCAAAGTACTCTTAAGCGGTCCTTTCATCACTCTTGTTTTCACCCACAAAAATGGATTAATTATTAACTATTATATATTGACACTTCGAACAGACACTCATTCCCACCCCTAGAATGGGTGCTTCACCCTGACCAGTACAAAGAATTATTAATTTATTAGTTAATGGTTTAGGTTTACAAGCAAAATGAAGGTATTCTCACCAGACCTATATTAAGATTACCCCCTCTTGTGATATGAAACTTCAATTTCCTGTCATATTTGTCCACCACACTCCTGCATCCTCTGTAATCTGAAGGCCTGAAATCACATCATCACCTACTCCCCCTCCACACATTTCTAAACTTCCCTGTGACTGTTGTGAGTTCAGATGACACCACTGAGTTTTGCCCAGCTTCCACAAGCTGACTATTCTGGATGCAGTTCTCTTATCTCTCCTTCCAGTGACCAGTACCATTTACCCTATCTTGACTTAATCTCCAAAGAGAGGAGTAGTAGAAACAAAAAAAATCACAGCACTCTACTGTTGATTCAACTAAATGGAGGAAGAACTTTTCATCATTCTTTCCTTATCTAAGCAGTCTGTGATAGATGACAGATTCGGGTGTCTATTATAAAATCTGAGCAAAACAAACAATTTGATCTTAGATTGGTTCTATACAATTCAATGAGAGAATGCAGGGGGGCAAACTCCCACAGCCAGATGGGCTACACAGTGAGGTCTAAGAAAAGATATATGTGAAAATTAATAGGAAGGTATGGCACAAACGGTATTACACAGAAACTAATGTGAATGGTATCTGTTTATAAGGCCAGCATTCCTCACTGTTTACAATACACTCATTATTGTAGCAGGCTATTTTCTGTGCTTCTATTGAAAAGGCCATTGAAGTCCAGCTTTTTCATTTAACTCACCAAATCATTATATGTTCATACTAATTTTTATGCCTTGGAATAATCTTGGGATGGAATTTTTTACTCTTTTTATTTAACTGGCCCTTGCTTGAATTTAGTGTTAAGGGTATCTATCTATATATTTGTTTATTTTATTTATTTATTTTCAAGCTTTTTGTACTGGTCAAAGCACTAGAAATGGAAGAAGAAATCTCCAGTTCATGTTCATGCAACTCCAGAGTTATGACTTGAAACAAAAGCCCTAAAGGCTTGCAATCAGTTTTTCAGTGTTCATAATTTATGTTTTGGCATATGTTAAATTGTGTGCATGCATAGAGACATTATATCTGTGGATACATATTTTCTGCATATAAGAAATCATAGAGATAGAAACACAGGCACAAATGTTTATGTATTACTGCTGACACCAAACTGTTGCAATATGAATGGTAGCAAATGAGTATAAAGCAAAATGTTTATATGTCCTGAGTTACTACTGGTATCCAACAGAATAGTATAAGATGAAACAGACTTAGTAGAAGCAGGTATAGATTCAGTGCATTTATTTTCCTTAAAAATGAAAACATGGTTGTGTACGGGCAAATTCTTTTGACTGCTGTCTGTCTCTGAGAAGTATACAAGCTTTAACTGGATTAGCAGTCAATTTTGACAGAAATGTTTTTTATGTAAATCTATTTCTAACAAAAGGTGTTCTGAGCAATAGCTTTCAGATTTTTATTATTCTGTCTTTATAGACCTACAAACGGGGAAAAAAAAAAGACTGAGAACATGAAATGAGGAATTAATTAATACTGTATTTTGGCAGACTGTACAGCAGCACTGAGAGGTATGATGGGTAGCTGAATAAGGAAATGAAATGGATTAAATATATAAAGGTACAAATCCTTACTTTTATTCTGGATCCCTCAGTCCATAACATCAAACTTGCATGTCTTACCATATCCTCATACTCCATTTTCAACTTGTACTATAATTTCTAGGAGGGATACACATAACAGATAGGCATTCCAGCAATGATGGTTAGTAACAATAATGACTAACTATAATACGTTATGGATCTGCTGGAGAGGTCCAGTGTATCGAGGACATTTATTTATTCTAGCTCTAGATCCCTGTAATTCTGAGAGTGCCATAACTACATAAACTGACTTCCCTTCTTGAAACCTCACAGTGTCACCTAGTTTGTGATCACAATGACTTTCAACTTTTATAGGTTATTATCACTTAAATATCGCAATTGTCTCAAAAACATAAGTAAATATAAAATATTACAGAAGAAAGTTAAAGCAAGATAAAAATTCTATCTGAATTATAAGTAATAGAGTTTGGAATGCCTTATTTTTTTCTCTTTAACGTGCACATCAAAATAAGTAAATAAAATGAAATACTCACTCCTGTTATGTAACGAGGTCTATATTGGATGGTTCCAAATAAGCCAAGTATGACTATAATAATGTGTATAAAATTTGCCAGAATGGGTGCCCACTGATAACCAAGGAAGTCAAATATCTGCCTCTCGAGCACAGAAACCTATGATTAAAAAGCAAAAGCATAAATAGATTAGAACAGACCAGAAAACATCTATCAGGGCATTTCCCCTTCCCATACCCAAGATGATTGCCCTGTGTTAAAAAAGTACTTCAGTCAGTGGTAAAATGAAATGACTTTGCAACGTTTCACCTTCTTGTTTTAATGAAACCCGCATTTCTCACCGACAGTTTACTGAGTTATATTCAGTTAGCTAAAATATTCATGTGGGCAATTCTACTGAGATACTAAACTGTTCACTAGGATGGTATGTTTGTAGGATGAGAAAGAGAAATCATTTTGTTATATACACCAGCAAATACTGTAACATTCTAGGGTATCAATGCTGAAGATAAGCGGCAGGCTTATGACATCGTCTCAGCTACTTTGCTTCCATTCATAAACACCATCCTTCTGCCTAGTCCTGTCTCTTTACTTCCATTTTTTCTCTACCTTTTATTTTCTTCTTCTATCTTCAGCTATTTTGTCAATGGGATTTTCTTTGTAACTTAATGCATGCAACTTTTTGACCTGTTTCTACTGATAATGACTCTAGTTTATCTCTTCTCACTGTCACAAACATCAGCAAAAGTATAAACTGTTACCCAAGACTCTAGACTCTTAATTCTAAAAAGTGACTGAAGGGACAATCTTGGGCTCTTGATGTCTGTCTTCAGGCAATAGTATTCCAAGCAGATAGATCAGAATGTAGAAATACTGCATTACTAACAGTATCAGTAGAAACCATTTCAGAATTCAAATAGCTGGTGTCCCTTAACTGGTGTTCAGTCTTTATATCAATATACAGTACTGCACCCCATCCCATAGGCAGAATGTCATGTTTCAATAAAAATAATATTGATGTGAGTACTAGAAGGGAATATAATAGCGAGGTAAATTTAGACAGAAAGGATAAGGAGTTTCTTTGACACCATTCCAACAATTTCACTAACCAGAATAGTGAATAGATGAATTACATGAAAATGTGAATAATAAAAATAAACCAAATAATAATAGTAATAACAACAACAACAATAACACATGCACAAAAGAAAGAAAGAAAAAGCAGGCTCTTTATTTAAATGACAAGTGACTGTTTACTCTGTTTATATTGTGCTGTGGATTACCTGAATTAGGTATATCTGCTACACACCCCACTCATTTAATAAACAACTTATTTTGAGATCAAGTACTAAATGATTAATTAACTACTGTTCACCACTGGTTTTGCATTGTATAGTTATGGGAGAGTTTTTCAATTTTCATGTTGCAGTCCACTGCCACACCAACAATTTCTTTTGGGAATTAAGAAAGAAAACTTGCCATTAAAAAGACAGCCTGCACTTAGACCAACATTGCAAATGTCAAGAGTGTTAATTATATAGTACTTATTGGAATGTGTTGAACTTATAAATAGGGTTTGTAAAAATAACCGTAGGGAAGTTTGTTAACCATATCATTTTGAATTTGAATGTTCAAGGTTTCATGTCAACCACTGAATTCCTCTCTACATCAAAGATTCCTTTCCCACAACACATCCATCTAATATCCAGTCTTAGTATTGTGCCTTGATTTTATTTTACAGTAGAATGAGATTATGGACCTACATCATCCAAGACCTTAATGAACAGATTTGTGCTATCCTACAACTCTCCCAACAGTAGCAGAGTTCCCAGAATAACTAAGACATATTATTCTAACAGTGGCAATGTGATGGAGAAAGTAGAGGAAGGCCAAGCTGTATAAGGAACTTCATGAAATCTGAGACTTACTTCTAAGACTATCATTAAGAAATATTTCTTTGACTATTGACACAGTCATTTACATAAAAGAAGACCATCAAGTGGCATAAAATAGTGTAGGTCTGTGTGAAATCTGTTGGAGATATCAGCAAAATTTCTGCTACATCTTAAGCACTGTTAAACAGGTCACAAAAGGAAAAAATCTCACTCTGAGCACAGAGTTCTTGTTTTTGTCAGTGGAACAAAGAGTGAATGACAATAGCAAAGCAGTAGCAAAAAGAGTCTAGACTGCACAAGCTTCTAGTACAGTATTGGTAGGGATTCAGCAAGAAAGATATAGAAGAGATAATGCAAATCATTCAACCAGTAGGAATAGATACAGTCACATATGCCAATTATAGAGGCAAATTGCAGCACAGTAGTTAATTACATAAAAATTGTAGAAACACAAAATTCTTGCTGCAACTTTAGATTGAAAGGAAACTGCATTATTACACACCAAGCACATTTTTTTTGTGTGGATTACGTATTTTGGGCTTTTTTGTGAATGATGCAGTAGTTCTACTTAAACTTAAACTTACTCCTCTTTTTTTTTTATGACTAAAACTTTCTTCATTCTTGAAGAAACCATTCCCTCAGTTTTTGTGGCCACATTGAAACTTCAGGTGTTGGGACTTACTGGAAAAAGATGGCAAACAATGCAGAGGGTAAATTTTGGGTGCACAGAATAAAAAGGTAAGTCCTCACCACTTAGAATCACAGAATCATAGAATAGTTTGGGTTGAAAGGGACCTAAAAGTTCATCTAGTTCCAACTCCCCCTGCCATGGGCAGGGACACGACCCGCTAGATCAGGCTGCCCAGGTTATCATCCAACCTGATCTTGAACACTTCCAGGGATGGGGCATCCTCAGCTTCCCTGAGCAACCTGTGCCAGTGCCTCACCACCCTCATCTTGAAGAGATTTTTCCTAATGTATAGTCTAAATCTGCCCCTCTCCAGTTTATATCCATTGCCCCTAGTCCTATCACTACAAGCCCTTGTAAACACTTCTGTCCCTTTGTATCTGCCTTACATTTGTCATAGGTAGACTTGCCATTAGACTTCTGTTAAGTTCAAGGAATTAGCACTGTGTGAGGACTGCTGGATATACAAAATAGCAGCATTCTGGTGGGCTGTGTGGTGATAAAATGCTGTGGAAACACAGCTGCTGTTTCTTAGAAGATCAGACTACCATAGCCAGGTACATCACAGATTTATCAAATGGAAAATATAGGACAGAACTAGATCTTTATTCCCACTACCTGAAGAGATGAAGGTGGAAAGAATATAAAAACAACCTACAAGCAAACAGAAAACAATATGGGCTCACTAAATATGGTTGCTCTAAAAAAAAAAATCTCATTAAATCTCATTTGGTCTACATTTCTAAAAGGGGAAAAGTGAAAAGTAGGACAAAGTACTGAAAAAGTCTATTAAAAACAGTATTATGTAGCTTCCTCCTCTTCCACAGATGCCAGAATCATAAGGGATTTCCTTACATAGCAAGAGAAAATATAGACCTGATTTGAATTTTTTTTTTCCCTTTATATAAGAAGTTAAACTTTTTGGTTAAACAACTGCAATTCCTTCTCTTAATTGTATCTACAAGCTTCAAATGCTTAATGATGTTTCAAGGACATTATCTAGAGAACAAAAAGACAGAAATATTAATCTTTAAATTCTAAGAATAGATAAAGAACTTTCCATTTTCTTTCTTCTTCTGGAAACTAGAGTTTAAAGTGAGAACAGGAAAAAGGAAAAATGGATGCTTTGGATGAAAATGCACACTATGGTAAGAAAAATATGTTTCAATTCAACTTGATTTTAATACTACAGTGAATCCAATCTGTAGGGTTGTGGAGAGTTCATTCCTAGCATCAGAAAATAAACATCCACCAGATCAGTTTCTTAGGCTTCCAAATAAACAAAATATCACAGGCAGATTATCATATGTAATCACTGATAAAATTATAGAAGAGTTAAGTGTAATTACATTGAACCATTTTTACTCATGCATTATTTTTTCCAGACTTCTGCTAACAGTTTTTAAAATAAATACTAAATAAATCAACCTGTATGCTGTCAGGCTCAAACTATTTCCAGACTCTTGTCAGAAGGTGATTGTTAATAGGTTAACAGTGTTAGTGACCTTGAGGGATCTAAGAATTGAATTTCCAGAGGATAAAGAAAACCATTTGGAGATGATTCTTCAAGTATATTGTTGGACTAGAATTTCAGACAGGAACCACAAAGGAGAAACCAGTCAAAAGATGATTTACAACACAAACTCCAAAATGGAAAATGACAAAGTGCCTCTCCTCAGAAAGCTCCTTGAGAAGAAACTCAACCACGACAACTTCACAATAAAACAGAATCAAAACTTCACATTGATATAATTTAAAGTGCACACAGACACACAGACACACACACACACGGTTATGTATGGTCCCTGTTATCCAGGGCCCCTGGACAGCACACACAGCAAAGAGGCATCCAGTACATCCCAGGCATCTGGGACCTGTGCCAGAGTCACACTCAACCGATGGTCTCACCAGCTGAGTCATGACAACAGGCTCTCATTTCACTCCATAGCAAGAAAAGCATTAGATTAAATTGCAGTGAAGGAGAGTTAAGCAACCGCGGTCTATACCATGGTGCAGGCTAAGAATGAGCTACAGAAATTAAGCTCTAATCAGTAACTCATTAAGTCCCCTCAGCTCAGTTGTATTGCATCAGATGCCCATAGCTTCTAATCATCAGCTTGTGCTTTAAAGTTAGACATATAGTTTAAGGACTTTCAGTCCTTAGTTCTATGGCGCAGAAAATATTTAAAAAGTGCCCAATAAATACAAGCAGTTGTGGGAGGTGCCTTATGAAAGAAATATAATGCTAAAGCCTACATGCATCACATACAACATCCCCAGTTAACCCTTCTCCAGCACTTCCATAATTTTGAGGTAGTATGCATATATTTGTGGCATTCCTTAGAGAACTTAATTTAAATTTTCATCAAAATTTAAGATAATTTCCTAAGACAGAGGGCCCAGTTACTCAAGGAATTCATCATGGTTACCGAACAAAAAAACCCAGAATAATATTTTGAAAGTCAAATCCATACAATATGCATCTATACATCTACAAGCATGCATGTGTACATGAGTCAAATCCTTTACTGTGAGACAGCAGGGAAAGAAAAAAAGACTTGTTCTTTTTTTAAGAAGGAAGGCAAAACTAAAATAAGGTTCTGTGAAGAGCTGTGGACACAAAGGGGTTCTCGGCATATCTAACAAAAAATAATACAAGCACAGGGAATTCAAGTTAAAATCAGGAAGGAATTATTTTCCATGTGTCCACTGGTTCCTTAACAAAATCACATAAATAAAACTAAGACCCTGTCTTTAATCCATTTGCTGCTGCTGGGAGACAGAATAGGCCTTCATTCCACTTGATAAGAAGGTTATCAGTTTTTAAAAATCCTGTGTAGGACCACATCCCTGAGTCATATTGTGTACAAGTGGATTTCTGCTGTGACCTACTGAGGACAACAGGGCTCTCCATGGGTACAGAGTGTACTCTACGTCTCAGCTACTTCTTTCTCTAACTGAACATAGTAATAATAAAAAGCTGGTAAATGAAAGCTTTCTACAGTAGTTTTTTGTTATGTAGTAATAAGGAGTAGAACTGTTACCTAAATAACACTGCAGTTATTCTTTCTCATGACATTAAGATATGAAAGATTCTAGCCAAAGCTGAGCTGGTGAAGCTGACAGGTGGTTTAAACAAAAAAAAGATTTACTATGCACTGAATATATCATCAGAGTATTATAAACATTTATAAACATTTAGACTCCACCATATCTACATGGAGACCCAGTGACTCAAATAATAACAAAATCAAACTCCTTCTTCCAAGTACTTCCATGAAAGATTCACACCTCCTGTGAGCAGGCAGTAAAACAGAGAGGAAATGGCTGACAAAATCCTTGATCAACAATTTCTATTCTTGCAAAATACTTTCTCAACATTAGTTATGACTCATGAATATCGAAGAGAGATAAATAATGGCAAAACAATTGAGCAAGGTCAATTTTACAGTAGTCATAGAACAGAATCATAGAATCATTTAGATTGGAGAAGACCTTTAACATCGTGTCCAATGGTAAACCTAACAGTGTCAAACACATCACTAAACCATGTTCCTATGTGCTGCATCTACTTGTCCTTTAAATACCTCCAAGGATGGTGATTCAACCACTTCCCTGGGTAGCTTAGTCCAGTGCTTGACAAGCCTTTCAGTGAAGAAATCTTTTATTTGATATTTGTAATATTTCTTCCTAAAGTTATTTTTAGAATAAATTCATAAGAACCATATTGCTAGAATTATGATAAATTAATTAAATAACTTTTGCACCTAAGTCATGTAAAATTTTGAAACCCAGCGTAAATAATTGAATTCATGGCAATATTTAACACAGCTGCACAAAGCTGTAGACATAGTTGTGTCTCAGAGCTCTATAGCTTGTTTTCTGTTAACTGTAAAAGACCCAAATCATCTTGGCTAAAAACACGAAACAATAAAAAATCAGAATTTGTGAGTCATAGTAGATTTCCATATCCTTGAAACCAGAAGAATATTTCAGTTCATTCATCTTTAGAGGAAAATATTATATATAAGTGGTTACATGATTCCAATGACTAGCTTAAATGGATTGGGACCTTAAGTTCTTGCTACCATTTATATTCCAAATCTTAACATCATAGAACCATAGAATCACCAGGTTGGAAAAGACCTCTTGGATCATCGAGTCCAACCATTCCTATCTGTCACTAAACCATGCCCCTGAGCACCTTGTCTACCTATCTTTTAAATACCTCCAGGGATGGTAACTCAACCACCTCTCCGGGCAGCTTCTGCCAGTGCCCGATGAACTTTTCTGTGAAACAGAAATTTAGAGGTGCTAAGAAGTTTAAGCCCCGTAAAGTATTTTATTTCCCATTTATGACTACTTGTAATAACAATTTGTGCATTATTTTAATGTCTTGTCTGCACTCCACCAAAATCAGGAAGATACGGACTGAATGACCACAGAAGTGGTTCAGACACAAACTGAAAATTTAGGTCAGGTTATGACATTCATCTTTACTTTAAAATCAAGATAATGTTATAAAACAAAATACTCAGCTGTCAGTTCCCAGCTAGGAGTGTAATAAGCATTTAGTAATAGTAGTAGTAGTAGTAGTAGTAGTAGTAGTAGTAATAGTAATAGTAATAGTAATAGTAATAAGCTGTGCCTTTTCTCTGCCTTGTGGCTACCTTAAGAGTCAGACTTGTCATTTGCTGCCTGCACTAGAGTCCCAGGGACAAGCTCATGGTCTCAGATCTGCCCACATGTTTTTTTAGGAAAATTCAAAATCAGACGAGCTGCACACACAATCAAATGAACAAATATATTGAATTCCTTATTAACAAAGCATTAGTCACAGAAGATGGACTATATAAGTATAGTTTTATAGACTTGCTTAGATGTGACTTTTACTTTTAGAAGGACAGATTTACAGCACACAGGCCTATATCACAGAGGCAGAGATGTAAGAGCTGCCTCTTCCTACGGTGGTTCTGAAACTAGGGAGTGCATGGCAGAAATAGCTGACAACTCTTTGTGTGATAGCTCAGACCTGGGAGAAGTATAGCAACATAGTGCCTCAGCTATAAGACCATGCTACAAAAGCTGTGCCTGTTTGCTGGTGCAAGCGTAAGATAGGATCAATGATACAAGGATCAAGTGATTACAAATCTCTTAAACATACTAGGAACCTACCATTTACTGGAGGCAGAGCTCTGCATTGTTAGCTTCATATGACTACCTGAAACAGTCAGGTAGGTCATGAGCATAATGTAGGGTTTGATGCCTATTTTGCTTATGTCAAAGCTCACACAGACAGGCTATCTGTGACTGTGGCCAAAGGAAGAGTTGTGACAGATAGGTTAGTGACCACTGGTGGGAATAAGTTTAAACACCGCCATCATGTTCATCCTTATCTTCTCCCATTCTGCCATTGTCAGTGGGAAAATCAAGACCAACCTCTCAGGGGTTTCCTTCCACCTCTCTGCCCTAGCCTTATTCATTTTTCTCTTTCTAATTCATGTAATTCTTCTAGCAAGAAAACCCAAGTTCTGTATTCCACCTTCAAGGTGGCAAAATTCAATTTTACTGACACTATTGAGAAGCCTTGAGCCAGTTCTGAACATAAAAATACTTTTGAATTAAGATTTAATAATATTTTACAATTGCACAATCTGAATTTGCCTGCAGTAAAGCCTGAAGGCAAAATCAAGCATTTGGAGAATGTTCAGAAAGATTAACTTTACATAATACTTCCGAATTGTTTTTGTCTTAATGGAAATATTTGAAAATAGAACAGGTCTTGCTTTCATTCACAAAGATACAACTAGTTTCTACACGGTGATTCAAATCACAGTATACTCCAACTCTAAACTCAACAAAAATGTGATAATGCTGTTGTGGAGTTCAAAGGAGGATTTATTTAGGGTATCTTAACTTGAGGCAGTGAAACTATCTTCTGTGTATGTTTCCTCAACCAAAGATAGAATGTGGTCCAATATCTCAAAAAAAAAAAAATACCTTCTAACAGCAGCAAAAAATCAGTCTCTGCTCCTCAGCTGGAAAGGCACACCTTTAATGAATCTCATTAGTCAAATAATTTTGAATGGTATTAGTAGGGGTCACTCACTATCTCATCAGGACTGAGTCTTCTGATAGTAAGAGACAGACATTTGATATCAGAGGACTACTTCAAGTGAAAATTGTCAATCTGGAGTCACTAGAGTGGTTTTACTTGTATTCAGACATATAAGACAATCCACAAAGCAAGAGAAAGAAATCCATGTCAGAACTGTAAAGCACGGATAGCTCCTTCCTTTGAAGTCACTCATTCCACAACTAAAATTGCATAAGCAGGATGTTGACTTTGTCTGACCTAAGAAATCTCTCTCTTAAGATGCTTCTGATGGAATATTCATTCTTATTCTATACAATATTTGAAGCACCTAATACATTTTCATGCCTTGGCTTAACCTGAAAACCAACATTTAAACTATGCAGATCACTTTATGGGGTAGAGACAATTGACATCAGTTACAGTCAGAAAAGTTTGCAGCTGCTAAGCTTTGCCTATTACCAGTGTATAAATCCATCAGTCCTTAAGGAATTCCAAGTAGTGTTGATGGCAGCTATACCTTTTCTCTGCCTTCAGGTTCTCTGCCTTCTGGCTGCCTTAAAAGTCAGACTTGTCATTCCCTGCCTGCACTAGAGTCCCAGGGACAAGCACACGGTCTCAGATCTCATCTTTCAGATGCCAAGTGACCCAAGTCTAGCACCTTTTAAGTCAACCACAGCTGGGGAACACCGATTATTGTCGACAAGTTCCACAAACAGAAAATTCTATCCTAAAGGCAAGGCTTCTTATTTTTGTAAAAAAAATGGAGTATTCTCGCAGGCTAGTTCACAACTGTTGATTTAAGACAAGAATCATTGACTAGAGCCAGCCAGTTTGCAGCAATTCTCAGTATTTCACCATTTGTATACAATCTGCTTTGGAACATGAATATAAGAAAAAAAGGCAGCAGATGAAACAATCTGTGCTGACATAGCCATTTCAGAAAAACCCTAGGTCATTGGGCAGTTGGGGTATGGGTCATCATTTCAAATCACACATTGTCCCTGGAAATAACCCATTAAACTTTTCAAGGAAAACAGGGAGGGTTTTTTGGGGGTTTTATGAAAGAACACATTTAAATGAGTGGGTCCTAAGTCTTCTGTTTTAAAGAAATACGAAACCTATCACCTGCCCTTGGAAAGAACAACCTGTGTAATACAAATAAGCAATACAGATTACAGCAACATTCTCTTGCCTCTTCTAACATAAAAGCTATAATAAAATTAGAAGACAGAATGGCCATTCCTTTTTCCTAACCCTAATGACAAATGTTATGAATAAAAACCTAGTCTGTAATGACTAATGTACTAATACTGTATGTTGACCTCTTAGTATGCAAACTCATACATAACATGGAGATAATTTACTCAACTAATTTGAAACTGAACTATGATTTTTACTGGGTGTTTACTTTGTGTAAAGGTTAGTGTTAAGTGTCCTGAATTAAACCTGTTTGTTTACTCAAAATATACACTCAAGCACAGTAGCAGTCCACCAGTGGGTATTTTGATGATGGCAATATTGTTAAATATCTAAAATAAGATTTTTTAGGGTTTTTTTTTTTACCTTGCTGCTATACTTCATATGTTAAAATACTGATAAATTAGAACAAGAATGACGTCAGTTTGCTGACAACAGTTAGTAGCTTAACTGTGTGACGAAGGCAGGAGAGGGCTGCCTAACCTGCATAGTTTGCATTATGGTGCTAGTGGATTTTTTTTTGCTTTATAAAAGAGCCTATCACATGCAGCAACCAAAAAAATTGCTTCATTGTCACAAGTCGTCATCTCCCCTTCTACATTTGCCTTCAAATCTCCCTTTTCTCCACCTTCCAATTTGTTTTCTCTAATTCAGTGCCCACAGCAATTCTCCTTGGAAGCAGCAAAAGCTGTAATCCAGAACTGCTGCAAGTTCTCTTCCAGCAGAGCCCTACCCCTGCCAATAGCTGCCATCATTCAAGTGCCACTTGCTGGCAAGATAACACAGAGTTGCAGCAATTTCTTTCCACTTTTCCATACCTCCTATCCCCAGCTGTTCCAAAGGGGTGATCACCTTGTTGGTTTGATGAGGTCTAGAAATCTCAGCAATAATTATTGTTCTGGCAGTGCTGAAGGCAGCCAGCATCACTAAGGCAGGAATTGGAATGCAGCCCAACCAACACAGCAGAATCTACTAATTTGTTGCACCGAATATTTTGCTGTAAGAAATAATCATGAGCCTTGTGATAGGCTATGAAAGGCAAATTAAATTGCCTGAGCCAGAGTCTTCTACAGTGCCTAACAAAGAAAAGCTGACAATTTAAGGTTAGCTGCTTCAATCTAACCATTTAAAATGCTCTGGCTTGTTAGTAAATGACCTTCTCAAATTATACAAAAAGCAATCATCTATACAATCATGAATTGTCAAAAACATAGGTGGTTTTAATTGTTTTTGACCAATTTAATGTGGATTAGACTCAGAGAGGAAAGCTAACAGCGTTCAGTTTCATTTCATAGCATATGGGATCATACACAAAATTGTAAAAAATCCAACACTGGAGCTTTTTTTCCCTATAATCATATCAGTCAGTGTTTTAAATGATGTATGTCTACTGACTTTCTAACCCATGCTAAATAGTAGCTTTTAATGCAATTACTTGAGAGAAACTACAATATCTTTTTCAAAGCGGACTCCTACTATTAATGAAACAATAGAAAAAATATCATTTATATAACACCCGAGGTCTGCATGTTTCTTAGTGGTATAGGTGACCTCTCTAAAGAGAGGATTTTTTAAAATAGAAGAAGATAATCTGATACTATTGCGAGTGCTGCTTCTTTGCTAAAGCAACAGCATCCCTTTATGTAATGAATGCTATGCCTTCTGGTTCCTGCTTGACACTATTATGACTGGAGTAATGGTTTACCCTGTGGTTTATCTCTAGCCCAATGACATGCTGATAGGAACTCCACTTACAATGAAGATGCAGGCAACTGACTTCCCTGTAAAATGGTATAGTTAGGTGGAAAAAGAACTTAATGAGAACTGCCTTTTTTCTGAAATAGTAAAAAATAACTGAAGCAGAGTCAACCTCTTTCATCCCTGTGAAAGAGGTTCTTTTCCATTGAAAGAAAATAAGGATCAATGTCCATTCAAAATGCTCTGCTATTGACAGTTCTACACTGGAGAGAAGAAGGAATAGATAAAGCTTGTGCACATCTGGGAAAACATGAAGAAAATAAGAGTCACCAAATTTTCTCTTAATTTATCTCACTATGCAAAGAAAATAATGTCAAAAGGTGAAACTCTGGGATAAAGATAGCTTTATATGGTGGGCAACTAACCAAAGTGCAGCAGATTTCTGCTGAGGTCTACCAATGTCTGTTAGTGCCCATAACATTTCTGAAGTGATGTTCATGTTCTTGCTTTTATGAGAAGCTCAAGTAGGGACAACTGCTTCCCGCATAGCTACCCTCCCCATAGTGAAACCACGTTCACTGCTGTGGTGAGTGTTGCTAAACCGTGATCAAGTCTCTTTCTTCATCCCCTGCTCAGAAGTAGGTTTCACCACATACGTGCATATAAAATTCTTAACAGCTAAGCAAATAAACCTTCCTCTTATAATGGCACCGCTTTCTTAGGAAAGAAGACACTGATCCATTGCAGTGATAACATCTATTTAGAAAGCAGAGGCGAGGTCCAATATACCTAGTTTAGGACTTCTGTCCACATTTTAGGTATTGAACCTCCATCAAAATTCTGACATACTGAATAAAAGAACGTGTCTATGAAGGCCTCCAAAAGGAGATCTGATCTGACTAAATGCAGGTACTCAAGTGAGACAAACTGAATATAATCAATCCATATCATCTGCAAGAGTTATAATTAATACCAAAATAATTGATACAGTTGATAATCCATGAAAAAACTGTCAGGTGATATGATGTTCCAGGGACTGCCACAGATTCCCTATGGAATTCAGACAAAATCTTTTAATCTCAGGGTAGCACACATAGGCAGTATTCAAATTCTGATTTCAAGAACTGTAATTTCAGGAACTGTAGATTTCATTGACTTTCTCTATCTAATTTCCCATCTTCTTTGAATATTTCTGAATATTTGATTTTGTGTATCAGTTTAACCTGTAAGGTGAAAAGTGTTCAAAGGTAATTATTTTTCGGCATTACCATACACAGAACTCTCTCTTGCACTCTCGTAAAATGAGATCAGGAAACAGGTGACAACAGCTAATGTCCTATCAACAGTCAATGTGATAAAGTGTAAATTTGGTTAAATGCTATTTAACAACATTCTTCTCTTCCTGAATTGCAGACTACAATTAGATTAGATTGGAAAACCATTTAGATGGATTGAATGTGTTGTGGAAGAATTAGCCCTACGTTTGCTGAAGGATGTTAAGAATCAGTGACTAAACATTCCCAGTATACCTGCTAGAATCATAGACTGTTTAGGCTGGAAAAGATCTTTCAGATCATTGAGTCTAAAGCTTCAGCAATACTGAACAATTGAAGAAAGCATATTGTAAGAAGAGCTTATATATGAAAGTGCTTAAGTTTTCCAGTTATCCAAATTTGCAAGTTAGACTACTAAGACTGACAGCAAATTGCTGCAAAGGATATCACAGAATTGAAGGACTAGGCATCCAAATGGCAGATGAAATAAATTCCTGATAAATGCAAAACAATGTAGCTCTCTAGGAAAAAATATTTAACATACAGAGTGAATGGCTCTAAATTAACTACTGAGGAAACAGTAAAATTACTCTAGATAGTTAGTATAAAATGTCAGCTTGATGATAAAAAAGCACCAAATTTTAGAAATCATTAGGAAACAGTGGGCAATAAAACAGAGAATCACATTATCAGCGAGAGTAGCACACTTGCAATAGTAGACACTATAAAACTGCAAAGTAAAAAGAAATATAACAGGGATAATCAGAATGGTTGAGAGTTTCTACTGAGGACAAACTAAACCAATTAGATTGTTGAAGTCAGTAAAGAGAGTGCTTTAGGGGAATATGAAAGTCTTTAAAATCAAAGATGATATAAAGCATATATGTAAGGAACACATTTTATTATTTCTCCTTGTAACAGCAACAGAGACAGCCAGCTGCAATGATTTGTGAAAAAAATGAAAATAAACAAAAAAAGGAAATATATTTTTCATGGAGTGAATAATGAAACTAAAAAAATATTGCTATGGGCTTTTGTGTTCTAGATAGAAAAATATTAGAAAACTTAATAGAAAATTAGTCCATTGAGAACAGTTGAAAAATGGTATGGACATAGCTTTGGTTTAAGTCTTATAATTAACAATTGCTGAAACCTGAGAGGGTAAACTGAAAGAATGGCCATGATGTACAGGGTCCTACACTGTTCACTAGGCAACTGCTCTGGCTACTGCATGAGACAAGTTTCTGTGCTTAGGTGACCTTTTGTTCTCATCTAATACGGCTTTTTTATCTTCCATTTGAAGCACCTTAAAGGTTTTTTTTTTCAATTTCTATTGCAATGAAATGACTGCAAAATCACAAATAATATTAAAATTATGTCTACTGACAGCATACAAGAATATGCAAACTTATGCTTAAGTCACAGAACACTATGCCTTCGTACTTTTGAAGCTGTAAAGATTTAAACTGGGTCAAGAACAAACCCAATACGATTTGAGGTCATATTGCCAATGCTTATTTGTAAAATTACTTTTAAACATTGTAATTACAGAAACATCCTCTCCTTTAAATTTCAGTGACACCGCAGGATAGCAATCTCTTGTTAGGGCCTGTAAAAAGCTGCTCTCTAGTGGCTTATGAGAAAGACTAAGAATGAGGTGAGTATTAAATGAAAAAAATTCCCTTATTTCCAACATCTATTATCTATTTGTTTCCACTTTAATCTCACTGCAGATGTTATGTAACCTTGATGCTGAATGACACTAGTTCAAAAATTTTGCAAAATACTGTAAAAGGCTTTACTTACATGTCAAGATGCAGGGGCAAAAAGGGTAGGCAAAACTGAGGTACAGGTCAAGTATTTGTGGATAAAATGAGACTACAAGAAAATCTAGGCCTACTTTGGCTTTATCAGTCCTTTGTGACAGGTAACTGTTGTCTGTCCTGGGACAGGTATTGAAGCGCTCATCCTGCTCAGCTATTTCTCTTCAACTGTTCTGCTCCTCTGTAGTCATTAGGAAGCTCAAACAACATATATAAATGAAGTCTTTTAATGTGCATTTTATCCAAAGATTCTTGCAAAAGAACATGAAACATGTTTATTTTCATTTTAAAAATAAGGACCTGAAGAACGGGAAGGATAGAGACCTACCAAAATTCACCCAAACAATAGCAGAATACACCGGCACTGCTGAGAGTCCTAACCAGTACAAGACACAGTGTCTGCTTGCACTGAAGACAACGATAGGGAGAACTTTTCTTTCATTATCAAGCACTATATGAAGAGAGTCATCTCTATCTTTCTAATAAACATCTGTTACATGTATTATTACCTGACTCTAATAATGTATGCTGTGAAAAAATGGAAGACTGTGAGGTGCATTAATAATAATGTCATGGTGTTCTTGATGCTTTAAAGGAATCCAAAATATGAACACTTTCTTATTTTAATTAACCCTTTAATGGGATCAACACTAGCTGGCGTGGCACTAAGAGGTGAAAATATCTGGAAACTGCTACAGGATACATCCATACTCAAAACAACCACTGCAATAAAAACAAACCACTAAGTGTATTTTGAAATGAAAAAGATATAATTCAGATATGGCATTATGAAATCTGGAGCACAAGACAGAAAAAGTGTAATGTTTGAGGAGAAAATATATGCCCTACAAAACCCGGACAGAAAGAACGGAACAGCAGATGGAAAACTCCACTGAGTGCTTCATCAGCCACCTGCCAACTACTGAATGGTGGCCAGTAAAAAAGCTACATCTTATGAAGTTATAAAATGGAAGGTGAAGTTACCCGTAATTTTAAAGTGTAGTTGTTCTGAGTAAGGATGTTTAGTTTATGCTCAGCATAAGAAATTTGAGTTCTGTTTTGAAAATATCAGAGGTAACTGAAACAATGAGTAGTGGGCAAGGCACACAAGACTCTTGCTAGCTAGCCTTTTAAGTCTCCCTATACACCTAATCTTCACTTTGAAGCTTTCCATACCTAAACTAGCAATCTATTTCATGACTGAAACACTTATTTTTATGCTGAAGATGGTGGCAAACAGATTGCATGAGGGAGTTTCCTCTTTGTATAATCTAGTTAGGATTTTGCACAGTTTGCTTGAGATGCAGGTAGATAAGAGTTCTAGGATCTTAACCTTCTGCAATTACATTATACTACACAAGATGTATCTTCTTAGAAGAAGAAAAAATAGAAATAAAAAAGTTATTTTTAAGGGACCTCCAATCTATGATTACGGCACTTTCCTTTTGTTGTGAATTCACAAAGAGAAATGACAGGAAAAAAATGACAATTTAATTGCCTTTCAAAACAGCGATATTAATGCCAAAAAAAGGAATGATTAAAAAAGATAGATATCTAGACACAGGAAGTAAAAAAAAGTAGAGAATCACCCTTCTTTTCCTGTTACTTGAAGCCAGCAAACATGGATGAAATAGGTTGACACACAGTACTTGGAAAAAACCTTACACATGTACACATCTAAGATGGACTTAAAAATTTGAGCTTCTTACCTCTATGATTTTTAATGATTTGGGTCATTAACACAGGCCACATAACAAATAATCCTACTTGCATCTAGATATTCTATGCCTACCATAGCAAGTAACCTAGTAATGTCATCTGAAGGATAACATCGTCAGATATCTCAACAGACAAAATGATATGGACCAGTATACACACACTGTAGAAAAGTATAAATTTTTGCACAAAAATTTGAGATGGTTTTAAGAAAATGTTATAAAAAGAAACAGAAAAAGTTTTGGTATTAAGTTGTCTGCTAATGTGATATTTTAATTCTCACTGTGTTTCTTGACTTGTGCTGTTTCTCCATGTCATTTGCACTCCTCACTTTGTCCTTCACTATAGGCATATGTACAGCTAGGGAACTATGTGTTGTCCTGCCACAGCCTGTTTTAAGGTCTTTTGCCTAACATAAGTTTGTGTGATTGCATATACTTGCTAGGGGAGCATTTGATTACTAAATCAAATGAAAGTATTGTAATTCCATGCGTATATATAGTGTTGACTGTCTCAAAAAACTCAGAGTTCATATTAAACTGTACTATTCCCTCTCCTTGACATTTTTCTCAGGAGGATTTTTATAAGAAATTATCTTACGTTTTTGTGATTTCCTTTTTATTTAATTCCACACTATAAATTAAGAAATGTATCGTTAGTGAACAGAAGTAAAAACCTCGTATTTACTAGAAACATAAAGCCCAGCCATGAACAAAATTCAGATGAAAGAAATTGTCTCTAACTCATATTGTTTTCATTCTAGTATTGTTAATAAACTCACATTTTACCTATAAACCGGTGCTGAGTGCAGATGCTCAACCGGGGGTGGGGGCAGCAAGGCCACCTCTGTGAGGAGATGCCGAGGCTGTCCTATGATGGACACAGTCATCTCCAGCTATCTCCAGAATCACTGAAGGGCACAGCTGAGCCCTGCAGCCACGATGGAATGTGTCAGGGAAAGTCTGTGTAAGGAGGGGCAAAATACCCAGGAGCAATGAATAAGGGAAAAAAGTTTGAGAAAAAGCAGTGCAAACCCCAGGGTGAGACCAGAGGGAGGGCAGGAGAATGACAGCTTTATGGGTATAAACTGAAGAAGAGCAGATTTAGACTAGACATTAGGAAGAATTTCTTCACCACGAGGGTGGTGAGGCACTGGCACAGGTTGCCAAGGGAAGTTGTGGATGCTCCATCGCTGGAGGTGTTTAAGGCCAGTTGGATGAGGCCTTGGGTAACCTGATCTAGTGGGATTTCCCTGCCCATGGTAGTGGGGTTGGAACTAGGTGATCTTTAAGTTCCCTTCCAGCCCTAACTATTCCATGATTCTATGATTTCCAGGTGCCTGAACAGAGATCCTCATGCAGTCTCTGGAGAGGGAATGCTAGAGTGTGAGAAGTTAGTAGAGGCAGAGGGGAGTTGTCAAATCTCTATTTTCCATCCCTCTGCACCACTCGGGGCGGGGAGGTAGAAGTGTTGGGAATGAAGATGTGAAGTTGAGCCTGGGAAAAACGATGAGGGGCAAGTGTTTAGTTTTTATTTCTCACTATCCAAATCCTGTTAGTAAGTTACACTAATTTTCCCCATGGTAAGTATGTTTTCTCCCTGATGATAACTGGTGAGTGATGTCCCTGCCTTTGTCTTGCACAATCCATGAGTTTTTCCATCTTATTTTCTGCCCCTGCCCTGTTGAAGAAGAGTGAGAACAGCAGAGCAAGCATTTGGCAGCCAGCCAAGAAAAAATCACCACAAAACTAAGAAAACTAATAAACACATTATACCTGAATTATTATTATAGACAATGTTTATCGGACCAAAAATGTTGCTCTTAATGGTTCTGGTTCCGATTAAAAATAAATTTCTTTTTGGCCTTTTCTGTGGAAGTCCATAAAAATTGCAGAGATTCACCACCTCTAAACCTTTCCATTTTTGCTGGACTGGAGGCTGGCTGATGTCGTGCCCATCTACAAGAAGGGGCACAGGGAGGATCCGGGAAACTACAGGCCTGTCAGTCTGACCTCGGTACTGGGGAAAGTCATGGAGCGGGTGATCTTGAGTGCTATCAAGAAGCACTTGCAAGAGAACCGGGTGATCAGGCCCAGTCAACACGGGTTCATGAAAGGCAGGTCTTGCCAGAGTAATCTGATCACCTTCTATGACAGAGTAACTAAACTCTTGGACAAGGGAAAGGCTGTGGATGTATCTTCCTGGACTTCAGTAAAGCCTTTGATACAGTTTCTCACAGCATTCTGCTTCGGAAACTGTCGGCCTCTGGCCTGGACAGGCGCACACTCTCCTGGGTGAGAAACTGGTTAAATGACCGGGCCCAGAGGGTGGTGGGAAATGGAGTTAAATCCAGCTGGAGGCCAGTGACAAGTGGGGTTCCCCAGGGCTCAGTGCTGGGTCCAGTCCTGTTCAATGTCTTTATCAATGACCTGGATGAAGGCATCGAGTGCTCCCTCAGCAAGTTTGCAGATGACACCAAGCTGGGTGGAAGTGTGGATCTGCTGGAGGGTCGGGAGGCTCTGCAAAGGGATCTGAACAGGCTGGACCACTGGGCTGAGACCAATGGCATGAGGTTTAATAAGGCCACATGCCGGGTCCTGCACTTGGGGCACAACAACCCTAAGCAGAGGTCAAACTAGGAGAAACCTGGCTGGAAAGCTGCCAGGAGGAGAAGGACCTGGGGATGTTGGTTGACAACCGACTGAACATGAGCCAGCAGTGTGCCCAGGTGGCCAAGAAGGCCAATGGCATCTTGGCTTGTATCAGAAATGGTGTGACCACCAGGTCCAGGGAGGTTATTCTCCCCCTGTACTCGGCACTGGTGAGACCGCACCTCGAGTACTGTGTTCAGTTCTGGGCCCCTCACCACAAGAAGGATGTTGAGGCTCTGGAGCGAGTCCAGAGAAGGGCAACAAAGCTGGTGAAGGGGCTGGAGAACAAATCTTATGAGGAGCGACTGGGAGAGCTGGGGTTGTTCAGCCTGGAGAAGAGGAGGCTGAGGGGAGACCTTATTACTCTCTACAACTACCTGAAGGGAGGTTGTGGAGAGGAGGGAGCTGGCCTCTTCTCCCAAGTGACAGGGGACAGGACGAGAGGGAATGGCCTTAAGCTCCACCAGAGGAGATTTAGGCTTGAGATTAGGAAAAAATTCTTCACAAAGAGGGTGGTTAGGCATTGGAATGGTCTGCCAAGGGAGGTGGTTGAGTCACCATCCCGGGAGGTGTTTAAGGTTAGGGTGGATTAGGTACTTAGGAACATGATTTAGGGACTGGTGGGAATGGTTGGACTCGGCGATCCAGTGAGTCTCTTCCAACCTGGTTATTCTGTGATTCTGTAAATACTTTGTTCAGATTTGGTTCATACCCATTACTTGTATACTTATCACAACAGCCTGTATGAGTGTAAAGTGATTTCATGGATCAAAATTTCTTTAAAAAATAAAGTGTATTGCTTTTCAAAATTTGAGCTGTTTTACTGACCTACATAAAACCCCACATTGTTATATCAGGGACTATACTGTTACTGGAACTGCAGTGAATCTATTCTCCCCTGACTTACCTGACTTATTCTATGAAGCCTTCAATTATTTTGGTTGAGCTTGCCTTGTCTTACTGGCCTTTACAGAAAACAGAAGGCATAGAAGATAACTGATGTTTCCCCATCTGTTTCCTTAATAAATGCCCTCTGCTACAAAGGACTGGTGTGCAGACAAGAAAATAGGACTCACTTATCAAACCATACACCCAGTGCCGCCAGAGATCCAAGCTGTGTTTTGATAAGGATTTCCTGGATGATGTGACAAAATTCTGGCTGAGTCTCAGAGGTGTCTTAGGCATCTGGCAAAAACACTTCATTCAGATCATGAAAACAAATCACTTTTAATTAGTCAAGTCCTAAGTCTGTCTCCCCCTACTCCTGAGAAAAAAAAACAAACCTCCGGTTAAAAAAAAATACCTCTGGTTCTGACATTTGGAAACACGATGCCATGTTATCTTCTAAAGGCTCCAAATGACAAGATTAAAAAACAGGAAAAAAGCCAAATCAAAATCTGACTTGTATGTAAACATAAAACAACCTTCAATTTGCAATCAGAAAAATCCATATGTGATTACTCTGTACAATGCTCTTGAATTATTAGTCTGGTTTTGAATATCTTTTTAAGTGTATCTCTATGAAATAATGAAATGTTTTCAAACACAGACATGTTAACAGCCAACAGCATTTTAGTTCTGGTCAGATATTTTCTTATAGACAAAGTCTTGTATCTTTAAACACATCCCAAAGAAAGAGGGATCTTTCTTTAATCTTTTCTAATGTAATGAATTTCAACACAATACTAGATACTGGTGATCTTTCCAATGTAATTGTCCAAAAGTGCTTTTTGTACCAATGCTGTGATCACAAAGGACTCTGACATGGACACTCCACTCCCTGTGTCTTGCATGGAGGATAGGGTCTGTTTTAAAACTCACCCTGTATCTCATATCTGTCTTTCTCCAGAATATCCTATGTCACCACATAGGACCAGCTCTTCATCTTTTCTATTTCAGACAAAGGAACTCCAGACAAGGGACTATCAGGCATGCTGCAGTCACAGATAGACTAGTTAAGAAAATTATTGGAAAAATATTCACATTCAAGCTGAAAGAATCAATTCATCCTACTTCACTCAGAATAACCCAATTGTTCAAGTGCCTTGTGTATGATCTCCTTTTTGGCACGTGTGTTATAAGCCGCTGCCAGAGGCAGAACATTGAATGAGATGAATCAATGATCATTCCCACATGCCAAAACAAGAGTCTGTCAATGGAGTGAAATGAATTCCAGTTTAAATGCCTGCAGCACCTCCCGTATTTTTTAGCAAGAAGTGAGAGTCCCTGACTGGATTAGTCCTGATAGCTTGGGAAGGAAATAGTACATTTACCAGGAAGTTATCACTTTTGAGAAAGTAGGAGGGAGAGAAAAGGGTTTATAGACTACAAAGCTTTTTGGCAAAAGGTCAAATTGTGGATGAGTACTAGTCTTCAAGGAGAAAAGACAAGAAGAGACAGAAAATGTTACAAAACAAAACAAAAGAGCAAACTCAAAAACTGATGAAAGAGCAGAGATAAAAAGAAATCTGTGGCATAGCAAATAATTTTGTAGTGCTTTTCTTTACAGACTGAAATTTCTGGATTTGAAATAGCTACCTCAGAAAAAGAAGTTTTGAGTAGGTTTTGTACTTTGTTTCTCTGAATACACACCACTCCAACAACTTGCAAAACTGTAAGAATTAGGATAATTGTAATTCTCATACTGTGGATGTTATTGTCTCTGCTCTTCCTTAAAATGGTGCAATAAAATTAACCTAAAATCTGAAAAAGGAACAGAAGAAAGCCTGTTGTGTTGCTGCTCTTGTGAAGACAACATTTTTTAAAAATTTTTTGTTTCACTGACAAAGAAAACATCTCACCGTGAAAAAAAAAAGGATTACTACTTTTCATGATACATCATGAAAACCATTTTTAATTCTGAATTACTCCTGATTAACAGATACAGGAATTGACTAAAAAGTAAAAGGAAGTACTATGTTTTTTTCTTCTGGTATACATTTTCCATAAAGTGAAAATGTCAATTTTTTAATAAACTTTGTTGAAATAAGTTTTGTGTAATTACACCTTGATGTCAATGAACCTTTGGTAAGCCCCTAGCCAAGCATTTCAGAAATAGCCTCCAAATCTACAAGATCTACTTTTTTTACTGCATAGGTTTAAAAAAGGGTAACTAAAACATTCCTATCTTGGAGTTTTCTAAAACAGGCTTAACCTATTGCTTTAGCAAGTGCAGAAGATTAATTGATACATCCTTGAGTACATTGCTTGAGTACATATGTCCAGATACTAATGATGACAGTCAGGCTTCATATAGTCTGCATGTTCCCTCTCTCCGAGTTCCCAGGAATGACCTGAAGAAAAGATGCGATTACTCTGTGACAGTTTGGAGTCATATATGCACTAAGGGGTGCATGTATACTGTGGCCATAAGGAGATCAGAAAGAAAAAAAAAGATAGCTATTAAATTCTCTTGCAGTACTGCAGACTTTCCCTCAATGATGCCGCTCATTCAGTCTCTTTCCTCTTTGACCAGACATCACTTTGCAAAACTTACGGTACTATTTTTGGGAAGACAGTGCATTAGGAAAATACTGTAAGCAATTAAGAAACACAGGAAATGCATGCATGAAGTAAATGAGAGTTTTAGATAGCATTAACCAAATCCAATACATCACATCATGTTCCCTACATATAGGCTACTTATGAGAGCTTTATCAGGGAACCGAAAATACCTTATGTGCAAGTTTTCTTCTGGTTTTGAGACTGAAACTGTTGTGCAAGGGAGGATGATAATACTTTAAGAAGTATTAAAGAGTGTCGGCAGGCTTTTTATACTTGTCACCTAGAAGTAAATACCTCTTGTTCAGAGTCCTGGAGGGACAGGCACTTGCCAAGCTACATCGCTCCAAATTCATTCCTCATTCCCTTACCACTCTATAGAAAACTGTCTTTGCGCCAAACCAGTTACTCTCCACCAGAATTTATCTGTCATTTTTTTTTTCTGTATGTTCTGTTGTTAAGATGGTAAATTTTTCTTAGTGACTTTTCAAGGACACTTTCTGGAGACAGCTTTATGTTTTTAGAAAGCTATATTTAACAGAACAAGACAAGGTTTGCACCTCAGATAGAATTCAAAATTTCATGTACAATTTTAATTTATATCAGTTAAAAGATGCTCTATCATTTGAATGAGCTTGTACTAAGCCATTAAGATTATTAAATTCGTTTTGGATTGCTCGTCTTGCAATTTCCCTGCTCTTACTCCCTCCATAACAGTACATTATGAATACAATTCTGATTCTGTAGAAGTTCATTATTAAACTTCAGTTTTACAACTTCTCCAGCACAAAACCTTAATCAAACCAGACTTTTCTGAGGAGAATGGCAGCTTGTGCTGACTGGCCAATAAACAGTGGTGGACATTTTTCAAATAAAATATTCAGTCAAACACAACCAAAACAGCAAGAAGCATAGTGATTCTAAAAAAAACATACAGAATTGGAATTATTCTGGAACAGATGGCTGGAATAATGCCGTGCCCTTAGTGAAAAACAATTACGCCTATAGACCGCTCTGACAGCCAGAGTTCCCTGCTACTTAAAAAAGTGCACAAGAATGTCACATATACACAACAAAGTCTCCATTTGCGAAACAAGATGCATTACAAGTGACTTTTTAAAACAAAATAGAGCCTTAACATCAGGCTGAAGATTTTGCCCAAAGTTTCTAGATTTTTGAAACATTTGTCAGAGTACACCTACACACAGTTGTAATCAATTTTCTCTTCTGAATTAAGAAAGTCTTGCTTAGTGTTCTAAGGATTTCAGAAAAAACAAAATTGGTATTCTTCCACTGTGTTTATTATCATTTGCCTGAAGATTGTAAGAGCCAATTCAGTTTTTTCAAAACAGCCTTTGCATTGCTCTTTTACTCTGTCAGTGTGTAGTGGGAGAAAATAAAACTGTGGGTTCAGAAATGTCTGAGAACTTTCCAGAACAAAGGCTTTTTTTTTTTTTTGCCCAAAACTATATGTAGCCCCCAAGATAAGTTCAAACAAATCTGCTTTCCAGCAGACTGATTCTGAAGGTGGTTAAAGTAATCAGATTGTCTTACACTGTTTACTCATCTGTGCATGCTCAAAACTGACTTAAAAGGCAGGGGAGATGACATTTCTTACCAAAAGCTCCACTATGAACCAGAATCAGGAAGATAGACGTGAAGTCTTCTTAAATGCCACTAAAAAAACCTTGAATCTGGACCCTATCACTTGTTTAACAGCTTAGCATTTAAGCACTGATCCAGAAAACATCCAATGTTCATTCTAAACAGCTTATAGATTTTGATTTCTCCAACATTGCGCTACATGGAGCAAGGCCATTTGGTGATGTCCTGAACATAAGAATCCTCTATCTCCTGTTGAAGCCACATGGCAAAGAAAAGGTGGCAATGCAAGCATGGTAACCATAAGATGGCTGACATTTCTTACTAGGTTCATAAATACCCTGTATAAGAGGCAGACAATTAGCAGAAGGAACCTGTGGCACCTTCTGTTGCCAGCTATGTCAGTGTGACCAAAACAGAGAAGACACCAAAGCTTCTGTACCAACACTGCAGGTCTTCAGAGCATAGACCTGTTGCCACCTATTTAGTAAGGAATTTAGGTAGTCATTCTATCAGCTAGAGATGCTACTCAAGTTTTGACCACAATAACTCCTGAGGTAGACACATAACATTTTGATAGGAGGTGGAAGTTAGTATCAGGCACATAAAAATCTAGAATAGGTTTTTCCCTAAATCTAAAAGCATATAAAAAAAAAAAAAAAAAAGTAAGGCTGAAAGTGCCTAGAGATTCTTGAATAAAATTACCCAGACAGACAAATTTCTTCTATGATGTATACTGATTGTTGTAACAATCTTTGCAGAATTGAGTGAATCCATGTTTCTGTCTTGGCCCAGTCCATTTCAAACTTGCAAACCAGATGCCTAAATCCCATGAAGTGCCTGGTCCTATTAGGGTGTTCAGAGTGTAAACACCCAAGAGTTCAACCCAAACTACAGCAGTCTGGCCATTTCTAGTAAAAAATATGGCAGGAAGGATAAAATAACTGTGGATTTGTTGACAGACCATGATATAATGGGCTAATGACAATTAGTGACTAACCTGGGAAATGGGACACCTGACAACAAGAGAATGATGATAGAAGAAAGTGTCTCTATCCCAGGCATGCAGGGAATTCTATTTCTAGTACAGAGCAGGTACATAATCATATGACTTCCATAAAGAAAAGATATTTTTAGGTCGTAACTGAGAGAGGGTGTGTCCTCATAAATATAATTGTGTGTGTGTTTTCCCATGTTCATTCTTGCTTCATAGACCTTGTATTCTTGGCTATTTGGTGTAAGAAAGATATAGAAAAACATGAGAAACTATGAAGAGAAACAGAAAAAAGAGATGTTATTTAGTGAGGAGAAGAAGAAAAATTAGTCAAGGGTGAAAAATGTATATTTATAATTCAGAAAAAGAAAAATCATGTTTCTGTCTATAAATACATCTAATCTAACATTAAAAAGGGAAAAAAAGGTTGTATGAACACAGGAGGGAGGAGTGCTTGTTGGTATGAAAGAGGAAAATTAACTAAAATATTAAAGAATGTATTCCCAATAACAAGAATACTGTGGGGGAAAAAAGTGGGTTCCTCGAAGAAAAAGCGTTGTACACATTAAAAAATGATTAGTGGAAATATTCACTAGTGAACTATTAGCAACAACATCAAAGTGAATAAAAGGAGTCCTCGAAGACTGGCCATAAATTAATCATCTGTTTCTGTGATAAAAGAACTAATAATTAGATGGTAAGAGAGTTGAGAATTTACGTGCTAATTCATAAAAAAATACTCACATTAATGATTACAGCACCTAAAGCTTAGCCACAATATACGTCATAGAAATGTATGTAATAAAAACCACTCAACTTTATTAATATACTCAAAAAGGGAAGACAGGAGTTTAAAATATAAAAAAGTAAATATGAAAATTAAATATGTATCTTATAATAATTAAATTAATAACAAACCCCAATTTATAAATACTGACCTTAAACAATAAGGAACTAGTGAAACCAATAAATGATTCAAAATTATTACTGTTTAGTTTTTCCAGAACTGATGTTATCACAATATTGACAGCAGCAAATGTATCTTATGTTATCTCTACGAAAATGAAAGACATGAACATACATAAGTAAACAGACAAATAGACAGATAAATACTAAAGTAAGCTTAATAAGATATTTAATGTAGTGATACAAATGAAGACAAATTATTTATAATTACTATTAGGTTATACATTAGTGAAACAGAAAAATTAGTCATGATACACATATGATTATTCTGAACCTCAGTTATGGATATGTTTTCTGATGGTCTTAATTGTGCATGTCTAAACTTTGAAATGAACTGAAGCACTGAGCAGCATGATTGTATTATGATTTACTCATTAATCATAGAATTGTAGACTGGCTTGGTTTGGAGGGGACCTTAAATATCATCTAGTTCCAACCACCTGCCATGGGCCAGGGACACCTTCCACTGGATCACGTTGCTCAGAGTCTCATCAGCCTGGCCCTGAACACCTCCAGGGATGGGGCTTCAATGACTTCTCTAGGCAAACTATTCCTGTGCTTCACCACCCTCATAGTAAAGAATTTCTTCCTAACACCTAATCTAAGTCTGTCATTTTAAAGCCATTAACCCTTGTCCTATCACTACATGCCCTTTAGTTACTGGAAGGCCTCTATAAGGTCTCCATGGAACCTTCTCTTCTCTAGGCTATACAAATCAAATTCTCTCAGCTTGTCTTCATAGAAGAGGTGTTCCAGCCCTCTAATCTTCTTCACAGCCCTACTCTGGACTCACTGAAATGGGTCCATGTTCTTCTTATGTTGGACAGCTCAGAGTTAAATGTAGTACTGTAGGTGGAATCTCAAAAGAACAGAGTAGGCTGAGAGAATCACCTCCCTCAACTTGCTGGTCTCACTTCTTTTGATGCAGATCAGGATATGGATGGCTTTCTGGTCTGGAAGTGGACATTTCTGGCTCATGTTGAGCTTCTCCTCCACTAGCACCTCCATGTCCTTCTCAGCAGAGCTACTCTTAATTCACTCTTGCCCAGACTGTATTTGTGCTTGGGATTGTTCCAACTCAGGTGGAGGACCTTGCACTTGGCCTTGTTGAACTTCATGAGGTTCACACAGGCACACCTCTCAAGTGTGTCCAGGTGCTTCTGGATGGCATTACTTCCCTCCAGCATGCCAACAATGCCACACAACGTGGTATCATCAGCAAACTTGCTGAGGGTGCCCTCTAATCCCAGTGTTTGTGTCACTGACATTAAACAGCAGGGGTTCCAATACAGACCCCCGAGGAACGCCACTCATCATGGGTCACTGCTTTTAGAGCGAGCTGTTGACCATAAGTCTATAAGTGGTCCATCCATGAAATCCATGTCCCTGATTTAGTAATAAGGAAGTCATGTGGAACAGGGTCAAATGCTTTCAACAAGCTCAGGTAGATTATGTCAGTTGCTCGCCCCTTATTCACCGTTTGCTCCAGAAAGCCACCAAATTTGTCAGGTACAATTTACCTTAATGAATTCAAGCTGGATGTCACAAACCACCTCCTTATTTTGCATGTGCTTTAGCATAGTTTCCAGGAGGATTTGATCCATGATCTTGCCACACACAGAGGTGAGATTGACTGGCCTGTACTTTTTTCCCCCTTTAAAAATAGGGTTTATGTTTCCTCTTTTCCCTGTAATTACTCTTATTCTGTTCCATTTGGGGAAAAAAAAAAAAAAAAAGAATTTCAAACGTAAAATGGTGTTTCAGACATACTTTGTGACAAGTTTCATGTTCTGTATGATTCATCTTTTAAACCCTAAAATGATAATTACATTTAAATTACTCTCCAATTCTATCGCATTAACATAATTGTGTGTAGGCTAACAAGATGTACTTATTAAATGAAGTATTTCTAGCCCATTTACACATGTAATAATATGTTATTGTTAAATTTATAGTACACCTAACAATACTTGGCCTAACAACTCACTCTTATTGAATATGGTGCCATTAAATAATAGCAATGCTACTATTTGCCGTTGACCTCAATTATTCCTTAGTGTTCTGTAAAGTGTATAAAAATTATCATTGTTATATTACACCTCTCTGAAAAAAAAAACCCACATAGATTTTAAAAACAAGGTCAGAGTAAGAACTTTCTCATAACTGTAACAGTTTCTTCAATCTAGGAAGAAAAATTGCCTTTTTAACAGGTGCAGTAAAAGTAGGAATTATGTTTCATTGTTATTTTATGCCAGATTAGTAATTCACAAAAGCATCCAGAGAATTAAATTGGGCAATTTCAGTGGTTCAGTGCAGGATCTAGGAAGGACCTTCTTCCTCCCAACAGCATTAGAAAAAGTTCAAAATAAATTTGTGTTCTCTTTCAAAAGAGGACTTTCAAAGCAAGTATTCAATCACGCTAGTGTAAACTGTTAATTTGGTAAATCTATTCTAATTTGAAAAAGACAGATCGTAATAACCTGAACAAATGAGACAGACATTTGTATGAACTCAGGAAAACAGACTTGTGATAAGAAATATTATTAGGTCAAAATTTAATTCCTTTTCAATCCCAGTGCAGAATTTCTCCCCCCTGTATAAGTGTTTCTGAAAGTTAAAGTATACATAGAATCATAGAATAGTTAAGGTTGGAAAGGACCTTAAAGATCATCTAGTTCCAACACCCCTGCCATGGGCAGGGATATCTCACTAGATCAGGTTCCAGCCCTCAGATTATCTTTACAGCCCTCCTCTGGACCCATTCCAATAGCTCCATATCCTTCTTACACTGAGGATTCCAGAACTGGACACAATACTCCAGATCGGATCTCACAAGAGAGAAACAGAGAGGCAAAATCACTTCCCTTGACCTGCTGGCCACGCTTCTTTTGATGTAGCCCAGGATACAGTTGGTCTTCTGGGCTGTGAGCGCACGCTGCTGGCTCATGTTGCGCTTCTCATCAACCAGCAGCCCCAAGTCCTTCTCTGCAGGACAGCTTACAATCATGTCATCCCTCATCCTGTACTGAAAGTGGAGATTGCATCCAACCAGGTGGAGGACTTTGCACTTGGCCCTGTTGATCCTCTTTATGCCCACTTCTCCAGCCTGTCCAGGTCCCTCTGGATGACATCCCCTCCTTCTGGTGTGGCAACTACACCACTCAGCTTGGTGTCATCTGCAAACTTGCTGAGGGTGCATTCAATCTCTCTGTCAATATAATTGATGAAGATATTAAACAGCACTGGTCCCATTACAGACCTCTGAAGGACACCTCTAGTCATGGATCTCCATTTGGACTTTGAGTCATTGACTACTACTCTCTGAATACCACCATCCAACCAGCTTCCAACCAGCTTCATACCCACTGTACCATCAACCCATCAAATCCATATTTCTCTAATTTAGAGAGAAGGATGTTGCGGTAAACTGCATCAAAGGCTTTACCAAAGTCTAGATAGATCACATTTGTCAGTTTACCCATGTTGACTGCTGCGGTTAGCCCATCATAGAAAGCCACTAAGTTGGTCATACAGGATTTGCCCCTGATGAAGCTGTGCTGGCTGCCATTAATCACCTCCATGCCCTCTGTGTGCTCTAGCATAGCTTCTAGGAGGATTTGTTCCATGATCTTCTCAAGCACAGAGGTGAGGCTAACAGGTCATTAGTTCTCAGGGTCATCTTTTCTACCCTTTTAAACATGGGCACAATGTTATCCTTCTTCCAGTCACCAGGGACTTCTCCCAACTGCCATGATTTTTCAAATATCATGGAGAGTGGCTTGGCAACCACATATGCCAATTCTCTCAGAACTCTGGGATGCATCTCATCAGGTCCCATAGACTTATATATGTTCAGGTTCCACAGGTGTTCATGAATCTGATCCTCCTCTAGAGTTGGAGGGGTTTTATCCCCCTGGTCACCATCTTGCTGTCCCATGACCCAGGAGGGGTGAGGAGAGTAGTTATCGGTGAAGACTGAGGCAAAAAAATTAAGTAGCTCAGCCTTCATAAGTACATATAGACTGCTTGGCATCAGATGAAACTCCATTAAGTCTAAAACGCTCCATAAATGTTGAATGGTCTGCTTGCAGGTTGTAACCTTTGAAACTTTAGCTTTTCCAAAGAGACAGTGTCTTCAGAAGTCTACAGCTGTAGTACGTTTTGTATTTTAAATACTGTTTCCTCTGTGAGAGTAAAAGCAGGTATTTCTGATGTGACAGCCCAGAGATATTTCTTTTCTACTCTCAAAGCAACATTGATTGCATTCAGAAAATTCTGAGAAGATGTTTTACTATCATTTAGAAGCAAAGTTTCTCACAGAAAATTGAATGTTCTTATTTTTCTCAGACAAGTTTGTCCACTTTTTTGGTTTCATAGTAAAAAGAAAGAAAAGACAAGACTTCTGTATTTCTATATTTTTCTCAGTAGCTCTTGGATATGTGCTATTAGTTACCAAAAACTGCTGTTTTCTTTGAGTCAAATATTCAATCAGAATGAATATTCAAGAGAATATTCAACCAGAAAATTAAATCTCCCATTAACAATCAAAGGGTATGCACAATTTACGGGCGAGTGGTTGTTGTAATTAAAAGAAAAAAGTGAAATAGAAAATGACTGAAATCTGAAAACAGCTACTGAACATTTGCACTAGCTACTTTGCTAATCTCTGTGTTCAGAGGGCAGTAGTGTTGTGCGCAGACGGGGAGATACCACACCAGAGCAAAGAACATCAGAAGGGCTGGCACTCCAGGAAGCAGGGAGGGGAAAACCTGCCGATTAAGCCCCTTTCTTTCACTGCCAGCTTCTTCCCTACAGTATTTTTCTTCAGTAGCATGTTGAATCTGGATTAAAAAGTCCCAAGAGATGGAGCTACCATCATTTCTTTCACAGAGCTATCTCAGAACCAAAAAGAAGAGAGGAATTTTATGCTTTTTGATATTATATTCCAGTATTCTTATAGTAATGTTATCACTATGCACCACATTAAAAACAATAATGGAAAGGAAAAGCAAAATATCTTTCAGATACTTGGATCATGTTTCCCTTTGGTTATCAATGAAACATTGGACTGAAAAAGAATTTATGGCTCACTCACTTTAATATTGTGCTGTTCTGTGTATTTATTTTGTGAAGTAAACATGTACTATCTTAAAAGCAGTTATTTCTTATTTTTCTGTTTCTTATGGAAAGCTTTAAACATAAAGCTGTTCTGGTTAATGGACAGTTTATATCCAGTTAATTCTCTTGGTATTTTACTTCTTTTTAACTTTGTAATTTTCTTCCTTCCTGTATTTATCCTTGTGGTGGATTTAAAGAAAACAATCATATCTGTTTTCAGCTTTAGGTTTTATTCTGCTTCTTGTTATCTTCTACTGTGTTATTTTTTTCCCCTCTAGGTTCTTTTGGGATACTTTAATTCACTAGTTACACTATGAATTCATTTCTTCATGGACTTAGTAACCTCAATTTTACAAAGTTTTTTCAGAAAAGACCTTAATACTTTCTTACACAACAACATTAGCATTTTTTTCATTTTCAGAGCCAACCTCTCAACTGAATTTGCTTTCTTCATGTTTGAATAATTTTGATGATTTAGTCATCTAACTACACCCAACACTCCTTCCATTCACATACTGAATATCCCAGTTTATTGTACAAATTGCTAACAGCCCCTACATCTGTGAACATACACTGAACTAATGAATTTAATTACATATTCCTGTTCTTATTATCTACAGCTTAAAATTTTTTCAATTCTTTCCTTTTCCTTTTGCAGTATTTAGTTGAATTGAACTGACAAAATCCCTCTAAGCATGTAACAGAGAGAAATATCAGTGCCATTCTCTTAACATTTGGACTAAGATCATTAAGGAAAGCATAAATAAGAATTCCTACAAACTAGTGCTAGCTATCTTCTGCGATAAACCTCTTCCTCTGCAGAGTAACTTATCTGTTTCAGTATCACATATGGTTTTCTCCCCTTTAGTTATTTCCTTGCATCACATTAAAATTCTTGTAGTAATCCTATTTTTAATTTACTCTTTGGCACTGTATCAAATATTTAACTAAAGTCCAAATAGATGAGCTTTACTGCATGACATTTACCTAGAAAATTATTTATCAAAGAAAAATTGCAGTTACAAACATGTGTTTTGTCCCATTTCTAATTGCCTTCAAACATTTCATTATAATTTCAGTTGAAATTTGTTCTTAAACTTTGCATGATATTAAGGCCAGATGAACCCACTATCCCAAATCACTTGAAGTCTCTCTCAATTGTAAATGCAGGCTTTACCATTGTTCTCTGAGTATCCAGTATCAGCTGGGAAAGTTTGACTGCAGATAGGTTGAACAAATAGAGCTGTGGTTTCAAATATGGTTCTTTCAAAATTCTGCAGTATAGAATATCTAATCTCCTCCATCTGAATCACACAGATTTTTAAATTTTTTTTTATCTCCTGTGAAACAGTAATTTACATTTCTATCTTGTCATTTTCATCATCTTCTCCAAATTCCATTCCATTGTTATTACTGAAAATTTTGACAATATTTTAATCAGAATTGGAGGGCAAATAAGCCATTTTTAACATCTGCCTGTTCCTAGAATAAAGAGCCTTTTTCTTCCTTTTTTTTGTTCTCAATTTTACACAGCTAAAGGCCTCTTGTTTTGATTACTTTTTGTGTGATGTAGTTTGGCTTGATATTTGGCAATTCTCACACTCCTAGAGTGTGCTGAATTCTAATACATAGCTTTTGCTGACAAGTTAAAAAAAAAGGAAAAAGTTATCTATGTACACTCAATTCCTAAATTAAAAAAAAAGACACATTTATTTATCTCTTGTGAACTTGAACTATTCCTTATGAAATATCTTCCCTACATCAAGAATCTTTTGCATTCATGATTTGTAACTTCTGGAACTGTTTAGTCTATATAGTTTCACTATACATTGTACATAATTATTCACATTTTCTCTTCTAAAATTAAGATCCTTGAATAGGTTTTATATGTTCTATATGTAATGCACCATATTGATCCATTTTAGGAACACTCAAATGCAGAGTTGTTTTTAAGCTACAAGTCTTATACAATGACTTGCCAATGTAGAATACTGTTTTTCTTGGTAGATTATGTTTTCTAAAAATATGTAAATTTTCTTATAATTTACAGAAGCTGTTCTTTAATCAGGCAAACTCGAATTTCCCAAAGAACATTTATTACTGTAATACTAGCAATATTCCACCAAACTTTTTATAGCCTAACACTGACAATATAACAAACTCTCAGATTAGACCGTTGAATCCTTTCCACACTTCTGTCACACATCTTGGCCTAAAGAAATTCAATTTTTAATGATTGCCAAACTTTTTTTCTAACACCCCAGCACCTTATAAACCATCTTGCTTTATTATGTTTGTATTTACATATTCTCTCACTTCTCTTCCAGTCTTCAGATATCTTCTCTCTCCTAAATATTTCTGCATCTCCTGTCAACTTTTGTTATCTATGAATTTCATTAACATGTCATTTAATTCTTTGAAATCATTAATTAAAACATTGTATTGGACAGTATCCAGCAAATACCTAAATACTTACTTAGCTTTAAACATACAGGTTCTCACTACATAACTTCGTATATATTTTTTGCCCTTTCAATTGCACATGGATATAAAAATTACAAAAATTTCTGTCATCCGAAGTCTCAACCACAGTACGATCCTTTTTTCTGATCTGGATGCATGTGATCTTGCTCTGTTTTTAACATTTCTCTTCATAACAGTGTTGCAAGGATCTTTTTTTTTTTCAGTCTGTTGCTCTGGGGCATTCATTTCACTTGGTCCCATTTGCTGCCTTTCCTTCGCTACTGACTCAAGTACCAGAACAAATATCAAGACCATTTCTCTCTCACAGCCACCAAGAATGACTTCTGACACTGAATAGCGCATGATCCAAACGTCCATCTATTTACTATGTATAAAAAACATCTGTTTCATCTGTTTCATCTGCTTCTTTTTTTTTTTTTTTTCCAGATTTGGAAGATTTCCTCGTGAACATAGGCAGAACCACCTTATTCTCCTTCATGTTCTTCCATAATTTTCTTCCTGTGTTCTGAAGCTACCACAAAATTTGATAACAGGCAGATTGTTAAAACAATGCTTATCACCCCATGAGCCTTGTCTCTTCTTTCATCTCTGATGGGGTAATTCCTTGACATGGCATGGTCCATCATTCACACAGAGTTGTAACATGAGGGGATTTTCTACAAAATACTAGAATCAATAAATTTATAAACCCAGCAAATAGACAACAAAATAGAAACCCTAAGAGTGTTTCCATTAATTCGGACCTTCTATTAGGCACCTGCACAGTAATTCTCTACAGTACTACAAATAAGAGCAGAACTCACAAAAAAGCCTTCCCCAAATCAGCTTACTGCCATTATAGTTTTTCAGTAATATAGCTTGCAGTTAATCAACCTAATCTTATTCCTATCCAAGTCAATGAGAAGCATTCATATATATTTTTTCCAGGGAAGTGATACTGTGTCCAATCTTTTCCTTTTATATATACTTAAGTCACAGAAAATTACTATATGGCTTAGCATGCTAATCATGGACTGCAAACAGCAAAGACTGGAGGTACCTCTCACAGAAGAAGACCTCATAAGTGATCTGCAGGCTGACATTCTGTAGCATATAACAAGTGTCAAAATTATTGGCAACAAAAAACATCTCCACAACAGACAAGATGAATTTGGAATCCCTCACAAACTGATAAACAGTGAAATCTTCTGTAGATAATTTGCCATCAGGAAAAACTTTACTCTTACCATGTGAACCTTCTCACTGAGAATGGGTTTTTTTATGCATTTCTCTGAACAGCACTGTTTTCCATTGGAGTGTACAAGTTTGCAGTGAAATAATGAAAAAAGTCTGTACCCCAATGAAATGCAATGAATTTTAAGTTTCATAGCATTGATTGCTATAATCCAAGATCACCTTACTGGGAAAATGCTGAAAAAACTGATTATACATAAAACATGCAATAAGGTTTGCATGGTGCATTTAGCTAACTGAATGTTTTATTGAAGGTGATGTTTCAAAATTTGGTATCTTGAAAGCACACATATTTGTACAACTCCCAGGAGAATAGCTGGCAAGACTGGGTCTAGAAGATGGGTACTTACAACCAAATAACCCCTAATTTTCTAGAACTAATGAAACAATGGGAAGATTTTCTGAGTCATTCTGTAAATTCGTCTGCCCATTGGGTAATTTCTGCCCCCTTCTGTTATGGGGATACTGCAGCTTAGACAATAAGCTATTATAAGGAGATGGACTCCTTGCTGGCTATTGGGTGAAGTGGGCTGATGAGCACAATGTAAGCATCCCTGTTAACATGGGTGTACAAGGGACTCTAGTCATCTAACAATCATAATTTTCGACATTTTTGACATTCGTTATGTCCATACTCACCCAATATGGAGTTTCAATGTAAAGTCAGTGGGAAAAGAAGAAAATAGATTCCCTAGCTTTTTAACCTTCTGAAAAAGGACTTAAAAACTTCCTATATATGAACAGTCCCCTAGTCACTCTTGATATTTTTTTGTGGCCAATACATATAGGCACATTTCATACAACTGTTTCTTGATATAAGAGTTTAGAAGAAATGCAGAAATAAATATATCATGAGAGAGTAAGAAAAAAAAACTAATAAGAAAATGTATAATCTTCTTGATTGTAAAGTTTTTCTCTTCAAATTTCCTCATTCATTTATTTTTCTTCATAGCATAAGGCAAAGAAATTGAAATAAAAAAAATGAAAGTTCAGTCGTTGCTTTTCTCATTAAATCACCTGATCCTTAAGTTATGTAGCAGTGTAAGTATACACTACTGTGAGTTAACTGAAATATAGAGATACAGTTATAGGATTAAAGGTTGAAAAGCTTTTTAGTCTATACTAGTTGATGGGTTTGTTTCAAACTGTCCTTTCTCATCATTTTACCTAAGATTTTGGTATTTAAACAGGCATATATTTTCCTCTCTCTATGCACACAGGGATTGTCACTGACTCAGCTTGGATTATATTTTGTATTCTGCAGTCAACAGAATTTAACAGCTGCCAAAATTGTTCTAGAAAGCTAGAAAAGCTGGTACTTCTGCTTCAAACATGAAAAGACTTAGTAAGCCAAGAAAACTCCATAATACACAGAAGGACATATGCTGCAGAGGCTGAGTGATGGGTGTGTATGTGGTAGAAAGTTCTAGTGGAAACACAAGGTTGTAGGAGGATTTTGACAGTTGGGAGAAAGGAAAAGGATGCCAGCTCCTCTCTCCTACTCCTGCTGCAGCCACATAGCATGGCTAGGAGCACCCAAGAAGATGTTTCACAATAAATGCCGTTTCTCTCAGCCATGCAGTATAGATGGGGCTCTTCTCAAAAACCCGAAGACTTTCCCGTGTGTGTGTCTGCGCACTCCCTGACTTTAACACACAAGCCTGGATGAGTTTAAGGGTCAAAGATGAACAAAACTATGATTTTTTTTGTGAAATCAAGAGACATACCTGTAAAGATTGAAATATTAGGGAGGTTTTAGAGTAACCCAGAGGGTTCTCACCCCAGCCTCCTAGTAAGTTCTCATACCTGACAACAGCAGAAAATGCAACAGAAAAAAAAAGGATGTGGACTTTTAGCTTATACCTAATGCTTATTCACATACTTAGCCCTCCAAAATAAATACACCAAAAAAAAAACCCAAACAAATTAAACTTCCGCAACATTAGAAAAATGGCTTCTGTAAGTATATCTCTGTTAAAACTGCATAAACATTTAGTACTCTTTTAAGCTGAAGAGATGTATTTAAAATTCCTCCCTCTCAGTCCCCAGACAATTGATTCTGCCAATTATAGAACTATCTTTTTTAACATCAAGTGATGGAAGTACATCCCTACTAGAACAGCAGAATGAATCAGAGTTTGCAGTAGCTACGAGAGAGCTGTCAGAACCACTAAGTCCCCAAACCTTTATCCTGGCCGACAGCCCTGCTATCACAAAACCCAGAGTCAAAACATAATTTCACTCAAAGTTTGCTTTAATTAAGAGATGCCTAATCCATTTTTACTGTATCCTTGAAGACATTATTTCAAATAATAATGTTTGGAATGTGCAGGTACATATTCGCATTTTTTTGTTCTATTTTCACACAGATTTGTTTAAATACTTCAAAACATTCTGAGTGATAGAGATGCATGCAAATTTGAATAATCTTGTTTTCTTGGCATTTCTGAGGTGAGATTCCTTAATGATGATGCCTGCATGTTTTTCTTCTATATCCCTGTTCTATTCTTTATTAGCTGCTACGATCTTCCAAATCTCTTTTATATCTACTGTACATCTTTTTCCTAGCATTGTTATTGCTTCCTTGAAAAAGACACTTATATTTGACCAAAGAAGTAATCAAGCTGACTATAGTTTAAATTCTGTTCTGAACAGGTCTTACATATAGTGGTTTTAAGTAACATTTAATTGCTTTTACAAATTAAATTTTTTGTGTTGCAGTGAGCTTAATCCATATCTTAGAGACTTCCCAAAAAAGGGCTGGCAGAATGGAATTTAGCATGCCAGGAAAGCAATCTGGCTTGCAGCTCAGGACTGTAAATCATACCAAGATAAAGTATCTTAACAGAACATGAAATAGCATTCTTTATTTTTAAAGATTATATACCATTCATTATTTGGCATGGCTGTAGAAAAAAAGGTATACATTAGCAGGCATAAATCTCCCATGACCTCACTGAAATCAACATTTTTGGCCCCATCTTCTTTGCAGTTATTTGCTTTACATGACACCTTTCACCTTTCTGAAGTGAAGAACTGAACTACAAAGATAGTCTATTTATTAGTGTACCTATTAAGGTATAAACTGAACAAGCACAAGCTATAAAATGGTCCATAAGATAACATGTGTCATCAGAAAAGAATAGGCCCATCTGGTAGTGTTCTGCTCAGACTGATTTGCTGAGTTCAGCAGTGGGGAAGCAGCACATGGGTTGATCAGTTCTTGGCACACAAGTAACTATAACAGCAAAGCATAGAAAGTGCACTGCATGAAAGGTAGGTAGCATGCATAAGAACACTATAAAACACTGTGATTGTGTTCAAGACAATGTGTTGCATGGTATTTCTTTATTATGTCAGAAGTAGTGTCGACCAAATAATTTAAATAAATTGTCCAGGCACCTACAAGCAGTAGGATCTTTCTTCTGGGTCAAGAATAAAGAATTGCAGCTCTCAGATGAATAAATCTGGTGTTCAAATGATATCTGCTTGTAATTACTCATGCCACTATTCATTCTATTTCATTAGTCACTTAGCTAAACAGCACTAAAAAGGAAAAAATTACTGCAAACATCAAGTTCTGTTCTTAACATTTACTATCTAGAAAGAGTTCTTTTAAGAATATTATGTTTAAGAATATTACATTTTTTCAAAGATGAACATTAGATTATTCAACAAATTACCTGCAATATTTTTGAAGAACAGAAATTTTGCTAAACTTCATGAGGTAACAACCTTGCGGTACTTTGCTTACATCACAATTTCACTAGCTATTTGTTTCTGGCTGCTTAACCTGTAGCAAAAATATTTAAAAAAAGAGTTGACCTCTTCTGTTGGTTTGGCAACTGCACACATAGTTTAAAGCATAAACAACATAAGCTGCCTTGACTAATCTACAACAGCTCAGCTTCTTCCCCTGCCTCATCAACATGTCCTATTAGGGATCTATTCAAGCTTGAAGTAAATAGGACCAACAGGACCTCCAGCACGTAATGGCTTTTGGATGATGTTCTCCTGTATGTAGGAGAACTTGCATATATATCTGCTTAGGTATTTTGGTAAAAAACCATCAGATTTATCCAGAGACTGAAGAATTGATGCAGAAGTGATAGAGTTAAGCATTGCTTGACCTGATGTAAATCTGTACCATTACTCCAGGGGCATATTTAATTGGATAAGCAAATACAAAGTTACAGAAGCTATGATCCTTTTGGCCATGACAGGAAGTTACATGTTGTTTACAGCTGAACTTGGTTAAAGGGATACAGACCCCACTTCTCTTCATCACAATCACAATCACAGTGCAATATGGATCTGTGGATGCAAGCATGTAAGTTGTGCTTAAATTGGGCAGCATTGCTTAGTTTGATACAGCCTTAGTGTTATTTTGATAGAAATGAGTTACAGAGCAGCAATATATGTTGTTATGCTGACATATCTAAAAGTATGCAAGCCTCTGGGAAGTGATGAGAAATAGGTTCAAGAACTACCCTGTATGCAGACACGGCTGCTAAAATCAAGGAAAATAAGACCAACATTTTGATTTAACGCCTTTCAGTGAGAATGACATTATGACATCTGATAGGACGAAAAGAATTCCAGAACAATTTGGCCTTCCATAATGCTGGGAATTTAATGGATCCCATCTGTCATTACAGCAATTTTACAGAGATATGACAAACTCAGAAAGATAACATAAAATCAAGTAAATAAAAATCCACCCAGTAATATTTGTTACATTTGTAACCTTTGAGATGCACTAGGGAAAGATCATTAGAGAAATAATAATCTGAATAAAATAAAATTAATATGTTGAAGTGCAGTTGTATAAGTGAACAGTGCCACTGCCTAGGAAAACAGAAGAAACAGATATGAGGTCCTCCAAATTATGATCCTTATTTCACATCGAAAATGGAAATATTTATCAGAATACTAGACCAAACACAGATGAATACAAAAATCTCAAAAGCTTAATTGCACTTGATACAATACGGGCACTTAATGATTAGGAGGAAAAGGTATGTCAAGGCTTTCGCAATTTAGGAATTCCAGGTTTTCAATCAAATCCCACTCCCTGTTTTCTGGGTACTGAGGACAAAATTAGTATCCTTCAGCTACGTGTATCCTAGAAATAAATTCACTGTAGCTTAGGGCAAGTACACTGGCCTGCAAGCCAGAAACAGAATCACAGAATAACTGGTTTGGAAGAGACACACCGGATCATTGAGTCCAACCATTCCTATCAAACACTAAACCATGCCCCTCAGAAGAATGTGTTCTCTTCTTATCATTCCTGACAGTTGTTTATACTTCTGTGCAGAGGTTTGTTAAGAATAAGTTGGGGTTAAAAACTGCAAAATGGAATGGTTGGACTCGATGATTCGGTGGGTCTCTTCCAGCCTGGTGATTCTATGATTCATTGTCCCACATTGATACTAGCTAGTCATGTTATACAAGCTACTAGTGCCCAGTCAGAACTGAGATTTGAGAGATCTGTTGTTAGCTCTGCTGAACGTGATCTCAGACACCCATCAGTCTCATGCAGTGCTTCATACAGCAAATGTGTGAAGTGTGTGGGGTTTCTAGTCAGATTATTTCCTAACATTCTTATCTACCTAAGAGTTATGCCATTGTTACGAGACTACAGTAGCCCTTAGCTTGCCTGACAGACATTTGCAATTCTGCCATCTGAAGTAAGGACCTATATAGGGCTTTTTAATAAGTCAATGTTATAATAACTTCTGCTAAGAAGAATTAGTAGGCACATCTTTTTCAAAAGACTGCCTACAATTTGTACATACACATTACAATTGAAAAGTTTCAATATGTATAAGATATAATAGCTATGAGAGGCACTTCCTGTAGCACGTTAGAATTAATGTTGCACAAGGGCTTCTATTATGGCTTCACATTGGTATATCTTTATAAAAATATTTCCTGCTTGCTTAAGAGTTGTAGGGTAAGATACAAAGCAGCATTGATTTATTTTTTTATTCAGTAAGTAAAAAACAAAAATATCTTTCTTTAAGAAGACATGCAATTAGAAAAAAAGCCACACTACGTCATCCAGCAACCTTCAGCAAAAATTAAGGTCATGTGTGGGAGTATACTAAAATGTATAATACAAAGTGTGTACTACAATATAGACAAAATTAATAACATGGCTTAGATTATTTGTGAAAGTTTTTCAACTCTAAACTTTGAATACATCATTTAATACCTCTATGTTCTTTTTAAAAAGAATAGAAATAGTACATATTTAGGAAGTGCAATTTGGTGCCTCTAAAAGTTCAGCATTTTATTCATGGCAATGAAAGTTCTTTGGCATGATAATGATTCCCACTATTGAGGCTTAGTGAACAGGCTTGTTCGGTTTTCGTCCTGCAGCACAAAGTGCTGATTAACTTGAAATAAAAAGCACAGAGATTTAATCCACTGAAAGTAACAGTTTGAATGTTCTTAATCCATTCATTCTATTCAGTAATTTTATGAGCAGCTCTTTGTACAGCAGTGCATCTTGCAGGAGCTGTAAGCCATTTTTACACTTCATTTATGTAACAGAGGAGATGCAATTGGAGGATATGACAATTCAAGGAATCTCTCTATATGCAAGTAGTATTCTAACTGAGGGTATGAAGCTGCTGCATAATTAAATGTCTCGTAATGTCTGGTATCAAGGCCATGCTATGGGTTTCCTGGACCAGGAATAAAAAAAAACCCTTGATAGTTCCCATTTTAGGACAAAGGACTGTTGAAGACAGGAAAAAGTTTCAGCCAAGTCAGGGCAGGAATGGAGTTTGGTGCACTAGAATTTCATCAGAAACACTAAGATATTATAATACAGCAGTCCTCTAGAACTAGTCTACGATACTACAAAAACTTTTTTTTTCCCCTGGAAGAAACATACTAATTTCCCAAAGAATACACATTCCTAACCACTAAAAATCTACTCCCAAGTCAGATAACAGCTTGGTTTGCTACAGAGTGCATACATGGTACCTACTGAGGCTGTGACTGAGTCAGAAGTACTTGTACAGTTCTAAACAATTTACTAGGTATTTAAAGAAAAACAAACAAGCAAACAAACAAAACCCTACCAAAAAATAGCAACAATCAGACAGTTGTGAAATAATTTGCTTTCATTATAGTAACCTGATTGCCTTCTGTGAGAGAGTGACCGGCCTACTGCATGAGGGAAAGGCTGTGGATGTATCTTCTTGGATACATCCACAGTAAAGCCTTTGACACAGTTTCTCACGGCATTCTGCTTAGGAAACTGTCGGCCTCTGGCCTGGACAGGCGCACACTCCCCTGGGTGGAAAACTGGTTGGATGGCCGGGCCCAGAGAGTGGTGGGAAATGGAGTTAAATCCAGCTGGAGGCCAGTGACAAGTGGGGTTCCCCAGGGCTCAGTGCTGGGTCCAGCCCTGTTCAATGTCTTTATCAATCACCTGGATGAAGGCATCGAATGCTCCCTTAGCAAGTTTGCGGATGACACTAAGCTGGGTGGCAGTGTGGATCTGCTGGAGGGTCGGGAGGCTCTGCAAAGGGACCTGAACAGGCTGGACTGCTGGGCAGAGACCAACGGCATGAGGTTTAACAAGGCCACATGCCTGGTCCTGCACTTGGGGCACAACAACCCTAAGCAGAGCTACAGACTAGGAGAAGCCTGGCTGGAAAGCTGCCTGGAGGAGAAGGACCTGGGGGTGTTGGTTGACAGCGACTGAACATGAGCCAGCAGTGTGCCCAGGTGGCCAAGAAGGCCAATGGCATCTTGGCTTGTATCAGAAATGGTGTGACCACCAGGTCCAGGGAGGTTATTCTCCCCCTGTACTCGGCACTGGTGAGACCGCACCTCGAGTACTGTGTTCAGTTCTGGGCCCCTCACCACAAGAAGGATGTTGAGGCTCTGGAGCGAGTCCAGGGAAAAGCAACAAAGCTGGTGATGGGGCTGGAGAACGAGCCTTAAGAGCAGCAACTGAGGGAATTGGGGTTGTTTAGCCTGGAGAGGAGAAGGCTGAGGGGAGACCTTATTGCTCTCTACAACTACCTGAAGGGAGGTTGTGGAGAGGAGGGAGCTGGCCTCTTCTCCCAAGTAACAGGGGACAGGACAAGAGGGAATGGCCACAAGCTCCACCAGGGCAGGTTCAGGTGGGACACGAGAAAACAATTTTTCATTGGGCACTGGAACAGGCTGCCCAGGGAGGTGGTTGAGTCACCCTCCCTGGAGGTATTTAAGAGATGGGTGGATGAGGTGCTGAGGGGCATGGTATAGTGACTGACAAGAATGGTTTTACTCAATGATCCTGTAGGTCTTTTCCAACCTAGTGATTATTTGATTCTGTGATTTTACAGCAGATTAGTCCACAGTGTGCAAGGACTCAGTGATCTTGACCATTTGTCAGTACCAGAGATGTATGTATCCTACTGCAGCCTGGGAATCAGTTGCCCCCATTTATAATTCACTAAGTTGGTAAAAGTTCACCTCTAAATATTTTTGTGGGGTATGTTGTAAAGTAGAGACATAATATCTTTCAAAGGAAAATTCTAGTAGGTCAAAAAATGGAGATGTTGATGATGATTTCCCTGATGTGCAGTTCCAGCTGTGCAGTTGACACTGTGCAGTGTCAAAATACCAGACTGCCAACTGCAACCAAACAACAGGCCGGTAAAATACTTATTACATATGCATTCATTATCTCCGAGGCAGCATGTAATTTGCTTAGAATAGCCTAACACTTCCGGTGAGGAGTATTAAAAGATACCATCATAGAAATGCAAAGGTGTTTCAGTTTTTCTGAAGCAGTTTTTCCATTTACTATGAAGTAGCATGTCGAAAATGCAAAGGCACACAGACTAAAGCCTGAGCCCTGACTTCACATAGATATGGATGGGCACCGGCAGCTGAAAACTGGGAGCAAGGGAGAAGAGCGGGTTGCCCCAAACACGCAGAAGCAAAGACAGCAACCTGTGAGACACTAGTAGGTTTTTCAAACATGATATCCTCTGCCAGACTTTGAGAAAAACTGATAATTAGTTGACAGAACTTTAAAGTGATTATCATTCATGGAAGTGATTTTGGTAAACCTTGTATAGATGATTAACCAAGTGCATTTTGTTTTAGGTTCAGTGTGTCTGGGACTAAGACATACTCCAGCTAAGAGCAGGAGGAAAAATAAATACATTGAATACTAGATATAGAAAATACATTTTTCCTTCTCTAATTGTAGAAAAATCTATACCTTCAGTAATTTATGAAGTTTCTGGTGGTTATTGTCTCAAAAAATGTGTTTGTACAAAGCTAGGGCCACTCTTGGAGCAGTTCTGGAGAAAGGTTATATGAGACAGAGAGACTTTATCATGATAGATAAAAAGAGGGCAATTTCACTTTAAATTAACAACGCACACAAAAAGGAAATATAGATAGTGTTTAAAAAAGGCTAAGATGATTTAAAAAACATAAACCCCTCAATTCTGAAACTCCAAGTATTTTTGTAAAAGGACAACAGAGATTATTTTTTCTCTTTCAAAGTTAAGTTCCAAGTAAGGTTCGACTTTCATGCAAAATTAATTTTCCCTCATCAAAAATCAAAGATTCAAAAGTTAAATTTGAACTTTTGAAGTCTTATATCTTGTGCATATGAATTTTTTATGTACCTTTTAATTACATAATGATATACTACCCTTTGACTCAGGTCTCTCTTTATTAAGGGACTGTTATTTTTAAACCAGTTCAATATTTTGAGCTGTCTCAAGATCATAATTACTACAGAAGAAAGCCTTTTCCGTAAAAAGAACATAATAAAACAGGAATTCAAAGAAGAACTCCAAGAAGAGATAGAATTTAGCAGAATGTCAGATATGCACCTGCAGGAGAAATCCTGCTGACATTTTTCACTCACAGTCATACTGATTTTCAAAGATATTTATTGACAAAATATCACATGCACTTCAAAGTTTATTTGTAAGGAGATTCCAAATGAAACTGTGTTGGAGAAAGTGCTAAACTTTGAAGAGTACAAATATGGTTGGAAGATATTCTTAGTTCTTCTAGCTTCAGGCTGATTGATTTGCACTAATCGCATCACTTTGTTTTCTGCCATTATAATTCTTTCATAAAATCTAGATGTATTTTGTAGGAATTGATCTTCCTGAGTTTATATCATATATTCTCTCTTGATAGAAAGAAAGATGCTTGAAGACAGCTTGCTTTTTGGGCGATTCTTCAAATGAAGAGGTGTCAACATAGAAACTATTTAATCTATTCCTACCTTGAAATTTTGATTAATAATGAAAAGTCTCCATTTCATTTGTGATATTGTAAGTTAATGGCAGTTTCTGAAACTGCCGTCAATTACTGATGTGGATGTGATAAATAGTGAGATGAAGTTCACCCTTTTTTAATTCAGGTTATTCAAAAGCTTTTTCCATAAATTTGCAAATATTAGGATTCAGGGGTGCTGTCTGAATCCACCTGCAAATTTCAGATAGTAAAATAGGCTGGTATTTCACAACAGCAGTAGAAGAGAGGCCTTGCAAAGAATGTCAGAGAAAGGGACAGCATAAGAAGAGACTGTAATTTGTCTTTCCCTCATGAACTAACAGTATATGCCATCCTCGCCTTGGAATTATGAGCAAAATACAATGTCTTTACTTGAACAAGGCAATTACTATAACTGAAAGGTATTTGAAGACTATAAGTTTTGTTCAGCAACCACCGAGAGCCAAAGCATTTGACAGTAGAAATCTGTACTTGGCCAATCTCTGCACAAAAGCACCACAAGTTCTAATCAGCTCATGCAGAATCCACTCCAGTTACCGCTCCCACAAAATAGTCCATTACTTCCAAAGCAAAGCCCTCATAACCCTCAGAGGTCATGGAAGTATCAAACAAAGCTCAACTTCATGGGATTCCTTTTCTCTCTTAATTAGCTATTTTATTTCAATCCCAAAGTAGGAAGGATGCTAATCCTTGACTTCAAAGTTCTAAAATGTAATTAAAGAGAGCAATTATTTCTTCCAATGTGGAAGAGTTGACTTAACATTTCTGTTTCCTCTTTTTCCCTGTTTCCAAAAGAGCCTTGATTTGCAGGAGTCCCTCTCTCCTATCCAGCTACTTAAACAGTGCTTGGGGAGGTAGGGCTACTCTGACTGATAGCTTGTATTCCTCACCCTTTCCAGCTGTGTTGGATGTAGGTTTTAGATATTGGTGCAAACCAATTGCCCAAAGTGGAAATATAACAATAGCATGGAAGGATAAAGAACTGTCAGTAGTGGGAGGAGAACTTGCAAGTTAGAATTTTCCTCAGAGTGTTATTAAAAATGCCCTAGATAATCGCTAGAAAAGACCAGGACCTACACACTCTAGACTAAACTTCATAGGCAGAATCACTGTGATAAAATCTTTTGACTTACAACTGAAAACAAAAACTTATTTAAATATTACAGATAAGCAACATTCTTTTCCCAAAATAAACTTCTGGTGGATTTCAACACTAGGCAGAAGCACAGCACTTTTAAGTATGGATTTTATATTAGAGCTTCCATTATATTTGGTGACGTAAAAAGTAAATCAGTATCAGATTTTTTAAATTACAACAAATTATAGCAAGTAGGTTTTCTAGTTACCATGGTTACAGGTCCCAACAGACCATTCTTTAAGAATTTTCTCCCCTGCCCAAGATAGCAACAGTGTTTAAAAAATGTTATCTAGACTACAGCAAAAGGCGATTTATAGTACATTTATGCTGATATGCAAATTAGCAGAGCTTTTGTTAATGAGACTGCCACTTGGGCACAAGCACTAGCATTCTTATGCTTAAAACGACAGCAGCTGGAAATTATAGGTCTTATTTCTAAATAAACCACAAATACTCTAAAAATAAACTCCACTGAATTTTAATTTGACAAATATAAAAATTATTTACTGTAACTCTCTAACATATGAGTAAGAATTTAAGACTGTCTTTCCTTCATGTTATCATTCCTGAATACAGTGTTCATTTCTGTCAGGTGCCTTTGTTCTATTTTTTAGTTGTCTCTATAGCTCTTTTACAATAATTTTCACCATAATTACTAAGCACTTTTACATTTACAGCTGTATACCGAGCAATGTGACCTATATGTTACATGGGATTGTTCTGTGTGTTTTGCTTATTTTCTGGAGCGCTTATATGGGTTTGATGGAAAGGAATTTAGTACAATTTGAAAAGAAACTCCCCCCTGAGTAATTTAAAAGGAAGACTTTTCATTTGTGTTTCTTTTCAAGATAATCATACGGAATAATGTAACAAACGGTTTGCAAACAATCTCTTTAAATAGGTGTGAAACTTCAACCACAATATCCAGATGTACTCACAGAGTTGTCATTCTCCTGAATTTTCTTTTCGGTTGTAATCATCAGACACACTGAGGGGAGACAATTTTCAGATTTCTAGAAACAATCATTCAGAATGACTACAATAATAAAGATTAATGCCTAGGACCAAACTGATATTTGCTGGCCCTATTCTACAAAATTATGGAAGTCTACTGTGAATATTATTAGGAGCAACTTTACCAATCTCAAAGAATCTGGGTGGATTTAAACTACCAACGGCTTTGTCTGGCACACACTGAAAACAACGATTATCTAGATGTCTTTAAAAACCTAGTTATCTGGGCTTTTTTTTCACTTACTGGTATTACTAATGGAATCACATTTGATTCTTTAGTATGTTATCCTGGCAAGTGTATTAGGAAATAAGAACCAAAAACTTGTGTAACAGTTATCTGGAATGCATTAATATGGAGGAATATACACAAAAGTCTATGTGAGACTTACAAGATTTCCTGTCTGTGTTTCATTACACAAAGGCTGTTTCATATATACAAATAAGTTCAAAAGAAATGTAAAATGTCTCCCTGCATTTAAATATCCAGTAGCTCTTGTGTTTTCTGGTTTCTTTAATATCATTTTTTTTATTTTCTGTTTCTTCAGAGTCCTATGACTAAACCCATTTATCATGTCATACATCTACTATAAGTTCATGGTTATTTTCAATAAACAAGTCCTTCTCCTAATATTAGATTATACTAATCTAATCTTCACCTGCCAATATGTTAATTTTCTTTCTAAAACAGGACATTATATGGAACTTTGGTAGATTAAACATTCAGGTAAATATTAATTCGGCAGTCCATCAAGGTATCAGACCATCTGCTGAGGACTCAAGGGTTTATCATTGACAAAGAAGGGAGACAGTGCGGGCAACACCTGTAAACCTGTTTAGTTCTGGGAGAGAAGTCATCATTTCATGCTCATTTAAGAAACTAGGTCTGCCTATCTAAATTGCTGTTTAAATACCTCAAATTCATCTAGGTCCACAAAACTATTTTCAATGTTCCCCCTTTCAATTAGATACAGGTAGCCACACATGAAACAATCAAGAGCCAGAAGACCAGAAGGACCAAGAGGAAGCAATTCTAGTCAAGTGTTTGGCACTGAGCTGGCTCCTGACTGTTGCTGTGATACTATTTTTCTTTTGTTTAAAGCAGTCCTAAGAAGAATATGGTCCTGTTCATGAGACTGGCATGGAACATTGGGAATGCTCGTTCTAAGTTCCCTGGACATAAAGGATACACTCACCCCTTGTTAACAAGGTATCCGTCTTGACTTCTGTGCTTCTGACTCACTGTGGCCTAAGTATAACATGGCAGGAGCACATGCTCACTCAGAATAGGGTTTAGGACATAAAATGATGAGTTCAATCTGTCTTGAAATGAATAGAGCCAAGAAGCACAGGTTGTCATTTCCTTTATGTGAGGCTTCTCTCTGGCAGACAGTTAAGGAGGCCAGAAGTAGCAGTAGTAAAGCAGTAAGTGTGGCTACAACCCACAGGCTGATAGGTGCACATCCATAGTAGAAAATTATGCAAAATAAAGGTCAAGGAGACAAGGAGACATACACTAAACACTGAATACTGCCTCTCTAAACCTGTAGTGGTGAGCTAGATACCTGAGTGAAAAAGGACTGGATTGCCTCTCCTTGTTACCTGAATTGCAGGAACAGCATGTCTTCAGGAGTAGAAGCCTTTCTTCATTCAACTCATAGGGGTCTTAAGTGGCTATTTTTCTCTCTTCTTCTCTTATTTTTTTCTTAGGAGTTAAAAAATATTTATAAGAGGTGTAATCTGAACATTCCACACTTCCATGCTTGCCATTTCATAGCTTAGCTATCTAGAAATCGCATAACAACTATAAAAGTTAGTCAAAGGTAACAATGGAGTGATCATGCTTCCACTATACACATTGCTGGAGATTTGTGATTACCAATAATCATTAATTGCTATGACTATTACATCACATTTTAAAAGGTAATGAATAATAACAACACCAACAATGGGGTTAAAGCCAAAATTCTCCAGGGCTCTATTTAGACTAAAATGGACCTGGTCCTGGTTCCCTAATTGTAGAAAATAAGGCTCTAAGTAAGACTAAATTATAGCTCCTTTATGGGCTATGAATGCAAGTTTTCTGCCTTTGGAAATCTGTAGCTGATGCTTATGTTGATCCCACCTTGGTTAGAAGTCAAGATGCAGGAAGAACACATATGCTTTGGCTGGCACACACACCTTTATCAAGCCCGCACCAGCTGTACAAAGCCACAGCAGGGTAGAACTGGATACCTCCAGAGTAAATACTAATACAAGAAGCACTATAATCCATTATAAATTATAGAGATTGTGATATTTTATTGTGACAGGAAAGGGGGAGAGTTCTTAGAAAGACTATGCCTCACCTTATTACTGTCGGCAGGGGTAGTGATTAATTTTCCTACTGCCAAAATTTTTTCCCTATACTGCTACACAAATAAAAATAGTACCTTGGGCCTAAGGACAAATATCCTTTCCCTATTAAGTGCACAATATTACACATTTACACAAGACTCTTTTTAAGCGTTCATAGAAAACCATGCATAAATTCTACCAAATAAAACCCATTAGGCTGGAAAGGGTTGCTTGACAGTACATCCCTCTTCTCAGTGATGATCTTCTCTGACATAAGCAGAGTTTCATGTAGTACAACACCTCTATAAAGAGTTAGGAGTTTCTGACTGGGTGGCCCAGGCATTACACTGTAAGTAACTGAGCAATACTTGTGGACGAAAAACATTTGTTTTCTCCCTCACGAAAAAAACCAAAAAGAATAGAAAAGAAAGTATATACATTTCCATGTTCCTTACAAGAAAAACAACTGTTTTTCTAGAATTATCACTACAATCTTCATTCTCACAAGATTAAAATATTATCCTTTCTAATACTTCATGATGTTCAAAACAGATTAATTTTTTTATATCTCCCACAAATAGAAATACATTGTTTTGTTTCCAATTATTGAGCCTTATCAGCTGGCTGGAATAAAAATGGAGAGAAATACAGTTATATATACTGAGAGCTATAATACAGAGAACTGAGAACTGCAGCATTGCCAAGCTAATGGTGCCAACAATAGATAGCTAATTTCCTTTAACTGCTATGATTCCTATTAAAAGTTATTCTAATAGCTGGCTTCTTAAAATCTAAAGCTTGCTTCACAGTACATTTCCAACATCAGTCATCTTAGTGTGACACTTCTGAAAAGCATAAGATCAGCAGCTTCAATTATTTATTGAAAACAGGTGTTCACACGCAAATGTGTTGTTAGCCTGGTAAGGAAAACTAAACACTCTGGGAAAACTGTATGACATTTGCCTGAATTTCAGCTAAGGCTGTTTTAATAAAATAAACCATAACAGGGTTATCACAGCTGATCATAAAACATCTATTTTCTAACAATTCCTTAAGCTATTTCACCGTTGCACAAAAATATACTCATTTTAAGGGATGGCACAGCCGGAAGTTATTGCAAATATTCGAAGTGTTACAGATGACATAGGAAAAAACAGCAGAAAAATGATTGTATAGAGAAAAACTAAGTGACTTGGGTAACACTATCTGCTTAAGCTCTTCCTTTCTGTTTCACTTTTTCATTGTCCATTCAGTTTAGGGATACTGGTAAATAAACTGTGAGTTTAGTAAAGTTATAGTGTCCAAACTCCTGATACAGAATGAAGTAGCGTCTTTGGCACCAAATAGTCTTCTGTGAGCTGTTTTCCTTTTGTTCCAGTGGCATCCAACCTGCTTCTGTATTCATCCTTTGGTCTAAGTAGCAAAGGCATTTGTTTCCCAGTTGTACTGGAGATAACTATTCTCTCATGACAAGGCTATACTTGAAGCTGGTTAATTAGCAAGCTCATGGTAGCAGAGCCATCCATCTCGCCTTTTACCACACAAACCAGGAATTTATATGCAGCACACACTGCAGATTTAATATTAGAACAAGTCTTGCAGTGGTAATCAAGTTCTTAGGCTTTTTTTTTTTTGAATGGTAATAATTTATTTCTGAAGTTCCACCTATCTTTCCATTAAGTGATGAAGTGTCAGGGCACAGAAGGGAGTAATCTGTTATGTTGTCTATGCATAATTTAACTCTTCATTCAGAGGGGAAAAAATGTATCTAGTATTAAATAAAGTCAATTATTCTCATCTGCATTAGTGTTTTCTTTACCTCCTCTACAATCAGTGCTTTTAGGTATATGTAATAGAAATTTAGCAGCTTTCCTGTTTATACTCTTATTATAGCAAAAAAGCAGATGTCTGAACTTCTATTCTAAAATTATGCTAGGACACAAGTCACAAACACTTACTCTCACTTTCACATAAACTATGTGGAAATCCTGGCATTGTATATATTAATCAAAATCCTGCATGTTTGTCAATAAATGGTAATAAAAGCATCCAAGCAAGATATTGCTTAAAAAAAAAAATCATCCAAATATTGTGCTTCTCTTGTTGGGCAAGTAAGGTTCATACATTTTCTTATAGGATTAATGTGGTGAAGACTGCAGACTGAATAATATACAGTGGATCTTACACATATTTGTGAAGGTACTGAATAGAGATTACTTTCTTTTTATCAATTATAAATACTACCAAATTTTATCATATGCATTTAACATACTTCAGATACACATTTAAAGTCAGACTTTTAAGAAAGCTTAATTTTAAAACATCTATTCAGTCAAGAAGATAACAAGCCTTTCCCTGCTATGCCTCAAGTAACTTTTGAACCAGTGGGCCAGTTTCACGTAGACATAGCAAAAGGTTAGAAGGCTCAAAGAGAATTTCACTTCCAAAAAGATCTAATAAAACTAGAGACAAGAAAATGGTGAGGTTCACAGATAACTGTGGATGCAACTACATCCTGAGATAAAATTTCCTGAGGAAGGTAAGCAGAATGTAACAGCTACATACCCCATCTGAAGGCAGCTGGGCCCGGCAATCTGCACGTATCTAGTTGCAGACTAATGACAAAATGCTTTATCTGCAGGAGTGTCAAAGATAGACTCAGGAAGGAACAGATGTTATTGCCATGGAAGACAGATCTGAGAGATTAAAGGACAAAAGTCTGTAGGAATCCAGACACTCTCATTAGCTCTACAGTTGGTAGAACAACTACATATATTTACTAGCATTCTTACGACATACTGCCTTCCTGCATGGCTGAGTAGAATCCTTTCAATAGCCTGTTGTATAGATGATGCCTATACATTAACAGATAATTCTGATTAACAAGACACCATTTTTTGTTCTGTGACTGCCAGGGAAGAAGGACACATGGTGTACTCAAAAGTAGAGAAATCATAGAATCACTAGGTTGGAAAGGACCCACTGGATCCAGTCCAACCATTTCCATCAATCACTAAACCATGTCCCTGATCATCCATCCGTCTTTTAAACACCTCCAGGGAAGATGACTCAACCACCTCCCCAAGCAGCCTGTTCCAGTGCCAAACAACGCCTTCCATGAAATATGTTTTTCCTGATGTCAAGCCTGAACCTCCCCTGGCGGAGCTTGAGGCCATTCCCTCTTGTCCTGTTCCCTGTCACTTGGGAGAAGAGGCCAGCTCCCTGCTCTCCACAACCTCCTTTCAGGTAGTTGTAGACACTGCTACTGTTGTCATTCAAAGATCATATTAGGCAACAGAAAGGCTCAGGGAGGCATCAGAGAATACATTGTCCTTCCAAGATTTACTGACCAAATACAGCCATACTCCTGTATCTACAACTACACTGACTTCATCTCACTAAAGGAGTGCTCTGCATGCAACTGGTCACTAAATTTAATTTCTTTTCAGGGCACAGGCATGAACACATCCAGCTCTCATGATTCCACAAAGTAATGATGCCTGGCTTCATTGGAGACTGTCTGCCAAAGATAAATACTACTTCACATTTATATGTACCAAGAGTCACAAGACAGAGTACTGCTGTGCTTGCAAATCACTGCAACCAACATTAGACAGCTAATTTCCTTTAAGCATATCATAAGGATGTGTCTGCCACAGGATAAGCAGGCAGCCCTTTTCCAGAAATTATTCTTGCACATAAAAGTGAAAGAATACTTGGATAATGATAGGTAAATTAAACTTTTTACCTTTGAATCAAAAATATTTAGTATTACTTTCTTGATGACTGCAAGCCCAATTATGTGTGATTATGTTTATATTTGCAAAGCTTTACTAGGTACCAGGATTTTCTTTTACAAAGCACAACAAAGTTAATAGCATTATTAGGGAGATAGAAAATGAAATACTATAGCACTTAAATGCTCAACAGTAATAGAATCAGTGAAAATATTTGAACTACGGACATACTTTCACTTTCCAGTAAAATTCTGATACAGATTTGTTGAAAAATGTGTGTATATGTTTATGTGTATTGTACTTTTCAACATAACTGCATTAGGAAACATTGAATTAACTGATATACAATGTTATTGTATTTAATAATGTCCTGACATTCTAGCAGCTGATATCCTTTCCTGGTTTTGGAGGGGAATTTAAGTTTTTCAAAGTGTAGCTGTACTATATCAGTATCATGAAAGACCATTTCCAGCTTATAGAAGTTCTAGATCTTCTGACAAATACACTTAGCAAGAACAGAAGTGTTTTTTATTCAAAAGTTTCCGTGACAGGTTTTTAGTTCCATGCAGAACCCAAACTGAATTGACTGCTAACACTGCAGAATAAGTTTTGTTGACTCTCATGAGAAAAGTGCCTGATTTTACATAGGGCCTTCAGTTGTTACTTCATAATTTACTAAAATGTTTCCAGAGATTTCCTCGCTTTGGGGAATATTGGACAGAATTTATAATTAGAGTTGCATAAAAAAGACTGAGGCAAGCACTGGTTGGAATTTTCTCAATCTCACATTAATTATTGTCCACTTAAGCGACAAGCAGTAGTTGCCAGTTTAATCGTTTTATGAGATTCCATTTATCATTTATGCTAAAATGGCCCTGGGTAGGTTCTTTTTATCCATTATAAATCAAAATAAATAATGAATAATGATAAGTAATTGCAACTAATGAATCAGACATGGCACTCCTTATTCCCACTCCATCAGCTCTACACATACGCACTGCCTAGAAGATGCAGAAACATCTTCACAGATAGCAAAAGAACCCACTGCTTGTTTGTTTCAAACCCTTTAGAAAATCTCTTTCTTTTTATAAAAATAGATTTGTGGATAGTTGATAGATTTATTTTTTTAAATAGATTTAATCCATACCAAAGCAGTCCTGTAATAAATTTACGCTTTTTCTACTGACAGTGTTGGCTATAATATTCCTGAGTCCTCAACACAGGAAAGACATAGATTGGTGGAGCGACTCCAGAGAAGGGTCACAAAGATCAGAGGGCTAGAACACCTCCCACACTAGGATAGTCTGAGAGAGTTGGGCTTGTTCAGAAGGGAAGAGAAAGCTCTGGGGAGATCTTATAGAAGTGTTCCAGTACTTAAAGGAGGCCTGCAAGATATCTGGGCAGGGGCTCTTTATCAGGAAGTGAAGCTACAGGACAAGAGCTAATAATGGTTTTAAACTAAAGAGGGGAGATTTAGATTTAATACTAGGAAGGACTTTTTTACTGTGAGGGTGGTGAGGCACTAGGAAAAGTTGCCCAGAGAAGTTGTGGGTGCCCCATCCCTAGAGGTGTTCAAGATCAGGCTGGATTAGGCTTTAAGCAGCCTGGTCTAGTGGGAGATGTCTCCTTGCCCATGGCTGGAACTGTAAAATCTTTAAGGTTCCTTCCAACCCAAACCATTCTATGATTCTATAATTTTATATTTCCCATATGGTGGTGAATTTACAATTAAAAACTATGAAGCAGTCTTATTTTTAAGGATAGCATAAGACTTCTCATGATAGATAGACAAGCTAAATAATTGATATATCAGTGCTTTTCATTGCTTTATACAACCTCTAGGTCACCCAAAATGCAGCATGTATATGAAATCCAAAATGCAGTATGTATATAAAGCTTAGGCTAAAAAACCACATGAAAATTAGAGAGCTATTACACTCATCTGCCCCAATGTGCAGTATCCAAAGATATTTGATACAATAAAATTGAGATAATTAACATAACAATTCTGCATGTAATGAAAATTTGAGCCACCAACACATTATAATGTTTGACAGATCGATACTTTATTGTACAAAAAATTTTTGAAAATAAAAGGCATCACTATTAGAACTGATGAACAAGCTATTACAAGAATTTAAGAAGAAGCAAAGATACCTCAGCTCAGGAAAAGATTTCATTTTATTTAATTTGAAGCTAACTTTTTTAATACTTGAGAAATAAAGACTAATTTTGGAAAAAAGTATTTTCAGATGAAAACTAGGAATACTTTATTCTAGAAATCAGGAGAAGTTTCTACTCTGATGTTTTCATTTTTTTAAGATCTATTTATTAAAAAAACCTGTGAAATTCAATACAAATTATTTGCCTCAATTGGAGAGTCATGCCTGAATAGAAAGTGCTATGCCAGAAAACTACTTCTGTAAAGTATGTGGAAAATGGCACCATAAAGGGATTCACATTGATCTTTCAGGAACAGCTGAACGATAAAAAAAGTCTCTGTTATAGCCTCAGTCATAATGGAGTACAATTATAAGGGAAAAAACCTAAATACATTAATTTGATGTTTTTAGGCAGCTCAGGAAAATAACTGATATTTGATTTGAAAAAAAAGAATTAAAACCAAATATTTGAAGTGCACTTGTAAAAGAAAAAGCTTATGCAGAATTTTTCCTAAATTTCACACACGATTTAAGAGACACCCTTTTCACAACAATAAAGGGTTAACTGGCAAGACACTAAAGTCTTGCTTTAACAAAGCCAATTGCATCCTTCAAATACCTACTGGATTTCAAAGATTCACTTTCCCAGGGCATTGCGTTGATTGTGCCCCCACTATGCAGCCTATTTAAGCATAAACTTTAATTGACTTGTCTTCATTGAATTTTAAAAGCACTGTATAGACTATTTCCCTCTATTTTTCTTCATTTTTTACAGTTTCTGTCCCTGATCAAATTATGATACTTGCACTGATACTAGCTTTATTTTCAAACAAAGTCTTCAAAGTTGTCTCTAATATCTTATAGTTGTCTCTAATACCTTATATCCTGTAAGCATCCACAGAGACTCTTCTTTAACCTCCTTTAAGTCCCTTCTTGAAACTTTCTGCTGTCTGACAGTGATTAAGTCACTGGTAGGCTGGTACTGCTGCCTCTTCAGCTGAGCAGCTCTGTCTCCTTGTTTCAACCCACTGCCCTATCTGCCTGTTGCAACCTGCCATCTCTGGCCTTAAAACCTCCTGGAGCAACAGCAATGGTTTCATGCCGTGTTTATATACTACCTGGTGCAATACAACTCACCTGCGTTCCCAAGAATGTAAGTTTTGATCAATACTAACAAAATATCCACACAAAACCCATATGTAAATAAAAGTGTTTTTCTGGTTTGATTTAAGCTTCTGTTCCCCAATTACAGCAAAATGTTCACCATCATAGAAGAAATGAAAGCAAGTCTGATTGTAAAATATCACTGTTCTCTGGGGACCAGGGATTTGGCATAAAGCTATGGTTAACCTGGGTAGAAGAGAGGAATATTTTTCAGGTAGGGCTTACGCTGCTTACCATCAGCAGACCTACAAAAACTGCAGAGGGCTTAAGTGTTATAGCTCTGGCCCCATTAACTCTCTTTTCCTTCCTTGAGATGTGCTCACCAGGGCCTGCAAGAGTTCTCTAGCACAGAACGGAATGTGTTCTCTCCTTTGCTCCCGCGAAGCATTTGTTCAGGAGGTACAGTGCCATGGCTATTCCATATATCTCAAAGCCATCAAGTAATGTTAAATGTGCATGAGGACTTGTCCTTCAAAATCTAAAGAGACACATGATATCGGTCACTCCTGCTTTATGAAAAGATGTCATTTAGAAAGGAACTTGTAAATCACTGTAAAAGGTAGCAAAAACAGGGAGGATGCAAATGTCTTGCTCCAAGGCTCTACTCTTACAACTCAGCATTAATAAGCACAAGTGATAGAATCAAAAGAAGATGCTAAAAATAATTCATTTTCACTAGATAGAAAATTAGACAGAAGCACTGAGTCTTTTTTACCATCCCAGGATGAAAAAACGTTTTACAACAGGAAAGCAATCATTGAGGCATGGCAAACAAAAGACATGAATCTGAAAAGATGTGTATTTGCAGAATCAAAGCCAGCATTTCCAATTCATGGATTATATATATAAATTACTTAAATATTATATTTGCAAAAATTCAGCTGAATACATTTTCTTTTTCAGTCTACAACAGGAAACAGCAGAGGTGCTTCTGTAAACCATACCTGAACTATCAAACCAAGGAAGACCATACACAGCATTTTTTGCAATGCAAAATTTAACCAATTAAAAAGCAGTTTGATTGTGTAAGAACACCCGCGGAGAGGAAGGATTACAAATCTGATTTAAGGAAGATAACATTTTTAGGGCTGACTGAGAGTTCTGAATAGCAGAACAAGGTATGTCACATCCTTGTCTATACAGAAAGTGACCAGAGAACTGTAGGTCCATAAGTAAACTGCAAGACTTTTCTACCTATGCACAGGAGAAAAGATACATTTTAATTTTTGTAATTTCAAACTTAGTAATTATAGTTTAATAAGGGGATAGGAGCTGAGGAATATTTGCAGAATCCACAAAAGCTAATGGAGATGACAAATATTTTAGGGAGGGATTTCAAGGAAGTCTCCTGTTAAGAAGCAGTCAACTATAAAACAAATCTCTTCCAAAGACGATGATGGCCTCTGTAGAGCCTTAAGAAAAGAAGGTGTAATTTTCTTTTTCCCAATGACCTTTCTGATAATTTCTCCGAGATTTTCTCTAGGCTCATATTAAATAAACATAGCTAGGTACAATTATTCTATTATTAGACCAAGGTCTGCCTATCTTGTTATACCTGTTTGAACAGTGGCCTGTGGCTGATGTTTAGAGAACAGTGTAAGAACAGAAGGAATGTGCAGTGATCCTTCCTCTCATATACCCTCCCTGCTTCCAGAATGATACAGGTCAGGGTTTATGCATTTTGTGTCTGCTCGTATTTGTATTCTGTGAGCAATTCTAATTTTTTTTCATCATGATAAATTCCCTTTGCTTTTTGAATCAAACAAAAAAAATCTGCTAGCAAAAAAAAGCCATGTACTGGTCTTATCCGGATTATCACTCAAACAAAAGGAGACCTTATGTGACACACAGTATTTTGGTGAGATATAAAAAAGATTTTGAAAGCAGTGATATTTCCATACCTAACAGACAGAAACAGTTATTTATCATGACTTAATGAATGCCTTAAATGCCAGTGACATGTTATATGGAGGTACTTAAATAGGTACATTCACTGTTTCAACTGGAAAAAGTACATGATAAATAACTCAGCTCAGTTGTGTGTTAACCAGTTGAAAGGAAGGGGAACTCAGTGAAAAGATGGCTTCTTTTTGCCAGTCATTAGCTATAAAAAATGATATGAAACAGTAATACCAGATAATGTGAAGATGCCTGCAGAGTTACAGACTTCAAAATGAGCAGATTTTGGTTGTTACGAACTACAAGTACTATTTCTAATCCAATAGTTACTATTTGCTGGTTTTGCTTTGAAAAGTGACTTTTTTTTAATTAATATCCCAGGAACAGTCTAAAGTAATTATTCAACCATTACAAAAAATCATCAATTACCAACATTTATTTTTCCTGTTCAGCGCACTGGGCCATTAGAACCAATACTTATTATGACTACTGATCATACAAAGCTTTGCAATAATTCAGAGAAACGATTTAACTAAAAATCAAAACTGTAGTTATTGATTTTTCATGAGTCTATGTCATTATTGGTGCTGAAAACTTAGATAAGTTTCTGAGAGCTTAGGTATTCTTATCAAATTCATAAAGCTATTAAATAAACCTGCTTTAACGTACCAAAACATAAGCACCTACAAAAATGTATAACTGCTTTTTCTTCCTTTTTACTTATTGTACTGTAAAGAAGAATCTAACAACTTGATAGCCTTTAATTATTTAAAATAATAGTTCTTTGGGAAGTTCTTATCAATCTTAATAAAGCTCTTACTGTAACAACTAATCTTCTTTATGGATCGTATGTGTACATAAATAAATGTCACTGATGTAATGATAAAACACCATCTATGTAGTAAAAAACTCAACTATGCAAGATGGAAACAGTTCAGTCCCTTTTTTAAAGTGCTTGAATTGCCTCTTATAGTAAAATTGCTGAAGAGGAAAAACATATGAAATGTCAAATTGACCTGGGATAGATAATGTTACTGGATTTTAGCTATCAAATATTGCCTTTTTTATTAATTGCCTATTAGGCTCTATGAGCATAAAATGCTCAGGAGGAAAAAGCTTTTATCTTTGTTTTGCTCCTGCAGAATTGGTCATGCAGACTGTACAAAGCCAAGCAAACCCTCTCATACCATATATCAGGTTCTTTGTAGAGTATGAGACTTTAAGGGTTTATTCCTCTTCTGAGCACAAAGCATTCAAATACAAAGAATGGCATAACTAGCTAAAATAATTGCTTGTGCTACCCACGTGAGCTGTATATATTCACTTCCAAGTCATTATCTTTTATCACATGCAGTTAGTGCAAGTAAAGAAGCTCAAACCAGATTACTGTTATAGTGTCTTCTCAGATGCCCAGACAGTTAGTAAACAATGTAGAACTTTTATCAAATAGGACCTACCAATAAACATGTTAAGTTCAGGCTTTTTGTGAAATAACTCTCAGAAATTGACATCAGCTACAGTTAATAATTGCCCATGAAATTTAAAGTTAACAGATATTTTTACCTTAAACTGAATACACAAAGGATGAACACCTCAAACTCCTTTACTCAGCATCTATTTCTTACAAACCTAATTATGAGGAAGTCTTGTATCACTGCTGTGTTCAAATTTTATGTTGCTGTTACTAAATAAAATTGCACTGTTGTAAAACCAGAAACTATTAAGCTTCTAGCATTTAAATTTCTGTAACAAAAACTACAATATTACCCACTTCAGAGTGGCTTCAGAGCTGCTCTGATACAGGAATGAGGCACAAACACAACCTGAGCATTCAAAATTATACACCAGCACACCCTGACATACAGAAAAAGTGATGGAATAGAAATTGTTGCCTTCTGTTAGCTGAAGGCTTCCCAGATATGAGGAAATATCAAAAAACTCTGGCCAGTAGGAGCTGAAAGGGACAAGAGAAAAATTTCTTGTCCCAATATTTTAAATCAACTAGCATAAGTATTTCCAGTAAAAACAACTCTAAATTAAAAGAATGGACAGAAAAACATCACCCTTTCTGTCTTAAATTTAGTTACTACTAGTTGGCTGATAAATCAACTTAAGAACAGCAAAGTCAATAGAAAAAACATTCACATTTTTTTGACTACTATAAATTGTTTTCATAGAATTTTAGAATCATAGAATCACCAGGCTGGATCACAGGATCATCGAGTCCAACCATTCCCACCAATCTCTAAACCATGCCCCTAAGTACCTCATCCACCCTCATCTTGAACACCTCCAAGGAAGGTGAGTCGAACACCTCCAAAGAATGTGAGCCAACCACCTCCTGGGCAGACTGTTCCAATTCCTCACGACCCTTTCTGTGAAAATTTTTTTCCTTATCTCAAGCCTAAATCTCCCCTGGTGGAGCCTGAGGCCATTCCCTCTTGTCCTGTCCCCTGTCACTTGGGAGAAGAGGCCAGCACCCTCCTCTCCACAACCTCCTTTTAGGTAGTTGTAGAGAGTAATAAGGTCTCCCCTCAGCCGCCTCTTCTCCAGGCTAAACAACCCCAGCTCTCCCAATCGCTCCTCATAAGGCCTGTTCTCCAGCCCCTTCACCAGCTTTGTTGCTCTTCTCTGGACTCGCTCCAGAGCCACAACATCCTTATTGTGGTGAGGGGCCCAGAAATGAACATAGTATTTGAGGTGCAGTCTCACCAGTGTCAAGTACAGAGGGAGAATAACTTCCCTGGACCTGCTGGTCACACCGTTTCTGATACAAGCCAAGATGCCATTGGCCTTCTTGGCCACCTGGGCACACTGCTGGCTCATGTTCAGTCGCTGTCAACCAACACCCCCAGGTCCTTCTCCTTCTGGCAGCTTTCGAGCCAGGCTTCTCCTAGTTTGTACCTCTGCTTAGGGTTGTTGTGCCCCAAGTGCAGGACCCGGCATTTGGCCTTGTTAAACCTCATGCCGTTGGTCTCAGCCCAGCAGTCCAGCCTGTCCAGATCCCTTTGCAGAGCCTCCCGACCCTCCAGCAGATCCACACTTCCTCACAGCTTGGTGTCATCTGCAAACTTGCTAAGGGAGCACTCAATGCCTTCATCCAGGTCGTTGATAAAGACATTAAACAGGGCTGGACCCAGCACTGAGCCCTGGGGAACCCCACTTGTCACTGGCCTCCAGCTGGATTTAACACCATTTCCCACCACTCTCCGGGCCCGGCCATCCAACCAGTTTTTCACCCAGGAGAGTGTGCGCCTGTCCAGGCCAGAGGCTGACAGTTTCCGAAGCAGAATGCTGTGAGAAACTGTGTCAAAGGCTTTACTAAGGTCCAGGATGATACATCCACAGCCTTTCCCTCGTCCAGCAGCCGAGTCACTTGGTCATAGAATGCAATGACCTGCCTTTCATGAATCCATGTTGACTGGACCTGATCACCCGGTTCTCTTGCAAGTGCTTCTTGATAGCACTCAAGATCACCCGCTCCATGACTTTCCCCAGTACCGAGGTCAGACTGACAGGCCTGTAGTTTCCCGGATCCTCCCTGTGCCCCTTCTTATAGATGGGCACGACATCAGCCAGCCTCCAGTCCAGCGGAACCTCCCCAGTCATCCAGGACTGTTGGAAGATGATGGAAAGGGGTTTGGCCAGCACATCCATCAGTTCCCTCAAAACTCTTGGGTGGACTCCATCCAGCCCCATAGACTTGTGGGCATCTAGCTGGGCAAGCAAGTCTCTAACCACCTCCTCTTGGACCTTGGGAACCTCATACTTCTCTTCCAACCCTTGGGGTTGTGCACAGAGGGAACAATTTTCCTTACTGTTAAAGACTGAGGCAAAGTAGGCATTGAGCACTTCAGCCTTGTCTTCGTCCCCTGTTACTGTTGTTCCCTCTGCATCTACTAGGGACTGGAGATTCTCCCTAGCCCTCCTTTTGCTGTTGACGTATTTGTAGAAAGACTTTTTGTTGTCTTTCACAGTCTTGGCCAATCGCATTTCTAGTTGGGCCTTAGCCCTCCTGACTTTTTCCCTGCACATTCTCCCTTCCTCCCTATAGTCCACCCAGGATGCCTGTCCCTTCCTCCAGAGGTCGTAGACCCTCCTCTTCCTGTTGATGTCTCTCAGGACCTCCCTACTCAACCATGCTGGTTTCTTACCCTGCCAGCTACTTTTCCAGAACTTGGGGACGGCTTTCTCCTGAGCTGCTAGGAGTTCCTTCTTGAAGAGCGCCCAGCCCTCATGGACACCTTTGCCCTCAAGGAGCGCCTCCCATGGGACTTTTCCAGCTTTGAAGAACATGCACTTTCCAACACTGAAGAACTTGCACTGCTATTTAATTTTGTGCTAAGCCTGTTCTTTCCCTTCTCCACTGTCCTATCACCCTCTGTTGTGGTCACGCACCTGGTGATCTGCTTATGTGAGTGCAAGGTATCATCATCTGAATATAATGACCTTGATCTCAATGGTGTTGATTTAAATTGTTTCAACATTTAAATGTATTCTCTTGGACACCTGTGTGGAATGTTAAAGAGAGAATTATCTGCCTCTTTGGCCTTTGTAAAATGTAAGGAAAATTAGGGGCATCCAAGTAAGCAATCAGCAAGAACCAGATGTTGATAGAGGAATTACACACAAGAAATCAGTAACAAATTGAGGTGCTTAGGAGCATGATTTAGGGATTGGTGGGAATGGTTGGACTCGACGATCCAGTGGGTCTCTTCCAACCTGGTTATTCTGTGATTCTGTGAAATACTAAGGGCCTGGTGCAACAGAAGCCCTGCCCAAGCTCAGTTCAATAAATGTTCTTTGCATTTTTTCATTCCTTCTTGAAGAGAAGCTCTACATTATAATTAAAACAAGTACTTTTGAGGTTTTATGACCTTTTTCTTTTTAATAAAAGGAATTTACAGGGCCCTATTATATCATCAATAATAGAGCAAAATTCTCTACTGCAGTGGCACTATCAGCTCAAAATTCATTTGGGCAACTTTTATCTGTCCTTACGAACTACATATTGTTCTGTCACTATCAAAGGAAAGCAAAATGAGATGTTTAAATGGCTTTATGTTGTACTATGGTAGATAGCATGATGTCATTCACCTTCTTTTCAAACACAGAATTAGGGGGTATCAGAAGAAACCTAGGAGGTAGCAGGCCAAGTGAGATGATGCAATATTGAGTTAAGCTGTGGTAATACTTCTCCAGGAGTATGTGGGTGATAAAAAATTTGATGAATATAAGGGAATACTGGACAAGTTAAAGGAGAAAGAACTATCAGAGCTAGTAAATATGAGATTATCACCACAAACTCAGTGGCTGCTATTATTCTGGAGAAATGTTATGACAGGTTTATTCTCACTTTATATACTTTTTCAGCTGGGTATTACTAGAGACAAAATTCTGATAGGTTAGCATACCTCTGTTCTGATCTTGATCCCACTTTGAAATGATCAGCAAAACTGTCATTCAGTTGGTTTCAGGAAGGCAGGACTTCATTCTACATATTATTTATTATATCTGGTATTCAAGCATGAAAAAGTATAGGACTTCTTTTCCTGAGTATGGACATGTTACAGGAGAAATTATTGCTGTGAAGGGCCCCAGACAACAGCATTTCATGCTCTTGTGTAGCAGCCCACATAAGCAACTTCAGAATTTGATGTGTAAAGTGCAGCTAGCTTATAAATCTTTGATTTCCCAGCATGAAATTGCAAACAACACCAAAAAAATGAACCGATCATAAAAACTATTAATTAAGCACACTTCAAATATTTCTGACTGCTGCTCAGTTTCTCATTAATAGATTGGCTAATTAATCATAAGTATCTTAAAAGCTTGATGATGTTTTTGAATGTTTTGGCTGCCTTGATATTTCAGGTGAATAATATTTTGATTTTCTCAAACTAATATTAAAGAAAAAGAAGTGTTAAAACAACAACCTTTTAAAAATGACCTTTTTATTCAAGAAACATATTTCCTTCTTCTTATAAGCCTTTCTCTTTTTTTTCTGTACTGTTTCTTGTCTGTATTCTCTGTTATCTCTGTCATTGACTTACAAAGAATGAACTAGAGCAGAAAGTCTTCTTTTATACGAAGCACAGCAAGAATTTATAGGAAAGCCTGTATGTTTCTTGACACTTAAGTCACAATGTCTGAAAAGTGCTTAAACCTAACCAGGCCTAATGCCGTAAAACCACTGCATTAAAATACTGCACAATGTACTTTTTTCACAAGTTGTAATACTGATTTATTTCAATAGTCTATCTGAAACAGAGAGCATAACAAGATGCCTTGGGGAAAGTAATGAACAGTTATGGAATAATCTGTCTACTGGGGAAGCTTCTTCTTAAATCTAAAGCTTGATAGGCATTTTGCTTATAAAATTTTTATATCATAGAATACAAAGTCAAAAGAAGCATGCAAATGTCTAATTCATTTCAAAACCGTATTAAGATCTTGGCATCAATCCCATCCTGCCTATAAAAAAGAGATTCACATGTAGTCTTTGGCTACAAAATTGTTATCTTTCAAATATACATGTGTTTTTTATTTTCTTTCAGTTATCATTTTTTTATACAATAATAAAAGGTATGTATGATACCATGTTTTATCTTCCCTGTGTGTATCTATTTACACATTTGATAATCTCATTTCTTTAATCACTTCTAAATTAATGTAATATTTTGAGTCTTTACATGGAAGTCTTTTACTCAGCCTCCTTTCATAGGTATACTCCAAATTCTGAATTATCTTTTTTGACCAGAACTGAATGTCATATTTCAGCCGAGTGGTTATAATTGGCTTATGTGTAACATAGCACTATTTTCTCTCTCTCTGTTTAAACACCCCAACACTCTGTTTTTCCAGTTCCTACTGCAGTCATTGAACAATCTCTGACAAAGTCAGGTCTTTACTGCTCAGTTAGAAACCAACAATGTGTATGATTATCTCAAAGTATGTCTCCAAGTAAGCCCTAACTTTCACTTGTCAGCTATGATGTATATCAATCACTGAACTAATTACTCATCCAGCACTTTTGTGTCTCTCCATAGGTCTTTTCCAGTCACCATTAGTTTTCAGAATTATGCATCCTGAAAATATTCCTATTTTTTCGACTCAGCTATATCTGACAAAGCCAGGGAGATAAAGTTGGAGCACTGAGACATTTGGCCAGTTTTAGCTTTCCTGCTGTAAAAAGGGGCCTCAGGAGACATGTTTGCCAAAAAAAAGCTGAGCCACAGGTGAAAGATGTCATTGGAATTCTATGGTCTGTGTTCTTCTGTAGAATACTGCTTCACTGAAACTACGTCTCATTGAGTTTATTCAATTTCTATCAATCTACAGGAGAACCAATGTTATCCAAATCCACCTGCCAGCTTCAGATATTCATCTGAATATCTTGAGCTTCCAGGCTTTACACTGTACTAACCAGAAAAGGAGAAAAGAGCTGAGATGCTAAGAGCCATCTCAAAAGCTCTCACTTATCCTAGAGTTGAGCAAAAAGCCCAAGGAGGAGATCTGAGGAATGCAGAAGCTCTGGACTACATGCGTTTAAACAAACTCAAAATTTCAAGGCTGGATAGAGTCTGTCACACTTGGATTCTGTCTTTCTTGTGAATGTGAATTGGGGAATGGTTCCTCTGCTGTCAGGACTTTTAAAAATAGATTTAATTTCAAATCAGAATGAATTCTATTAAAAAAATCCTTTTTGTATATTTCTACTTCATTACAGTCCATTCATTTTGCAAGAAAATTAAACTTTTGTCACTCAAATAGATTTCACATACATTTTTTTCTTAAAATCTTGTCATACAGTTTGAGAGGACTGAGAAAACTGGGCTCAAGTACATCAAGATGTACAACTGCTAAACTTGCATAACTATCAATGTAGAATAATATGCTCAGACAGAGACTTCTTATTCCCAGTTAGAAATCAATTTCCACGTAAAATAAATATATTTATTCTAATGGCTTAGATAAAAAGGTGGTACAACGTGAACATATCAGAAAATTCTAGAAAAAAAATCCCATCAGAAAGTATCTTTGATTTTGGAAAAACTGCACAGAAAAGAAAGTCAATAATGAAACTTTTTACAATGATGTGCACCTTTTGATAAAATTTCATTTTGGGAATGGTACACAAATTATTTCAGAATAAGCTTCTTGTTTCAGAAACATAGTTCTATAAAACAGCAAAATATCTTTTTAAAGGTTATTTTTTAAATTTTTATTGAAATTTTAATTTCTTGACTTTGAAGCTTGCCAATTTAGACTTTGAAGAATACTTTGCAAAACAGAAATTTGAGTTTGTTACAATTCTAAACAGAGCAGTCTTCCGAGTTCTTCAGGACTTTTGTGAAGGGAAGACTGAAGTCACTGCAAGGGATTTTGACAGTTTCTAAAATTCAAAACATAGTACTCCTATAATAAATTTTTATTTCAGGAAGTTATCTTCCATGTGCTCCAGAAACCTCCTAAACTGTTTTCTTTCTGCTGTGTTGGTTTCCCAGCAGCAATTTAAAAATTCCTTTTTTTCCAATTATAAATTACTTTTTGTAACAGTAGTGCCCACACTTTCTTCTTTCTTCTGACTGGGAGAGCTGGGGTTGTTTAGCCTGGAGAAGAGGAGGCTGAGGGGAGACCTTATTACTCTCTACAACTACCTGAGGGGAGGTTGTGGAGAGGAGGGTGCTGGCCTCTTCTCCCAAGTGACAGGGAACAGGACAAGAGGGAATGGCCTCAAGCTCCGCCAGGGGAGATTTAGGCTTGAGATAAGGAAAAAATTCTTCAGGGGAAGGGTGGTTAGGCATTGGAACAGTCTGTCCAGGGAGGTGGTTGAGTCGCCGTCCCTGGAGGTGTTTAAGGTGAGGGTGTATGAGATACTTAGGGGCATGGTCTAGGGATTGGTGGGAATGGTTGGACTTGACGATCCGGTGGGTCTCTTCCAACCTGGTTATTCTGTGATTCTGTGAAGAGAGCTGCTGTTCTGCTACGAGCCAATTTATATTCAAATCCTGCGTGAGCTTTTACTGTGCCTTTTAGATTTACTCAGTACTTCATGTGAATCATGTTTTGGAAGAATCCACAGACAAATATGGCAATAGTACTGAATGGAGGCTTACCCTGACATCTCACATCTCTTTTTTTTTTTTTCAAACCTGCACAAGTTGGGATGGTGAGGTGGGGCAAGGGATAATACTAATCTATAAACTAGAGACCTCAAAATGTCCAGGAAAGGTAATCTTCTATAGACAATGTCATCACCAGTTGCAGGACAAGACCTTAACAGTCAAAACACTAAGAAAGCCTACATATTTCATTAAGAAACTCAGTACTAAACATACTGAGTGCTAAGCCCAAATAATTTATAACATTATTAACACTTGTGATGAAAAGGGTGTTATAATCATGCTTGAACAGTAAATTTCAAGCCTGGATTAGCCCTCTAAGGTCTACTAAAACCAATGTTTGAATAGGAAAATTCTAGTTTTTAACAGAAACAAAGGGTAATCACCCAATTAGAATCTGTGTAATAAATATTTGTGCAGAAGTATGCACAGATTTATGCATACATAAGTTTTTATGAAACAAAATTCTAATCAAAGAACACTAAATTGGTTGCAAGGTTGAGTACTCAAATGTGAGGCAGTTCCAGAGGCTGACTGTGCAACATTCACATAGCCCATATTACATGTACAGTACGATTACAATTTTGACTGTATGCTGTTTTTTTCTGCATAGCCTCTACCTCATTCAGGGCCACATAATTTTGTAATAATTCAATATTTTTTTTTCTCTTTGCTGTTAAATATGTGATGGCATGCATTACCTACAGCATACCATTCACATTCTGCTCTAAAGACATCTATTAATTTCTTCCCAGAGTTATCAGTTTTCTCAGAGCTACTTTGCTGGTGTTTCTTACTGCGCTTACGATGATTTTCTGGAAAGTTCATTACTTGATTTTCACAACAGCCTATACACTACTCACTAATAAAGCTGTGGCACAGAGAGATTAAGGTCAAGGCATTCATTATTTCCCAAGGAGCAGGAAAAGACACATTTTCAAGGTCCTGAGCACAGGCAGCAATTTATAAACTGAAGCCCATTTCCTAAAAAAGAGAACAAACTTCACATCTGAAAATCTGGATCTTAGGTTAGGAATCTTAAAAACGAGACCTAGGAAAAGTCTGCTTTAATAAGTTGTCAGGCATAAGGTAGAACACAATGTCAGTGGCAGGGTTAGAATAAAATTTCTCATTGGCAACTACTTTTATCCTGAAATGATCCCTTTTCTCCTGCAGTTCTTCGCCTCTTTCAAGAGTACTTTTCCCAACTTTTACAACAAGTGAGGCATAAGTCAGATTAAAAAAAAAATACTTTCATTACTGGGTACTGATGAACTCCCAGAGCAGGCCCATTGTGATCTTTGTTTGAAGTGTAAACAAGGAAAGACTTTGATATGTTAGAGAGGAAGAAACTGCTGTTGCAGAAGCATCCAGAGCAACATCAGTTCCAAAAGTTAAGCTCTGTCTTCATCAGTTCAGCTGAGTCCTTTTAAGCTATTTCTGAAAATTATTTTTTAGTTCAATTTTAGAAGAAGAGTAAAAAAATTTAGCCCATTTTTTAGTGTACTCACAAGCTTGCTCAAACATCAGCTACTTTGGGAGATTACAGATTCCCAATCAAATAATTTCTCTACTTGAGATAGCAGGGTAAGTAGCAGCAGTAGTGGGCAAGTGACTGTTGGATCACTACTGACTGAAACATCAGTATAGAGTCTGCTGGAGATTGTTAGAAGCATTTACAGCTAGCAGAAGGCTGTGTTCACGAACCATGGAGGCAATCCCATAGCACTGACCGTCTGGGGGCAGCCTCTTCTGCCTGATTTTCACAGACCTGACCTTTCCTCTCTTCTTCTTCCAATCTGTTTTTCCTCCACTTCTATTTCTTTCTAATCTTTGCTCATTTGCTCAGTCCAGCTTTTTGAGCAAATAGGATCTATAGGAGCCTATCACTTAGTTCCAAGTCTTCAACAATCTGTATTTTCTGTTTTGCCTTCCTGATCCCAGATATTTCTCAGTCACCGCCTGTACTAATTCATCATCCAAAACACTTAAATCTATCCCTTGCCAGAACTATTCTGCTGTGACAGGTCTGTGATCCTCCTTTTCTCATTTGCTCCCCATCTTGCTCCTAGAAATGTCTCAGTCTCCTTTCTTCATTTCCATTTTTACACTTTGTCCCAGTTTCCTCCTTCCCATCTGCGGAGTCCCCTGGGTTCTCTATTTCCATTCAGTTGGTGGATAATGATTTTTATATGATCAAAATCTTATGCTTCAGTTCCATTGCATCACACCTTATACTGACAAAAGAATAAAAGTCTATGTATTGGTAAATTATATCTGAGACCAAAGTGCATTTTTCTACAAAATTCAAAATGAGTAGAAGAAGAGATTTCTGAAAAATATTATTTTATGTTAGTGAAGAGTTTTAAGTAGGTAGAGAATAAGAGTAAGTAAAGATAGTTTAAAAAGACAGGTTAACTACAATTTTCTATACAAAATCTAATGCACAGAATAGACTATGTACACAAGTATTAATTATTATATTAAGTATAGTAAAAAGGATTGCTAGTCCTAGAATATGTTAAGTACTAGAGATCTGAATTTTTAGTTCATAACAATTAAAATAATTCCTTTCATTTCCAAAGTTAGAATATTAGGTTTAAAAACTCAAAGAGTCAATATGAGGTACAAGTCATTAAAGTGCTTAGATAGCACAAATCTATAAGAGAACATCCTGCTGGAAGCAAACAGACCAAGTTGCCATCTTCTGTCATTCTCTCTGAGAAAGATGTGTATTTTAACAGTTACCCAGAGTAAATCATGGTATGGGATGTAAAAAAAAAACCAAACATAAAGGAGACAGGGTTCCTGAGCTTTCAACTGTGGTCAGCCTGCCAGGTTGTCAGGTTTGTTTAATGACAAAGAATGGTATGTAGAAATATTAAGGGTTCCCACGTGTCTCCTTTCTAAATGTTTCTTTGAATTCTGTGTCTAGAGTGTTAATTCATTGTAATGAAGGCATTTTGAGAACAAATGCATCTTACATCTGTGTTTCTGGACATATGTTACCTATATATAGGTAGATACACCATATACTCCTAACCACACACTCATAAATATGTAGATTTTTTTTTTCTTTTCTTACTCAGCCTTTGAAATCAGTTGAGTTCTTTTTAGGATTTCACTTTTAGGGATAGGGAAGTCAGAACGACAAGGTTGAAAATTAATCCTAAACAAACCAGATCACTCATCATAAATTGCGTATCCTTGTGTGGTCTGACCACTAATTAATCTTAGCTCAAAAATCTCCATGTTATTTTAAACATTGATCCTCCACCTTTACAGCAGGATGGGCAAAACAAGCAGCTTCAGCTGTTTTATTCTAATGTGAGAAATGGATCTCATTAATAGTATCCCTTGAAGCTTCTCAAGGCATTTCTGCCTTGGCACTTCCAATGGCTAGGAGAGCAATAATTCCCAATCTACGTTTCTTAAAAGCAGTTAAAGGTCATGAATAAATTACTGAGAACTTCAGTATGGAAAAAAGTGGACTGGTGCTAAAATGAAAACATAAAGATTTATCATAATTAAAATCCTTCTCCCACAGAAACATTTCTTTAAAATATTTAACATTTTGATATCAAAGAGGCCAACGTAGCAATGCCATTAGCAAAAGATGACCTTTACTTGTCTTTGTGAACAACAAATAAGCAAGCCAAATGCAAAACAGCACTTGTTGTGTTTATCTATATCAGGCATTTCATTAGTGTACCTTTTTCTTATGCCTTCAAATTCTTTGTATTCCCACGTATCTGCACAGAATGCACTTACAAAAGATTCTGAAGCCAAGCTATCTTCAGCAGGTAGGACGTAAATGGCAAAAAGATAATAGTAAGTAATTTTAAAAAAATTAAAAATCTCCCAAATGACTTTACACTGATTCTTTAACGTATTTAAAAGATGGTTTTAGGTAGCTATTTTTCTTTGCAGAACTATCATTTATTTTGTTCCAGAAATAGACTATAGCTTTCATCATGGGAACTCCCTGAAGCCCCCCAGTTACTATTCATATTCTCTGTTTCTACTCTTTGCCTTCACAGACATCAATCCTAGGTAACTTCAGCAATGAATAAGATTAAACATGAAGGCTCCAGAATTTGCAAGGCTTTATCTCACAGCTTTGTAACAAGCTACAACTTCCTAACAAAACAAAAATTATAGCTGGTGTAGTGACACTACATCCCGTTTGCTGTTTCTAAGACAATATTTTTTAAAATTTCTTTCTCTTACAACTTTACATAGACCTGAGGAAAGCTTAAACCATCTGGAGGCTGACACCTCCTAATTTCAGTCAGACAATACAATTGTAAAGGAAGACAAAAGTTACTTAGTTGCTGTAATTATGTTAAAAAAAAAATAAAATAGTGTAACAGCAGAGGACGAACTGAGTAGAGGAAAGATGAAATTCTCACAACAGGATAATCCAGCCTCACACCTTTTCCTGGAAAAGACCCCACGTAAGCACTGTAGTACAGGCTGCCCTCACCTTCCTTCTGCTGCCAAAATATCTATATGTTTCCTGAGGCAGGTAATGAAAGCCATGATGTAAATCAGAGTTATTCAAATAAACCAGATCAAAATGAGAACTTATACTAAGTGTTACTTTAGTTCAGGCTGTTTTCTAACTCTGAAGTCCTCTTGGGTGTCTAGGAAAGACAAGATTCTGCCTAACTGTGCTGTGAAGGAGTAACTAATAAGATGCAGAGGAGACAGTAATTTGCTTCTTCATTCAAAGAGAGTGCTATGCAAAGTGTACACTTAACCTCAAGAACTGGTCTAGGGCCCCACTCATGCTAGATCCTTTGCGCCTGCTGAAGCCAGGCGCCCTGCCACTCCTCTCTTAGGAGCCCAGAGCTGGGGTCTTCCATCTGGGACAGAAACCTTCGTTATCTCATCAGCTGTGGCTGTGGCTCCTATTCTTGTCTGTCAAACTACACTTTTGGGGCATGAATACTTGGGCCATTGACAAGTAAGGAAGCTTTTCTTGACTATGACTTGTAGGTAGTTCTGAATTCATACTAAATCCTCTCTGGAGTTTAGGTCCCTGGAGTTTAAATCGCACACATACTGTCTTGAAAAGGAAAGGGACTTTGTCCCAGAACGTTTTAACATATGAAGTATATCTACAGGTCTAAAATGAGGAATAAGCAGTAACACCCTGTCCAACTGTCAATAACAGTAAAAAATACAGTGACATTAGAATGTATATTCATACTTGATATTTTTGTGTTCCCTTATCTCAGTATTATACTGTTAACAGAAACGCTTTATAAGTGAACAAATATTCTTTGAGAAGCATTTTAAAAATGGAAAATAAGATCATGTCTTATGTCTTCTTTCACAATCTAAAGCAAACATGTATTAACAAAGAACAGCTCCAGACATGCCCAGGCACCATAAAGACATATATTAAAGAAACACCACATGATATCTGCTGCTTAACCAAAATCCCAATATATAGAAGATCAGTGGTGTTGACACTACCCAGCAGCTCCACTGAAGTAAACCACTGTGTTGTGCCCCTGCTAAAAGCACTTTCTATTGATTATTTCTCTAAGAAAGGACATGAGAGTAGTAAGAAAAATTTAGGCAACAGAAAGCTTAAGGAAATAGTCTGACAAAAAAAGTAATTCATGATGGACCACTAGCAAAGATAAAACACAAGGTGTGTAATATATCACCAGCTTGGAAATAAACAAGGAGGCTTTCTGTCGTTTATTCAAGTTTTCAGGTGACCACAACTAATTGCCAAATAAAAAAAAAAGAAGTCATAAATCCTCTATGAAGCAAATATACTAATAGATAGAAAGGATGCACTATCTTATGCAGACTTCATCAGTAAGAAACTTAGAGTCCTATTCTGCCCTTGCTTGTGCGGTTACTGCTCCAGCTGATTTCTGAAAGTTGGAATTATATGTACATGAGCATATTTGGTCCATACTGCTCAGAAAAGGCAGAGTGACAGAACTGCTGATCTGAGACCTGGTATGGTGTATTAATGGGATTCTAAATCTGGTGTGAATAAAGCACTTGAATTGCTGAAGCTTCACCCTCTAGACACACCTACCTCCTCACCAGCAAGGATGTACATATTGCTATATGTGTTAGTGTCAGAGAGTCCTACAGCATTAAAAAGCTAATTCTATGTTAGCAAATAGTGCTGGGTTTACAGCTCTGGAGGATAAAATGCTTTAAAATGGGAAAATAAGATTTGCTACAACATGCTTATCAAACTGTACACATTTGGTGGCACTGAAATACAGCCAATTTGGTGTGCAGCCCAATGCACAACAAAGCAGGATGAGAAGGAAGGTATTTAATGAGGTGCAGCAGGGAAAATTTACTCTTGAAACCTTTCTTGGGAAATGTAGTGTTCATATTGACCAGAGGGAAGTGTGCATTTCAATGTTTCAACCCCAAGGTGGTCACAAAGATGACTACAAAACAGGCTCCCATCTTCCCTCTCTAATTCAGACAGGACTAACAAGTCTGTGAGTACAAAGACACTGTTTTCGAATTTCACGTGTGGACCGCTAAGTCCTCAGTTTATACTAAGATAATGCCTAAACTGCAGAAAACCCTTGTTGCTGCTAGTCAGATCACATTTGTTCACCAGTACAAATTTTCTCTAATTTTAAATTGATATCTCCAATGGTCACATGTGATTTCTGCTGTGTAGCCCATTTGATAACCAGTTTCTCAGCTGAGATTACAAGCAAAAAAGCTAGGAAAAGACAGTGAGCTCTCGTGACTCTGGGACTAAACTAGTAAAATTCCAAAGAACAAATGCCTTAATGTCATACTAGTATGACAGATTTAATTTAAATTGATTTCCTTTGAACCTGCTATAATCCCTCTAATGTACCCAATTTTGTTTTGCGTGGAATATGATTGTATACACATGCACCTATGTTTATTGTGCTTAGTTACACTTAAAAAAAAAGTACTAACATGTATAAAAAAAAAGCAATTGTAAATCACAGACTGCCATGAACACAATAAGAAAAAACACATGATTCTAAAATAGACCAGACTACCATTTGTCAGAATGATTCAAGATAAAAATATAGGAACGAGGACTGAAATTATTTAGTTGGTTGCTTGAAGTGTGTAGGATCGAGGATTGAATAATTCCTGCTCCTGGGCGTCTTTCACACTGGCTTTTGTTGTCATTCTTTTGGGCAACTGAAATCAACTTCTTGGTGAAAAAAACTCACAGTCAAAATGGAAACTCTAACTTCAGGTTTTTGCCTTAACATTTGTCTAGTTTCCTGCTGAAAATCCGAAGTATAGTACTGATCTATTTTAAAGAAGAACAGAGTTTGGAACTGATGTAGGGAGACTGATAGCCATTCTGAGCAACATTCTGTTACAGAAAGAGGTGCCCAGTTCACATGCCTCTGATTCATTTTTGCAATTGTCTCACCTTTTGTTTGCATTCTTTTTTAAATCTCTGTGGGAGCTGTATGAAAGTTTCCCTATTTCTGCTGCATGGACACCGTGATGCAAGCACAAACCAGACCTCTGAGAAAAGGTATACACTTTTCCTCCTTAGTCTTACTTCCATGACCAGTACCTAAGCATGAGCATGAAAGCTAGGCTATTCCAGTTTAAGTAATATGGGTCTTCATTGCCAAACACACACTGAGAAAAGATTTGGTGTACTACACACTACTTACCAGTTCTACTGAAAGTGGGGAGGATATATATTTAAGACCATTCCTAACAGCTTGAAAGCAAACCTCTGCATATGTCAGTTCTTTAATATCTTAGATAATGTTGAGAGAATTTATCTAGAGGTAGTGGCTTAGACTATCTAAAGTTATTTATAGCAATTTGATTAGCCAGTAAGGCTTCAGAGGCACTAATTTACCTCACTTCAATAAACCTCCCAGTCATTCATTAAAATTAATACACTTTAAAAAATCCATTTAAATGACAAGGTTGTATTCGAGTTGTTAAGAATAAAACCAATTACGTATTTTACATGTAAAAGATATTAATGTGGATTTCAGGAACTCAAGCTGGATAATATTTATCTAATATTACCAAGAAAATCCTGGTTTTATCTGGAAACTTATTTATGTGTTACAAACTTCAGGAATTTCTGAAGTGTCATTACTTGGCATATGACTATTTGACATTCACTTAAAATATGCTCAGTTTGAAAATTCTCTTAGTAACTTGAGACCGGAGAGATACAGACACGCTCCACTCAAGAAATACGTTGTCCTAATGTGAAAGCACACCCAAACAGGATATCAAGTCTACTCATCACTAATGTAGCTGTTGTTGAAACCATCTGTGAACAGAACACGCTAGATAACTTGTTTTGACATAGCCTAGTTAAAAAGCTATATAAGTAAAAATACCTCAAACTGAATTCTGCTTGCAAGTTTCAGCAGGTGTCCCCTGCAGGGAGTCCACCAGTGCCAGTGTTTTCTGACTCTCATAGTCACGAGAGGATTTTCAAAGGAAAATCAACATGTCAGCTGCTGACCTCTGACAGATTTGGTCATCAGTGTCACCATGGAAAATGGTTTTGATAAACTGTAAATAGAAGTTTAACATTTACAAGCTCTGTGACCCACAAATGGATAGTGAGAGCTCAGAAATCTGACCCTGAACTGCTTTGAATGCTTCATTTCAAATGTCAATGAAAATATTTTTCTTTTGGCCAGAGATGAATCAAGAAAAGAAAACATTTCCACAAATACTCGTCTGACTCTGGAGCACAATGAGTTTCACTGTGTCCTTTTGCTTCTCCCAAATATTTAACAGTACCAGCATGACAAGGAATAATCCTCATAATCTAGGAATGTTCTGTTTCAACCCATAGACAGTATGATTGGCTAGTTGCATCAAATGCTCCAGAGAATGGCAGCCAATCGGATGTGCAAAATAAACTAACAGCTCTCACAGTTCTCTCATCAATGCATAGATTATACAATTAGGGTCTTTGAACTCTAGATTTGAGGACTGGATGAAATTTCAGCCTCACTCACGTCAGAGACTATCTCCAAGGTCCAACTTCCAACGGCACGGGAAGGACAGTATTCTTGCAGGCATACCTGCAGACAGAACACTGGCAATGCCTTTGATCTCTTCTCTCTCTCTGTGGCACTGTTTTTCTTAAATTATATTCTTCTTCAAATAGTTAAGTGTTTGAATTGATATAAGGGACTACAAAATTATTTGTGGCCTGTTTTGTATGGGGCAAGTGTTATGTGGATCATCATGAACTGTGTAATTGTTTGATGTCTATCTGCTGTTCTAGAGTAATGAACTTAAAGATCCATTTAATGGTCTCCTATGGCCTTCTGTTCCTACCAATTTAATATTAATTTTATTACTATTGATCAAAAGTATTCTTAAGTATCAACATTACTTCCAAGAACATTCTTGGCCTTTGGAATGTTATTCCATTCTAGTGATATTTGTTTGATTAGTAGATGTAAAAAGAGGAGGAATTTTATTGTACATCGATTAGGAAAGTGTTGTGCTTGTTCAAGCAGCCATTTCATATCAAACAAAACTTGATTGCTTAGAAATTGAACACTTCATATACTTTAGGAATAGATTTTTGAATGATGTTTATAATTTTTTAAAAGTGCATCTTGAAAGAAAATGTTCAGCTGAAAAGCTGAATTTTTTCCTTTATTAAATGCACGCTATCCATTTTTACTGAATTACTTTGAACAGAAAATTCATTACAAGTTTATAGTTTCAGACAAGTTGTTGTCATTCTTCAATAGAAACAAACTTTGCAACAGAAACAAAGTGTTCCAATGCAGCACTCTTTTCCCATTTTCGCATAATATAATTGTGACAACACTATTAATAGATTTCATTAAACCTATTTCATGTAATTAGCTCTATAGCTATTTTGTCAGTCAGTCTGTCAGTACCAGAGTTTATGATACCAGCATAGATGGTAATAACAAGCAAAACTTCCATAGTATATCTTTGATCTTCTGCATTGTTATTAAAAAAAGTTAATGTTCAATTTGCACAAAGAATATAAGCAGCAATAGATGATAATTAGATTTTGCCTCAAACTGTTCACCTTTTATTCAGATGCAATGACAACTAATTTGCCATCAAGGCAGCATAAACACTTTTGGTTTTGGAGATCACCATATGGATTTTGTATTCTCAGAAGACAAGGGAATGGCTAGAAGTATATCTCCAAGGTCACATGCACTTCCATAAACATTACACTGCAGTGTTTCAGGGAAATGAGTACAAGAGCACTGCTAATTAAATAAAATAAATGAATCCATAAATGAAACATTAAGTGCATACAAGTTTATCAACTTTGCCAAATGCGGAATTATTTTTATCATCAACAACACAATCAGTGTCGAATATAATATCAGTTTGCAACTAAGATTTTAAAATTAGAATCCAGAAGACTAAAACCAGAATTTTCTCTGCATTTTTGTCTTGCTTTTTTCTTACGGCAATAAAAATATTTATTCCTTTAAAAAATTACCCTATATTAGATTAAGCACCATCAAAAAAGCTCCCCAGATGGCAGAAGGTGGTTACCTCCTCTAACACCCTTTTCACCAAAATATAGACACCAATCTCGAAAATAAAGGATTGGTAATATCTGGAGTCACTTATTTTCTGATTTTGTCCTCCTCCTCCCAGAACTTCAATTTTGGTAAAAATTACAACAAACAGTATCTTTTTCTCATCTACAATAACATTCAAAGTAGAATTAGAGTATCACAGGAGAAAATTTATTTGGTCTCAATGGAAACAGGCATAAGATCAACTGATGACTAATAGAATCTCTGCCAGGAATTCAAAATTTAAGAGTAGAAGACGATAAAAATGAGATGGATTGGTAAAACATAAGTGATCAATGTAATGTGGGCACAAAAATTGGAAATTCAACCCTGTTCCAGCTTAGGTAAAGGAAGTATTGAAGACAGTCCACAAAGCACCATCAGGACTCATCTCTGAGATTTGTATACAGTTCTTGTCGATTGTGATCATAAAATTAAAAATAAAAAGTGATTCCTAATTCCATTATATACGTAATAAATGGATTTAGATAGATGAATGTATTTAAATAAAAACAGAATAATATGATGAAGTACAATCCTTCCAATGCTTTTGAAAGACTGGTAAGTAGAAAATAATATTGGGCATTATATTGATTTTTTTTCCCCCCTGCTCTACTTCTTCCCTTGACTTGCCTCAGTCGATCATGATTTTCTGTATTTTCAGGATCTTTCTGATCCTCAGTACAAAAAAAGGGATATGCCATACCAAGGAAACTAGTTCAAAAGGAAATTAGTGGACAGGATGTGAAAATAGAACTGTCGTACACTCACACCAGATTAATTAGTTATGTCCAAATCACAGCTGTGTAGTAGTGAAAAAAAGGCTCCTTGAATTACGGCACCACCCAGCCCTCATATACAGTTCAAGTGCTTTGTCACAGGGAGAAACAGGTGCAAAAAGAAGCATCCACGTGTACGCCTGCAGATGAATATTTTCCTGTGCTGACTAAGAATATTAAATATACCTTTCACAACATTTGTTTTAAGTTATAAGAGAGATCTCTAATCTTTACAGCTCTAAAGGACTTACTCCATGATACAGAGAAGACCATTCGAAATTCTTACTAGGGTACCTAGTGTCTTGAGTCAAAAGAGCACAGCTTGCCATACAAACTTAACTAGTATTTAGAGGGTAAGGAAAACTCAGTTCCTCCACAATTTTCTTGCTGAACCAATTGAAAAAAACAGGACATAAACCCCAATGATTCTTATTAGGACATCTGTGAAACTCACATAATGTTCCTCTGCATAGGTACAGCCTCTCAAGCAAAGATAAAGAATGTTATTCCCATGTTAAAGATTTATTAACAGAAACATTAATCCTGCTTCTTCCAATTACAGCTGTTTTCAGCATCTTATTGTACATATTTGAAGAAAGAACACTAACACCTTCAAACCTAGAATTTGAAAATAATGTCTCTGGGAAGATGAACAATAATATCAGCCTGCATTGATGTCAGTGCAAGTATTGCTTCCAGTCAGAGGCATTTCTTTTGTATGCATACTACTAAATCACGACTCCTCAAAGACACTACCTTCAGAGTCTCCATTGGACTGACTGAGACCTTCCAATGAAATTATTCATCTTGTGATGCTGCATGCTGCCAAATATAGGAACCAGCAGCAGGAAATATAATGGATGGCATTATGCCATAGTATTACAAACAAAAAAAAGGAGATACTCCACTTAAAAAAAAAAAAAATTAGACCAAGAATAAGTTCTAAACACTCTATACAGGAAAACAAACCAAATAACTCTGATACGAAGGACACATGTATTAAACATAATCCATACTGAATAATTGCAACCAGAGTTTACTATCTTTTGTCTTAAGGAAGGTTACTGTATGTTGAGGAGTAAGCCATCAAACTTTTAACATGTACAGAGGAGAAGTAGAACTCCTTTTAAAATATGCATTCAGGAAAAACATACATAACTGAAAAGAATGCGGAACACCTTATTTAGAATTATATTGAGATTTTCAGTGGTAGTTAATGACATTAAAATATTTACGAACTCCAGCCCTGTGAGATTTGAAGCAATAGCTAAAATGCATTCATTAAACAAATCACTTACGGTGGATAGACACCCTGGGGAAAAATAAACCTGATTCAAATGAACTTGCTCCCCAGATTAAATATATATACGCCTATGAGATTCTCTTTCTGCCCAATGCTACTTTCAAAATGGAAATTATATATACCCTGGAAAAGGTTTATGTGGAACAGATGCCATAAAGACACATACTTTAAAAGACTTCATCCACAAAATCCATGAGGACAGTTACATACTTAGATCTTTGGTAATATTATACTGCTTTGTTTGAAAACTATTCATGCCATAGACAAAAGTGATCACAGGTAAGACACAAAATGTTTATACAGTCAAGTTGCCATTCACAGCTATACTGATATAAATACTGTATGTGCCAAAGAGAACAAAACTGTAATCCACACATCTCTGTAGATACAATCTGGTTTAGTGTACCAAGAACAAATCTGTCCTTCATCTTGTATTGACACTTCATTGAATTATATAAAATGCAGAAAAATTGGAATACAGCATATTACAGATAAACCATATAAAACTGATTATTGCCCTGCCAGAAGAATAAGAAAATTTCCATTCTGTAGGCAATCATAATATTTTCTAAGGCCAGACATTAACCTGAGGGGTTCCTAATTATCTGTCTGACTGCAAAAAGACAAAGAAAGTGGTAGTGCAGGAGGAACACATACTGCACAGGGTGTTTCTACATAATTGGCTTAGTGCACTGGGACATCCTGATCACTTGCAAAGTGATAGAAATACAATGCATTGCGTCTGTATTTGAGTCATTTGGTATGAATTCAACTGCACCTTGAAATGCACTTGAAATGCTTTCTCCTGAAGTGGAAACAAGGCTGAAGTAAAGCGCCAGGGTAAAGTGCCCCACTGTGTGCTATGTGGAAACTGGGTGTCTTTTCTTCCCAGGAGAAAAACACATCATCACTTCTCTACTGGGAAGCTGACCTGAAAGATCACGTAGTTCAGCATCGTCTTAACAGAGTAGCTACAATGATGTAAACAGAGAGGGAAAAGATCACCATCGACACATTACGTTTTTCATAACTCTACTGAAGTCTCCAACAGGAATCAATATATCTGAGGAGAAGGGAGTCTGTTTTTAACATATTTTGTTTTGTCCAGTATTATGCAATCTCCTTTTGATTTAGGTCCTTTTTGAGTAGAATGCAAATAAAGCAACATTCAAGTTTAAGCATGGTAGTGCTTTTCAATACAGAGTAGCTGAGATGGTTTTGAACTAGACAAAACTCAGCAAGAATACAAAGTGCTAACAGCTTTTTGTCAAGGGACTTTTCATTATACAATTATTTAGGTATTTTTATTTAAGTCTGAAACATCTTTTTTTATTTTTATTATTTCTGCAAGCTGCTTAATGCTCTACATCTTCTTTAGAAAGTCTAATTCCTGCCAAAATGCATATACCATTTCCCAGCTTAAAGTGTCTCTGAATTGCTACAGGAAGATACATTTTCTAAAAGTGACAGGATGTCTTTGCTAGCAGAACTATAGCTCTCTTTCCTTTGTGGTATTATTCAGCTTGCTGAATGGTTTGCTGTTGGAGAGAGTTCAGGAGAACTGTATGACCCTGTGCATGTCTGCAGGTTTTGATTGGGACACACTGTCACTATTAGAGCTCAGTGTGTGGGAGGATAAGTTTTCCCTATGCAAGTAAAATGCACAGCCCTTTCTAGCTTTCCCCACGGAAGCTTGCTTTGAAGCTACATTTTCCCAGTTTTAACTCAATTGCCATTCAATAAATACAACCTTACTAGTTCTGTAGCATGCGGGAGCCAGCATGCACATCTTATCTTATCTTTTTATTACATACAAGGAGAGTATTTATAGCCTTCAGCACCTAATTAAAAAAGGTGAGGCTGACATCTTCTTCCCTGTTTGTGCTAGTGACACAGAGCATTGCAAATGACTCTCTGCTGGGCAGAGGGAAGGTGAGCTTTGTCTAGCTTTGTGCTTCAATTACAGGCCCATGCTGGCAGCCAATTTATTCCAGTCACCAAAGCCCTTGTTTTCCTATATCCAGCCCCTGGTTACAGAAGCCATAAGCTCTGCTGATCTGTGGCAAAGAGCAGCATGAAGGAGGATCTCAAACCTTTTTGGAAAGAAAGAGGAATTAATGGTAAGACCTTGGGGGGGTAGGGAAGGTGACTTTAATTACCACCCCGATCCCCACGGAGTTTAAGAGATGGCTCAAACTCTAACACTGCTGAATAATTCTGACATTGAGCCACATCAAAGTTTTGAGATTAACCAATATTGCTTTTGTTCTATACACACAGCTGAAGACTTTAAACAAGTAGCACAGGTTTACATGTATTTCTATTCCCAATTACACAAGAGGATAACTTTTGCTTGATAATTTCTAGAAACTATTCTCTGTAGCTTGACTTATCTTTGTCCCTATTTTTAATTAAGTCTATTTTTTATTTTGTTTTATCTGTCTCTTTATTAATATACCCAAAGTTGGATTTTAACTAATGAAAATAATAGATTATTAGTAATTACTCTAATTACAACATTTTTGAAATTATTTTAAAAGTTTTAGAACTAAATTTAGGTATAGAAAATTGTACTACATTGACTTGAGTGATGAGATTAGATTTACGTTAACAGCAGCGTAAGAATACTATACTAGAAAATATAGATGTTATTAATTCAGTGTATTGTAATTTCAAGGTGCTTTCTACAGAACTCCTTTAAAGGGGTTGCTCACCAGCACCATGTTGCTACACAACCTGAAGTATATAATTTGCTTGCTTTAGAAAAAGTGCCCTTGTTCTTCTAGGTCAAGGAGATATAATACCAATTAAAGTACTAAGAGAAGGCAACATAGTCCATTAGACAGATGCATTTAGCTTTAAAAGCAAGGAGAAAATAATACCTTAAAAGAACCACAGAATCAAATGGGAAAAGAAAACAGACTAAGCAACACAAGGAACATATTCCACCTTTTTATTTTTTTATCATTCATTTTTAAGACCCTTTCATATTACTGGGAATTATATACAAATGCATTTAAAAAACCAAACAAGCACATGGAAAAGAAGAAACTGAATGTGTGTCAAAACAGATGGAAGTAAGCAGGAAATGGAAAAGGCAAGTTGTGATGTGAAAAGATCACCTCTATTCACAAATAAGAGAGACATTGACAGTTAAATGTTAAACAGAAAGTGGAGTGATGCTACAGCACTAGTGATACTTGTGGACCAGGGCTAAAAGAACAATTACGTATCTGGTCTTAACATTAAAATATAGGCAATTGTGAAAAAGACAGCCTACAGGAAGGATGAGGTGATGGAAATCTCTCTCTAAAGTTCCTGTGATCATTGAGCCAGCACCGACAAAAGACCCTGCCATACTATGAAACTTTTCTGCATTTGACAAACAATTGCCTTATTAAAAGAGGTCATATATATAGAAGAGGAGTCTGATTCCTAAATATAAACTGCCCTTACCTTCATGTCAGTGTTTTAAGCTAAAAGTCAGATTCATCATGAAATGAAGAATACTGAAGAAAAATCACAGACTGATCTTGAATTCAGGTCTCATAGATATGAACTAAGAAACTGATCATTTGATTGTCATCAGAAGTTCAGTGATCACTTCTAATTTTGCATAATGCTTTCTCTTAAAACTTTCCTGAAGCTTGTATGGAAAATTATTCACTCTCAAGGGTCATTTGTCTTCCATATTAACAAGCAAGCCCTTTTGCTACTTTGAAGAGGAAGAAATTATTATTTTCTTAAAACAGTATTCACTGTACTAGTTCTTAACTTTCTGATTATTATACTGGAAAAAGTGTTTGAGTTGATACTAGTTAAATGGTTATAAGCTAAAAGTAAATGGAAATTCAGGTAGACTTCATATTAGGCAATAGCACAAACAGATTCGTCCAGCAGCAGTAAGGATTTTCCAAAAACTAACTACTCATCAAATTTATTTTTGCATGTACCCTTGGCTTTTGCTCAAGCTGTCCACTGAGCATTCTGAATTCTTAGTTGTCAATCATGGCAAAGGGACACTGTTATAAAGGCTGGTATTTCAGGCTCCTGTAATTAGTATGCCATTCACTCATTCTCCCCATCCCAATTATAAGTAATCCATGCTGAGTCTTATTGCACTGTCCCTGGTGTGTCTTATTCATCTCTATGCACTCTAACCTGAAGCATAACTCGGGCACGTTTAAACTGCAGTGTTTCATTTGCAATGCTGTGGTCTGGAGCAACCCACACGTTAGCACATATGCACAATAGGCTAGATCGTGGCTTTAAAGTCACAAACTGCACTAGGGATACTGGGGAGACTACCTCAGAAATGATAGCTGCTTGATCCTCACAGAGCACAGGGTCAGATGAGACAGAGATAGGAGGACTCAAAGCTGCATGTCCTGCAAGCACCCTAACTTCCCAAGTCAAGGGAGAGTTTTGCTTCCTAGGGGAAAAAGGGATATTGGAAGGGTGAAGTGGCCACATCTGGGATTGTCGCAGCATCAGAACTTCCCTGAGAATGTTACAGCCAGGAGCTTCCAAGCCAGATTTGGTGGGTACATGCCCCTAGCCTCTCTAATTTCCTCTTTGCAGTTGGTACTGCCTTTAGGAGAAAGGAGCAATGAATTACTAAGGTGAAGTACAGAATAAACTCAAAATAAATAACAATGAGGGTGCTCCTCCTCACTAAACCCTTTTGGAGGGTGACAATTCACCCATTGGTATCCCTGGTGTCAATCTCATTCACAAGAAAAAATGGACATGAAAGCAAAAATCTCTCGCTGCCTTCTCCCCAAAAAGCCCAAACCCAAAACCTACCAAACCTTCAAAAGATGGTGTAGCTGCTTGATTTTGTAGTCATTATAGCAGAAAGGAACATAACTTTATTTAAACCACTGGAAGCAAAAATCAAACCATGAATTTTTTCCAAACACCTCTTTTAAGAGAGAATTTTTATCTTTTAAGTATGGTGTGCATGGTTATCGCTAAAAGGATTATAAAAATAACTTGCAATTCCCATTAGTTCAAGGTTGTTTGATCTGAAAGCATTTATAGGAACTATATCTAAGTTGAATTTGCAGTGCACTACCAGAACTCTAAGCTGTTAGAACACCCACAAGAACATAATTGCTTTCCTCAGCCTTTCCAGATATTTTTTTCTTAGGTTTAGAAAAATCTACAAAATTAGCTATTTAAATTGTTCCCTAAATGACTTTTTACACTACTTCAGAATGGGAGAATCATATATTTAGTTCCCTTTAATTTCATTTGTGACTACATTTTGAAACATTCATCTGCTTTCAATTTATGCTTCCAGAGAACATCTCCCACTCAGTCTTGAATATTTGCATTTAAAGCATATTAAGGTAAGCAAAATTCATGCAATTCTTCTTTACAATATAAACTATGATACATCTCGAAGCATAAGAGAGATCATGGTGAATATATATTTTAAAAAATGTGCTCAGGACTTTTCAAGGAATATCCATGTTCTTTCTGTTTATGTAATTCTAGACTACTTTTTTTGCTTTTTAATTACACAAGTCATTCATCTCCATATGATATATTCCTTTCCTATTCAGAAGAAAAGAGATAATAAAAAAAAAAATATTCAGGGGTTTATCTTTGACTAGAAGTGCCTGCTTCTCTACTCTTTGGATAACATTGATGTACATTATACTTCTATTACAGTTCATTTACTTATTTGAGTATTTATTTATGGGAACTGTACTTTTTTCAGGATAATCAGATATAAGACATACTAAATGTCATGAATATTCATAAGTTTTCAACCCCAATATAAATAGCAATCCAGCAACCTGCCTTCATGATTTTAAATGTAGATTATAAAGAAGAATGTATGCATGCTTTATTACTTATTTAGATTTACATATACATGCATTTAGCACAACCCATACGGATACTAACTTAAAAATCTAGTAACATCAACAACAGAAACCTGTCTAACTGAACACTTAAACAGTGCAACAGGATGCACTATAAAAAGAAAAATATCTACAGAACTGGGATCTAGTATCTATACTAGATATAGTCTTATATGGCACTTTCCGAATAAAAATAATTTAACATATCCTGGTTAAATACAGTACTATGATCAATGGTGGGAAAAATTTCTTGCACAGTTGAAAAATTTACTCCTTTGCTTAAATGAGTTCATTCTTTGCATCATTTATTAACACTAAGAAAGACACAAAACAACACTACACATCTTTCTCAGAGACTACTACTACTACTACAAAAAAAACCAAACAAAAAAACCCAAACCCAAACATATAGGTTTTATTCCAATGAATTTCACCCCACCCATCCACACACAGACTCACCAGTACAGCAGTCTTGAGATTGGTTCGTACTTCTGATTTCCCTGTGACTTCTTTGTCTCAGACTTAGTTATAAACAAGCAAAACAAATTAGGCATTACCAATTTTCTGAAATGTTTCAGCTATAAGAAAATTATCGTTTATTCCTCCACTTTGTTTTTTTCTGTAAAACAATGACTTAGAACTGGGAGCTGATCTACTAGTGAGATACCATGAATTTGGCAACTTTTTGTTGATTCTGTTTGTTATCGATTTGAGCAGCATAAGTGACCTTAGTGTCAGGGGAAAATTTAAATCTCTTAATAGAAGAGTTATCTCATATAACAGCAGTTTTGGCAAGTTATTTTTCATTCTTTGCTAATAGGCAACCATGGTCTGCAGAACACCTGTTTTGTTTGTCATCTACTAAAACACATCTGTCTTAAAAATCTGCCAGAAAATATTTTGAGAACTATTAAAACAGAAATACCTTTGACCACAGAATCACACTATTGCTTAGATTGGAAAAAGAACTTTAAGAACATTCTGTCCAATCTGAACCTTAACACTGCCAAGTCCACCACTAAACCATGTCCCTAAGCACCAGATCTACACATCTTTTAAAAACCACTTCCCTGGGCAACATGTTTAAATGCTTGATAGCCCTTTCAGTAAAGTAGTAGTTCCTAGTATCCAGTCTAAATCTCCCCTGGTGCAACTTGAGGCCTTTCCTCTTGTCCTATCCCTTGTTACTTGGGAGAAGAGACCAACACTCGCCTCTCTATGACCTTCTTTCAGGTAGTTTTAAGGAGCAATAAGATTTCCCCTCAGTCTCCTTTTCTCCAGACAAAATAGTCCCAGTTCCCTCAGCCACTCCTCGTAAGACGTGCTCTAGACCCTTCAGTAGCTTGGTTGTACTTCTCTGGGTGTGCTCAAGGAGTTCAATGTCCTTCTTGTAGTGAGGTTCCCAAAACGTCATTCAAGGTGTGGCCTCACCAGCACAGGGAGACAAGCACTTCCCTGGTCCTGCTGGCCAAACATTTTCCTACTATTTTATATGGCATACCTCAGAAATGTTTTAAGTTTTTCTTGTGTTGTTAACTGTCTGTTAAGACCGTGCAGAACACATCCTGATATTAATTCAAAGCTCCACAGCCTTCCAAAACTTCCTCTATTGATTAGATGAAACCTCAGCAAGTACTTCATAACAGAGTCGCAGAATTGTTAGCTTGGAAAAGACCTTTGAGATTATCAACTCCAGCCGTACCTGTCCACTACTAAATCATGTCCCCAAGCCCCTCATCTACCCCCCTTTAAAATACCTCCAAGGATGGTGGCTTTTCCTTTCAGGGTCTGTGATGTAACGTATTGATTTATACATTTCATTAATTCTAAGTCTGTAGAACCAGCTTTATGTTTAAGGGCTTATCTCCAAATAATTTAGATGTTTTCTCTAGGTAATCCCCATTAGTATTAGTAGAAACGACCAAATACTTCATGTAAACCTCAAAACAACAGGCAGGGCATTTCTGTATTTCTATGAAAATGGTAACAGGAGTACTCTAGAACAATATCTGAGAATTCAGTGATTCTCCTAAAAGAGTGCTGCAAGTAACCATAATATCAGTTGTTATTTCTGCAAAATAGAAACAATGGTTTTGAAAACGCATACACAGTTCAACACTTCATACACTCTTCTTAACTGTATAGAGCTCCTTTTACAAAATGTGCTCTAGTTACTTCTGCAAAAAGACTTAAGGCCAGCCCATAAAATGTCATGGCAACAATGAAGCAAAGACCATTTTAGGAGATGGTGTTCTTGGGAAACAATCTGCAGAACCTATTTAAAATCTGAATTAGATGAGGGATAAGTTCAGAATTCCACGAGAAGATAAATAAAGAAACTGAGTTTAAGTTAATGTCTGAGTACATCAAACATCGTAACCCCATTTTAAAAGATGCAAATAGGAGAAAAATTGAAGCCATGTGTCTTTTTAATTGATTTGTTTTAGTAGATTCAACTCAAGTATTTCAGAGTCTTCCCTCAGACTGCACAATCTACAATGATTTAGGATTGAGGTTGTAAATGAATTGATTTCCAAAGATATAACTGCACCAATTGACTAAGAATTCAGATTCATAGAATTATGGAATAGTCAGAGTTGGAAGGGACCTTAAAGATCATCTAGTTCCAACCCTTCTGGCACGGACAGGGACATCCCACTAGGTGAGGTTACCCAAGGCCCCATCCAACCTGGCCTTAAACACCTCCAGGGATGGGGCAGCCACAGCTTCCCTGGGCAACCTGTGCCAGTGCCTCACTGCTCTCATGGTGAAGAAATTCTTCCCAATGTCTAATCTAAATTGGCCCTTCTAAACTTTATACCCATTCCCCCTCATCCCATTACCACAAGTCTTTATGAATAGTCCCTCTCCAGCTTTCTTGTAAGCTCCTTTCAGGTACTAGATGGTAGCTATAAGATCTCCTTGGAGCCTTCTCTTCTCCTGGCTGAATAATCCCAACTCTAGCAGCCTGTCCTCATATGGGAGGTACTTCAGCCCTCAGATCATCTTTGTAGCCCTCCTCTGGACCAATTCCAACAGCTCCATATCTTTTTTAGGTTGAGGATTCCAGAACTGGACACAATACTCCAGATGAGGTCTCACAAGAGAGGAATAAAGGGGCAGAATCAGCTCTGTTGACCTACTGGCCACACTTCTTTTGATGCAGCCCAGGATATAGTTGGTCTTCTGGGCTGTAAGTGCACACTGCCAGCTCATGTCAAGCTGCTCATCAACCCACACTCTCAAATCCTTCTCTGCAGGGCATCTCTCAATCACATCACCCCCATTGTGTACTGAAAATGAGGATTGCCCTGATGCAGGTGCAGGAACTTGCACTTCGCTCTGTTGATCCTCATGAGGTTCTCACAGGCCCACTTCTCCAGCTGTCCAGGTCCCACTGGATGACATCCCATCCTTCCAGTGTGGCAACTACACCACTCAGCTTGGTGTCATCTGCAAACTTGCTGAGGGTGCACTGAATCTTGCAGTCAATATCATTGATGAAGATATTAAACAGCACTGGCTGCATTAGGGACTCCTGAGGGACACCACTTGTCACGGATCTCCATCTGGACTTCGAGCCATTGACCACTACTCTCTAAATATGACCCTCCAAACAGTTTTTTACCCACCATTCCGTCCACCCAACAAATCCATAGCTCTCCAATTCAGAAAGGAGGATGTTGTGGGGGACTGTGTCAAAGGCTTTACAGAAGTCTAAATAGATCACATTGGTCAGGTTACCTATGTTGACTGCTGCTGTTACCCCATCATAGAAAGCCACTAAGTAGGTCACACAGGATTTGCCCCTGGTTAAGCTGTCTTGGCTGCCATTAATCACCTCCATGTCTTCCATGTGTTTTAGCATAGCTTCTAGGAAGATCTGTTCCATGATCTTCCCAGGCACAGAGGTGAGGCTGACAGGTCAGTAGTTGTCAGGGTCATCTTTTCTGCCCTTTTTAAAAATGGGCACAACCTTACCCTTTTTCCAGTCACCAGGGACTTCTCTTGACTGCCATGACTTTTCAAATATCATGGAGTGTGGCTTGGCCACTACCTCTGCCAATTCCCTCAGGACTCTGGGATGCATCTCATCAGGTCCCATAGACTTATATAGATTCAGGTTCCAGAGGTGGTCATGAACTTGATCCTCCTCTACAGGGGGAGGGGGTTTACCCCCACTGGTCACCATCTTGCTGTCCCATGAGTCAGGAGGCTTGAGGAGAGCAGTTATTGGTGAAGACTGAGGCAAAAATGTTGTTAAGTACCTTGGCCTTCTCCTTGTCTGTTGATATGTGATCACCATTTCCAACCATCAGTGGGGGTATGTTTTCTTTCACCTTCCTCTTTTGATTGACATTGAAGGAAAACGGCCAGAGTCAAGACATTACCCAATATGAGGTTACAAATCTTGCTCGTTTATTTCCAGCTGGGTTACATATTTATACATTTAGCAAGTGTCCACGAGGGTATCTACAGTGTACTATTGGTTAAAGGTAACTGTCCATAAAGCTATTACTAACATATTATTGGCTAAACTACTGCACATGCTAAGAGACCAAGTTACACTAAAACTATGTTGATAGGTCTCTTTAACTGTTTATCTTCCAGCTGGTACTCGTTCCCACTGAACTAGTTGCTGTATTCCTCCCAGCTGGCCCCTGTTTATCTTTCAGTTCTGTTTCAAGGCCTTCTTCTCTGTAGAATGTTCGCACAGACATACTTGTAGAAGCCCTTCTCGTTAGTCTTTACTTCCCTTGCCATGTTTAGCTCCAACTGTGCCTTGGCTTTCCTGACCTCATCCCTACACTACCGAGCAGTGTCCCTATACATGACCCAGGTTATCCGTCCCTGGTTGCACTGCCTGTGCAGTTCCCTCTTCTTCTTTAGTTTAACCATCAGGTCTCGACTCAGCCACACTGGTCTCTTCCCTTCCCTGCCTGATTTTCCACACATGAGGGCGAATCGCTCTTGTGCTTTATCGAAATTATCCTCGAACATTTTCCAGCTTTTTTCTGCTCCCTTGTCTTGGAGGACCATGTCCCAGGGGATCCTACTGAGTAATTCCTTGAAGAGCTAGAAGTCTGCTTTCCTGAAATTTAGGGTCCTTACTATACTCCTCACCTGTCCCATATCCCTCTGGACCTTGAACTCTACTGGGGATGATCACTACAGCCTAGGCTGCCTCCGATTCTAATATCACTGATGAGTTCACTTGTATTGGTGACTATAAGGTCCAGTATTGCGTCTCCTCGGGTGGGAATCTCTATCAGCCGGACTAAGAAGTTATCTTCACTGAATTCCTGGATTGCCTACAGCTTGCTGTGCTACTTTTCCAGCATATGTTGGAGTGGCTGAAGTCCCTGAGTAGGATGAGAGTTTTTTATTCAATTAAAAGTGAATCTGGAACATATTTCTTGTAGGTAGCATCTTTACAGTAGAAAGCCATAATAATCTTTAGCTGAACTAGATGACATGTCAAAAAGCTAAATTCTCTACTTACTGATTGGTTTTTCTGGAAAGAATGAAAATTAACCCTATGGTAACATATGTGTTCAGAGTCAACTCCCTCTGTAAATGTTGTAGCGAACAGCAGTACTAAGTAACTCCTATCATCTCATTCTTGGTTAATATCAATAATAATTTTTATAGCACTGAACAAACACTACCTAAATAATCTCGACAATACCCTAGATGCAGCAGTTAAGCATTTCCCCACTACACAGGAAAAAATATAAAGGATTCATTGCCTGATGTCTTCATTTATAAGAATGGAAGTGAGGACAAATTAGTTACATTTATATCACCATATGTCAGCAACCTATACTCTTTCATTATTTATTTTGATTTTGTACCCATGAAGCTACTCGGGAGTCATTTGGGTAGTGACTTCATTGAGACTGAGATGCTATCTGGACTGGTCAGAATCATCTCTGAGTTATACTGATGGGAATGGGATTGAAAATCAGACCTTTTTTTCTAGTCCAGTTCCTGTGCACTTTGATCTTTATTGCTATTCAAACAGACAATATGAAGTTACCAGCTAGAATAGCTGCAGAAACACATTAAAGAAATTCCAGCACTGGAATAAGAGCTCCAGAATTATTGCACAATTGCCTTCTTTAAATTTCTTTTCCCTAACAGTGGTACTAGTCATTTGGACTAAGCAATATATGAAATACATTCTTTTAAGATTAAAAATGTCTTTTATACTTTGAACTTCTTCAAAACTTGAAAGATGTTTGTGCAAGTTAGAGAAATTAATTTTAAAGACATAACCTATAACCACTTTGGCAAAGATATATGGCTTATTTTGTAGTCCCTGAACTGCACTCCTGAATGACAGAATAAACATATGCAAGAAAAAGTGTTTGTGTGCCAGGAATCCTGTCTGTCTCCCTCCTCCAACTGTATCAGTTGTTCTAATAAAATGCATATATACTCCTTACAGGCATTTCTCGACTCACATTCTTAAACAATCACAGCTATATAGTTTTTAATCACCCCATAAAAAAGATAAACACACATAGTACACATTTTCCTTTTAAATGTTTATTATATGTTTAATTATCACTTTCCTCATTAATAATAATATTTCTTATAATAAAATACTCATTTTTTGACTTCTTAAGATAAAATATAAAAAGAAACTTTCCCACAAGCACAACAGTTTTAGGCTTACATCTGGAGTAAGCAGAACTCGTATAACTTGGTGCGAGTTTGCTGGTTTTAACTAACTTCCAACATTTCAAAAACTGATCCTTCATTTCTTTTTAGTTTTGGCTTTGAGAAAATGACTGACTGTTTTATATTTGTTAGTAGTTTCAGCATTTGTGACTTATCATAAGTCATACTGCTGGATGCACATCCAGAATTTACTAACAGTGTAACTTAAGGATTATGAAACTTCAGGAATCATCTAGATTATCTGCAAAAATATATAATGAGAACAGCATACACAATTATGTATGGTTTCCTCACAGCAAAGTACAGACGTATTCTGTCATCATGTTACGTACTGCTATGTTATTATTGGCATAGAGATATGAGTGGGACTTCTGGCTGTGCAAGGAAAGGGGTATTGTGCATGTGTTAATGAATTACTCTGCACCAGCAGCTGGGAAATTAAATCATTACATCTGTATCAATCAAGCAGTGTCACAGAAATAAAATCATGGTAATGGGACTGTTATCACAGGATCAGTGCTGCCTGTTTTGAAATGTCTTCTGTTTCACCTTATGGCCTTAGCATTTATGTAGCCGCAAAAAGCCATTATCTGTTCTATTTCAGTGACATTTACTCTTTCTCCTCGTCGGTTCAGATGTCCATTCTTTGATGGCTCTAGTATATCATGCTTTTCATACCCTGGCAGTTATATACGCTACTATTTTAGGCCACTTGGATGCTTTAGGTGAGAGAGCGTTTTTTTCTCCCTTTTCTCAAAACATCATCACAGCTGAAATTCTGTTGCTATAATTACATGATTGTATTTCTTTATCTAGTTGTAGGCTCCATGAAATCCTGTTAGTGCAGTGCTATCGGTGGATCAGGTGCAAAATCTTTATCAGCACTAAAACACTGAAGCTCCCAAAAGAAAGCTATGAACATAATTTAATTAAGTGACAAAACCGATGGTCTAAGTTGTAAGAGCAGTTGGCGAAAATTACAAAGGATCTCAGCACTGACACTCATTCACTGATTTCGCTGCATCTCAGTTACTTCACTAGGATTGTAGGTCTGTGCTATGGGAAAAAAAAAACAAAACTAAAGTGTAATTATCACAGGCAGGGAGCAACTCTACATAGAAATAAGGGAGTGTACATACAGTACTTAGGAAGGATGCGGGATAACTGAGAAAAAATATGTAAGCCATCTGAAAACTAGCTTTTTACTGTAATTTTCAAGGATAATGTAAAGATTAAGTAGAGGTTTGGAGTTCCTTAGACCACTTGCTACAATATAGTAATGCCTTCTTCCAAAACTCTGAAAACCGAGAGAAGCCAGATATAAATATATAGGTATTATAGACACTACTCATTAAATATAGATTAATATTAAACAGTAACATCTGCTAAAGAGTTAACATGAAAGACAACACAACTCTCAAATATTCAGAATAGCAATTTAACTATAGAGAGATTACTGGTTTACTACTAGTAGTAACACTCGTTTTAATTTACTCAATTATAGGTGGTTTATAGTGAATGTAGATATTTTGTAGACTCTGCAATTTTTTTCTGACACTGGCAAATTGGTTCTATGATTTTCAATATTTAAATTCAAAAGGCTAAGCCTTTGAGGAAAAAAAGGGGAAAATGTGTAGCAAAAAATGGTTGCAATTTACTCAGTGGAAATCTAAAACACCAGGTGCAGAAAAGAGACAAACAGCTTTCAGATTTTTAGTGCATTTTCTTTGCAAAAAGAGGCCTTCAATCAGCACAAAAACCTGCCCTCATAAAGGATGACAGCAGCAGCATATTTCCTGCTCCAGGGAAAGAACTGAGCAAGGCAGGCTGTCAAGGACTGTTACAGTCATTTCAACCATAAGAAACATGTCAAAGGTAGCCCTATTTCTAGAAAACTTAAAGTCCTCTAAATGACACAACGTTTATAATTTCAAATTCAACTCACTAATAATACTAATCAGACAGTTGTCATACTGATAAATCAAGGTGTGTAGCACAGAATATGTGTGCTAGAATTGGAGTTTACAACACAGAGACCTGGTTTGCCCAGTGCTTGAGTACTGTACAATTCAGTCTCTGGTAGTGTAATTCCAGTATGATGTAAGATACTGCCAAGAACTGAGAGGATGGACTATGAAATTATACCATTCCTCATCTGCAGCTCGTATAGATTGTTTAAGACAAGAAGAACCATGTTTATTTTCTTTTTTTAATAAATAAATTAATTTTCTTTTTCTGTTGTAAACATTATGAATTATATCTGGAAAAAACAAGCATTCAAAAACCTCACATACACAGCAACTATAGATTAACTTTTCAGATAATGATTACAATAGGATAATTATGTGTTTGTAAAGCACCCAAAGGTAAAAAAGTTTAAGTGAAGATGGAAAAACTAAAAGAATTAATTAGGTGGCATATTAAACATTAATTGATAATTAAATATGAAATAAGGTCAAAACTGTTTCCAGAATCTTTGTACCACATAGCAGACTCATTGTGGTGATACCTATGAACACAATAGGTAATATACCTGAAGCAGGTGTATGTGACAGCAAAAGACAACAAGATTGTGTTACTACTGTAAAACATCCTATTTGCAAAACACAGGAGGCCAAGATAGGTATCACTAGTGTTTGAACATCACCAAGAACAGTAGATGTGTGAAGTACATGACCAGGTACTAAGTATATAGCTCCAGGCTGGCTTCCAAAATGAAACAATAACACATGCACTGTGTGTAACAAAAATTTGGTGTAATGTGAAATTGCTTGATTTACAGTTCAGAATTTACAAGTTACATATTGTTTAAAACAATGCCATAAGGCAGTGGCAAGCCACCTTTTTACCTTGTTCCTGTCTCTGTTGGTTAGGCAGACATTTGTGACAGAAGATAGAAAGCTCTGCTTTTCTAGGGGCAACGGAGCATGCCCAGATACTTCCATTCCAAGACTGTGGACAACCCAGGACTGCTTTGTAAAATCCAAAAGAATTCAATGTATCTAGGTAAATCTGTCCCGATATAACAAGTGATAAAGTTGTCTAGGGAGAATTTTGTCTTTCTAAGCATCCAAAATACTTAGACACTCATCTTGCAGATGCAAATGGTTTCATACCCTTTCATTTTCTACTCAACAGGCATGGAATTCCATGTTTAGTTTTGATACAAGCCTTATGCTGGTCAGTATGGACTCATTAAAAAGTCATACTTTTTTCACGCATTGAAAGGATTTACATAATCATAAAAAACCCCATATGTAGTGGAATTCCGGAAGGAAAACTGTCCTTAGCCCAGGCCAATGGAACTATGGTTTATAGCTATTCTTTATTCTCAATTATGTCCATTCTTCAAGGAAACTTCTGAAAGTAAACATTTAATCTCTGTCCCTGTCAGAAAGTATCCACACATACTGCTTAGGAAAAAATGTTTTAATGGATCTTAGTTACAGGCTATTTTTGCTACAGTTTAAAAACTCAGAAGATATGTTGAAAAACAGAATCATCAGTGCAATATTATTCCTGATTCAATGGCCCGATCATGAATGGCAAACAAAGAATACATGTAAATTCGTAGAAAAACATACAGCATATTCTACAGTACAAAAATATAATCAACAGACAGGTGGGACTATGTAGTTTCTGTATCCTATATTGTTTTATTACATCATGACTACAACTCAAGTGACTTTGCAGAGTGCAGAGTTTGCAAAGACTACACTACAAGCCATCATGACCTAATGCAAAGCGAAGTGTTCTAAGATATTGGAGGCAGGGGAATGCTGCAACTCTATCATATCACTTTCATTTCCTCTGTCAATCAGTTTAACAAACAGACAGAGCATTCATGCAAACACCTTTGTTTATTTCTTCAGAAAAATGCTTACTTGTTTCAGGTTTTTAAAGTTTCTTCTTTTTCTTTTGTGTTTTCCTAGTGAAGCCTAAAGTATCCATGAAAGTAATACAATCAAAGAATGAACAGAGATTTGAAAAATGTTCATGCATGAGAGTATGAATGTGCCCAATCTCACACAAACAGGAACATTCCTATTATTACATACACGCTGTAGCTTCACCAACTGTTATTTCAAGTAGTACAGCAGTCATTATGATAGTACATCTAATAGCACCCATGGGAACTAGTCAATTTGATGTTTAACACAAAGCAGCTTGCTCAAAAATATAATCACTTCCTATTCTTCTTCCAAAGTAAGGAAATAAAATCAAAGTCCTTAAGAGCTGTTTCCTGTATGCTGGCAGACTGCTTAAAGGCCATACTATTATACAAGAAGGAATTTCCAGTAAAATACGTAAATATTTTCACATAAAATAGTGAAAATTCCCTAGAAGAGGCACTAACTAGGAAGTAGATGCTTGAGGATATGGGTGCATTTAGAACAAATTAACCACATCTGCACAATTTTTGTCTCCTACCTGCTTGATCAAATCAGATACTCATTCATCCATTCCCATGAGAGATGTATTAACATTTCAAATCAATGAACAGCTTCATAGACCTTTTGCACCTTGAAAAGTTTCCACATCTTTTTTAAGTGTGTATACAAAATAAAACATACATACTCTTTCTCCTGGGAAAATAGCAAGATTTTTTTTTTAATAACAACCTCCCCAATCCAAGTGGTGTGATCTTAGTGCCTTGCAGAACTAGACTGCATTGTATGAAGTATGAAAACACAAAGAAACCAGAATTTTCTACCTTGTAATCAAGACAGCAAATATTTTGGATTTTTAGCTTGGCAGAGGCATAAGTTCCTGGATTTTAAAGTAACTTTTAAAATCTTGGTTAGGCAGTGAATAATCTGACTAAATATTGGAGAATGATACATATATTTTTCTTGTTTTATACTGCTCAGAACGAGAAAAAGTAAGACACATTTTTCTGAGTCATTAAGATATGAAATACAGTTCAAATTGGATTAAAGAAGCAGTAACCCTTATAATGATCAAAACTAAGTCCTAAAACACTTGAAGTTGTGAAGAACTTTTAATACCTAAAGAAAACCCAAAAAACCTCTCTGAACACAAACTGAGGATTAAGCATGTTTTGAAGTTCTAATGTGATAGTCTGATTATATTGGTACAACGAAGAAGTTCATTGCTTTATTTTTATTGGGAACTTATACCCTGGAAACTATAAGCAAACCACTACTACATCAAAGATTACTTCAGTCGTTCTTATTTCTTAACAATCCTCATTCCTAAAACTTCTGAAGCTATATCCCTTTCAAGAACCTTTTTGTTTATGGTCATATTAATGCATCTTTCAATGCTTGCAGATAATATGCATTTTTAATTTATTTGTTTTTATTTTCGGAGAAGGGGTGGTTACTACTAAGTTTTCGTTGTTTTAATATCCAAACACAAAAATCCAAGGAAGCTTCACTTTAACTCATTTCCTGGGAACACACCTTAAGTTTCCTTCCACATCCTCTGCAGACATGGGTGCATCTAATGTGTGAAGGCAAAAGACAGTCCCCACATTCAACTATGCCGCTAACTCCCCTGCATGCATGGTGCAATATTTTTCTAGGATTACTGCTTACATTAAGATTCAATAGGCAATTGCCACCGGTACCACAATTCTATAAAAGATAGCTGTTTGTATGTCGATCTTTCCCTTTTGGCACTATGAATGACTGTCCATCTTTATTTTAGTCCACATGAAGCATGATCACACCTTTTAAAAGGATAATTTCTGCTGAACAGTCTCATGTTGACATATATTTATAATATGATCAGACTACATTTCAGGTATATTTCCTAAAACTTTCTAGGTATAGACGAAACTATTTTGTTAAAAAAAATTGACCACATCATTCAGAAAAATTACTCAGAATTATCAGACTTTTGATTTAGAAAAAAAACTTGTATCAATACCAAATCAGTCTTGTATAAGATGGCTGGTGATACAAAGAGGAATTACAAAATATCAAATATGTCCAAATACAAATACAATTACATGATCTTCAGTTCTCAAACGCATTTAAATGCTGATAGCTAGGTCTCAATATTCAAACATCAGAAGTTTGGTGGCTCTTTTTTCAGTGTCAGAATACCTCCACTTGCTCTACCATACTTCCTGTTTGGGGAAATTCTGAGAGCTACCTGTTGCAGTTTCATTTCCCACAGGCAGATGAAATACTTATTTTGCTATTAATTCACAATTTCTGTGTTCTATGTGAGGTTTTTATATTATCACATATTTTAGTTGCCAGAAGCCTTCTGTGTTCTGGATGGCTCTCTTTACTAAATCCCCCTGGTTTTGTGGTGTTTTGGTTTGTTTGTTTTTTTTTTTTTTCTATTCTCTCTCTTTATTTTTTAATTTTTTTTTATCTTTGTCTATGGAGGATAGTTCTATTTCAATAAATAGAAAAAATAAAACAAGATCAAAGTAAAGTATGCTTGCTACTTCCACTTCAATAACACACTTTTCTGAAACAAGATAAACAGGACCATCTTTGAGGGTTGTTTTTGTCTTGTATACTGTATGAGTGTTATTTTTCCCTAGAAAGTATATTCATTTGTTCATTACTCCAGTATCTTATGAGTTATGAATGAATGGGTAAGTAAGGAACAGGTGTCTAGAGAATATGTTGCAAACATACGACTTCTGATTGCTGTGCTAAGCTGAGTGTTTCCCTTTGCACATGTCTAAGTCTCTAGTCTCTTATTTTTTGCAGCTGAGATGCCATAATCAGTCCCACAATGATTATTTCCTCTTGAGTTAGACATGTAACTTATTTTCAAGGATTTTACTCCATCCATATATTTTAGGCAGTAGCAGCTGATTTCATTAATTGATATCACAGAAAAGATCATCTTTTCCCAAACATAGTCTTTGCCATTCCTGCGTCACAAGGAGTTTCTAAGTCTCACATGTTCTCTTGATTATCTAGAGATTATCTATTGTGATCTGCGCTCTTCAGTGAAACATTTTTACAAGCTGATTTTCTTTTTGATATTATTCAGGTATCTTGTGTAATAGGCTTGGTAGCAGCTTCAGTGACCATGAAGAAGTTATTACTGCTGATGGCTGGTAGCAATAGCTATTAGCAAAGATACCATGGCACTTTATGGTATGCCCAGGGATGCTATGCAACATTAAAAGATCTGTTATTCATTTCTCTGTCATATATAATTTCCCTCATATCAAGAGAAGAATAATGAATAAATCGCAGTATTAAATTTCCCTTTGCTTTCAAAGTTGCAGTCAGGTAATTCTCCTACCCACCAGTGTGTTGTAACATTCAGCCTTGCAGAAGTGAAAACATAGGTTAGCAGGTTGTTATGGCTATAAAGCGTGAAGAAGTATTGAGGTAAGGGTGACATTTGTCAGCTACAGCCTAACTGAAAGGCAGAAACTTCAGCCTTCCTAAATGACGTTAATAATAATTTTTAGCAGCAGTTATCATTCCGGCATACAGTCAGATATTCTTGGTTTACCTTCCTAAATGCATCATCATCTGATTCAGGGAGGTACAGAAGACAAACCACGATAGGGGAAGACTGTAACAGTTACTAGTATCAAATAAGCAGTTGATTTTCCTCTTGTTCAGACTGCAGCAGGCTGTTTAGATGGTATATAAAACAGTGCAATGCAGACATGAATTTGGGGCACACAAAGCAGGTTAGGAAGACCAGTCTTCCCATAGGGTCACTTTAACTTCCCTGTTCCTTAAGGCAGCTTTGAATATCTAACCATCTACCCTCCTTTCCTGTCTACAACATACGACAGAAATGGTTATGCCATCATTGTTTTTAAATGAGAGGACTTCAGACCATCTTTGATGAAGAATAAGTGCTCTAATAGGAATTCTCAAAAAATCATCAGGAAATTGCCATTTTATCAATCATTTGAGGCTTTGCCTATCTGTAATTTACTTCTTATTCAACAGCCAAGTAAGTGTTCCTCCACATAATTTAAATGCATTCTCAGTTTTGTCACTCTACCCAGCAAATAAGGCACTGAACCCAAATTTCAGATCTGGAGGCACTGGCTTTCCCCTTCAAAGACATTCTTTGGAGGTCCTTGTTCCACAACACTTGATGGCCATGTCTTTTTTCACACTCTTTTAAGAGTTCCATAAGGATCTCCATAAAAAGTATATACCATGATCCTCAGCCAGACTATTCTTCTCAGATGTGCTCCTTTTATGTGTTTGACATCCAACTTTATTATGTTAATTTCTGCATTTATGGCCTAATTTCATCAGCTGAGGCCTTTAGTTCATTTATCTCGATCACAAAAGGAATTAGATTTTGAGACATTTCCTCCCCACCCCCAAGAAAAACTCCTGCTGCTTCAGTTACTGATGTCACTTCAGAGCACAGTGTTTCAAAGGACACCAGTTTCCTGCTTCCACTTTGTTCTCCAACTTCTGTTGTTATACTGCTTTGTATCTTTCAAATGTGTTAATGCCAAGTTGATAAAAATCATTTTTTATCTATGAATTAATACTGTAGTTTCATAATCTCAACAGCACCAAACAAAATGTAGCTGATAGAAACAGAGGAACACACAAGAGCTGAGAATATACTGCTGAGATAAATTTCACTCACTGATCCCATTTAGAACTTTAACAAATAAATTCTGAGGTGGTTCTTCTGGCTCTTGTTCTATTCTTGATAGCTGCCTGTATAATTCATTATCAGGAAATAAGATGCAAATGAGACCTCAAGATATGCATCACTTTGGCAGACAGAGCTCAGTTTTCTCTTCCAAGCTACTCCCAAGACTCAGTTCTGGGCAAAATGCTGTGATTGAAGCTTCCATAATCTCTTCCTCAGTGTGTCTTTCCAAATCCCATATTTGATTTGATGAGCTGAACTGGTAATACTTTCTCTGTCCTCCTGATGGGTAATGCCAACCTGTGCAGCAGTTTGTTTATTTGTTTATTCTTATAAATGAATCCCACCTTCCACAGTGATAATGACATGGTTTTAGAGGGGCTGGTGCATTGTCTTTGTTTCAGAAGCTGCTGTAAAAGCAGGTTTAAATGTTTCTAGTTTACCATTTCTAAGCAGCAACAACCTATTATGACTCCTCCTCCTCCTATTTAATCCCCTTCATGCTGGTGAAAACAACATACATGATTTGGTCTTTAAATCCAGAAAGGTAAGCACTCCTGATCTTCCAGCTTTTGCCAATATTCATTATTTAAGTGGTTTGCTTGCATATTTAAGCAAAGCCAGCTGTTGCTGCTGCAGTCTGTTCTCAAAATACCCAAACTCACTGGCACTGTCTTGGTCATTCTTCACTAAACCTAAATGAAAGTCCTCCAGCTTCCACATGAAATTACTCTGGTCTACCTCCCATGTAGTAACTGTACTTGTACAACAGCTTTCCCTGTTTTGAACAGTATACAATAGCCAGTTGAGAGAGATAAGATCTCCAAAAATCCTTTCTTTCCCTTGAGTAATGTCCTGTGATTTTAGAAACAGGGTCAAAATGAAATCAAAACACTGTGCTCAGCTTGCACAGACTCAGCAGAGACTAGCCTTCTTACAAGACCACCATACAGATTATGCTTAATAGCTGTCATCCTTTACCTCTGGTGAAGATCCTTAAAAAGATCCTTAAAAAGATAAAATAAAGAAAAGGATCTTTGGGGAACAACCCCCTCAGCTGGGGTTGTTCAGCCTGGAGAAGAGGAGGCTGAGGGGAGACCTTATTACTCTCTACAACTACCTGAAGGGAGGTTGTGGAGAGGAGGGTGCTGGCCTCTTCTCCCAAGTGACAGGGGACAGGACAAGAGGGAATGGCCTCAAGCTCCGCCAGGGGAGATTTAGGCTTGAGATTAGGAAAAAGTTCTTCACGGAGAGGGTGGTTAGGCATTGGAACGGTCTGCCAAGGGAGGTGGTTGAGTCACCGTCCCTGGAGGTGTTTAAGGTGAGGGTAGACGAGGTGCTTAGGAGCATGATTTAGGGATTGGTGGGAATGGTTGGACTCGACGATCCAGTGGGTCTCTTCCAACCTGTTTATTCTGTGATTCTGTGATTTGTACAGAATGCTTGAGGGGCATGGAGTGCGTGGAGGAAAAGTGACATTAAGCCTGGAAAGTTAGTATGCCTGATTCACATGAAAGTGGAAAAATATTTTATGAGCTCCTGGAGTCATCCAAAATCTACCATGACGGAGCTCCTCCTTCCAGCTTATTTCCTGTACGTACAGGAGCAGTTGTCTCCCATACTCCTTCCCATATGATCTTTTTATTCTTGCCTCCATGAAAAATGATGGCTCTCGTTTTCCACTGATACTACCTTCCTGCAAGACAGGCGGTTTCCCACACTGGCAGTGAGCTTGCTCAGGGCAAGAAACCAGCCTTTGTCCCTGTGAGAAGGGTCTGCGTGTAGCCAAGAGTCCTAACCCTTCAAAAAACAGGAGCTGATGCCTTTATAAAAGATAAGACAACACTAATGTGGTAATCGATAACACAGCAAACAGTGGCTCCTATCCCCTGCTGTGCAGTGGTTCCTGTTAGGCTAAAGTTATCAGGAGCCAGGAGTCATTGATCACACAGGAGTAGAGTAACTTAAACAGATGCATAACACGCTCTTCTCGTCAGGTGATGGTTCCTGAGCCAGTCTGCCCCTCAGTCACAATATGTCATTCCTCATAAAATAGAAAAAGTACTGGCATAGCATCCACTCCAGTCTGAATACTGGGTAGACACCACCCAGCACTCAGTTACAAGTATTACACGCACAGTTTAATTTTGGCAGTTTCTGGATGAAATGCTGAACTCCACTGAAGCTCAGGAAATACGTGTGTTCCAGAGGAATAGCAGCTAAGACAGAATTTTGACAAATACATTTGAAAGTGCCAAACCAGCCTTACAAACAGTAAATGACAGGACAGACTTAAGAAAATATTTTGCCTCATACAGGACAAAGCCACTATCCACTTTTAGCCATAGGACTCTTTGGTGAGGAATCTAAGGACACAACAATGTAATTTTTGGTCTCAGGATGTGATACAGAAGAAGCGAGGCATAAACAGGTTAACTTTAGAAATTTAATGTAGAAAGAATACAAATCTCCCTCTTCAAGAAAACTGTTTGCAGTAATTATATTTGGAATACATCCAGTCTTGAAACTCAGCAATACAGAGCCTCTGGTATTTCAGCCAGGGAAAAAGAAAGTCTGTTTATTTTTATTTTTAGAAAATTATTAAGGCTTCTGTTCACAAGTCACAATTCTACCACATTCCTTGCATCTTGCATTTTATATTGGTTGATTTAGGTCTTCATATAACTTAAGTGACAGAATATTTGCAGCTGTCATTGGCACAAGTATCTAGCCTTTTTCCTTGTAAAGAAAAAGTGGAAAACACGAAGTAATCCACTGATTATTAATGTCAAATGAAAATGCAGTAGTTCATTCTGAAGGAAGCAATGCTATCCTAGTTATTCTTCCTAAATTATATTTGCTTATTATGAACAGAAGACGTGTCACAGTCTCTAGTCTCTCCTTATAATGGCAGACATGCCAGTGCACTGTCTGATTGCAGCAGTGAATTGGGATAAATGGGGATAGCATTCTTTTTCCTATGCAAGGCAGTAATAAGGCACACAGAAAGTTCTGTTCTCTCTAAAATATTAATACCAACATCAATTTAAAAGATTACTATTAAAATCAAGAGAGTTATCAGTAGAAAACTAGATATTATAGGATTTAGCACTATATTTATAAACACAGAAGCTCATTTGTTCCTATTCTTGTCTTATGTTTTCTTTACAGGTTTTCATTACAAAGAAAATAATCCTTTGAAAGCTCAGAAGATAACATCCTAGTGGGAAAATTAGTATAACATCCAGGAATCCAGTAGCAATTCTTTCTAGACCTCATAAAGATTAAGGTACACAAGGTGCAAAAGAGAATTGGACCTCTAAGGTCAAACACATGAAAAAGAACACTCTCCTAAAGTGGTTAAGTTATACTATACACCATTATAGAAAGATAACTTTATCTGAGAGTATTAAAAATTACTATACTTTGAAAACAACATACATTCACAACTAGTTCTCTATGGAAATAATTTTCTGTGGTAGTCTTTGAGTTAGGATAGCAGCACTTGATCTATAACATATAAAAGCCATTAAAATGCACCATACAGATAACTTTTGCTATTGTACTCATGTTTCATTATCAGGAGGATGCTGACAGCCCACTACAAGATACATTTTAAATTGATACCCTCAGCTTGTCAGCTAAGATTTGCTCAGTAAAACTGACAATCATACACATATATGTCCACACAAAATTCAAATTGTGTATCAACACGTCTGTACATATGTTTTCTAAAAATTCCATATAATTTCTGTGTGATGTAAAAATAATCACAACTGGAACATAACTAAATTTCCACCTATTTAAAGTGCAGGCAAAATAGTGTGTCCAACAAAGCACTTCCACGCGGGTACATTTCTTGTTGGTGATCTGGATGCTTGTGAAAAGGTAGCATTGTTACTTCTTGCAGTATTGTTATCCTGCCATTGTACACAGACCTCATTGTACCAGCATAATGATTTGCCTAGTTAATCTGTATACTTCCAGTTTCTTAATTCATATATTTATCAAAAAAATTTTCAAGAAAGGTATTCTGTCTAAAAAAAAAACTCTGGAAAACTAATTCTCCAGCAATACACAACACTACAAATTTAAGTCCAAGTAATCTAATGCAGTAGATATACTGTACAATTTGTCCTTCAGCATATCCTAAACATAAAAATACTAAGTTTACTTCCTTTCAGCATTCCACAAATTATAGTTCTGAAACCCTAAAAAAAAGCAACAAGATACAAAGCTTCCTTAGAAGTGACTCATGGCTAGAAAATATATAGATTTTGAATTCAAAGCCAGCATAAAAATATTCCCCGTGGTAACACGATTGCAAATGCTAATTGCATTCCAGTAAATTGCTTTACATTCATCAAACAACAATCAATGAGAGACACTACTATCTTCTTTTATTGTAGTGATGCTGTTCTCAGCTATATAGATAAGGTAGTGTCAGACAGTTATAATCTTCCCCGTTGCTATTTTCAGTGGCTTATAACTTCAGAATAAAAATTTATGCTGAAATTTAGCAACTCAGCCCAAGAGTCTTTGTTTTTAATTGAAAAATGTGCTAAAGTATATATCTTGGAGAGATAAAGAACAACTAAGACAAATAATCCAATTGAAATACCTAAACTAAACTAATTCAATCTATCATTAGAGACTGGAATAGCTTATTGTCTAAATTTCAGAGGAGTTGCTTATACAGAGCTCGTGTGAAAAGAGTAGCCTTCTATTCTAAATGCTTTTCACTGGTTTACTTCAAGAGTAAGATCAAAAAGCAAGAAATAATGATTTGGAGGTTATATTTAGAACTGCTGACCTTATTAGGTAATTTAGATACGTTACAATTTAGCAGCCCTTGCATACCTATATAGTGTTCATGTGTGCATTTAAAAAATGTTGTGTGCATATATGCATATGCACGTGCATGCACAAACATGTATACATGAATAAAATAAAATGGAAAACTCCATTTTTGTTTCTGAACACCATCTTAATCTCAAGGGATGTACCCCCACTGATGGTTGGAAATGGTGATCACGTATCAACAGACAAGAAGACGACCAAGGTACTTAACAACATTTTTGCCTCAGTCTTCACCAATAACTGCTCTCATAACCCCTCCTGGGTCATGGGACAGCAAGATGGTGACCAGGGGGGTAAACCTCCTCCCACTGTAGAGATGCATCAGATTCATGACCACTTGAGGAACCTGAATCTATATAAGTCTATGGGACCTGATGAGATGCGTCTCACAGTCCTGAGGGAATTGGGAGATGGTATGGCCAAGCCACTTTCCATGATATTTGAAAAGTCATGGCAATCAGGAAAAGGCCCTGGTGACTGGAAAAAGGGCCACTGGAAAAATGTGCCCATTTTAAAAAAGGGCAGAAAAGATGACCCTGAGAACTACTAACCTGTCAGCCTCACCTCTGTGCCTGGGAAGATCGTGGAATAGATCTTCCTAGAAGCTATGCCAAAGCACACAGAAGACATGGAGGTGATTAATGGCAGCCAGCATGGCTTCACCAGAGGCAAAAACTGTATGAAAAACTTAGTGGCTTTCTATGATGGGGTAACAGCAGCAGTGGACACAGGTAAACCAACAGATGTGATATCGAGACTTCTGTAAAGCCTTTGACACAGTCCCCCACAACATCCTCCTCTCTGAACTGGAAGAGCTATGGATTTGATGGGTGGACAGAATGGTGGGTAAAAAACTGTTTGGAGGGTCATATTTAGAGAGTAGTGGTCAATGGCTCAAAGTCCAGATGGAGATTGATGACAAGAGGTGTCCCTAAGGGGTCCATACTAGGACTGGTGCTGTTTAATATCTTCATCAATGATATTGACAGCAAGATTGAGTGCACCCTCAGCAAGTCTGCAGATGACACCAAGCTGAGTGGTGTATTGGCCACACCAGAAGGATGGGATGTCATCCAGAGGGACTTGGACAGGCTGGAGAAGTGGGTCTCTGAGAACCTCATGGGGATCAACAGGGCCAAATACGAAGTCCTACACCTAGCTAGTGGGGCAATCCGCACTTTCAGTACACGATGGGGGATGACATGATTGAGAGCTCCCCTGCAGAGACGGACTTGGGGTTGCTGGTTGATGAGAAGTGCGACAGTATTCTGATCACCTCAGACTGATAAACATTCATTAAAAAATTAACTTGCAGGATATTTTTGCTGTTTCTTAGATCTTTAAGGCTCTCTGCCTCCTGAACAGTGAGCATGTTACATAGTAAAGTGCATCTTTGGAGATGCAAGACCACTGGACCATCTCTTCCACTGTATTGTTTCCTGTAGTTGAGCTAATGGCTCTGTATTATGGAAAGCCCCTGTCCCTGGTTTCCACCTGCCTTTTTGTCCTCACTCTCTCCCTTACACTTCAACAAATCTTGTGGTTTACTGAGACCTTTTATATTATTTCTTATTTTTAGATAAAGTGCTTAAACTCTAAGTATCCATCCACTCTCAAAGCCTGTCATTTTTCCTTGGGTAAATTTCTGCTTTTTTCTCTTTGGGACCAGCACAGCCCACAGGGTAGGACAACTCAACCAGAAGTGGGAAGAAAGACTCCTGGTCACAGCCAGTCAGTAAGTCAGCTGAGCAATGTGTGAACTAGTGCCCAATCAGTGTCTCGTGAAAAGGGGTATTACAGAGAGCTTATGTTCCTCAGGAATATGCCTCAAATCTCAGAGGTGCCCTTCCAAATACTATATATACTCAACAGATTAAAATACAGAGGGAATAAAGGTTGGTACCTCAAATTCAGGGATGCTTCAGAACACCAAGAAGTTGTACTGCAGACAGCAATGCTTACACTTATGTGCTTATACAGTAGCAGTAGAGAAAAGGTAGAAGAATAAAAAATCCTAGTGGGGGGAAGAATTCAAATCCCAGAAAGCCAGCTTCTAAAATTTCAGAATTTCCTAGAATCACAGAATGGTTTGGATTGGAAAAGAACTTTAAAGTTCATCTAGTCCAATCCCCCTACCATGGGCAGGGGCACCTTCCACTAGAATCAGGTTCCTCAAAGCCCTGTCCAACCTGAGTTTGAACATTTCCAGTGATGGGGCATCCACAGCTTCACAGTAAAAAATTTCTTCCTTATGCCCAATCTCAAACTACCCTCTTTCAGGTTAAAACCATTATCCCTTGTCCTGTCACTCCCTGTTATGTATGGAGAGGCTACTTATATATTGTTCTACAAATTCTTTCACTAGCTTCTAAAATGAAAACGGCGGTTGCAAAGATCTACAGTTTAGAGACCATATAATGCAGTTTGAATGCTCATTCTGCCCAAGACGATATTACACATCCTATTTTGAGCCTATTTTGAGCCACTGTGAGTTTCTGAAAGGAAGTGGTCTCACTCATACCATTTTTATACTTTCATCTCTCATCATTTCATGCCACTTTGTGTCCCACTCTGCTTCATGCTGCTAAATTACATGTAATAAGAGTGATCTAGACAACTCAACAGTATGATTTTCTATGAAGTTAGTGAGCTGAATTGGACACAGTGAAGCTAATGATAAATTCCAGAGTAAACAAGGGGAAGGACCATGAGGTGCAGGATTGAGGCAGTGAGAAAGCAAAGTATCACCTACCCCATAAACAGTTTTGAATTGTTGCATTGGTGTTAATGGGTAACACCCACTCTCAAGTAGACTTACTGGGTTTAAATGTTCACATAAGCCGAATGATAAGTTAAAGTCCTGATTTAGCAAAACCTATCAATAGCATACACTTATTAGACTTGCACATATGATTAAAAACATAGCCTTTAAAAATACAGTTACATTCTAATAATTTCTTTTAAATCTGCAATTGTTTTGGATGGGGAAAATTTACTATTTGCATTTATTTTTGTTTAGTTTGTGGAAGCTGAATTTAAAGCATATTAAAAACTAGCATTAGCATTAGCATTAATGGGCAACACTTGTAAGACACACTCTCTGTACTACTCCCTATAGTAATAAATTTAATTTCCATTTTTACAAATTTTCCTTCAGAATTTATGGTCCAATATTTTAAAACCAAAGCTTACACCGTTAACTGTCAATTAGCTTTTTGCTCTGATTTTCATGACTTTTTATATTTTACAATACGCTTTCTATTAACACAGACAATTAAGTATTTCCATCATTACACTTTCATATAACTGATGTTCTCAGTAAAATTAATTATAAAACATAGCATTCATATTTACATTTATCATCTTCTAAGATTATGAAATATTACATAAAACAATACGGAATCAATTCCTTTGTAGTGTAAAGTAGTGTTACAGATTTTTTCCTGAGGTTTCTGCAAGTGAGCATCACTACATACTTCTAAGACCATTTGTTTGTTGGCATAAGTGACTTCCAGATGTAGATAAACTAGGTAAAATGAAAAGTAGTACAGTAACTATCTGAGCCCCGTGTGTACATCAAAAGACCAATCTCTCCCTCTTCAACTGTCTCTGATGGGACTATGGCTGATATGGGTAATAAGCAGGACTTACGGGTAATAAGAGGGAAGAGCTGGAAGCTGTCGTAGGGCAAGGAGCCTATGATGTCATTGCCATCATGGAAACATGCTGGGATGACTCATATAACTGGAGTACAGATATGGTGGGGTACAAACTCTTCAGGTGGGATAGGAAGGGAAAGAGAGGAGGCGGGGTAGCCCTCTTTGTAAGGGAGGACTTGGACACTGTTGAGATGAATTGTGGCGATGAGGAGATTGAGTGCCTGTGGGTTAAAATCAGAGGAGCCCATAAGAAGGTAGATTTTGTGGATGGGAGTCTGTTACAGGCCACCCAGCCAAGGAGAAGCAGCTGATGAGCTCTTCTATAAACAGCTGGGGTTAATCTCTAGATTCATGCCTCTTGTTCTTGTGGGAGACTTCAATCTTCCTGATATCTGCTGGAAGTACAATAGAGCAGAAAGGAAGCAGTCTAGGAGGTTCCTGGAGTGTGTGGAAGATACTTCCTTGCACAGCTGGTGAATGAACCAACAAGGGAAGGTGCCCTCCTGGACCTGCTGTTTGTGAACAGAGAAGGCCTTGTGGGGGATGTGGCAGTAGGAGGACGCCTAGGACTAAGCGATCATGAGATGAAAGGGTTTTCTGTTCTAGGCAAACTGAAGAGGGTGGTTAGCAGGACAGTAGCATTAAATTTCCAGAGGGCAGACTTTGAACTCTTCAGAAGGCTGGTTGGCAAAGTCTCATGGGAGACAGTGCTTAAGGGCAAGGGAGCCCATGAGGACTGGGAGCTCTTCGAAAAGGAGATCCTAGCGGCTCAGGAGAAAGCCATCCCCGTGTTCTGAAAAAAAAAGCCAGCAGGGGAAAAAACCAGCTTGGTTGAACAGAGAGATCTTGAGTGATATCAAGAAGAAGCAGAATGTTTATGGCCTCTGGAAGAGGGGACAGGCCTCTTGGGTGGACTACAGGAGGGAAGTGAGATTGTGTTGAGAAAAAATAAGAAGGGCTAAGGCCCAACTAGAAATAAGATTGGCAAAGTCTGTGAAAGATAAAAATCTTTCTATAAATATATAAATAATAAAAGGAGGACTAGGGAGACCATACAGTCCCTATTGGACGCAGATGGAACAACAGTGACAGGGGTGAGGAAAAGGCTGAGGTACTTAATGCCTTCTTTGCCTCAGTCTTTAATTGTAAAGAACGTCGTTCTCTCTGTGTACAAACCCCGGAGCTAGAGGAGCAAAATGAGGCTCCCATGGTCCAAGAGGAGGTGGTCAGAGCCTTGCTAGCCCGACTAGACACCTACAAGTCTATGGGGCCAGATGGGATTCACCCAAGGGTATTAAAGGAGCTGGCGGATGTGCTGGCCAAACCCCTTTCCATCATCTTCCAACAATCCTGGAAGACTGGGGAAGTTCCACTGGACTGGAGGCTGGCTGATGTTGTGCCCGTCTACAAGAAGGGGCGCAGGGAGGATCCAGGGAACTACAGGCCTGTTAGTCTGACCTCAGTGCCAGGGAAAGTCATGGAACAGGTGATCTTGAGTGCTATCATGAAGCACATGCAAGAGAGCCGGGTGATCAGGCCCAGTCAACACGGGTTCACAAAAGGCAGGTCTTGCCAAACTAATCTGATCGCCTTCTGTGACAAAGTGACTCGGCTGCTGGATGAGGGAAAGGCTGTGGATGTGGACTTCAGTAAAACCTTTGGCACACTTTCTCACAGCATTCTTCTTTGGAAACTGTCAGCCTCTGGCCTGGAGAGGTGCACACACTACTGGGTGGAAAACTGATTGGATGACCGGGCCCAGAGTAGTGGTGGGAAATGGTGTTAAATCCAGCTGGAGGCCAGTGACAAGTGATGTTCCCCAGGGCTCAGTGCTGGGTCCAGCCCTGTTCAATGTCTTTATCAACGACCTGGATGAAGGCAACGAGTGCTCCCTTAGCAAGGTTTGCAGACGACACTAAGCTGGGTGGAAGTGTGGATCTGCTGGAGGGTCGGGAGGCTCTGCAAAGGGATCTGAACAGGCTGGACCGCTGGGCTGAGTCCAATGGCATGAGGTTTAACAAGGCCAAATGCCGGGTCCTGCACTTGGGGCACAACAACCCTGTGCAGCTACAGACTAGGAGAAGTCTGTCTAGAAAGCTGCCTGGAGGAGAAGGACCTGGGGGTGTTGTTTGACAGCCGACTGAATATGAGCCAGCGGTGTGCCCAGGTGGCCAAGAAGGCCAATGGCATCCTGGCTTGTGTCAGAAACCGCGTGACAAGCAGGTTCAGGGCGGTTCTTCTCCCTCTGTACTCGGCACTGGTGAGACCGCACCTTGAATCCTGTCTTCAGTTCTGGGCCCTTCACCACAAGAAGGATGTTGTGGCTCTGGAGCGAGTCCAGAGAAGAGCAACGAAGCTGGTGAAGGGGCTGGAGAACAGGCCTTATGAGGAGCGGCTGAGAGAGCTGGGGTTGTTTAGCCTGGAGAAGAGGAGGCTGAGGGGAGACCTCATTGCTCTCTATAACTACCTGAAAGGAGGTTGTAGAAAGGAGGGTAATGGCCTCTTCTCTCAAGAGACATGGGACAGGACAAGAGGGAATGGCCCCAAGCTCCAGCAGGGGAGATTTAGGTTGGACATTAGGAAAAGATTTTTCACAGAAAGGGTCATTGGGCACTGGAACAGGCTACCCAGGGAGGTGGTTGATTCACCTTCCCTGGAGGTGTTTAAGGCATGGGTGGATGAGGTGCTGAGGGGCATGGTTTAGTGTTTGATAGGAATGGTTGGACTCAATGATCTGGTAGGTCTCTTCCAACTTGGTTATTCCATGATTCTATGATCTAACAAAACCAAAATATAACAGTAGAACTACTAGTATAACAAGTCACTAACAACATTTATAAGATGACCTGCAACAGTAATTTAATTCAATTTAAAAATAAGATGCTGCAATACTACAGTTTATTACACCCTCTAATGCACATTTCTCTGAGGAAATTCTAATCCTGTCAGCTGAGAATTAGCTGTTTTCTAACTACACGCTTGCACCATAAACTCTCACTTTAATTAAGAAAATAAAATATTCGGACTCCCTCATCATTTATTTACTCATTTCCAAATGAGTCCTTTTGCATCTCTGCATTCACATTATTAAAACTAATGCACAATTCCCAAAACACAGATCTAAAATGTCATCCTGTGCATATCCTCACAAAGAAACTCAAAACACTCAAACCAAACAAAAGGATTTGTATAACCTTAGCACTAATTCAATATTTGAATATACCAAATGCTGAGCATACTACTCCTTCACTCTAGCAAAATATTTAAGAGTATGCCGCATTTAAAGCATGCAAGTGCTCTCACTGAGGTTAATAGAATTCCAAAAATATTGCTAGTTATCAGCTGCAGTACTTAAACCTCAAGCAAAACCCCTGCTGCCCACTGCAGCTCATTCATTTCGTCCTATAACGCTATAGGGACCCATTTACAAAAGTGCAATGCACTGTTTAAGTTGCAAAGCTCCCTTTCTGCATCAGATATCTAGGCTAAAGCTCACACAGAATCCACTGCTCCATATTACAAAGCATTACTTACAAATTTTGCTCTTGTTGATAGAAAGAGAGGAGAAGAGTTATTAAAGTGTAGCTGAAAGGAGGCTCTTGAAATGAAGCTTTGCCAGGGGAGGTTCAGGCTCGACATAAGGAAAAAATTCTTCACTGAAAGGGTCATTATGCAAGGGAACGGTCTGCCCAGGGAGGTGATTGACTCGCCTTCCCTGAAGGCGTTTAAGGTGTGGGTGGATGAGGTGCTGAGGGACATGGTTTAGAGATTGGTGGGAATGGTTGGACTCGATGATCCGGTGGGTCTCTTCCAACCTGGTAATTCTATGATTCTATGAACGGCCCAATGCAAATTGTTTTTATAGAACCGGTGCAGTAGGAGTGTTACCATCTCAGCATCACTTGTTCATGATCTTTATTTTATGCTGCCATACTGCTTTTCCTAAGGGTATCTACATGCATTCTAGGCAGTATAGAAAGGACCAGTTTCAGAAACATACAAGATAAATGTATATCATCCTTTGATTATGCAACAAGGAGAATTCCTTGATTAAAGAATGACATATCTGTGTGTGAGACTGTAAGTTCATGTGGATTGACGTGGAAGGAGAATTCATGCATGTTTGTCTTTTTCTGTCTAGAGGTCCTTTCCACAGTTCAAAATTCTGCAGGGAGAAATCTCCGCAGCACACTTCATTTACTTCATCAGCAGGCACAGATGAAACAGCTCATCTAATTTTAAACTGTAGAGCTTTAAGTGTGGTAAAAGTTCAGCATCAACCCACAGTTGGGCAGTGTTGTCTGCAGTGAACTCAGATGAATTTGGAAGACTGCACCTGTCCCTGTATTAATTTCAAAGGCTCCATAAAATGAAATGTGGAAAATCCAAGTAATTTACAAGTTAGCTATAGAGCATGACCCTCACCATCCCTAATGCATCACACGTGTGAAAGATTATGATGGAAAAGATTCATTTAAAATAAGGCTGAATTGAAAGAAGAAACTAACAATGTGCTTTAAAAACTGTGTAGATACTGGTAGCCTCTACTGGGTCGTTGTGCTATTGAAGATACTACCCCAAAGAAAATGCAACAGTTTAAACTTGTTTTGGCATGGACCTGGAAGTGGGAAGGAGGAACAAGAGTATCACAGTGATTACCAGCAAGAGTAATGACAGAGTTGCTGTCAGGTATTTCACATTCTAAGGTTGTGATCTGACTGCACGGTGTGTTCTCATGCAAGGATGTGGGGCTGGCAGATAACTCCTTGCTACCAGCTGCTGCCAGAGCCAGGGTACAGCCTAAGAGAACTGCTGACAGGGTGCAGGTCTTTACACAACACTCAATTGCTGGCATTTTCTGTGGATGTGTCATATGGATAATCAATCTTTTGTACAAGCTCACATAAGTATCTGGATACAAGCATGCTCATATGCCAGCACTAATGAACATTTATGATATAATTTTCTCTGACATCCTTTGTGATTTGTGTGAAACCCAGATGAACAACAGCTACCCACTTCCATCCACCTATGCTTCTTACACAGGAGATTCCTTGTGAGCTGTATACTCTTCTTTTCTGAGTTACAGGATATTTGCCTACTTGTAACTTTTCTTTCACCAGCCATTAACAAAATTTTCATGAGCCATTCCTACCATTGTGCTGCATGGTTCATATCTTAAGTAGTACTTGGTAGCACTCACATAGTCTTCCTTCCATGTGTCCTTTACATATTGCTTATCTCAGAAATTTACTTATTCAGTCTTCTGTAATTCAATGGCATACAGTCTAAGAACAAGTGCTGAGATAATTTCTTTCTTTTCCTTCCCCACAGATCTAACTGAATGACCACTGCCAACCTTAATACCCTGTACAGCATGTTCCAATGTCTTTCTCCTGGCCACCACTCCCTAGACTACCAACTTGAAAGCAATATTGAAGGGGTTCTCTGACCTAGGCAAAACAAGCCAACAGTCACAACTCAGTCCCCTAGCAGGGGAAAAACTCTCAGCATAGAACTAGAAGGGATATTGACTCTACCAGAAGCAAATCCATGAACTGTGCAGGGTCAGGGTAAGGCCCACCTCTCAGCTTTCTGGTGGTCCCTACAGAATGAAGCTACTGTGGGAGTCAGGAACAGCTGGCACTACTACTGCTCAAACAGGTCTTTTGTTTTCTGGTTAAACTGAGTAGATGGAGAACAGAGCTCTCCATACACCACATTTTATGAACAGTAAATTTAAAATTATTTGTGAATTAATGTGCTCCCTCCTGCCTCCTCACACACTGTAAATACTTGCAGCTTTTGACTTATCTGTGTGAGAGATGAATTAAAGCTGGACAGTTTGATGCTAGAGGAAAACAAGCCAAGTGGAAGATGATAAAAGCAAAAAGGGAAGAACATAACATCAGCTTTCTTGATTAGCAGAAGAAAGGCAAGCCTCTGAAGAATAATCTTCATGCAGTGAAAAGACGTCAGCTGGGGAGAGGTGGGTGTTGAGGTGCACGAAAAAAGGAGTAGAAGTGTGTGTGCTCTGTTTCTCCACCTTGCAGATGCAGCTCTCAACCCCATTTATATTCTCTCCATCTGCTCATGGAGTCAGTGCAGTCAGGGAGGAGCAGGGTGGTGCAAATGCACTCAGAACCGCCCCCTGCCGAGGAAGTGCCTGATGCCTCATCTGCTACACCAGCTCTAGAAACTGCTGGAATTAGGTGTCTGCATTTAATACTATAACTAACTTTTGGAGAAAAGAGCAAATAGGCTATGCTTCCCTCACTTCCAACTCACTGAATGTCCAACACAACATAAAAAAAAATATACACATGTATCAGTGAGCAGAAGTTGTTACTATTACAAAATTTTAGCTGCAGTGACAAGGTAAGTCCTAGCTTTATTTCTGGAGCAGAACCAAGACTGTGTTAGGAGGCAGGTTAGGGCTGGCTAACCCCTGTGCATAACAAAAGGAAGGACTGGGAGAAGGAAAGGAAGAAGGTAGACGGTGGGGGATGAATCAACACAACAGCCATTTATAAAACTATTGTAAGGAAATGGAAAAGTTAATATGGAAAATGCTTAATGTCACTTAGATAATACATGATCAAGTGAGAGGCTCTTGCTTCTGAGCAAGTCCATGAATGATAAAAGCCCTAGAAGCACATTCAGTCAAAAGATCTTTTGCAAAATTGACATGAATAAAATGTATATGAGGAAAAATTCTTTGGAAAACCTTTCATTCCCATCCTGAAATTGACAGCATTACTTTCAATAATTGTTGGTAGTTTTAATATCACATAATCAACAGACAGCCACACAAAGTTACTACTTCATCACTAGGGTGTGGCTAGTGATAAACTGAAAACAGTTCCCACAAGATTAACACTAAAATCTGAGATATCTCAAGCAATGCCACAAGCTTGTTATTGATTATTTTATTTTATTTTATTTTAGATTTCAAAACTGCTACATTCCTTACTTGCCTAGAAAAGCAGCTTCTTTAGTGTACTGGCAGCGAAGTCAGAGAGTCTCCACCAGGAACAAAAAATGCCAGAGGATTTTTTTTTGTCTTTTAGTAGGGTCTGGAACTGATATAAAATAAAATCCAACTTTTAAATGAGAGAAAACATACTATGCTGGAGAAATGGAAAGCAATAAACTTTAGCTCCTATTGCAATTACTACTGTAGACTATAGGCATAAAAACTGTCTATTATTTGTTTCATGGAACCAAAATGCACCTAGGAACATTATTGCTAAATATAATAGAACCTTGATACGAATTTTGCCCACAGACTTTTTGATTCAAACAGAATCTCTACAACTTTTATCATATATCATAGATTTAATCTTCTCTGCTATAATAAAGAGACTCATGGTTTATAACTCTGCAATTCTCTAACAGAGTAAAGCCCATTAATCAAAATGGTATTTTGATGGGCTGTGCAAACAAACAGAAATACAGCTATGCTTAGTATGGCTATGGTGCATGAAAACCTGCTCCCAGAACAGCTGGAAAGAAGCATTATTCATTTACAGTTTATAATCACATTCAGCATCTAAAATGGAAATCTGATGTTTGTTAATTGCTTTGACTATCTTATTTCATTTTTCAAAACCCTGTAACACAGAGCTAAAATTATTGGCACCATTTCACATCTATAGCATTCTTTCAAAGTGAAATTTTTATTACTGCTTGTTTTGTGCAGGAAAGCATACCTCAGAAAAAGGGTATAAGGATGTCTTTAAAATATGCTCAGTAACAAGTGTTCATCTTATTTTCTGAAAGTAAAAAGGCAAACCCTATGGGTAAAATTGACCCTATTTCTCATGCATTAAAACTGACAGGCAAGAAAAGCAGTGTGGTTCCTCTACATAAGAAGGGAGGATTAGTCTCCCAGGACGCCTGCAGATCAACATGTACAATGATTTTGGGGTAAACTCAGGTCTGGATCACCAAATCTCAACAGGGATGTTGCAAGGATAAATCCATTTATGTGTCTGATGTCTCAGTTGTAAACATGAGAAACTCTAATTACCTTAGGAGGTAAATTGCAGTAGCCTGACTCCTGGTGAGAGTAACTGGGGCACTGGCTTCTGTTAACCAAGGAGTCAAACTTAACATCTCCAAAGGAAAAACTCGATTTCTAAATCCTTTCAAGAATATAAATACTATGTATGGAAACCAAGCAATGTTTATTTTAACATATACAGACAATAGATGATTTCCTTCACAGAAATTAGACTTGATTTCCGTCATTTGTGTTTCTAACTGTACATACAGAATTGTTTTACTTTACTCATTGTTCTTCTTATCAGAAATTATTATAGAAAGTATTGATCATACTCAATATTTTTTAGGAAAAAATTAATAAATATACCTACTTTAAATTAATCTGAACAGTAAAATTTTTATACATCATAGTTCTAATAGTAAAGAACTTCACTCTCCTATTAAAATTATGTTGGTTTTTTTCTATCACTTTCAATAATACTGAAGTGAGGCTTAAAATAACCTAATTCCTAGATTAACTATTAATATGTTTCTTTGTTTAAAAATAAAATATAGGCTGCATAGCATTTTCTGATCATTTAAGCAAGGCAAAAGACTGTCATAAGGGGCTGTTTTTTATAATGTCTTACATACTTCATTCCTAGTTCCAATTCCTTTGAAACACTGGCAAATCAGCACTAGTAAGCAACAACTTAAACTAAACTGTTTAGGATCTTCTGTTTTAAAGATTTCAGTGTCTGTCTGCACTTCACTTCTACCAGCTGAAATACTTAACAGCAAACTTGTCTTTCTTCACCATCCTCTATGGTGAAGACCGAGCCAGATCAACAATTTGTCTACTCCAAAGAAAAATGAGCAAGTAACAAAAGTAAGGACACGGCAGAACTGTTAACCGGCAGTTCTCCTTGCCTTCCTGCTTCTAATATGCTCTAAAGAAATACATGTTCTTTTGTCTCTGTGTTAATGCCCTCTTCATTTCCACTTGTCTGCTAAAGGTCATGACTTCTTCTTCTGTGACTTTTACTTAGAATGAGCTAACCATTCTGTATCTGATTTGAAAATAACCTCTACCACTTAAATGGTGATGAAATTACAGCTACAAAACCTGTCCCACTGTGTCATTTTAGCCTCTACTGTAAAGTTTACCAGGGCTTGTCAGCATGACAAAGTATTAGCAAAATGTGAGTTTCAAGTTCTGCAGCCTATCTTTGCAGTTGGTTTTGAAAATAGGTTTAAGATGTAAAAACAGAAGTACTCTTATGCAGGCTTGTAACAACACTTAAAAATCAAGTCAGCAGTGGAATTAAGTCATTTATATAGTAGCAGGGTAGTAGGCTTAAAGCAATTTCTTATCTTCAGTATCTATCTATTTCACAGAAACAAATACTTGTAGCAACCCACACAGAAAGTCAAAATCCTATAAAAGAACACAAAGATGTGGCACTTCCTCCTACGCATCTGATGATTTTTGATTCCATCCTGCAATGCACCTGCCTTGTACCATCTTATCTGATGCCTGAACTCCTGGTTCCCATCCCTAATAGTTATACTTTCTCAGAATCTACATCTTCTTACAAAACACTGAAAGCTTTTCTCCACTGACAAAAACTTTTCAGATGATTATTTTTGTCTTTGCTGGATTTCCTCAGTTTCTTGTCAGCGTGCTGTGGGCCATGGCTGTCTGGCATCTCTTGACAGTCCCCACTAAATGAAACATTGCAATTAGCGTCAGTAAAAAGGAGATCAGAATCAGATTCCATTTTGATACAACAATCTATTTATTTTTTCAATTAAAGTATTTCTACAACAGATTAATGTTTTCTATTTCCAAGAAGCAAATCTGAAAAGAAAGAAGCAGTAACTCATGATGGCTGTACTTCTATTTTTTTCTTGATATACCATGATATTATCTGAAACAGATATGAATAATCTTCATAACAAAATATGCTTTTTCGCAGTTTTAGTATTAAAATGTTCTCTCTCTTGACTATTCACAGCCCATCACACACTGGGCACCACATCTAATCTTCTAGTTTAGAAATATATTAATCATGCAGCAGTGCAGATAGATATTGCTTAAGGATCATTCGTGCCATGTTTTTAAAGTATATTTTGGAAAAACTAATTAAAATCGTACAAGAATAAATCTGAAATAAGAAGAGCAGGTGCAGCTATTTCTCAGTCAATTTCTGATCTGTTTTTCCTAAAGAACTTCAACAGGAAGTTTCTACTTCCTTCTGGAGACAAAGTGATCCAAGATGTACTTGTAGCTCCCTCTCAGAGTGCAGAATTCTCTCCCTAAAGAAAGCAGTTTGGGGGGGCTTAGTGCCTCAAGCCTATCTCAATCTAGCAAACAACTTAAGCAAATAGTGTCCCTGATGGAAGCGATTTGAAATCCAAAATGTGTGATGATGGGACTGGTAGGTGGTTAAAGCTGCATACAAGCTTAAGAGCTTTAGTGGACTGAGGTGAGGTGGCTTATCCCGTGTACAGCTTGAAGGGTCTATATTTTGCTTGGAAACCTGTATTTACTTGCAGACATTCATCAGACATATTATTGAATTATAAAATATTTGAAGCATTTTGAAAAAAAACACCAAACCCAATACATAATATTACAGTACCTGAAGACACCAAGATACTTCATTCTGTCATAGGAAGCCTTCTTTTGGAAAGTTCATGACACACAGTGAAAATATCTGCAAAGCCTTTACAATAATACATTTGCAGAAATGAGCCAACATTATGCAGACTAACACATTTCTCTCTCAGAGAACCTTTACACAAATACTACGCTTTTTTCTTATTGTCTCTAGGCAGCAGTGCAACACTTCCGATCTATTTAACACTACTTCTTTAAACTATCTTAAATTTAAAACAAATACACAATATTCTTTTCTTTGTGGCAACATATATCTCGTGTTATCATTCTTTCATCTCAATAGTAGATGAATGCAAGTTTAGTCAGCCTGTTGAGTAGTGGATATAAAACATCATGAGTAAATTTTATCAAGTGCCAGAATAACTTTAATATCTTGGCAATCAAAGTGAGATCCGAGTAACCTGAGAAAAACTGCTTGTCACTACTTGATGGCCTATAGTCTAAAGTGAACTATAAATAGTGAGAGAATCAGATTGTTAAATGCTTTGGATTTAAGGAGTCTGACCATATGAAACAGATTGATCTTATAGAAATATCTTTAACAAAATTCTTCTTATTTCAGTATGTCATATTCTAAGCCTTTATAGGACATAATCTGTGAAAGTATGAAATCATGTATCTTCTGCAGATTTCAGTGTAGTCCTTCTGATTGTCAGTTTAAATAACTTTGGTCTTAAAATCCTTACTTTTGAACAAGATTTTCAGATAAGACTTACCAAATCCAGCTGTAAACCTGTATATGGGGAAAAGTTTAATCATCATTTACTTTCTAGTCTTCATTTTATGAGAATTCATACTTTAAATAAATATTATACAACTAAATTCAGTAAATTACATCCCCACCATTTGATACTGAAAAATTAGGACTGGAGTGGCTGGAACCTCCAAATCTACTGCTTCAAAACACCTACTTCCATAGCAGTCTTTTTGAGCTTAATAGCTTTTTGCAGTCTAGAGTAATCATGCACTTCATGTTATTAGCAACCTTCATGCAGGGAGATATTACTAAAACAATAAAAATGAATGTTAAAATCTCCTGCAGTACAGGTACATTACAATATATGTGAGATAACATAGTGAAGTGGTATGTATATGTCAACACTATCAAACAATTCTAGCCCTACTGAAATAAATACAATCCTACTGAAAAGCATTTTGTAAGGATGGCTTTTAAAGGAATTGTGTTGAAAGTCAGACTGAATGAACAACACTGGGGTCAAGGACTGTTTAGCAGCTATAGTTCTTGCTGCTTTAGAATCAAAGGCAGAATAGCAGCCATGAACAACACCTAAGTTGTGAAGGAGAAAAGTTAAAACCACAATAGTACAACTAGATGGGAGGACCAAAGCCAAAACTGAAGGGAAGTGCAGGAGAACTTTTCATAATTTCAGAGGTTTAATAAGAAATGCATACCTAATAAATGTCCTGTGCTGGGTGGGGTTTATTTTGGGGTTTTTGGGGTTTTTTTTTTGTTTGTTTGGTTTTGGGGTTTTTTTGTAGATCATTAGCTAAGCCTTAAATTGAATGGAGCTGTGCCAGCTTATACTAGCCAAGTATCTGGCTGCCCAATATCAACACAGAAACAACAGGAGAATACCAGTTCAGACATGCCTTCCTTTAAAACTTAACCATTTCCTATGCCTGAGGCCAGGACCAATCAAACACATGACCTGTTAGTGAGCCTGAGTGTATTTCTGAATTATCATCATGTGGATGATGGCTTGTGGCACAAAGTATAATCCCAATCAGTCTAGTCAATGCCGAACACATCCATTTTTAAGAAAGATGAATCTGGAAGTTTTCCCAGGTTATACATCTGCCTCTCTAATTCACACTTACACAGAATCTACAGACATTTTTCTATGACATATATGTGTGTGAGTTCAGAGCAGCTTCCTAAAAAATACTAGTTAAAATTCTGACTGCATGCTGGATATTGTATACAGAACTATAATTTGGAACGCCTTGATTCATCTGCATAAAATGTCACCTACAAATTGTTTAACTTAAGGTAGCTAGAAATTTATTTGATTTAGAGAGAAATACACAGGGAAACATTTTCTTCTTGGCTTTATCTCTTTCTCATCTTGTTTTCCTTTTGTCACACTTCAGTTGTGAAGCCTCTTAACCTTTTCCTTCACCACAGAGATTTCTCTGCTTTATAAAAAGAAGAAAGCTCCTCCCCAGTGGAATTTTACTATATTTCAGAGGGTCTAAGGGCAACTATACAGTGCTTGAGTCATTCATGCAACATTATTCATAGTCAGCCAGCTGGAATCTCAAGATCTAAAGCATCACTCCTTTTCCAGCACAAGGCATTTCCCCAGGCATACTCTGAGAAGGCTTACTATATTGTATGAATCTTCTTCAGTGTTTGAGCCCCTTATGCACTAAGACCTAATGAAATATTAGGAACAATTTGGTTCCTAGGAACCAGTTTCCTCAGTTGTTTTGTGTGTGTGCACGTGTGTGTAGTTTTGTGAGTGTGGTGGTAGAGAGCCAATTTTTAATGCTTCTGCCTAGCTGGATTCTTTTTTTTTTTTTTACTGTGTTCTGAAAAATTGAACTTCCATGTCTTACACATGAAAATAGCATACAAACCTGTTTAAGTATATGAATAACATCTTGATTCAATTGCTTCTTAGTTATGTAAATGGTAAGACTGTAAACATAAAATCAAAACCACAAAACAGACCAATGTTCTAGGAAAAAACAAAGAAGCAACCAAACCCGTAAATCCAAGGTCTCACATTACCACATCAGTGTCAAAAAGGACAAGATATCTTGGTCAAGCATCTGATATGGCCATTCCTGCATTCTTTGAAAATCCTAGTGCAAGAACAGTGGAAAACCACCTAAGAGAGGGAAGTACAGCTAGGGCAAAGTAGTAAATTATCGCAATGCGTCGAGAAGCCACTCCAGGTGTAAGTATCAGCTGAATGCATTTTCTGAGGGATTTCTGTCTTTAATAGAGACATACTCCATCCTGTAATGACTAATTATTGCAGGTTTTCAGCCACACAAATACATTGTACTTTTTTCTCCCATTAAAAGATTTTTCATGGACTGCAATTTATTAACATAACGGAGAATGAAGACTTAAGATTGGATGCTATGATTTTACAGCACTCTGTGTTGTTAGGTTCCAGCACTTCAAAAGAATTGATTTTTTTCCAAGTCTCCTGTTTAGCTGGAGGGGATGCAGATATATTTTGCTAGCAAAAGGGTTAATAGATTTAACCTTTTGAAAAATGTACTTCTTTACATGTATCTAATATGATGGATTGTTAACTACATGCACATTGGTAAACAGAGGTGGAAACCAAATTAATTGGAAGGTATAGAGTTTATTGTTTGTTCTCTGTTTGATAGATGGATCTCATTATTTTCCTTGGGCAGACAAAGCCATAACAGTTTCCAGAGAAAGGAGAAGTGGCAGCTCCAGGAAACTGCTTACAGATGGACACCCAGCAGGCTAAAAATATTACTTCTGTCCACCTCATCAATAAACTGGCTCCACGTAGAATGGCAATTATTCTTTTCCGGCTCATGTTGCCCTTTGTGAGCCCTGAGGACCGTTATTGATAACAGAGTATGGAGTGCAAAATATATACAGTAACTTAAACTCATTTACTATGGTAAATCCATACAGGGTAGCAATGATGACTTTTATGTCATTATTTAAAGTGGCAGCGTGCACTCGTCAATGTCCAAAAGAATTAAGTTGATCCTGTGTTTTGCTACTAGCTTATTAATGATTAATGATACACAGTTGTTATTGCCTGTTTTAGGCACAGTACATTCTACGCAGAAATAAAAAGGGGAAAACCACTACTGCACTCTGTACTTTGTCTTTAATAGATTAAAACGTCACAAGCAGCAGAATCTTTCTGATCTTTCTTACACCTCAGCATGCACCGGGACAGATCCTAGCTGTGACAGTACAATACCTGGAGAAGACAGTTTCCCTTAGATGAAGGCAAGGGTACTTTAAATGTGGTTTGCCAGGGTGTCAGCAATGCTGTCACTCAGCCCTGACCATGGGGTAGAATAAGTGTCACATAATGCAATAAGCCAAAAGACCCTGGAAACAAAAGCTGCCTGAGAAAGTGCCCACAAATGTGTTCTGTATGAACTGCTAACATGCACAAATGCTTTATTTGACTTTTACAGTCCCTCTGCTTTTTCACCCCACTACACATTCCAAATGCAAAGCAAACCGCCCTTATTATGAAGAAGTACTATCAATTTTCTCTGTAAGAATCCAAATGGATCTGCTGACTACACAGCTGAACTTCAAATGAGAGAGGCTATGTAAGGCTGGAATATTTAAATGTAAATTTCTATGCGGCACCTATACCTGTAAATTGAGAAATACTAAGGCCATGTTTATTTAATATACCTTACTCACACAAAAGGAAATAATTAAGGTTTGGAAATGTTCTAAAAGTTGCACATGCTTGAGGATAGGCAATTTCTGCCCATAAAGTAGGCTCAATGGACACTTGACCTTACTCATCCTAAAAGACCTTTTTCAGAAAGCAAGCTATGTGTGACAAGAAATGTTAATTTCATCCATAACAAAACTATTAGTTCATTAGGTCCAAGGTGATCTGCCCTTCTGAAATAAAGAAAGTAAAGATAATTAGAAAAATTGGAAATTATTCCAATGCAGAGTTTAAGGTAGATGTGGATGGCAACAGTCAGAAACCACTGAAGCCATTGTAAATTTTGGCATTGACTTAAGTACAGTCAACTCTTGGCTTAGTGTTTCAGAGAATCATTCCCTACAGGCACAGTTACACCTGTATTGCTGGTATTGATGCTATTAACATCTACCCCTTACAAAGGTTCTTTCAATACAGCAGTTTATAGAAATTTGCCAGTCTAATTAAATATTCTCTATGTAAGATATTAAAATCTCCTAAAGTACCTAGTTCTTATTCCTCATCACAGCAGCCAGGTTACTTAATACATTATGCAGACCTCTGCACACAGTCAGGGGTCCTACACTTTCCTAAATTACTCATACTTAAAATTGGTTAACTGTGTTAACACCTGAGAAGCCCACTTCAGCAGCATATATGCATACAATCCTCCATTACCACATCCATTCAAGTGTAGAATTAACTTGTAAGAGATCTTTAAAGAATGTTTCGTTGTTCTTTGTCACTTGAATGTTATGAATGTACAGAGTGAAGACTGAGAGCAGCTATGCTTATAGGACAGTCAAGGCAATATCACTCAGAAATTATCTGTTCAGAAAGTGAGGACAGAATAGCAGATATTTGTTATACACTTAGAATTTTTTATGTATGGTCCAGAAGTCATTGTTGTATTTCTATTTAGTCACTACATCCAATGCATTAGTAAAAAGTAAAACCTGTAGTTCTACTACATATCCCTGTAGAAATAAAATCTCCATGTTTCCACAAACCATAAATCTAAACAGCTTTATCTCTTCTGAACATGATTCAAACATGAGGAAAAAAACTAAACATCTTCAATGCCTTTGACATACTTTTTTATTTATTTTCCTTAGTTTATTTTCTCCTTCTGATGAATTAATATATAATAAATATTAAAGAAAATGCTAATAAATATTTTAAAATAATCTCATGTACTCAGAAGAGGCACCTCCCATAAAGGACCACTTTACATTCTCTTTTCCTAGACCCAAATAGATTTACTGGTACACAAAGCACAATAATCACTGCCTTCATTACAGTTTCCTGAGAATTAGTAAATTCACAAATACTTACTTCCTCAGAAGCATTAAACAGATATTACCAAAAAAAAAAAACCCCACAACCTCCACCAAAACACCTTCAGGCATGCATTTTTCCTTGCTCTTTACTTGTTTTAGACTCAGAGCTATGCAGGATCTGGAAATTAAAGCTGCTGCTTCACTCCTGATTCAAATTTTAGACTTGGTCTTATTTAATTCCAAAAGCATTTTTAATGCTCAGGATGATATTAAATCCACACTAAAGTCAGATGTCTAATTTGAATTGAAGAATCATAAGAGAACAATTTAGTGAAAAATGAGAGTTTTATGTTTGTTTGTGTTTTTATTGTGGTGGGTTTTGTTTATTTTTGTGGGATTTGTTAAGGACACACAGACTGTCTGAGAGCTATCATCTATTTTCCTTTACTAATGAGTGGGCTACTATCAAACAAAAAAGGAAAAACGGGGATAAGATCAGTTAAATCTAATGTTACTGGAAAATTTACTAGCCTTCTATAACATATACAAGATAAATTTGAGTCACTATCTTGTAGCGCTACTGTTACATTACTAGCTCCACCTTGCAGTAATTCACACTACCATTGTTCAGCATTGGATTATTTTACCAAAATATTGTTTCATTGAAATCTCACAGTCCTGCTTTAGCAGGAGAACAGAGCAAGTAGAATCTTACAGGTTTGTACTTTGCATAAATGAAACAATGTACTGCTTTAAACTGAATACTTCTACTGCTCGTTCACTTATGCTCTGTTAGGTTTCATTACACTATTTGTCTTGAGTAAAATCCAGTTACTGGGCTTAGCATTTGAACAGCTATCTACCTATGGCTCTCCTCTGAAAAGGATGGCTGTCCTCTGGGCAGTGATCATGACCATTTACTCTGTGCTGCTGAAGCTGCACCTTGAATACTGTGCTCAGTTTTGGACTCCTCACTATAAGAAGGACATCAAGTTGCTGGACTGTGTCCAGAGAAGGGCAACGAAGTCGCTAAAGGGTCTGGAGAATAAGTCTTATGAGGAGCATCTGGGGAAACTGAGGATTTTAGTGAGGGGAAAAGGAAGCTGAGGGGAGGAGACCTTGTCACTCTCTACAACTACCTGAAAGGAAGTTGTAGTAAGGTGGGTGCTAGTCTCTTCTTTCAAATGACTAGTGATTGGACAAGATAAAATGGCTTCAAGTTGTGTCACAGTTCATCTAGAGTATATATTAAGAAAAACTTGTTTGCTGAAAGAGTGGTAAAGCACTGGAACAGGCTTCCCAGGGAAGTAGCTGAATCACTGTCCCTGGAGGTTTTCAAAAAACTTGTAGACATAGCATAAAGGGACACAATTTAGGAGGCACAGCAGTGTTGAGTTGATGGTTGGCCTTTATGATCTTAGAGGTCTTTTCCAGCCTTCCAGGTCTTTTCTATGAGTCTGTGCTACTATGACCCACAGCAAATTAATTTCTTTTGCTGTCTATTGTCAATGTGCTAGCAAATGTCTTTGTTTAATTTTATTCACTTTCACAGCAGCTTCCGTTATTCATTCAAGCCTTAAAAAGCAAGTAATTTACCTATAAGCGGAGACTTTTCCCAGCAAGTTTATAAGCATGCATATAAATTAGAATTATTATTTTGACTGTGCTATAAAGTTTCCTTAGAATTCTTCATTCACTTGTAGAATTATACTGTAATGAAAATCTGTTAGCATTACAGCACTTTCCACACTACAAAAGTACCTTAATTTAAGGGCAATGGGGAGAGGAGTTTATACCTTTCAGTATTGCTAAATAAGACAGGTAATTTGTGAGTGGCCAAAATGTGCTTAAAAAAAAGAAGATTTTCTTAAATAAAAGAATCACTTCATAAATTTATCTGCTGGGAAGTAACTCATGATCTCTACTTGTAGGTCTTCCCTCACAAATAAAACAGCCACCAACTCCAAAATGAAATAACGAGTAGCTATACCTTAAAAGATTAAACCTTCTATTTATACTACTAATATATTACTAGATGATGCTCAATTATTTAGTAATGTAACTAAGAAAAAAACATATAATCTTTAAAAAGGAAATCTGACATCTAACAAGCAATGAGGAAAGCAGAATAAAAGCCCTAAACTCATTCAAATGAGTTTTTCTATTCTCATGTTCCCTTCATGTCTCCCAGAAGCTCTTCCAACATAATATGACAGAATGGGTAGATGTAGGTGATTGTTGGAAGATTTTAATCTCTTTCCCTAGAAACAGATGTTTTCTCAGAAAAGGATGTGAAGATGCACTTTTTCCTAATAACATTTTGTAAAAATGTTGCCTTGCTATAAGACTTCATCTTTGGAGAACATTTTCAATAGACAAGGAATAGCCAGAATTAAAAGTTTACACTTTTGTATTGAACATTTAGTTAGCAATACAAGCTAGTTGCTGCTTCCAAAATGTAATACTGATGAAAGATTCTGTAGCTATTGAAATCCATTAAAGTCATCCTGTTGCCTTGAATGAGATTTGGCTAAGACTCCAAGCTTTGCAAAAGAGTTCCAAGGAAATAATGAATTATTTGCACAAGTAAAAGGATTAGATATCTGAGGAAGCAGCAACATTATTCCATGTTCTCTGTCTTTATCTGGATACCTACAGAAATGAGAGCACTCACTGGTGGGATTTTGTCATCTGTCGCATTAGCAACGAGATGGACAAGCAAAACATAAGCACACACTGGATATCTATGACAATGCTGACATGTTAATTCTATACACTACTTACATACATGGGAACAGGGGCACCAGGCAGAAAGGGGAAGGATTTAGCTGTAGTAACCCTGATCTTGGTTTAGTCCTTTTGAAAACTGCATTATATCAATACTGATTTTTTTAGAAGCGAGTTAAATGTAATTTAAAAAGAATAAGCTGAAACACTATAATCACTATCAATATGAAAGAACCACTTAGCCTCATTTTTAAGCCTCTGAACAAGACAAAGGTTACTAGGTTACCATCCCTGTTTTCTGTCAGTAAAGAATTAAGCTCTTGTGCATGAGGTTTGCAGTGATTGTTCTGACAAGGGCAAACATGTATGATAAGAAAAAGTGGAAATTGATTCATTTCATAAGTGTTCAAACAGACACAACCCAAAGAATGAATTTTGTTTCCAATATTATTTAACCTTTCCAAGAAGCTTGCAAGAAGCCATTAGCACTGTAGTATATTTCCCATGAGTCCATATCTCACCGCTACGAGCCACCATCATGAACTGGCTTTCTGTTGAACAGTGAAAGTCCACAGGCCAGTGCTTTCCCATTTAATATTTGTGGCCGTGAAATCTGCCTCTAAACTCTAAAAGCGTATTTTCATTTTGTATGGCAGAGGAAACAAATACATTAATTTTGACTCTGCTTTGTCATTATTTAACTAATTATGCATATAAGAAGCTTCCTAAAGGGGCACCTATAGAGAAAAAGGCAAATATAAAGGAATACTTCATCCTACAGAGGTGGTCTCAGATGTCCTGAGGCTGTCCCTCTCATATGCTAAAGAGGTTGGCTGTATTTACTGGAGCCAAAATGAAAGCGAAGAGAAGCTTTTCTGGAGACGGCAAAACATATATATGAATGTCACACATTGAGGGGCAGGAGGGAACATATTTGAATTTAAAAGCAAAAGGAACTGCTCAGCAGCAGATGTTGTCACTTTCTGAAGGTTGTTGAGCTCATTTTTAAAAAATGGAAGTATATGAAGTAGATACAGAAAGATAAAGAAAGATAGACTTCCAAAATATTATATAAGTAAGGAACAAGTCACTTTCACAGGCGTCTGTATTGAAAACCATCAGAGCACACCTTTATTCATGTGTTTATCCTCAAACATAACAAAAAAACCAATCATGACACGGATCCTGATCCCTTGAAATTAGTTTCAATATAAGCAGCAGTCATTCAGTGAGTGCCAAGGATCAAGCAGAATATGGATTGCAAACTGGGATGCCTACTGACTGCAAAAAGAGAGCTGCAAAAATACCAGTGTAACATGTTATTAATATAATGTAATATATAATTTCAAAGGATTATAAAATGAAGAAACAGCCTTCTCAACTACACATATTCAAGATGAATGACCATTTTACCATAATGCCACTTCCCAGCATAACACTGAAATAAGTGAATATTGCTGGTTTGCTAATTAGTCATAAGAAAAAGATGTTAAACATGTCAAGTGTGAATATTTTACAGCTCTAGGCAGACAAAATTAATTACTGTAGATGACATAAATACCTAATTATTGAGTTTAATCTATAAATATGGAAATCATAACTCATAAAACCGGTAAAACTCCTATTTCTCTATTTTGCCAATGCAGTATGAAATAGAAATAAAAGCATGTTCAGTGGTTTTACACGCAGAAGAAAAGCTCTTGGGAGCCTTTTCTGCAGTAAGCATACACAGATCAAGGCACCAATGGTCCCTCTAATCCAAATATTTGCCAGACTCCATTGCTTTCCTTTGAAATATTCCATCTGCTGATGACTCAGCTTTTGAGTTGTGAACTAATAGCACCATTCCATTTTTCAGAAGTAGAAAATTTAACCGGCCCATCTAAGAAAGCCTGGTGGATTGTAAGCACTCATAACCATTTATTAAATGCCAGAAAATATTCCTTTCTGTTGTTACCTATGCAACGTCTTGATTTTTGTCACTCAAAATATGGACTTAGTATTTGATTTTTATGCTTCCTGCAAAGCATTCTTGTGCTAATCACACCTTGGGCTTTTCACACTGACTGTGCAAGAGCTCCAATCATCAATTTGTACTTGATAGATTCTTTTCTTTGTTTTGCAATAAATGCCAAGACAGGAATAAATGTGAATATTCTTCCAGAAGCATCATCCAGCTGGGCCTAACAATGCATATAAAAAGGGCTGGGGGAGGGGGTTTAACTGTTATTTAAAGATTTTCTTTATTTACTTTTTTTTTTCTATTACCAGCTACTGTTTAGAAGCATCACCAGAAACAACAAACTTCTTGCTAAAGAATACAAACCACCCTCGATGGGCAGTAAACCACTATCAAAAAAAGTGGAAAATATTGTTCCTAACCAACAAAAACCATCACAAAGTTCAGAGAGACATGTTTAGAAACATTAGTACTCAACACAAGAGCACTAATATTTGACCATTTTACAAGCAACTTTATTAATGACATTCGGTTCCCTCAATATCTCTGAAGGTCGTGATCCTTAGTAGGTGTTTACTGCTTTTGAAAAATACCAGTTCCTATTAGTTACTAACTGACTTCTTTTCTACATAGCCTGCTCTTTTTATTTACCTGCCTTCTTCAGTAACAGACATTTAGTATTAGAAATAAACTATAAATGTTACCATTCAGACACTACTGGACACAAGCTGAAGTATTGTATGATATTGTGGGAGTATTGCAATAACAAGAAGTGGTGTTATAGTAAAGGTGCAAGAAGGAAGTACTTGAGTTGGGATTGGGGAACTACCTTCTGACTGAGCTGGTTATGGAGGAATTGGCTAGAAAAGGCAGGTATAGAGACATAAAGGTAAAAAGTTGTAGGTGTATATTGGCATGTCCTGCAGAGGCAAAAGACATTTCAGTTTTCTGCTGACATCAGGTGTGCAAATTGGGAAGAAAATGATAGCTTTTTCTTTTTTAAAATGGTTATTAAAAAAGAGTGAAAGGCTTTATTTCTCCCTAGCCTGTAGTCACTGAAATTAGTTACTTCAATGCAAGCTGAGTGAAAAGATTCCTCACTAGTTGCTGAGGAATACCTCTGCAGAGTATGGAAAATCTGAAGGTGTAGATGATCATGAAGATAGTATATCGTCAAAAGCTGATGATCTCATTGCTTTCAAGTACATATGTAGAACCATAGAACCATAGTAAACCATAGAATGGTTTGCATTGGAAAGGACCTTAAAGATCATCAAGTTCCAATAACCCTGCTATGGGCAGGGACATGTCCCACTAGACCAGGATGCTTGAGGCCCCATCCAACCTAGTTTTGAATGCTTCAAGGATGAGGCATCCATGATTTCCCTGGGAAACCTGTTCCCGTGTCTCACTCTCTACACTGTGAAGAATTTCTTTCTAATGTCTAAATCTTCCTCCTTTCAGTTTTAAGACATTACCTCTTGTCCTATTGCTACATGCTTTCGTAAACAGTCCCTCTCCAGCTTTCTTATAGGCCTCCTTCAGGTACTGGAAGGTCACTACCTGAACTCCTCAGAGACTTCTCCAGGCTGAACAAGCCCAACTCTCTCATCCTGTCCTCATAGCAGAGGTGCTCCAGCCCTCTGATCATCCTTGTAGTCCTCCTCTGGACCTGTTCAACAGCTGCATATCCTTCTTATGCTGGGGACTCCAGAACTGGACACAGTACTCCAGGTGGGGTCTCACCTCCCTCAACCTGATGCCACACTTCTTTTTATGCAGCCCAGGATATGGTTGGCCTTTTGGGCTGTGTCTACACATTGCTGGCTCGTGTCGAGATTCTCCTCTATCAGCACTCCCAAGTCTTTCTCCGCAGGGCTATTCTGAATCACGGCATTCCCCAGGCTGTATTGAAACTGCAAATTTCTCCAACCCAGGTGTAGGACCTTGCACTTGGCCTTGTTGACTCTCATGAGTTTTATACAGGCCCACTTCTCCAGCTTACTCAGGTCCTTCTGGATGATATCTCTGATGTAACAACTCCACTGCTCAGCATGGTGCCATCTACAAACTGGCTGAGCATGCAGTCAATATTGCTGCCTATATCATCAATGAAAATTTTAAACCTGGTCCCAACACAGGCCGCTGAGGGACACCACGTGTCATGGATCTCCATCTGGACATCGAGTCATTTACCACTGCTCTCTGAATGTGACCATCCAACCAATTCCTTATCTACTGAACAGTCCACTCATCAAATCCATGTCTCTCCAATTTAGAGAGAAGGACGGGGGGCGGGGTGGGGGGTGGGGAAGAAACATGGACACTATGTCAAAGACTTTACAGAAGTCCAGATAGATTACATCCATTGCTTTTCCCATGCCCACTGATGTGATCACACCATCACAGAAAGCCATTAGGTGTTTCAGCTCCTTTCCTCTTTAACCCAGACTTTGCCACAGAGGTCCACCAGAGTTATAGGATGGTATGAGTGGCATGTTCTATATTTCAGTGATAGTGCAATTTAGGAAAAAAAAATGTCCTTTGATAACCTGATCTTCATTTACCATAACAGTTATTATTAAAATTTGCTCATAAATATATTTGCATTCTTCTGTGAGTCCCTGTTCTATGCAAGGTTTTCATGGCTTTCTCTAACTGTATTTGATATTAAAGCAGCTCTTCAGCTGTGAAGCTCTTCAGCTCTTCAACTCTTCAGTGCCTCCAGTTTAAGTGATCAGTATAGAGAATAACAAATGGAAACTTTTGGCTAGATGGTTAAGAGGGAAAACAATGAATCTACAGGGAAATAATACTTTGATACATTGTAGAAAAGGAAAAGAGATAGTCACCCGCAAGCAGAAACTATGAGTAATTTCATCTACAGTTTCTTAGCTAGATATTTTCAAACTATCCATGAAATGTCAGAAGATCAGCATTCTCACTTCAATAATATATTCTAGGGCAAGAATGAGGCTTTGATAATTTGAATGCACTTTGATAGCACATCAAATGAATTTAGACCCAAAGAGCAAAATGATTGTGTTTCAGAACCATATCTGAATGGCAGAGAGGAGGAGATAAAAATTGAAAACATTTTTCCCCTTCAGAAGTCAATCTTTGTAATGCTTTCATTAGCAGTTAAACCCCCTCTACGTTGAAATAGAGAAGTAATGGACTTGATAATGCTGAATATTATGGGGTATGGTTTTGCTTCCCCATTTTACTAACAAGCAGTGTAAAGGGTTTCTTTTACTGCTGTCACACTTGTAAAAGAACCAAATGAAAATACAGACAAGAGATGCTGAATATTATTTTTTGTCTTGCAAACCCAGGTAAAGGAAAACTTGTTCCCACATTTAAGCAAGAAAAGAGAAGTAGTACCTTTTCTTTATTTCCCTAGGAGTGAATATTGTGGTAGCCTGAGCAAGAAAGCAATATTAGCTCTTGTGAATGTGCACAGTATAACTTTAGTTGTAGCATAAACAACAACAAAAAAAAAGAGCTGAAACTAGATCCAGTGATTTATGTATCAATGCATACCAAAGAAAATTTCTGTCATGTAGACCACTAGATTGCTACCCAGAGAATTTCATTCATGTCTCCAAACCAGCAGGGAAATTCTTTAGGACCAGAGAGTCTGATTGAGAGATGGTTTATTTTCATGTCCGAATACAAACTATAATTTTAACTACCCTTTGTCAGTTCATCTGCCCAGATATAGATTTAAACACTTCAGGTATCTGAGTCAATTTTCCAAATTCCACTTATAGTTAATGGAAGGAAATGTGCATTTCCATGAAGTCAGAACTCTTGTACCAAAGGCAAGTATTTATGTCGTTGTATGGAGCAAACTGCTTCCTCAAAGTGCTTGTTTCCCTCCACTAAGTGTAAAGTGGATCTAGACAACTAGCCAACTTAAACAAGATGAGTTTTTCTCTGTTGTTAAGGCAGCATTAAGACCTAGAAATACAGCAGAATTATGTTGATGGCAAGTTATGCCACTTCAAGTACTGTAAAGGGACAGTAGTCTGTAAAGGGGTGAGAAAAAAAGGAGTGACTTGGAATAGTCAAACTGCTAATACCTTGTTTTCTCAATTGCACACTAGAGTGGTAAAGAGCAGCAGTACATACTTTCCCCAGTTATTTTCATCTATCCACCCTGAGAATATCAGGTAGGTTTAACATTTCATAAAAGGATAAGGAAGAGAAAATTTACTTTGATAGTTATTCTAAATACAATGATGACAATCCAGGAAGAGCTGGCTTCAGATATCATGGGACTGCTGTGTAACAGCAACATGGTTTAATTTGAAATCATGGAGACAGCTAATACTTTAAAGCCTTATCATTGATATTTTGCTGGTCAAAGATTATTGTACATCTTTTGATTCCAGGCTTTCAATCAGTTATTATTCTTGTAGAATTTCCTAGGAAATCTGAACCACTCAGACTTGAGGATTTTATCTGTCTCCTCAGTAAATTTTCAGTGGCATGATTGCTTATGATTGCTCCTATTAAGAACAAAAATTTCAAAAGATCCATTGCTGAATAATAGATCATTTAATATTTGATGATTACTGACTAAAGACACCGATGGTTACATACTGCCTATACTGGAAGTGTCTAAGCAGAGGCAAAATGAGTTTGATGCTACCTTACAGTACACGGGTACCCTTACTCCTCTGATTCAGTAACTGACAATCCTTTGTTTATTTTTGCTGACTAGTGCTAGCATATATGCTAAGATCTAGCAAACAAACAGATGAAGAGGGACCAATTCTTTAGCAGACAAAGTTTTGGAATGAAGAGATCTGTGTTATAAATTGTTTCCCCGCCTCCTAGCAGGATGCTTTCCAAATAGAAAAAGCTCAGGAGAAGAGGTAAGCTCTATTGACTAGCAATCAATTCCAAAGATCTTGTCACATAGAATTTTGAGAGTTTCAGAGTCATAGACTCCATTTTAGAAGCTAATCTATAGTTGCTTTGGAGTACTATTGAACTACTTGCAAGTTGCAAAGATATCAAGAAATAATCATACATGGTATTAATGAATGGTTAGAGCAGGAAAAAGGTGAGGGAGGGAGAGAATGATGAAACCCCAAGGAGCTTTTCATGAATCAAAACAGAAACCCATATGTAAATACTCTAAACTTAAAACATACATTGTCTAAGTTTTCTCTATTGAATGAAAAGCATTAACTGCGTTTTCCATTTTAGCAACAATTTGCAAATCCAGTTGAGCTAATAGCCACCAAAATTAAGTAAAAAGGCTTCATCTTTCAACAAACCTAGGCAGTTGGTTAAGTTATTCCCGTTTCCCTGACAACCAACATTCATGACCCAAGGAAATTCCCAACTGAGTTACTGATCAGGCAGTTAATAATTTAGATGGTTTTTGTTTGTGGGCTGGTGTTTGTCATTAATGATAGAGCCACCAAACAGCTATTCATCTCTTTCGTAAATGGGAAAAGTGTGAGGTAAAACCACAGTCATTAAATTAGCCAAACCTCTTCAGGTGCCTTTGCCTGGAACCATAGTAAAAACAAAGAATGAGCTCTGCTTTCATGAAAATTATCCCTTGAATACACCTCGAGTAATTATTAGTTGCTCCATCCTTTAAGTGCTGTTTTATTTTTAACCAGAATGTGAAAATTCTTACTAGAGAGTTATCAGCTAATTGCCATTGTTACTGGGCCTTTTCCAACAAAAAAATGCCATTTCAGTGACACAGAACTTATTAAAAGCAGCATAATGCTTCACTTTTTTATGTTTGTTTTTTTTTTTTTTATTGAACAGAGCAAATGAAAAAATGCAAAGGTAGACAGTGCTCATAAACAAAGCCTTGAACAAGGAAGGCACTATACATGAGACTCTTCAAGGAAACTTTTCCTACTTATTTTCTTTGTATTCCTGATATACACCAGGTTCTGCTCTTTCCCTTGCTAACTTTTCTGGGTAAAGAGGAGATATTTACCACAGTGATGAATATTCCTGTATACCCAAACCCAAATACCAGTGCAGCTGTGTGTGGGAGTCAAGGCTATGCAATAGCAGAAATAAAGATGTCTTTGGCTCGTGAAAAAAAATTACCAAATAGGACTGAATGTGTTTCACCACAATATGAATAAGTGGCAATTTCCTGGGTGCTGTTTGAGTTCTAAAGCTTCTTCATAACAGAGTCCTTCATTTGCACTTTTTAAGCATCCCTTCTCACATTCACTGCTTCACTGAAAGAAAATTATCCTTCACCCTTATTTTATTCCTAACATTAATACAAGTGGATATTCATTCCCCTCCCCCCCTTAAGATGATGATCTTCTGTAAGGAGAAAAAAGATACTCCAAAAGCCTGGTTTCTACAAAAAACACTTTCACAATTTCAATAAAATTAAGCCTGAAATTTTGAAGCAGTTATATTCTGGTATTATCAGGAAATTAAAATGGTGCAGAAGTACAAAGACCAAAAATGAAGTTCTCTGTGAATGGTTTAATGCTATTTCACTCCTCAGGCTGAAGGCAATCTAAAGGGAAAAAAGTAAGGCTTAAAGTGTGTGTGTGTGTGTGTGTACATGTTCGCATCTTATTAACCATTTTTCCCCCTCCAGTGCAGGACCTCAATATATTCAGAAACAATTAAAAGTTTTTCTTTCATGTTTGCTGCAACAAATGGTTTCTTTGCAGACATCCTGTGCCTTAATTTCTTCACTTAGGCCATATTTATTCAAATGCTTCTTGTGATTTTCAGAAGATCTGTCCATGTATATTTTGGCCACTTTATACACTGAAGTTAGAAAAGACATTGAAACTACGTCCACTAAAATAGCTGAAAAAAAAATTAAAGTTCATACTTTAGACTGAGAACTTTTTTTTTTTTTTTAAATTGCAGTAGCAATTTCTGTCAGAGCAGTCATTCTCAGGAGTGATTTTGGAGCCTAAAAATAGGCACCCAGAATTCTATACCATTAATCACACATCTTACCTACCCAGCCTCTTCTGAGTTCTTAGATACTATGCTGTATATTCTTGCCCTGTTTGGGTCTTGGGTTGGTCCTTTTTAGATAGACAGTGAGGTCTGCTGTGTGCTGTAAAGGTAAGGAGATGTTTCAAGAGTCATTGATCAGTCTAAGAAATGTGAAGAGGTGGCAAAAATTGGTTTCAGTAATTTGCTACATTAGGAAAATAGGGGATTTATTCAGGAAGGCATAATACTGTGCTAGTGATGAATGGGAGTCAGCCTGCATCACTGAACCAGAATCCACAGCCCAAGTGGAAATGAAATGCTGAAGAACCTCAGGTGGTGGTGTACCATTAGGAGAAGAGTTAATGAGAAAAATCATGATATGGAGAAACATTAGGAAAAAATAAGTTTAAAAAAATTATTAAAGAATGAGGTCTGGTTACAGTCTATCAAAAAACTGACTTTGAGCCTAACGAAATGTACTTTATCTCCTAGGCAGGTAGCTCAGGCTGAGCTCTAGAAGAAAACTGCTTAAGTGCTGATAGAGTAGTTTAGGGGTATGTGAAAAGACAGAATAACCCCCAGAACAGCTTTAAGTTTTCTATATTGACAATGAACTATGAGACAGAGTTTAATGAATCAGGATGGCACCATAAAAACCTCCTTTGAAAAAAAACCAACATTCAATATAGCAATAAAATCAGATGAATTAAAGGAGGAGTAGAACATTGTATAATAAAAATAGGACGTAGGAACAATTCTTGGAGAGACTTGGTTTTTTGTTTTTGTGTTCATTTTTTTAAGATGTTTACTAAACTAAATGTATGCTAAAGCCTGCTTAATATTTACTAAAGTTAAATAACTACAACAAAATAAACAATCCCCACCTCAAACCAAAAACCACCTAAAAAACCCTAAGAGGCTTAAACAAGGAAATTAATTCAGAAATAAATAAAAAACCCTTTTTAAAATAAGTATTTTGGTCTTTTTAAAGAGCACAAAGATGCGTTTGCTTGTATAGATCTTTCCCGAGTTTATTCATTGTAAGCCTGATCCAGTATACACTGAAGCCACTGGGAATTGCAGTCTATTAGGACATAACATGAGAAGTTATTTCTTACTTTGTCACAAAATCTACGTACTTCAATACAGACTGTTTAAAGTTAAACATGAACACAATCTCTGATTCTACCTAGATTTTTGAATATGCTAATCAATGACAGTACCATTTCTGGATAGTTTTAAAACATATTTTCATGTCTAATCTGAAAAAAATCAAGTTCGTTATATTGAACAGTAGGAAGAAAGGAAAAAAATAGTCCAAGAATGTCTAAGGAACAGTACGTTACTAATAATTTTTCAACTATTTGACCATTATTAGCGTTGTAGCTGTGCATGTCCATCAGTTACTTACAGAATGACTCCCAGCTCTACAAGATCAGCATTTATCTTGTTTTCTTTCCTAAGCAATAGAAGTTATAGCAGTTCACTATTTTATTTGTACCCTACAATGTCCTTGCTGGATGCTGGCTTCCTTCTGGCTTCTCTTTCAGATATCACCCAGCTGCCATGGTCTTCCTTCTATCACAAGCACCCAGCTGCCATCCTTGTCAAGCTGAGTCTTGCACTTAATAAACAATTGTTTAATCTTGGCTAGCATTAGTAAACAAACAAATGCTAAGGGACCAAGCAAAGAAATCAAGTGGCCTGTTTTAGTTCCTAATGGTTACCACTGCCCATGCTCCTAAAGATGGGAGTCAATGACAAGTGAAGCACTGCTGTACGTAGTACTAAAAACCACCCAGTCCCAATTTGAACCAAATCTACCTACTTGCCAGATTAGCAAGGTAAGTCATTTGTATGACAGTCAAATACACATTGGAAGTCCAGATGCCTCTGAAAATGAGTGGGCAACTAAGGACAAACAGTCATGACAGTTTGTGTTTATAATATAGACGTATTTCTACGCTTGCTGTCTCTCTCAGAAACAACAACAAAAAGAAATAAAAGAGATAAGACTTCAGATGTGTCTGCTTCTTTCTTTTGCTCTTTTTAAACCTCGTAACAAACATTTGACTTGCCCCATCTGTTGTTGAGTGGGTTTTAGTTTGGTTAGCAGGTTGGTTGTCCATTTTACCCCCACCACCACCTCCTTGGGTGGAGCATGGAGGAGAGGGCATGTTTTTTCTGTTACGTTCTAACTCACTGGCATACTTTTCTCCAGTTCATGCTTACCTGCTTTTACCAGGCTTTCTTTTTTTCTTTTTTAGGATCATTTGTTTAGTGTGAAAGAACCTTCAGCAAGGGTGGTAACCTTAGGACACAAACAACTACTTCCCCAAGAATGTGTTGAAAAAATACAAACCTTGCTGGACTCAGAGCCATATCATAATGTGGGTGGATGCTCAGCACACTTCCAGGAACAGTCAAAAGCTTGTTCTTGAAAATGGGCAGAGAGATGGTTCATGTTTGTGGGAGACATTTCCAAAACTGTTAACATACTATAGACTTACACTGGACGGTCCCTGGCTAACACTGTAACCATAGTACTATATGGAGAAGTAGAATTGACAAGATAAAAAGTCTCTGCCACTTAATTCTATAATTTTATACCAGCAAAATTTATTTTTATATATGGAGAAAATTCAGAAAACTTATTTGCAAGGAAGGAAACAAAAAATAAAACTAACCCCCTTATTCTTACTCAAACCCAAAACTAGATGCCTACTTCAGATTGTTACTTGTACTTTCAGCTTTATGAAAAAAAAACTACACAGCTTTTAACACTATATAATTTCATTGTTTATATTAGTTATTATCAAAGTGTATTTACAATGCAAACACATTGTAACTGCTAAAATTTAATAGAATTTGAAGTCTGAACACTGTTGACAGAATATTATAGGAAATTCTAAGGTAACTAAACCTATTTTGAACTAAAAATACTAGCAACACTTTTCAAAATGTGTTGCAAATTGCTATGTTAATCAAAGTAAATCAAAACTTGCATAAGAATGACTTTTGGAAATAAGTGAATAATTCAGTTTTCTGTCTAAATTTTGAGGATGTAATTGTTTGAAGACAGTGCATCAGATCTTTATAAGGAGATTAATTTAATCCATTCCCTTTACTTTTCTAGGGAATAATTTAAAATAGCATCAAATAAAATGCATACAAAAACGCAGCTGAAGTCAAAAAGGCTAACATGGAGACGAGATGAGCGAGATGTTATTAATAATAATGCTGTCACACTAAATGATTTTACCACTTACTAGAGACATGGCCTGTTAGGCTAGAATTACTTAGTAGCATAGTCTCTGCAACCCAGTGGTATTTGCATTTGCCACTCAGCTACTGGAGGAAAATGCAAGTCTTCTAATGAACTATGAAATCAACCAGTAAAACACTTGAGTTTATGAGACAGGCTGACTACCATCAAGGTGATATATCATACATGCAAGATGCTGTTTGGCCTACTATGGTACATTGAACTCAGTCCGCAAAACTACAGTTATCAGCCAGGAGATACGTACCAATAAAAGCTTTGTGAGGCAAATGAGGGTGTCTGAGGACAGCTTTAAAATGTTTTATTGCTCTCAACTTTACTGAAAGCACAGTGAGGGGTGGAGAGAGGGAAAGAGTTTGCATTACTCTTCTTTAGTGACTCCACACAAAATTTGGTTCCCAACATAAATCAGATTCTCCTTCTAGCTGCCAGCCTTTTCTGGCTGAGATACGTAGGAAGTCCAGCTGTGCTCTTTCTGACAGCAGCATCCATATTTCTGGGCTAATTGCAGTGACATGTAGGTTGACAGAGTGACTCAGGCCCCGAGTCCTGTACTGTAACCCAGTAAGTACCCTGATATAGTGCTTACATCCAAAATAGTCCATACGTGGGCATATTTTTCAAGCCTGTAGCAGAGTGTAAAAGGAGGTTAATACTGTACAGGCCACTTCACAAAGGAGACAGACACACAAACTGTCTTCTGGAATGAAGAATCAATATCAACTACCAAGAGGGCAGAGGAAAGCCTGTTCTAGATGCTTTTTGCCACATGTCTACTCAGGATTTCTTAGGTGTGGTAGTAAGTACTTTTTACGCTTCAGACTGAGCTGCTTGTGAACCATTCCCTCAGGACAAAATCTTCACTTTGCTAAAATTTACAGTCTTCAGAATATTTCAGTCATTTTGAAGTAAAATATCTCTACACACATAACATGGTGATCCAGCTCATAAATTTTACAGAAAAGTTCCTTAGACCTCCAAGTTTATTTCGCAAGAGCCAGTGCAGAATAATTATTTAGCTATGCAATTTTATAACTATACTTTGCAGATATTGACACTGTTCCTCATTTTTCCTTTTTATGCCTGTTATTTAAAAATATAAAGAACAATAGCAAACATATCCTTAACGCTTTGGTCAGACATTCCTGTTATAGTCTCAGATAAATAAATGATTAAAATATACAAGAATTAAAGGTTAAAAATATAAAACTTATTTTGGAATAAATGCAGTTGAGTTAGTTGTGCATTAATGCAACTAGCAATAAAATTATTCTGATAGTAGTCCACCAGCCTTAAATTCTCTATGCTTCAAGTTTTGGCTTGTAGGGTTTTTTTTTTGTTTGTCTAACAGACTCCCCCCTGGAGTTTCTTTACAGATTTGTTAAGAGATTGTTTGTTAGAAAAGACAAACAATAGCACTATACTGAGTCAAGCCAACTATTGTCCTCATTTGTAGAAGCACAAATTAAATGCATGCAGGAGGGAGTAGATTATTGGAAATGCAAAATATTGCTCGCAAACCACACATTGAGAAAAGATAGTCAGAGCAATTGGATTTTGCACCACCCAGTTGGATGATACAGAAAGTGTCTAAGGTTCATGAGTATGAGCGCCAAGATTCTCACTACTGGAACTGTTAACTCTCCACCTCACCCTGGACCTCTACTTCCTTTCAAAAGTCTTGGTGTGCATGTTACCAAAAAAAGGCTCCCATATAAAAAGACTCTTTTCCTAAGAGGAGGGGAGGTTTTCTAAAGCTATGCAAATGTATATTGACAGAGAATATATCTGTTATCATGACATGCTAGCTCTTGCAGTGTAGCTATATGGATGCAGTACTTGCTTTGAGAGACAGTGAGAGCTCCTTGTAAACTGCAAAATAGAAACTCTTTGATTCCCACTGCAATTAATTACTGAAAAAGCTGAAAAAAAAATCTTAAAGCTTCAGCCCTCCATTGTTGTTATACTTCTTCAATGGAATAAGATTCTTAGGTCCTTGATTAAAAAAAAATTTAATGCGACATTATGGAAGTTCACTCAGCAGATAACATCCATTTCCAGCATTAAAACAAAGGGGTGAAAAAGATGAAGTGTACTTGTACTTTGAAATGTGGCTATAAAAATGGTATCATTATGCTCAGTACTTATTGCATCTCAATGACCAAATGTGCTCAATTTACACATAAAAAATACTTTTTTGTCTAACTTCCAGCAAAGTAAACTCAAGAAGGGAGGCTGTTATGTAAATGTGAGCTACACTCAGCAGTGGCACAATGACATTAGAACAGTCATTCTGGAAAAAAATGAGTATGCAAAAGAAATGGTTATTAATTTTGGAAAGTAATCGCAAGAAGCATATCTCAAGATAATACAACCTGGTGTACAGACTGGCAGAATATTTTGCAACACTAGTATGGTTTTGTTCTGTTTTTTGTGACAAGAAAACTGAACTCCTGCTAAAGGCTAGATATTGCCAGAAAGCAATTAATCAACAGTAATGACTGCCATTGCTTTAAAACATCCACAGCACTGGTATCCATTGTGAATGAGACAAAGAGACAAGTACCAGAATAAAGTCTGGTAAACACCCAGAGAGAATGGAGGTCCAACTTGTGGAAGAAAATGGTGCCTGGAAGCTTGAGAGCAGTAAAAAAATGCTTGGAATGCAGCAAGAGGTGAAAGAACAGAGATGACTATTGCTAAGTTTTGTTCAGTTTTAGATTTGTTATGCTTAATGTTAATATGCTTCTCTTAAGTCAAGTAGTTGGATTCATACAGAGTAGTGAGATGTTATGACCTGCAAACTTTGTAGTTTGTTTTGGAAAAGCAAAAAAGAATCTATGAACATTGAGTAACTTATAATAGTGCCAAAAGCAATTAGATACTTAAAAATTCCGTTTCAATTACAATATTGGGTTTATTTATTTAATGGCTATCACAGCTTTCAGACACCTGTTGTAAAAGCTACTATGAACAAAAACAACAAAAATAATCTGTTGGATGTACATCAGTGGGACAAACCATAACATTTCTGCTGGATTGGCAGCCATTTACATCATGACAGTTCCCTGATAAGGGACACATAAAATCAACCATAATAATTCTTTCTTCCCTGCTAGATCCTGACTAAACATTCTATCCAGTCTGGACAGTGCCAAGTAACCTAATATGTCTCAACTTGTAATGCCACCGTTACATGCAGCACTGGCTTTTGAAGGATGTGGTTCACTTTCTACGAATAAGATGCAGACATTCAACTCAAGAGAAGACAGAGGGCAGTCACTTGCCATGAAATATAATGGCCATTCAAAGACTGGCAGGCTCAGTCCTAGAATGTCTTAGCAAGCAGAATTGCAAGTGAAACCTGCCAAGACAAGCTATCAAGAAGGGTCTTAAGAACTGGGAATAACACAGTGCCTTTAAAACCAAAAGTTAACATGAACACAGTACTATGATTGAGAATTCCACCAAAAGTACTAAGATAACCACAATATTTAAGATGTGTCAACAAATTAAATAGTTTATGTATTTCTTTTATGGTAGAAATCCAGTAGAAGCAATACAAAGGATTATATCAAAGGGTGAATAGCTTTCCTAACCTCAGGTAAACAGTACACAAATTCTCAGGAGGAACAGCACTAGTCTCTCCTTTTTACAGATTGAATATGTGCCTGTTTTCACTTTATGCCTAAGTGACTACATCAGAATTGCAGAAAGCCCAATAAACCCAGAGTTTGTCAGGCAGTATCAACCTAGGAATACACCAGCTCACTTACTGCTTAGGAGTCCTCCGCTGTAGCTGAAGCACTCAGGATGTTCACCAGATTTGTATAAACTGATCCCTACTCTGTTCCACTGGAAAACCTTCTGCCACATCAAACTGTATATTGTGTTCATTTTATCACTTATCTGTGCAAAGACAAATACCAGATTGTGCAAGTACTCATATTTGGCTGTTGAGGAAATCCAGCATAGCTCCTTCGTAGAAAATAAATTGCACATAGTGGTATCCTAAAGACCTCTGCACTCCATATAAAGTCAATAATTGCATTGCCTTTCACCCTTATTATCTCCTTTAAGAATAGCTTACAGTTAGACAGGGTCTAAAACTGGTGACAATTAAGAGACCAACATGCTCCTGATGCAAGCAGAAGACTCTCAGTTTTTCAATGGTATATTATTGCCATCTGTCTCCTGATGCAACATCAAATTACTTGGAGAATCTACAGGGCTGTGCTCCAGTTTTGTTTAGAAGGAAAATACACACAACCCCCTTTCTCATGTTTGGTGATGGGACAAAGATTGCCAGTTTCAGTCGCGTTCTAAAAGCTAAAAATGACCATCTAAATTCAAAACTTCCCACGTTTGAGATACGCATTACAAGAAAACACAGTTATTTCAATCGCTAAAATGTATTCTTAAAACGTGGCTGAAGAAATGTAGTTCTGCTTCAGGTGGCAACTGTGGGAGATCTACAAAGAATTAATCTTTAATATACAAAGTGTATTATGCTTGCTGTTATGTACCCTTTAGGATGGTACACTGCTTCTGCTCCACCTAGAACTGGGCTGCGCTATGCAATAGTCTACAGTTACTCTAGTCAAACAAGGGATCCTGCTAGCCCTTGGATCCAAGTCATACTTGTCACCCTCTATGAGATAAATCTTATTAATTAATACTGTGCATAACTCTGCCTTTACTGCTGGCATCATGAAGAACATCACATTGAACACTATGTTCAAGTACCAGCTTTTGGGTCTATATTTTGTGCTCTATTGGCAAAAGCAATAGCACAGGTCTTGCTTTCCCACCTCCATTAGATCTCAAGAAAAGAACAGCACCCAGTTTCTTCTGGAGTACGCATGGCATTACGGTATCTGAGCATAAGAAAAGACAGAATGAAGTAAAGGGTTCAAGGACTGTATACATTTCTAGTCACAGAGAGCACATTTCTCTCAAATGAAGAACTTGTTTCCTGAGAAGAGAAAGTTTTTTTGTTTTGTTTTGTTTTTTAATCTACTCCTTCACTGTATGTAGGGAAAAAAAAAACCAACAAAGCAAAAAGAGAGAGAGAGAAAAGAGAGAGAGAAAAAAAGACAACTAAAAAACCCTTGCCACAACAATGTATGGATTTCTTTTTCTTTCTTCCACAACTGTCAGAAAACTCCAAATAAAACCCCTGTCATTTTTGCTTTATTACCAGCTTTAGAGCTCTCACTGGAGCTGCATATCTGGAGGACTTTGCTGGAAGCTCAGAATAAAATGGATGCATTTCAAAGCTAACTACAGTCTATTTATAATCCAACTGAATGCATCTTCTCATCTGCAGTGGGCTTGTGAATTCGTACCCAGTATAAATCTGCAGGGGCTGTCAAGTTTTTCCAACAGAGATCCTTAACATTATTCCTCTGTTCCCTCACAACTACTGTGCTTCTTGTGAAAACAAAACCCAAAGTAATAACAAAAGTTTCAACACTAGATGTCCAACTCATCATATCCCAACACACTTTATACTGTGTAAGTCTCCACATTTAGTCACATCGCCAAAATAGAAGATCATGTTTGGAAGAAGAGCTTCAAGCAGAGACTATTTATTGGTTTGAGTAAGATATTACTTTGTGAAGCTGGTATAGGGCTACATACTTGTTCATAGCTACTTTAAGAGCACCAAAGATAATACAGAAAGTGACTTTCCACCTAAAATCCTTTTTACAGAGCCTGAATTAAACATCTAGGTATTTTCAGCTCTCAAGGTATTGAAAATCATGATTCATTTTTATTTCAACCTTCCAGCTTGGAATATTTTATGGTCTCCTTTTCATTTAACACCTGAGTAACCACTGAAGTCTTTTCACTGAACATACACATATCCACATATTTTCAGGTTTCATGGAGTCCACATCTTTAAAATCAGCATTGAATTTCCTAGAAAAGACAACTGTTACTTGAAGAGATCAAAAGCAATTTTATATTTTATCTTTCAGATAAGTTTGATTTCTCCTTCTCTTTTACATTCCAGTAAATAAAGGCATTTAAAAAACCCAAACAAACCAAACATAAACAGGCACTGTCCTCCCTCTGCTTTTCAAAGATATCAAGTTGAAGGCCTAAAAGAAAGAAATTTGTTTCCTACAAAGCACTTAACAGACTCCTTTTCAGTTTATTAGAGCAGGATTTCATATCTCTTGCCTTTATAAAAATAAGAACATTACTAAACTCTCTACTAAACTATGCTATGCATAGAGAACATTCTCACTTGTGAGGAATCTTTCAGCGTTAAGATTAACTTCTTTTGGAAAATATTACTTTTAAGTAAAAAATTTTAATTGGGCAGTACAGATACTTTTGCTTCTTCCTGAATATTAGTTTCATTAGTTTCCAAAGATAATTCATCTCACTTGGAAGTTTTCTCACCTATAATCAAACCCAGGCCACGATATTGAATTACACTTTACAGCCACAGATAAAAGGACAATAAACAAACTAGCAAGCTTATATCTCCTAAATAAGCATAAAAGAAATGCAGTAATAGTATTATTTTGTTAATGAATTAACACAACCCACCACAGGTTACCACTTTGGTTTGTGTGTCTTCAAACTTTGTGGCTGCTCCAATTTTTTTCATGGATTTAAACTGGATTTTAGATCTGCAACTGTTATTCAGCTATGAATGACTCAGACTAATAGCTAGCAATTGCTATGAACATTCCAACCTCATGTTAGTTAATGGTTGGGTTTCCACTTCTTTCAAGTCTTGCTCCAGTTGTGATGTCTAAGAGAAAAAAAGAATATACATATAGAAATGAGACCCACCATCACCTTCACCTTTTCTTTTGGTTTATGTTAGTAACTCCACTGAGGTGACAAGACCTGTGATGTCCTGCACTAACAGTGAAGACAGTTTAATATATACATACAAAACCTTCAAACCCCGTGTTTTCTTTCTTGAGAGAATCAAACTCTGTATAGACTTCCCTAGAGATGCAGAATCAGATGGCAGCTAAAAGCTAATTTATGGAAGAACTTAAAATAAAAAGTTCCTCTTATGTGAAGCATCAGTATTAAATGCCACCACAGAAGTTGTAGTTTTGATGATGTAGTTGTTAAACCTATTTAAATAATAGGTGTGAAAATGCTACTGTTATTTACATCTCAGAAACTGAAATGCTTTTAAGTCTTAAAAGTGACTAAACTCTCAGTGTTCAAAAATAAAACATAAAAGACACATAATATCATGCAGAATTTATTTTACAATGTGATGTAAATATATACCCCAAATTAAGAATACTTTTTTCTTGTAAAGAAAAAAATATTAAAAGCAAAGCTGTTAAGCAGTTTTTTAATAATTGCTTGCCGAAACCACAGATGAAAACAGAGTTCTCCACTACTCTATCTTTACTTCATCACACTCAAAACACACACAGTAATAAAAGCTATAAAAATAAAAGAAGCCTGTTCGGAGAAATAGTTAAAATTATTTTTAAATTATAAGGCAGTCAGATGTCATGCTTTATAGACTGGCATAGAAATATCACCCACATTAGGTTTCACCTAAAGAATCAAGAGAAATTCCCACTGAGATGGCCATAGGCTGCATTTTATTTCACACTTTGTTGAAATATTTTAGATAATTACTTTTAATCTCAAGAAATTATCTGACTACCAATATATGCATTAAGTCACATTCATTATATGCCAGTGTTCTTTATACACTGGAGATTTTGTTTCTGTACCCTGACTACTCAGTATGAAGCAAGTAGGACTTCTATCCCTCCAAATACAACTGTGTGTGTAACAATGAGAGTCTTCCTTTCTTTTTGACTTAACTAAGCTTCTTGCCCACTTTAACTTCAAAGTCACTTCATTGTAGTGGCATTGTACAAGTTAGCAAGGTAAGAAAGGTAGCTCCAGGATATCATGAAGAAATAGTTAAATGTTTCTAAAGGAAAGGTGTTTGTTACCCATTTTCTGTTAGATGCCCTGCTGAAAATCCTTCATGAGCTTTGATGACCAAGTGGCAGTATTGGAGGACATCCCCATCAATGAAATTTATTAGTCACCTCTGTCTTTGTACAGGAGACTGAAGAAGAGCTTACTCACAGAATATGAGCCTTTAACTAACAAATTTTTCTAAAAGTGCTGGTTTGGGCTGGATAGAGTTAATTTTCTTCACAGGTGATAGTATGGGATTGTTAGGCTTTGGACTTTTGCGGGAAACAAGCTGATAATACTGGGATATTTTATTTACTACTGAGCAGTGCTTGTACAGAGTCAATGTGCTGTTTTTCACACGACCTCGCTATGGAACAGGCTAGGAGGAGGTACAAGGAGTTGGGAGGGGGTGCAGCTGGGACAGCCAAGCCCAACCAACCAAAGGGATAGTTCATTGATTAATACCACAGAAAAAAAGGCACAGATTCTTATTGGCTACATCCATAGGAGTAAATGCAACACACCACTCATTCCTGAACACTGATGCCTACTGGCACACAGCAACCGATCCAATAAACACCTGCTTGCTGGGCCAGGGTCATTGCATGCAAAATGCACATTAGGAATGTTTATCCAAGCATCCAGTCTCCTGAATGGTGCTTTCACACACACAAATACTTGAGTATGCCAGTTGTTACAGGCAAAAGCAGCACCTGAAAATGTGTAAACAGTTTAATGAGATAAATGTTCTCATTCCAAAGACTGGAAAATTATTTTGAGTACAAACCCAATCATAACATAACTTCAGTGGCTATAAGGAAGCTTGGTAGCATTTTGAGGTTCTTGTGCTTGTCAAGTTAATGTTTTCTATCATTGGAGCATCAAGAAGTCATATTACTTCACAAATTCACCAGCATTTCAGCCCACTACTGTGTTTAAGCAAGACAGTTACAATGGGCAGAGGAGAAAGCCTATACAAGATTATGACATATGGGTCTTCTTTAACAGGCATGAACTCCTGAGTACAGCATGGGAACACTGACCTGTACTTCCACTCTCTTGTTCACGGGTTATGGGTTTCCTGCTATATATATATACTTTGCATTTCACCTGTGCTTTCAGCAAAGATCTAACAAAACTAGAGTTAATGAATTTACTTCAGCGTGCAAGTATTTGAAGGCTGGTTTTGCAGATTTGATGCTTTGTATATAATTAACTAGTACAGAAACATTCAATTCTCTTTACTTTATGCTAATGCATAGATCATTTTAAAGTGTCAACTTGAATAAAATAATTTTTAATGATACTCTATCAACTTAAAAGCTCAAGACTGAAAATACTGTCATACCCATTATAATGTCTAAAATCTATTTCAGAAGAAAACATGCTACATTTTTATTGCAGGAATCGTTCTAAAACCCCCAAGCATCTGATCACATGCCTAATTGTAAAAGTAGAAGAACTCCTCACGGTGAGAACAGGCATATGTCTTACACACGTGCAGACCATCAAGTTTTGTAAACAGTGAACATCTCATCTCATAAAGGAGGAATTGAAGGATAACAATAGTTAACAGTATATGTAGTAGCAGCAAAAAGTATCCAGTACCAGAGAGCAAGGAGTGGAAGGCATTATTTTGCAGATGACTTTCCTGCATAAGAGTAATGAATGATTTTCAGCCTCATGTTCACAATCTGAATTGGCATTTTGATCATTGTTCTAGAAAACAGGGTGTAACTATCACACCGCAGGCAGCAATTTTTAAGCGTGGGTGGCCCAAGATAGTTTTAGCTATTAAACACACCAAAACACAATTTAGAGAAAAGGGATACTATGCTGAGGCAAATCAACAAATATTATTTTCTTTAGTGACTAAGCTAAGGGAATTTTCTGAGATGCAAATAATTTAGCATTTCATTATATCTTTAAATTAAAAACAGCTAATGACTTGTAATTAATGTTATTCTACAGAAATCACTGAAGTGAAAACGTCAATAAAAATGTCAGTTTTATAAAATTAAAAAGAAGTCTAGCAACACAAGAATGAGACAATTTTCATATCACTTTCAATGTGCTGAATAGTCCTGTAAACAGAGTAACATACCTTATTTGGAAGAACAGCTTTCCCCCTCGCAGCCAAATCATTTTCTTTGACACTTTCCTTTACTATATAAATGCCAATTTCAAACATAAGGTAGAACAAGGATGTTCTGCTAATGAAACCTCTTGGGTTTGAACCTCCGTTGGCTGAAGGCACCCATGATTAGTGATGTCAGTGTGACCCAATGGGCATCCTCAGCTACTAAAATGCCGAGAGCAAATGAAGCACTAAGAGCTCCCCATGCTCGAGGTTCCAGCAGTAACCCTGGTACCATACTTGCATCAAGGCTGCCTTGGATGAGTCAAAGGGATAGAAGGAGTAAGAAGAAGGATGCAAATGTAATTTAGCATACTTAACATGAGTGGAATAGAGATTAGTGGGAATGTAGAGTAGTAGGGAGTGGGAACATAGATTAGTAGGGCTTCTGCTTACAGAATTAACATTACTATTACTTTTTTACTGTAATGAGGTAAAACTCTTATGATGTGGCCAATTTCAGACATAAAAGAAAATCTAAAAAAGTAACTATTTACACTTTGAAAACAGGGATCATAGTCCACCAGAATAAGCACCTATATATTGTGGATAATAGCTGCCCTGAAGAAAAAAACAAGGGGACAATTACACCATAAATAAATCACATTCCTAATCACTTCTTTTACAAGGGTACAGATGGGTAGGTGTTAACACAAGCTATCAGGTTGAGGACTTTAATTTCTGGGATAAGTCTAATATTACCGGTAGCACCTCAGAAGCTCTGAGGGAAATTCTCAGACTACTTGTACAATGCTGCATTTTCTCCTCTCTACCTCACCATAACAAGGGGCTAAAGAAATTTAACAGTGACATTTTGGCATCTCCCTTGCAAAGGTGAGAATCGGACTAAGTTTGAAATGCTATTGAATAGCATGCCCTGATTTAATCACCAGGCTCTTATAAAATACAGCACAAGTAAAGGTAAAAAATTCCAATCATCAATCTTCTGCTTGATTGAGCATTTAAGCTAGGTCACTCCTGCATAAGACATCATAAGAAAGATTATTTTCCCTTTATGATCTAGAGCATTTATACTGGTAAGCTTCAAATTTGCACTCTGACACAATGTAATTTTAAAGTTTCAGCTTCCAAAACTTAATCTATAACCATACTTGCCAGTATGGCTTTTCTTATTTTCTTCAGGATCAAAAATGAATTAGGGAGGGGCAGACTAGGGACAGACTAGTGTTAAGCTAGATATTCTCTAGCTTTCTTTTGGTGAAGAGCTTTGCCACATCATGAACAGGAATAAGCTGGCAGATACTAAGACAGGCCAAACAAAAACAAACCCAAAACACCAAACTAACGAAACTTCCAGTTTTCACTCAAGTGAAAACAAAATACATAGTCTTTTCCAGGCAATGAGAAGAATTGACGTGGCAAGTTTGCCAGGCAATTTCTGAAAGGAATCATTTCCTGTGTTACTCTTCATCATCTTTTCCTGTAGTTATGGAGCAGATTCTTGACCTCAGTTGAGTATATGTCCTATAGTAGCAATAATAAGCTAAATATAATTTCACCCATTTTTAATGCTCTTTTACCTCCTACTGAAGTGTATGTGTCCATTATACCTACATACAAGACAACTACCCTCCTTCTCACTCAAGCTGCAATAAAGGACTTCCTATGCAGTCTAGCATCACCGCAGGTCAACAGCACTGATACAGCAACACTATTATTTCTGCTAGGAAAGGGATTCCTACAGAACTTCAAAGATTCCTTGCTGCTCTGGCTAGAGCACTTTGCAGGTAGATAGTATGGCCAGTAACGGTGAAACACCCATCAAGATAAATTTCTACAAATGTTTGCAGGTTTGAAAATGGTAGGGGTTATTTTCCTCTACTTCTCTTTTCTCTATTTCCAGATCTGGGAAAAAAATAGTTTTGCCAACTCCTAATGGATTAATATATTCTTTTTTTTTTTTTTTTTGCATATACACGCATAATGAAATGATGATCATAGAAAAGAAAATTGCCAAATATTACAAAAAAAAATAAAGGTATTATCTTTTCTGTTATTTAGGAGAGGTCAAGATGCCCAGGAGCCAGGAAACAATGTTACAGAGATGAATACATTAACCAAGAGAAATTATCATTTCAGTTCCAAAAAAGCCTTTCAGGTTGCCTGAGAAATCAGATTGGAACAAGTACCACCCAAATCAGGGGAATATGATCCCAGTGCATGACTAGAATGAAAAACCTCAGACTGACTGGATAGCAAAAAGAGTAACAAACGTGTACAATTTCCTGACACCCAGGAGGAAAACTTGTTCAGCCAGTCCTGGATCAGTGCTCTACTGAAAACTGTCAACTTGTATGATGCACAGTTGGATCACATACCATAAAAGCATGTCAAGATGCCTTAACATATTGGGAGAAACTGATGTTTTATATCAAATAAAGACGGACCTAAAGGCATTTGCCTATATTTGCACTGATTTTCTTATGCAGTGATTAATACTTGCTAACTACAATATAGCTTACACATCCATAAAATAGAGCGAAGTCTGTATTTACACTGCTTTGGGAGACTACCTCCAAACAGGTTCTTCTTTAATCCCTAGAACAAGTACAAAATCTCTGGGAAGGCTTAACCACCTACAATGGATTTTATCTACAGATAATTCCAAAATTAGTTGAGTCTCGGCATAACTGAACCACAAGCATATCTAAGAAATATGACATCATTTGAACCTTGGGGATGATGAAGGTGATTTTAGATGTTAAACCCATGCAGGACCTAGCTGTGCTTCACTGATCTCTGAGCTATTTTCTATGCTATAAATTTAACACTTGCATGACTCTAGGGGCTTCAGTGACATGCTTAAGCTAGTTGTATTTAAGAAGTATTTAACAGCAATGCCAATAAATCAAAAGTGAAATTTCAGCCAGAGTTAAACGCAGAAGGATCCACATCCCCAGACATATGTCTTAACTATTAATAATGTTCATTGAAATCTTAATTTCCCCAGACTGAGGCAGAATCAAGCTAACACAGGAAACAATAATGCTATCTGACTTGCATGACCTTTCTGATTAAAGCAACTTGTCTTTCTTAGAAAAGGCAGCCACTACAGCTCATTAACAACTTTGCACTCTGTTCTTCAAAATACTGTATCAACTAATTCATATTCTATATTTTTGGTAGCATTTGGAAATGTCTCAATCTCCTCTTGAAGCTAATGAGAGACAATAGGTATTCAATTGTAGGTCAACAATGATGGATGTTGCCTTAAAAATAACACACCCATCTCTATTTCCACAGAGCATTTTGAGCCAGTTCCACTCCCATACCCCATGCCTTCTTGCACCCTTAGTGGAAAAAAAACCCAACCAAACAAGAATACACGTTAATGTGATGCATAAAAAGATACAGCATTTTTAAAAGAAATAATCACTTTACTACCACAGGTGCTATCAGAGAACCCAGGACAGAATCAGAAGCCCAGGACAGGGATGATTGACAATGCTGATTTCACTTTTCAATTCTCCCATCTTTATTTCAAGAAAAAAAATATTAAAAAAAAAGAGAGATCATTGATCACAGACCAGGAGGGCCAGACATTGTAAATGTACAGGTACAGTTAAAGGCTAATTTAGGTATCTATATGTTTTTTCGTGAATAACAGAACTTTTATCAATGCACTGCACCAAAAAATGCTATCTTCTAATATCATTATATTTATTCCAACTAACATTTCCACTACAAAATTCCATTAATACCAAGGAGCTAAAAGTTTAAGACCATTACCACTGGGACTGAATTCACATCCTATCACACAACATGAACTTCTACAATCTTGTTGTCATGAGCTTTAGACACCATTCAAGAAGGTTTAGAGGTACTGTACAACCAAAGGCTGCAATATTTTTCCAACTAAAAATATATTTTTAAAGTTGCATTTGAACCCTACAAAAATGAAATAAAGCTTATTTTCTAGCTCAGAAAGAGCTGTACACATGTAGACTCACATGAAAATTAGATATGATATGATATGATACACATTAATTTTCCCTCTTGTGGAAAGTTTAGTTGCTTGATTGCATTCAGGGTAAATGTGGAACAGTAACATATTGAAAACAGTGATCTATCTGACACTGATAAAATAAGAAATACAGAAACACTGTAAGCAAAGAGCTATAGCTCAGTATTTGAACATGATATTTGGAATACAAAATATCATACTCAGCTACCATTGCAAAGTCCTTGGTTAACATCCACAGTTATTTGAGCATTATTTTTTTTTTACTATAAAAACCACACTAAAATATTAATTAAAATACACAAAACCAGCTATCATAAAAAGCAAATCAGCAAAAGACTCATGAACTTGTAATTAAAAGAAGATAGATATATCGCATTTATCAAGCTATATAAGGCAATAATCAAGATATTTAAACTACAAACATCTGTGAATAGAAGAGTACATATTATGCATTAAGTACAGCTCATCTTTGGGGTTTCAATAGAAAGTAATACCTAAAACTAAGGGAAAAACCCAAAACTTATGAAGAAAAGATGAAAACGTGAATGACATGGCAAAAACAACATTGAAAAAAATCCTACTATTAACATATTGAGTGTTTCCCTTCAGCAAGGATTTTTCACTTGAGAATTGCAATGGGTTCTGTGCACTTCAGAAGTATTCAGCAGTAGTGAGTACATACATCAAAATCTCAGATGACAGCAGAAATGAGTGACTAACTCTTAATATTTAAAACCTCATAAACCAAACTTATAAGAATCTATACAAGCTTTTAAAGCTATAAAGCATTAAAGCATGCAAGTTTCTTAACTAGAACATCTGTGTTCACCTGGAAGAAAGCTATGGGAGGAAATAGCTTCATTCCCTCTTGCCATCATCATGCCTGTATGACAACTAAGCACAACATTGCCAAACTAAAGGCAAGGATGCAGGAAGACAAAGGAAGATATTCTAGCTTAGGTTCAGGAAATTTCTGCTCAGAATAATTGCCCTGGGTAGCGCCAGTACTTCTTTCTAACAATATGGATAGACAAATGAGTCTTCAAGAGGACGTTAGTGTTAAGAAAATTTGTAACAGTGAATAACCCAGCTTCTTAAACTATCCTTTACATCAGGGCCACTGAGGAAGATTTTATTATTGAACACAATCTTAAAAGTATATTTTGCCTTTTTTTCCCCATAAAACAATAAAGTCTTTTGTTCCATTAACAAATATTTTAATTAAAAAAATCACTAAAGGACAAGAATGTTCCTAAGTCTTTTCAAGAGGTAAGGCTTTTTGAGTTTGGCAAGCAGGTAAACATTAGAAGGGTCGGAGAAATGACTGTGAGTCCCTGTGATGAGGGAGGGAGAATTGGATCGTGCTCATGCACTTAGCTTGGCTCAAGTACCAACTAAGTACCAGCTCTGTGTATACAAGCCAATTTGAGGACAGTCTCCAAATCACTTCCTCCCTTTAGCCCTCTTCTCACCTGACTTACTCTTTGCCTCATTTCTCCAACCTCTTTTTTTGACCCTTGTTGAAGGTCTATGGAATATGATTTACTTTACCAGCCTTCTTTCACTAATCATCATGGCATTTCTTGTAGAAATATTTCTCAGAATTGTTTCCATATCTGCTACATCCAAAAGACAAGTCAGTTGTCTACGGATTGCCAACAGTGAGTCTCCCTGCACCAGTGCACTAGACCCAAATGAGGTCTTGGATGCTGCAAGATGCCAACGCTGCATTTAGATTCATGTTGGGAATGAGATCAGAATAGCAGCTATGTCCCAGAACACCTCCTGAAACTTATTATCAGTGTTTTCCTGCCCTTTGTATTTCCTCTTAGTTAAATAAAATCCCATTTTCTAGAAATACAGAAGTAGCCTTAAGGTTTTGAAAGACATAAGGCAAGATACTGGCCTCATTGAAGGCAGAAATTTCACTGACAGAAGTCTCCTTTGCATGTCTTGCAAGCTATAATAAAGCTCATTAATTTCTGTATAGGCCATCTCATCCCACCTTGGGAATGTTTTCCTTTTACTGTGTGCAAGGAAGCTATACGTTGACTTAAAGTAGGACAGTTTCTCCTCCTGGGGAGCCTCTCCATAAGACATAAAGGGGAAAAATGTTGACTGGATTTCCCAGTCTCTGCCCTCTTGGGCTAATATTTGCCTGGTGTATTGGTAATAATTTACTGTATTGTTAGGCTCAAAGAACAAAAAAACCCCACACATTCAATAGTCTTGTATTATTATATTAAACCTTTTTTTTTATCTTTGCATGTTTTTCCAATGGACCTTAACTTGCTAGACTTACAGCAACCATGCTACTGAGGGCAGGGTTAGCACTCCACTGCTAAGGCCACTGCTGTTGCCTTACTTCCAGAAGAATATGAAGTAGGGAGTTACTACTAGGGAGAGATCTAATACAGCGTCAATTAAGCCTTTTGTTTGTTTGTTTTTTGTTTATTTATTTAGTAATGCATTACACCAGAAGAGTAATGACTTAGTAAAATTAGCAGATGTTTGAATGTTGTTCTTTCTTAACAGCCTGTTGTTGACATTTCAGAGTTTTCCAAGGACCTCTGAATTTACAATGCTTGTACTAATATGAAAGAATCAGTCTCCTTTTTGCTTTTAGTATATCTCCTTTGTCAGCTTAATTTTTTCCCTCTTTGCCTGCTGCAGCTCTGAAATTTTCATGAGTATTTGACCACAGTATTAAAGAAATCCTTTGGGAACAATCTGTCCTGAGTTTCTTCTTTAAAGTCCTGCAGGTCAAGCGCCAATGCCTCAGCCTCCAACAAAGAAGAAGCCTTTGAGGAGGGAGAAGTGTAGATGAGTTCTTAAGCCCTAGAGTGTTTCTTAATATTTTTTCTCCCCCTCCCCCTCCTGCTTTTCCATTCCTTCCCTTTCCTATGACTTCAATTGCTTTTCTCTTTCTAGTTCTGGAAGGTAAAGACTATCCTCTTGCATTAATAACTTTTTCAGGGTCACTGTGTGAAGTCGGAGGCAGATTCTGTGTTGCTAGAGCATTAAGCTCTTCCTGCTCAGAAAATCCTAAGTGAAGCTGTACTAGAAAGGAACCTGATGTCTTCTGCAAGGTCACAGTGATGTGCCTCAACATTCTAGTCGGAAACAATTCAAAAACTCTGCATGTTTGCTAACTGTAAGACGTGCAGAAAAAAAAACGACAGCAAACCTTCTTGTGTACTAGTCTTCCATTTTTCACTTCCTCTAACTAACTTGAAGAATTAGGGTGAAGTTTAAAAGTCTTGACCCACATTTTGTGCTCTCATTCATCACAGAGGGTTTTCTTTCAGTCTTAGTCATGTATTCTTTTCTCTGTACCAGCCTCGTCTGCAGAGAACACAAAGCTGGTGATCTAGACACAGCCTCAAACAGTGTTCTATATACTAAGGGCTCCCTTTGTGTCATTTTAGGCCCCTGTGTGCTGTCCATCTGCTCAACTGCAATTTTTGCAAAAAGCTCAGAATTCTCCTGTTGAGTCAAAGGACTGGCAAACAGTCCTTTGTTGATGGGAGACAATACCTTCTTTTTCTCAGCCATTAATAAGCTTACAGACAGAAAATATGAGAAATTAAAGTGGATGTTAGGGCTGTTAAGACAACTTCAAAGTTTTTACACAGTTCTTTCAAACTGTTTTATCCACTGCAGTTGCTACCCACTACTGGCAACAGCTTGTCCCAAACTGTGGCAGGGAATTCTTGTATAGCCAGGCAATGGGCTGACTATAGTGTAATACTAGCAAAAGACACAAAAGGAGCTTTGTGGCTTTAACTACCAAGTAGGAACTAGGACAAAAATTTTCTAAATATCCTGCAGAGCATTTAAATACATAGAAGATCAATGTATAACAAGGACAACCTTCATAAACTGGAATTCATATAATAAGCTTGGCTGGATCAAGACAAAGCACAACCAAGCTTTTGTTGGCTTCTTAGTTACTGTCCTGCTATTGAATTTCCTTTTGTCACAATGGTAGTACTATCATCTAGGTCGAGATTGGCAGAACTAGAAGATGGTCAGTTATTCTGGGGCTCACTCAAATAATTTACTAAAAAACCTACATCCAGTAAAAAATGTAAATGCCAGCATCCATGTGACAGCATCCAAATGTAGGGTGTGGTTTTGCTGCTTCACAGTGAGGATCGCCTTCCTAGTAGCAAGTGTTTGAATCACATCAGCCAAAAACCACTTTCCAGACCACGTCTCAGATTAGGGTTTTGTGGTGCACTGGCATACATTGTCTTCCTACAGCACTTCAGAACTGCCTCAGCTCTTGGCTACCCTCATGATGATCAGACATATTTGCACAGTGTCTAGCTAATCTGAATATAGGAAGACAATGAGGGAGTCAGACCTCTGGAGATTCCTGTGCTTAGTCTAGGCTTCTCCAGTAGACAAGTCTAGACTTCTCTCTGTTCCGATTATAAGGAAAGCCAGGGTTTGGCAGAGTTAAATAGGAACATCAATGTTTTACTGTTATCTTCTCAATTGCCTATTCTTCTTAATTCTGTTTGAAAAGGCAGATAAGGTAGGAATTCAAGAGACTGGATGGAGCTGTAGATAATTTGAGAAATAGTATCACTGAAAGCTTTAGAACTTTCTGGCTTGTTTTGTGTTTTCATTGATTTGAAAGAAACCATCCATACTGGTCTAAATTTTTCATCCTGAGAGCTAATTTGCTTTTGGGTTCCTCTCCCTCAGCAATTAACTGGAGGAGTAAGTTAGAGTAACACCGTGCAGAGAACTCCAGCAGGTGTAGTTAATATCAATCATTAGAGTACGCAGCTTTCTTTGCTTTCTTGCTCTCTCCTGTTGGCTGCCAACTCCTTAATGCCAAGTTCATTCAATTCACCATGTTGTTATTGGACAGACTCCCATTCTGCTGACTTCTCCATCCACCTCAAGGAGGATGCTTTACCCTTCCTTTCCATCATACACACACACACATATACACACGGTGTTTACGAGTAGAGAAGAACATGTTTCAAATTACAATATTCAGATTTTCCAAGAGGGCGTAAGCACTTGTAATAATATGAACTAGGATTTGGCTTCCTAAATATGTCTGAATATTGGGTTTTTTGGTGTTTCCAACTCCTTTGATCAACACTAAAAAGCAAAATGGTTTTCTTGTTTCAGCCATCAGATGATGCATCAGCCCAGCCTTCACCAAAGCACTGACAAGATTTAAAACTTCAGCTGGTCCTACTCAGGAAGTGAAGAGTAACAAGTAGTAAGAATGTGTTACCTGTTTTCATCTTTACATGTGCAATCCCTTTATGATTATAGAAAAGTACAATAATTGGAGATAAGAGTATGATCAAGCAACTGGACGGAAAACAGAAAGCATCGACACCCACAGCATCACGGAAACCACCCACATTGCTACCAGTACAGAAGGGTAGATGTTTTCGCTTTCACTTGAATGGAGTCTCCACTAAGATGAATGGTTCTCAGTTACACCTAGTCTTTAATTATTGTCAGATTATAAATGCTAGTATACATGAATATGGGCTGAATAATACTGTAAAGTGTATATGTCAAAAGGCTAATTAAAGACTATACACGCACAAAGAAATGTAGCTCTGTTAATGGTTTTCATTTTCCAAGCACGCTGCTCTTCTCATCTCTTATAATTCTTTAACTTCTATATTAAAGAAAGTCAGGTTTCTCCTACTTTAGATGTTTATAACCAAATTCCTAGTTGTATCTCAGAACATGTATAAAGCCTTCTGCTACTTTGGTCTCCAGTATACAAAAAAAAAACCCCAAAAACCCCAAAAGACAAACACCAAAGAGTTTTCTTTTATGTTGTAAACACTGGTGCAGATTTAAATGGCACTATAGTCATTTACTTCTCCAAAATATAGCCTTCTACTTTTAAATGTTTCTTAGGTGTAATACATCTTTGAAATGGAACAAACACCAGAGCCATGCAAAATGTCATACAGTTGTAACAGAATGTTCTCAAAAAAATGTAACATTTCAGTTATACATAAAGCAAAACAAAAGTAGTCCCCAATCTGACAGGTAAAAACAGGAGACTAATGTAGCTCAGCTGAAATCAACTAGTGTAAATCAGAGTGACTGATTAGCAAACAAGCCACCTTGAATTGAAGACTTTTAGCATTTTAATGTTGTGTTCTAGAATAAAAACGTAAGCTTTCAAAATATGGTAGTCCATTTTAACTTCGATTATACTACAAATTTCTGTTTTGCCGACCTGCTTTTATTTCACAATGCAAAGACAAAGACCAAATTTCTTAACCAAGAGCATCTTTCCAACCATGTTTGCCTGTTTCCTTTGTTCCACTGCTTCCCCTCAGTGGTTGACAGCTCCTTTTCTTAATACTATTTAAAAAAAAAAACAAAAAAAAACCCCAAAACAAACAAAACCAAACACTACCAAATAAACAATTTCTGTTTTCTTGATATAAACCATTAACAGCAGGACTATGTATACAAGACTAACAATTTTCTGTTGAACTTTTCTGCTGTCAAAGAAAGAACTGACATTGTCTTGGAAACTGATTGGAAGCATTGCTTTTCCCTCCTCCCAACATCTCTACTTTTGACATGAAGTTGGAAATTTTTACTTTATCTTTTTTTCCAACTGAAGACTTCTTTAGATTATCTTCCAAACTACCAGTAATGCAGATATTAGGTCAACAAAACTCAATAATGTAAAATTAAGTGCTCTCAGTTCTCTGTTCAAATTAAACTACCATAAATCTGTATGCAGGTGCTCACTTTCTAAATCCTCAGCAAGGATATTTTTATTAGGTTGAATTCAAGGAAGAAAGAATGTCTTTGGCTTTGCAGGCTTTAACCGTGATTAACTGGAGTTACCTACTGCAGAACACTGCCCAAGGAATCTCACTCAGTGATTCCTTATTAAAAGAGCAGCTTTTATCACAACAGCAGTTTCTTAAAAATGAAAAATCTTATCACCTCATATGAAGTAACTGACATCATGCTCACATCTTTCACAGACTAGAATTCCTCATCAGGAAATCTATATTGTTCTCTTCTTTATTCCAAGTGAAATCTTAGTTCCAACTATATATGTTTCTTCTCTTCCTTGCTACTTAAAACTGATCCACAATTCCCTCAGTCTTGAAGATTTTGTGGGAAACAAGGCTAAAAGCAGGAATAAAAGCTAAGCATGGGAATGAGGGAGAATATGGGGAGAAATGGGCCTGGGTGCTTCCCCCCCATCTCTTCCTTTTTTTCTCCTCACTGCTCCTTGCCATGGGCTGAGTACGAGGCCTTCAACAGAAAGGAATACATCATGGGCATATTAACATCCGAAGTGGGAGATGTGGTGTCTGGGAACAGGCATAGTCAACTCCTGTGAGCAGAGTAAGGCCCTGCCAAGGACAAGAGCCTAATTATTTTCTAAGAAGATGGATTGTAGCTGCTGTCCTGACAACCTGGCCTACAGATGACCTGTGCTCATCATTGTAATATCATTATAAAACTAAAACACACCTCCACACCTAAGACTACCCTCCTCCTCCCTACCTCTGAGGCAAACCGCTCCCATGCCCACATCTACTAGGCTTGTGTCCAATTTTGGCATGCGAAGCAAGAATTCTTTCTCCACCAATCAGCAATTAATCCGGTGACCCCATCCACTCATGCTTCTGAACCCCTAGGTGTAAGCTTACTATAAACAGTGTTAACAAAGGAAAAGTTTTGGCAGGTGGACAGGTGTGAAGAAAAGAAAAATGTCACCAAAACTCTAAGGGATCAGCCAATGGGCTGAACTCCATCACTCCCACCTCTCCCCCTGGGTCTTCATCAGGGTAAGCAAGAGAGGGGAGAGGGAAATGTGACCGAAACTTTTGGGATCAACCAATAGGCTCCCATTCCCCTTCCACCCTCCAGATTCAACTGGGGCAAGCACTTTGTGTATGCACGCTAAATATACATCTTAACGTCAAGCTAATTGTCTGCACCTCTCTCTATACTGTAACCCTGTCTATGTGTTATCTTTACCTGCATGTGATAGTTATTGCTACACATATACTATTGTTTGTCACATGATCATATGCATTTGGGTATAGTATTATAAACTGGGTTGTTCAATGGGTTTTCACAACTGTTACCTTCTTCATAGTTATTAACAAACCTTATTATGTCATGAGCTCTTATTCTTAATAAAATCAATTTGCTTGTGCAAGTCTCTGCAGTTTCTTATAACTGTTTAGAGGGATTAAAAGGGGAGTCTCTACTTGAACCATCTAGGCTAATATTACTGCCTTTGCAACTTCCTTGATTTTAAACTCATTTGGAATGTGACGGGCTGGGTGATTAGCAATTACCCTTGCATGACTGCTACACTTCCTATTGCATATGTAGCAGACTGGGTGATTATCAATTACCCTTGTGTCATTGCCACAGTTCTGACAGGGTGACCATCATACCTATGTGCCACTGTCAGTCTGGAAGACTCTGGCTAGCAGGCTCAGTGATGATATTTTCCACTCTTGCAATACTGTTAAGCAAGAGAGTCAAACTGATTGATAAGCTCTCCTATTGAAGTTTTTTGTATATATTTTTAAATTTACCCGCTCGTGAAGTTAATCATGTTGTCCCTCTTGACATGTCACAGATATAAGCAACTAATAAGCTAGAACAAAATTGCTTCTGATGAAACTAACGTCTTGTGCCCTTCCTTAGCTGACCTGCAGAAATCAAAGATCATGAAAAGGATATTTACAAATTAACATTGAAAGCAAAGATTTTATTGTGGAATCATCTATACAACATTGCTTATTGTTAAAGCACATCCAAACTAGCAGATCTTAAAACAGGTGAAAGATTTGTTAAGTATTTTTCTATATGCAGAAATTCTTTGGGACACTAAACACATCTAATCTATGCTTATACAAAGCCTAGTCTGACTTCTAAGGATGTGTAAACTCTCACCATAGCAGTCATGTCACCTGCAAAAACAAGCTGACTATTTAATTACAAGTTCTGTATTATTTAAAATAAGCAATAATTATTTGAAAGCACCAGAAGTTATTATTCCCCCCCAAAAATGCCAGCTCTATGTTAAAAAACACACAGAAACCTTCACATAAAAGTAGCTAAAGATTACTACTAAGTATTTGAACATTCAAAGATCGTACGATATAACAGAGTTTTAATTCTACTAGTCAGGGAAACTAGTGAAGACTGCTTATATAGACTCGAAGCCTAATAAACCATCCTTTGCTATGTATGCATTCATAGAGAGTCAAATACATAAAAAAATGTGTTTCAAGAGGAACAGATCTTGGATATTAGCATATGTCTAGCAACACAGAGATTCGGGAAAGAACATCAGGACAGAATACTTCACTGATAACTTCTTCCTGCTTTATATTCATTTGCCTCCTACCCCTAAAAAGTCCTTACAATCAAAACTCTGAGGACCGTTACATTACCTATTTCAGGCTTTCCCAAAATAAGGGAAGCTATGCATTGCTATGTCTCCATGCCTCAAGAAATCAGAGTAGAAGCCCAACTGCAGTCTTTGTCAGTAAGAAGTAATACAACTGAAATATCAACTTCCATGACAAGCTAAAACATCAGCAGTAGTAATTAATCAAGCCCCTCATTGTTTTTCTCACCCTAGGATAGTATTTACTTTAACACAGTCTCCCTGTGGCAAATCAGCCCTAGAAGATTATATGGAAGATGGCACTGGAAAATAACACCTACTGAAGTCCTTAATCCTCTACTTACTTTAAGATTCAACAAGCTTCTTTTTGTTCTCCTGTATCAACCTTCTACCACAGAAAAGTCTCATAAAATAACCACATCCAGTAGTAAACCTCCCACATCCAGACAGAAAAAGTAATCTCACTCCAGCCATCTTCCCACTCACTCTGAGTAACCTGAGATGATAAAATGAAATCCGCAAAAGGCAGAGAAGAATAACTCATAATTTAATTTAATTTATCCCATCCACCTGTACAAGCCACTCACCCTTATCAGAGGTGAATACTTGAAACTTTTTGTTTAAACCTTTAGCCACTCAGACATCCATTATATAATATCATGACTATCACTATTTCAAAGCTAGCCTTACATACATGCAGGATCTCACTCTTCTCATTCGCACATTCTCGCTAATCTGAGTTTGCTAGAGCTTTTACTAAAATCCATTCTAGCAGTATGACATAGGCTTTAGGTACTGTTTCCATTCAGATCAGTAACCAATTTAGTTTCTATGAGGATGAAACTAAATCACTCAAAGATTGAGAGCATTTGAATACCTCTCCACAATATGGTTTTCTCCAAGCTCGGTAGAACCAACTAGCTCTTCTAAAATCTATAAGGCTACACTCAAAACACCTGAGCCATCAGCTGTACAGAACACCCCAAGCCACAACCCTCTGCACAAGCAGTTCACCTACCACACACCCACAGTACAGTAACTTTGTCATAACCTCTGCTGTCACTGAACAAAGGTCAATTAAGACCTTCATCCTCTACCACAAATTACTTAGTCTATTATGGACTGAAGACAAGTCAAAACTAGTCAAGGAAAATAAATCCTAAACCAAAGTAGGAGAAAAGCTTTTTAATCATTTACTTTCTTCACCTGTTGTAAATAGGAGTCCTTCTTGCTATACAGACAAAGAGAAGAGCTATAAAGTTACAATTCATACTTCTGGACTTACTGACTCAAAGCACAACTTTAGACCCTTAATCTTCTGATAACATTGCAGCCATTGCACAAGTACTTTCTGTGAATGAAAGATTTGTGCTCCTGATCAATCTTACATTGCTTCTAGTTCCTCCCTAATTCACACCATTCTGCAACACCTCTTTATAAAGTACATGGAAAGCCCTCACACAGAACAGGTGTTTACTTAACAGTACCATTTACACAAGTTGTTTCTGTAATTTTAGGAAACTTATAGTCTTAAATTTCCAGAACCCAAATTTCCAGGCTTGGCAGGGCATATGTGCTTAAAATATTTACTTCAGCCTTTTGTTTTCCGTGAGAATTTGAGATAAGTTTACCAATATCTGCCAGTTCCTGGACTAGGAGATTCCTTCTTCCTCTGCTGCTGCTGGGGTTCATGTCTAACTAGCCTAGAGATTCCTAAGCTTGGTATCACAGAGGCATGGCAATATCCTAGTGGTTTTGGTCCAGAATAGTGTTGTTACTAGGCTATCAAAATATCTGGCTTTGTGCCCCATTACAACACATATATCTTCCAGGACCATCCCAGTATGCATACCTGCTAGTTTGCACAATGTGGGGCTTGTTCCAGCAAATACTGAACATGCTTTCCCACCAAACTGAGGCCCAGCTGAAATACCTGCCTACGTACAATTACTGGTGTTTTCTGCTCTCTGTCATTGCTGTTGTCTGTAATACTTACCACAGATGAAGGACTGCTTACGAACATGTAACACACACCATTGAAACTTCAGTACTCTACAAGTCCCACTGTGCTGATTAATAGCAATAATAACGCACAAGCAATTGTGCTTTTATTTTTTCACATTTGTTCTGTGGCCATTTTCCCACAAGTTTGATTATAGCAAGCAAGTGTTTAATGAATCAAGAATAATAGCAATATACAGCAGGAGAGTTTTATGTACAGTTTTAACTTCTTTCCTTGTTGCTGAAAATAGGACACTAGAGGGAAGTCAGTGCATTTATGGCACTGTGTTTTTACAGCTTTTTCTTTCCTCACTAGAATGTCACATATGGATTTACAATTGCCAATATACATTTTCAGTTGCTGAAAATGATAGCTGCAATCTAAGGTAAGAGAACAGCAAAAGCATAGATGTGCATACATCTGGCTTTACATTTCTTAAGATATCAGACCCACGTCTTTAACAAAACCACATTGCTCCAGAAAAAGCTTTTCAAGAAGGTTACAGGCTGCTGCTCAACTTTCTTTCCCCCTCCTTCATGATATATGAATTTTTCTTGAGAGCTGATACATTTCTGACTCTGTTCAAATTAATCTCGTCTTTACATCCCCATAGAAGCAAGTATTTTATCCCACTTGTGTTGGATGGTCAGTTTTAAAAATAAAAACTGCTAATCATGATATGGAGCTGCACTGCCCTTCCTGCCTAAGAAAAATCTTGAAACAAATTGTCTTGCTCTCCAGGGCTGGAGTTCCTGATTAGCTGTGTCCATATTTAAGAATAATTCTCAGTCTCTAGTGACCTCTCTGTTTTGTCTTTCTTTGTATGACTATAAGCTCTGAAATGCAACAGAATAAGAGGAAAATGATGAAATGAGCCAGTAACATGATGATTTATGGAGGAATAATTTTTCATTAATTTTTTTAAAGTGTCTGAATGGTTTTTCACTGTAATACTTAATTTGCACAGAGTAAATCACCTATCAGTTCAAAATGAGTAATAGCTTTTACTCTGTTTATTACATGGTATTTTATGCTGAAATTTAATACAGAATTTCTTAAAAATTCTGGTTAGAGTACCAACACATACGCTAGAGTTCCTTACACCTCAACAATGATTGCTATTATCACCAGGCTTATCTTCTAAATCATTTTGTGTTGAAGAACATTCGTGAAATGGCTGTTTCTTTAGAAAAATGTCTTATTAAGCAATGTTTTTTAATAAGTTCAGATATTGGATATATTATATTTCATCTGCTCTAGCAAACTTACTAGCTTTTATTAGATTGGTGGAGTGAAGATACTCGATACTATCTAAATCTGATGAGTTGAGCATCTGTCTCGTATGCATGAACCACATGCAGAAAGAGATCTCCTACACTTAGCACCTGACTTACCCATCAAGCACTGTAGAAACAGCTAGTAGCTCCGTTTAGTAAAGGTACAATATCCTCATTTACAAGTACAAGCACTTGACTGTTCTAACCTCAGCTGATGTTGGTGCTTGTAAGGACGAGCAGCATACCTTCTCTACCATGCTGTGCAGACACTTGGTGCAGCTGTTCTGCGTATTGCCCATTTGATACTTTCATTGCTATAAATGATAGCGGGAAAGCTGTTAAGGTAGCTCTATTTGGATGCAAAGAAACCAGACCCTGCTTTTCCTCAAAGCTGAAAGCAGCCTCAGTTTATTCAGCCCCAAAGCACCAACATCTGGACCTATGTGGCACTGGCTGCTAAAAATGCCTTGGTAAGTTAACTCCATGCATCAACAGGCTTTAAGGAGACATTTAAACTTTGCTGTTAATGACAGGAAAATAATTTTGAAAACAGGATCTAGCCAGATTCAGCCAAGTATTTGCACAGAGGTACTTCATACATATGTTCTGTATAGCCTATTTTAAAAGAAAAGCTGTTAAGATTTTTGAAAAAACAGTAGATGGTACTGTTTCATATTTCTCCTAAAGCAGTAGCTAGTATTTTGCTCACCTGTTCAGGTATTATGATATACTATGTTCAGAAGGCTAGAATTCTCCAGATATGCATACATTAACCAATCAATGCTCCTTTATTTCCCTGCAAGGTCTTTGGCAGCCACTGATTGATAAGTTGTGAAATGTTCATTCCTTGCTCAGAGTTTCTGATGAGTACCTAAGATTATACTGTTTAACTCTCACAAGTAGCACAAGCAAAATTAGAATACTTAGAGCTATATGTCATCTAAAGATGGTTTCTTTAGGCTAAACCAAGCAGTTAATTTACATATATCAGTTATGCTTACTGCTCTGTATGTTAAACTATAAATGATTCACAGATATGAGAAAGCAATCACACTTTTTCTTAAAGTCAAGCAAAGTGTAAATACATTCAAAAGAATAACAAAAGTAACCAAGTTGGAAAGCACCAGACAAATGCCAAGACCTGGAGCAAAGACTTTAATGACTAATTGAAAAGATGATTCTATGTTCATGGCCTGCCTGCTCTTCATCCCAAGGATGATGTACCTTCATATAGTATTATCAGGCTTCAGTCGTCTCAGTAAGGGTATATCCTGCAGTACCTGGCAGAGGTTACAGTGTGATTTCTGTGTCAGGAGGACAAGAAGTGAACCTACATTCAGGTCTTTCTCCATCGCAGAACACAATTTCTGTCACATTTTGTAAGACAGAGAAAGGAGAGTCAGCTGCAGAATAGTATACGCTATTATAAAGTTATGGGATGTCTAAAAACTTCTGGTGCTGTACAAACAAGTAGCTTTTCTTTCTTATTCAGTTTCTAATGCTTGCTTGGTGACTTAAATGCAACAACTTGATCTAAACACTGTGAGGATTTGGAACTACCCTAAAAATAGGCCATAAAATATTACTCTTACAAAATGAGTACATATTGTGGAATTAATTAATAGTCCATGCAACCTTAGACAAATATGCCAGTGAGTGTGATGCTTCTCAAAGAGGTAGGAAAAGCTGCCTATATCTAGTTTGATAGAAATATGTATCACCCAAAGATTCTAGTGCAGTTACCTTTATAACGTGGCTTTATATTCAATGTTTCAATATTCTTTAGATAATAAAAGGTCTTCCTCTTGACAAGGAACAAATAAGTCTGATGGAAACTCTAGAAGGGTTTAATTTCTTTTACATGAAAAGACTGGAATATCTAAACTGAGATTAAGGCCTCCATAATAAGATTGCAACTAGTGAAATTATGCAGACAAATGAGATAGAGAAGCTTGATAGCATTTTTACTAAGAACTCAAGGCATGGTTAAGAAAATCAGGATGAATAACAAAGGTTCCAGGACTTCCATAGAAGACTGCATACAAGAAATTAATTTAGGTATATTAACTCTAAAGATGATATCTCTGACTACTAACTCCTGGAGGCTGAGATTATTCTGGATAACTAATACTAAATGGTTGATCTGTAACTGTATTGTTCCCATGATAGATGCGGGGAAGGTGCTGCAAACAGCATGCTATCCTACTTGGAGTCTAGCTCCGTCCTTATATGGCCAGTAAATCCTTATAAAAATTACATAAAGAAAGGATGTCATGAGGGCTTGTATCACCTAAAAACATACAGATCATCATGGTCTTAGTCTTTTTCACTATGCCAGGATCTTTATATCAAAAGTCAATAAGGACAGAACTGTTAGATATTTGTCAAAATTGTGCCTTTATGATGTGTTCAGTTAATGTTGTTATCTAACATAGACACAGTTAGGAGAGCTTCTAGACCCAAAAAAAAAAACCAAAAAGGGCAAGAAGTTGATCTGTAAGTGTTGTCAAGTTCTGACTGTCATCTGATATGAAAATGTAATGAAATCTTAGAGTTCTTTCTGGATGATAACAGAGGAATGAAGGTAGGGAAGATTCTCAAGTCCTTCTTAGTGGGGGGGATCATGAAACAGTGTGAACAGAAATTCTTCCTTCTTATTCATGAGGAACTTCTTCCCCTGCTGCAAATTCACTTCTCCTGGCAACAGAATCTGTCAAAAGTGGATTCTAAAGGTAAGATAAAACAGCTGAAGACAGGTATGGGGCAACTTACAACTTTCACTGACCTTGCAGTCCATGTTATTGAGTACCTCAATACCAAGAATCAGAAAAAGTAGTTTACAAAGCAAGGAAAAGTGATGAAAATCCATAAGTACAGGAAAATGGTAACTCTAAACAGTCTTGTCAGAAGTATTATTACTTGATACGATCAATAAGAAACACTATTTCATAATAGCTTGAGAAGGCACTAGAGTCTTCTGCCATCTCAAGGACACATAGGTCCTACCCTTTACCTGGACCCACTATCAGAAAATTCTGTTTTCTTTTTCTGCAGTTCTAAACTCATTGAAAGAAAAAAAAAAAAAAAAAAAGCATACAGCAACAGAATCCTTCAAAGTGTGAAGGACATTGCCCTTTTTCATGCAGAACTAATTCTCATCATTCAAACAGAAGATCCTCCTCTGATGACTACACTGCTTCTGGGACCTCAGAACTCCATAGCCAAGAAGAGAGTGGCTCATTACCACACAAATTTCAATTGACTATATCATGGTAACTGCAGTATTCAGTGCTGTTTGCAAAGGTGCTCTTGCTGCTAACTGTCCCTCAGCAATTAGGGATTTAAATTCTTTTGTATGCTCCTGTGGTGACCTCATCAACAAAATCTGTAAACTTATTATAATTAAGAAAATCATAACAGGCCAGAAGGACCTAATAATTTGACATTCTAAACTGCAAGCTTGCCAGTGAATAACTTTAATGACCAAGCAGATCTGATCATCTTGGCTCCTTCTCAGCAGGAGTTTGCATCAGTCTGTTCTGTCCTCACAAAGGGCACAGAGTATATGTATATTTTGTCTGCTGCCTTTGAATCTGCAGTGACAATTTAAGAGCCTTGCCAAATACTTTTGCAGGTTCTAATGAGGCCTCATTAATGGAAGTGTTTTTCTCCACAGCATAGAAGTATGCAGCACATCCAACAATTTACTGGTTCCATGCATATTCTTATGGAGAATTTGGAGCAAATTAGCTTTCTTTCTCACAGATTTCTGGAAGAATTAATATTTATCTGATGCAAAGATACCACAAGGATCAGCTTGTGATCCGAGACACGGATTGAATCTTTATTTTTCCTAAGTCTTAAGGGGGGCAGCCCTAACAGAATTCTTCAAAACTATTTGTTTAAACTCTGTGAGGTACCGCAGCTAAGTGTTTACAGATGTCCCAGTGATGTCCTGGAGGTTACTTTTATATGAATGTGAGGCAGCAATCAAGAAAAAGATTACTAGAAGTATCCTGAGTCTTTTTTTAGCTTTTTATATCCTTTTTTAAAAGTACTTAGTCTGGAATACTACAAATCTTTCAACTGTAAGCAAAATTAATATTGAACATAACCTAACAGGACTTATTGATTTGGAAAAAAAAGGTCAATGTTTCAAACTAGAAGACATGTCTTAGGTTTCTTGTATTTGGGACACCTAGTGGAGAAAGTTTTTACAGAAGGAGAAAATACAAAAAAAACCCCAAAATGCTGAAGCCCTCTGTGTAACCTACTGCAGAAAGGTTTCCCATGAAGCACATCTGCTTCTCTAAGACCCGTCATTCACTACTTTAAGTTTTGCCCCACTACGGAAACCAGGAAATGGGTAAACAACTGAATAAAATATAATATTTACAACTCACATATTACAGTTGATTACTTCTATTATCAGATCATCTAGAAGCCCATGTTACTGACCAGAGATCATTGTGAGAACTGTAAGAAAGGTCTAAAATCTGGGACAAGATTCAGGTTTGTTTTCCCGAAAAGGTCGTAAGCTGCTCATCTGAAATACATCATCCATCCTGTACTGTACATTATTTGCTAACTATCAACTTTCATTAGCTTGAGCACAACACTGGATTGTGCTTCTTATAAAAAAAGGGACAAAATATTAGTTATTTTTTCTCAAATAAGAATAGGCTGATCAGTTTGTAATTTTGCATTTTAAAGTTGTGCATTCTAAAATCATGACAATGTGTTTGTTATCACAGATTGTTTCTCAGTCTTGCAACTACATGTTAGAAGTGTTCTTATTGGTAAGATACCAGCAGAAATGATCATTTTCTCACAATAAAAAATACAGGCATTGTCATAGTGATTCAGACAAATTCATCTAGTCCAATAGCCTCTTTTTGACAGTGACCAGCATGAGATGCTTCAGAGGAAAGGGCAAGAAACCATGAAATTGGCAATTATGGAATAACCTTTCAATAAGTAAAGTTGCTTCTTAAATCTGAATTTAGAAGTTAGTTTATGTCCTGGAGCTTGAATGTTCATAGAAATTGTGCTAAACTTTTGACTCATATGGTAACTTATGACAGCAAGTTCCATATTGCTGAAATATATCAGTGTACTGGTTTTGTATATGTTTAATGCTAAAGTTATTTCCTTGTGGTTTTACTTTTGCTGGACTTTTCATCTTGAAATGAAAAGGTAATAAGTTTTTTGTAGCTACAGTCTAAGCAGCCCCTGAATTCATCCTCAAGGCAAACACAAACCATGTTTCTGTGCTCCTAGAAGGAGAAGCAAAGAGAACGATATGACATGAAATTTTAAAACCAAACACTTTACACCTAGTTACATCCCTTTTCTACTCTATTACAGTTATGCTTTTAGATTATATATACAAATGAATGTATGTATACAGGCACCCTTACACAGCCGATTATCTATTTCTGATAATCATCTAACACTGCAAACACATATAAACACACGTAGACATAAACATTGAAACCTCTCTATTGCTCAATATATTTTAAACACTGAAAAGCAGTTTCATTAGCCTTAGAAAAGAATGATGAAGAAAAAAAAGAAGGACAAACATAAAAATTAAATATACATTACACAAAAAGCCTAGGGAATTTAGTCATGTTTTTAGCCATTAAAACTAACAGAAGAAATGTGTACCCCACTACTTTGAAAACACCAGTTGCATTGTTTGGAGGGTCACTAACAGAGGACCTAACGTTTGCAGAGCAAAACAGATACAAAACTTCCAAGATGATCGAAAAGTCACATATGCAGAGCAAGAGACCAGAAGACCTTGTTGAAAATCAAAATCTACCCAAGTAACAAAGCAAAACAATGAGATCTGAAAAGGAATGATCCTTCTGTAAGATACAGTACCGAACTGATCTAAAAAGATTGTTGCACAGAGTGAAAGTGTCTTAAGGTATATGCATATCTAGCTATTCTTGCTGAATACACTGTAACTCCAACTACTAAAATCAGTGCATCTGAATTATAGGAAAACTGATATAAAACAGATGGATAGAACTTCTATAATACTCCTTAAATTGAACAATGAGTAGTAAACACTGTATCTTATAAGAAGGGTTGGGGAAGAGAAGTAGCTAGAACAGTTGTTGATACCTAATAACAATTTAGTACAGAATCCTACTTGATAATATATAAACCTGTAATTTCAGCAGCAAGAATTCAGCTGTTCTTAGCAGACACTTTCAAATAAAAGAATATGTTTCTGAGGGCCTGATCAAAACAGTGGCTGACATTCCAGGAAGGGTTCCCATTGACTTGAGTAGCTTTTGGACAAATCCCAGAAATTATTAGATCTACTTTCTTTGAAGAGACTTTGAAACTTCATACCCATAGTTAGTCCTAGGAAGCACCAGTATTTAAGAAAACTGTCCTCCTTAATGACAAATCACACCTCCAAATTGCTTTCACAGTGGTGATACCCTGGGGCTATGCAAGACCCTGAGCTGTCCTTCATTTTTTTGCAACCAAAAATACTCCCAGTAAGTACTGTTCTGTTTCCACCTGCAGCATATTCTAAATGAAGGTAAATAAGGCATTCATGCAAGAAATTAACACATGGCATAAAATAATACTGAGCTTCAGGGTGAAAGCTAGAGTCATGTCACAGGAAAATCAAAGAGGGTAAGTGTGTGTGCAGTCCCAGCAAGGGCTCAGTAAGATAGCTCAAACGTCTAATAGATGGATTGATAGAACAAGCACACAAATCCAACCTAGCAGCTGTCTCTTGTGCTATGGTCTGAAAAAACACAAAGATGTTTGGGTTGTAGTTTGGGTTACTTTTTTAGGTTTTCCTGATTTTTTGTAATATTTCTGTGCTCTTCTGTATTATATATTTTTCTAAATTGTTTGCAAAACCCAAATCCAAGCCATATGACAAATCAAATATAGTCCACAATCTGTGTAGTTTTATAGTCAATGTGATGCAATTCCTACTTTTTGTTAAATTCTGTGTGGGTTTTATTATTTTATTTTGAGGAAGCAGGACAGACAGAATCAAAGCCAATCAGAAAAAGTCTACAGGAGTCTCTCTTGCAAGTGAGGCAAAAGAAACTGGCTAAATAGTTAAACTCATGTAAAATTGTGTGACCAGCATCCTGAAGGGTCACAACCTGAATGAACCTTCTCAGTTTCAGTTTCTGCTATATGCCAAAATATCCTTTAACACCACTTTGTAGTTGGCTTTGTAAATTTCCATGGTCCACTTGAAATAGATTCACTGGGATCCCATCAACAGAATGCCAGCGATATTTTCTACTTCATTTGACTTCCCACTTTCAGATTCAGTTTTGGTGTATCATCAGCACTGGCACTTCCTAGGATGGCAACATCTTACATAGCAACTTAAAGTGATTTCAAACAGTACCTGTGACAGTGGCATTACAGCCTAGTATCCACAGGTACCCATAATACCTACACAGTGCTATGGTAGTATCCAGGGACCATAACAGATGCAAGAATCATTTATTAGGATTTTTTAAACTTCCACCAGTGTACATGCATAAACTAGTCTTCAGTTTGACTACAGCACAGTAGTCATATATAAGTCAGCTGAGTTTGTGTAGCAGTGTTTACAGGAAAATCTGAGAAACAATTTGAGAACTAATTCACAGTTTAACTGCAAAAAAACCCCAAAACCTGCCTCTATGAACAGATTCCAGCCATGAACACAGATGAGAAAAGACATGCCTTAATAGCAGTACCATCTCTAGATCCATTGTAAAGTACTTGCCAGTTCACGAAGGTGAAAATTTCAGGAGAAATGCGTAGAAGAAACAGAGTGGCAGTGAACAGGACTGAATTTGTTATTCTGGCCACAAGATGAGGAAGCAAAGAGCAGGGTGAATGGAGGGTCACTTAGCCAAGCCAAAATGCAGAACAGGTGTTTTAGATGATTAAACGTTGTGAACTACCCACCTGTCAAGAAAAAGGACACAAAGAACCTTGTGTTTGTTGATACTGATGTGAAAGGGCCAAAAGCAACAGAAAGCAATAGAAAGAACATTACTTCTCCACAGGGGGCTCAAACTGCAGAGAAGATGCATTGAGGCCAGGGCTGGGGGAAGGAGGACACTGCATCTTCAGCCAATTGAGTTCTCCAGTATGCTGCATAAGGGAGCTTGGGAGAAAGTTTGGTGCTAGTCCAGAGCATCGTTGCACAAAATGGTTTCATTGTGCCAACATTCTCCATGGAACAGCTGGTAATATTTGCTGCATCCCCATACTCTGAAGCAGAAAATACAAATCTGCTGCCTGCTGTCTTTTAAGGCAACTTCAATGCAGGCTGTTGACACTGGATTTGGGCCTCGCTCTATATATTTGCTTAGGTTTTCAGTAGGATAAAACAGGGCAAAGCAAAATAAGACAAAGATCTGGAAAAGGAAAAGATGTTTGAGTTTCAAATGAAGAGCTGGGGAGAAGGAGGACAGAAAGGGGGAAAAGGTATAACAGAAACCTTTAATGGAATCAGATTCATCAGGACATGTTCCACTTAAGATTATTATTAATATTCTTTGGTTTAATATACTCAACTAAGTAAGGAAATATAAGGTTTAATATACTCAACTAAGTAAGCTGCCAGGAGGAGAGGGACCTGGGGGTGCTGGTTGACAACCGACTGAACATGAGCCAGCAGTGTGCCCAGGTGGCCAAGAAGGCCAATGGCATCTTGGCTTGTATCAGAAACGGTGTGACCAGCAGGTCCAGGGAGGTTATTCTCCCCCTGTACTCGGCACTGGTGAGACCGCACCTCGAGTACTGTGTTCAGTTCTGGGCCCCTCACCACAAGAAGGATGCTGAGGCTCTGGAGAGAGTCCAGAGAAGAGCAACAAAGCTGGTGAAGGGGCTGGAGAACAAATCTTATGAGGAGCGGCTGAGAGAGCTGGGGTTGTTCAGCCTGGAGAAGAGGAGGCTGAGGGGAGACCTTATTACTCTCTACAACTACCTGAAGGGAGGTTGTAGAGAGGAGGGTGCTGGCCTCTTCTCCCAAGTGACAGGGGACAGGACGAGAGGGAATGGCCTCAAGCTCCGCCAGGGGAGATTTAGGCTTGAGATTAGGAAAAAGTTCTTCACGGAGAGGGTGGTTAGGCATTGGAACGGTTTGCCCAGGGAGGTGGTTGAGTCACCGTCTCTGGAGGTGTTTAAGGTTAGGGTAGACAAGGTGCTTAGGAGCATGATTTAGGGATTGGTGTGAATGGTTGGACTCGACGATCCAGTGGGTCTCTTCCAACCTGGTTATTTTGTGAAATGACTGAACTTCAATCAAGATTGTCTCAGGCTGAAATGACCACTGTCTAATGACAGTCTGTAAAATTCAAACATTACTTCTGACTCATTATGTATACTTTTAAGAGGAGGCAGAAAATCACGTATCAGAAGTCATTGCTGCCTTATGGCCAGGCAGTCACTTACCAGTAAGCAACACAGAAACATCCTCCTGCTCTTCCTGTTCTCCAGGAGCCTCACTTCCTCAAATCTGAGCAAGGAATTGCTCTGTGGGCCCAATCTGCCAATTCTCTACTTTCAATTGACGAGTTATGACCTTTGCACTTTTCTACCACATTTCTTTAGCATTTGTCTTTAGGGAATATCCCAATAAATGAGTTTAGTAGTGAGACTTTCACAACAAAAGCAGGAGAAATGCAGTATTTTTCAAGGAAGATAAGATCTTGTATTTTGGGAGATCTCTGAAAATATACACTAGGAAAATAATTTTCCATCCAAGAAAGCTGACAGTGTTTCTAGGACTACTGTCTATTTAGGAACTGAGAAATAGACTGGACTTGATACAGCTGTTTCTATTCTCCCAGTGAAGCTATTCTGAATATATGAAAATATGAATATAAATTTTCCTAAAGGATGTGAACCTAATGTTCATCTAACAGACACTACTTCTTTCCTCTTATACCTTACCTTTTCTTCATCTTAGCGTTTGTTTTTTTTTAAAGCAACACTATGAATATTTCAAGTCTGCTTATTCCAGGAAAAATGTGTTTAAGGTCAATGTTGCATCTAAACACAGCCAAACACAGTACAATATTTGACTGCAGTAAATGGAAACCAAAATAATTGCATATAAATTATTTTGCTGTCACCCTGTGCTGAATTGGAAGTTCTCACAGCAGAAGACCTAAGGTGGATACTGAATCCTCTATTTGTGTACTCTTTAAGATAAGGGGGTATTTATTTGACTTACTATTCTTGGAAATTAACTTTCATTACTGTAGTTTTGAGGCCTGATTGCTACAGTTGTTTTGAATCTTTCATGGGGTCTTGTGGGTGCAAATGCTACAACATGCTAAATAGGCTACACAATTTTTGTTTTCACTAATGCCACTAAGTTTTGGCTCTCAAAGAAAGAGAGAAACTGTTCCTAACAAAACACAATTTCTGTAGATGTCTACGTGTCCAGAAAAGACAAATAAATCATTTAAGTTTAAAATGAAGTTAACATAATAACATGTTGACTAACTCTCTGTGGCTCACACCATTAGGTCACAGCAAATAATAATTTCACATCAAAAATTCTTCCTTTACACAGGCTGTTAGATGTGGTGTTTAAATCCAACACAAATATACACAGCTCTGTCTTTTGCCAGCTATAACACCCTACATTCTCATATATCAATGTTTATAAATGTTCAAGAAAATTCTGATACCATTTCTCAAAAGTTTCAGTGTACTGTCATTTGGTTTACGTTATTTAATTAACTAATCATATCAGGGATGCAGTTTGAGCCATTTATAAAAGCATTGCTTTCCTCCAGTGATTTTCGCTAAACACAAACCAGGCATTTTATATTTTAAATACAGCAACTGCAAGCAAGTGGTATTTTTTTTGTTGTGTGGGTTTTTTTTTTCCCTTCTCTCCCTTTGGCTTACCACCCAAAATGTGTGGGTTGTTGCATTTTGTTTCCCTTTCATCTCAATATATAAATGCAATAATAGAAGTAATTAATGTCTAGCTGTTTAGCTTCCATTTTATGCAGAGCAGACATCTGATGATCAAATTCACCCAATGTCTGCAATTAGACCAACTTGTGCAGCTGCACTTCCACTTGCTAGCTGGAATGCACTTCCCTTTTGCTCTGAACCACTTTGTGATGCACTTGATATATAACTTTTGATGCACAGCTTTGAAATAAATGTGGGATATTATTCTGTCTTCAAGGCTGAAATAGAGATGGCCTGTATTAAGCACTTGGGTGGGAGAAGGAGGGAGAGAAAGGAAAATAAAATGAAAAGCCAATGACTGCAGAAGCCCATGCTGTATGTGGCACTGGAAAAATCATTGTCAGCTTTGCTGTCACTGTCACACTAAACTTCCCAGATGTTCATATCTGGAAATGTCACAAAATGTCACAGCATAAGCTGCCGTATTTTGTTTTCTGCAGAAAGGGTGAACAATAATAAAACAGCCTCAGGAGTGCACGGCTAGCCAACAGCAGCTTGTAAAGGTCTCAGTAAAACAGCCTGTGTGCAAGTTCTGGAAAAGAAGCAAACATTAGCTTCTTTTCTTTCCTTCTTTATTTGTTTGTTGTTTTTTTTTCTTGCATTTTTTTTCTGTTTAATTCATAATATAGTGCTTGAGCTGATAGAAATTTAATATTTGAATTAAACAAAAAGACACTTCCATCATCTTCTCTGGATGTCAAAGCTCCCTTTGACCAAGAGTTAAAATGCTGATGTCAGATTAGTTATTGACAGAGCTGGTACAAATCTGTTCTGTGTTCATTTATCTTCTGGAATTTGACGTAGCGCCCCACAATTTTTTGTAGCACAAAAGCAGAACCCTCTGTAAAATAAGCGCTTCATCAGTGACATCAATGTGGGAGAAAGCTTGGCATTTTAAAGCAAGGTCTTTCAAAGCACAGATTTTATCTTCTCCACAAGGTTTGTGGTTTTGAGTGAAGTCCAGGTCAGGTGCTCTCTGTGACATCTTCTTTCTCTCATATTACTTCCATATGCTTTTCAGAAAGCAATGTAGCAGCAAAACCAATATATAGGCATACGCTCAGCAGGACATCTTCCACTTAGCCATTAAGACTAAACATTATAAAATGATATCTGCAGTCTATACAACTAAATAAAAAGGGCTTTGGATACAATGATTTTGGCTCCTTCACAAAAAGAAGCAAGAAAGAAAATCAATCTGCTTTACTGTGCTTATAGAGCTCAATGCAGACCCAGAAACTACAGTTCAAATTCTTTCCTTACAACCTTGCTGTTGCCTACAATTAAGGTCACTGTATTAAGTTAATATTCCAATGCTGTGACCTACTTACAAAGCCAGAATTGTCAAATGGCTAAAAGCGCCCCGTTCACTTTCATATTGGTTTTGACTAAATCCCTTTGCCATTTAGTGAATCATGTAACTCCATTTTATCTACACAGCCAGTGTGTGGCAGCCACTCTTGTGCCTTTTTATACGGCTACACAACTTGTACTGCAACTATGAAACAGAGGTGGGGAGAAGGAACTGATCAAGAATAAGCGCTGAGTCAGGATCATTTGTTTTCAAAGAGATACTTGCTCTGGGACAGTGATTTATTTCAATGTCTATTACATATAAGCCAAATGACTCAGATGTCATCATTTAGTCTTGTAGCCCTTGGTACATTAGTCTAATGTAACATCATTGAGCAGCTGTGTTCTCATTTATTTGGAGGACAGATGGCAGCTATGCTTTGGTCAATTGTAAATTTGTTCACTTAAAATTTCTTTTTCATCATACTATAGTTTATTCTCTGATGGTTGGCTCTACTCTTTATCAGTTTGTTTGTTTTTTCCCTCCCAAGCTTTTATCAATGTGAATCAGCCAGATAATCAGCAATCAAGCCAAGAAGCATTTTATTATTATTCTTTTCAGTTATTTTATTATAGGCTGCATTAAAAGATAGCTGAATGATTCTGTTTATTTAATAAACTCATGTCACCAAGTGATAGACTCTACACATCATTCTGGTTCTTTCTGTTGTCATATGAGGGAGGAAGAATTTACCTGCAAGCAGTCATTCATCATTCACTATTATCTGGAACAGGAGGCTTGGCCTCCCACACTCAATGAAGTTGCAGGGAATGACAGCCAAAACCCTTTAACACAAACAATTGTTGCTATATTCATATATTATGACAGGAAACAGGCCTTCAGATCTGTTAGGTCCTTAATTACTTGTTGTTATCTCTGTCTCTGCACCTCTTCCTAAATGTTGGGCAAAACAGCAGGCTATAACTCTGCTTACGGTTCTCCTAATAACTGCTCTGACTCTTGGTACCACCAGGCTCCTCAAATTCACAGTGCAGCTACCTCACCTGTGGTGTTCCCATATTAACCCATTGCTTAGGTGGACAACAGGAGGCTGATGAAAGGCATCCATCCTGGTCTGTGCATTTGCCAGCTGCAGCATGTATACTGCATGTGATCTCTGAGAATGAGTGTGGAGCCTCCTGGACGGCAGTGGATGTTTGTCTTGGAGTGGATGTGTTGACAGCAGGATGAAGCAGACCGAATGACTGAGAAACACAGCAAGGGAGGAGACTATAGCAAAAGCAGAGATCAGGAAACTCCTAAGACAAGCATGGAACTGGCTCAAATCCAGATCTCAGAGCTGATAATAAAAAGAGATACTTTCGTAGAGGTCCATAGGAGACAAAGCAGAATTGGTTGCAGCTCATAAAGCTGATGAAAGCTGCTAAAGAGACAGCTGGAGAGCACCCATTGAACAAATAGAGTGGGCTGGAAGAGGTAAGAGAAATATGCTGACAGAGCCTTTATTTTAAGCCACCTTGGCAATAGATCCAGAGTTTTCTCTTTTTCAACAGCTATTCACCTTTAGTGTTTCAGGGTCATTTATTGAAAGGAATAGGTGTAGTTAGATCTCCATAAAAGCACTGGTCACCTCTGCTCTTCCACAGTAAGTACTTCAGAATCAATTCAGACTAAGTTGTCAGACAATACAGGGTATGTCTGTATCACTCTCATACTGTTCATTATAAACTTCTTCCTCTTCTTAAGCTCAGCTACTTTCCAATTTTGCAACTTTCAAAAAAAAATTTGTTATGGAAAATTTGGTAACAACTACAGCAGCTACGTAGCCACTGCTAGATCTATGTAAAGCGGTGGCATAATCTTAGTATCTTAGAAGCATAGAATCATAGATTGGTTTGAGTTGGAAAGGACCTTAAAGATCATCTAATTCCAACCCCCCTGCCATGGGCACGGACACATCCCACTAGATCAGGCTGTTCAAGGCCTGATCCAGCCTAGCTTTAGACACTTCCAAGGGAGGGAGCATCCACAATGTTCCTGGGCAACCTTCCTCTTATTGTCTAGTTTAATCTTCCCCTCTCTGATTTATAGCCATTCACCCAAGTCCTATCATTATACGCCCTTGTAAAAAGTCCTTCTCCGGCTTTCTTGTAGGCTCCTTTCAGGTAATGGAAGGTCTCTATAAGATCTCCTCGGAGCCTTCTCTTCTCTAGGCTGAACAGCCCCAACTCTCGCAGCCTGTCCTCATCGCAGAGGTGCTCCAGCTCTTGGATCATCTTTGTAGCCCTCCTCTGGACCCATTCCAACACCTCCATATTCTTCTTACGCTGAGGATTCCAGAACTGGACACAATATTCCAGATGAGGTCTCAAAAGAGAGGAATAGAGGGGCTGAATCACTTCCCTTGACCTGCTGGCCACACTTCTTTTGAGGCAGGCCAGGATACAGTTGGCTTTCTGGGCCGCGAGTGTGCACCACTGGCTCATGTCCAGTTTCGACCCTTTACGGACACCACTTGTCACAGAGCTCCATCTGGACATCGAGACATTGACCACTGCTCTTTGAATACCACCATCTAACCAATTCCTTATCCACTGAACAGGCCACCATACCTCTCCAATTATAGAAAAGTATGTAGTGGGGGACCATTTCAAAGGCTTTACAGAAGTCCAGATAGATTTCATCCATTGCTTTTCCCATGTTGGCTGATGTGGTTGCCCCATCATAAAAAGCCGCCAAGTTGGTCAGGTAGGACTTGCCCTTGATGAAGCCATGCTTGCTGCCACTAAACACCTCCATATGCTTTAGCATAACTTCAGGGAGGATCTGTTCCATGATCTTCCCAGGCACAGAGGTGAAGCTGACAGGTCGGTAGTTCCAGGGTCATCTTTTCTGTCTTTTTTGAAAATGGGCACAATGTTACCCTTCTTCCAGCCACCAGGAACTTCTCCTGATTGCCATGACTTTTCAAAGATCTTTTCAAAGAGAGTGGCTTGGCAACCACATCAGCCAATTCCCTCAGGACTCTGGGATGCAATTCATTAGGTCCCATACACTTGTATATGTTCAGGTTCCTCAGGCGGTCATGAACCTGATCCTCCTCTACAGTGGGAGGAGCTTTACCCCCCTGGTCCCCTTCTTGCTATCCATTGACCCAGGACAGGTGAGGAGAGTGATTGTCAATGAAGACTGAGGCAAAAATTTGTTAAGTACCTCAGCCTTCTTCTTGTCTGTTGATACGAGGTCACCGTTTTCATCCATTAGTGGAGATACATTTTTTAACCTTTCTCTTCAGATTGATGTACTTGTAAAGCCCTTCTTGTTAGTCTTCACTTCCCTTGCCAAGTTCAGCTCCAGCTGTGCCGTGGCCTTCCTGACCCCATCCCTACACAACCAGGGAGCATCCCTATACTCTTCCCATGTTCCCTGTCCCTGTTTGCACTGCCTGTGCATTTCCCTTTTGGTCTTGAGTTTGACCAGCAGATCTCGACTCAGCCTTGCCGGTCTCTTCTCTTCCCTGCCTGATTTGCTACATCTGGGGACTGAGTGCTCTTGTACTTTATGGAAAGCATCCTTAAATATCTGCCAGCTCTGTTCTGTTCCCTTGTTCCTGAGGACTGTATCCCAGGGGGTCTTACGGACCAACTCCTTGAAAAGCTGTAAGTCTTCTTCCCTACTCTTTTTCCACATAGACACCTCTCTGTAGTACTTACATCTGCCTGTTTTAGAGAGACTATTTTAAAGATCTAAAAAGCTAAGTTTGCAGGAGTGGAATTAGAATACTTCTACATGTAAAGGCTACACAATGAAACTCCATGAAAACATGTATTTTTCCCACTCATAAGAACTTCCAGCAACAACAGATAATGTCAAGAGGAAAGTGATACAGCTTTACAAGAGTACTTCACACCACCAGAATAAAAAAACCCCAAACTTATGAAGGAAAAGGAGGAAATAAAGCAAGCAGAAATACTGCTAAGATAGCTGTGTGTTAATCTATCTCATGCATCAATGAGTATTGACATTAGCAAGAGATTTCTAAGTCAACCCCTTATTTTGTTTCAGCTTTTACTCTGCCATTTAGCCTTTACGCTGTGTAATCACTAAGCTGTTATTTCTGGTTTGTGTTATAATGGATGCATAGGCAATAATTTATTTCATGAAATGAATAATGTAAGTCCAGTGCTTGGAGTCTCCTCAACATTTCAAGAGATTTTAAAAATTATTTCTTTTTCTCCTTTCTTCTTAGCATCATATTTGGGGAGTGAAGGGGAATGACTTTCAGGTTTTTGACATAATAGAATACAATTGTGTCCGTTTATTAATATCAATAATATTGAAGCTATATCTGTCTGTTTATTAAACTGAAAAAGTCAGAAGCATAAAATAACTATACAAGACATATTATCTTTCTAATTCATTTTCCTGGATTTGTTTCCTGGTATCCAGTATTTACTCCTCTGCAACTCAGCCTCTCTGCTTGAGTTGTTACCTGTTCTCTTAATCTTTCTAACAAATGGAAATATTATACCAATACCTGAAGCAGAATTTTCTGATAAAATCAGTCTGATGTGTCATTTAAGATGAACATAGGACAGATTCATTTCATTACTTCTTACCCCATTATCCCAATTTGGGACAGCATTATTTTAAACATACTTCTGTTTTATAGAAACACAAATAATTGTTTCTCACTCAGATCTTTCTGTAACTATAACATCCTTGAAGGGCTCCCAGGACCGTTTCTTGAATCCTTTTTTTGCATATTACATTTTTGGATGGGTAGATCATAACCAATCCTCAAAAGTACCCATGGCTGTTTCTTATCAAACTCCTCTTTTTTTAAGAGGACAGTAAAGGCAAGATAGTCTCCTTTTGTTTCATGTTTTATTGTTTCCAACTGTCAGTAGTATATCTTTCTTTCCTATCATGACTACACATCCTTACTGTTTACTTTGTCTCACAGTGGCATACCCCTGCCATGAAACAATATGAATAATAATTTTTAAAAAAACACACAAAAGCAAAAGAATATGAATACAAACACCAAGGAAATTTACAGAAATTTCTCAAATAATCCTGGAAAGAAAGTGGTTTTAGATACAAGTCCAGAATGTGCTTAGAAAGGAGGGCAGTATGTATTATATATATGTCAGCACTGGCTTTCAGGAAGCTTAGTATGAATGTGACAGAGTAATATCGAACACATTGTATATTGTTTGAGTTCTCATCTGTGTTTACTCCTAAGAAAGCATTCCTGACAACAGCCCAACATAAACTACTAGCACTATCATTTCAGAGGTACTGGTTGCTGCCATTTCAATGAATTCCTAGGTATCATGCTGGAATTACAAGGGTTTCTGTTTGTGTTTGTGCACATATGTATGATAGGTTGAATTACACAATATGAATCAAAATAGCCTGCACTATTTTCTGCTCCATGAAAGGGCTAAAGCTGAATATGTTCTGGGAAACCTGTAAAACTTTGTATTAAATCCACACTCTCAGGAAAAGTACCTAATTAAAAGAGACTGTTTCTGTTAAGGAGGACTATAGCTATACTGTAGGATCCTGAGACCTAAAAATTTCTCAATAAAATGAGAGCATAATCCTAGAGTCTGTTTTTCTTTTTCCTTCTTTATTGCTCTCTATAACTACCTGAAAGGAGGTTGTAGAGAGGAGGGTGCTGGCCTCTTCTCCCACGTGACAGGGGACAGGACAAGAGGAAATGGCCTCAAGCTCTGCCAGGGGAGGTTTAGGCTTAACATTAGGAAAAAAATTTTTCACAGAAAGGGTCATTGGGCAAAGGAACAGGCTGCCCAGGGAGGTGGTTGAGTCATCTTCCCTGAAGGCGTTTAAGGGACAGATGGACGAGATGCTGAGGGGCATGGTTTAGTGTTTGATAGGAACAGTTGGACTCGATGATCTGGTGGGTCTCTTCCAACCCGGTTATTCTATGATTCTATGATTTCTGCCCACCGTGCTCACCACAGAGAAACCAAGAAACTGGCCTATGTTAGGATACAAGTCTACAGTTTTCCCTATATTGACTAATTCTTTGCTTAACAATTAGCTAGAGCAGCCAAAGTATGCAGTCTTCAAGCAAGACTTGCATCTGAGGTAAGCTGGATGAGTAAATGCAAAAGAACTAACTACGGGAAAGGAAATCACCCTAGGCACATCAGTATTGTATCAGTAAATCATCATCAGGATATTTTAGTAAATCGTTAAACAGATTGGGATTCTTTGTGATGACTAAAAAGTTGAAGAAAACAAACACAGATATTTTTAAAGGAATACTAAGTTCAAGTTAGGAAAAAGCAAAACTAAAAGGTTGCATAAGTTAGAATTAACCCCCACAAAATTACAATAACACTTTTTCTATGCATTCAGCAACTATAAAGTATGTACTGCTTGACAAAAAAAATGAAAAGAAAAATGGAAAAGGAAAATTATTTGATGTTTTTGTAGGCTAAGTGAGTGAAAAAGTAAAAAAAGAACGGGTTTCATAAGCAGGACAAACCTGCAAACCATGTCTTGCCCAAAATGGTCTCTCACTGTGTCTTAAAATACTACACTTGCCCAAATGTAATACATTCTTTCCTTTATCATGTGTCTTGGTAGCATGGGCTTAGATTTGCTTTAAAAATTAATGTTTCACAGAATTCCAGAATTACAGAGATTGGAAGGGACCTCTGGAGGTCATCTAGTCCAACCCCCTTGCTAAAGAGAGTTCACCTACAGCAGACTGCACATGAGCACATCCAGGAAGGTTTTGAGTATCTCCAGATTCCACGAGGATATTCCACAGCCTCCCTAGGCAGTCTGTTCCGGTGCTCTGTTACTCTCAAATAGTCTTTCCTTGCGTTCAGGTGGAACGGCCTGTGTTTCAGTTAGTGACCACTGCCCTTTATTCTGTCATTGTGTACCACTCGAGTCTGGTTCTATACTCTTGACACTCATTCGTTTAGATATTTATAAGCATTTATAAGGTATCCTCTCTTCTTCTAAAAAGACTCAGATTTTTCAACCTCTCCTCAAAAGAGAGATGATCCAGTCCCCTAACAATCTTTTTGGCCCTCCGCTGGACTCTCTCAAGCAGTTCCATGTCTTTCTTGAGCTGAGGAGCCCAGAACTGGACACAGTACTCCCAATGTGGCCTCACAAGGGCAGAGTAGAAGAGTTTATACAATTTATGAATAAAAAGTTATCTCACTGACATTATGCAGAATCCTAAATTTATGTTTATTTCTTTCTTGTAAAATCTGAGGTTAAGCTTAAATTTTAATGGACTTTCAAGACAGAATCATAAAATCATAGAATAACCAGGTTGGAAGAGACCCACTGGACCATCGAGTCCAACTGTTCCTATCAAACACTAAACCATGCCCCTCAGCATCTCGTCCACCTGTCCCTTAAACACCTCCAGGGAAGGTGACTCAACCACCTCCCTGGGCAGCCTGTTCCAGTGCCCAATGACCCTTTCTGTGAAAAATTTTTTCCTAATGTTCAGCCTAAACCTCCCCTGGCAGAGCTTGAGGCCATTTCCTTCTTGTCCTGTCCCCTGTCATATGGGAGAAGAGGCCAGCACCTTCCTCTCTACAACCTCCTTTCAGGTAGTTGTAGAGAGTAATATGTTTAAAATAAGCTACAGACCGAGTTACAACTCTTATATTACTGGCCTAAGCGCATTTTAAGGCCTTTTACAAAATGAACTTGAAATGCGCATGCTTGCTGCTAGAGGCATAAGCTAAAAACATGGTCTTTTCCATACACACCACTCAAATGGCTCAACTGGTGGGTCTCTTCCAATCTGATTATTCTATGATTCTATGATTATTTTATTTATTTTTTCTATACAAACTTGCTAGACTCACAAAACCAGATGTCAGCCTCCCACGTGGATGCATATTTATCTATACTCTTGGGGTCACTGTGGCACATCAAGTGCTTAGTTCAGTTATTCAGCAGAATCCATATGCTTTGACCATGACCTGTTCTAGACTAAAAGCAGTCAGAGCCTGGGATCCAACACCCATGTGGTCAGCACACAGTGGAAGGCTCCATTTCCTTAGGAACAAGATTCACCCATGGATTCCTCATTTTTCAGGTGGCAAGCACCTGTTGTAGTCCTGGTGATACCAGTATTTTTGTCTTTAATGTACAGCAGAAGAACAAGTACTTTCATAACCAAAGAGTTTTTAATAAAACTTACTCAGCTTCTCACTCCAATAAATAAGATATCCTAATCTCACCAGTGAAAATTCAGGAACGTGAACTTCATTACGTAAAGCATGAATTGAATATGGGGCTGCCAGTTTTCTGCATTTCACAGTCACTGTTCTAACCTGCAACTTAAAAGAGTGCTACCTGTTTTTCTGCTTAAAAATTATAATTAAGGAGATTAATTAACTGCATCCCCTCAGATGGCTGCAACAAAACACATCTAACAGAAGAGGTATATTTACAGTTTTGTTAGCAGCATTTCCTTTTCTGAAAGAGGCCTGAAGCCCAGTGTTTATACATATAATAAAGACATAAAGCGGCAGAAAAATTATGTAGGTCACTAAGAATATGCAAGATCTACAGAGAAACATGTTTTATAAGTGGGCCATTCATCTAAGTAAGACTACTTGAACAGAGGCGTGGAAGGAGTAAAACTGACCTGAAGAATCCATCAATTTAACTGGAGTGCACAGCCTCCTCCTAATGAATCAAACAGAAAAAATCTTTCAGTGATCCACATTTTCCTAACTTTGAATACTGTAGCACTGCATTTGTTCAAGCTAAGCTTTAGGCAATAGTAAGACTATACTTTGCTGATTGGGATCAGCTCCTAAGCTCTCATAGATCACATTAGGTCTTTACTTCTCCTTTCTCTGTCTGATTTCATATTCACCAGCTCTTTTAACAACCACGGGATGTGTTGCAGGCCGACATGCTCCTGTCACGTGCCTCTTCGCATTTCTCTGGTGCTGTTCTGAGAGAATGAAATAAAATCTGGCTCTGCTGGCCTCACCTTCACATGTCAAAATTTGTCCAATTTCTGTTCAGGTTGACTCAAACAGAAAAGAGAACATAGCTTTTCATTTCATTCTTCTTCAATGTTCTGTAGTAGCCGAGCTGTCCTACCCATCAAAACATTTAAGTGTGTACTTAAAGTTATATTCATGCTTTGCTGAGTCCTAGGCTGTATAATTATAGAAAGAATCAACAATTGCTTAGAGTATGGCTGTATTTCCAATAAATGTCAACAGCATTTCCAACCCTGGATGGGTGCTTTTTAATGTGTCAGAGCAATCTAAAATAAATACACACTTCTAGAATCTACTAAAAATCAAATACATTTGTCTTCAACTAGAACAGTTACTCCAATATAATCAACATTCTGGTCCTTTCACTTGTCTCCAGAAAATGAAGTTCTTCATCTGTGTAAACTTACAAAATTAGCAGAATAGGAACTGCTTTTGTGCAAATCATATCTGATATTATATCTTTCATCCCCAACTTCTCGGTCTGCAGAGGTAACACAAAATGCATCATTAAATCGACACCAAGTGACATGCAAGACAAGGTAGGAGTAATTAGTATTTTTTTCATCTAATTCCAACTGCTGCAGAGAAAAAACCACAATCCCTCCCTGCCCCCCCCAAGAAAAATACAAGCCCAAAAAGCACAAAACACTCAAATGAATTTATTTCCATCTCAAAGAAAAAAAAAAAAAGCAGTAAGTTTTGGCTCTTTGGAGCCCTTAAATGCACTCATCATGGCCAATTTTGCACTGCAGTTTTGCTGACCTAGTGGAAATTTATGCTTTTAAACTCAAATATCTTCCATTTCCATATTTTCATTTTTCTACCCAAGGATGCTGCATTACACAGCGTATGCAAAGTGTTTTGTTGCTTTCAACAGCATTTCAAAACTCAGAGAAATGACACTGAAAGTTATACTCATGTGTTGGTGCTAAGATGTTGTATTGTGGCTATCCATTTCTTGCCTTTTAGAAGACAGAAGTGCTTAGCAAAATAATCCTCATTAGATTCATAATCAGATTTTTTTCTAGCATCTGCACTGTATTCTTTCTATAGTTAAAGAAGTTACTCCAGTAAACAAATACTTTCAAGATTTTTTAAATTATATGTGACTTCCAAATGAATCAATACATTTAAGAAGTATGTAAAAGCCCTGGAAGTCTTACAGGCAAAAGTAATTAATAAAGATAGAAGCCAACTTATATAAATTACAGGCATTTTTCATATATCTAATAGAAATAGCCCTCAGAGAAAAATAATTTCATGTTATTCCTTAAAGAGTACTTAAACTAAAGGTAGGGCTCATTAGGTGACAACTAAAAATAATTTTTTCTTAAAGTGATATTTCATTCTGCTTACTCGCAGTAATGTATTATGCTTGTAACTCTACTTTCAAAGAAACTTCTTGAGAAGAAAAACTGTGCAATATTACCACATTAATAAAGGTCACTCTCTTCTCCTCCAAAAATATAAATATAGGGAACCAAGGGAAGTCTTACCTCCCCTTATGTGTACAACCACAACTGGAACTACTGATGACTGTAGAAAAATATATAGACTTAATTGTCTTTAGTTTATTCAAGAGAACAACATTATATGATTTTAAAAGTACTGAAAAAAAGGGTCTCAGGAAGTCTTAGCAAGTGCTGGGAAAGTGAAATAGATTCACTCTGGTGTGAAAGCTCATTGATGAAAAAGGTCTCAAGACTTTTCCAGTAAAAATTTCAAACCTTGTTGCAGTGGAGTCTCAAATGCCATGGCACAAATCAACTTCAGATTAAGCAATAATCAAAGCTATTTCCCCCAGCAAGAGCAGGGAAGAAATCATTTACCCTTGACATAGGGTCAGTAACCAAGCAGATGAAATTTCAAGTACACCAAAATGTGAGGCAACAAAATGTACAAAGCGGGAAACACACTGAACCTCAAGACAAGTACCTCAATGCAGCATAAAAGCAATGAGGTAACAAGAAGTCAAGCTCCTGTACCAGTTCAAAACGTATCGCTGTCTTACCTAGCAGGGGAATTGGCTGCAGCCTGGTGCTAGTCTGTTGGAAGTAGGGAACCAGCTGTGAAACTGGTCATGATCTTTACCTGCACTGGTAAGAACTGGCTGTCTGATTTCTCTGCATTTCTGGTCATTTTGTAGAGACATTTCATTAACCACTAGCACCTCAGACAATCAAAGGAAAAGAAAAAATCCAAAGAAAACAATTTCCTTTGACACATCAGTAAGAGCCTGGGAGAAGCCTGTCTCCCACAAAGAACACATGAATGACAGTTTTGCTCTCGTGATTTGATATAACTCTCCAAAGTGACTTAAGTGGGAAAAAAAAGGAACAATGGTAATAATAGTCATCCAACAATCTAAATCCCGATGCACCAGCTTGGAAATTAAAAACTGTTGCTTATCATATCATCAGCAATGACAAAGCTATTTGGACTGCAGAAAGGAAGGTGGTGGGTTGGTGGATAAACAGAAGGAGGCTATCCAGAGGCAGTCACTCTCACCTTCCCTCAACACTCTTCTCAGTTGTAGCTTTTGTTCTTTTGATCTTAGTTTTGTTGCTATATGTTAGAAAGTGTTGTTCGCCTTCCTGAATGCAGCAACATGTGCAGTAAATAATCTGTGAATGATCCAGAAACAACTACTGTCAGGTTGCACAGTGGCTGTGGGCAGGGACTTCATATGACCAAGGATGCTTAAAATCGGCCTGTAATCCAGTGTAAAAAGAATAATCTGTGTAATCGCTTTGAGATAATGAGCAGTATCAGAAGCAGAGAAGTTCAGTGAAGTCTTTCCCTTTAACCAGAGGATGCTCCAGAGTCACGTAGGTATGGCACACTAATGGCCTGATTATCATTTGTGGTTTGGCTTTTTTAGTGAGTAATAATAATATATTGTAATAAAAATTAGAATGCAAACAGAAAGCTATTTCCAAATAATGGTAACTGTACATTTAAGACCATGTGAAACAAGTCATTACAGTTCTGCAGGGCACTCTGAAGGACAAAATATAAAAATATGGACTAAAAATGTTTTCAGAAGACTGCCTGTATGCTAGGACATGTCATAGTTATTCATTTCCCTTTAAAACCAGCATCCATGTCTTCATCCATCTCACCCAAAGCTTTTGTATTAATTTCAGAAAAAAACATACAAATTTTCAGAATACAGATTTGAAGAGATTCTAAAACCTAGTGGTTTCATACATCTCAAAAAAACTTTTGCTCTTTACGAGAGAAGAAAGTTATTTGCAGGATGATTTGGAGACTGTTTTCTGGGAGGCACACTGAATTGCTGATTGCACACACACTATTTGACATAACATTAATGGGGAGCATTTTATAGCTGGATGCAGGTATATTAAAATCAGTTTAAAAGATGAGGTTTTTTTATCATGTAATTTTATTTAGTCTGACAGTTGCTTTCTGAATGGCACAGAAGAGCGCCTGAACGAATTATATCCTCTCTGAATAAACCAATTGCTGTACTCTTCAGCTTTTTTATAGGTGATGCATTTCATAAAGGAAGCAATTCAAAGACAAAGTTCAAATTCTGCCTGTTGTCATGCCTGAAGTCCTCTCTCAAAACTCAGCAATCTGTACTGTCTGTACTGTGACGGGGCACATTAAAAGCAAATATCTACAGCTAAAGCAAAGGAATAAGTGAATATTATTAGGAATTACATAGGTATGAATATGAAGATATCATTTGAAATCTGAAAAGCGGTTAAAAAAGAAAGCAATAAGAACTGCAAGGAAGAGCAGGAAATACTGGAGGAAGGCTGACAATGCTTTCTGCCTTTTTCCTCTAACATTCTCCTTTTGCTTGCTTTGCTGCAATTGCTATACCTTTTGAGCCCTTTGGGATAAATGATAGCCACTCACACAGCTTCTTCATGTATGTGAAGTAAATAAATGTTTAATCAACTTAAATTTGTCAAAAAGCATTAATGTTGCTTTTACGATTAGGGTTGCACTTCAACATTCTCTTATTAACTGAGATGATGAAGTGCAGCAGCACTGATGCTGCTTCCACTCACAAAACAAGATATACTTCAGCATTGCATGAAGCTTCATCCCAAGCCATGTCATTCAGAGCTGACCAAAATACTTTGACTAGACTGCTTTGCTATGGAGGAACTCTAACAGTTTTGTTCCCAAATTTTTCTGTTGAACTACCGTTTCTGGTTGATGTTGCTACTCACAGAACATTATAACATCAGCCAGACAGGGAATATGAATTGTGAAGTAGATAACAAACAACAAGGGAAGTTGTAGAATTCCCCAAGCTTGCACAGAGATCTTCTATATCAATTTATTTTTAAAGACAAATTAAGTTGACAAGATCAATTATTTGGCTGTTGATTTAATTTTTTAGTTGTGATGGCAGCACAATGAAATCCCTTGTAGAATGTGCCAGCCTCTTGATAAGCAGCTCAGAATTTAAAATATGAAAATCTGATAAAACACTATGGCTTCTGTGTTCTTGCTCAATCATAGTTTTGAGGTTTGAGAATTTTTTAGGGGGTGAGGGAGTCAGGGGTGTTGATAGTGAGGTTCTTAGTCTTTTAGAATTGAAGGTGAGGGCATTCTTCCGGTTAGTTTCTGACAGTATTAAAAGTATGTTCTCCATAGGAAAAGGCAAAGAACTCCACTATGAAAGAAATGGGAAAACTTCCTTTGGTTAATACTAGAAGGGTAATCTTCAAGTATAGGTAAAATAGCAAATACAAAGATGACTAGTCAAAACATAAAGAAACAAAGATTTCCTTTACTGCAAGAGCAGAGATATAGAATGTGGAAAAAAAAAAGTCATTGTAAAACTTTGGACCTGATGTTACTATATTTTAATGCTACTGTGCTTGTTTATTTATAGAAAGCAATTGTGAAAATGCACTACCCATATATCAATACGCAGATTGTTTTAGAAGTCCTGAGAAAAAGAACATCTTAAGCCTAGTCAGTGAACAAACGCAAATATCAAACTTGGATTTCTTAGGGCCTAGCAATTTTAACTGTCAGAATACATTACAAAATGAACTGTGGCTTTCATACTTCTCATATCTCTACCTTTTAAAAAATACATACAAGTGTATACCAAGTTGCTTAATTTCTTTCTCATTATAGACTTCATCTTTAGAAAACAGTGTTAGTACCTCTACCCTTAGCTGATAACTTGTATCATTTTCTTTATCAATTAAAAATATCCATTTTATAACTAGAGGTCAACACATGAGTAAAACTTCTATTGCGTGTAAAACCATTTCATAAAGTTCCCTATTTTCTCATACTTCACCAGTTAACATTGGAATAAAGAATAAAAGAACTACAGGTGAAGCCTCTTCCAGAATCTTTTATTAAAGGCTAATTAATAAATGAAATACACCATTGTGACTGTACCAACTCTTTTCTGTCTTTTCTTTTTATTGGGTGGATTTCCAGTCTACAAAGGACCCTTGATTCTAAACAACTGACCCAATAGTGAACTCACATTATGTTTTCAGGCCTTCCTTTACTCCTCCCTTCCAGTTCTCTCACTTTAACATGTTCTTACAGCAATACAGTGCAGGTCTTGCAATTCAAGAACACCTTCTGTAAAAGACTGTTTCCTATTTAATCATACATTTTTAAGGAAGACTTCAAGTGGAGGACATGCCTACTATCCAGCTAAGGAAGTGCTTTTCAGTTCCTGGTTCAATGGGTTAATATTTTTTAACACACAGTCATGGAATTTGAATCTTCTGAGAAGCTTCAGGGACAAATTATGAACTTGGAAGTAAGAACAAGAGTACAATCATTCTGCTTAAGTTAGACATTGACGGGTTTATGGGTTTACTAAGACTAACTGTGCTCTAGACTAGAATCTTCTATAGTAAACGAAGAGAAATAGGCACCTCTGAAGTGTGCTTCATTTCATTGTAAGGATGTGAAATACTTGTCCTTGCTTAATGTAGTTGTTTCTCTCCATTGGGTAAGAATGAGTGAATCACTTCAGGTGGGATGACTAGCTTTTAGCATTTACTGTGTGAAAAGAATATCAGTTTAGATGTCTGGAAAGGAGGCAAATGTGACCACAGCTAATAGGGATATGTTTCAGAAAACCCTGAATCTAAAATATGAGTTTCTTTCTCAATGCCGTCCCAAGCTATCAGGGGTGAGGGCTTGAAACAAAACTTATGTTGATGACAGAAATTAATTTATATCTTGTAACTATGCAGACCAAGTTGACCTTTTTAAACATCAAAGAATTACTGAACAAAAATCTCTAATGCCATTTTTAATACAGGTGCATTTAAATCTGCTACGTATGAACTCCACATTGAACAATTCACACCAATAAATTCAGTAGTTTCCCTTGCCCACTAGCTGTCTTGCCACCTATCTCTCTTCCATGAATTTCCCATTAATTTAGCATGACTCCAGAAGTGCTACATGGCAGAAATATATTACTAAGACTTTTAAAAGACAGTAATAAATAACATATCAGCAATTAATTGAAATCTGGGATCCAAACACTGAAAAAGGCAATGATGACTTTTGGCATAATCCCATAGTGTGCTGAAAAAATAACATTTGGTAAAGACACTGATCTACTGAAAAACAGGGAAGAGCTAGAATATTTCTCCAGTAGACTTTTAACATGGTAGAAAATAAAAGCAATCTAAAACAAACAGGGTCACAGTATATCACATATGAAAAGACAAGTCAAAATCACAAATGCTCATTTTCAAATAGTATTAATTCTCTCTCCTTTGTATTTGCAGGAAACTGCACAATCTAAAAGAAAAAAGCTTTTCAGATTAAAAGCTTTATAAGTGTCTAACCTCATGGATGTCATTATAGCCACAAAAATCTACACCTTCTAAGAACAAACCTATTACTTCAAGGTCCACAATTTATATTTTGTTCTTCCTGCAATCTTTTTGAACTTTCTTTCAATCAGTGTTGAGTAACCTCTGCCGAAATACCAGTAATTTAACAATGTTGAAAGGCTTTCAGACTCCCACGTGGTCAGACACCTCCCCTCCTTCTCTTTAGAAATCCACAAATTATGCAAAATCACTGTATTAGTACAAAGAAACACACATTCAGCTGAAGTTCCGGCATAATATGAGACTACATTTTTCTATAAGAAATCCTTCCAAAATTATTAAAGGTATAATTTTGACAGGAGCTGAGAGAAATTGGCTGCTTTGGGTTGTAGGATGATTTGAATGACTCGCAGTATGTTCAGTATCCATTAGTTTATTTGACACAAGCTTTGACTTAGTCCAAAACCTAATTAAGAAAATGCAACAAGAAAAATCCCACCTCTACCACTTTGCACCACCACAACAGGCGCAGCAAAAATGCCCAAGATGAAACAGGTCTCTGAGAAAGAACGTTCTTTGTGATTAAGGCTAGCTCCTTGCTGACAGAGTAATGCTAGGGAGGGAAAGCAGATGCTCACGTTGTATCGTTTCTGCAACATAGACACACAGCCTGGAAGGCTATTCTTCTATGAGGGCTAAATTCAACAACAGCAAGAATATATGAATACAGCGAAAGCCTGCTCCAGAGTACTAAATCAAGCTAAAAAATAAAATCACAACACACTTGTTCCCTTTAGTTTGAAAGTATTTCAGGGAAGGAAATGGTAAAATAATATTTTCAAAGCCACATCTAATGTGAAACAGAATCTGACAGATCTGATACAATATATCAAGGCAAAGCAGAAACTGAATGCAGTTTCTTTGAAAGGTGATGAAAATCCACAGTACTTTTTAGTACTGGTGGCATGATATCCTCAAAGGTATCACCACCAGCTTCTGAAAAATTCTGATCTTATTCTGTTCCCTAGTCCCAGCTCTCAGATATGTAAGTTTTGCAGCAGAGGAAAGAGCTGAGGAGACGAGATGAGCATTAAATCGCCAGTACTTTGTACTCTAGTACTCTGACACAGGCTGAGATCCTGTGTTCTCAGCAGCAAAAGTCAGTGAGGGTTTAGGCTGCTCTGCCTGAAGCTGTTCTTCCTGCAGTCCTCCTCAACAAGTGACCTCTCCATGTCTGAGGCTGAAAAAGTGCAACCCAATACAAGCTTAGATTCATTGTCTTTCCTTTCCTAAATTCAGTCTTTGATAGATCTCCGCCTTTAGGGGCTGTATGCAAACTCATCAAGTAGCACTCTCTCCTCTGACTGTAGGTTAATCTTACACACAGGTGTTGTTTCTGTGACTGTTAGGTTGCTTCATACTAGTAGAGCAACCTACAGAGACCTTAATGTATAAGAATCAGGCTTCTTGCTACTGGTCTTTGGCAGAATCAGACTTACTCAGGCATTTGTCCTCCAGCTCCTCAAAGCAGGACATTAGCCACTATACATATACAGAATTTTTTGTGAATTGTCATGGAAACAACCAGGAAAGGTTGTACTGCCATAGGCTTCAGCTGGCAGGACATAAATGAGAGATCACAGCACCTGAATGGGAGGAAACCTGTATTGTGCATAACACAGACTTATCATATTAACTCTGAGAAGTTTGCTATCACATTTGATAGTTTCAAATGTCACAGTGGATCATTTGAGAGGATTATTCTAGCATCTTCACTTATATGGTCTTGACATGACTTTCTGTTATGTTTTTTCCTATTCCTTCTCACATCCTTTGAGAATGTGAGATACAGTTATGTACCAAAGATAAAACTGATCAAGTTAGGACATTTCAAAAATCAACAACAAGGAATGTTCTTACAGACTTGATAATTGCTGAGAACCAAAATGTGGAAGGTCTGAATTTAGATCTTGGGAAAGGGTATCCTGCCTCTACCTGAGATAATGTCTCTTAATCTTTGAAAATAACAACATGAATAATAATCTACTTTACAATGAAAATAAAGGCACAGCATAGCACTATGCTTTTATAAGAGCTATCCATTGGCATTACTGCAAATGGTATGAATATTCTTGGTTAATAATTTATTGAGCTTTCAGAAGGAAGTCTGAAAGCCTCCTGCTAATAACCTTCTGATCTCAAGTTTTTGGTAAGAGAGACGTTGTACCAACTACCCTGCTGCTTGCCACCATAATTCAGAAAGATTTACTACCTCTGCTCACTTGGGGGAAATTTAGTTTCAGTCTGACACTTGCAGCAGATCAATATAATCTGCATTACAATATGTGGTCTGATTCCAGTAATAAGATCTTACAATGTGCATAACTTTTATGTTTAATTGCTGAAATGTTATTTCAGTATCAGTATTTTCTCCTGAATAAAAAGGCTGCTGTTGTTTCTGCCACCATTAACTGCCTCATTTTAGTATTGCCTAAGTTATGTAACATTTTCAGTCATCTCCACCTTCACCACAGAGATAAAGGCAATGATTTATGTTAAATTATACCATTAACTTACAATTATACCATTAACTTACTTAACTTTTGTTGTTAAAAAACAACAAAACCAAATTAAATCAAACCAAACACAATCCAAAGGAAATACTCACGGAGAAGACAATGTTTCTCCCATGTTTCTACCTTTCTTCATGCATTTATGCCTACATACTTCTCACTCTTCCTTGGAGCTAATAGAGGATAGCAAAGCCTCCTGACCAGACTTAACAGAAGCATCCATTTCTACGTCTTTCAGCAAAGCAGCAATCCTCTTCCAATCATTTTATTGTATGATACTTATGTTTGATACTATTCTTTGAGGCCTTCTTCTCAGAAGTGTTCTTTGACTTCGTAATATCACTATTCCATCCTCATGGGAGAGCAAGATTTACAAATTAGAGGAGTGAGATAAATTAATAAGGTAGTAACTTGCCCACATTTCCTGATATTTTAATATTATGTATTTGTTTAGGTTACTATAAGACATCATCTTCTTACATTTTACGAAAAGAATATATTCAACAAGGTGATGGAAAATCACTAGCAATTAAGACATTAAAGTTTTGCCGACACTTTCATTTATGCATCTCAAAACTGAATTAATTCAGGCAAAAAACATTTTTCTCTCAGAGATTCAACAACAGCCATACAGGGCCATTAATGATACAGCCAAGGTCATCCACAAGGCTCATGATACAGCCTGACCTAGAGTGCAACTTTCTTGAGTCTCAGTTCTAGCGTACAGAGGATATGCTAAGAATACTAATGAAAAACAAATAAGAAAAAAGTTTATGACCTAAAGGAGGGGAATGTAGTAGTGCTTGTACATCCTTGACAATACCATGATACAGCTCTGCAACCTTTCTCCTTACAAATAACATCTACAATACCATGAAGAGTTATAACAAACATAGAAAAAAATAACAGTAGTAGGAATACAGACAAGAAACTTAAATACTTATGAGATAGACAAGAAAACTGAAAGAACGTTTTATACTTGTTAACTTGAGATACACAGATATCCAGACACAACTATCAGAGGTGTCACCTCTAAGAACTAACATAATTCTGTCCCAAGGCCTAAGTTTTGTTTCATAACAAGAACACGATTCTTTTTGTCCTATCAGTCCTGGTTTAGTTTCATCCAAAAGGAGATCCAGTTGAAATTCTCATTCTGAACCACAGCCTTGAAGTTAGGAATGAACAGGAAATTCACTTCAAAAGCACACTTCTGATGCAAACTTAAACACTATTGGAAATGCATTCAATGAACTTTGTAGAGAAAAACAAGCGCACAGGCTAGTTCTGGTAAAGGATGTTTAATAAGGAATAAGAACATAAAATTAGGCAAAGGAAAAGATTAGATATCAGGATATAATAGACTTTAGAAGGGAAAGCCATTACGTTATAGTATGCCTAAGGGTAGATATTTGTTTGTGAACTTGATACTGGAGCATTGACATTAACATGACCCTCCTTCCACACCCCCCAAAAAAAAAATATATTCCAAACCCTCCTTTGAAAGACTGGTAAATCCTTGTCTTGAAGGAAATTGATTCTCCTTCAACCATTGTAACCCATATAACTGACTGTGAAACAATAACTATATTGCTAGAGGGTTAAATAAGAGTAGCACAGAGTGGCTGACTTATTACAAAATAATATTTTTCATGTCATGAATATCCACTGTTCTATAAGAAATCATTTTAGAATCAAAGAAAGAAACCTCTACAGAGTCCTGTGGGAAGACAGCATGAGTAGTCTGCAATCCTTATTTTTTCAATGACTGTGCTTATTTTAGTCCTATTTTCCAGCTGGTTGATCAGAAAGACATACAGATCAGGAAAGCACTCATCTCTCTGAATTTATCCTTTTCTGCCTTTCATGAGCAAATCATTTTTCCATTTTAGTTTCCACAAGGGTGCTAATGGAAACCCATTTTGGGCTAAACAAATGATTAAGGCTAATGGATTGCTAATGCATATTATGAGCAAAATTTTACAGAAGTCAAACTCAAATTCACATATTCACAAATAGGTGGAAGTAGATGTGAATGGAACTTTAACAGTAGAGACCTTTTTTACATGAATCTAAGTCAATTTACTTCACTTGTACATGGGAAAGAAAAGAAAGAGGTACTGACAGCTACAAAACCAGTCAAACGGGGCATGGCAAAAATGCAACTTTGTTACACATTTTATAATGATGCCCTGTGGTGGATTGGTTTCCATTTCTAAATCTGCATTTATCTACTTTCAATACAATGCTGACCAAAAAATTAGTTATACAATGTTGTAAGTACCAGAAAGCTGTGCAAAGATCTTGGGGATCTGCACGGGCCTACAGAGATATTCTGCTTATTTGTCTTAGAAGCCAGAATATATGGTTCCTTTTTGCTTCACTTGAGTAGGATGAAAGCTAAAGAACCAGTAGGGATTCAATCCTAGTATTGATATGAGCTCAAGACAGCTGTGGGTGGTTTCAGTTTAACAAGTTCTTCTTGATAGTTAAAGTTCTGTTTAAATCATTGCTGATAGCCAAAAATGAAAAGTGTGACATTTAGGAGAAGTCCAGAAAGTATTTATCATGATAGCTTTCAAAAGATGCCTATTCCTGTTACAGCGAAAAATTACTTTTACTGCAAAATCTTCTCCCCGGATTAAGCATGAAGGTATTTTATGCTCATCATTTGCCCATTTTGAAGCAGTAATTAACCAAGAAACATAACTGAGATCCTGTCAATATAATTGACAAAATAAGTGAACAAAAAAACTGAACTGAGCAACTGTAAAAGCAAACTTTACTCCAAAACCAGAAAAAATAATAAGCAATTCTCGCCTTCATAATTTTCCCTGTCCTATTTTCCTACTGCAAATGTCTTTGTAGCCTACTTTTATTTAATGTCTCATTCTGTTCATAGTATATCATAGAATCATAGAATGGTTTGAGTTGGAAGAGACCTTAAAGATAATTTAATTCCAACCCACCCGCCACAGGCAGGGACACCTCTCACTGGATCAGGTTGATCAAGGCCTGATGCGACCTGGCCTTGAACACCTCCAGGGATGGATGGGGCAGCCACAGCTTCTCTGGGCAACCTGTGCCAGTTCCTCCCCACCCTCATAGTGAAGAATTTCCTACTAATCTAAATTCCTACTAGTCTAAATCTGCTCCTCTCCAATTTAAAGCCATCCTATTAAAGCCATCCATGCTTTTGTAAAAACTCCCTCCCCAGGTTTCTTGTAGGCCCTTCTCTTCTCCATTTCCCAAAAATTACATTTAGTAACTCCTGTGCTTCTACAACTACTGGCAACTTGTTTACACTAAAAGGTTTTAAAATTTTTTCTTTCAACAGAAAATACTAATAACTTGTATAATAACCTTCCTAAATACAGATTTTTTTTCCAAACACTTGTCATCCTAACATTTTTTGGGTAGGGTAGATCAACTGCAGTATATTAAAGAAGAGCTTGAATCTTTCTGTTAACTTTTATGTCACTTAAGGAGCTAACATTTGGGGAGTTTGTTGGCTTTTTTCTTTCCCTATAGGTAAATGTTTTTATTGTCAAATTCTGAAATATTTCAAAGGATCAGAATTCTACCAAGTGAAAGAAACATAAACTTTAAAACTGAAGAAGAGAATAGAATTTTTTATCTTGCAGTGGAATCATATGATGTTTTATTTTATTTTAATTAGATTCCTAAAATTCATAATGTGACAAAAATACAAGCAAAAAAACTCAAAACCCACCTGATGATTTCTTCATTTAATCCATTGTACATATTCTGGAGTGGAGACAGAGCAAACTGAATAAAGGATCTTAAAGAAATACATTACGGCATGATCAACTACCTGTTTCTCACAGGAGCTGTGCAGCTCCTTCTCTAGCTGTCTTGTGCATATGATAACCTGCACCTCTCCCAACCTGGAGACTAAGAACCCAATTTAAAACTTACTGAATTGTGTTTCCATCTGCTCTTGTTTAGGTCATCTAGCTACCTAACTTATGCTCCGCTCTCTGCTGGAGATGAAATCAAGTCATGCATAGAATCCCTAGAAAACCTATGAGTCATTCAGGACCAACTTGAAATAGCATAAAGAAAAATCTTATTCCAGTTCAATGACAGGAATTTTGGTAAGAAAATGCAGATAAAACTGCACATTAACAGTAAATTTATGTGACTCATCAACTGCAATGTTCCACTACTATGCTTTGTTAGTGGAAGACCAGGCACATCCTATTTAGCATCTTTATTCTGTTTCACAAAGCACTTAATAACCCCAAACTAAACAAAACAACAAAAAAATCCAGACACTGATACTGCATCAGCATGTTTACAAATTTCTCAAGTGCCAAAACTAAAGACAGGATTTTGTGTGCTGCTTAACAACAGTGCACAGGTTTTTATGTCAAAAGTTCACTATTCTGCAATCTCTCCCCACTCCTAGCTTGAGAGTTTACTGGCAATCTTGTGAAAATACACCAATAAGCAAAGCATCTTTGTCAAACATTCCCATGTCCCATTACTCCATATGTAGAAATGAACTGTCACCTTCCTGAGCCAGGATATGACAAACATTCTAGGCATATTGCTCAAACCAAATTGCTGTTGCTCTGTCAAACCGAATGATGACACTATTGCTTTTTTAATTTTAATAATTTTTTTTCTCTCAGTAGTATTTACAACTCCTTCCAGTCTCATACAATCTCAAAACATAGTTAAACAGTATGCCTCTTTAAAAGTATTAACAATAACATTGACAGATATCCTGTGCTGTCCCAGGGTTCCAGGTGGCATGGGAGAAGGGAAGACTGCTGAAATCTGTCCTGGTACTTCAACTGGCAAGTTGCACGTACACTTTTGGTACCACTGTATCATACACCAACTGGCAAATATAGAATAGGTAAGAAGCAGAACTTTACTCCCACAAAAATACAGAGGTTTCAAAATATTTCTACATCCAGCACAGGAACTAAAACAAAATCTTAACACGAACTAAGGTAACAATACTGAACAGCAAATATAATCTCTGAGATCTGAGCACTTTCTTGAGACCTGGGAGACCAAGTTTTAAGCTAAGCATAGCAAAGACACTGAGTTTCATCTCCTATGGAGTTGTTTCAACACCAGCTATCCCAGGAAGGTGTATTTGGTCAAAAGAGTGTGGGTGTTTGCATATGGTTCACTTTCCAAATTTCACACAAACTGGAACTCTGATGAATCATTACCTTTTCAGAAAAAAATTCTGACAGAAAATGTCTGTGCAGATTTATTGGTGGTATTCCCAAATCACAACTTATTATCCAGAATGTGCTGCTAGGAACATTGTAGGAAATTCACAACTGGATTGGACGACACTTTATCCTAGACCTTTCTGTGATCAGAGCTAAAATGTTCCCCCACTAAATTAAATTCAGAGCTACAAAAGTGCCACCAGAACCCACTGGCAACCAATCTACTTTTAAATAAACTGAGACACCTAACTGCCAGTCTGGATTATATTCATTCAGATAGTATGGTTTATTAAAAAAAAAAATGCAAATCTTTTTTATTCCTAGCCTAATACTCAAAGGACTAACTTTTTCTACAATATCTTAATCACTATCTTTTCCCTAGTGCTTCAAACTGCATTGTTAGTTTTGCAGGTGATGATGAGACCCATTAATACCATTAATGGCAGTTCCAAAATACCTTCCAAATGTGACTGGAAGTGCAATTCTTTCTCTTTGTTTAGCCAATCCATACTGTATGTCCTTTTCCTCAAGATTCTTAAGGTACCTGGAGAGGCTGATCACAAAAACTTGGGAACAGGTTTAATCCCACTACTCTGTGAACAGGTTCACGGTTCTTTGTCTAAAGTTTTTCGTAGGTCCATAAAAATGCCAATATGTACCAATGAAAATTATACCCCAGAAGGCAATGATGACTTGATATAATTAGCTTCTTGGTAATCCTGGGCAAGTCACAGGGTTGTAAGTCATGAACAGGGAGGAACATATCTGATATATGGCTAGAGCTCAGTAGCATGCTGCCATTTTCAAAAGCTGTAGGCCTGGAAAGGCAAGGATGAGTCATAGAAAGAATAAAGTAGTGCTCAGTATTGCCTAAAGTATTATAAAATAAAAATAAATATATTTAAAAAAAACCTTTTTATAAAGAAGTTCACAAGTTTAGGTATGTGGCAGAAATCGAAATAACCACCACAGTAAATCTGTGTGTACAGCCCAGGGAAGAAAAGTTCTTCCTATTTCAGCTGAATAAAATGCAGTAACTGCATTGAGATGCTGAATTTCAGCTGACTGTGAAATGATGGACCCTCCCCAACCACTTCCTCCAATTCATCCTCCACTTCCCTCTGGTAAGAGGGGAAGGAATGAAGGAAAACAGGGTAGAGGCAGGAGGGAGTATGAACAAGAAGATGAATCTGTACCCAACCTACAAGAGACTGACCATTTGGCATGCTTAATGACAATCTTCCTCCACCCTTCTGCTCCTCTTCCCCATTAGTCTGACTGAGTTGCTCTCAACCTGTGTAGTTTTACCTACACACCTTCAGCATTATCAAGTGGTCCTCTGTGGCCTGGGATGACCACCCCTCCCATGGAGTGCTCCAGCCCCAGGTCTCCTTTGGGTGCTGTGAAATGTCCCGCTCCTTTCCAGGCCACCCACATTTCCTAATGCTTGTGCCTTCCCCATTACACTGTTTTATTATGAAGCACACTACAAATGATACTTCACTTATCTTCATCTAGTGGTTGAAATATTAAAGATTTTACATCTAAGAGAAGCTTTCTCCCTCCGCGAAGAAATATTCCTTAGTAAAATGAGATAAAAATTCATAGCTGAAGAACAGAGATGGTTTTAGTGTTTATATATGTTACAGACAACAGTATTTTGAAACCAGGCACAACTTTGAATATGATAGGACTTTGAATAGGATTTTGAATGTTATCTTCCTGCATATGTTATTTTTTGTTGCATTTTTTAATAGGGAATCTCCTAACAGCAGCTCTCAACACTGATTGATTTAAGTGATATTGGAAATACAACTCTATTTCTTTTATTAGAGCTGCTTACAAAACTAAAGGGGATTAACAGAGTTGGGAGATGGGGAAAAAAAGTATGATTTTATCCATGTAGTTGAAGGAAGAATCAGTATGGGAATACGCAACAGATTAGTGAAAAGTTGCTAGGATGAAAGGCTCATAGAGATTCTACTGATGCATGTTCTACTTAGAAGCATTTTGAAATGCTCCTTACATTGACACAGTAGGTCTTATACTGAAAGCACAATGATTTCCTTTGTTTGCCTTACAAATGGCAACAGTATTTATTTCTAGAAGTTACTGTACGCAAGATTATGGAGATTTCTGAGCAATACATTCTATAAACAATGCACTGAAAGTGACGCACAAGGTAATGCAGTCATGGTGAAATTTGTACCAACTGACTTCAAATCTCTATAAATTGCTTTCATCTAAACTAGTAACTATATGCTGCCTGTGGAGTGTGGTAACAGATTCATCCTGTGGACAATTCATCTCCACCTACGGTAGATGCCTGAATGTACAGACACTTACGCAGAACAACTCACTTTTTCCTTCTCCATTTCAGCTGTAAGCAGTTTTATTTTCATGGGTCATCTTTAAAAACTTATCCCCATTTCCATGTCATTTCCTAGGGGAAAGGAAATTTTGGTGCTTTTCTTGATCCTCTCTCCACAAGATCTTTGTTATAAGGCTCTTTAGAATGCAGACACGCTTCATCTTGAAAAGCATGAAGTCATCTGCCTACATGTCCCTATGAGATATAGAAGTTTGATGATTAAGATGTTATTGGTTTTACCTCTTTCACCTTCAATTCTAGCAATTTTTCAATTGAAGGGGAGTAAAACTGAATAAGGGAGGAGTTGCCTTTTTTAATTTGTTTTCATTATATTTTACTTGCATATATAATTATGATATGTATTTTAAAAGACTGCAAGCCTGAAAAGCTCTAGACTGTAAGGGCCTGGTCTTATCAGTGTATTGGTTGCAATAAAAGGTAAAAGTAGTATAACCTGTATGCTGACTTGCTGGTTCTGGAAAATCCAATTCAATGGCCGAGAAGTACATTATTCATCTCTACCAAGTCAATGCCAATTAGTGCCCCTAGTAACAAACTACAAATTGGATTAGGAACCAATCAGACATACACAATGTTGCCTTTTAATAAGCTCTTCTGTGAATGACTGGTAGGAATGTTTTTACTTTAGTGCATCTAATGGCTCTTTTGTACTCAACAGAACATCAACAAATTAGTCAGCTAACACTGCCTACATCATACACTACACTACATCATACAAAGAAATTCAAACATATACATAAATTGGACAGTGTTGTTATTCCTAATTCATGGTGCTGTACCTAACTTTCACATGCATCTTGACATTACAGCAAACTCTTCATTCACAATACACTCATCTCAAGTATCTACACATTGCTGCAGTTAAGATCTCTTACCTTAACTAAATTACCTACCTTGAATGTCAGCATTCGTATTTAGGCACAGTTTTTTTTTCAAACACATCCATTCCTCATTTGTGAGCAGTATTTTTATTTAAACATACACAGGAAATCAAGGTATTTACAAAAATACTTACTGGAATGACATATCTCTTTTCCCCTTGCAAAAAGATTTGGTTTGATTTTTCTTTGACACACTTAGTAGACAAAAGGTCTGATGAAACAAGGAGGAACAATACCCTCTTCTCCACCATAAGAATATGCACAGCTTTTTAGCCCGTTAGTCTTGTCAAACACAGAATTCTTACCACTTTTACTCTTCAAACATAATTTCTTTGGCATCTGGACATAGCTAATTACATATCAGAGAAGTTAAATGAATTTCTGAAGATGGAAATTTTGATCTTTCATTCCCATGTTGCTCTAGAACACTACTGAGGTCTTCACAATACTGTGCATTTTCTCCTCTTTTTTCTGTAGTAATAGCTTCTTTAACTGTTTTTTTTTATTATTTGCTACCGGCTCTCAGAACATAGAAACAACAATACTATGATTTCTGAGCAATTAACAAGGTGTTTCATTCCTCCCACTCTTGTCTCCACATCACCTGTTTGATGCTTTTCTTCCCTGCCACAGACTGTCAGCTAGATTCATGCTCCAGTTTGGCAAATGCTTCAAACATCCTTCTACTTGATGCCCTGCTGCTTCTGCATATTCCCACAGCATTTCTCTCCCCCATTAATGCAGAAAATTGCTCTGCCTTCTCCCTGTTCACATCTGGACTGGAAAGAGACTTATTTACACTTATTATGGGCATGGTCCCAAAAGCTCAGTGGTCTGCATGTCACACACCTCAGTGACCAGCTCTAGGACTGAAATTGGGAAGCTGAACAGAAGAAAACCACCACTGACTACTACCAGTAACAAGAAGCAGAAAAATATGTTATTGACACCATTCCTGCCCTTCCTGATACCCAGTTTCACAACTTTCCCATACCAGCACTTGAAAGCCTAATAGCATCAGATTCCTAAAGATTAAAATTGGTTTGCTCATGTCCCAGTGACAAATCATGTCGATGTTTTCTTTTACGAAACTCTATATTCAATTAGTCACTGTTTATCTGCAAACATGTCAATGTGGGTCATATAGACTAAAAATAACAGTCACAAAATATGTAACAAAATCTAAATCCTACCTCCCTAAATCAGTCAGGGTTTCTGTTCTTCAAAACAATATTTGAAGTCTCTCATAGTGTGGAACAACTGCTTTTTCTGTTAGGAGAAGATCATTTTGCTATTCTGTCTTTAAAATGGGTTGTGGGCATGTGGACTCCACACAGCACCCACATTAAAATAGAACATGTTGTCTTCAAAGGAGCTATTATGCAGTCTATAAGTTCAATGATCTGCAAAGCAATAAAAAGCTCCTTCTGTAGCCCTCACAGCCTATTGAGTAAATGGTAAGCATTTAAGAAAACTCCATAATTACATGTTTACACACTGGAGCCATTATGGGTTATCTCAAAAAAAAGTCCATGTATTTTTCCTAAAAAAAATCTTTAATTACATTTTCTTACATGATTACAACTCCTTTAGAGCCACTAAGGACTACCAGCCACAGAATATGTAGGCTGAAAAGCTCACACTTACAGGATCCATTTATATGCAGTGATGACAAAATAAGACATCAGCTGAATATTTTAGATAGTTAAGCATAATATTTTAAATTACATATGTTTTTTAAAAAAAGAGATAGAAAAAGGTCATTCTGAAATTCTCTGCCATAAGCAATCAAAAAAGTTAACATACATATCTGCATCTACTATTCCAGGATTCGGGTGTGTGTCACATATTGAGGCTTTAGGTCCATGTTTGGTAAAGAATTAAACAGTTTGATGATTTTAGCTAAGTCAATGGGGAACCCCTGTGGTTGTATCCTTAGGGATCAGTACCTTGGATTCACTTCCCTATCTGTAAAGTATGTTCCCGTGCCCACAGCTACAGCTGCCCTGCTGTGGTAGATCACAAACTTTGGCTGCTAAACCAGCCTGTTTAATCCCTGCCTTATGTAAGAGTTTAAACCTAAACTTTAAGAGACTGTATCATACAGGTGGAACATGCCCTAAAACTGAATCTATATTAGTTTGACATACTGGTCCATGGGTAAAACATGCAAGAAAAAAGAGTAGCACCCATTAGGGATGGGACCAACAATGCATTCCTCATATCTGAAAGACATATAGGGCAGATCATCAATTTACAGCTGATAGCCATTACTCACATGTATTAAAACAAAAGAATTTGCATCAGACAACATGCTTCTATATGCTTGCACACTGCTCACTGTAAAAGTGACAGAATAGCCACAGCTTAAGAATAAATTAAAGTAGCATTTCAGTTCCCTTATTCATATTTTGTATTTTAATTATATCTATCATTGCTCATATTCTTGAAATAACAATGAAGGTCTGTTTACCAGCTGAAGTGAACACTTCATATTTCCTAGGAACTCAGAAAATTCCTTAAGAAAACAACAGGGAAATATTACTAGAAGAACAACAGTGGTGCAGGATCAAAGATGTCCTTTTAACTTGCAAGTGCTGCCACACAGAGTGAGGAGAATGCATTTTAATGAAGAATTTGGCCTAACCTTATATGAATTAAATAAAGATTTCCCAACCTTTTTCCTCCCAATAACTAACTGTCAACTTTCAAATTATGGGTCGTTTGGCATTAAAATAATTCAGTCACTTTAAGGGACCACAGTATACCTGTACCTAAACTCCTAAACTATCTTTTGTAATTGCTTAGGAATATGTTTACAGTCACAGGTTACCAGCGGTGTATTGAGCCTACTGCTCCTCTCCACATTACAACAGCTTTACTAATTTTGCCATAAGTCTATGCAGACCAATTAAGGTAATGAACATTCAAATGAACACCTACTCAGGACAGCTTCACATTAATTCATGATGTTGACCAGTAACATTTGCATGCCAGATGCCGAAAGCACTAAACTGTCAGACAGTAGTGATGTTTAATGCACACCACAAATGCATGTTTCTATCGTCATATCAGATATTGTGTCATATCTACCACATGCCATTAAGTAATAGAAAGACTGTAACAACCATAGATAATTTATAATAACCTGACAACAATGATTGATAGAAAATGTAGAATTCTAGCCAGGACACTGGTGCTTAACAACAAAATTATCTGCTGTCGTGTATATTGATAAGTACACAGGAGAAGAAGAAATAAAATGACACTGGTATTAAAATGCAATTTAAGCAGGATTTCTATTTAAATTGGTGTCTAGCTTGGGTGTAGTAGGTCATATTACCTCAACAGCAATTTTTTTTTTAATACATCATGTATTTTCCAAAGGTCATCTTTATAATGAATGAGCATATTTTCTTACAGTACATCTTTATTTGCCTAGCACTTCTTACCATTTAGATGCCTATGCCGATAATAGTGGTACGCATGACAGTAAAGACGTCAATGTATGTCAGTTATGTTATTTAAGCATTTCACTTTTAGTGAAATCAGTATTAGGTTGGCACCTAAATTTCTTTTAAAACCGACTGTGGGAAAGTTCTCTTTCTTAATCAACAGGTCCATTCTGCTTAAGCATTCAGCATCATGTCTGCACTTTCCAGCAACTAATTGCATTCTGCACCACAGTTCAGCCCTACGAATCCTGGAAAGACCTATGCCTTTTCTCTGTCTTTTGCATCATACCATTTTCTGTAATCTCTTTACTATACTCTTCAGAGATACCCATTCTACCAGCAGCATCATGCCACTCAATGCATTTTGCTGGTAGGAATCAGTTATAACCAGCCCGTCCCAGTTCTGAGTAGCTAATTGGCCACAAGGCAGGCCACAGCTTTCCATAGGGAAATGTTAAAAGAAATACCACTGAAGAACTAGGGTGCAGCTTCATATTGCATTTCACGCGCACTAGAGCAAGATGTAATCAACCGAGATGGAAATGAAAACTGCACTTCAGTCCTATAAGACCTAACATAGACAGTATAAACAGGAGCTTTTAGTTCTTGAGTCAACAGAACTGCTTACTAATTCTGATCTATTACAAACATGCAAATATGAAGGTAATTAATGCATGATTCATCTTGATTACCTTTTAGCACTATTAACAGTCTACAGTGAATATCTCAGTCCCAGGCATGCTAGTATCTGGTATAAAAAAAATAATAAAAGATAATAATACAGCTTTACATGTAAATTGTGCACTTAAAAGAGGCAAAAAGATGATATAAATGGAATCTTGTTACGTCATTTTTGTAGATTTGCTTTTCAAATCTGAACTGCCCAAAACTCAACACTTCCAGCACAAGAAGGCTAGAAGTAATACACAGGAGAGGTTTTATACTTTTATTTATTACAGTTAGTTTGGAAGATGGTTTGAACGTTAAGAAGGTGGTGCTCTTGATCTATTCATGTTATTTAAAAAGAGTTTTATGAAACCTCTTTCATTATCAGTTATATCATTTGTCTAGATTTACATGGAATGAACACAGTAGACACATCTACACACTAATTAGCTGAAGAATCATGCTTGTAGATGACCAGTGTAGCCTATTTTCTTTCACCAAGTGCTGAATCTAAAGTTCAGTGTAGACTCAAAGATACCATATGACAAGTGTGTACACCCCCACAAACAGATCATTGCTCTAGTTCAGCTTCAAGAATTTATGCTCTTCAAACTAAATTGAACTAGAATTCCTGTGGGCTGCTTGCAAGAGACTATGGTCTTCTCAGAAAATTGGCTTTTCACTGTTATCCACTTTAGCAGAGCTGCCTTTCTCTTGGAAAGAAAATTATTCTTCATATATAAAATCTTGTTTCCTTTTCCTCTCTGGAATACCAAGCCAAAGGAAACACTGACACAGATTACCTATATAAACTGTAAATATATGAATAGAGAAAGTGACAAAGTAAACTAAAGAGTGAGTAACTTCAGAATATCAGGCAAACCTACCTTATATACCTTGTCCTTGCTTTCTCAACCTACATAACATTTGATGATGATTGTGTGTTACCAGTTAGTCCCAAAAAGCAAGCTGACATTAGAATAGCCTAGAGTGGAAATATTTTCACAGATGTTAGAGGCAGCTAGTAACTACATTAGTTAAATTAGCTTTAGCTGTATTTTAGATGAAGTTATTTTCTTTTCATGAATATCCTATAGGTGAACCTACAGAGAAGCAAGAAAACACCATCCATCCATCCAACCATCCATCTATCCATCCAAGTTTAATTGTAGAATATTATTCTTACTGGATTATCCTTAAACATTTTCATACAAAGGACAAAATATAAATGGCCACAGTTAAAAGTTGAATACAAAAGATAGTAAAAAGCCTCACTGCACTTAAAATGTAAGCATCTCATAAAGAATTCTGCATGACAGCCTTTTACTTCACCATATGCAAATAAGCTGAGTATGGAAACCAGGTGTGACGCCCAACTTTGCTTCTTTCTTTGCCTTAAACATTTTGTCTGAAGGTTGGCCATTTGTGTGTTTGTTTTGTGGCACCAGCAACGAATATTGGACAAATAGATGAATCCCCAAGGATGGAGCTTGGGATATCGCTTGAGGGCCTGGTGTGTGGTGCCAGGTTCAATGGAGGGGACATGCAGGAGTAAGTTCCTCTCCCCCTTGCCAGGCCGAGCTCAAGGTCTGGGGCTGCTGCTGCAGGGGTAGGTGATGCAGCAGCAGGCGCTGCCCATCCCCACCCCATCAGGCCTGGACATGAACGTGTATCTCCTGGGTCCAGGGTGGGACATTTCTAGCACAGTGAGCAGGGTTTATCTGTTTGCAACAGCAACAGCGTGAAAGAAAATTGTGATTTCTGGCATGGTTATGACGGCTCCCTGGGATATTTCTATTGCTTCCCCTTGTCTTTAGCACTGTTGGTGATGCTTGGAGTCCTGGCAGCAGCCATGGGGGTGGTTGCTCAGAAAGGGAAGTTGGAGAGACTTAAAATTGAGAGAGAAGGGAAAGCACTGAAAACAGTGAATGAGGCATTGGAGATAGACCTGGAGGCAGAGCGGGCAGCTCTGCCGAGAGCACAAAAAGCAGTGGTTGATCTGAAAAGGGCAAAGGAGATTTTGTGAGGTTGCTTCGAGGATGCTTACGTGAGCAGAGGCTGACTTTACAGCTGCTCCCTGGGTGTTAGGCCGTGAGGGAAACTGGTTTCTCTGAAGCATGAGGCTCACTGGTTTTGCGAGGAGAGGTTGGTGAAATCGGGTCCTACTCCTGATTGATTCTGATCTCGAACTCCAATCCCCGATTAATATTAATGAAGGGGTGGCAGAACTTGATCTCGCTCTTGATACAAATCCCAATTTCAGACTAATTATTATAAGGGGGAAGAAGTCTGGAACCTCTGCTGTAATGAATGCCCTAACAGAGCTCACTGAATTGCAGGACGTCACACAGTTGCAGGAGCACGAGGGAGCTCCATGCTTTGTGATTCACAGTACTTTGCTTGGGTGGAGGAAATGGATTGTTGGAGCGGGATGATGTGATTGTGATCCCTGCCAGGGATCGGCCATCTCACTGGAAGCATACAAAAGGCAGTTTGCTTACAGTGAAGCTAATGTTAGCAAACCAAATGTTATTCCCTTCGTAAGAGATATGCCTGACTCCTTGAGGCTTTGCAAAGTTTCATCAAGTCAGTTAGGAAAGGGGGTTCCCCGATATTCAATACCTGGCCTGCCCCTGTCCGACCTGCATTGCTTGGCAAAAAAGCGACAGCCACCCCTCCACTCAAGAAAAGAAAATGCCTCCAGCCCCTTTAACAAAGGAACAGCAGCTGCTACTTCAGCTCCTGTCGGGTGAGATTACCAGCCCCCCCAGGCTGAGAAAACTAGTGAAGCTACCTCCAGCGAGCCAAAACACAACCGGTAGGCTTATTTCAGATGGCTCACAGAAAACAATCAAGAGGATTTATTGGCTACTTTCCTCCTCGGCAAATCTAGATACTGCCCAGGACAGCCTGACTCAGTGAGCCTCCCAAATTTTGAGAAGCACCCCTTATTCTGAAAATCCCACTTAATCTGTATGCGTGGGCAGCCACTGATGCCCACGGAAAGGGGAATAAAATAAATACATGGTGGATTGTTCCTTCTTTTTAAAATTGGTCCTGTTTTGGACCGAGCTTTCTTTTTCTTTCCTTTTATCAGGAAAAAAAAACTAACAAAAAACTCGATGATCCCCATGGAGCCATGTGGACCGAGGACATGTCCTGACACACCTTGCTTGGACCTCCGCCAATGAAGATGGGCAGAGACCTTTTCCCACAACTGTTGATTTTGGGTTTGGGTTTAATATGATTAATGTGGCTACATTCGCTATACCTGTATTGAGATTTTTTGCCACAACTGTTGATGTGTTCCTGTAACTTTGGAAAGTTGTACCCCCATGTCTTGGCTGTGCATCCAAATATTATGGTCTGTTTATGTTTGCTGGAACCAGAATAAATATTGCTTTGGATTTTTGCCCTGGGAGTGACCTTGTTGGCCTCCAGATCACCCCACAGGTTTATTTTGCAGGGCAAAACAAACCCACACCTCCCCCAAATCAGGCCTGGACTCAACTGCGTGGCTCTGGGTCTGGGGCATTACACCAGGATAAGAATATACTTGATGATATAAACCCTTAAATAGAAAACTGAACACTGAGAAAGCCCCAAACGCCACATTTTCAGATTAAAACTTTATTATGTGTCAAAACATATAAATTTATATATTTCAATTAATATATCAACGATGTTATATTGAGAAACTACCAAATTCATAACTTGCAAGCTACCTTTCTCCTAGACCTTGACCTTACAATGTCACTGACAAAATCCACACTTGCGCCTTTTGCTCTGTCATTCATTCTGCTCCTAAACTTTATCCTAATTGCTTTATCACCTCCATTAGGGATTTAAAAAAAAAAAAAAAAAACAAAAAAAAACCCAAAGCCAACACATAAATGCACAATCAGTCTTTCATCTTATTTTAAGCATGCCCTTCCAGGTAATTAAGTCTTATGGCTCATTTGTTCTTAATGCTCCACATCACTCAAGGTTTGGGGATTTTATTTTAATTAAAGATGGATAACTAAGGTTATAAGCTGGTCCATTTCCACTAATTGGCTGGTCTAATGGAAAAGACATGAATTTTGAAAAGATACAGCTATGGGAATGTGATGGGATTGTATGGCACTAGCTATGACACACACTTGAGAAGGAGGGACCAAGCCACCTGCCTTCAAGACTCATGCCAATATATTTATCCAAGCAAGAACAATGACTCAGACCTTAGATCTTGAGGAGCCAGGAGAAACAACGTGTAAGATGTGGATAACTCTTACAATCCCTGCCACATTTCTGTTCTTTGTGAGGTATGAATGGCACCTTGAGGCAAGCCAGTTTCTTTGTGCAGCTACATTTTTTGGTGACTAGGTCACACAGAGGGGCCTTGACCAGGAGACAGCATCTGAGCAGCCCAAAAGCCCCTGCAGAATGCAAGTCCTGGGAGGCACTTGCTTCTGTGTCATGGCACTAAAAGGATATTCAATCAAGATAAAAGCAAACCCCTCTACCAGTGAAACACTGAGTTGCCGATCAACTTCCTAAACCACAAAGTTCACATTAGAAGACAAGTCCTTGGTTCTTACTAACTGTACTTCATGGGGAAGCTCTCCAACAACTGAACAGCTTCTTAACAATTCCATTCACCAGAGTTTACTGTTCTTCTGCTCAGCTGCCTCTCTCTTTTTTATGTTCTGTCCGAGTAATCATAGAATCATAGCATGGTTTGGATTGGAAGGACCTTAAAGACCCCCTACTTCCAAATACCCCTGCCATAGGCAGGGACACATCCCACCAGACCAGGCCCAAGGCCGCACCCAACCTGGCCTTTAACACTCCCAGAAGGGGGCATCCACAGCTTCCCTGGGCAACCTGTTCCAATGGCTCACCACCCTCATCGTGAAAAATTTCTTCTTTGTGTCTAGTTGAAATTTGCCCCTCTCCAAATTATAGCCATTTCCCTCCGCCCTATCGCTACGTGCCTTTACAAAAAAATCCCTCTCCAGCTTTCTTGTACGCCCTCTTCAGGTACTGAAAGGCTGTCATAAGATCTCCCAGAAGCCTTCTCTTCTCCAGGCTGAATAGCCCCAACTCTCTCACCTCATCCTCATAGCAGAGGTGCTCCAGTAACTGTGAGATAAGATAGTAATCGGTTGGCGTAGAGGTGGAGAGGAGGTAGACTGCCTTGTCTTCATCCTTTCCCTTTGTCGCTTTACAAAACAACCAGGAAATTGATATTACCCTCAACATAATTCTTTGTTCCAGTGTTTTCTTGGACATTATAATAAAAAAAAACAAATCATAACACCTGTTCTTGTCTGTAACACATGAAGACACAGGACAACAAAAATGCTTCAATTCAACCTGTTCAAATACTTTATTATAGTCTTTATCTTAGTCCAGTGATAGGCATATTACCATAAACAGTGCTGAGCACAAGAGCCACCGATTAGACCTGAGAAAGATATATCTGTGGTATCAGGTAAGAAAGGAGATGAACTTCTACTGGAAAGTGCATTTAATTAACTATCCAGACAGGACATTGTTGAAGATCAGTTTTAAAATAATTTGAAAGGACAATGACAAGTAGATGTGAGCCTGAAAAATACATGAAAATGAAACATCATCACATAAGAATCAAGATACAAAGAAATTAAAGAATAAGAGTGACTGAAAATAAGAGACCTTTGCAGTTAATTTACCAAAAGCAAATAAACCAGGTGACATTCTACAGATAAAAGCTTCCAGGAAATATAAATAAACAAACAAACTGAACCAACCCCCCCCCCCAAAAGAACAGATCAACAGTTTAGTAAATTCACAAAATGTCCCTGAAATTGTAAACACTTGAGTAAAACAGATATTTTTATGGAACTGTACAGGCCAGCCCAAATGCATTAATAAAGAGATCACCAACTTTCTAAGGAAGTCATCTGCTCCTTGTTTAAGTTTCCATTCCAAGAGAAAGAGTAAACAAAATAGGCAAAAGGTTGATGCCTAGGAGGATGATACAATGGTTTCCCAGGATTGTGCATGGAATACATTTTGAAATCATCAGAACCCACAGGACCACAGATTTTAACATAAGTACTATTTGCATCCATCATTCATAGACAACAGTGAATTAACTTAAAATGTCAATGAAGGACAGGATTTATTTTTTTTCTCCCAGCAAGCCTGTCTGTCCAACAAACAAAGATTGGGAAGGGGTGGAAAGAGAGGGATGGAAGCAGAAGGCTATGGAAGTAAATCTTTTAAAAAACAGGAAGCTTGAGCTTGGTGTAATTCTAATCCAGTTTGTACTGGGAAGTTCTGCATAATTTTGATTGCCTCTTTCTTGGCAGATAAGGAACCAATCTGCTAGGAATAAGCTGGCTAGACTAGTCAGGGGAGGTAATTAAAAAAAAAAAAAGTCAAAAAAAGGGGGGCAAAATTATCCATTCATGTAGCACAAAATCAAACTGTCAAAGTGAAAATATTAAAAAAGCCATATTTAAAAGAATAATATTACAGCCTTGCTGATATTCAGAAGGGCAAGGTTTGGGTCTGGAGGGGGGAAATATCATCATAAGCTCATTAAAGAGCTTCTGATTGTTGAATGTCTGACATAGGTGACCTGGCACTGAGGCATCAGTAAAAAGAACAGAAATCACAACCCAGGTGCTATGAAAAGTGTGGGGTCATGCTGGATTTTGCCACCATGTACGAATTTCTGAAGGATCTAAGAACTGCTATTGTGCTTAGAAACCAACAGAAGCGGTGAGCTAGTAGATTCCATATCCCATTAAAGAAACCTTGAATATTTTCCTCCCTATTTCTATCCCTAGTAACACATCGGGATCAGTGATTGTTCGAGGTAGGAGCTGGTGGTATCCACATTCCAATTAGTCCAATTTCAAAGCATTAACTATCATAGTGTTGCTTTGGAAACTCTCCTATACAAGAAAGACTACAGTGATAGCAGTATTCTTAAAGTGTGTAAAATCCAAGTCAAACTGGCATAATGCAAACACAGAACATGACAGTAAATGAGCCAAAGAGCATATAGTATGTATGGAAGATCCTAGAAGGTTATAGACACTCAAGACACTTCAGTGAAACAGGCAGCTATAACCCTGGTCAGCACAGCAGATTGCAGCCTCAGCCTATTTGCTTGTCAACCAGCAACAGCCTCAACAGTTTTATGGAAAGATATGAAAAGGCTGACAAATAAAAATTGTTCCAGTGAAATAATTCCCTCACTGTGCATGTGAGCTTTAAGAGCTTGTGTCATTTATTAGCAGGGGTGGAGCGAGAGCAGAAATGTGTTTGCAGCAGGGCAGGCCCAGCAGAGGTCAGTTCACAGCCACCGACTACTAGCTTGCAATACTTTATTCCCTAAGAGCTAGATAAAGCATACGCCTTTCTAGGTCACTGGGCTAAAGTTGACTGTGCCAGGTATCTGAAACTCTCTGCTGAGAACAGCAAACTGTTTCTCCAGCTACTGATCCACTGATTTGGGTGGGGTATTTTTGCACACATACTGTATATCTACTTTATTCTGCACATCTAATTAATATGTACAGCATCATAAATAAATTGCACATTTAGCTGATGCTCAATTAGCACACTGAAATGAAGGTGTCTAAGAAAAGCAAGATTCAGTAAATGACTCCTTTGTCCCCACGTAGGATCATGCTCAGCAGTGCAAAAAGACAGATAAGCAAGAGCTGTGGCACCACTGTGCTTGGGGTCTTGCAGACCTTCAGCTGCATCTCTCTGCAGAGATTGCGATTGGCAAGTTCTCAGCTCAAAAAAAGCAACGTTTTGCTCTGTGGCCCCTCCACTCTTAGCAGCAGCTGCAGTCAGCCCCGATATAACTCCAAGCACTTAGGCTCACAGTAAAAATTGGGTGCTTTAAACAAACATATGAAGGCTGACAAGAGCAAAGCTGCAGAAAATGCAAGTTACAGTAAAATTATTACCCAATCCTTGCCAGGATTGCCATGCGCTGCCATTAATATTCAGTGTAATTGATGAGAGGTAGTATTTGGTAAATAGCAGCAAATCAGATTCCAAAAGGAATGGCAGTCCCCCAGGGCTAGAACCTCAGATAGTTTACATACATGAGATACAGGATCTGATCGCTTATCTAATCTATCTGTCTACAAAGTGCCTTTCTTTTAGGCAGAAACTCATCAACAGACTTGTACTTTGACTGCCTTCTGATTGTCACCCTAGGGCCCAGTCTATATGCAATTCTGTATTTTTAACTTTTTAATTCAAGATATCCTGTGCCACCCATTGTTTCCCTTTTATCCCCTACTGAGAGAAAGAACTGAATTACTCATAAGTCTTCAGTTAAAAGCCAATTTCTACCCTCTTTATCATCAATGATTCTTGATGAAAGCTGCAAAGCTGTAGTTTTTAACTTGCGTTATAAACTACAAAATGCTTTTTAACTTCTATAAACTACAGTCCCATAATCAGAACTTGTAAACTCAACCGGACAAAACTTCTGATGTTGCAAATTAGCATCATATGCTTTTCTTCTTGTATAATACTTCTTTTACTTTCTTTCAGTGTTGATTAAAATGCACAGATTTCACCTGTAATCTAGCAGTTTGGGTTTCTGTTTTTTTTCCCCTAATGCCATTGAAAATCACTGGGAGAGGTTTTTTTGTAGTGCAACAAGTTTCAGGGACCCCACCCAAAGTAAACTTGCAGTTTAAATTCCACAAACATTGCATCCAAAATTCAAAGCATAGTGAACAGGAGCTGTGGCTACAAAGTTCTGTGAAACTACATCTTGGTGTGTTTCAGGTTATGCATTTAAAATAGAAGTATCTGAGATTCTCAACTGCTCTCAGCTACAAGTGAAAGACCAGTGCTGACCCCGTCCACCTGCTCAAAATGCTGTCCTTATCCTATCCTCGCTTCCCCCTTGCCCCAGTGCTGAGGGCATTCACTCTGCTTGCTCTTTTTCCACTATAACCTCCCTGCTTCCACCATTCTCTTATCTTTCTTTCCTACCTGGGAAGTCCTTTAAAGGATGAAAGATATTTATTTATGCTGAGAACACTGGAGGGGAGAGTACTGCCCTGAGGGGCTGCCAGAAAACTAGCAACAAACTTAATATGAGGTCTTGTTTTATTCAGTCATTAAACTTAGCAATTAAATATACAGTAAATAAGACTATTTCCATGGGGAGTCAAAGTTCAGTTCTGAAGATCATCCTGGCAACAGCACATCCCCAGCTCAGGGACAATCACTATGACAAAATTGGTGATTAATGAATCTATGACATTCTTGCACTGTGGCAGCTGCAGTATTGCCTGTGGCCATTGCTCTGTGCTCTGCTTAACCTCCTGCATGACTCACAGAACGGACTGTGTCTATAGACCTTGTGTCTGTTGATGAAGTTACGGACTCAGGATGTTCTTCATCCAGAATCCAGACCAGTTGCTTCAACAGTAAGGTTCAAGTATGACTCAGTGGCTACTATGCTGCTACGTTAGTGTCCCATGCAATGCCAGGGCTTTTACAAAACAGCATTCCCAGGGACCAGGTAACTGCTTCATCACTCAGCCTTAATCCTATCTGTATCAGTGAAGAGCCGGACGTGAGGATCCCACATAATATACCTCACCACCACCATGAACACATCCACTGTGACTTCCCTTGCCCTCAACAGCATTAAGCCTTTCCCCTCTGTGACTTAGAAACTGTTAAGGAGAATAATAAATATTGCCATGACTGCCACTCCAGTCCATTAAGAGAGTACATTGACACGACTGCCTGGTTTTTACAAAAATCTAGTGTTCTTCCCCTATATTTAGTGCAACCAGTGGTTTTCACAGTCAAGAATGTAGAGAAGAAACCAGGAGAAGTTCTCTGATAAGGTGTAAAATAAGTCACACAGGCATTTTCAGTTTAAGCAGGAAAGCAGCATTCTTTCAAAAGCTGTTATTCAGAACTGTATGATGTAAAATCACATAGTGATTTTATTAATCATATTGTCAGGATAATCAGCAGAGGAACTACTAGAATATATTACAAGCTTTTTCCAATTTCACATTTGACTTATTTGGATAGTGGCAAAGGAATCTTCATTTCAAACTGTGGGACTGGAAGGTCATATAACAGTTTTCAAAGGGAGATGAAAACACATAAGCAATTACATTCTTGTCTACACGTTTATTATGCAAGTCAAAGTTTCACAGCTTAATGTCACATGCTTGTTTTGTATTTTAAAAAAAATACATCTTGTATATTGAAGAAAATCACATGCCAAACACTGTAAATACACATCCACTAGCCACCTCTGTCTTCATGACATCAGGTTTCACTTGAAACAGTACTAGGATCTTTACAGCATAAAGATCCACTAAGGTGCCTATTTACACCAAAGTTCAGGAGCTGCTTCAAACATGCCTCTGATGTGGAAGAGCAATATCCAGAAGAGGTTGACAGATGAGATCACCACCTGACTTCAGTCCATTTGGGTTTTATTTCTCTGTCAATGCAATAAAATGTTGGGTTTACTTGCTTTCAGTCATGTGAAATGATACCAAATGAAGGAATCATAGAATCATAGAATAACCAGGTTGGAAGAGACCCACCAGGTCATCGAGTCCAACCATTCCTATCAAACACCAAACCATGCGCCTTAGTACCTCGTCCACCCGTGCCTTAAACACCTCCAGGGAAGGTGAATCAACCGCCTCCCTGGGCAGCCTCTGCTAGTGCCCAATGACCCTTTCTATGAAAATTTTTTTCCTAATGTCCAGCCTAAATCTCCCCTGGCAGAGCTTGTGGCCATTCCCTCTCATCCTGTCCCCTGTCACTTGGGAGAAGAGGCCAGCACCCTCCTCTCTACAACCCCCTTTCAGGTAGTTATAGAGGAAGGAAGAGGCAGACAGAAGAGGCAGACAGACTCCCTCAAAGCTGAACAAGGAACAGGGAAAGAAACAGTTTGTAATATCAAAAACAAAAGAGGACTGAAATAAAGAAGGAGCTCTGGGGGAATGGGAAAGATCATGATGTGAGGGAATGGGAAAAGTAGGAAAATCAGAAGAGGTATATAAAGGCATGAAACAGGGCTCAAATGAAATGGTTTAGGCAGAATAATCTGATGCTAGGAGAGAGAGACATCATAGTTTATCACTTCTAATATTGAACCACACACTGGAGCAGAGCTCTTTGCCTTTTTATTTTAAGAGGGCCAAATTAGGAAAGTAAGTGAGTAAAGAGTAGGTGGATTGCAAGGATTAAACAGATGGGATGTGGACAAACCTAGTACAAAAGTGGGAAGGGAAAAAATGACACTGTGCAGTACAGAGAGACGAACAAGGCAGACATTTGGTGCAGTATGAGGCATGATCCATGGTCTGGGTACTGTAGGTCTCATGATTTCACAGGAGATGCAGGTGTTAAAAGTTCAGTTTTCCTCCAGAGTCCTGGCAATATACTGAGCATCGCTCCAGGCCTAGAAGATGCTGAAGACTCAGGAAACTGAAATAATAATAATTAAGAAAGCATAGCTAGGAGATGGAAGCTTTCTTTCTCATCCCAAGTCTTCATCCAACCCCTAGGTTAATAAGAGAGGTTACAGATTTACTAACAGTAGATCATATGACAGCCAGAAGAACGACCATAGCATGTAATCAATGGCAAAAATCTTGCTATTTTGAGCAGCTTTTTCTGTAGATGAGACATTTGGACAACAGGCTTCTTAACTGCTTGCTGAGAGCAGATAATGCTAAAGACTTAAAACTCTTGAGTCAAATTCCAAGTTCAGCAGGAAGCATCCTTTCACATTGAATGGACACCTCTGCATGACCAAAGTCAAAGGAACCATACTTCCTGCATGGTCCAATGCTCTTCTGCTGTCAGCACGTAGCTGTGAAACCCACCCACAAAGCATTCTGCAGACACTAGACACTACTAATGACTGACACAAGGGAGAACAAGCAGCCCAAGATAGGTGTCAATGACTCTGTCAGTAACTAGCAGCTACTAGGGTTTAACATGGAGGAATTTAGCGTATTTCATTTGTGTACATATGTACACAACTGCAAAAATTTTCATAAGAAAATCTGGAGAGAAGGCACATACCAATTTTAGAAAAATGGCAAGAGGTAGTCTCTGCAGATTTAATCTTCTGACTACATGATACACATTAAGATATGCATTATGATATTGTCTTCAATCATATGGTCACACAGCTCAGCACGTATTTCAAAGATGATAAAGACTAATGGTAGATGAAAAAATTGTGTTTTAAAAAAAACTAAGCATAAACAATAAGATAGAATTCTGGATTGTTGTTTCAGAAGCCTGTTATTCTTGTATCTTCGTATATCAAAAGTTCTGGCTACTTTTTGACTCAGAGTCTTGCTGTAGGGGGCAGGAAGGATGGAAAAAAAAATTGCCTCTTCACAGGAATTAAACTGAGATAGTGGAACCCTACATTAGCCTTTACAGCAAGGTGACAGCATTTAAATCCTCACTGACACTCACGCAAGCAGTGAAGTGCAAGGACATATACAGCCTGAGAGGTCACGAAAGAAATGAGAACTAGACATTTGTCCAGGGGTGTAAATCCAGGTAGGAACTAGGCCTGGAATCTTACTTCTCTCTAAAGATAAAGGATTAGGAATCCCCACAGTATAGGCAGGATAAAACCGCATTTACTGGGGCATGACTGATTTCACAGTGCATGAAAAATCAGAATCTATCTAAAACAATTATTAAAAAAAAAAAAATTCAGCATTTTCTGTCTTTACAAAATTCTACAGTGATTCTGTCTTCAAAAAGTAAGAGCTTGTAGAATAAACATCCACTTTTCAGTTTCAAAGTCTAAATTTTCTGGCCAAGTTGAGTACTTGCCAATGACAAATCTGAAAGCCACCTTTGATACAAGAGCAAACCTGAGGAATCACTTTTTTCCTCTTTTTGTCTTGTGTGTTCTGCTAGTTTTCAAGCAAGAGATGTAATTTATATGTAAATTCTTCCTGAATACCATTCCAACCACTGAAAAAAGTAAATATTTTAAGAACCGTATATAATTATTTCATAAAAATATATAAGTAGTACTTATATTATAGCAGTAATTGAAAAGTATGTAATATTAATCAATTATAACTTTTACAGTGTGTGCTACATTTTCTAGAACAAAGTCAAGGAACAAATGGAAAATTGAAAATATTTGAAGCGAAACATACATATTATTAAGTGAAGCAAAATAAAGTACATAATAACATTAATTCTACCAACTGCTATTTCTGTGTTTCATTAAAACCTGAACCCCATCCTTGCAGAGACTCCTGGAAAAAGATGGACTCAATACTGACCAAGATAAAGTTGCTAATTCAGACTGAGTTTCACGATCACTATAGCTACTGGTATGATCAAGGTTGCTCTTGATTAAACATGCCTGCTAACAGTATAAAATACTTTTGAAAGCCTACTACACTATACCAAATTCACACATAGCTTAGTGATGACCATTTCCAAATATTTGTTATAATTGCAAAACATAGATGATTCACTCTGATCATTCCAACAGTATTTTTTTTTTAACATAAAATTATTACAGAAACCAAAGGTTGGAAAAGACCTCCAGGATCATTGAGTCCAACTTAGATTGAAGAACAAAGTTCTTCGAGGAAATTTTTTTTATTTTGAAATTAGTTGAGCTGAAAATGAGGCTACCACCATACTTCTGTACAATTATCTATTACTGCTTAATCCATGATGATACAGCAACCTCAGCTTTTCTGGTAGAGTGAAATGCAGAGTGGCTGTCATCCTCAAAATATTGCTATGAGATAGCCAAGTATTGTAAGAAGTCAGAAGATGCAACTCACTTTAAGAGTATACATACATAACAAGAGCCAGAGGCTTTGTGAACAATTGTAATCTATAATTCTCTGGATTGGTCCCAAGAGTTTAAACTCTATAAGTCAGTAAATACATTATATAGATGATAACTAAAACAAAGCCATTTTATATTGTGATAGAGGTTAGCAAAAACAACCTGAGACCCTTCAGGTTGATTTCCAAAATCAACAGGCTTGTTCACAAGATCCTTACCTAAATGATAACCACTTCAAAGCCAAGCCACCTTCTAAATTCTGTTTTCAATACCACTAGCATCTGAAGTTCCATCTCAGCAGACATTGTCACTGGCAGCAAACTATGCTCCTTAAAAAAAAAAAAAGTCAAATATATAAAAGGAGATCTTTAATACTATATTATATGGCATGAATCTTTCATGTTCCAGGCTGCAAAAGACAAGGCTACATAAATAGCAAAGTAACAGGATCCTTTTGCTTCCCAACAAGTTCTTGGAAGAGCTTTCAGAATTAAAGAGGAAATTCTCAATGGCCATCTAAAGAGATGGCACCAGTGGTAACCACTTCCAGCCTGTATTTATATTCCTCTGGGTGACAAGGTACACTGGAAAATTTGTAAACTTTGATAATTTACCCAAACTTGCATACAACAATAACCACTCTGACAGCTTTGACAGACAGGGATCTATGTCGTCTGATATTTTTATACGGTGACTAAGAGAATGCAGGTGTGGTCTAACTTCAGTACAGCCATATAATTTAACAGGACATGTATTTTTTTTCACCATAGCTATTTTTATTTTCTGTATACCCAGTTACAATCACTGTCTACATTTTTTTTTGTCATAATATGAAATGCAGTTATTCACAAAGTCAGTTTAACTGATTTTGTGCTAGATAAACAAACAGAAAACATGCTTTGAAGATAACAAAAATTAGGCTCTTAAAGATTTTCTTAAATTATTTTTTCCTCACATATGAGTTCTAGCTACTAGTATTACTTATCAATGTTCCCTAGAGAAAGAATACCTTGTATCTGAGTAAACATTCATATAAGCATGTATTTTAAAGATATTGAGATAGCATCTGATATCATGCATGTAATTGCCCATCTGTTTATAGATTACATTAACATAATGTTTAATCATTTTCTATAGAAAAATAAGTCAATTAGATACATATGCTTTATAACTTTATTGGGAGATGGAACAGAAGAAAAAAGCAAGAAATAAAGAAGTATTAGGAAATTGATTTCTAGTTCTTTTCATCTTTTTTGACAATATTTAAAATTGCATACATAGGTGAGCAATGAGGAGGCAAAATCTAGAAGGTATTACATTCATAAGTAATCAAAACCGGAAGAGATCCCTGATTGACCTTTGTATTGCCAAATATAAGGGATCATCAAAGCTTTAAAAATGCTAAACAGTATAATCTGATTGATTCTTATACACATAATAAGAGAAATAAAAATAAGACCAAAAATACAAAAGAGAAGATTCCAGGAACTAGAACAAGCAGCACGTTTCCAGAGAAGTAATCATATTTTTACTACTAGTAGTCAGGATGAAAAAGTGAGAAAAGATAAAAATACTACTACATTAATGTTTCTGCCAACTAAAACATAATCATAATGGTGACTACCAATAATTTCCTTGAGTCACTTGGCTGATATACAGGTTTCATGGGCTGTTATTCTGGCAATTGCAAAAGAGCTCGCATAAGAAAAGATTTTCAAAGCTGCCAGAAACGCATTTGGATGTCCATTTTACATTTAAATTTGAACAGATTTGGGTGACTGAAAACAGGGGCAGCTTTCAAAAACTTCAGTCTTGCTTTCACAAACTGAGAATTGGCCTGCTGAAAGCACACTTGCTTGAACTAAGAGACACTACAAACATGAAGAAACATCACTGACCTTCGATATGCCCAGAAAGCACACCATCCATCTGACAGTACTAGAACTTTATTTATAGAGACTGCAGGTCACAAATAAATATATCTTAATTGTAAGAGTTTTTTTGGTGGTAGGGTTGTTTTTTGTGTTTTTTTTCCTTGTCTGGCAGATGGTAGTAAGATCACAGCAACAGTAATCAGATGGATATGCAACAAATAAACCACAACATCCCTTTTTTTTCTCTCGGCTTCAAAGGAGAACACAGCCAAAAAGAAGGACAGTTTAGGAAAAGAACAGCTCAATTGTGCCTGTGTGATATCAGGGATGTAAAACATGGGACAATGGTCAGCCAAAACTCCATTCTGTGCAAAACATGGCTCAGGCACATTGAAAAGAGCGTGCAGGAAAAATAACTCCAAAACAAAAAAATAATCTCAATTGAAACAATAGAGTATCTTCATCTGTTCTGGAAATTACTCTAAGGAGCTATTCAGATAAATAAAAACACCACAGAGGGACACTCAGAGGCAAAAGATCACAAGCTGGTGGAGAGTGCCAGCACTCTGTGTGCTGCCCTCAGCCCCTCACACATGACATCCCATGTCTGAAGGGGACTCTACTACTCAGCGCTGCTCTGCAGAAAGGGCACAGAACTAACCGAATGAACAGAAAAGAGCAATGTTATGACAATTATCAAGCTGCCCAGATTTAGACTTACTCAGTAGTTCTCCTAGGCACAGAGAATGTGGAGTATAATCATTTCTTGTTACTGTTCAAATTGACTTTAAAGTGTCACTGAATAAAATCAGACCATGACCAGTAGCTCAGCAGAGGAAAGCAAGCTTAAGAAATTTCCTTTTGTAAGGCTTTTTTAGACAACTACTAATGATGATAGAAACAACCATATTCTAGAGCGCAAGAAAAAAAAAAAAACTATGTTTGATCCTTCTACCTTAATTCTGTTTTTCCTGACAAAGCAACTTGGTGTTGTAATAAAAGCAGTTTTTATAAGGAGTTTTCTTAGTTGTTTAGTTAATGTTTTTAACAAAATCTTTTGTTTCATAAAGAGGCATTTGCCTTGGGGCCTGAATCTAGCTTTTTTTCTTAACAGAGGTAACTCAAAATCTATTTACCTAGACCTCTAATCGATGAACCATTATACAAAAGGAGGAATTAAATAAAATCACTTCTGAAAAGGAAAGCATCAAGAATTATGGTTTCAGATCCACTTCCCACTCATTGATGTCATAGAATCACAGCATCATAGAATAACCAGGTTGAAAGAGACCCATCGGATCATCGAGTCCAACCATTCCTATCAAACACTAAACCATGCCCCTTAGCACCTCATCCACCCGTGCCTTAAACACCTCCAGGGAAGGTGAATTAACCACCTCCCTGAGCAGTCTGTTGCAGTGACTGAGATTACAGAATCACAGAATCACATAACCAGGTTGGAAGAGACCCACCGGATCGTCGAGTCCAACCATTCCCACCAATCCCTAAAACATGCCCCTAAGTACCTCATCCACCCTCACCTTAAACACCTCCAGGGACGGTGACTCAACCACCTCCCTGGGCAGACTATTCCAATGCCTAACCACCCTCTCCATGAAGAATTTTTTCCTTATATCAAGGCTAAATCTCCCCTGGCGGAGCTTGAGGCCATTCCCTCTCGTCCTGTCCCCTGTCACTTGGGAGAAGAGGCCAGCACCCTCCTCTCCATAACCTCCCTTCAGGTAGTTGTAGAGAGCAATAAGGTCTCCCCTCATCCTCCTCTTCTCAAGGCTAAACAACCCCAGCTCTCTCAGTCGCTCCTCATAAGATTTGTTCTCCAACCCCTTCACCAGCTTTGTTGCTCTTCTCTGGGCTCGCTCCAGAGCCACAACTTATTTCTAACCAAGTCAATACCACATTGAACAAATTTCCAGTACAGGTCTGCTCTTAATATTTATTATGCACCTGATAACTCTATCATAGAAAAAACACAGAGTTATCCAACAAACTGAATCTAGGTACATTTCTTTTAGAGAACTCTGGTATTTAACAACATGAAGCTGAGGCCTTTGTTTCCTTTCTCTGTCCTATTCCTGCTCCAAACTGAATATAAGATGGATAAATGTAGCCACTGCTCTTGGTGAGGTTACTTTCTCTCAAGATGGCTGAGAATTTAAGACTTCAGTCCCAGTCTGCTCAAAAGGGCAACAAATTAATGTTTTCCTATGAATATGCACAAACCAACAAATTACTATGTGAAAAGAGGGCAGTACTTACTTCAGCTACTACTACTCATTCTCCAGGCACATCATGACAGAAATGAACAGTATCGAAAGGGCAATCTCAACGTCTGATTCCAGCATAGGCTGGCAAGCACATATCCTAACCCAACACAGGCACCTAATGTTGGCAATGGGTAGGCAACTAAACCCAGACAGAAAGGGAGAGCAGAACACTTCCCCATGCTCAGCATCATCCCAGGAGTATTTCTGCCCACCATGCTCACCACAGAGAAACCAAGAAACTAGCCTATGTTAGGACACAAGTCTACAGTTTTCCCTATATTGACTAATTCTTTGCTTAACAATTAGCTAGAGCAGCCAAAGTATGTAGTCTTCAGGCAAGACTTGTAGTTGAGGTAAGCTGGATGAGTAAGTGTGGAACTAAGGGAAAAGAATTCACCCTAGGCACATCAATATTGTACCAGTAAATCATCATCAGGGTATTTCTGTAAATTTTAAACAGCTTTTTTTTTTTTTTTTGTGATGACTAAAAAACTGCAGAAAACAAACACAGATATTTTTAAAAATACTAAGGTCAAGTTAGGAAAAAACAAAACTAAAAGGCTGCATAAGTCAGAATTAACCCCCACAAAATTACAATAACACTTTTTCTATGCATTCAGCAACTATAAAGTATGTACTGCTTGACAAAAAAAAATGAAAAGAAAAATGGAAAAGGAAAATTATTTGATGTTTTTGTAGGCTAAGTGAGTGAAAAAGTAAAAAAGAACAGGTTTCATAAGTAGGAGAAACCTGCAAACCTTGTCCGGGCCAAAATGGTCTCTCACTGCGTCTTAAAATACTACACTTGCCCAAAAGTAATACATTCTTTCTTTTATCATGTGTCTTGGTAACATGGGCTTAGATTTGCTTTAAAAAAATCAGTGTTTCACAGAATCACAGAATTTCAGAATTACAGAGATTGGAAGGGACCTCTGGAGGTCATCTAGTCCAACCCCCTTGCTAAAGAGAGTTCACCTACAGCAGACTGCACATGAGCACATCCAGACAGGTTTTGAGTATCTCCAGATCCCACAAGGATATTCCACAGCCTCCCTAGGCAGTCTGTTCCAGTGCTCTGTCACTCTCAAATAGTCTTTCCTTGCGTTCAGGTGGAACGGCCTGTGTTTCAGTTAGTGACCACTGCCCTTTATTCTGTCATTGTGCACCACTCGAGTCTGGTTCTATCTTCTTGACACCCATCCTTTTAGATATTTATAAGGTATCCTCTCTTCTTCTAAAAAAAAACAGATTTTTCAGCCTCTCCTCAAAAGAGAGATGATCCAGTCCCGTAACAATCTTTTTGGCCCTCCGCTGGACTCTCTCAAGTAGTTCCTTGTCTTTCTTGAGCTAAGGAGCCCAGAACTGGACACAGTACTCCCAATGTGGCTTCACTAGGGCAGAGTAGAAGAGTTTATACAATTTATGGATAAAGTTATCTCACTGACATTATGCAGAATCCTAAATTTATGTTTATTTCTTTCTTATAAAATCTGAGGTTAAACTTAAATATTAATAGACTTTTGAAAATTATTCAAAATAAGCTACAGACCAGGCTACAACTTTTATTTACTGGCCTAAGCACATTTTTAAGGCCTTTTACAAAATGAATTTGAAATGTGTGTGCTTGCTGCTAGAGGCATAAGCTAAAAACATGGTCTTTTCCACGCACACCTCTCAAATGGCTCAACCGATTCTCTCTCAGGTGAGCAAGCCATGAGTGACCAGATCAAACTGAAATGCTGGGTATTTCTCCACCAAACAAAACATGAATTCTGATGGCCACCATTACTGGTTTCTGGCATGACAAAGACAGTCCTGTCTGAATGTGACAGTTTGTCCATCCCTGTTGTCTCTATAGACCTCTCTGCTCCCCAGGGCACTGTTCTAAAGCCTCTAAAGAATGGCTAGAACCAATGAGATCCATGATCAGCAAGATCCAGCAGTGAACAGTCTTCATCTTACTTCTGGAGTTTATACCAGCCTTCTAGAGGAATTCTGTATTTCAGCGTTCCCAGCAGAGTCCTAAGTCTTACACGTCTACTCATTAACCAGATTACTTTTTCTTTTCCTGTGCTCTCCTTCCTTGTTCTCTCAAATTAGTATTCTAGCATTGATAATAATAGTAGGAAGTGGCAGAATGACTGACCTTTCCCATTTAATTCAATGACATAAATATGAAGCATTTATCATTTACTCAGCTCGTAGGTCTGCTAAAGACAAATTCACCTGTGACACATGCATCAAGAGAAATTCATCTCTCTTTCTAATATACTTCCATTAGTATCAGATTTATCATCCATTCTCCTAAAGTCCTGAGTACCACCCATGCAGCGTAGGAGAAGATTACTCTATTCAGTTCAACAGGATTCTATTTTAGAAGTTCACAGCATACATTCAGAGCTATGACTTTATTCAGGCATATTTGCTTAAGCTGCTGTCTCCTTTGTTGCAACACTGAGCTGAAAATGGACGTATAATCCATTGCTTATACATACTGTCTATTCAGTATATTCTTTAACACTTTGCCTCTGCCTAAGCTACACCTATTAATCTTTTCTCCAAGAAGCCTAGTTTTCCAACTCAAGTTGTAGAGGTACATGACTTTCTCTTTGAAAAGTCCCCAGATCCATGATACAACAAATGTCATGATGTATGCACTGTACTACACCTGCAGTACCTGATACACCACTGCTTTTAAATATGAATTTGATGTTAAATATGCCATCTTTACATACTACTGAGACATACTAATTCATTTTTTCCTATTAGATAAACACACGTCCATTTCCTCTATATGTATACATATAGCAAATTAACATTTCAAATTGGCATGCTTTCTTAAACCTCTTTATATCATCTGAAACATGAATCCCTGAAAAACTCTTACTCATTTTGACCTTTTAGATTCCAGAGCAATATAAAAAGAGGTTGGTTAGTCTAGGAGAAAATTAAATTTCCAGAACTCAAACTCAGTTCCATCTATTATGTATTTTCTTTCATTTCTCTTCTTTCCATCTCTTCTCCCCATTCTTTTATCCCCACATCTTATGGTGGTTCTGTTACTACATCAGGGACCAGCTCTTACCTTCCTAACTGTACTTCTTGAATTCAGTGAGCCCAACTGTCATTCCACTCATGCACTGTTAACAGATTTTCTTTCACTAAAATACATTTCCCCAAGATGTGCAGCATTTTTGCGGAACCTCTCTGACTTTTTTTCTCTCATGCTTTGCTGCAGAAGAACAGATATTTGCTCACATTTTTAACCACAGTGGGAATAAAGAAGACAGTCCAGCAAAATGTAGGTGGATTTGTTTGTCTAGACATTGCCTTATCATCAAATAGATGACTAACTGCAACCAAGAAGATTCACGAATCCATAAATACATACGAAAGAATCAAAGACTGATTCCATCCAGAAACACTTCATGTTAGGGTGTGCTGGTGAGGACCACCAGTACATCACTGCACAGAAAGTGGGGGAGAACACATTTGGGGGTTGGTGAGGGAGATACAGGCACTCTGGTACAAGCTACTCCAGTTACCAGGCAATTGGGAACAAACCCTGTTCCCTCTAAGAGGGCTGAAGGCTCAGCAGCTCAGCTGAAGTGCATTTACACCAATGCACACAGCATGGGTAATAAGAAGGAAGAGCTGGAAGCTGTCGTAGGGCAAGGAGCCTATGATGTCGTTGCCATCACGGAAACGTGGTGGGATGACTCATATATCTGGAGTACAGATATGGTGGGGTACAAACTCTTTCAGGTGGGATAGGAAGGGAAGGAGAGGAGGTGGGGTAGCCCTCTTTGTAAGGGAGGACTTGAACACCATTGAGATGGATTGTGGCGATGAGGAGATTGAGTGCCTGTGGGTTAAAATCAGAGGAGCCCATAAGAAGGTAGATTTTCTGATGAGAGTCTGTTACAGGCCACCCAGCCAAGGAGAAGCAGCTGATGAGCTCTTCTATAAACAGCTGGGGTTAATCTCTAGATCCATGCCTCTTGTTCCTGTGGGAGACTTCAATCTTCCTGATATCTGCTGGAAGTACAATAGAGCACAAAGGAAGCAGTCTAGGAGGTTCCTGGAGTGTGTGGAAGACACTTCCTTGCACAGCTGGTGAACGAACCAACAAGGGAAGGTGCCCTCCTGGACCTGCTGTTTGTGAACAGAGAAGGCCTTGTGGGGGATGTGGCAGCAGGAGGACACCTAGGACTAAGTGATCATGAGATGATAGGGTTTTCTGTTCTAGGTGAAGTGAAGAGTGTGGTTAGAAGGACAGTAGCATTAAATTTCCAGAGGGCAGACTTTGAACTCTTCAGAAGGCTGGTTGGCAAAGTCTCATGGGAGACAGTACTTAAGGGCAAGGGAGCCCATGAGGGCTGGGAGCTCTTCAAAAAGGAGATCCTAGCGGCTCAGGAGAAAGCCATCCCCATGTTCCGAAAAAAAGCCAGCAGGGGAAAAAACCAGCTTGCTTGAACAGGGAGATCTTGAGTGATATCAAGAAGAAGAGAAATGTTTATGGGCTCTGGAAGAGGGGACAGGGCTTTTGGGTGGACTACAGGAGGGAAGTGAGATTGTGTAGAGAAAAATCAAAAGGGCAAAGGCTCAACTAGAAATGAGATTGGCAAAGTCGGTGAAAGATAACAAAAAATCTTTCTATAAATATATAAATAATAAAAGGAGGACTAGGGAGACCGTACAGTCCCTATTGGACGCAGAAGGAGCAATAGCGACAGGGGATGAGTAAAAGGCTGAGGTACTTAATGCCTCCTTTGCCTCAGTCTTTAATTGTAAAGAATGTTGTTCCCTCTGTGTACAAACCCCGGAGCTAGAGGAGCAAAATGAGGCTCCCATGATCCAAGAGGAGATGGTCAGAGCCTTGCTTGCCCAACTAGACACCTACAAGTCTATGGGGCCAGATGGGATTCACCCGAGGGTATTGAAGGATCTGGCGGATGTGCTGGCCAAACCCCTTTCCATCATCTTCCAACAGTCCTGCAAGACTGGGGAAGTTCCACTGGACTGGAGGCTGGCTGATGTTGTGCCCATCTACAAGAAGGGTCGCAGGGAGGATCCAGGGAACTACAGGCCTGTCAGTCTGACCTCAGTGCCAGGGAAAGTCATGGAACAGGTGATACTGAGTGCGATCATGAAGCACATGCAAGAGAACCAGGTGATCAGGCCCAGTCAACACGGGTTCACAAAAGTCAGGTCTTGCTAAACTAACTTGATCGCCTTCTATGACAAAGTGACTCAGCTGCTGGATGAGGGAAAGGCTGTGGATGTATCTTCCTGGACTTCAGTAAAGCCTTTGACACAGTTTCTCACAGCATTCTGCTTCGGAAACTGTCAGCCTCTGGCCTGGACAGGCGCACACTCTCCTGGGTGGAAAACTGGTTGGATGGCCAGGCCCAGAGAGTGGTGGGAAATGGTGTTAAATCCAGCTGGAGGCCAGTTACAAGTGGGGTTCCCCAGGGCTCAGTGCTGGGTCCAGCCCTGTTCAATGTCTTTATCAGTGACCTGAACGAAGGCATCGAGTGCACCCTTAGCAAGTTTGCAGATGACACTAAGTTGTGTGGATCTGCTGGAGGGTTGGGAGGCTCTGCAAAGGGATCTGAACAGGCTGGACCGCTGGCAGAGTCCAATGGCATGAGGTTTAATGCGGCCAAATGCCGAGTCCTGCACTCGGGGCACAACAACCCTGTGCAGTGCTACAGACTAGGAGAAGTCTGTCTAGAAAGCTGCCTGGAGGAGAGGGACCTGGGGGTGTTGGTTGACAGCGACTGAACATGAGCCAGCAGTGTGCCCAGGTGGCCAAGAAGGCCAATGGCATCTTGGCTTGTGAAACGGTGTGACCAGCAGGTCCAGGGAGGTTCTTCTCCCTCTGTACTCGGCACTGGTGAGATCACTCCTTGAATACTGTGTTCCATTCTGGGCCCCTCACCACAAGAAGGATGTTGTGGCTCTGGAGCGAGTCCAGAGAAGAGCAAGGAGGCTGGTGAAGGGGCTGGAGAACAGGCCTTATAAGGAGCGGCTGAGAGAGCTGGGGTTGTTTAGCCTGGAGAAGAGGAGGCTGAGAGGAGACCTCATTGCTCTCTACAACTACCTGAGGGGAGGTTGTAGAGAGGAGGATAATGGCCTCTTTTCCCAAGTGACAGGGGACAGGACAAGAGCGAATGGTCTCAGGCTCTGCCAGGGGAGATTTAGGCTGGACATTAGGAAAAAATCTTTCACAGAAAGGGTCATTGAGCACTGGAACAGGCTGCCCAGGGAGGTGGTTGATTCACCTTCCCTGGAGGTGTTTAAGGCACAGGTGGACGAGGTGCTGAGGGGCATGGTTTAGTGTTCGATAGGAATGGTTGGACTCAATGATCCGGTGGGTCTCTTCCAACCTGGTTATTCTGTGATTCTGTGTTTATATAGTAGCTGCTTCGTAGGCAATTCTTGCTGCTTATACAGCTTAGTTTATACATATATAAGCAATATTCCTCATAACAAGCAGCAGAAGGGAAGCTAATACAGCAAATATAAACTAAGTAGTCATTCTATCTACCTTTTCTTACTACCAAGACATTTCAAGAAGGACATAAGTAGTGAAAAGATACAGTGACAAAAAGTGGGTATGAAAGAAAACCGCTCTCACATATTCCATTAGTGCCTGTCAGCTCTTGAAAAGCAGAGACTCAGTCACTATTATGAGGATGAATAGTCCTTATAAGGATGAACTTTATTAACTCTATTTTACAGCTTTACTGTTTACAATTAGATCTATCTTATTACACAAACAAGTCTGAAGAAAGAGGGGGTTTTTTGTTTGTTTTTTTTTGCTTGATGTACTGTGAAGATTCATACAAATCTGGTTATGACAGTGCGTGCAGGTGCCCGTGTATGTATGTGATTTTTGTGAGGATCTGACTTTCAATTCTACTTTGCTTTTGACCTGGCCTGCTTCAGAAGCAGCACAGTCCATCATGTATCTACCAGAATAAGTAAAAACAGCCCCTGCAAAAGAGTCTTTTTTTGTTCAGATCCTCTGTCAGCATGCCACCAAGGGTGGTACAGCTGGTCAAGGCAAATCACAGGCTGCCTGATTAGGAAAGCTTACCTGTGCTGCTGCACAGCTGATTACAAAGATGAAGGTATTGAAAGCAAATATAGCAGTAAAGAAAGGAAAGAAAACAGAAAAGGAAAAATTTTTTTTTAAAAAATCCTGTCCCTATTTTAAAGTACTCTACACTTAGCACAAAGAAGTTTACAATAGATGTGCACAGAGGCAGAAAGAACATAGGTATCCTGTGTACTTTAGGCCTCTAATTTAGGACTTGATATTCTGTATCAAGTTGGTAGAGATAACTGGTTCTTCCAGATCATAATTTAGAGCACTTAAGTTAAGCTTACTAAAGGCTAACAAAGAGCAATGAATTCCTCCCCTAGGGACACCTGCCTGCCTCAATCATCTTGATAAGCAGCCTGGGAATTGAGGCACCTGATGCGGATTCCTCTCAGGTGCTTGCATGGATGGGAAAGTATGGCAGCAAATAAAGAGGTAGAAAAGAATGACACAGACCTCCAATAACATGCACGAGAAACACCTCCTTTAGGAATATGCTAGCTGGCTAGTGAAAGAGCTTGTATTACTTCTGCAATACAGAGAGACAAAAGCAGACAAAAGAAGAAAGGGTTTATTAAAGAAACAAACTATATGGTATTTTGCAAATATGAGTACTCTTGTTAGAACTTCATAGATATGCATCTTCCCTAAGTGGCTATTAAATGCCAGGGGAGGTTCAAGTTGGATATGAAGAAAAGGTTCATCACTCAGAGGGTGGTGGAACACTGGAACAGGCTCCCAAAGGAAGTAGTCATGACACCATGCCTAACAATATTAAAGAAGCATTAGGACATGGTATGAATTCTGGGGTTGTCCTATGCAGGTATGGAAGTCGGACTCATTAATCCTTGTGAGTCCTTTCCAATTCACGTCATTCTGTGAAATGTCTGTGGAAAGTGCTTTCCCTTTTCAAGGCCAACTTCCTTATGGTAGAACTACTCACAGCGGCCAGAAAAGCCACCAAAGTGTAAAACATCCTTCTTCATGAAATTAGCAAGCAAATAATGTCAAAGCAAGTATTTATCAAAAATACTTATGCAAATTTGTAAAATTATTTTTCAACTTACCATCGGCTCCTGCTGAGACAATTATTGATCAATATTCTGTCAAGTAAAATATAATTCTAGAGATGCATTTCCCTCATGTTAACCTAAGAGCTGCTGAATTTCAACTGAAGTAAATAAATCATCTTTACTTTTTAACCTTTTAAAAAATAATCACTAAGCACATTTTACCTCTATCAAATCTGATGATTGAAGGGATTTGGGTGGTTGCATTAGCATACTGACCTTATGCAAGTTTTAGAATGGCTATGATATAGAGTGCAATATTTTTAGTGGTAATTAATAGTTACCCACCGTCGATACACCAGTCAACTGAGTTTAGGTTAAACCTTATGTAAGAGGCAGCACAAACCTGCACCACTCTAGGAAAGGTCTGCACAATTAGGAAGACAGAATTGCCAGGAACCACATCATTCATCAAGACAGGTTCCTCACAAACACAAGCTGACACTTTATATGGAAATGCTCCTGGAAGACTACCCATCCCTTCCATCAGCAAGCAAGCCCCAGCTCACTCCTCTCAACAAATTTCACATCTTCAAAATAAATGGTATAAAACCTCTAAGCTACAAAGCTTCATTAAAGAACATCAGAGACATCCCAACATCCTGAGTGCCAGAGTCTCAGGTATCTTCATGAGCACAAGCCTTCTCCTATACCTTCCAGCTGGATTGTATGAGTGAGAAAATGTGAAATCATTTAACACTGAAAGAATGTGGCCAACTTAGCAGCCACCATTGTGTTGGGGTAAAAATGGTGCTACCGTCACTTGATCTCCTGGATGCCACCATTTGCAGCTTACACAGAGGACACTGACTATGCATTTATCAATCTCCCTCAAATCCCAGCCACAGCTGGGCACTACCAACACAGGGAAACCTCTATGAAAGCAGACAAAATCTTGTCCTAAATTGTGCAGGTGGGCCTAGGGTGCAGAGATTATAATCAAGTTCTCCTGAAATCTGGAGAGGTTAAAGTGCAAGGTTTGCATCTCCCATATATCCCAGCTATGACAACCATATCTTCCAAATTGCCTCAGAGAAGGCTGTTCTAAAGTACTTTTCTGGCACATGTTGGTATCACCAGTTTGTACTTTTACAGAGATTTAATATACCTCAATTGATAACGATTTTTTTATTATTATTTATTTTAAATTTGCCACAGATTATGTTGCAGTTCTCTCTCAATCACCCGAACAGTCCACCTGTGACAGCAAATAAATGTCCCCATCTCCCCAATACACCCTTATCAAATGTGTCATCCAGAGATCTCGAACCAAAAGGTAACAGGGTAACTGTAAGTCTAGCTTTCTTCATTCATATAAAAACATACTAGAAATGTGTCAAAAGCCAGCTATTTTTAAATGGTATATCATAAAATGAAATGTCAAATATTAACTGTTCAATCCATTCATCACTGTAGCTCTGTATAACTGTCTTGTCTTAAATTAGTAAGGAAATTGCCTGGAAGAGACGCTGTAGGTTTAAGACTAATAGTTTTCAACTTCCAAAAAAAGTCCAGGCTTGTGCTCACACAGAAATCCAATTAGCCACCTCAAATATTGCAGAACTTCTAATGACTCAAATTTTGAAAAGCAAGCAAAAAAAACAGCAGCAAAAGAGAAATCTACAGGAACACAGAGGCATGGACTTACGTTCTCTAACCCATTTTGAGCTGCCTACTATGCAAATCTAAGCTGAGGGAAGCAAGCGCTCAAGGATTTTCATGCACAACTCATTACCACAGCTAAAATGCCACGAGGTGGTGCTTGAGATTATGTTCTTGGATTTGGCAGGGTCACCAGTTTGTGTTGTTCATTGCAAATGGTTTTCTGCAGCTGAGTTTACATTAGCTCTCAACAGCTTTATGATGGCACTGTGCCATTTCTGTATTCTTCTTTGTTCCAAATTGGTCCAGTTATCAGCAGAAGTGACAACAGCCAAAGAAGCGCTACAGCATCTTAGCTTTTCAAATCTGCTGGTCACCCCATTTTTAGTCCCGCTGGAATCAGAGAGAGACCCAGGAGTTATCATAAAATGCTTACAACTTGGAAATACTCTCCGCACACCAAGGGCCCTTGTGGCTACTCTAGGTTGATGGGGATGTGAATATCAAGCCTTCTAATGAAGGCATTCAGTGTGATCTGAGACGCAGATATTGAGCATTTGGACAGCACCTTTCTTACTCACTTGTTACAAGGGCCAAGTAATAACTGCTGGAAGTTCAAAGCCTCCTTACAGGCACCACACTCTGAACAAGCATCTAAATAGTCCCAGATTCATCACTGCTTCATTCCTTGTTTTAAACTTGCATTAATTAACTGAAACCGTGAGAGCTCCAGCATCCCCCAACTGTGTAATGCAGAGGAGGACTATACTCATAGCTTCTATTAACGACATGGTAGTTATGTATATGTGCTGGGCAGAGAAGAGCAGCTGTCTCCTAATAAGCCACTAGTCATGACAAATATAATACTGACATGGGACCCACATAATTGTCTTTATAAGTACACTGCAAAGCAAGAATGATTGCAAATGCCAGGAACCAGAAAAAAAACCCACAACATTCTCCCTTCATTTTTTTAATTTCAATTCACAAAGAACAGCACATTTCTGTAGCAAATGGAGCTTACTAAACCAGCTGCCTTTTGTTATTGTCCTTATGCCTATCTGTGATATTATACAATAGATAATACTTTATCAGTATCCATAAATAATTTTTACTATGCACCTGAAAAACAACAGCTTAGCACAACGCAGAACAGACATCACCTTTTCCAGCAGCTGAGGCCAACAACTTTCTTCTGTACTTGCCCTTATGATCCTACTCCTGGGTAATCGCTTTCATTTTAAACGAAATGAAAAACTAAGATTGTAGCAGACAGCAGCCCCTTCAAATATTCTGAGAGGTTGCCAGTACCAGAAACAGGCATTACTAGGTATATTGCTAAATACTGCACCCAGCTCCCGTTTGTTGTGGTTTTCCCTCTGCAAGTACGCAATTTACTGCCAGCTCTGCACTCAGTTTGATAAAATCCAAGACAATAAACTCTGTTTTCAGGATACACTGGAGCCCGTGTCTTATGTTAACACTACCAGTGCCATCATCTGGATTGTTACCACTTGCTGCTGTTGATGTCTGTGACTGCTGCTAGTCACAAAGAAAGCAAAAGCTATCTGGCCTCAAGCACACAAAATGGGTGTGACCAAGAACTTAAAAACAGACTTTAAAAAAAAAAAATCAACTTTATCGCTAATGACAAAAATAATATCCATGTTTTCTGTTCTTTTTTTCAGACAAGACTTCTGCATTTCTTCAGCTGTTAAAGTTTTCATTTGTTTTACCATCATTCATTCTGCCAGTTAGAAAACTGATGTAATGACATATGACTGCCTGATATTTAGTGGTACTCACAGCACTTTTGTCACTGGTGGCTCAAGCGCACAATGAACAGTATCTTGAGTTTAATGTATCTGTGGCTTTGTGAAGGCAGCAATGACACACAACAGGCTTTTTTCCCTTTTGTTCCTGTGTCCTGTAATAGAACAGCCTGCCACAAAGACTGTGACCATAGAATAATGAAAAATGCTGGGCCATTGTTGGTCACAGCAAAAATTTGCAAACTTCACATTTTGTTTAATTATTGAAGAATGCCTTTTCAAAGATCCATGCATTGTTCTAAAGAGACATCATAGCATCTATCTTCCTTTCCTCACAAAAGCTTTTTGTCTTCAAACAAGAAGAATATACTCATTGAGGGCCAATTACTAGTCAGCCTATATAGAAGTTTAAAGGAATTATTAATTAGTAAACTGATCCATGGTGCAAGTTACATGGAAAGGAATTACACCACGTCTGAAGTCAGTTCTAAGTTTCTTACACAAATACTAGTCATTACCTGAGATTCAACATCCTGTACCTCTTCCTACTATGTGCTTTGTGTGGACTCATTTCATTCACTACTGCAGGATCACTCAAAAAGTACATATTATTCCAGGAGAACAGGGGCACCCCTCTGACCTTGTTCTAGAAATCTAGCATGACTTCCATTCATCCAGAAGAAATGTTATGCATCACTGATGTTTATTCTGCCTAAATTCTAGAAAATAAGAGTTTCACAGTCTATCCTATCGTCTTTAGTACAAAGACGCCACCAATGATAAGCAGGCTGAACTACGTAATGAAGTAAATAAAGGTGCATGCAGAAGAGAGATTGGAGTTTCATTCGCAACTGAGCAGCAATTCAAAGATCCCTTCACAGTCTATGGAAAGGGACAACCACCTCTAGAAGGGGGTTCACAGTCTATTCATTACATGCTTCAATAAGACAGTATACACCTCTCCCACCACCTACAAATGGTCCTGCATTTTTGCCTTCTGAAAGGTGAAATGACATACAAACATGACAGACAACATAATTTCAACATGACTCTCAGAAATAATAGAATTAACCTCATACATTGCCTTCTTACAAAACTCTTCCTATGAGAATTCCTTCATAAGAAAAGATGACTAAAGAAACTAGTTCTCAATCTGTTCTTGTATGAATACAGGATATGACAGGCTGTTCTCATTTCCATTCATGAACTTCTAACTTGCCACTAGAAACTCAGAAAAAAAAAAACCCAAAAACTAAACCCAAATTTTAGAAAGCATAGGAAAAAAATCTAAGATTCATTTATGTCATATAAATGTTTCTTTTGCCGATTTCAGCAATCAGTACAATAATCAGCATTTCCTATACACAGTACATCATTACATAGGCAGAAGAAAAGCAAGTTTGTTTACAAAAGTAAATCTGAGCCTCAAATGAAAAACATTTTCAAAGTATCTGGATATATGTAAGCATTTAAGAGGGAATCAGCAAAGCCCTAAACTGATAAACATTTCTCATAAGTTATGTATGAATTAAAATCAAGTTTTTATTAAAAATGCATAAGTATGATCTGCAGTGAACAGAACTATTAGCTATGCATGTTTACATTTTAGTGAACACAGAAATCAGTAATTTATCTTCCAAATGTCATTTCTTGCAGAGGGTTATAAAATGATAAAATGATAAAAGAATTCTCAGATGCCATCTAGCTGGTACATATACATCTAAGGAGAGGGGATAAAATAACAAACTGTGAAATGTTTATTTGCCGTAGGGACAAGAAAATGATGTTTCAGCTACTGTGCCCATTCTCCCTTACAAGTCAGGTAGCCCTCAATAGCTTCTCTCTTTCACTCACCATAATACAAAAATAAGAAAAAAATTAATCTGGATGACAATTAATTATTTGATGCTCTAAAATGATTACGTTTTCAGCACACTCTATGATTAGGCATTATTTACAGTGGTCTCCATCTTCCTCACTCCTGTTGGTAGGTACAGAAAATTACCTGAAAACCAAAAAGTGAGCATAAATTGGTTTTATTAATTTGATTATAGCATCAATGAATGATTATAGAAGGCTAGAAAGCACTGTCATCTTTTTCCCTTTTAGTTTCTTAAAGACCTTAAGGGAAGTATGCACAAACGCTGACTTTGCTCTGGTGAAATCAGGTTCCTTAGTTTCTCCTTCTGCAGTCAATGAAGTGACAAATATCTTTCAAAATCAGCATTTCTCAATCTACAGATCACAGACCATCCTTCAAAACAAGAAGTCCTCAGTAAAAATATGAGTGAAAATGTAAGAGAGGAAAGCATAAATATTAAGTACCATGGATAGCAAAACAGCATACAATGGATCAATGATTTTTTCTCCCCCTGCCCTCTCAAAAAGCCTCAAGCTGAAAGACTGCTTTACTAAAGATACAACTATAAGGGACAGTTTAGGGCATGCTAGGCACTCTGTACTCTGAAGAAGTTCGTCTTCTATCCACAGAGGAGCCTAGAGAGATTATTCTGATTCAGTCAAACCATCAACACCATTCCCCTGACCCAAATGCAATAATATTCACTATTGTCTTTCTCTGCTAAATGTCACTTAAATTCAATCACTTAATTAAATCTTGGAGAAATCAATTGACATGCCTTTTCTTACAAAATGCCATTGGGCATAGCTGTCTCTTTTGGTGCTGCACACCCTGGATAACCTCTCGAGCTCAGTAAACCATGGGACTAAAAAGACAGTATGGAGTGTGTGGAGATATCCAGATAGTTCACTGAGCACTGACATCAGTCTCCAGAGCAGATATTGGCTAAATCTCAACAGTTCCTGGGCTCAGGGAAGTTTCTCAAAACTTCATGCTAGCTGAAACAAGATGTTTAGACCTACGCTGTTAGATGTACTAGGGCATCGTGAAGACCTCAACAGGATTTAGATTTTTTCCTAGAATAAATCCACTTATATCACCAAGTACTAGTTTACAAGCCTTATATGTGGAGCTTACTTTATGTACATTTCAACACCTCAGTCTAGACAGTACAGTCACTACCAACTCAAAACATGTTTCTGCTTTGAATCATTCTACAATGGAGACATTCTCCTTTCTATTGACTACAGAATGACAGATTTCTCTCCAGTGACAACATAGTTTTTAGTGTCTTTCAAAAATGCTTGCTTAGTGCTTTTTTTGTGAAGAAATAGAAAAAGAAAAAAGGAAAAACACCTGCTGTTCATCATTCAAGGTGCTAGCTCAAATCTCTGTCAATATGAAATTAATTCCTACTGCCAAAGATTTGCCTCATGGCTATAAAATAAAAGTAACTTAGCTAGATATTCTAGGTCCATATATTCAGCTACTTTATTCAGCTCCTCTTCTCTCTATTCAAACCTTTCCCTCCTACCCATCATCACACTATCTGAATGTTGAGTCTGCTCACTGAATTCTAAAGGAGTTAAGCTTCAAAAAGTAGTGAATTAGACTTGTTAGTCAGCTGGTCTGAAATCTTTTACCCCTGTGACTTAAAACAATACATTCTACTTTTCTTGAAGTGCATGATTAGTTATTCACAAATATTATTCATTCACACTTCTGTGAAGAAAAAACATAACGTACCATTAATAGTTATAGTCAATCTACTAATATTAAATGATATAATGGATCGTTATCTCTGACATCTATTTTTTGTACTTATTTTTTGTCCGTAACTTGTCAGAAAAAAACAGTTTGATTATGAACCCTCAGTATTTTCTCTCAAAACCAGAAGAGAGTGTTTACTTTTCTACAAAGGTCTCACTTAAACCTAAAAAGGTTGCTACATATTTCTTTCATAGTAACAAGACCTTAGCTCTCTGAATCCATTATCAAGTCCTTGTTTTATATATTCCCAGCAACACCGTCAAAACCTACTCCCTAATATTAAACGATAGCTTCCTAAAATACACCTGCTGAAAGTGTGCTGGTCACAGGACTGTTTCCTTTTAGTTGCTAGTAGGATCACAATAGTTTCAGATACAATGAAACTAAGAGTTTCACTTTATTTCCCATCAAACTTGAAACAAAGCAAAAAGCAGAACTTTAAAGAAGGCACAGTCACAAGCTGTCGCCACAGTCATAATTTCAAAAGCCGTACTGAAATATAAGTATTATCAAAAAAACACAGAAACTAATTCTTTCTACTCTCCTTCTCTGGGTCAATAAACTTACAGATCTAGAGGCTAATAGCAGTAACAACATCACTTTCCATTCCACATAGAAAGCCCACTTCTTTAATTCCCCTTTTGCTAGCAGAAAATACAGGAACATGTACATGTCATCAGAATTTCCCACTGCAGGCACTTCTCTCCTAAATCTGCAATTGAAAACCATTGGCAACAGTGACAATGAAACACAATCAAAACACACACACACAGAAATAGTAAACAACCCTCCTCAAACCCTAGCAATTAAAATTAAACATCAAAAATTACACTGCCACTTCTCTATACCAAAAATTAAAAAAAAAAAAAGCTACATAGTTATGCGGTTTGGTGTGCTATTGGAAAGTACCCTGGGGATACGCATGGTGTAAAAGCCTATATTAACAAAAATATGTTCTTTATTACAAACGACTGCAGAGCAGCTAATCCTAGGGAGTATCTGGTGTGAATGCCTTTGGTTTTGCTTCAGAGACATCTCGGCTCTAATCTGGCAAACCTTAGTCCCTGAAGGTCCAGAGACAATTCAACCTGCAACTCTTAAAACATAAGTTTTTCCCCAAGCAAGGATATTCATGGTATTAAACTGTGCTAAACCTTGTAGGAAGTTTTTTTTATCTAGACTAGATCAACACAAGAATATTTGCTGTTCATGCTTAAAAAAGGCAACCCAAAACTTTATAGGTCTGATCACTAAGGTAGATGTTTTATCCAAGAACCAAAGCTCTGCTCCCTGGGGTAACATGTATCACTGCTTTATAATGCATGTGAGAATTGAAAGAGAACAGTCTTATATCATGTGTTCAGTATAAATTACACGCATCTCTCATAACATCAGAAGTCACAGAAGAAATACAGTAGATACAAACAAACTGGGAAGTAGTAATTCTTTTTCAGCAATAAAGATTGGGCCTCTGTTACAAAAAGCAACCAAGTCTGGATGCCTTTGTCGTTCTGCTTGGCCACAACGACACACTTGGAACGCTGGCTTCAGTGAAAGTTACAACTGGCTTAAGCCAGAACTGTAACTCTAATTGTCACAGAGGTACACCCAGGTTGTGTGTGGGTGCACTTATGCCCCAAACTGTGAGGTTTTAGTAAGAAAAAGGAGAGACTGCAAACATCCTACACTGACATCTGTGAAAAATACCAATTTTCAGAAATTGGGGAGTTTGCAACTATTATAACACATGCCTCTTTAGAGCATTTGACTGAATACCCCAGAATCACTAACAGAAAAGCTTATTTATAAATTTTATATAGGTTTTAATACTTACTTAGAATATCTGAACTGTATTACAATTTACTTATATATATGTGTATATAAAAGAACAGGCATAAGTAAATTCAGATGGAAACAGAGAAGGCAGTGCAAAAGCTGAATTATCTACCATACAATTAGATCTGGGAGTATGTCAAACTTTGCCTGATGGATAGAAACAACAAAACAATGCTTTCTGGAGATCTGAAGTTTCCTTATGAAATGTTGCCCTTTCTCATTATTACACTTGGGAAGAAAGCTTCCAAGTTGAAAACATGCATTTCTTTCTACCATTTTGTCACTGCTCCAAGTTTTCCCAAGCAGCAAAAGGGAACACATCAAAAGTTTCAGACCAGTTTCCATCAGGCCCTTGAAGACTTCCAGAAAGTAAAATAACCTTGGCAGTTTCACCTTTGCTGTTCTTGCTACTAAAAAGTCTAAGCAACAAGATGTATGTGGCACTGATGTAAACTATTAATAGAAATAGAGACATCGAAAAATAAAGAGGTTTAAAGGACAAAATGCAATAGTGGAGAATTCTTTCAATGCAACCAGGATGGTCGACAAACAACAAGAACCACTAATGCCCCTAATGTCCAGGGTTCTCTTTAGAAGGACATAGGACAAGAGAGACAAAAATTAGTATCTTAAAACAAGAAGATATGTTTTGAGATAATTAGCTTTGTATACAGAAGGCAATGCCTTGCTCCTAACATCAGCAAAATTAGCCCTTACGTGCTGTTAATTCTTCTCATTGGCTACAAATACAGAGGAAAATGAGCTGTCAAAGGTTATTTTCCATAGTACAAATGAGAGCACAAACAGGAAGGTATATGTATGTTAATAAGCAGGGAAGCAATGATCAGTATGCCCTTGGGAGCAGAAACATTCTTTGAGCATTCTGATAATCTAACGGTACAGTATGTTGCCTTAGCTCTACACATTTAAAACGCATTTACGACAATAATTCTCCTTTTGCAGGGTCTCTGAAATTCACATAGCTCTACTCCTGCACCAGTATTTGAAACAAACACCCTTTTTATCCATGTGCAACACCTACATCATTTATCTATGTATAATATGCAACAGCTTCTCTAATGAACTACAATATCCCTCAATATTTTTTATTGTACAGTGCCTACAAAGACCAATTAGATCACCACACCTTAACTCTGCAGAGATGGAAGAACATATTTTCATTAAACAAATGGAAGAAACCTTTATTTTTATAATTTTTTTTTGCTGAAACAAAAGTCTTCATTTTAAACTGAAACCCAAGTATCAGCAAGAAGGGAACTTCGCATTAAAAGTTTTCCGCAATTTTTTTCACAGTATGCTTATCATTGTAGAAATGCTTCCCACTCCCATTTGCTCAGATGGGATAACTTCTTCATTCTTGGTTTTTGATTTGCATCTGCATAAGTGTGGCTGCTAATACCGGGATGAACCTTGACAGCATTTGCTCCTTTAAGTTGCCCTTACCTAAAACGCAGCTACAACTGATCAATTGACCATAGGCCTGCTTAGGATATTTAAGTCTCCTTGACTTAAAACTCATGGCCTATTCCCATCTGATGGTATATGGCACATGAAGGAACATGACAAACAATTTTAATGAGGGGCATCACTTTTTTTCCATTCCCAACTACTTTTTTTTCATGTAAATGCTTATTGCTGCTTTGAACCTATCAAAACATCATTACATAGACCAAGAGTGATTCAGAGGTTTATGTTGCTGTCACATCCTTTTCTTACTCAGTAAAAACTTCCAAGTGTGCTTTCAGATTATGAAAATACATTAAAAGTTTGCTTAAGCTACTCCAGAATATAATATTTAAAATATATATATATGACCCTGTAGTTTACAGCCAGTTTTAGAAAGCCTACAGTAATGCTATAATTCTACATAAGCTTACCTGATCATCCACCTACACTCCTATGGGGCATTTCTGCTGATGCTTTTACTATTAGTTTTGCACACGTTTTCATCACAATGAGTTAGCAAATATGTTTTCCTTCACAGACTTTCAAAACAACAGCAATTTAACATCTTAGTACATTCCATAGTCATCATGTTTGTCAAATGCATTTAAAAAAAAAACAAACCAAAACCCAACATTTTATCCATAAAAGTAATTTAAAAAAAAGTATGTCACTGAAACTTAAATGGAACAACTGAAGACCTTCAGTGACTAATTTTACGTTTCCAAATTCCTGGAAAAGCTTACATTCCTACAATTCCACCCAAGATTCACTACTTCTGTTTGAGATTCTGTTTTTTAGAGAGTGTGCACGAATAAACTGCATCTGCTAAGACACATACAGCAACAAAGAATCAGATAACTTATGTAGAAAACAGCAAATACAAATAAAATGTTTTCCACAATACAAAAGGATTAAGGGTTGATTAGCACCAATAGAAAGACCACTGATATTTAGAATTTCTGATCTGCTAACACATCTTCCTTTTTCTATCTACTGTTTTACTGATTTTGGTCCCTGAAAGCCTGTGGGGTTTTTTTTCTACTGTAGTTCTCTTAGTACCTGTCTGCTGGAGAGGGATTGGCAACAATGCTTATTGTTATTGATACTGACTAACATTTTCTCAGCAAAACTACCCAGTAAAAGGTAGAGGGATGGAGTAAAGTGGATTATTTCCTTCCTGGTATAAGGTTAATTGCTTAACAAAGGTGCTGCTAGCACCTGTTCTGCCAACACAGGAACGCTCGATCTAGTGAAAATAACAAATGGGGCATATTCCATTGATAGCTCTTTAGCTACGTGTCACTGCATCACAATCCATAAGAACTCTATGCATCATGTATCTGAATTGATAACAATCATTCACGTACATATTACAGGGAGAGACGTTTCTTTAGTTTCTTAACTTTAAGCCCAGTCACTTTTACGGTGCCACAATACAATCCCACCCTCTAACCATCTTTCTAAGCAGATCTATTTTTAGGCAGCCTCTTTGTTTGGTATCTCAGCGCCTACTTTTTAAAGTGGGTCTAGTTTGGCTGGTAGCAGAGTCTACAAGTGCTGCTCTATAGGCGAGTATAAATACACGAGTATGAATACATAACCGGGTTTGTTCTGTAACAGCAGAATGCTAGAATGTTAACCTACACCGGCCTAGAAGTCTAAAAGAGGGACAAGAAAGAGACAGGCGTGTGCCGAAGAGCTCAGGGTAACAACTTAACAGGCACACACCTGTACGGCAAACTGTCCCTAAGCCGCGCGTCACCCCGAGACACGGAGAAGGCTCCGCTGGACATAAGGGCAGGCAAAAACCGGCCTGTCAGAGGCGAACCAGGCACCAAGTTGACCCAACGCTCGGGAAAACTGCCCGAGTTGATCAACTCCGCCGGGGAGGCTGCGGCGGGCGCCCGGCGAAGCCGCGGCCGGACTACCTGTAACGCAGCCCCGCTCCCCACGCCGCCGCCTCACGCCTCTCCCCACCGCGCCCCCCTCTTCCCCGGGCTCCCCCTTCGGGCCGGGGGGAGCCGCCCCGCCGCCCCCACCCTCCCCCGCCGCCACTCACCAGCTGCGCGCCGCACACCGCCACCAGCGTGCACCGGCCGCTGCAATAGCCCATGGCTCCCGGCACCCCGCGCCGCCGTCCCGCGCCGCGCCCGCTCAGGCGGCACAGGGAGAGCCGCACCGCCCGGCCGCCGCCCGGCTCCCGCCTGCCGGCGCGCCCCAGCAGCCCGGGACCCGCATGGGGGCGCGCCCGCCCGCCCTAGCCTCGGCCGCCGGCGGCGGGGCCGGCCGCCCCCGCGCAGGGCGGCAGCGCCGGGGGCAGGGCGGCGGGGGCCGGCGGGAGGAGCCCCGCGCGCATCGGGGCTTCTAAGTTTGCCCCCCTCAACTCCGCTCGCGAACCGGCCGGGCTCGCGGCCGTCTGCGGCGGGGCGGGGGGGGGAGGCGGGAGGAGGAGAGGAGGGAGGGACGGAGGGAGAGGCGAGGCAGGCGGCGACGCTGAGCTCGGTTCACGCTCGGAGAGCGGCTTCCCTCCCGCCCGCTGCGCGGTTGCTCTCCCACCCTCCTTCCTCCTCCTCCTCCTTTTCCCCTCGGCAGGGCTGGGGCAGCCCCTGGCTCGGCGCACTCCCCCGCGGCAGGGCGGCTGCCGCTTTGTCTGCTCGTGCGCGGCGAGGGCTGTGTCCCCCCCCGCCCCAACCCCAGCCGCCTTTGTCTCGGCGGGACCCTTCTCCGCGCCCCCCCTCCCATCCCCTCCGGGGACCCCCGCGCCCAGGCAGCGCTTCCCGCAGCCCCGCGCCCGCGGCTCCCTCCGCCTCTGCGGGTGCTGCGGGGCGCGAGGCACGGCGGGGCAGATCGCGGCACGGGGAGCGGAGCGAAGCGGCCACGGCCCCGCGGGGGGGCGCGCTGCTGCCGCCTGCCGGGCTGCCGCCGGCCCTGCAGGGCGAAGCGGCCCCGGGCTGCGCTTCCCTCCCGGCGGCTCCGGCCGGCACCGGGGAGAGCTCCGCAGGGCTCCGGGGACGCGCCGGCCCCGCCCGCCGCCGCGCCGCTCTCCATCCCGTCCGGAGCGGGGAGCGCGGGGCAGGGGACCGTCTTGGAAAACTGGGATTGATCCAGAGGGGAAACCGGGAGCTGCGGGGTAGGAGCAGGAAAAGAAGGGCAAGATAAGGCTTATTTAGGAAAAAAAAAGAAATATTAGTCAATTTCAAGGAACTGGTTCTGCTCACCACCACCGTGAGGAATATCTGTTCTTAGTGGCATGGTCCAGCCTTTCTCTGCTATCAAAAGCATCCTGAATACATAAAGTTGGTGGGAAATGATACATCAAATTCAGATGTGTCAGTCAGCCTCCGAAGTCTTCTACTTGCTGTGTCATCATCAGCAGTTCTGACTTTGAACTTGGGCCAGGTCACTTTTTTGCTGAGCTGCCCATTAACAGAAGTAGTTTTAGCAGTGACGTCAACAATTATGAACTGGAGGAACACAGAATCATAGAATCAGTAGGTGGGAAAAGACCCACTGGATCATTGAGTCCAACCATTCCCATCAATCAGTAAACCATGCCCCTCAGCACCTCATCCACCCATCCCTGAAACACCTCCAGGGAAGATGAATCAACCACCTCCCTGGGCAGCCCGTTCCAGTGCCCAATGACCCTTACCATGAAAATTTTTTTCCTGATGTCAAGCCTGAACCTCCCTGGTGGAGCTTGATGCCATTCCTAGGTTTGGAATGACGTTTGGATGCTTGTTTGCAGCACAAACATTCTGGAAACTTAGAACCCTGTGTAGTTTGTTTCTCACTTTCCAAGTGGTTTTGTCAAAATAGTTGGCAAGTTGTCAAATGAACAGTTATAATTCCTAAAATGCCTTATAATATGAGCACTCCTTAGGGGAGTAAAACACACCCAAAAGTGATGCTGGTTGTCCTTTACTCCATTAGGACATCATTCTGGTTGTCACCTTCTGTGCTGTCTGAAAAGCATTGACCTGCCAAATCACTCATCGTGCAGGGTATTGATACATTCACTTTAGGACCTAAGAAGAAACAGCTACAGAGAGCTCTATCCGAGAACAAATAAAGCTGTGGAGCTGCTGAGGCTAAAAGACAGTAGAGATGTCCAGCACAAAATAGCTCAGGTCCCTCTGGATTCGAATAGTCTTTGCTGACTTCTTCAGAAATGGCATTGGTGTACAGGTATTAGCTGTCATTGTAGTTGTCTGAACTTCGGATTTGAACTAGACAAGATCACAGAATCACAGAATAACCAGGTTGGAAGAGACCCACCAGATCATCGAGTCCAACCATTCCTATCAAACACTAAACCATGCTCCTTAGCACCTCATCCACTCGTGCCTTAAACTCCTCCAGGGAAGGTGAATCAACCACCTCCCTGGGCAGCCTGTTCCAGTGCCCAATGGCCCTTTCTGTGAAAATTTTTTTCCTAATGTCCAGCCTGAATCTCCCCTAGCAGAGCTTGAGGCCATTCCCTCTCGTCCTGTCCCCTGTCACTTGGGAGAAGAGGCCAGCACCCTCCTCTCTACAACCTCCCCTCAGGTAGTCATAGAGAGCAGTAGCCTCTGCAGTTGCTGTATAATTACTCCTGTCTCATTCCAGGCATGTTATCCTTTGTGTACTCATCTCTTCTAGTGTAGTGAATCCTGCTCAGCTGAGGTGTCCAAAAAGCAGCTTTTGATTTACCCACAGTGATTGTTTTCTGGTAAAACTAGTGAAGTGGCTAGAATGATGTATCTGATTATCTGAGACAGGAAAGCTAACAGGAAAAGGGACAAGTCATACTCATTTAGACTCTTGTGAGGAAGCTAACACTAGTATTCCTTGTGTGTCCATAACTGATACTTCGGGAGGTTTCCTAAGGAAAATGTGAGCAGTAGTGACAGAGTCCAAAAGGATGATCTTCATGGACTCCTGTAACCTCCTAGAGCTCCCCAATCCTTTTTCTCAGCACATTCTCCTATGGCTTTGCTTTTTATTAAGATCTCTACCTTGCCTTCTCCTGAGCTTCAAAGCAATTGTGTTTCCTTCTGCCAGTGTTCTCCATTTGTCCCTGGTGTATGTCTCACCCGCACAGGCTGTTTTTTTTCATTTCACTCATATTCATCCATCTTCTCCTTCCTCAGGGTTTTTCTGGCTTGTTCCTGCCATAGCATGACTAGGGAAGCAATTGCCCCCCTGTACTCAGTGCTGTTTAGACTGCATCTTGAATACTGTGTTTAGTTTTGTGCCCTTCACTACAAGAAGGACATCTAGGTGCCAGCGCATGTGCAAAGTTGGGGAATGAGGCTGGTGAAGTATTTAGAGCACAAGCCTTATGATGAGCAGCTGAGGAAACTGGTGTTATTTAATCTGGAGGAAAGGAGGTGAATGATGGTGAGACCTTATTGCTCTCTACAACTACCTGAAAGGCAGTTGCAGTGAGGCAAATGTTGGTCTCTTCTCCCAAGTAACAAGTGGTAGGACAAGAGTAAATGGCCTCGAGTTGCACTAGGGGACGTTTAAACTGGATATTAGGAAATATTGCTTCACTGAAAGAGTTGTCAAGCACAGGACCAGGCTACCCAGGGAAGTGGCTGAGTCACCATTCCTGGAAGTATTTAAAAAACTTATAGATGTCATGCTTAAGGACATGGTTTATTGACGGACTTGGCAGTATTGGGCTTATGGTTGCACTCAATGATCTTAAAGGTTTTTTCCCACCTTCATGATCCTGTGATTCTGTTGTGTGAACTGCTCTGTTCCCTGACCTTTGTTTGAGCTCTTGTGCTGTCTCTGTCACCATTTCCCTCTGCTGCTGTTCCTGTCTTTCCACCTTTACAAGCATGAACCTTCCCAAAAGGTGAGATTTAAAGAGAAAAGTATTCCTCCATCTCTGTTAAGTCTTGTGGACAATAGTGACATTTAGATTATCTGTGAGAGTCTCCATCTGTAACTTGCTGTTGAGGTGTCAAAGAGGATTCCTCTTCCCTGCAGCCAACAGACTCACCACAGTTAGGCTTGCTGTGCACTTGCCTTTGCTTGCTTTATGCAATTAGAGAAGCTACAAATTATATATCGGGAGGGAAAAAAAAAAGTTACGGCATGATTATGTAGAGCAAGTGGAGGAAAGATAACAAAAGCATTAGCCCTGAATCCTTATTATACTGCTCTCTGAGTACTCATGGTGAGCCACAGGAAAACCAGATTCAGCTGTCAGTAGGTCACATGCTCAAGGCTTTTCTAAGCCTGTTCTTGGGGCCCTGCAGCTTCAGTGTGCAGTAAGATCAGCTGTGTACATACAGTAATATTATTTTGCAGGTTCCCAGTTAGGCTTAACAAAAGGCCTGCTGTGCATGCTCAGTGAGTAATTTCCAAACGTTCATAACTTTGTCAAAACAGAACCAATTTTCTGCAAAGCCAGGCTATTCAAGTTCTCTTCATTGGGGATTATTCCATGCTAAATATTAACTTGCAGATTTCAGTGGTTTGACTAGTTGGTTTGTAACCATAACAAGGAAAAAAACTGTACTCTATAACTCATCTCTGGGAAGAGATCAGTTCCAAAATTTGTGACCATGACCAATGACTGGAAATAGGAGGCTACAGATTTGTTTTACAGTCCCAGTTATAAGAGCTTATTGCTGCTGCTGCCTGTATATCTATGTTGTCTGCTCTTTTGTGGAGTGTGAGGAACATGCCTTTCAATGGCAGAATGGCAGAAAGCCTGTGTACCCCACAGTGCCTTCCCTGTGATTTGACAGGACTTAGTGATCGGTTTTAAGCCTGACCCTTTGCGTATTCCTTCCCTGAGCCTAAGGAAGTGCCTAGGGGTGAGCAAAGCCCAGGGAGGCCATGGAGGGCTGCAGTTGACAGCTCACTGCATCAAACCTGCAGCCACAAGGGAGAAAAAGAGCAAGCTGCAGGCCAAGCAGATTGGCATGAAGGGCCACAAGTGGCTCATGAACAGTAGCTTGTATCTCCCTTTCCTTTAATAAAACTTTTATGTGAACTTCATCAAAGCCAGGATAGCACGAGTTCAGCGTCACTTCATCCCAAGAATTCCAGCCATATAGGAGCTTTCCCTTCCTCACCACCAGCACTCTGCCTGCCCAGTCTGTCATGACTGCTGGTAAATGAGCACGAGTTCCTCTGTACTGTAACTGTTCTAATGCCAAACCAGTCTGAGAGTGCTTGGCAATTGATAATGTCAGCATCAACAGTAAAAGGAAAATATTGTTTCATTTTAACCAATGCCTTATTAACAGAGCAGACCTTGTTGTGTGATGTGCGTATACATTATTTGGGGAAAAATCAATTATGGGGGAAAATATATTATTAAAACATAATACAAAATTATTACAGGCTTAAGCACACTGCAGTAAGAATCTATTCAAAGCACTAAGACTGTAGCAATATTAAATTATTTTTTGAACTTCATCCTCACCATGAAGATTGAGTGTCAGGTATTTTTTTTTTCCTCCTGCAGGATTTCAAGACTTGATTGCCCAAATGACAGTTTACTTATTTTACTGTCACATACTTTTGTGAAATGCCATAACAAGTTGATTACAGGTTTCACATTTTGCATAGTGACAAAATCATCTGTCATATAATAGTCTGATGCCTGAAAGCCATTTAACTAAGAAGCAGTTTCTACTGAAAATAATGATATTTGAAACATTAAGGTGGGTTTAAATATGCACATTTTCTAAGCAAGTCTTAGTTTTAACAAAATGAGAAGACCAGTATTATCCCTTTCAGGCACCAAGCTAAGACTTGTGAAAGTCACCAGGCAACGACTAGCCAGAGGGTGAGACAAATTAGGAGGGGCATCATTTCATGAATAAAATGAAGGACAGATATGAGAAGTCTAGTGATACACCCTGGCTGCTATAAAAAAAAAAGAAAAAGTGCTTGGCTACTATTTGGAAAACATGTTATTCCTATCAAACTATGCTGGAGATCTGAGACAATGTCATACACTCTGGCGACTGCAGAAAAAAACAGGCTCCCTTTCCCCTCTGCACACAAATATTGGGTCACTGGAACTGGTGCGAAGAGTAGATTAAGATTTAACTTACTTATTCAACAATATGCATACTTTAGATGAGATATAAGTAGTAAAATTAACAAGGATAATTAATTTAACATATTCAGTTTCTTAGAATCATGGAATCACCGGGTTGGAAAAGACCTCTTGGATCATGGAGTCCAACCATTCCTATCAAACACTAAACCATTTCCCTGAGCACCTCGTCTACCCGTCTTTTAAATAACTCCAGGGATGTTGACTCAACCACCTCCCTGAGCAGCCCATGCCAGAGCCTGATGACCCTTTCTGTGAAAAATTTCCTTCTGATATCTAGTCTGAAGCTCCCCTGGTGCAGCTTGAGGCCATTCCCCCTTGTCCTGTCCCCTGTCATGTGGGAGAAGAGGTCAGCTCCCTCCTCTCTACAACCTCCTTTCAGGTAGTTGTAGAGAGCAATAAGACAAACTGTAACCAAGTGCTCAACTGACCTCCTGCTTTGGGACATAGCATAGGACTACCATTAGTTATGAGCAGAGCTCAACAGAGTAGTGCCCAAGGGCATCTTGTGCCTTCTTGGGCCACCAACAGGTTGAGTACAAAGCTTTCAACAGAGAGAAATTAATTTAATGCATCAAGGGCATATCAACATCTGAAGTGGGGGATGAGGTGTCTGGGAACAGGCACAGTCGACTCCTGCTACCAGAGCAAAGCCCTACGAAGGACAAGAGGCTAATTATTTTCTAAGATGGATTGCAGCTGCTGTCCTGACAACTTGGTCCACAGATGACCTGTGCTTATCACCTCTATGTCTAAGGCTACCTGCCTCCTCCCTACCTCTAAGGCAAACCACTCCCATGGCCACACCTACTGAGCTTGCACAATTAAGTTTTGGTATGCACAGCAAGAATTCTTTCTCCACCAATCAGCAATTAATGTAATGACCACATTCACTCAAGCTTCTCTGACCTTAGGTGTAAGCTTACTATAAATAGTGTAAACAAAGGAAAAGTTTTGGTGGATAGGCAGGCATGAAAAATGTCACCAAAACTCTAGGGATCAGCTGATGGGCTGAACTCAACCTGCCCCTGCCCCACCGCCAGGGATTTCATCAGAGTAAGCAAGAGAATGGAGGGGGAAATGTGATTGAAAATCCCATCCCCCCTTGCCCCCCTCCCTGTGTAACCACTTTGTATATGCATGCTAAATATATATCTTAACATCAAGCTGATTAACATCAAGCTAATTGTTAGCATCTCTGTCTGTGCTCTAACCCTATCTAGGTGTTATCTTTACCTGCTTCTGATGGTTACTGCTACGCGTATACCTTTGCTTGTCGCTTGACTGTACACATTTGGGTGTAGTATCATAAAATGGGTTGTTCAATGTATTTTTTTGCAAATATTACCTTCTTCGAACTTATTAAGGAACCTTATTAAGTCATGAGCTCTTATTCTTAATACAATCAACAAGTCTCTACAGTTTGTTATAACTGTTTAGAGGGATTAAAATGGGAGTTTCTACTTAAACCAACTAGGCTAAAATTACTGCCTTTGCGATGCTGTTGAATTTAAAGTGATTTGGAACGTGACAGGCTGGGTGATTTTCAATTACCCTTGCATGATTGTTACATTACCTATTGCATATGTAGCAGACTGGGTGATTATCAATTACCCTTGTGTCATTGCCACAGTTCTGACAGGCTTGGCATAATACCCTTGCGCCACTGTCAGTTTAGAAGACTGGCTAGCAGGCTGACTGATGATATTTTCCACTCTTGCGATACTGTTAGGCAAAAAGAGTCAAACAGATTGATAAACTCTCCTCTTTAAGTCTCTTGTATACATTTTTAAATTTACCTGCTCATGACGTTAATCATGTTGTCCCTCTTGACTTGTGGCATGTACTTTGGGCATTCATAGTTGATTTTTGTTCTCCGTCTGCCATAAACTTGCATAACCTTTCACAAGTCGCTTAAACTTTCTGCTTCTTGTATGCCTCATCTGGAAAATAAATATGTTCTTATTTAGCCTAGGGCATGGGAACACAAGGGAGAAATGATTTTCCTAGCACTGGGTTTGCCTTTCACTTTCAAAACTGGCCAATCTGGAGGTCAAATAATTCATTGTGATTATTGTTTTTTCTCTTTGTTTCATTGTCATGGAATCATGGATGCATTTCTATTAATGATATATTTTTATGCATTCTACTATCAATATGCTTGAAAGTTATCTTTTCCATAAGATACTGTCAAATCTAATTTCCATTTCTTATTTAATAAAAAGTATGTAACAAAATATTTTAATGTATCTTAAGTCTTAAATGAATGGGCTCTGTTTTCAGCAAATATTTTGATTACCAGTGAAACTAAAATCCTGATGTCTGAAAAACACAACTATATTTTCTTCTATGGTGAAGCTGTGACAGAAGTGTGATTACAGTCTTAGAAATGGAGAAAAACATCATCTGGGAAAAGGGAAACAAAAGGCTCATCTACAAAGAGAAAACTTGATGGACAAATAGAAACATAGAAGGAACTCTCATATTGCATTTGTGAAGAAATCTCACCACCATCTGAGCAGCTGGAAGAGCTCTAGTAGCCCTCAAGTACAGCAGAACCTTGATATTTTTTACAAACTGTGTGAAGTCAGACTATGTTTATCTATTTGCCTTAAACTTTTTGTCAGAGGACTACCCACTTGTGGTACCAGCTTGTCTGTGGTGCCACGGCTCAGCGGGGGGCAGTGCAGGAGCAGGCACAGCTCTCCCTCGCTGGGGTGCAGTCGGGCCCCAGAGCTGGCTTTGGGGAGGGGGGAATGCAGCCTTTGCTGCTGCCCCCGCTACCCCTCCACCTGCTGGCTTCCAGAGCACCAAAAACACGGAGATAAAAGGACTCGGAAGGGAGGAGTCGGCGTCTCACCTCCATGGTCGCTTTCACACACACTCTTCGAGCAGACTAGCCCAGACCATGCGGCCTATACCACAGGGCCTGGACAATGCGTTCCCGAGGTCATCTGCTGCGTTCGATGTGGTGATTTCTTTCCCTCTCTCTTTCTCTCTCTCTCCCCCCCATTACCTCGTGGCGTGCATGTTGGATCGGATCCTAGGGACTTGAGTTGTTTTCGGGAATTTGTTTCAGTAACTTTGGGTGGTTGCACCCCCCCTGTGTCTTTGTTGTGCGCTCCAGTATCTTGGTGTATTTAGGTTTGCTGGAGCCAGAAATAAATACTGTTTTGATATTCATGCTGGGAGTGACCTTATTGCCTCTGGATCGCCACACAGACAAACGAATCCACTTTCCCCCATCAGGGCCGGACACGAGTGTGTGGCTCATGGGACTGGGTTGTGACAAACTGCAACCTGTCAAAAGAGGGCACTGTGTTCATGTATAGACACAACACCAGAAATTGGAGGGAGCCGTTCTTGTGGATGCCTGTGGATGCACAGATTTCCTGCCAGCGAGTGCCTTTACCTGCCCTGCCCAGTGCCCCAGCCGGCACAGCCACGCTCCCGGCAGCTTTCCCTGGCCGCCAGAGTACAGAGGAAGCTGGTGCATAGACACCAAGCTCCCAAAGGCAGCCTCTTGTATATATATATATATTGTGGTCTCGTTTTGTCACACAAGCAGGTTAATGGACTCCATGAAGGGTGAGATGGTCTTTTCTGCACTGTGATCTTGGAAACCCCTTCTATTTTCCCAAGAGTTTAAGTACGCTTGTAGCTTTTGCAAATGATGAGAGAGAAGAATAACTCTTAACTCTGTTGGTTTATAACATTTTGATAGATGTCTAGATGAAATGATGTCCCTTTGTTGACCCAGACCGGCCTCTTTCAAGAGGTCCTAAGTCTTCCTTGGGCTGATCTCTGCTTGAACTAAACTTTGAGTAAATGCTAATCCGGACATGATTTAAAGTTTTCTTAAGATGAGGAATGCACAAAGCATTATGTAATATATTCTAGGGATTCAGTAGAACATACAGTACTAAAAATTCCAATTTTAATTCTTGTCTAAAGCTCATTCTTCCATAACTGGTTCTTCCCAACTTCTTTGTGCAAGACTGAAGAGTTCCCTTTAGAAATTCAAAAAAAAAGGTAAAAGTTTTGTTACCCCTCTAAGCCTCTCTGTTATCATTTCAATATGTAATCTTTCATCTGATAAGCTAAAGAGCTTGGTCTCCCTGTGTCCTATACTACCCAGGTAGTAGATGCTCATTCTTAGAACATCTCTTGAAATCCTCACTAGTTGTTCAACATTTTCTGGAAATTTAGACAGTGGAAGAGACTAGAGTAGTGACTGTGACATTATCAAATGTAAACTGACTTTGTATTCTGCTCTCTTCACAACATACCACTGAAGCTATTTTTCTTCTTCAAACAAAATTTGTACCAATTTCCATTTTTTTTTTTTTTAAGAAATAATTAAAATGGTAGTGTAAGGTACTGTTGACATATCCACTGGTTGCTGTCAATTTAAAATTACAATTTGAGATATATCAGTTAACTACCTTCTTGACTAAGTTGATATGCTTGATGTTGACTTTTTGTCATTCTAGTTGTCTTAATCAAATTGTCATTAAAATGAGCTCACAAAAATCTAAACCAACACAGTTGCCATCATAACCTAAACTTGTAATCTCATCAATAAAAGCCACCAAATTAGCTTGACAAGATCTGTTTTCCATAAACTTATGTTGATCAGCATTAATAATACTATCCTCCTTTAATTCTTTATTAATTGAGTCTTCTATCAGCTGTTTCATCATTTTGCTTCAGATCAATGTTAGACTGGCAGGTACATAATTGTCGAGGTCATCTCATTTACCCCTTTAAAATCTTGGCACAATATTAACTTTTCTCCTTTCCTCTGGGACTTTGCTGCTCCTCCTACTCTTATTGAAAACCAGCATTAATAGTCCAGAGAATTTCTTTGCCAGGTTTTTCTAAAACTCCTCAACAAACTCCTCAGTTTTATTTGGAGATGTGTGACCTTAGTAACTCCCTTTTAATTCTCTGGAGTGACCATTGGAATGGAAAGTACTTCAGCATTACCTTATGATAAAATTTCTTCTTTTCCCCCTCGTACACACAGAGCAGAGCTGTGCACTGAGCACATGTAGCTGGCCTGCATTATTATTCTTTATTCTGTGGTTTGCATCTTCTAGTACAAAGCCAACATTGTTCTTTTCATTTTATTTGCTTTTAATATCCTTTTAAAAATATAAGATAGTCTCTCTTCCTATTAACTTTAACAACCATGGTAGATCTTACTGCCTTTTTGCTTTTGTAATTGATTCATCTTGATTTACTGTACTCTGGTGAGGTACGTTATAAAGTGATTGTGTATTCTTTCACTTTTGTTTCCTTTATCTATTTTCTCCAGATCCTAATTCAGTGTGTGCTCATTATATTATGGTAGTCTTTTTTTTTTCTTTTTACCCCCATTTAATTTGTGTCTTTATTGCTATCAACTCTCTGAAATCAACCCATGTAAACCAATACATAAACACTACTGGCAGAGCTTTTGTCTCTGCAAACAGCCACGCTAGAAATTTGCATAAGTGTAAGCATGATTTTCTATCTAGAAATATGTTAGAAACCCTATAACTTTTTGAAATTCTGTAAAAGTTTTGATATTGGCATCAGAAGCTTCTCAGCAAATGTCACTCAAGCTGAATTCCCTCTAATAACATAGCAACTTATTCCTTCTGCATTATAGCCAGGTACTCAGCTGAGCACCTGGCTTCCTGCTGTGATATGGTAACCTGGAACAAATCCCAGCTAGTACTTTGCACTTTGACAGTTAAATATACACCCATAAAGCTTCAGTATTGATCACTTCTACACTGTAAGCATTTGGAAAGAGGTAATGGGACTTTTGACATAAATGGTCATTTTCCAGTCCTTCTCTCCACTTCATCTTTTTGAAATAGATTACAATCAGTGATTTCAACGATCTAGTCATGCAGATCACCCACTCAAGCCTCAGTAATACCAATAAGGAGTAAGTCATGCTCATAAATGAAGATTCCAGTTCTTGCTTACTCACCAGGCTCCTAGCCTTGGAATATGAACAATTAAGGACTTTTTTTCTTCTTCATATTCCTTGGAGCTTTGATTAATTTTGTTCTTAGTGCCTTGATTTTGTGCTAAACAACTGCTCTATTCCTCTATCCTCCCATTTTGTTATTAGTTTATCGTCCACAGGCAACATTTGCTAAAGGATCCCACTGCCCTGCTGTCCAGTAAAACGTGCAGTGGAGGTTAGATGTTCCCAATGCATTGCCTGTCAAGGGAATAAAAGTGAATTCCCAATAGCAAGAGTGGAGTGCCGCCAAAGATAGGCAGTAGGAATTCCTCCAGAATTAGGCATCTTCTTCCACATTGATTAATATCCATTAAACATCCTTTAGGATATAATTTCCTGTTATGTTTCTGCTGGTAGTGAAACCACTTGAAAAAGTTCCTGTTTTCCCTGCTACCAGGGCCTCACCTATGGTTTATTATCTCCCCGGAGACATTGTGCAACTCCACATGTGTGAAGAGATACAGCTTTCCAAAAACCCTCCTCTTCAGCAGTCTGGGAGTGTGGGAAAGTGCAGGAGAGCTGCACAGTAGGCACTTCTGCACAGTGACTACAGGGCTTTTCTGAGCTGACTGAAAGCAGTGCTCTGAGTCACCATCTGAATTTGCAGATCCTCCTGGCCCTTAAGCAAGTGTCTTGGGCATTATACAATGGGGAAGACATAGACAAAGGGGTATTTTTTGTGATAATGCTTTTCTCTTGTACCCAAAAAGCTGGTGTGAAGAACAGAGGAACATTTTCCAGGCACATGATTAACTAAGTCCATAGAGAGTAGAGGAAGATCTTTAATGGATCAGGTTTTGCTCATTGGCTTAAGAAGTTTATCAAACAACAACATCACATTTTTTGTCTTGGCAATAAGATAACAGCAAACTATGCTGTGGTCTGTATGTGCTATTTTGAAGAAGATCCTTTCCATTTATCTTTCCTGAATGGTGTTTTTCTTCAACTATATTGCTGCAATAGAGACTTAAGGTAGATATAATATGTAGAGATGGTAGTAACAAGATGTTACTATGCTAAAAGAAGATACATGCTGGATTAAGTATTAAGCTTTCAAACCACTAACTGTATATTAGTTTAGTTATAATAATAATAACCCCAAAACATTTTTATTTCAGATTTCTTTTTCTGTTACAGTACAATAAAGAAAGTTTAGGTCAAACAATTCCTCAGGATACTTTGGTGAAAAGTAGCTGTAACAAAACTGTAAAAATCCTAACATCTCGCTATACAAACTGTGAAGTAAACCTCTACCCTGCTACCACCAACCTATCTGAGAGCCATGAATGTGAACTAAGCTTTAATCTTTAACTGATTCTTTTTTTCTTTTGTAGAAATGGGCTCTTGAAGTTTCTACCAAGTTGATTATTTAGAAGTAAGTGTCTCTCATTTAGGGTCTATTTTGTTCTCTCTCACTCACCTGGTTATCTTCCCTTCTTTAAACCTTTCTTTAAAATTAATCTCTGACATACTTCTTCCAGCATGAAACATGGATTTCACAAACCATTGAGACACATGTAAGCTTAAGAAGTAACTACCTGAACATTGAAGCCTGATGTTACCCATTTCAGTTCATTTTATGAAATATTTCTGTTCTAAGCTGTGCTTTAAATCTAAATTGAATTCTTCAGGACAGAGATTGTCTTCAACTATATCATAAAATGTTTAAATCCCTTAGGTATTTAAAAAAATGAACGTTAAAAAGGCTAGAACACTAAAGCACTGAGTTGTTTAAGCTCCTATTTTGTGGATCTTGTTTTGTGTATGTTGTTAAGATTTATTGCAGAGGTTTTTGGTTGCTCCTAAATTCACCAACTATTTCAAAGTGATTTAATTTAATTTTTTTTTCTTTAGCTGTGGCTGATGTCAAGTCTCTCAATTTTCCTGCAATTAATGCTTTTTCTAATTTTTCATGATCTGCCTTGAGGTTAGATTTGAACAAGAAAAGTTTCTTCAGTTCCTGCAGTCACTGGATCCAGGACCTTATTGTAATTGTTCCTACATTTTATGATTTTTCTTTATGATTTGTTATTGCTTGCTTCTCCTTTTGACTTTTATTGAAGGTCTGGTGTATTTCTTTACATTCCTCTCTGGAGAGAGCCATCCTTCTTGAAAGACCTTTTTTATTCTCTTTGTGGATGCAAATCACCCATCTCTATTTTTGTTTTTTAGGAAATTATGCATGTTCTTTCCTTTTCCAGTATTTAAGATCTTGAGGTACATTTCCTCATGTCCTCACCTAATCCAAATTTTTCCTCATTCATCCTTCTAACTAGCTATTTTACTATAGTGTTACTAACCCAGGTATCCATGCTAGAAGCATCACAAAACAAGACAGACTAACTTTGACTCAAAGACTTCCCAGGCAACATGAATTTTACCAGAATTTTCCTGGTAAGACTGTGCAAATTAAGAAAATTCCTCCTTTTGACTGAACCTTAGGAGACCACATGGTATATAACAGTGAATAAGATGCTAAATAATGTAAAAGAAAAGATCATTTATTTCTGAGGATAAAGGTTCAGCACTGTTTCTGCCATTATACTCAGTAGAAGTCCAAAATGAATCTCCTCTTCAGTCTTCCTCTCAGGATTATATTGTCTAACAAGGTTTAACCAGCCTGGAGTAATCTTTCATTACTTGATAGGAAGATTTTACATAAATAAATCGTCCATGGTAAGGCAATATTTTCCAATTACATTCTAGTCCTCCTCCTGTTCTTTTTTTTCAGCTATTTTACTCCCTGACACTGTTCACACATATTGACTCACTTTCTTTTTGCTCTCTCTGCCTGTACGTGTTGCTTCTGTCACTGAGCTTTCTTCACTCCACTGAAGTTCTTTCTTCAGTAGCTGAAATGCCTTCAATACCCCAAATTTCCTTAAGAGCTTGTGGTTCATTTGCAGACAATTCCCACAGGAAGCTCTCAGGATAATCTTTTTGCTAGTTGTGGGGCTTTCTTTCACATTTATTTTGTTTTGGCTCTCAAAATACCAGTCAGATCATTCTGATCATTACTTGAACGTAAGGGGGAGGTGGGGGGCAGGAATCACTGCAGCTGTACGTTTAGTGTGCGGCTACAGGGAAAAACAGAAGATCAGAAGATTCCCATTATATCCATTTGTTTGAAAAAAAATTGAAAATACAATCAAGAAATGGAGATACTTAAGTCTTGCAGGTTTTGACGTTTCCGAATTTCCCTATTATAAGTTAGTCTTTGTCTTGATTCTATTTGTAGCTTTCTTTTTAATTATCTTCAGATGAGATGGGAAATGAAATGTAAGTGATAAAAACAAATATCAGAAGTGAATAACCGAGTTATAAACCTCTTTTTTTCCTTATAGTAAGAACCTTCTCCTGCAAATATGCAGAGTAATAAAGTTATAACAAAAGAATAAACAATCTTGTTCTCCATGCCCTCTGCAACTGTATTACTAAAGTGATTTTCATTTCATTAAACAAGATTCTAGTGGTGGATATAGCTGACTGGGATAATACAAATCATCATGAATAAAGGAACATGATCAGCGTTACTTTTTTTTTAACACAGGCTCATATGAGTTGAATTAATTTCTCTCCAAATTTGCTTGCTTTATCTCTCCTTGATGTGCTTATTTGGAATGATTCACACAAGGTGATCTTTTTACAGCATACATATGGCAGCCGCCGTCTCAGTCAACATAGTGGGACTGGTTTAAGGATTATTACCTACCCAGAAGTGCAGTCAGTCCATAAGATCCTAAGCTTCCCTTCTCTCCTTCATATCTCTGCATATCCACCCCATATGCCATGCAGTCGGCTTATGGATACATCAATTGCACAGCAATAATCCTCCCCCCTGAGGGCTGTGACTTATGCAAAGGAGTAAGACCTTCTTATTACATTTAAATGGAGCTCAGCCTCCCACCCCTCTTCTGTCTTAATTATTCCTTCCATGCAGGCCCACACAATTTTTAACAACATTGCAGCCAACTGAAACTTCTGATTAACAGTTACGCCCTAATGTGCTGTAGAGCATAGAGCAGCTCTCCGCTTGCCGTGGGCACGACTTTGGTTTCTGAGCTAACCTGTCTTCAGCTGCTCAGAAAAAGTAGTTAGCACCTGCTTTTCCTTGGTTCATGGACTTTTAGCTCAGGTGAACAACCAGCAGAGAGGAAAGGATAAGCTAACATTTGCTGTTAGTTTGCACTTCGAATGGATTCTAAGGCTGGAAAAAAAAAAAAAAAAAGAGTAAAAAGTGGATCTCAGAGGAGCAGGGGCTGTGGGGCACCCGGTCTAAAAGAGGGAACCTCAAATGTGTCTATATTAAAAGTCCTAATTCCACCTGTAATAATAAACCGTGCAAGTTTCTTTTTTCCTTCCTCATACAAATGGAGTAAATAGACGCAGGAGAGAAAATAGAAACAACAGAGAGGCTGAGGTTTCTAAGTTTTAAAAAGCTACCCATATTTCTTTAGTTTGTAGAACTGTTGCACATTCACATTTGAGACTCACTGCACCTATTGTCTTATATCAGGTTGTATATTTTAAATATGGGTGGTCGACAGAGCATAAATATGTTGTGCATGTGCATTCTGATGGCACATATATCAAAATAAGGTTCCAGTATAAAGTGCATAAAAAAAAGGCACAAAACCATTTCTTTGTATCACAGCTAGTCCTTTACTAGCAAAATGCTGGAAAGAGTGTTAAAAATACTGTATATATGCAGCTCAAAGAGTGTTTACATTTGCGATATGTTCTTTTATGTGAAAAAACAGAGGCAGAATGAAAGGAGAATCCTGTCCTTCGTAATGACTATTTTAATGTCTGCCTAAATCTTTGTACATAATCCAGCAAATAAAATTTCGTTATAAGAAGTAATCATTATCTCTCAATAAAACAGAATAAATCTTTCATTTGACCTGTCATGTAAAAGTCTACAAACATTATATTTATTTTGTTCCTTCTATTCTGTCCTAATACAAACAATGTGGAGACTTATAACATCTTAGAAAACTACTCTATAGTATACTTAGTTCCCTATTTTTTTCCAAAACCTGCAGTCCTGAACAGGGATTTCAGGAGTTTTTAATCTTATAACAGAATGGGTCAAAGTCAGAGAACAATTAGGCCATGAAAACTTATTTTGATTATTTATGTAAACTTCCCTCATCAGTGGGATGCTGAGAGTTATATTAGTGAAATATACTTTTTTTGCTTATAGGCCAGATGTTTCCTTGAGGAAAAGGCATCATGAGAAAATAGTGGAAGAATACATTTTAACTTAAATGAGAAGACTTCTAAGTGTAGCTTAGTCATTGGAAAAATTATTTAAAAAAAAAATGGTGATTATTAAGCAGTTTTATACTGCACTTTTTTGAGAAAGAGGTGGTAACTGATGACTGATATATTGTCAAGGAGTTTTATCATCTTGTTTATATGTAGTGTGCTGCTGTTATTTGGTCACAAGATGTGACATATGCTCCATATGCCAAACTGGGAAATATTTTCATTCTATTTGTTGGCATAGTGAAAGACAGCACATTTTGTGTGATAAATTACTTACAGTTGGATGAGATCAAATGATTTAATTCAGGAAAGGAAAACAGTAGCAAACGTAGCATGATACAATATAGAATACCAATGTAACAAAGGATGCCTCTGGGGCCTCCTCCAGGATTCTTTCAGGTCAATTTTAAAATGAAAAAACTTGAATGTTTCTGTTTTCAGAAAGCATTGAATGAAGAGGTGGAAGTCATGAGTGCTGCATTGTGACTCAGGCTTGAAGTCCTGATTTACAGAAAGCAAGACATAAGCATAGATGCATGAGTTTAACCTGGTGGGCAAGAGAAAGGCGTGCAGCAACTCTTCTCCAGGCTTTTCTTTTCCTCCACACAGGCTCCAGTTCTCCTGCAAATTAAACTGAAGTGCAGTTTCCAGATGGGATCTCTGATGTACTCCAAGCAATACCAACCAGTACATTGCAGGCCTCAGGGCTTAGCATGCTGTGCAGCAGAAGGCAGCAGAGATACACCCCAGAGAAGTCATTAAGTCATGCTTGTGTAGGGGATTTGGGGGAGTTTTCAGTGTAGGTGAGATAGAAAACTGGAAAATCTTGCTTTGCTGCTATTGTCTGAAGATTTTATGGATCCATTTTGTGTTCAATGGGTAAAAAAACCGAGGCTGCTAATCAAGAGTGTTGATTTTCAGTGCTCTGCCTCTAAGAGTACTGAGAACAGTGAACGCTTCAAGAAGGGTCTCATTAGAAGGTCTGAAAGAGGCGGTCTGTGTACAGAGCATGTAATATAGTTACTAGCATTGGTTCTTAGATCTTTTATGTCAATAAAAATCAACAGGAAATACTATGAAGTGTAGATTATCTGAAATCTTGCTAGTAGCCACTTCCCTGCAGTTTTCAGTTGGCGTGTATATGAATATGGAATCAGAAATGCTTTTCCACAACTAATCTTATGTGAATTCCATTGAGAAAGGTACAACGGATCACAGTGATCTTATAAAGTTTGAGCCAATAGGGAAAATATGATTGAAACTCTCTTGTACATAACATGGTTAAATAACTTTCTTTTCTCCTGTTAACAACGTAGTTCATACTGTAGCTCGTAGCTACTAGATCTTGTGTGATGAATCTGGAGAACCAACTATGTACTACTCTGTTGTCAAGGAAACTGTCCTAATCACCAGTTATACCATAGTAGTAAGATGTTTTCTCATGTTCGTGGTAAAAATGGGCCATTATGCAAAGAGATGGCAGAAGGGGAAAACCAGCTGTAACAAGCCATTGACAAGAGTGTTTAGCTGGAAAGGAAGATGCTTCCAGCTTATGGTTGCTGCTCCAAATACTGTTGGTGTATTGTATACTATTATTATTAAATACACAGTCTTGGGATTAGGGAGGTCTAAATCTTCAATGTTAGCCCGAGGACTGTGCTGAATTTCAACTACGATTGCACATTAGGGACTACAAACCACACATAAATACTTTGAAAATAGCTTGAATATAATCACAGTAGGGTTTTTTTTTTCCAAATAAATGTGCTATAATTACTTCTAAAGCAAAGAAAGAGAAGTGAAATAATATAATGATCTTATAAGAGGAAAATCTTATAATTGTGCATTGAACAGGTTATCTGCATTGTCAACAGCTGAAGTTAGTAAGACTGAATCAGTGGCAAGGCAGTCTTTTTTCTTTCTCAAATAAAACCTCAGAAGATGTAGAATAAATGACATCTCCATGATACAGGAGAAAATATATTACCTGTTGTAGACACCACTGAGAACATATAGAGTTTAATTTGGGGATTAATATAAAACACTCTGCACTGTTTTCGTGGTTAGCATTGCTGAGTGACGGGCTGGTTTGGTAGCTTTGTCTGTTGCGGGGTTTCTGTCGGTGCTCTGTGTCGTATGGGTTGTTTGTTCGTTTGAAACCAGTGTTTTAAGTGGATGCACCTTGTTCAGTAAAAAGTATCACTTGCACTCTCCTGAGTGACTTTGGATCACTCTTACACCATGCCAGGATAAAGAGCTCATTTTTTTTTTTTTTAAAGTGGGCTGTGGTGTCAGCACAAGATAATAGCCTGATTTTCATTATTCTTTGAAGGAGGAGGATTGTCAGTAGACAGCAAAGCGGTTTTAATATTGCATATACGAAAGGAAACAAATATTTCCTTGACATGTATAAAGAACATCAATTAACAGGGACATAATTGTCTCTGCTACACTTGAAATACCGTGATTAGTTCTGGGCATCTCTGTATTAAGAAAATATTGGAAAATTGAGGCAGATCTGAGAAGAATCTTAAAATTTTTAGATAGCTTTGAAAGAATAGTCACCAAGAGGAAGTAAAAGTTTAAATACAGTGCATATATAGAAATAAAAACAAACAAATCATTCAATAGCACTGAAAATTGGACCAATATAAATCCCAACTTTAACTCAGAATTCAGGGATTTTTTTTTCCCAGAATTCTTAAAGAATCTAAACACTTGGAACCTAATCCAATAAGTGTGAATATCAATGCAAAACTTTCAACAAACTGCAGTAGGCTCTGCATAAAACTCCAAAATGAAATTAAATGTTTTATATGCTAGTAGATAAAGGAAAAAGGATAAATTAGACCTGCATCTAAAATTCCATCTATGGTTATCTCTGCGTTTCCTGGATGAGAGCTTTACCTTCTCACTTGTATATACTCTGATTTTGTAAATGAAGATCAGGATGCATTCGGAATATTATTTTGACATGTGAGAGTGAATGAACTGATGCTTTAAAGAAACAGACCTACAGACAAAAGTCAAAGGAACAAGGTACTGTTTTCAATCTTTTTTCCCACATGTAACTGCACTGAACAATTAGACAAATTGAAGTAATCAATGAAGTCATCTGACAGAAAAAAGGATCTCTGACATCATCATGTGGTATGTCTGCAGTCAACAGAAACCTGATAATTACAATGAAAAGAAGCTATAGGTGCCTTTCCTCCTCAAGTAGTTTCTGTGTTGACTACACAGACTAGCTTTCCACTGGCTATAAAGCCAGTTTGTTTAAAGTGATTTTTTCTTATATAGACACCTACATTATGAGCAGTTAAAGTGTGAAGCAGGGAAAGGGGATGAAACCGAGAAAACAGCATTACCAAGTTAGGGTTATGTATGTGGGATAAAGAAGGCAACCTTTATCACGTCCTTTGCTTTAAAACTAGGAAACTAAAATGTTAGGAGAGAAATCACAGGGAATTTATCGTGAAAATAAACGCCTTTCAGTCAGCAGAGCATCAATGGAGCTAATATAGGAGCTTGGATGTTTTCCTTTCAGGTCAATTGGCTGCAATCTGGCTTTACTCAACTTCTCCCTGTGCACTGAGGTCAGATATTTTCCCTCTGAATAGACTCAGGTCAGCCTTGTTTCTTTACTGTATGGAAGAGTATACTATGACAAGGGAGTCTCTGCATTACACTTTTCTTGTAACAGGGGTGGTAAATACAGAAGAAAAATGCCTACATGGGTCACATTTACTCAGATATATTGCCAAGTTCTGTAGTGTTAATGCTTCTGTAATACAGTCCAGAAGAAAACATCCATTTCTTGAGAAAGGAGTAGGCTTTGCAGAAGCGAAATTGTAAAGGCCCTGTGGGGTTTCTGAACCCAAAATCTGGAGAAATTAAATTTAGACTGCAACAGATAACTAAATAAGTAAATAAGTTATGCCATAATGGCCCATTAGAGTGTAACAATATGTTGCTTTTTAGATAACTTTCAGATTGCTAATTTGAAAATTGCAACCATATGAAAGCTTTCAGAGTAACAGCACATTTGTTTGTAGTTCAGTATTTGAATATGCCAAATATTGGTTCTATTAAGCTATTATAAAACTAAACATCTACATCAGACACATTTTCTTTCTGCATGAAAACAAAGGCATAATGTTGCATGTTTTGCTGATATCTGCATGACTAACTACATTTGTTTTCTGTTTACCACAAAATGCTGTGTACTATGGAAAACTTGTTTGAAACATTCAAACTTTCACTTAGGGACATTTCTCCCTGTATAATGACCAAAGAGCAATAGATGTCAGTAATCAGAGTTCTCTAAGGACCTCGATTTTTACAGCCTCATTAGTTGTGTCTTAATTAGTTGTCACCCAGGTTAGCATTAACTTGTTAAGCTCATACAGAATGCACTGAAGGGCAACTGATGTGCTCTCAAAATGTCATGTCCTGTATCCAGGCTCCATTGTATGATACTTTTCTTTAAAAACTTAAGTTTAAGTAAGGGACAAGTGGTCTTATCTCCTGACTTCTTTTAGCTCTCTTAGTAAGCTCTGTAGCTTTGTCTTTCTTTCAGGATGAAAATAATATTATTTTAGGATATTTCACACAAGCATATTCCTTTTTACAAATGCAATTTCTGCTATATATGTGCATTTACACATCCTTTCATACATCTTTCCAACTTATATGTTTATATCTTTATATGTCGTGTATATACACACATGTAAAGAGAAATGTGTATATGTTACACAGCTGGAAAATGGTGTTGCTGACTGTACATAATTGCAAGCTACTAGGTTATTTCATCATGAATGTCTTTTTTGTAGCTGTCCTGATGCTAATATAAATAAATAATTTGCTTTTTCTCACCTAATTAGTAAATGCATGTCTGTCTTGAGCTAGGAGGCTGGACAAGATGAGCTCCAGAGGTCTCTTCCAATCTAAATTATTCTGTGACCTGTTTAAACAGCAAAAGTGTGCACACATGCACACATACATTTCCCAAGAAAAGAATGTGTTACATAAATACCTTCAGGTTAACTAACTTCATGTTTACATGTCCCAGGTGTCTTGATAAGGTGAAGACTGAAAAACACATTCACTTAAAGGAAAGATAGCATATGTACCACAGAAACAGGGTCAAAATTTCAGGTGACTGGAGAGATGATGCCTTTTGTGACTCTTAGCGCTGGTTTGCATGGTTTGGAAGAAGAAGCTTTACTATGGGGAGTAAGGTGTCCCAGAATTCTGCACAAGAGTTGGAACAAACGGGTTTACTTGATATTAATGTTATATGGAAGTTTAATTATGATGATCATTTTGGGATTTCTATGAGTATTGTTGTTATAGTCTTTTAGATTTTAGAATTATTTCAAGTCCTAATTTGTTTATGTCAACAGGAATCTCTACATCTCTGTGGATGAATGATGGATTGTTTGGAAGAAGGCAAAATTTATAATACCTTTGTTTATATTATGTGGATTCTTATAGAAGAGTTATGTGTGGTTTGACACTATTTGTGTTCATTTTTCTCTTATCAATGTAATCTAGAAGATCTGGAATTATTAAATCTCAAAAACTTCTCTAAAGGATGCTACAAATTTGATCCTTATAAATTACAAGCTATAAAGATATATACAAGGTCACAGGGCTTGCATGAAAGACTTTTTTTTTCTTACTTCTAAATGTATTTGAATTTCACTGATATAAAATTTCCCCAATGTATTTTTGACTGTGTGTCAGCTGCCCCTGAGAGAGAAAGAGGCCATACGTTCTTTTAAAGCTTTAACTAGCAGCAGTAAAACTACCTATGAGATTAAAAAGCTGCGCTACTTCAGATGGTAAAATAGCTCAGATCATTACCAGCATGTGACTCACACAAAAATATGTTATCCCATCTTCTCTTCATTGATTTGGCAAACACACTGAATGAAGGAGGCTACTAAGGCAAGGCAGAGGAGTTCTCAGTGAAAGAAAAGGTGAGGAATAAATTAAAAGTCACTTGAAAGAAATTAATAGAAGTGCCCTCTACCTGCCCCATCATCATCTACTGGAGTGACATATTGGACAATATCTGGATGCCTCTTGGGTTGTTGATCTTTTAAGTGGAATAGTAGCTGGCATTAAAACATGTAATTCTGAGTAAAGAAGAATTTTTGTTTCTTTCCTGGAGAATCCAGTGATGTGTTGTCAATGTCCTGAAGGGATTCCACTCAAAGACAATATGCTCTTTATTGTATGATAATTTTTTTCAGTAAGGGTCTTTATTATAGAAAGTAAAGGCAAAGTAGTGGGAGGTACGTTAGCTTATTTGCTTGCTTAGGCAGAAATGCTTTATTAGAAAATATATCACAAGAATTAATCAATTTGCTACTTGATAAACACCTATGCAACATTAAGTTGAAATTGTCTGTCATCTGGCTTGTCCCTGCAAATACCTCTTATATACTTATCTTGTACAACAGTTGTCAGCTGATGATGTTTAAAAGGTCAGATATGTTAGAACAATTGTTAGTACAATAAATCAAGATCTATTTGGACTTAACCAAAACAAACATATTCAGTTGTTCTACTGTAGTGATCTGAGTCCAGGTGTGCAACAATTTTCTCTGTTCCTGCATGATGGTACTATCAAGTAATATTATATATATTGCTCTGGAAGTGAAAATACCCCATTATTACTTCCCCATCAATCAGATATTTCTTTGAATAGTGATTTGGCTTCTCTTTGAGACCAGTGTTGTCTAAGCTGCTGTTTTGGGTACCCAGTTAACAAATGCTGAGGTAAACCCCTTCTTATCCTTTCAGATCAAAATGGGGCCACCAGCTACCAGAAGAGCTGTTGCAGCCTTGCACACACAAACTCATTTCTGCTGTTGAATAGCCATCTGCTACACATGCTGTTGCTACTGATTTTTTCACTAACTATTCCAACATTTTTTTTCTCAATCTAGTTGACTTCTGGGGCAGGATGAACTCTTGCACTCACTCTTACATCTAGTCCTTTTAGCTTTCCTTTCCAGTCATAAATTCAGCTAAGCAGCAAACTGTAGTGAGATACTTACAGACACTTATTGCTATTTTATAGCTTAATTAGTACAGTTAATTATATTTTGTAATTATATTATGTTTTGTTTCTATAAACATGGATGTCACATTATGTGCAGTCAGACCTACTGTAGAATTTAAGCTAATGGTTATTTAATTATGAGAACAATTTATTTTTGCAGTTTTATGACTGTATACTGTCAATAGAAAATGGGGATAATGTCCTGTATTGACTCGCTTTTTTATCCTTTTTTTATCAGGCTTGGTCCTTTAAGATTCATTATTGCTTTTCTCTTTTACCAAAGGTGAAAATGTTCAATTTTAAAGTTTTCTCTGTAGTCTTTTAGATCCCACATGGAAATCCAAATTTATTATTTCATAATAATAACATCTTAAGAGGAATTTTATTTATTCACTTGCTTAAAGATATAGAAATAAATGTAGTAACTGTTGAACACATGTCTGGGGTTTTGTTTACGTTAATGTCCTTTGGCAGTTTTTTTGTATGTTATGTACATTATGTACTCTCTGAGGGGGCTGAGGAGTTATGCTTAATTGTACAAGTTAACATGCATGATAATAATAAAAACTATTCAACTTTTAAAGTTATCTTTTATTTTGGTAGCAGTATAAATCACGATTTTGTATCTAAATGCATACTGATAAGTATACCGGCATAAAATTGACTTCCTGAAAGATTCTCAGGACACGAATGTGAATTTGAATCAGTTTGGAGAGTAAAAGTTTAATTTTTCAGTTCAACAAATTCAGTTGACATTTTTGATTGCTATTTTAGTTCTAGTCTCTTGATGATTTTGGTCATGATAAGGTTTTTAATTTCATGACTATGCAGCATTGGTAAATATGACCATAATTCTTTAACGAGGAGAATTTATTAAAAAAGAAATGTACCATCTCTGAAATCTCATAACAATTAATTCATGATATATACTATGTAAACTTTTAAGAGAATATGTTATAATAATGTATGTTGATGGGAGATCAGGAAGCAAATGCAGAGATCAATATGATCAGCAAATGTTTCATTTATTATAGAGCATCAGAAGCTTTTATAGAAAAGGCAATAGTACACGTAACCGGTATGTAAATCTTTTCTTTAGCATTGGTTAATATCATGTGTCCATGCAAATACACTGGTTGTCTGATTGGTTAGTATCTTCGACAAGAATAATTGCTATTTAGTACAGCTTTGCACGTACGCCACGCATACACAGGCCCAAAGTTTCTCTTATCACGTCAGGGAGTTACCCGGGCTTATACTCCCTTAATTTTCTCACGGGCACCAATCCTCAGTCGTGCTTGGCCTGCTACTCCTCAGTGCATCAGCTTGCAGGCTGGATTGTTCACATGGCCATTTTCCAAGAGAAAGTCCTTCAGTATTCCAACAGATCCCTCTTTTTGTTTTTGAACAATCCAGGCCTGCTGAAAGATCTTAGAAATTGCAGCCATTATATATTTCCAAAAACACGTAAAGGCAATCAACATAATCAACAACACAATAATCACAGTAATGATTTGTTTTAAAATCTCTTTTAGCCAAGTGGGTAGGTTAAGCGATTGCAACCAATCATCAAACGGGTTATGATTATAAGTAATTTTCTTCATATTGTTTCTTAGATCACTTAGCTGCTTATGTATTGATTTGGAATGATCACTAAGGTTTAAACAGCACGTTCCTTCAAACTCTTCACATCCGTGCCCTTGAGCTAACAACAAGAAATCAATGGCAGCACGATTTGTAATAATGCATGTCTAATACTATCTACGTCGGTTAGTAACTCAGAGATCATAAGCAAAGTAAGATTATATTGTTTTAGTGACCAGTAAGCAAATTGCCTTACTTTATTATTTCTCCTAGCTGCTGCTTGTGGAAAAAATAAAGGAAGAGCACTAAAAGCTGATTCAGACCAAAATGCTACTTTATCATCACAAGTGGCATCAAACTCCTTAATTTCCCATCTCTGCCTTTTACTTAGAGTTTGATTGCTCCAACTATAGAGTTGAGACATGGATGGGGTGAACATTGTGAGTCTACCTATATAACATCGCTCACCCACTGGTTTATGTGGAATACCATTCCAAGCTCTATCGCCACAGATTAAAAACAAACCTGGTGGCAACATTACACCACCATTTGTGTGTACGTCTATGTTCTGTTTCCCTTCTGGCCACAGGGGTAATCCTGTAACATTCTGCCATCCAATGTAATAACTACCTGGTTTTTCTTTTTGCTTTTTATAAGAACAGCATCCCCAAATGATATTGCTCCAGAGCCATTATAGAGTTGCAACCCTGGCCTGGTACTGCTACAATTAGGGAGTGACGAAATGTTAGAGATTTCCCAAGTGGGTAATGAAAACATTAAATCTAGCTCTTGTAAAGGAAGTCGTGTGAAGTTCCAGAGATTTTCTACAAACATCTTCTGTTTAATGCCACTCAAAACAGTAGGCCACCATTGCCCTCTGATTACTATGCATTCACCGTCATTCTGGTGATTGGATAGCTTACTATTCCACTTGATAAAAGCTTGTGCAAATTTTGTAACATTATACCATGCCATTAAAGAAGAAGAATTTGGATCAAATTCATCAAAAGGATAACTGATTAAGCATGTACGAAATGGATCGCCTGATGTTGCTAGAGACAAACAGAAATCTGTCTGCCCTGTTTGTTTAGCCCATGTTACCCACATGTTTTGTCAGGGATCCATCTGAAAAACAGCAATTGTAACATGACCGGTCATAACAAGCATTAGCAATATACTTAATCTCTCTGTAAGACCTAAGGATTCTCCCTCTTTTTGTTTCTGAAGCTGATACTCCAGGGTTTGATTAGCACCCTCAACCATTGCTTGCCCTGTAGGTGAATGAGGAATGCCAGTGATATATTTAATACCTCACGTGTTACAGAACTGCTGAAATCTGTGTGATACGTATGCTGGACCATTATCTCTTTTGATCGTTTGAGGAATACCCATTATTGCAAAACAGGCAAATGAATGTTTTTGGACATGCTTAGTTGTCTCACCAGTTTAAGCAGTTGCCCAAATAACCATAGAGAAGGTATCAATAGAAACATGGACAAATTTCTGTCTCCCAAACTCCGGAACATGGGTAATATCCATCTGCCAAATTTGCAGTGATTTCAAGCCTTTGGGATTAACACCAAGGCCTATTCCAAATTCTATCTTTTGACAGCTGGGGCAGGATTTTACGATGCCCTGTGCATGGTTGAATGGTATGCCAAATTGACAAACTAACATTTTTGCTGATTGATGTAAAAGAGCATGAGTCCCATGCTCTAGCAAAAGTGTTACGGGTGGCCCTGCCCAGGCAGGGGCAACTAGGCTATCAGCATGATTATTTCCAATTGCTAACCCATAATCACTTTGATGGCTACATATATGAGTGATAAAGTAAGGATGTTGTCGCAATTCCAGAGTTCGTATCAATTGTAAGAGTAGTTTACATAAACGCTCATTTTTCATTTCCTTGATCATTGCTTTTTCTATTTATTTAACAATTCCTACCACATATAATGAATCTGATACAATATTTAAAGGTTCTTGAGACCAATTGTTACAAACTACTGCAGAGAGTTCTAATGTTTGCAAAGTATTATTATGATCTCCTAGGATGTCATGATGTTCCCACATGTGGTTATTTTGCCAAGTACATACAGCGCGCTTTGATTTCCTGCCAGCATGTGTAAATACAGTCAAGCCATTGACAGGAACCTCTGATAGGTTAGGGAATTGTTCTATTTTCTGGTCTTGGATAAAAGGAAGTAATCTGTGGGCAGGATAGACATTACTCAAGAGTCCTGTAAAGTCTTCTAAAGCAACCTGAAGAGCCTCTGACTGTCATAATAACCAATCCATATAGTCCTGAGTAAATGGTAAAACAATAGTATGCGGGTCGCTACCCATAATTTCCTGCAGTCGTGATCTTCCCTTAAAAATTAATTCTCATGGGCACCGCTCCTCAGTCATCCTTGGCCTGCTACTCCTCAGTGCATCAACTCGCAGGCTGTATTGTTCATATGGCCGTTTTCCAAGAGAACGTCCTTCAGTATTCCAACAAATGTATATTGATATAATCACATCATTGGATGAATCATTCAGAGAAATTGACAGCATAACAGGTATAATGGTTTAAAGGAACTGACAGAAACTGCAAGCAAATTTACAGCCAGAATGGCTTCACACCACAGCTCAGTACCTAGGTTTACTGTAACACTGCTCCTCTAGTTTCTCGCTTCCTTAATGCCAGAGCATTTCACATTGCTCATTATAGTTCAACCTTTTACATTGTCATACGTCTGAAGACACTAAATTTCACATGTAAATAGCAAAAAGTTAAAAAAATAAGTCTAATAAGTTTAAAAAATAAGTGAAAGATAAGAAATTATAAGTTTAAAAAATAAGTGAAAGATAAGATAAGAAATTAAATTATGGCAGACTTCTGATTCTTTCTCAAAACACTTTTGGTGTCTTTATTCCAGCACAACCTGTCAAATTTTCTATAAGCAAGTACAGAGAAGAGGAACCACCACAGAGTGAGTTCCAGGAAATTAGTAGTTAATATCCTTGCTTCTTCTCAGCCACTGTGGGGTATGTTTTAACCATTTTACAAATGTATATGAATTTATATTCTATATTTTATGCAAATAATGTTTGCACTTAATAAATCCAATGTTGATGATTTTTTTTCACATTTTTGTTAATGTATAGTACAAACAATATTATTTTCCACATTTTGGCTTCAGTCAACTGAAAATATTGTGATTCTAGCTTATGACTCATATATGAACAACAGTGACCTCATGTGGCTATTGCTTCAGGGCTACATGTATCAGGTAGTGCATAAAGAACGTCTGTCTTCATTGCAGGAATACAGAATAAAAACATTAAGCAATGCCCATTGCAGGTTGGGATTTTTTTGTGTTAAGACAATGTTAACTACAATATGTTCACTACAATACTCTTTGAGAATGGAAGTTGATGAATGCAGCCATGAAATTGTCCAATAAGTTCTGGTTTATGTAATCAAAGTTTACTAAATCATGCTCAAGAGTTTCTGGCTTCTTCCCTGGTAACTCTGGTGATTAACAGTCAGAGATCAAACAATTTTTAATTTCATACCTACAGTTTAGTAAAATTTCCTTTTCTTCCTTCCTTCCCTTCTCTTCACCTCTCTTCTGTCTTCTTTTTAATATAATACCATTAATCATGACATAGGAGTATGTGCACTTAAGTATTTTATTTTTTTCAAAGAGAGTATTCTATTAAAACATTGACTCTTCTCCATAATGGATGTTAGGAATAGTTATTAGTTAGGAAAACTGAGTCTTTTGCAATAAAAGTTTTGTGTCATTCCACACACTCTGTCTACAGTGAATTGATATTTCAACATGAAAAGTACAGCAAAGTAGATGCCAAAGTCTTCCTTACATCATCTGTCTGGGAACAAAGCTAAATGTGGGGAGAAGAGGGAACTCTAAATTTTTCTCTCTCCCCCCTCCCAACATAGGTTAGGTACAAAGAAAAGCAAATCCAGTGGATTTGCAATATGAATAGGTGCCTGCAGCAAGCTGCTCATGAGAAAGGACCAATCCTGACCAAGAACAGTACATCTTGTCTTGTTGTAATAGAGACCACGGTGCTCAATTGCAATACAGCCAGATTCCATTCTTAGCAATGGGCATTATGCACAAGGATCCAAGAAGATAACTGCATATCTCACTAACTGCAGTTGCTGCTGTGGCAATTCTGTCCTCCAGTCAACCTGTACTCATTATAACTTGATTATAATATCAAAATAATACTAAAACACACCACCATGCTGAAGGCTACCATCTCCTCCCTGCCTCTGAGGGAAACCACTCCTATAATCACTTCTACTGGGCATGCATAGTCAAATTTTGTCATGCAAAGCAAGACTCTTCTCCCCCTCTTAACAGAATATTATTTATAGTTTTTAGTGGGCCTGCACAGTGCTTCTAGGAAAGCTCTGGCAATGAGTATAGGGGAGCTTGGGGGAGCTTGGGGGAGCTCTGGGGTCCAAGGTATCTTTCTGCCCCTGCTCTCCCTACTGGAAAGATTGTGGCATGACCTCTCTGGGCAGCAAGCACAGCTGGGCTGTTTGTGAGACTGAGAAGAGTGAGATATAGTTTTGAAAGTCACTGTCTCTGCTGCAGTCTCAAAGGTTGTTTAAGGCACCAAAACAAGTGGTCTGAGTCAGCCAAAAAGAATTAGTCTCCTACACTCTGTACTTACCACTATGGTCTTAACTACATATTTCTTACCCACATATCACTCCTATCTATACTCAGCTGTTTGACTATATATTATTGTTTAATATATTTCCACAAACAATATCTTATCCCCAGCTGCCACTGAACGCTTATTTAGTCACAATTTGTTATAAGTAATTATTTTTAATAAAATTGACTTATTTGCACATATACAAGTTCTTACTAACCATTAAGAGAGATTTAAAGGGAGTTTCTGTTTAAACTCAACATACTAGATGAGATTCCTGATAGGAACCTAAATGCAGTAGTATTGAGTAAGCTGGATAAGGTTAATCATTCTGGTGTGATTGGTCAGCCCTAACAAGAATGGTTTATTTCCATTCTTGCAAGATTGTCAGAGAAAGGGTTAAGCCGACTGTTAAACTCTCCCTCTGAAGTCTCTTGTATTCTAGCTTAAATCATAACAAGCTAGTATAGAGAGGTTTCATTCATACGTTATGTCCTACTTATTTCACTGCAGAAGTGAAATAAGTAGGCCACAAAAAAGTAATTACATGTTTTGGGTTGTATTTTTTCACCACTGGATTAACTGTAATTCTGTAAACCATTGGACAGATATATGGATAGTTACACGGATGTATGAATTCAAATCTACAGAAAATTACTATTGGACAGTGCAAAGATCAGAGGTTCACCATCTGTGATGTAGATGCACTTGAACTGACCTGATGGAGCATGAGTGAAATTTGACATGACTGATGAGCCCATACAGCTTCTTCAGCCATTTCCTCAGATGACTGGGAACTAATGGCAAAGAAAAAACTTGGCTACTCCCTGAGATAATAGCTATTATTAGGAAGCTCTAATCAAGTTTTTGTTTTTGCAGACCCTCTGAGACCAATATGGAGCTGGCTGGACCTACCCATATCACAGTCTTCAGCTGTACTGACACTGGGAAGGAGAATTGGCTTTGAAGCTGCACTATGTAGAGGGCAGACAGTTTCTGGATTGTTGTGGTTTAACACCAGCTGGCAACTAAGCACCACCCAGACAGTCCGTCACTTCTCACAGAGCAAGATGGGAGAGAGAATTGGAAGAGTAAACATGAGAAAATTTGTTGTTTGAGTTAAAGACATTTTAATAGTTAAAGCAAAAGCCATACATGCAAGCAAATCAAAATAAGGAATCCATGAACTACTCCACATCATCAGGCAGGTGTTCAGCCATCTCCAGGAAAGCAGGGCTCCATCACATATAGCTGTTACTTGGGGAGACAAATGTTGTAATTTTGAATGTTCCCCCTTCCTTCCTCTTCCTTCCAGCTTTTTTTTTTGTCCCAGTTTCTCCTCCCAACTTTTTGTGCACCCCCAGCTTACTTGATGGTAGGGTGAAGTAGGAAGCAGAAAAGAACCTTTCTCTGTGCCAGTGCTGCTCACCAATAACAAAACCACTCCTGTGTTATCAACATCGTTTTCAGCCTTGTTTACACAGTAGAAAAAATTAACACTACCCCAGCAAAAACCAGCACACGGACCTAAAATGTCCCTCCTTAAAATGCCATCCCATAATCTACAACATTACAGAAAGATTGTGTAGAGCTTGTGGAAGAGCAGGAAGCTCCGTGATTTCCACTGTCAGGGGCTTTCTAACATGCTGGGGTTTCCGACATGCTTTTACTGCCAAAAAAGACATTGACTAATTACAGTGAATTCAGCTGAGGACCACCAAGATTATTAAATCACATGATATATGAGAGGAGGCTGAGAGAACTAGGTTTGTTTAGACTTGAGAAAAATAAAGAGGAACTTAACGATTATCTTCAACCACCTGAAGAGGAAGTGTAGGGAAAAAAAAAAAGTTCTTGGAAGTCAACAATGAAAAGACAAGAGACAACAGGCACAAGTTGCAACTCGGGAAATATATTATATGAGTATATATTAGAAAGAACAACACCAGAATGAGTGTAATCAAAGACTGGAGCAGGTTTCCCAGAAAGGCTGTGCAATCTTGCTCTGAAAATCCTGCCCTAAGCTACCTGTACTTTGAGCAAAGATGAACTCCGGAGGTAGAGAACCAAATACAGAAATATTTAAATTATATGTAGCAGATGACAGTTCCACCAAGTTGTCCTAATTATTGCAACTGATGAGTTTAATGGTTTTGTTTTATTTTGGAATATTAGTGGGAGTGCTTTCACAGGAGATGGCTGAGTAAGTAACAGTCTTCAAATCCTGAACACAAAGCACCCACTTTCACTCAAGTGAAATATGCAAACTATTTTCCTGAATAGGTACATATGTGCGTGTGTGTGCATGTGCATGTGACAAACCTTCTGTGGTTTAATTCTCCTATATTCAAGATAACATGATGATCGCATTCATATTAATAAGATATCAGAAGCATCCTCTGAATTAGAACTACAAGCTAGATCCTTGTTTTATGCGTAGCTAGGGAAGAAATAATAATGTGTATTTATAACAACTGAGAAAAAATACCTCCATACCTAAATTGTGCAACCAGTTGGATCCTCTCATCCAGTGTGGACAAGTAAATTCTGTCATTTTTATTCAAATTCTCTACTTTTAAGAATCTCAAAATATTTATCTAGGAAGTGTTTCCTTTAACAACACTCCTTAAAGCAGTTGTGAGGTAATGTCCTAGATTTTGCATCTGCTTTGGCAGACAGCTATGAGCTGTTGAATTCCAGCTGCTGAGGGAAAAAATGTTACCAAAAATATTAACCTCTCTTTATGGCCAAAAAAAATAATTATTTGTTTTAGATTAATGCTTGCTTTCCTCTTCTCTCTGTGTTTTTGTGCTAACACTCTTAAGCTGAGAGGAAAAGACAACATGAGAGTGACTGCAGAAAGAAAGGAATAATATACTTTTTTTTTTCTTTCTGACTCACAGTACCAGTCAGCCAGATCTGGCGACTATTGTTCTGCTGTTCTCCTAAAGCATGATATTTTGGTCTAACAACAATCCCTGTTAACTGCTGGAATTTGGCCTTAATTAAGCATTTGTCTAATCTCAAATATTTGAGAAGTCTCATAAGCAAAAAAACCATTTTCTAGACCAGGATTTTCTGCAAATTTTTGTAGGTTTCCATCCTCAGCTCAAAATCATTCCTATATTTAGCTCAACCTCGGCAACAAGGGACCCATCTGAATTCTAAGATGACTGATATCAGTATACCTTGTTCTTTTAAGTGGTGAAATCTTCTGCCCTCCAAGTTTTCCATTTCAAAGAAGAATTAGTAGTCAGGTCTTTTACTCCTGAAGGATTCTACGTGATGATTAAGGGAAGCAGGATTTCACCCCCTGTCATACAAAAGAGCTCCTACATGCATTTCCTGGCTGCTATATTGCACTTCAAATCTAAGAAATAAGTCTCAGCAGTACATGGGCATAAAAAGATATTTCTCTGAGATAACATTAGTCTTATGTTCATAACCATTCATCCTCTGCAAGACTCAGGTATTTCTTAGGTGTTGTGGCACTTTCAGTTTTAAAATAAAATAACATATATGATTTAGATAATGAATTATATCTAAGCAGGCTAACAGGAGAATGGGATAGTTCTCATCTAGGCTCCCTCTCCCTTTCTCATGGAAGACTGGACCAGATGGTCTTTTGTGGTCCATTCCAACTTGACTTATTCTGTGATTCTATGATTCTGCGATCCTGTGACTTTCAGTAATCCCTTTAAAACTATAGGGATGCTCTTTTCACACTGAAGTCAACTGCAAATTTCATTTTGACTTCAAAAAGAATTTACTTCAAAAAAGAATAGGACAAAGTCTATAAGTTATAAGATATGCTTGGAAACTGAATACAGTGTAAGTTTAGGTAATGATTTCAAACTTCACCAATTGCAGCTTAAGCCCTGAAAATAGTTGATTACCTCTGAAAGTTGTAGCCAGACATGAAAATTTTTGGTACAGTATGGTAAGTTGATATCACACTAACATTAAGTAATTAATGAGCACCAATGAAACAAAACACTTTCAGGTTTTGAGTTTTAGGACAGGAAAAACAAAAGGGGACAATCAGCTCAATCTAAGTGAATTATGAATTAAAGTTTGGTTTGATATGCTTTCCACAATTTTTTGTTTGCATTTGGTTCTTTGACCCATAAAATTACTTAGAGAAATATTGACCAAAGTGTTTTAAAACAGCATTCAAAAGTTACTCAAAAGACAGGTTGATGCTAACAACTAATTTTATTTTCAAAAGCAAGACTAAAAATAAATAGTCTTTTGGTAAATAGTAAAAAATAGTAAAAAAATAAAGTAACAGTCCTACCCTTCCATACAATCAGTCTTACGAGGAGCAGCTGAGGGAACTGAGGGTGTTGAGCCTAGAGAAGAAAAGGCTGAGGGGAGACCTTACTGCTTTCTACAACCACCTGAAAGGAGATTGTAGAGAGGCGGGAGCTGGCCTCTTTTCCCAGGTGACAGGGGACAGGACAAGAGGGAAAGGCCTCAAACTGCACCAGGGGAGGTTCAGGGTTGGCATCAGAAAAAAAAAAAATCACAGAAAGGGTCATTGGACACTGAAACAGGCTGCTCAGGGAGATGGTTGAGTCACCATCCCTGGAGTTATTTAAAAGACTAGTGGATGAGGTGCTGAAGGGCATGGTTTAGTATTTGATAGGAATTGTTAGACTCAATGATCCTGTGGGTCTTTTCTAACCTAGTGATTCTGTGAAAGTAAATGTTATGTCTCCAAACTGAGTTTAGCAGAAGCAGAATGTAGAGATATGTAATATTCAAATAGATAATATTTTCCTTAATGCTTTCTATGGAGTTTTTTTTTTAAACAATTACATACATACACATATATTTCAATTTTGGTGCTTGGAGATTGTCACTCAATATATGACAACAATCAGAAACTGAAGAAGCCAGCTGCTTTCACAAGCAGCCGCTGTAGCAAGCAATCTCTTCCTGGGTTGGGAGCAAATTCTAAAATTTATAAGGAAATCTGTGGGGTTTTCCTGTATTATAAAGGCAAATGAACAATTCAGCATAATACTTAGCTTCAGGAAAAGATATTTGGCTATGTTATGGCAATTGATTTGAAAAGGAAATTCTGTATCTTCAGCATGACTAAAGTGGCAATACCTATATATGAGGAATTATTATTATTATTATTATTATCGCCATTCTCATTGTCAGCATTACAAGTATATCACCTGACAGTATAATTTAGCAGTGATAGTCTTCTGGTGTGTTTCTAGATCCAGTCTTGCAAAAGTCTGAAGATGGGATCTGGTTAAGATTATTATCAAGGCTGCATAGAAGAGAGCAGTAAAACTCATAAATGAAAAGTTTGGCTCAGGAATCCATGTGATTAATGTCCAAAACTGAAAGTGTTCAATCAAAGGCTGATTTTGATTTCTAAATATTGTATATAGTAAATGCCTGAGATGATATTCAAGACAATAGAATCATGGCTTTGTTAAATAGTAGTAGCCAAAAAAACATGTCATGACAATTCTTTATTTAATATTACATTACCTGGTTAATAGCTGTTGGGGAAAACCTCTACATGTGGTGAAAAATGTGTGTTCCCTTAAATTCTTGGTGCAATCAAACAGTTTTCTCGCTAATCTTCAGACAGCTCAGATATGCCTTGCGTAGAGAGGAATTAAAAAGAAAAGAAGCGACTATTCATGTCATTGTTTTGGAAAGTCTCCAATTCAAGAGAAATGTACAGCAGGTACAGAGATCAAGCTGTTGAAAAATCTCGAAGCTATTGATGAATTTGGGCCAAATGCCCATTGTGAGGACATATGTTCATGACTCCAGAGCTGAAGCTGTGTCTGACCACCTCTTGTGTTCTGAGACAGCACTTTAGTAATTTATTTACATTTGCTTTGTCTGAATTGAAACTTTTCCTAGATACTTGAGTCTGGATACAGTTGTAAAATATTTCTTTTCATCTTCCTTTCATAGTTTTAGGTAGGTTTGTAAGCCTACAAAAGGATTTAGCCCAATTTCTAGTAAGTTATTAAAACAGAGGTCAGGCCAAATCCAAACTGTTACTCAAATCATTAGCAAAGATGTCTGAATCATAACAAGATCAATGGAATGTTTATATCTATATCCTTGCTTTATGCAAACAATTATTTTAATAAGTGCCTACAATACAGCATGTATTAATTTCATTAAGAGATAGTATGTATTGAAAAAACATTGTCACAGGATAATAGTCTTTTGCTTCTACGTGAATGCTGAGGCATTTGAATAAGTAGTAAAACCACACTGATATGTGTTTGAAGAAGGCGTGCATGTTATGTAGTTCTTTTACTTGGCTATAATAATTTCTACTGCATCTTTTTTTTTATACAAATCGGAAGCTTGAGCTACATCTATGGTAATTTTGTGTTGCAAATTAAGGAGTTTAATGCTACTGTTGTGCTTAGAAAGAAAACACGGAATGCTTGCCTTGAGCAAACTCCAAGTTCTCATTTTTCCAGAAAGCTTTTTCCCATTTTTTCCTCGATTAACCCTACCCACGGAAATTACTCACTTGAGTCAGTTTTATCTAATAAACATGATCATAGCCTCATCTGACTGATTGTGAGTGTACCTAACTGTGGTAGATTTTTTTGAGTTATCTATGGAAGACATCATAATTTAATCTTTCCCTAAATAGCTCTCTTTAAACCTTAATCTTATACTGTTATTGTTACTACTATGTTAGCTGCATTTGATTCAGGTTATTCTTTGCCATGTCCAAATAATAGTGAGAAGATATATTCTGGGCCCCTCACCACAAGAAGGATGTTGTGGCTCTGGAGCGAGTCCAGAGAAGAGCAACAAAGCTGGTGAAGGGGCTGGAGAACAGGCCTTATGAGGAGCGGCTGAGAGAGCTGGGGGTGTTTAGCCTGGAGAAGAGAGGAGACCTCATTGCTCTCTATAACTACCTGAAGGGAGGTTGTGGAGAGGAGGGTGCTGGCCTCTTCTCCCAAGTGACAGGGGACAGGACGAGAGGGAATGGCCTCAAGCTCCGCCAGGGGAGATTTAGGCTTGAGATTAGGAAAAAATTCTTCACGGAGAGGGTGGTTAGACATTGGAACAGTCTGCCCAGGGAGGTGGTTGAGTCACCGTCCCTGGAGGTGTTTAAGGTGAGGGTGGATGGGGTGCTTAGGAGCATGATTTAGGGATTGGTAGGAATGGTTGGACTCGATGATCCGGTGGGTCTCTTCCAACCTGGTTATTCTGTGATTCTGTGATTCTGTGATAATTGCTGCTTAAAGTATAAGTATGTAATGATAAACAGCAGGACAAGTGTACAGCTGACAGGAGGATGAGTTGGTTGGGGTGTTTTTTCCACTTTGTAGTCACTTCTCAGAACATGAAATTGTCATACCACTGCTGTCATAAATTTCTCATGTTCCAGCATAAAATGGATTAGTTTTCTGGGCCACACGCTGAGCCTTTTGAAACCCTGCTCTCAAGGTGGATAGGTAGCTTCTAATTACCAACTCGAATTCATTCCTCACCAGTGTACACTGATTTGTTTTATGCCAGTTCTGTCCTTCATTTTGTGTCCCTCTTACATCTTTCTGGTATTTACCCTATGGGAGAATAATCAGCTCTTTTCTCAGCCTCATGTGTTTAATGCCATGTATTCTTAATTAATGTGTGGAAAATAAAGATCTCCTGTACACTGATTCAGGAATTTTGCCATTACTTTAATAGCAGGACAGTTCTCTACTGTGAAGGTAGACCATACCTGTAAAACTTTTAAAACAACTTCCTCAAAGGAGTTTGACTCATCATGATCCTTTTATCTCTTTTTGTTCTACTTATTCCTCCGCAGCCTTCTATGGCTTTAACTTTCCATGCGACCCTCTCTTAGCTTACGTTTTCTGATCAGTCCATACTCTGCAGCAAATGTGCTCCACCACGTTAAATGTAATATTCAGCCTCATGTCAAGAACAGGATGTTAAAATAAAGCTAGCATTGTTAGTTCAGTAAATAGCCTAAGCGTCATTTAAAGGAGCTGTTTTAAGAATGAGAAAAAACCCCAAATAAATCAGTTAACTCCAGGTGTCCTTTCTGTAGAGGAAGTATACACAGGAGAAAATTCAGTAGTGTATGAGAACAATCAGATTAATGAGTAGAAAAAATTAACATCATGCGCCTAAATTCTTTGCAGAAATAAAGTTGCTGTACAGATGGTGTTATTCTGAATCTGCTCAGCTTGCAGGTACACGCTAGGTCCCAATTATTCCTTGCACAGAATTCTTTCCAGGCTGCTTTCACAGGGAGGAATTTAAAAGGCACTTCCATCAAGACTCTAACATCTAAATCCCTTAACTGTTTTTGAAAATTCAAAACAGAGTATCTGGCAAGAAGCCTTAGACTAGAAATCTAGGAGAGAAAGTTTCTAACAATTCCCTCTTTGGCTTGTGATTATTCTTCCATACTCTAGCAGATTTGTGTGACTACTTGATATCATTATATGAAATGCATTATTTCATTTTATTTTATTTTTGAAGTTTTCTTTATTCATCTTATTTGAAAAACATCTTGTTCTTTACAGCGCTATATCACTTTAAAATTCTGAATCATCAAAGAGTCATTTAATGGAACTATCATATTCTCTGAGTAGCAGGGGCCAGACAAATGATAAATCAAGGTCTACAATACCAAAGATCTGATAAACCAAAATCAGCATGTAGACTGGAAATAACTCAGGAATAATCCCAGCAGGATTACTTTCTGATAGAGATTATTATACATGAAAGTGTTACATTTTAGAATTTGAGATAAAAAAAAGATACTTTACCACCTAACATCTAGAGTAATGCGGATTAATTAAGATATTAATTTCTTACTCTAACTAGAAAAATGTGTCTCCTGACACAGCATCAGTTTTACATTCTTGCATCCTATGAACCAGCTGTTGAATTGATTCTTTATGCTTTGGATGATGCCCAGCCAGGGAATAGAAAAATGGTGCAGTATAGTTGCAAGAATGTCATTCCACCTTCTCTTCTGCTTCTTCCTTCCCTGTCAAATATCCTGGGGAACAAATTGACCACACATTTTGGTATATGGCAATACACCTGCAAAGGAATGTGGTTCCAGCTAGGTTCACTACAGGTGTGTAGAATTAACCCCATGGAACTGTTGGAAATACATGGATTAGCTTCTCATCTCAGTTTCAGTGGTGAAAAGTGAGATCAACTTAATTGTCAGCATAAGATTTAGGCTAGTCTACATCACTGAGATAAATATCTCTGCTCTGGATTGTTTCTGTCCAAGAATGCTCTATTACCATTTGTTGTAAATTTGGCCTAAAAATATTGTCAGAAAGGCTCTGGTCATAGCTTAAGTCCCTCTGTGTGTGAAGTAAGAATGTAGGCAAAATGAAGTTAAGAAGAAAGTAAGAAATGTTATTTACCTGGTTCCTCCATGGACAAAGTAGATTGAAAATCCCAAAGAATTCTGACTTAATTTCAACTCCTTCAAGTGTTTGTATTATTCAATTAAAATGCATTGAGCAATAAATGAATAGTGTACGTATGGCATATACAGTAAAAGTAGCTAAACAGGCTAATTGGAAACTTGGCTGTTAAAGTGATAAATGGCTCCATCTCTCGCTTTGAATTTGTATAGTGTTATCAATAGGGTCTAATTTGTAAAATGCCTCACAGGCTTTGATTGACACTGACTGACCGGTTAGCTATGACTGTCTTAATGACAGACATTTACTAGTCTCAAAAGTAAAACGATCAGTATTACAGAAGTTCTAATATAGCTTGCTTGTATGTTTGAGTTTATGAAGAATAAGTTACAACCATGGAAGTGAATGTAGATTACTATTTTCTTGCTAACTCACATGTCATTGAAAGGATTTGCTTTTGTCAGAAATATTTAACTGCATTGTAATAAAAGGCATTATCTTCAAACACAGGTTCTTCAATTATTGGGTTTGTTTTGTCAATGTAATTATTACAATTGGTTTACTATGCAAATTTTGTGACTCTCTGAATTCATCTCATGCAGAGATTCTTAAGCCAGTATTACACTGACTATGCAAACCTGTTCTTTTCTTAAAAAAAATAAAGAATAATCAAAAAATTATTCTTGGAGGTCTGTGATAAGATCATGTCTAACAAACAAGGGACTTTGCACTTTACTTAACGAATAAAATAAAGCTAAGAGGATAGGATATTTCTACCAGTTTATTTCCTGAAAGAAGTGAGATCCATCTCTTAGGGTCCTTCATCCAAGATCTTTGGAGTTCCACTATAACACTGTCACAGCCGATTGTGAGAAATACCCTGAACACACTACGTCAGAGGGTAACAACTAAGTGCAAATGCCAGCTTCACAGTTATAAGCTAAAATCCTAATATTGCCACCCTTTACCTCATGCTTCTTAACATCTCCTTTCCCTTATTCTGATTTTTTTTAATTCTGCTTAAAAAAAGAGCCTCATTTTGCCAGCCACTACTTCATCTCATAGATGTTGCTGAAGAAATATTCCGAAATAATTTGCTGTTGGTAAAGGTTTTCCCAGCTACACACAGACACTAACTATCTGGTGATCAAATACTTCATCCTATTCTGGCTGACAAAAGTAACTTCTTCAGGCAGCTGAGCTGTGAACAGAAAAGGACATATGTCTCTGCTGGGGACACCAGACATCCTGGATTAACTAGGGCAGCCTCTTAGTTTTCTCTGTATCCAAGTATGCTAATGATTTTGAGGAACCTCCATATTTTAGAAGGTTCACATCATCTTTCTGAAGGGCAGCTTAGAGTGGCATGATCTCTGTCCAGACCACTGGATCCTCTTCTTATTATGGGCAAAGAAACTTAACCATTTTCAATCACCTTGCAAAAAAGCACTTAGGGAAGGGAAGCCCTAATCCAGGCTCTGAGTCTTGCACTAGGTAATGCATGCTTGAAAGAGGAACGTGGCCTCTTCAGGTTAGCCAAAAGGAGATCATGGCTTTCATCATAGTTAAAAAGTTGTTATATTCTAGTCCATAATTCAGAAGTGAAGCCCAGAAGCAGAAGCTGTATTTTTTTTCTCTTTTTATCTTCTTTTTTATCTGTGTTTATATTCTTTTGTTCTGAACAACACAGACTGCAGCAGTAGCATCTATCTAAACCTCTTTTACTTTTTTTTTATTACCCCAAATGGACAGCTATTATCATCTAAAAGCTGTGATATAAAAACTCTATTTCTAAAAGCTTTAGAGCAAAAGCTGACAGTAATAAAAAAGTACTGTTTAAAATTACCCTTGCTTATTTCTTTATATGTCAAAAAGTTGTACTATTTTCTGTTTTCATTTCTGTATCTTTAATAGTAGCTACAAAGATTTTGGTTAGCATTTATTATGGTACTCAAATTCTGAACTTAGTTTTGCATGGTATTTTAAAGTAACAAGGTTATGAGAACAACTTTGTAATGCCCAGCCAACTAATTCCATCTGAATTAATGCAACAATACTATATTTTTCTAGGTTTTCTATTAGCACCTGTCATTATATTATCCAGGCTCCTAAACAGTCTTTTTAGAAAGAGAATACCTTTAAATGACTTTAATAATATGCTGGATATAAATTAACCTTACAAAATGGGTATTTCAAGGCTTTTAAATTGTAGTGTCCTCACTGCTTTCAGAATTCTGCTAATATATGTCTTCCCTTACCTCTTCCTTGTAAGATTTAAAATTAATTCATCTCTTAAAAAAATACACTGATTTCAATCTTTCAATCCCGCATCTTCTTCTCTTTCTTCTTGTCCAGCACAGGAGAGCGGCTTCAGCTTAGCTAGATGCATGTATATCTTTTGTATATGTCAACTTTTTATACCCAGAACTGATTTTCAGAAAGTAAAATGTTGATTTTAGGAAAGTTGCATAACTTGAAGTCATGTACCTAACATAAATCAAACTCAGTTATGCTCGGAAAAATTAACCACCAGCAGAATACATAAAGGATATGCTCCTTAAAGAATTTCCTTCCAGAAACATTATTAGTGGTTCCAATAGCTCTTCACTGGGTTTTTTTGATGATGTATTTGGTCTCAAAAAGTTACTTTCTAATGAGTAATATTTCCCTCTGAAGATGACCTCCACCAGCTGCCCCCAGGAGGAAAACAGTGGATCCAGGACAAGTGCTTGCCTAGTTGGTCTTGAGGGGAAGAAAAGCCCAATATGAGGAATGATGTAACCTGGATATTAGTTAATGTTTTGAAAAAGAAAAAGGTAAGGTTTGGTCATACTGTCTGCAGTTAGATGAATGTTAGGGTGCTTAGTACAAAATGGCATGTTAGCTATGACATGAAAATTGAAAACTTAACAATATTATCCCTGAACTTAGATATCACAGTCTGAGCTTTATTGCTTAAAGACTGGAATTTAAAGTAAATCTTTCCCTCATACAACCTGGGACAGTCTTTCAAGCATTGCATTTCTCAGAAAAAGATGGCAACCACAACCGCTTCTTACTAACCAACCCTTTGTTTACTTGTCTTCTATATACATTAACAAAGCAAGATCTATTACCCTACTGCTAACAATTAACAACAAATATTTGTTTTTGCCTTACCTGAAGTGAATTTCTTTTATTTTCTTCTTTTTCTATGATTAAATCAAATTTTAATTTCTTGCATTTGTTTTCTGCACAACTGAAGTGGGAAACAAACCCTTCATTTCCCAGCCCCTGCTTTCCAATTCAGCCTCCCCTCTGCCATCGTAACAGAACAACCTGGTAAGCATATAGAAAGTAAGATGTTGACAGGAGCAGAATCATAAGAGAGCAATCAGATTTAAAATAGGTGTGCTCTAATTTGACACCATCAGTCTTCCTTGAGCTCTATTTATAGAAATGGTTTTTAAGGAACAAGAATTAAAAGCATGAACTTAAAAAATACTCATTTTGTAAACTAACTAGCAGGAAACACACATTTAATCATCACATAAGTATTTACAGAAGTAAAGTGAGTCTTTCGAGGGCAATAAGAAGGCCTGGTGAGACTATTTCAGCAAAAGCTATCGACACTCTCTGAACTCTTGTAAGTGCCAGAATAACATAAAACTTCACATTTTGCCAAACATTTGCATGAAAGACAGAATAGTAGTCAGAGATATGGAGCATTAATAAAATGAATGCATACATTTAGTAATTACAAGACTGGTCATTTGTAAAGTTCTCAGGAGATGTAGCAGGAGAAGCCTTCTGTATCCAAACTTTAGCTCTGAGATATATCAAGACTTGAAACATGAAAGAGTGCCTGAACAATATTTGAATATTTTCTCAATGACAGATGAATTAGCTTGTTTTTCCATGACGTTTAATAAGAATGATTGCTAGAGCTTGGAAAGTTTTAAAGTCAATGTAACAGGTATATAAACCACTTAAGTTTTTAACAGCCAGCAGGAAGGGTAGTTACTTGTATGAAAGAATAAATCGGAAAGAAATATTTTCCATGTCTTTTAACTACTAAGGTAGCCAAACTCTAGTGAAAACTCAAATTTAGCAAATAAGCTAGATTAGTGTGGTGCGATAGGTATTAGAGTGGCCATTTTTTTGGAAAAAAAGCATCAGCTTCTCATGCAGCAATTCTGCTACTGTGTCTAAACATACCATCCTTCCTCATCTAACAGAAAAATAGGTGCCACATTCCTTTATCTTCTCATGCCCACAGAATCACTAGAGGAAATGCAAGCAGGATTATTTGATAATTATTCCTAGGGAAAGCAGAAGGGTTAGGGGAAGGGCTTGGGAAAAAAAGAGAGAGAAGCTGCTTTTGCAAGAGTGATACCAGGAAGCTGCAGACATTTGTGAGAGGAAAGAGCAGTGAGAGCAACTTTTGGCAGAAGATTTTTGCACTAGAGAAGCTATCCTGTTTGCCAGGGACCATGAAGTCCCCGACTTGGCCCTGGCTAACCTAAGGCAGAAGCAACATCAGTAGATAAAACCACCCAATACTAGACATGAACTTGAGGTAGTTTCCATTGGAAGAAGACCAGAGAATTACGTGTATACTGCAAATAACCTGATAATACTAAGGCTTCTTGTGACAAGACATTTGCATTATAAGGAGAAGAGCAGCTTATGAGAGTGAAATGCAGATGATATAGGGACTGAGAGCCAAAGGTCAAACCAAGAGCTGAAGAAAGGAAACGGTAATGGTATACTACACCTTCCCTGTAGCTTTTTTAAAGCTTTCACTAGACACTGAAACATTTGCATTACCTATCCATGCTTCCCACTGTCAGAAGAAGTTGAACCCAGAAAGATGATTTGACACAGGTAAAAAGCAAACTAATGGCTTTGTTTCACAATGCCATGACAACACGCAAGATCAGATCATAGCCTTGTAGAAATTAAAAAGGATTGTGTATTTTTTAGTCTAATTACTTGAAGGCATAGGTGAAACTCAAACATACTCTTCTCCACCTGAAGGTCACACTTTTCATATGGAATTACATTTCATTTTCGTAGAATCATAGAATCATACAATAGTTTGTGTTGGAAGGGACATTAAAGATCACCTTGTCTTAACCCTCCTGACATGGGCAGGGACACGTTCCACTAGATCAGTCTGCCCAAGGCCCTGTCCGACTTGTCCTTGAACACCTCCTGGAATGGGACATCCACAACTTCTCTGGGCAACATATTTCGTTGTCTCACCTCTCCATTGCCCCTAGTTCTATCACTGTAGTGACAGCCTCTGTAAACACTCCCTCTCCAGCTTTCTTGTAGCCCCTTCAGGTACTGGAAAGTTGCTATAAGATCTCCTTGGAGCCTTCTCTTCTTCAGGCTGAACAACCCCAACTCTCTCAGCCTGTCCTCAAAACAGAGACACTCCAATCCTCGGATCATCTTTGTAGCCCTCCTCTGGACCTGTTCCAACAGCTTCATATGCTTCTTATGTTGATGATTCCAGAACTGGACACACTACTCCAGATGAGGTCTCACAAGGAAGAAATAGAGCAGCAGAATCACCTCCCTCAATCTGCTGGCTATGCTTCTCCTGATGCAGCCCAGGATGTGGTTGGCCTTTTGGGCTTCAAGCTGGCTCATTGCCGGCTCATGTCAAGCTTCTCATTGACCAGCATGCTCACGTCCTTCTCTGCATGTCAGCTCTCAATCACATCATCTCCCATCCTGTATTGAAATCAGGGATTGCCCTGAGCGAGGTGTAGGGCCTTGCACTGGGCCTTGTCGAACTCAACGAAGTTCTCACAGGCCCACTTGTCCAGCTTGTCCAGGTCCCTCTGGATGACATGCTGTCCTTCTGATGTGGCAACAGCACCACTCAGTTTGGTGTCATCCCAAACTTGCTCTGTGTGCACTCAACCTTGCTGTCTATATCATAGATATAGACATATAGAATATACTAAACAGCACTTGTCCTAGTATGGAGCCCTGATGAGCACTGCTTATCACAGATCTCCATCTGGACTTTCATCCATTGATCAGTACTCTCTGAATACGACCAACTTAGAGAAGAGGATGTTGTGGAGGACCGTGTCAAAGGCTTTGCAGAAGTCCAGATAGATCACATCTGTTAGTTAACCTGTGTCCACTCCTGTGGTTATCCCATCATAGAAAGCCGCTAAGTTGGTCATAAAGGCCTGGGCCCTGGTGAAGCCATGCTGGCTGCCATTAATCACTTCCCCATCTTCCATGTGCTTTAGCTTTTCTTCTAGGAGGAGTAGTCTGAAGGCCTCTCTGGGCTGGGAAGTTTCCTGGCAATATCCCTTACAATTTGATGACTATGTTCTTTTGAATTATCATTTAATTAATTTTCTAACAGAAAATGGGTATTATAAAGAAGTAGTATTCCACTGAAAAATCAGGCTGCACAAATTAATACTATGCTAACGAACTAGTGCTATTAGTACGTACAGACTGATATCACTGAGTGTTAGAACAAGCTCCATGGGTCTTACATATAAACTTTCTCCTTAATATCCACTGCGTGATGACTATATATTTGTGTACAAGGGTGCAAGCATCTGTATATTCCTCTGCTCTTGGTGTATTTTGTGTGAATTTCAGAGAGAATGGGGAACAGGAACGCTAAATCTTTCTGGTCACAAGAAGGAAAAAAATACCAATCCCAAACTACTTCCAAGGATTTGAAGTATTTTGTGCCCTTTTTTGGAACTGCTTAACAAAGATTCATTTTTACTTCTCGAAGATAGTAATGGATGGAAGAAATGCATTTGTGCTTTTGATGGCAATCTGGGAAGCATTTACATTGTAATTGATGGCAGTTGCAGTTGCAATTGCACCAGAACTGATTTAAAATCAGTGAGTTCAGACACCAGTACTTGTGTAACAAAGGAATATTCTTGACTTTTGTCTAGATGCAGGGTTCTAAGTTAGAAGCTATTTTACACAGCTATTTTTTTCCAGCCTGTGGTTTCTCCTTCATCTCTAATGATGCACTGTCTTACAGAAGCAAACTGAATAATCCTCGTGGAACATTTTTTTTCGTATGAGTTCTCGTAATGCATTTTCCAGGACCACAGTTTTTTTTTCAAATAGAAGGACGTAGACTTCAGTACTGTTTGGGTTAATCATTGTGGGCAGCTCAGCCCCTCACAGCCACTCCCTGAATCACCCCACAGTGGGGAGGAGGAGAGAATTGGAAGGGAAGAAGTTAGAAAACTTGTGGGCTGAGATAAAGACATTTTAAATAAGTAAAGCGAAACCTGTGTTCAGCCATCTGCTGGAAAGCAGGGCTCCATTGCACATGACTGTTACTTGGGGATACAAATGCCACCACTCTGACTATTCCCCTCCTTCTTCCTTCTTCCTCACAGATTTTAGGGCTGAGCATGATGCCATGGGATAAAAGTTATTGCTCTGGTCAGTTGGGGTCAGCTCTCCTGACTGTATTCCCTTCTAACCTCTTGCCTGTCCCCAGCTTACTCGCTGGTGTGGTTATGTGAGAAACAGAAAAGGCAGAAAAGGCCTTGACTCTGTGTAAGTACAGCTCAGCAATAATGAAAACATCTTGGATTTATCAACACTGTTTTCAGCACAAATCCAAAATATAGCACCATACAAGCTATTATGAAAGAAAGTAACTTTATAACATCCAAACACAGTCCAACTGTACAAACAGAATTGAGAGGAAATATGTGAACTCTTATGTACATATTTTTGGGAATAAAAAAAAGATGGAAACGTTGCAAGCAAGCTAACCTAGAAATTCAGTGAATATTTCTCTCCAGAAAAAAAATTACTACTTGAACCTTTCATTTCAAAAGGTAAAGAAAAATTATTTGCTGCAGTCCTGATGAAAGCCAGAAAATGTAATTGCATAGATCAAAAGAGAAAACAATCATTTAGGAACTTGTAGTTAGAAGTCTTTTTTCTGAAAAGATCCATGGAACTGGAATTTATGTCCATCTTTAAAAAAAATACATAGCTAATATCTTACACATCATACATATACAAACACACAGAAGATAGACATATAAGATATGGCAGTTTGTGTTGCTGATCAAAATAGTCAGAAAAGGAAATGTAAAAGAGTGCTGGAAAAAATTAATAACTAATAATAATGACTAGGAACAAATAAAGACTAATAACTTGATTTTTAGAGAAGTTCTGCATGGGTCATAGTAATATTAATGAAATTTACAAGTATTTCTCATTTTTCATTATTAAAATATTCAAATCTGGAGGATGAATTTAAGAATGCATTGATGGAAATCAATGTGTTATCTCTCAAGTCAGTCCAATAATTTTTATAAAAGTTGCATTAAAGACAGCTAAAATTTGACACTAACAGTTGAAACTCTAGCATAAATCTATCAGAAGAAATAAGTAAAACTACATAAGAAGGATTTTTGAAACCTTTATGTTTTAGAAATATTCAAGCATTAATCTTTAATTGGAGTTATTGGAACAGCGATGTTCTCTATTACTTATGTGAGGGTATGGTGATACTGATGTCATAAATAGCAGAAGTGTCTCGATGAAACAATTGTACGGGGGCAGAAGTCCCAACAAAGTGTGAAAAATACTTGCAAAGACAGGCTTCTTAGAAAAATATATTTTCTCTAGGGCTATAGCCCAAATTGCCATGGTATACTGTCAGAAACACAGGAGAATGATACAATTGCTGAAATAAGAAATTACACAGTCTTAAACCTACAATGTTTTACAGGTCTAGAACATTTCCAATTAGGAGCCAATGCATATAGGTTTCCATGGTGACTAGCTAAATTGTGGAATGAACTTCATTTCATGATAAATTGCTACATATTTGCAGCTGAAGTACGTCTTCTCATGTCAGCGTAAGATTTTTAGGCCCTAATCACAGCTCTGGATGTGAATTTACTGAAGAAACCTATAATAAAATGCAGGGTTATGCTGCATTTGTTTTGGAGGCAGGAGGGTTTACAGGAAACTGAATGTGATTTTTGCTAATGCATTTAATTCTTTTGGCTTTTGATTTGGATGTTCATGTAATCTTTAAGGTAGCAGTACATGTTCTTTTTGGGGGTTGTCTTTTTTTTTTTAATAATAACCAGAAAAGTTTTAATGGAAATCCCTTCTTACAACACTCACAAAAAGGAGCCAGTATTTTGACTATCTGTCAGTAACACAGGGCTGCATGTTCCTCAAAGCATATATGTATGCTACAGTAATTGAATTTCACTACACTTCTTTCATACCCTATACTTCTGCACATTTTACATCACAATACACTTGCCAGCAAAAAGTAACAGCATACCCTTTCACAATTTTATGGCATTGTGAATGTGTGCAGCAATTAGACTGTAATAATAGGATGTCAAATGCTTCTTTAATAGTGATTCTGAAAGCCATCTTTTCTTGGTGGAATGAATGACTATTTACAAATCCATTTATCTTACAAATTCTGGTTGAAATTGTGGAGAAAGATTAACCTGCTCGATTAGGCCCTTCTGGTGGTTCAAAATTAAAAGACCTGCTTCTCTGATGAAGAAAGTTGTCGTCCCATTTTGAACATGAAATTCAGCAACTTTTTCCACTAGTCTCTGAGCTGATCCTACAGGAAGAAAAAAAAGTGATTTCATTCAACTACTAAAATTTCTTCCCTGAATATGTGTTTAAAGTATTAATATCAGGTAATTCTTTAGTGACTCATTATGAAGCCAAATTTTATTTCTGTAGATGAAGGCAGTGGAAAAGTGGCAGATTCTACCTTGGGAAAGTGACAGAGACTGCCTGTGCAAAGGTACTTGAGAAGAACACCAGAGTCAATTGCAGGGCTATTGAGCCCTAAACTCTTGGCTAGGATGCTCCAAATCAGTAAAATCATGACTATATGTGAATATGTAGATGTTTTTTATTCTTATATGCTGAATTATGCTGATACAGAAAGAAGCCCAAGATATCTGGAAATATGGGATGAATTTAAAAGACCTCTGATTTTTTTTTTAAAACCTAGGTGTATGACATTCACTAAATGATTAAGTTTTGTATAACTGGTTATTGTGTTACCTCTATGTAAAGTTCTGAAATTTTTTACATGTAGCCTAACATATGGATGCTGGTAACACAAATACTTTACTTTTGACTGTTAATAGCATTACTTTAGTCCCTATGAGCTTTTGGTTGCACTATGAACTCCATGTCTTCACAGAATCCTTTACAAAAAATACTCCTCATATCTGTTCCCATGAATGATCTGTGTACAGCAGTCACAAGACTCTAGAACAGTCAATTTTACCACAACTTATGGAGGAGGTATCAAGCTGATTATTATTAGCAAGTCTTTCTGTTGCATCAGGAGGCCTTTGAAAACAACAAAAGGAATTACCCATCTTCGTTGCTTTATCCTTTTTCTTTCCTTTCTTTCCTTTCTTAATATTAAAAATGATAAAATGAGTAATTATTGCTTTAGAATGAAAGACCATTTACACAGAAATGGAAGAGTTGCTAGATCAGATTGTTTAGGACAATACAGGTTGAAAGGTAAAAAAAATGTTAAAAGATTGAAAGGCAAGAAAACACAATGAAGAATTTTCGAAGCAAACCTCTGGTACCCATTTTGCCTGTGACTAAAATGTGTCAGAGTGATCAGTAAAAGGATACACTAATGAAATAACAGCTCTCTTAATCACTTGATTAAAGATGGAATAGGGCTGCATGCAAGGGGCTGCGAGCCAAATTAACATCTGGCATGTTATAAGAATAGAAAAAGAATAACTGAAGGTAAGTGGATGTCTTTGCAACAGGAAATTATATTCCTCCTGTGATTAAATAAATTTATTTTCTGACTATTTTTGAACTGTTTTTCTTTAAAAATTACAAGGGAAAATAAGCATGTGTTTTGAAGTAAAACAGGAATGGAAATAATTTTTTAGTGGATTTGAGATACTGACAACCTTAACACTGCAGTCAAACATCAGATGCACCTAGTTCTTACTGGATAATCTGACCCATAAACAGTAACACATTTCTCCTAAAATTTACTGAAGAGTATAGACATGTTCAAAGGAATAACTAGAAGCAATAGGATGGTATAAGCCCCTCAAAATCTGGTTTGTATTGCAAATGCTGTTGTTTAGTAATTGATTGTCTTGTTAAATATATGTTCCTCTCTATGATTTTATCATACCTGAAAATGGTAATCAATAATGGTATCTCATTTAAGTGCAAGTTGGATGGGGCTCTGAGCAGTCTGATTTAGTTGAAAATATCCCTGTCCATTGCAGGTGAAACTGAACCAGGTGACCTGGTCACCAGGTCCATGCAAACTCTAATTATTCCATGATTGTACAATTCTATGATACAGATCTTTGAGAAGCACTGATGAAAACCAAACTGTAAGAGACACATGAATTTTCACCAAAATATGCATATTTTCCACACTGTATTTTTTGTTAATCATGAATGTTCAGTTTCTTCGGAAGTTCTATAGAGCTACAAAGGAGCAATGTTTCTGAGTGGACTTCTGTTCTGGTATAAAATTATAATTTTAGGATAGAAAGAAGTAGTCTCTTCCAGCATCTTTGCTGAAAGAGGAAACTTCAAGCAAGTAAAAGGGACTACATTTCATAACTCCATGTATTAGATGCAAGTTGAAAAATGATAACAGGACTATTGAACCCTGTCAAAGATTGTCTCTGAAAGCTACTGAGTCTGTATATTAATTAGGATATGTCAAGTTTGATCACACATGATAAGCTGTGCCTCCAAGGAGTTCCAGTTTGTCATGATGCCTTCGCAGCATGTGAAATATGCGCTGTCTGCTAGTAAAGGTCTTGAAGACCCTGGATGTTGATAAGGGAGGAGCTCATTCGCAGACATTCACTGATAAGGGAAAGCTGGAATGTGCTGACTGCACTTGCAGCTGACTGCAGCTCAACCAGGATGAGCCTGCACACAAGATTGGGTTCAGGGACAATTCACAGAATCACAGAATCACAGAATGACCAGGTTGGAAGAGACCCACTGGATCGTCGAGTCCAACCATTCCCACCAATCCCTAAATCATGCTCCTAAGCACCTCATCTACCCTAACCTTAAACACCTCCAGGGACGGTGACTCAACCACCTCCCTGGGCAGACCGTTCCAATGCCTAACCATCCTCTCTGTGAAGAATTTCTTCCTAATCTCAAGCCTATTCATGAGGAAGATGAAGGCTACTTCAGCCCTGAGCCTCAGACCGCAACACCGTGCCTGCACAAGCATAGAAGAAGCTTCTCAAATGTAATTATAATAAGAAGAGGGGAGAGGTCATGAATATGTAATAGGCGCTTATGATTAGGCATGTCTTTACACTATAACTATCTGCTTGTTAGACCGTATGGTGTGAGAGTTAGGAGGGTTACCCCCTCGCACCCGCCGGCGAATAAACATATACCTGCTTTATAACCCTTAACGGAGTTATAGAGTTTGATTCCGCAAAACACATGTATATGTGGCTGCCTTACTTTGCTATTTAAATTGAGAGCACTGAATTTGAGCATGGAAATATACACTGGAGAAAAGTACCAAAATACACTTTGGATATAAAACTCCCTCTGAAATCTACTTCTCTAATTGCAAATGTTTCTTATTCCTTCCAGCTATCAAAAACCTTTACTTCTTCCTATCAGTTTTTGTAAATTGATTGAAAACTCACTAATTTTTTGTAGAATCATAGAATGGTTTGGTTGGAGTGGACCTTAAATATCATTCAGTTCCAACACCCCTGCCATGGGCAGGGGCACCACCCACAAGACCAGGTTGCTCAAGACTTCATCCAACCTGTCCTTGAACACTTCCAGGGATGGGGCATCCACAACCTTCTTGTTCCAAAGCAACCTATTCCAGTGTTTCACTACCCTCATTGTGAATAATTTCTCCCTTACATCTAGTCTAAATCTGCCCCACTCCTGTTTATAGCCATCCCTTCTTTCCTGTCACTATATGCCTTTGTAAAAAGTTCCTCCCCAGCTTTCTTGTAGTCCTCCTTCAGGTACTGGAAGGCCACTATAAGGTCTCCCTGGACCCTTCTCTTCTCCAGGCTGAACAAGCCCAGTTCTTTCAACCTGTCCTCATAGCAGAATTGCTCCAGCCCTCTTCATCTCTGTAGCCCTCCTCTGAAGCCATTCCAACAGTTCCATATGCTTCTCATGTTGAGGATTCCAAAATTGGACACAGTACTCTAGGAGGTGTCTCACAAGAGTGGAATAGAGGGGCAGAATCATCTCCTTTAGCCTGCTGGCTACACTTCTTTTGATGCAGCCCAGTTATACACAGCCCAGTGAGTTACTGTTTAATACGTTTTTAATCTATATTCTTTCCGGCTGCCCCACAGTGTTCATTTGTAATCTAGATACAAAATACAAACACTAATGGAAATATGATGATTATTATTGGAGTTCTGGTATTCTCATAAATATGATTCAGAGATGGAAATATATTTTTTTACACTTTGTATATGAAAGAAGGAGTGAGATTTTTTCATAATAGTAGCTCCTTCTATTTCAGGATTTGTTTTAGAAAATTTGTAATATTTTTTCTCTAAACCTTATTGTTCAGATACAGAGAGTTGGAAATCCCTCCCCTATTTCCTCTAGCTTGTGTGCAGGACAGTGAGCAGCTGCTGATGGCCAGTAATGACCACACTGGCAAAACTCCATCTCCACCAACAAACTCCTTGTACTAGCAGACTGTGAACTGAGTTGGCAGGAAGGAGAAATAGTGAGTGATATAATCTGTTATGAAGTGTAAGTGAATAAATACAGTCACTTACTTAAAGCTAACTTATCATCAATTACCTTGCCTTGAGTAGCAAATGGAAAATGTGACTAACTTTGGTCTAACATATGAGAAATGTTAGTACTGAAATATTCTCAGATTTCAGAGCACTGAAAACACTAGTAAAGCTATTTGCCTCATTTACAGCAAAGCATTCATTCTCTCTTTTTCATATTTTACCTTTTCTCTGGACTGATTCTCTTCCTTTAGGATGTAAGGACAAGGTTCTTATAGATTTGAAGGTATAGTCACTAATTAAAAATGACAGATCAATCATTATCTGTGCAAGAAATACATAAGAAGGTAGTCCTGATAGGGTTATTTAATATTTGGGAGGAGGGGGTAGATAACAAAAATACTGTGTTTTATTATTTTATATCTGTTGTGCTTCCATACTCAAAAAATTGTCTTTAAAATTTGCCAGACTCATATAGATATCTAATATATTTTATTGAATGTGATAGAAGGTATGTCCTACTTTCTGTTACCTAAGTAACATATCACAGAAGTATCTACATGGAATAGTGACAATCATGTAGAACAAGAGAAATTAGGGTGCTTGAAGTTCTAAGGTGAGTTTCATTTTCATATCTGCCATTGCATCTTTTCTCTGCCTAGAACTGAACATCTGGTTGTCACTAACACATGAGAAATTAATTTCTTATTACTCAAGGTGTTCTATTCTGTTCCTAGGAAAACTAAAAATATCATAAGAAATACCCAGTGGAAAAAAAATTGCAATCTAATTCAGGATGCAAAAAGGTTGATTTAGGAATTACATTCTGACACTCCTACTGTATTTCTGGCACTTTAACCTTCACCTTTTACTGACTGTAATAAGTTCTTGCTGCTCTTTCTTAATCAGCATTCTCTGAACCTCTTGCCATGGGGTACCTGTAGTAAACTGCTTTAGGATGATTTTCTCTTAAAGTAAGCAGATGGAGGATTCAGCAGCTTACCTCCAAAATTAATTCCCACTGCTTCCTGTTACCACATTTTCTGTTGATATCTCCCGCTGTTTTCTAAAACTGCACTTTACTATAATCTGACTTTAATAACTTTCAAGAAATTGTATTTATTTGCTCCATTCATGGGGCCTTTCCTAATACCATGAAGTATATGTGCTGCTGCTTTACTTTCTTTAATGATTAGAAAGTATGATGCCAGTCCCAATACACTGAAATAAAAGATTTCCAATCTTTTTTAAGACTTTCTTTAAAACTTTGATGTCTAGTTGTGGAGTACAGCTTGATGATGTTCTCTACAATTCAAAACTTTAATGAGGTGAGGGAATGTCTGTCTTTTGATTTGCAATTAACTCCTGTTAGGGAAAAGTGAAAAACGGTATGTGCCATTTAAAATAATTTGATTAGCCAGTGGTTAGAAAGCCACATCTTCTGCTAGGAAGAAACATTTGGGATTAACAATTTCTGGCAAGCCATTTGAATAAATATACAAATTTATTTTCATTCACCACTGAATGATCACAAAAGCTGGCCTCCAAATACATTAATACTAGCCTCTTCAAGAAAATGCAGGCACCAGCCTAGTGCCTTACAATGTCTCCTAGCTCAGATCTCTCATCTTACTTTTCTCAAACTATCCTCGTCCATAGGCAAGTTCAGAAATTTCACCCTAAAGCTGGATTCCAGATCTGAAGATCACTCTAGTGAAACACATCTTAGAGATACATTTGTGGGGGGTTTTTTCTGAGTAGATTTTTCAGGCATACATTATTTTCTCTGTTTTCTTCTTTGCTGTCAGTGAGAACTTGCAGTGTCTGTTCCCTCTGTGCTTCTCACATATTCTCTAGGAAGTCAGGTATAGAAATGAAGGCTCTGTTGCAGGATGTTTGAACCTACCTTTTAACCAAAACACTACACGCTGTCCTTCTGGATTTAAGTTCAGAGCAATAAAAAGTTAAAAAAAAAACCTGAATCTCTTTAGAGTGTTCAGGTTTAAGCTACTCAACAGTGACTTGATAGGAGACTGCTAAAATCTAACCTTTTGCTTTCAAACTTTCCTTTTCATTCCATGTAACTTTTTAGTTCGTTTTTAGTTGCACAAGTAGTTACAATAAAAAAATAAGATAATGATATATCATCTATAAGTTCAGTCACCTTCTGACCACAAAAGACTAATGTGGATATCAGGTAGGAGGAGAATCCTATGATTCAATCTTTAGACAGTGAAAATTAATAGAATTATTTATATTCAGTGCTCAGATAGCCCTGGACAGTTTAAGCCAGGTGGTCTATGCATATTTAAAGCAGACAGAAAGAGACAGCTTACATATTTTTATTTTAGGAAGAAATACAGCAGAAATAAGTCAATTCATGAACTCATTCTATCTTGGCACAAAAAAATGCGTATCAAGTTGAAATCTCAAGTGATATCAACAACAGGCAAACTAACGAAATAATTTATACCACCTACAAATGGAACCTTGTCAATATCAGAGAAGTCTTTAGTACGCACTGAGCCATAAGGATAATTTGAGTCAGGAGCAAACTACACATAAGATTCCTGAGTCCTGAGAGAAGGCTTAAACAAAGCACAAAGCCACAGGACTGTTTTTGAAGGGAATGTTTCTATTTATCACAATTCTCATGAAAGCTTTTTTCCCCCTTTCCAAACAAGTGTTAAGACTGCAATGAAGTGTGACATGAGTACATTAGTAGCACTACTCATCCACATTAAAGTTAAAACCTGGTACATTTCAGCCTGTTATAGTGAGAACAGGAGTAGTTTCATAAGTCTCTTGGGTCCTGACACGCAGTGTTATAAGTTTTGCTACTAGACTGTATATAATTCCTTGTAATGAAAGACCAGGATAGCTTTTTACAGCCAAATAGAGGTGGTACAGCAAAAACTTTCCATGTAAGTTTTTGTTAGCCCCCACCACTTATCGCCACTACTGCTACATCACTTTCATTCTTATGTACATTTTAATTTTATTTTTTACTTTCACTTTTATTTATTTTTTGTCTCCACTTCAGGCTCAAATTTGAAATATAGAGATGACCAGATTTTGCATTTTGAGTTTTGATCCTTAAGGAGATTTGTCAGGGACCACTGAGGTAAGTGTTCTGGATTGCTAAAATGGAAAGAGTAGAAACACTGATGCAGCTGTCTGATAAATTAGGCAAGCTGTCAAATCAGCTGGAAGCTGGTAGGCATGAGAAGATGATGAAGGCCTCAGAGCAAGGATGGGATTACTAGTCCCATAATATTCTTTTTTGGAAAAGAGACAAACCGAGAAATCAGGGGAAGTGGTATTTTGTGGCCTCCGATTTTGGTTGTTGCTTATATTCAGCCTTGTTTCTCCAACTGTTAGAAGAGATTTTTGTAGGCACTAAAACAATTATGGTTTCTTTATGAAAATACTATAATCATAAAGACACTGGAGCAGAGCTGCCAGGTCCCTACCTGGTGTTGTGGAGACAAGCTGCTTGTCAGTAATTTGCTCTAGATTACTCTACATGCTGTATAGAGAAAAAAAAAAAAGCCTGCCTCAAGTGACCGATGGAGGTTCTATGTTGGAAGAAACAGTACCTCAAGGCTCACAAAGTGAGAGAACACCTGTGGCTATTGTTGCCTGTATTTGGTGAATGCCTGTCGCACAAAATTTTCTAATAGAGACTGAATTGACTCTATGAAATTAATTAATTTCTTCTGCCAAAAAATAAAAACTAGCTTAGTCTAATTATTGATGTACTAGACTTAATTTGGGTTGTCCTGATCTTTGGTCTAAGCAACCATGCCAAGGGTAATTCTACAGCCTATTTCTGAATGAAAGTCAAGGCAACCCATTGTTGTTCATCAATCTGCTTATATGGCAATCCACCTCATCTCCATACAGCTAAGTAATAGATTTGTCTAGGTAGTGAAGGGCTTTCACTGCTCAGAATTGTAGCAGTCCAGTAGTTCTTCATTGGTGTCAACTGCCACCAATACTAGCATTTCCAAATGAATAAGGACAAAACCTGATGGGACCAGATGAAATAGGTCTGTAGAGTCAGGCAGAATGGTTTTTCTTCCTCCTCTGGTCTATGTATCCTTGCAGTACAATCAAACTGCCAGAGGAGGACAGAGGTAGTTGCATAAGAAATACAGGGGGAATATTTTATTCCAGTCCGACTTTTGTATTAGATGATTTCTAAAGCTAAAAGCATAAATGGTAAGTGCAAGGGATTTTTCATAAAGACACTGAGATAGAATAGTGAAATAAGGATATCAAGAAAAGACTAACTGCATCTCAAACTCAATGACAGAATCAATCTGACATTGTAAAGATTCAGAAGATGTTTGAAAATCTGAAGACAAAAGATCAAATTTGTGAATGCTAGGTTGTCCAGAGGGAAATGAGAGACAAAGGAGGCTGTAATTTTATAAATAACTTTTAAGGGAAGTCTTTGTGATCAAGTATAGGTGTGCCTGGTTTTGGGTTTTGCAATAAAAAGGCTAATCCTCTCCTGACAGGTCATCAAGTATAGTAGACTTTCTGATTCTTCAAAATATGGTGAATATTTTAAAATTTACCAGGAAAGGACTATAAATTAGGAATAGATCTGTGAAGTAGCTGGGCTTTATTGAAATAGTCTCACTAATGAAATAGTATTTTGGCTACAGACTCATTTTTCTAGCAGCAGTAGGAAAACATCATTCTATTCACACCAACTATCCCTCTTTCTGCCATTCTGGTGTCTTCTGCCATTTTGGTACTACCTTGACAGATACAACCAGGCAATTTGTTCCTACACTGTGCTGAATTCATAGGTAGCTTTGCTTGCCTTTTTGTTAGGGTGGTCTTGAGAATGTTCTCCCTTTGCAAAACTAGTGTATAAGCTTCACAGCAGCAAAAGATTAAATATACAAAGCAGGTGCATTCTTTCTGTTACCAGCTTGTCTTTACACAGTGGGATTGCAAGGGGTCTAAAGCTAGATTATGTTAAAAGCTGTGGTGAATATCACCTACAATTTCAAACTCAGCATTTTATTTGTCTTTTTCCAAGTCAGAAATTGGAAAACTAAGCCTACTAGCTTCATCTTACATGTACTAATACATCATGTCTTTTTGGGTTTGAATTTTGACATTCACATTTCCTAAACATACTTTCTTATGCAACCAAGTTTTGTTCTTTCCTTCTGAATTTAACAGGTACCAAATGCTGGTCTTTCTTTCAGTGGTAATTAGGTGTAAGCAGAGTGATCTCTTGTAACAACGAGTGAAACTGCAATTGCCACTGGAATCCTCCACCTTAATGACCCTGTACTGTGTAACTGTCAGAAGGGACAGTCAGAGAACAGTATTTCCCTCACCAGCAGATCCTTTTTAATAGTCTCAAAATCTCTATTATTCTCTATGTAATGTAAGTATGGACAGTATAAAGAGCAAAGCATGTATTTTTAAGTTTGCCCTACTGGTTGTGAATGCAAAAATAGCAGCTTGATTTGAAAGGAGAACTGTTAAAAACTCTTTCAAGTCTAAAGTGTTCATACAAATCACTGTGTTAATTATATATCCTAAAAATTATGCAAGTAATCTTTTCAGTGGTGAATTAATCAATGTTAATCACTCGAAAAATAACTTCTAAGTGTTTTTTCTTATAAAAATGTGTCACAATCTAATTAAAATTCTAATGGTGAACTTACATTTTAATAGTTCAGTTTTATACCTTTTTAATAGTGACGGACAAATACTCCCTATGTCATTTTGGTGTTGAGCAACAGACACAGTAGCTGATCACGTGTAAACTTAAACTGGATTCCAGATTCTTGCAAAGGTTTGTGAAATAATAATTTATATTTCACATCTTAATGGTTCATTTTAGACAACTTTGGCACAACAGATATCACGCTAATGGAAATGTAAACAGTAGATTTACTGAGAGTTATTCGAACAAGGCACTTGATCTCTTCTTTAGACTTGTGGACATAAATTGCTGTCTAATCTGAAAATGTGGCAGAAAACATTTCTCAAGATGAGAGCATCAGAATCCACTTGAATAGGACTGTTATTCATGAATTATTTTATATACCAATATATGTCCTACCCCTAGAGGTGTTCAAAGCCAGATAGAATGAGGTTTTGGGCAACTTGATCTAGTGAAAAGCATCCCTGCCAACAGCAGGAAGGTTGGAACTAAAAAGAGGACAGCAAAGTTCGTGAAGAGATGTAACAGAGATGGTACATGTCCTTTTACATTGAGAATACCAAATAATAAAGGATTAGACCTTTAAACATGTGGCTACTATTTATTCATTCATTCATTTACACATTCCTTCAACAATCTGACTCAAAGTCTCTGCTATGTTGAACATCAAAAGAAAGACGGTCAACTGACTGCAAAAATTTGGAAAACTTAAAAAAAAATTGTTTTTCAATATGATCATAATGTGTACATAGTTTCAATTAAATACTTATGTTTACAGTTATTCATTGCATGTGCACTTTTCTCAAACCACAACAACAATGCAATATGTACACAATACCAATGCTTAGCCTGCATTATATTTTTTAAATTTTGAGAAGTGCAATTTCTTTAACTGTGATCTTTAACAATATTAAAACTGGGCTCTAAATGGCTGAGCTGAGTGAGTAAATGTAAGTGGTTCTTTGGTGCCAGAACTTCTGCTATACTGCCCGAACAACAGGTGATAAAAAGTTTCTTCCATTCATGCTATAGTAGGAAAAGAATTGCTTTATTTGAAATGTTCTTATACTTCACACATGACTTCTGTCTCATGAACTACTGAGGCAGTTACTCTTTTAAAGGGATGCACAGTTTGCTATGCTGTTGCAATTCCATTTGGAAGCAGCAGAATGCAGAAACACTCTCCTTCAAACAGAACAGGATACTTATCACATATAACTTCCACAGCAAAATGATGTTGATCTGGCATCATACACATATCATAGGATATGAAGGAACTAAAACTTGTTTTTCATCCTTCTTAATGACATTTAATTTTTCCTCCCAGTGAAAGTTCACTGCTGATATGCAAGTAACAAGTGGTGTTCCCTGGGACTCAGTACTGGGTCCAGTCCTGTTCAATATCTTTATCAACAATGTAGATGAGGGGATCGAATGTACCCTTAGCAAGTTTGTAGATGACACTAAACCGGGAGGAAATGTTGATCTGCTGGAGGGTAGGGAGGGTCTCCAAAGGGATCTGAACAGGCTGGACCACTGGGCTGAGACCAATGGCATGAGATTTAACAAGGCCAAAGGTCGGGTCCTGCACTTGAGGCACAACAACCCTAAGCAGAGGTACAGACCAAGAGAAGCCTGACTGGAAAGCTGCCAGGAGGAGAAGAACTTGGGGGTGTTCGTTGGCAGCCGACTGAACATGAGTCAGCAATGTGCCCAGGTGGCCAAGAAGGCCAATGGCATCTTGGCTTGTATCAGAAATGGCATGGCCAGCAGGTCCAGGGAAGTGATTTTACCCCTGTACTCAACACTGGTGAGGCTGCATCTCAGATACTATGTTCAGTTTTGGGCACCTCACTATAAGTAAGACATTGAGGTTCTGGTGTGTGTCCAGAGAAGAGGAACGAAGCTAGTGAAGGGGCTGGAGAACAAGTCTAATGAGGAGTGCCTGAGGGAGCTGGGGTTGTTTAGCCTTGAGAAGAGGAGGCTGAGGGGTGACCTTATTGCTCTCTACAACTACTTGAAAAGAGGTTGTAGAGAGAAGTGTGCTGGCCTTTTCTCCCAAGTGATAGTTGATAGGACAAGGGGGGATGGCCTGAAGTTGCACCAGGGGAAGTTCAGCCTGGATACCAGGAAAAAATATTTCACAGAAAGGGTCCTCAGGCACTGGCAGAGGCTGCCCAGAGAGATGGTTGAGTCATCACCCCTGGAGATATTTAAAAATGGGCAGACGATGTGCTCAGGGACATGGTTTGTGTTGCCTTCCCCAACTGTGATTCTCTGTTTCTTATCTGCAGAACAGGTAACATGTTACACTGAATGTAATTAATAGGAATATTTTCATGGCTGCCTTCTGCAGAGCTTGGGTAAAACCCTAGCTACCTTCCTGGTCTCTAACGAAAAACCCCAAAACCCAATCCCAATCCCTCTCAAATACCTGTTACATAAGTAACAAGAAACATGACTTTTCCTTGATCATCATAAGGTAGCATTGTTAAGTGAAGTGGAATCCAAATATCCAGGTTATGTTAGCTTCACAAAACCTTTCACTGAGCATGAATTTGAGCAAAAGTCTAAACTATTTATGTAACTCAGGAAAGGGGAAAAACCACGAGTGATTAGAGAAGAAAGTCTTCAAGGGGTCTTATATCCAAATTCTCACTTCAAAAAGTTTCTACGAATTATAAATGAACAATTACAGTTATAATAATTTCCAAGACTCACAAAATTATCTCAAACATAAACATTTATAGTCGAGGTCAAATCCCCCTGCTGCAGAAAATATTTGTGTCTCAGTCTGGATTGTTTTACAGTGTCACAGTGGCTCGACATGCTGCACTGCTGAATCTGGCTGTATGGCCCCTTCACCCCACAGGGAACAACTGCCAACAGCTCCTTGGCAGCTGTAGTTTGTGCCAATTGTACTAGAGCTGCACGGTTTCCTCAGGCTCTGGGAATGCATCTGGGCGCTTCCAAAAGTCCCCAATGTCCTTGTCTTGCCTTCTGGGGACGCAGCTGAGGACCTTCTACTCTGTGTTTCTGGGGTAATACTTTTATTTTCATTTAAACAGTGAATTTGGAAAAATAAATTATTTAGCTGTCCCTTTAGGATCATTGTATTCCTTTGTATTTGTCCTGTCTCTGTTCTGCTTTTTTCAGGGGGAGAGGTGGCGGAGTAAGGAAAACACAGCAAGTCTTTTCGGTAACTGCCTTGCAGACAGTTATTCTTTATTGTTTGCATAGGAAGTTGATTTTAGACATATGCTGGAGCTTGGACAGGAATCTAATGTGATTGACAGTGACAAATGGTGATGTACTATTCAAGGAAAATTAGTATATATCTGCTATGATGAGTGGCAAAAACATTAATGCACGAATTTATTCTACTTTTAAAAGTTTATTTTTTAGAGGTACTATTTTCATTGCAGTTGCAGCCGTCGTCAGCTTTTCTTGAGCATTTTGCATCCTAGGTTTGTATGTTCCTGAGTGAGTGATTGTGGTACACAAAGAGTTATTTACAGCAGCAGAATTTTGTATTTCGGGAGTGAAACACTACTATTCTGTTTCTAAACAAATAGTACTCAGCTTGGAAGTGACTTTCTTTCATGTTGCCTAGTTCCTTAGTGTCTGCTCTCAGTAAAGCTTGGAAAGAGACAAAACCCGATGGACATCCTGAGGTTTTGGCTGAAGCTATTTACAAGAGTAATCCTTTGCTAGTGTGACTATGGGAAATGTAGTCAAGCCTGAGTATCTAAAAAGGCACATAACATAACATATCAAGCAGCAAAATAAGCCATTAAATAGAAAAGAAGCCTATACTTCCTCTTTGTTACATCAGCAGTTTTGTAGTATGATACCTAATCAGGAGTATTGTCTATCAAAAAGTGAAATACTTAGTATAATGGAAATGTTATTTTGTATCTGCTGAGTTTCTATCACATAGTTTTGGAGTAATATCTTCTTGTGAAACCTAACTTACCAAATGCCCCTTAATGAGCTCAGGGTGCCAAGGTGATGTGACCCCAGTGTGCTTGTCAGCTGTCCTCAGGCACAGGATGATTTGCGTTCAGACCAGTCTGCCTACAGAGACAGGGCTTCTTAACTGCTTGTCAGTTCTTTGCACTAAATGTAGGACAAATCTACAACAGACTTCAAGTATCTCCCATGAATTAAAAAAAATGTTTAAAGGTACTCTGTATGCAACTCTTTATCTGAAAAATTATGCAGAATTATTTATGAGAATATTTAAACATATACCAAACTTTAACCTAGATCAAATATGACAACCTAGGTCTTGTTTAGTTATGTTCTTCGGGTGTATTTTAATATATCCAAAATAAGTCTATTCTTTGATCTTGATCCTAAAACTCTTGCAACAGTTATTCCTGAAATATCAATAACAAATGTAGAAACAATTACCTTGGAGTTGAGTAATTGTCCATAAAATGTCACAACTACATCTCTGACTGATTGTGACTTCAAGGGCATCAGATTATGAATGTGTGCTCATCTTCATACTGAAAAACACAGGCAACTGAACGAAAAATCTCATTTATAACAGTATTCCTAAATCAAAATCAAATAAACAAACAAAAAGAGTAGAAATGTCTATTTCAGTGGAGACCAGATGATGTCTCAAACAAATATTAGTGTTTTTCTTCATATGCACATCAAAGATCAGTGACAGACGTCGCTTATCCTACATTTGCTTCTGCTTATGTCTTTACTATTCACTGGGTTCAGTACCATTCTCTCTCTCCCTAGCATTATACTTCCATCCAATATTTATTTCATATCTTAATGTTTAACAAAAATGTACTATCAGGATCCATCAGATTTATCAGAGTTAAGGTTGTTTCCATTCCATGAGTCTGCTGTGTTGCTTAACATACACTGAGATGCAATGTCATTTTCTTTTGCTTAGTTTGATTTTGTAGAACTGAAGTCTGAGAATTCCTCAGTAATGTGTTAGCAGACAAGCTCAAATATTGTTCTGCATTTTCTTGTTGTCTGACAGTTTTATTCAAATCTCAAATCCTTCCTTGTGTCAGTATGAAAGTCTCTCCACTCATTATCTAATAATTGCATGTGAGCTATTTTCTTTCCCTATTCCCTTTTTAATAACATCATCAAGGCAACCCAGAAATCAGGATTCAGAACATTTTACTAAAGGAGAATTTCTAACAGGTTAGGTAAAGGCTTCCACTAAAACACATTCTGAGTTAGGTTCATAATATGAGCTAGGTCAAGGAATTAATCTTTATGTTGTTGGATGAAGAGCTGACCAGATTTTGTGCTGGCTTTCTGATTAAAGAAAGATTAATAGATTTCATAGATTAAAGGGGAAGAAACTTTTAAACTCGATACAGGAACTAAACTTCTTTTGTTAAAAAAAGCCTTCTAACCATCCCTAAATAAAATTTTGAGAATTTCTCTTGCTTAGACTCTTAAAGAAGAAACATAACATTGTGTAATTTTCAGATGGTAATATACATTTTTCAAAAATAAATTTACATGCACATACACAAAAGGTGTACTTTGTTTACCTTTGTTCTGTGCATTTTTGCAAAGGCTGTGTTTACCTGCAGTAAAAATGACACCTTGTTCCCTTGACTTTGCCCTTCTTAAAGGCAGCAACTGTGTAACTTCCAATATAGCTGCCTAAAGCCATACTTGTAAGATATTTGTGCATATGACAGCATTAGCCTGCTTCCCAGAATGAATGTTTTGCATATACAAGAGGTGCAGAGACTATCAAGCGATACCCTTTCTGGCCACTGGGCTGATGTTGGGGAAAATTGATTTCCAGTTGGATTCTCCCACTTCTCTCTTATATCTATGTTTCAGAATATCAGCCCATGATTGAGGGTAAACATAAACAGCAGCAAAGGAAATAAGACATGGAAGAGAGACTGCAGGTGGTAAGAGCTGAAATGGAAACAATGAGGGACAACCAACTATATGCATACAGTTCTACCAACAGATATGTCTGTGCATAGTCCATATCCTCAAAATCTTGCCACTTGAAACAAGAACAAAATGCAGATGTGAATATTTCCCCCAGTTCTCTCTTCTTATTTACCCAAACTGAGCTTCTGCTATTTTATTTCCCTTCAAAGGGTAATTCACAGAATCACAGAATGACCAGGTTGGAAGAGACCCACTGGATCATCGAGTCCAACCATTCCCACCAATCCCTAAATCATGCTCCTAAGCACCTCGTCTACCCTAACCTTAAACACCTCCAGGGACGGTGACTCAACCACCTCCCTTGGCAGACTGTTCCAATGCCTAACCACCCTCTCCGTGAAGAACTTTTTCCTAATCTCAAGCCTAAATCTCCCCTGGCGGAGCTTGAGGCCATTCCCTCTCGTCCTGTCCCCTGTCACTTGGGAGAAAAGGCCAACTCCCTCCTCTCCACAACCTCCCTTCAGGTAGTTGTAGAGAGTAATAAGGTCTCCCCTCAGCCTCCTCTTCTCCAGGCTGAACAACCCCAGCTCTCTCAGCCACTCCTCATAAGATTTGTTCTCCAGCCCCTTCACCAGCTTTGTTGCCCTTCTCTGGACTCGCTCCAGAGCCTCAACATCCTTCTTGTGGTGAGGGGCCCAGAACTGAACACAGTACTCGAGGTGCGGTCTCACCAGTGCCGAGTACAGGGGGAGAATAACCTCCCTGGACCTGCTGGTCACGCCGTTCCTGATACAAGCCAAGATGCCATTGGCCTTCTTGGCCACCTGGGCACACTGCTGGCTAATGTTCAGTCGGTTGTCAACCAGCACCCCCAGGTCCCTCTACTCCTGGCAGCTTTCCAGCTAGGCTTCTCCTATTCTGTACCTCTGCTTAGGGTTGTTGTGCCCCAAGTGCAGGACCCGGCATTTGGCCTTGTTAAACCTCATGCCGTTGGTCTCAGCCCAGCAGTCCAGCCTGTTCAGGTCCCTTTGCAGAGCCTCCCGACCCTCCAGCAGATCCACACTTCCTCCCAGCTTAGTGTTGTCCGCAAACTTGCTAAGGGAGCACTCAATGCCTTCATCCAGGTCGTTGATAAAGACATTAAACAGGACTGAACCCAGGACTGAGCCCTGGAGAACCCCACTTGTCACTGGCCTCCAGCTGGATTTAACTCCAAGAGTTAAATTCAAGAGAAAGCAATCCTGGATTTAACTCCTGGATTTAACTCCAAGAGTTAATTCAAGAGAAAGCAATCCTGACTTCGTAATATGGATTAGCTCTGTGCTTGGGGTTTTCAGCTGAGATGATATCTCTCACATCTCAAACAAGTAGCATAGCTGTCAAAATATAGATGACTCAAAATATTTAACTATTGATGTAAAATGGAACTGCTCCCATAGAGGAGAATGAAGTAATTAAGGTAATAAGTAATTAATTAGTATTGTACATCCTAGCACACTTTACTAACCACTGAGCTATTGTGGACAGCTATTTTGTTGATGTGAATGTGATTCCACAGAACACCTCTGTATTCAAGAAAGAGTATTTTTTGAATTAATAAGGTTTTGTCTAAAATCTTTTCATCATCCTTAGTGAGGAGGATCTTCTGAAGGGTAGGCTGAAGGAGCAAACGGAGGGTTATGAGGATGATCATAAAAGCAGACTACTAAACATCAAGCAATCAAAACTTGTAGGTACAACAGATAAGGTCAGCAGAGCTGAAGAAGAAAGGATTGGGGATCTGACTGTAAGCTTTGACTAGAAACAGCTAACATTTTAGAACACTTGTCAGTATTTAAGTGTGTTAGATTAGAGGCAAGAGAAAAATCCTGGTGTTGATTGTAAACTGTTCAGTGACCATTCACTTCTGCATCTTGTGCTCTGGATAAACAGATTACCTTTCTTACACTTTGCAACAGAGCCAGGTGTTTATATCTCCTGGGAGGAAGATGAGAAGCACAAATGCCAGCCCATGCAGCACAGACGAGCTGACTATAGGTTCCCTAGTAAGAACTGTTTAAGAGGGTTTCTGATTTCATGTGACGATGACATTTATATAGAGGTATGCTGGCTAGAGGGCAATTTTTTTGCTAATTTCATTTTCAAGCTCTTGCCCACACAGATTATTCCATAACTATGAAATTGCAAGTAATGAAATGAAAGGATTGTTCAGGTTTTTGAATTATTATTCTTATTTAAATTGTTAATAATTTTGTTCCTCTACATTCCTTTAAAAGTCTGCTTTTTTCAGTTTTATAATAGCTTGTTTAAAATCTTGGGTTTCTGAACAGTTTACTTCCATGAATCAAACCTAAAAAAATCTTGTCTGCTTAATATTTTTGCAAATTACCCTCATGCATTTAAAGTACATAAACTACTGCTATTTGCATTTTTATCGGTGTTCTGTAATACTTAGATGAACTTCACAGGTATGGATGATAACGCAGCAAATCCAAAGAGTACTGAAAAAATACGAACTCAGTTTGCAATTTCATTGGTATAAAGTCGTGTCTTAATTGACTCTAAACTGTGACTAAGAAGCAAAGTGGGGAAAATTACCTAAATATACCCTCCCCCTTAGTCAGCAGTAAGCTTCACAGGACCCTCCCCAAACCAAATAAGGCCAGGAAGAATGTGCTAAGCACTGAGTGTGCTAAGAATAAAGTTGAGCTGGGATGGATAAGGTTACTTTGAACTCTATATTTCATGTTTCCTGACATACCCCCCCAAAGAACTGCAATTATGCTAGTGAGGCTGCAGGAGCGTTAAACTGTTCTTTCCCAGTTCTTTTGCTTTTTGCTGCTTTTCCCTGCATTCCTGTTTAGAGCTGGACCTCTATTTTTTATTTTTAGTATGCATAGTTCTTAGGTTATTAGAAGAAAACATGCTGAAGATTCACTGTGAGGCATAGCTATTTTTGTTAGAAGCTGATACTTAAGACTGAGCTTTAAGAACTGCCTTTGGAAGGCCTAAGGTTGCTGTAGGAGGGCAACAGTCTGCAGAGGAAACAGAAAGTTCAGAGGGGTGCAAAAGAAGAAGGAACAGAATTAGAAAAAGCAGAGGACCTCCCTCCTTCTCATTCTGCAGCTCTTGCAAGAGCCAGCAACCATTATCTAAGCTCCCACAGTAGATCTTGTCCTTTTTAATAGAGTATCTCTTATCATCATCATCATGTCGGAGATTACAGCAGAAGGTACGGTAATTATTTTCAAATACAATTAACCAAAAAAGGTATGTAATTTGACAATGTCATAGACCTAGTGTGTCAATATGATTTGTTGATTATTGCAAATAATGCTTTCATTTCAGAATAATTTCATTTTGTTTGTTGGATTGCCTTCTAATTTTTCCTGGTTTTAAGTCTTCCCTCCTGTAGCCTGAGTTTCTACCAGTTACTGAGGCTAGATCTTTGTACACCTCTAAAAATAGCTTTAGTCTCATTTGCAGAGCAACACTGCTTTGGCAGCTCCATTAGAGTGAAACAAGAAGGGAAACATCTGAATGTCAGGTGGTTCCACCCTCAAGCTTTTGCTCAGGTAAAGCTTTAGTAGTCCATTATTGCTGGAGGTTTGCCAGAATCAGAATAGCCTAGTGTGGTTGCCCTGATTTTTCTATAAGGAACACAGAGTATTTGTGAAATGTACATGAAGTTACTGAAGGGTAAAAGCTATCAACTAGGCAAGCCTTATTCAGGTAAACTACTGAGGAAGTCAGTGAAAGTTGTGCTGAAATAAGCGTGCCAAAGCTAGACCTGCAAGAATGAAAGGCAATTGTATTAATGAATAAATACATAGTCTGAAATATGAATATTTCATGTACTTTAATATTTCCTGACCATTCATATTTAAATAACATTTTAGATGTATAACAATATTTCATCAACCACAATCATACAGGGGATATATTTATAATGCAACCTTCTTTAAATATAATACTGAATATTTTATTTTAATTTCACTCCAACATGTTTTTTTTTTTCCAGTGTGGATTACTCCACTGTTTATACAAATTTAATAATAACACCAGAGAAAAATGCTTTTGAATAATCTTCTGAAAGTTATTTTTACTGTACTTGTCAAGGTTATGTGTCATTTCAGCGTATGAAATTTGTACTTTTCATCTTCTATTTTTCATTGTTAGTATTTGTAAGAGGATCTGCATTAAGCACTATTAGAAAGTGAACCTGTTGTCTTCTAAAGGGCTCATGTTAGGACCATGTCAAATCATACAATACCTGATATCTGGTTAGCAACAGCAAGGAGATAATGTCTGTATAATTTTTTAATCAACAGTTTGAATGATCTATAATTCAATTCTGACAGCAAATACTGCCAAAAGAAGAGGTTCAGCCTGACAGAACTAACCCAAATACTAACACTAGTTTATCTGGATATTCTTAACTGGGCTCAATGGAAATGCTGGTTATTTTGAAGCTGCTATCAGGGAAATCTGTGAAATTATATTGATCTTCCCTAATGTATGTATTAATAACATCAATGAAAGAGAAGCAATGTGTGGCGGTACTTCTTGCAAGGTTCTCCAAGAAAGAAAAGCCCACCTCATTAACAAGATTTTTTAGTCCGAATTTAATAGTAAAAATAGAAGAATTTTCTGATTGGAAGTTATTTTTCTATAATTTAACTTATTAAAGAAGAAAACAAAACATGAAACATGAGAAAAGAAAATAAAATATGCAAAAATATAATAAAATATGCAAAAATACAATAAAGTATACAAAAATAAAAATAAAGTATGAGGAGAAAGGAAAGGAAAGGAAAGGTAAGGAAAGGAAAGGAAAGGAAAGGAAAGGAAAGGAAAGGAAAGGAAAGGAAAGGAAAGGAAAGGAAAGGAAAGGAAAGGTAAGGAAGGAAAGGAAAGGAAAGAAAGGAAAGGAAAGGAAGGAAAGGAAAGGAAAAGGAAAGGAAAGGAAAAGGAAAGGAAAGGAAAGAAAGGAAAGGAAAGGAAAGGAAAGTATATTTATATATATACATTAAATGTGTTATACATATATGTTATATATATGTTATATATATTAGTTATATGTTATGTATTATATGTTATATATTACATATTATAGTGTCTTATAGTGTTCTTGTGGGTGTTTTTTAGATGTCACATTGCTTGCCTTTCTGTATTTTTATGTGCAAAGCAATAAACTTCAGTGATAAGGGGCTTCAGCTCCACAGTAACATGACCTTCAGCATGATGGGTAAATAAGCCATATAATTAGTTTAGCTTAAATTGAAGTTTTTATTTAGTTTTGTTTGGTATTCTTATATTGAGAATGAACCTATGTTGATTATCTGATTTTTAAACACTGGATCCACAAGACAGAAATTTTACTTATGGCAGAAAATGAAGAATTCAGACTGGGCTAATGTTTCACTGCAGTTTACTTTCCTCTGGGGCTACTGCAGGCACTCAGAAGGCTGAAAAGTTCAGTCTGAAATTTCAGATCTAAACTTCAGCAACATATAGTTTGGACAAATAAAAACCAATTAAAATACTTCTTGCTTCACACAACTCTTTTTTTTTTATTTATTTTGTTTCAGCCTACATCCCAGCCCATGATTTTCTGGGGTCCTTGTGATTTCCCTAGTATTTAACTACTTGCTCCTTGTGGCAGGTATTCCTAACTACTTTACACTGTCAGCTGCTCATCTGCTGGACTGTCAGACTACTCCCCTTTTGGGGTGCTCTGCTGACACTCCAGAGAGCACAGCACAACTATGATGCAGGTTTTAACACTGCCATAGTCAGCATGGTTGCTTTTTTAGAGAGATGGTCCAGTCCTAGCAGAGTGATACTGTTTGTGTGCATCTCAAGGCATCATTTTCTAACCATCTATGTCAATACCATGACCTGTTCACAGTAGATGCACAAGGCACCTGGGATGCTTTTGCAGGTTGACATCACAGTAATGACAATGAGACTAAATAGCTTAAAAAAGTAGCCACCAAGCAATGGCTCTGACCTGTCTACTTACATTGCAAGATACATGCACTGCCTATTCATTTCCACAGCTACAAATTGTTAGTTGTGGAAATACTGGTGAAGTGTAACCAGTGAAAGACAAAAGATCTTTGAAGATGGCAATTTTATAGATGTCCTTAGAAAGCTGGCAGGACTTAGGTCTTCTGTTGGCATATATTAAGGAGAAGATTCCAAAGGATTATCTACAGCATCCTCATATTACATGTAATTGCAACCACAGAAAGTACTATTAAAATGTGGAAGTAAAACTGTGTGCAAAAAAAAAATATTAGTACAGATACAAAGTAGTCTATCTTTGCAACACTCTCAGGATCTTTTGTTGTTGTTGTTGTTGTTATTGTTATTGTTATTGTTATTGTTGTTGTTATTGTTATTATTATTATTATTATTATTAGTAGTAGTAGTAGTATTAGTATTATTATTATTAGTATTATTATTATTACTACTTTCGTATTCTGTAATGGTCAGGGAGTCTGCTGTGACCCTCTTAAGAGCCTGCCTAGAAAGCCACAGGTATCTGACCAAACTACTCTGCAGTGTTTATGAACATAGGGATAGGACTGGACTCAATGGCAGATGTAGTTGAGCTGCCAGCACTGAAATCCAAATACAGCAACCTGGCCACTCTGAGAATGGCTTCTACCAACATACAGCTTAATCTGCCTGTGTACAATAGCTCCACCAGTCCTACAGCTGGTCATTTCTAGTCCAGTGTCCTGCAGGTCACAGTGCAAGGTTGATAGCTGTCCCCTGACACATTTTCCTCCCACGCAAGGAAGAATGAACAGATATTTAGCTCTGCCTGATGCAATGCATCAGAGACTGTACGCTGATCTAATCTGGGGAGGTGAGGAGAGGAGAAAGACAGACTTTCTATGCCAGCTGTGTGTCTACCACAACTTATTTCCCCAGCGGAGCAAGAGAGAAGCAGGATTCAAACGGAAAAGTGACAGTGAGTCACAATTAGTCCTTATTTTGCTGCTGAGAGCTGTGCAGCTACACATATCCTCTGTCTTGGAGCAGGCTGCAAGGAGACAGACTAGCCCCAGGGCCACATACAGCTTGTCAGTTACAAAAATCAAAATTAGCTTTCAGATTTCAGTCCTTTTCTCAGGCTATATTATAACTATGAAAAGTTTGAAGATGTAAACCATTTCAAAGGGCAGATTTAACAAGATCCATATGCTTTAATATACATAAATGTGATAATGTCTGAGAAATAACACACAGGAGACACAGGGTAAAATCATAACAACTTCATGAGTGTGATGGCCAGAAGCTAACAGCAGTCTCTGGTTGGCAAAAAGTTAAGAAAAGTCACACTATTGGGCAAGAGGGAGATAGCCACTTCTCATGGTAATTCATGAGTTGCTGCTAGAAGTGCTAGTTGTGCCGACTGCAGAAGGGGTCTAGATGAATAAATTAGATTAGATGATTCATTTTCATTGCAGAAGGTGTATGAGGTGTTTCTGGATTTCAGTGTTGATGAAGAAGTAGAGAGCACACATTTTGTGGAGGGCTAAGGAAAATGCAACAATTCTGACAATGATTTTTTTTAAAGGAATCAGTATGTTCTTGTTCAGAAGTACTACATAAAATCAACAGTCTGGTTACCTGGACAGACAAGTTAGAAACTCTAGGACTGCCTGTAAAAAACTGCAAATCTTTGGAGGGATCAGAAGCTCCAAATTCTCGTTGAAATTTCTCAGAACTAGGATTCCCCTGTGCCCATGGACACCAGAGCTGGTTAGTACAGCTGCAGCCTGGGTGATTTCTCCTAGCCTGTGAAGCAAGCAACTGCAAGGCCAAATTTTTTTACCTTAAATTTTAGATTTAAGAATTTATGAGCAATGTTACTCACAGCTTCTATGGTATATATGCATGTTCTGTTGGTACGGAGAAACTCTAACATATTGTTATGTTAAATAACCCCCTAAAAAATCAACTAGCTATGGCCATTAAGAAGCCTTAAAACCTGAAACCAGAGGTTTAAGCTGACGTGTTTTGTTGGGTCATCTTTTGTTGCTAGACCGTGATGGGCTAAAAGTGTGTGTGTGCAGTTAACTCAAATTTACTTGTGTGCAAATAGCTGGGCTGTAGGTCTGATAATTTATTCACTTTTTAAAAATGAACCTTGTGCTCACAGGTATTTGGAATGTATTTTAAGGTTACTTATGTAATGAGAAATATATTTAAAAGCCCAGTAGCATTTTGAAATGATTAGAGAGATCAATTCACACTGATTTCAAGATGAAATCTGTGCAACTAGTTAGATTGTTAAAAGTCCCAATCTACACCTTAAGGTATCTAATCCTTGAAAAAAAACTAGTTAATAAATATTCTGAGTACTTTTGCTCATTGCTTACAATAAACACTGAGTAACAGGTGGATTCATGCTGCTTCTACTGCTCTGCTCCTGAAAGTAGAAACTGATTTAGTTTAAAACGTTTCATAATGCAGATCTGGCTTTAGTCCAGGACATGCTGAGGACAGAAAAAAAACAGAGTTGCCCTCTTTGAGGGAGGTCAGCTACTTTCAGAAATGGAGAAGCTTTTCTTTTCTTTCTGATGCTAATGTTGACTGGTTTCTGCTCTGTTTAAGCAGATTGAACTACTAGATTGTTCATTTTACCAGATTAAACAACATTTAAAGCAGTAGAGAGTGGATTGCTTTAAATAAAAATGATTGAAAAACCTTTTAAATCACCAATTTTAATCATGATTTAAGTCAACAGACAAGAAACCTGGATTTCAAAACATCAATTTTAATCTTTTTTGCATGTATCATTGATTGTTCTTTTCTGCAATGGAATGGGAGAAAGACGCTGATTACTAATACGGTGACTAAACACAGCCCCTGAACCTAAAGTTGTGCCTTTTATTCTTAGAGAGAAAGATAGCCTAAATGTCTGTCTATTATTTCTATAGCTCAGGAGCCATTTATCCAGATTCTTAGTCTTCACATGGCAGGCTTTTTGTGATGGATAATGGTAAATTGTGAATTTCTTTTTTACTAGGTAATTATTTCATTTTTGCTTGTAATATATGTCAAGCTTCACTAGGATGGAAATTGGAATTCAATTAAAATGGTACAAACCCAGCATTTTAAAGTAGTTTATTAGTGTACTGTAAATGTACTGTATATATAGAAAAAGTAAATTTTAAATAGAACCCGTTTTGATAAGCTAAGTGATTTATTAAGCAAATATAATCATAGAATCACAGAATAGTTTGGGTCGGAAAAGACCTTAAAGATCATCTAGTTCCAGCCTCCTTGACTTAGGCAGGAATGTCTCACTAGATTGAGTTACCCAAGGCTCCATCCAACCTGGCCCTGAACACCTCCAGGGGCAGGGCATCCACAACTACCCTTGGCAACCCGTTCCAATGTCTCACGACTCTCATGGTGAAGAAATTCTTCCTAATGTCTAATCTAAATCTGTAGCTCTCCAGCTTATATTATTATATATTTATTATATATATTATACTATTTGTAGTTTATTTTCTGTCCACTGCATCCTACAAGAATACATAACTGATAGAGCTCATGTTCTTTCATGTAATTTTATTCAATGGTTAGAGAATTAAAACTTCTTTTCTACTTTAAAAAAATCCTAATTGCTTCTTGGCACAGATTAAGATAGTAATTGAGGTTAAATAGTAAAGTAAATTCAAATTAAGAACATATTCTTTGCATTTACAAACAGGTTATAACCTCAGAAAAAGGCTAACTTTGACACCATCTGTTTAGCCAGTGATTTGCAACAGCTCAGTGATTTCTTTAACTTTCTTCACAATGGTTTGATCATAGCCTTTTGTTTAGATAAAAGTGATTTCTACAGACAGCAGCGGAAAAATGTATATTAGCGGAAATGTGTAGTCCTTAGCATAAGTTTTTTTGATTTCATATTTGATTTTTAAAAGTTTTACTTTTAAAAGCATTTGAACAATACTTCAGTTTGTGATTCAAAAAGCACCAAAGATTATATTCCCTGCTCTCTCCCACTGTAGTATCATCTGAGTGGAGCTTAAAAAGAACTATTAAATATTAATATCAATCAAAATGTCTTCAGTATTTGCAAATGCACAGGTGGGTGTAAAACAGCAACAATGTTTTCTTCTGCAGTGTTTTTCCACTAATGTAAAACCGACTCAAAGGTATAGTCTTACAAGGAGCAACTGAGAGAGCTGGGGTTGTTTAGCCTGGAGGAGGCTGAGGGGAGACGTTATTGCTCTCTACAAATACCTGAAGGGAGGTTGTAGAGAGGAAGGAGCTGGCCTCTTCTCCCAAGTGACAGGGGACAGGATGAGAGGGAATGGCCTCAAGCTCCACCAGGGGAGGTTCAGGCTCGACATAAGGAAAAAATTCTTCACTGAAAGGGTCATTAGGCAATGGAACGGTCTGCCCAGGGAGGTGGTTGACTCGCCTTCCCTGGAGGTGTTTAAGGTGCGGGTGGATGTGGTACTGAGGGACATGGTTTAGAGATTGGTGGGAATGGTTGGACTCGATGATCCGGGGGTCTCTTCCAACCTGCTGATTCTATGATTCTGTGATTCTATGATTCTATGATCAAAGACAACTTTACTGAGAAATGCAGACTTGACATCATTACTGCTAAACATGGGCAGACTGATAACAGGGAACATGAAGCAGATAAGCAGATCTGAACTATAAAGTCACTACATCTAAAGACTCAAATAAAAGCAATGGACAACTAGCTGTATTTCTTATACATATGATACTATCGTCATGTTCTTTTGTCAGCTTTAAACAATTTTATTGGAAATCATGATTATTTCATACTTTATTCTCAGCCCTGTGTCTTAATATAAATCTTGCTTTGTTACACTGCAATATAACCATTCAGACTTTAGATCCCTGAGTGGGAGTGTCTTGAAGCAGCATGTGGACAAAAGGGACCAGCAAGATTTATTTTCTGATTTTTTTCTCTTATACACGCCAGCAGCACAGCATATTTGTGTAAGTAAGTCTGCTTCAGGAATTATGAAGCAAATGAGTGACTACAAAATATTTGACTAATGGTAGAAACAGCAGCACAAATAGGTAGCAGAAGAGATACCAGATAACCCTACCAACTTACCTTTCCCTATTCCACATTCTTGTCCTCTTCTCCACAACTTCTGATACTTTTTCCACTCTTTAATGATTGTCCTTTTTCTCTTGCCCCCCCAGTTCCAAGATCTAAAAGACAATGTTGCAAGTAATAAGCAGAGGATGTAACTTTGGTCCTTTCCCTAAATGAAAAATATGTTCAGAAGAACATTGTAAAGCACATAGTAAGCAGCTACATAATTTTTCAGAATCATTAGATTTGGAAGAAAAGAGCTGAGATAACAAAACAGAACATGTAATCTACAGGAGGCTAAACAAAAAAAATCAAAACCCAACAAAACCAAAAATAAACGCCATAGAAGATACTGATTTTTTTCATCCCAAACTGTCTCGTCTGCTAAAACTTACCTATATTTCAGTCAAATCAGTCCAGCTGCTCAAAATTGTGATTAGTACTGGGTTTTGCCCTTAGAAATCTGAATGAAAAAGCTGTGACTAAGTCCTGAATAAGCCTCATCTGAGCCCTGTGGTCGATTTGGGCTTTTTTCAGAATCAGTTCTACAGCACAGTATGAACTTGTCTCTGGCCTAAAAGTTCAGCTTAGTGCCATGCAAAAGCATTTATCATAAGAAAGGAAAATATTAAATTCCAGGCACAGAAAAAACTTTTTCACTGGAGAAGTCTCTTCTTTCTGTCTTCAAAGATAGTTTTAAGAAATCCTTTACAAATATGTAATGAGTAAAGACCTGCTACTCCCTATACATACTTATGTTCTCACAACTTCAAAAGTATCTCTGTACCTTTGCCTGGAGTCAAATTGTCAAAGGCACAATGAATCTAAGCCTTTGTAGCCTCCTTTGGTATGCAAATGAACTCAATTTTTTCCTATATTCAATTATGTAAATTTAAGTTGTGGTTCTCTATGCATGTCAGGAAGGCTAAATCTTGTTTCAATCTTCACTAAGAGATTATTCACAATTGACACAATTACCATAAATATGGTTTTCTGGGAACTATTTTACTGTTTTTAGAGGCATAATTCAATACATCTATTCAAATGTTAAGATCCTCAATTTGCTTTGACTTTTCCCTCCTATAACAGGTAGGACCTGAATGTTGTCTTCAGATCTGTGTAACTCCTGCTGATGTCAACTGAATTGGTACATGAACACTTATATTATAGGATACAACATAACCTCCCAGAGAGGTAATATCACATGTACATGATATAATTCAGGCTATAAACATTAGATACTTTTATAATCCAATATTTAAACTATAGTTGTGACATGATTTCAGTAAAATTTTAGTTTATGAGAAAATGTTTTTAAGGGAAAACTTAAAACCTCCTTCTTCCTAGAGATTTTGTTGCATCATCATTTATGATAGGATTTAAAAATATTTCACAAGGAGATATCCAAAATTAGACCCCTGTAATTTAATGTTAGTTTGATTTTGGTTTTGTTTTGGCTTGTTTATTTGTTTAATTACACCAAAGATCCATGGTAGAGGTTGAATGTGACCCTCTCTGCCTGGGACAGCTACATGACTGGACGGCTGACTACAACCTATCACTTGGAGCAGAACCAAGATGTGCTCTGCTTTTAATTTCTGTCACAATCTGTAAAGTCAGTGTAGATGTCATTTTAGTAGTAGAGAGTGAATTCTGAGGGTATAAGGTTTTCTTTCTGCTTCAAAAAAGGAAGGGCTCAAAAAGCTTTTCTTTTTTCTTTCCATATTTTTAATCTGTAAATCATCACTGTAGTAAGAAGCATGTTAACTCAGAACTTCATACAAGTAGTTTTTGCAAAGAAAGAGTAGTCTTGTTGTCAGATACCCAGGCAGAATTAATGCACGTGAAAAAATATTTATCATAAAATACATCTCTTGTTCTAGACTTCATAATTTTTTTTGTTGATTACATAAAAGCCACCTGAAATACTCTGGAGATTGTAACGCTCAATTCTGCTGTTAATAAACAAGATGAAGTGATCAGTAATAGCCAAAACTCTTTTTTCCCAGCTTACTCTCTCTCTTCCTTCCAGAAACAAGTGCAGCAGAGCACTCTGCCCAGAGGCACGCCTCCATGCCTTTTTCCAGCATGTATTTTAAATGAGAAATCCATGGAGTTTGTAATATAACTTTGTTATCTTTTACATGTAAGTTGCTTTTGAAGCAGAGGTTTCCAGTGATTTCTCTTGGCTTTCTTTTACTGGTTTGTACAGAGCTTAAGTAAGAAAGATCAGAAGAGGAACTTCATTAGGTAGTTGTTTTTATGGAAAGAAGGGACCTTAGTAACTTTGGAAATTATCAAAAAACCAGCTACAAATATGTGAGAATGCAAGTTCAGGAAGGTCTTTTTGCTTTGTACTGTTAGCTACAAATAGCGATGAGGTTTCAGCACACACTTAAAATTAAAATTAAATGTTAATTAAATGTGCGTATGCAGGTATTATTGTATCAGGGTGGGAGGGCAATGTGCAATTTTGCCTGAGTTAATGAATTAATATAATTCCAACTGCACAATCAAAACAGTCATGAGGGCTAGGTTTTTGTCTTAAAAGCTAATTAGCAGGAAGTTTCTTTTAAAATATATTCGCCATCATTTCATTTGTTACTCAGTAATGGCCAATGTATTTCATACTGTGAAGTGCTAATGGCAGTTTCACGAGAGACATACAAATGACAAAGTTAGGTTTACAACGTGGTTCCTATCCACTCTTTGGTGTGTTGTACTAAGGATAGAAAACCAGAAAAAATATTGCTTCTGTAGAGGCTCTCAGAACTATAAAACAATTTGGATTAATTTATGAATAAAGTGATACTGGATTCATAGGATTCATTCATTCATTCAGGAGTTAGTCAATAGGACCCCTGGGATACTTTCCAAAAAGCGCAAGACAGCTCAGTCCCCAGATGTAGAAAATCAGGCAGGGAAGGGAAGAGACCACCATGGCTGAGTTGAGACTTGCTGATCAAACTGTCTTCAGCAAGAGGGAGCTTCACAGGCAGTGGAAGTAGGGACAGGGAACCTGGGAAGAGTATAAGGATGCTGTCCAGTTATGTAGGGATGGGGTCAGGAAGGCCAAGGTGCAGCTGGAGCTAAACTTGGCAAGGGAAGTGAAGACTAACAAGAAGGGCTTTACAGGAATGTCAGTTAGAAAAGGGAGGTTAAAGAAAACATGCCCCAACTAATGAATGATAATGGTGACCTTGTATCAACAAATGAGGAGAAGGCTGCGGTATTCAACAGTTCTTTTGCCTCAGTCTTCACTGATGAATACTCTCCTCACCCCTCCTGCGTCATAGACAACAGGAAGGGGACCAGAGGAGTAACGCATCTCCCACTGTAGGGGGGAATCAGGTTCGTGACCATCCTGAACATATACAAGTGTATGGGACCTGATGAGATGCATCCCAGATTCCTGAGGGAATTGGCTGATGTGGTGTCCAAGACACTCTCCATGGTATTTGAAAAGTCATGGCAATCAGGAGAAGTTTCTATTGAGTGGAAGAAGAGTACCATTGTGCCCTTTTTTAAAAAGGGTAGAAAAGATGACCTTGGGAACTATTGACCTGTCACTTCACCTCTGTGCCTGGGAAGATCATGGAACAGATCCTCCCTGAAGCTATGCTAAAGCACATGAAGGACTGGGAGGTGTTTGGTGGCAGCCAGCATGGCTTGATCAAGAACAGATCCTGCCTGACCAACCTGGTGGCTTTTTATGATGGGGTAACCACATCAGTGGACACAGGATGTAATCTCTCTGGACTTCTGTAAAGCCTTTTACATGGTCCCTCACAGCGTTCTTCTCTCTAAATTAGAGAGATATGAGTTTGATGGGTGGACTGTTCAGTGGATAAGGAAATGGTTGGATGTTTGCACTCAGAGAGTAGTGGTCAATGGCTTGATGTCTAGATGGAGATCTATGATGAGTGGTGTCCATCAGGGGTCCATATTAGGACCAGCGCTCTTCATCAATGATATAGACAGTTAGATCAAGTGCACCCTGAGCAAGTTTGCAGATGACACCAAGCTGAGTGGTGCAGTTGCCACACTAGTAGGACAGAATGTCATCCAGAGGGACTTGGACAAGATGGAGAAGTGGGCCTATGTTGACATCATGAGGTTCAAGAAAGCCAAGAGCAAGGCCCTACACCTGGGTTGAGGCAGTCCCTGATTTCAATACAGGATGGAGAATGGCATGGTTGAGAGCAGCCCTGTGGAGAAAGACTTGGGGGTTCTGATTGATGAGAAGCTCAGCAAAAGCTGTCAGTGTGCAGTCACAGCCCAGAAGGCCAACCGTACCCTGGGCTGCATCAGGAAAAGCGTGGCCAGCAGGCTGAGGGAGGTGATTATGCCCTTCTCCTCTAGTCCACTCTCGTGAGACCCTACCTGGAGTACTGTGCCCAGTTCTGGAATTCTCAGCGTAGGAAGGACATGGAACTGTTGGAATAGATCCAAAGGAGGGCTACGAGGAAGATCAGAGGGCTGGAGCACCTCTGCTCTAAGGACAGGCTGAAAGAGTTGGGGTTGTTCGACCTGGAGAAGAGAATGGTCCAGGGAGACTTTATAATGGCCTTCCAGTACTTGAAGGGGGTGTACAAGAAAGCTGGGCTGGACTTTTTACAAGGGTATGTAGTGATAGGAGGAGGGGGAATGGCTATAAATTGGAGAGGGGCAGATTTAGACTAGACATAAGGGAGAAATTATTCACAATGAAGGTAGTGAAACACTGGAACAGGTTGCCCTGGAACAGGGAAGTTGGGGCTGCCCCATCCTTGGAGGTGTTCAAGGCCAGGTTGGATGGGGCCTTGAGCAGCCTGGTCTAGTGGGAGGTGTCCCTGTCTGTGGCAAGGGTGTTAGAATTAAATGATCTTTAAGGTCCCTTCCAACCTAAACCATTCTATGATTCTATGATTATTATTACTTACTGTGGTAGTGCCTAGAGGTCTGGAAAGCACTGGATTAATCACTGTACCTGATGTTGTAAGAAACAGTCTCTAAACTAGTATCCTAGAATAATTTTAACTTGTAAAAATTTCTTTGATTTTCTTAATATTTCAGTGAATAAAACCCTCTTGGTAATAATTTTAAACTTTAATATTCTAGTAAAGTAAATATTATACTATACAATTCTCAAAAAGTGAACACTGAAATTCTTGAGTGTACTTCTACTGTTCACCAGCTCTATTTAGGTGTATAAATCATGCGTTACATTTTCTACTTTCTGACTGTGCTTTCCATATGAGTAATCTAAATAAGAAAAAAAATATTACCACCCCTCTGCACTCTGCTGATTCAGTGAGATTCAGGACCTATGAGCTTCCTCACTGTCCCCTGCCAGAGCCATTTGCAGTTGGACACTCATCCCAGAGCTATACAGCTATGGAGGTCCCTTGTCCTCAGATGCAGGGAGTGGGATGCCTGAGACCGTGCTGCTCATAGGCACACATCTCTCCATCCCAACTTCATTCCTCCCTTTGCTCCTCTCCCTGATCACCCTGCAGATTAGATTTCTTAGTTCTGCTATCTCAAATCACTGCTACTCCCAGAAGGACAGGAGGCAATAGTTCTTGTTTCTTGTACTTACTGCTATTTTGAGTCTACTCTTGGGTCTCAGAAATCTTCATGAAAGAATTTTTAACCACAGTAAAAACTTGTCTTTAAATAAATGTTTGTCTTTAACAAGTTTTAACAATAAGGCTGCAGACCCTGGTATGTAAGTTTAAATTTAAAACTAAATGTTGGTTTTCAATCTTTCCTCTTCTATTTTGCCTTTCATAATTTTATTGTAAGAATACAAATTTTCTGCTACATTAAGTGTAGAAAGATTGCGTTTTATTCTCAACAGTGATTGGAGATAACACTGTCAATAATTTTGAATAAAACTACAGTATTTTCTCATCAGCTGAAAGAAAAACACATGTTCTATAAGAAAGAGTATTTATTTTTATTCCTTTATTATCAGTTAGTAAGTTACTGATTTATTTTAGATTGCAGAAACATTTGCTCTGTTTTTTATTTCCAGCTTGCATAGATGCTAGGGCAATGAAGTGGGAAGAAACCACGGACAATGTAAGCTGTAAGGCTGATATATCATCTGTAATGTAAATTATCATCTTCAGTAAATGTGAAAGCATGCATTTTTTATTTATTAGCACTTATCTAATTACAGCTGAAGCTGCACTCTATTGATATAATAGAAAAGGAAATTAATAAAGAAAGGTTAGATGATGAATAGGCCTTTGACTAGAATATAACAGCCAGCAAAATCTTGCAAAGATGTATGCAGAATAACTGAGCAGCTCTCAAAAGCTTTCTTAAAAATTTAGAAAAGACTATCAACTTCTACATCTGCAGAGGACATCTCTATCTCTTTTCATTATATTGACAAATTTTGAATTGAAACTACTGTATTAATATTAAAGAAACTACAGAGAATTGCTTGAAAGTTTCCTGAAAGTATAAAGTATCAGTACACATTATATCAGTACATTACACATTATATAACAATAAACAATTAGAACAGGAGACCTGGGTTCAGCTCTGTCTCCTGCGAGACTTCCAGTACGGCCTATATTCCTCCCTTAGTTGCTCCCATGTTTCCCTTCTTTCAAATGAAAGTAGCATTGTCTTACATCAGTGTGAACTGGAGGGAAGATAAATGTTAGATGACTAGGGTTAGATGATTTTAAGATTTATAAAAATACCCAGAACATTTTTAATATTACCAGGATGATGTGAAGGTTTAATGAATAGGTAGATATTGTGCTCATATGGATATGTTTGAGCAACACTAGAAGATCTGTGAATACAGCACAGGCAGTTTGGAATGCAATACCAGACTGAAAAATGTCCTTTCAGTTGCTTCCTCTGTTTCATTGATAAGGAACAAAAGGGTTTTTCTGTTGGATGAAAGAATGTGGCATGAAATCAGGACCAGTATACATAAATACTCTTTTCAGTCATCATGTTGAACTTCAGGTGGAGGTATGCAAATTTGTTCTTTTTTTTCCTATCACCTTGAGAGTCAGGGATTCAAGCACAAAAGACTAATGTTGAGGCAAGATACCAGGAACATTAAATAGGTCCTGCAAGTGTCTCACGTGCATGTAAGATAGGCGGAAACTTTGCAGCATCAGCTGTTGTTGTGGGCTAGGAATACTAAAGCCTCTGTTATGTCAAATATGGTATTATAGAGAATGTGCAGAGGTGTTACAGCTTGTGAATGAGAGCTGAATGATTTCATGACGTCTATACACATGCTTACAGCAGATGTTAACAATTGTTTGATTTAGAATAATATAATTTAGAATTATCCTCCATAGGAGAAAATAAAGAAACTATAATTTTAGCCAGGTCAAAGTTTTTTCTTGGTGTAGCTTACTTTCTACTCCAGCCAGCACTAAAAATATGGAAGGGCCACTTTGAGATGAAAGTTTTGTCAAGGTGGAATTAAGAGAGGCTGTGGACTTCAGTAAGATTCACATTCCAAAAATGTAAGTAAATGGATGCCCAATCCAATGAATAGGGCAGAGGTGTACCCAGAAAGGGCAGCTTGGAGAAGTTTCAACAATTTTGCTTTATTCCTATGCTAGTGATGATTAGGAAAAAGCAATGAGAGTGAATCAAAATTAATGGTCAGTTTGCAACATTCTATGCTTTGCATAAGCATGAGTAGGTTTTCTTTTTTGTTTTCTAAAACTTGGAATCTAACATTGTTTGAATAATTTCACAAATACGCTTCTCAGTAGAGATTATTTTTATTTCATCTATATTACAAATATACAGGCTTATCATTAATGCATTTTGCCTGTTTAGGGTTAGAAGCGTAATATAAGTAGGACAAAGAGATTTTCTAGACAAACTGTATATAGAATGATGTTAAAAATAAATAGCCTTCTGGTTTAGAAATTTTTGATTTCAGAGAAAAATATTATCTTAACTGTCACTGAATAAGTGTAAAGCATAGTTAGCCTACAAGTAAATCTTTCATATGGATAATTTTCAAGATTAAGATGCCACTTCTCTGAGTCTCTTAACAATTAAACCATGGACAGCAAACATTTTTTCTTTTCTAAGTCCAGAATCCTATACCAAAAACATCCTCCTTGGGTATTATAGCTTTTATATGGCTAAATATTTACATTTTCAAGGAGATACAGAAAAAACATTTCTACTTTTGTGATTCAACAAATTGACACTGAAAAAAATAGATATATTCACATTAGGAACAGGTTTTCTGCTAGTATTGGCAAAGTTGTGCTTAGTGGAAAATGTTGCTTCAAAATAACGTCATTATTGCTTTATGCGGAAAACATTAATACAGAATGTTGTGGCAAATGAACTCAAAAAAAGCATTCATCTGGGATCTGGATTTGCTCTGCCAGGTGGGAAAATAAGTTAGCACTTTTTTTCAGGAAACAGGAAAATCTTGAGCTACATTCATCAGTTGATAATTCTGCTAATTCTCTCTCTGTAAACCACAAATCTGTATAATGCTATCTATTATTATCCACTTCTTGATATCTTCCATACATATTTTCATGACTGTCTCACAGTTTACGTAACATTTCAAGCTAGAGTTTATGCAGAAATTGGAACTTCACTTATGGTTTGGAAACAAAAAAATTAGCCTTTCTAAGTGCACACATCAAAGTCTTGCTTTTCAGGCACTCATTTTTGCAAGGAAAGGTCATATCTGGCCCCTAAAATATGAATTTAGATTTCATAGTTTCTCAGACAAGGAATAGTGGAGAGACATGGAGCTGTATTTACTTGTGCATATATTTTAATCCAAACTTACCCATAATTTCACACGTCATTTTACACGCCACATGGGTATCTCATCACATAGTGAGGGATATTTCTACAAATTATTATAGAGAATTACTCCATTTCTGGAGATAACTAATGCAGCTAGGTAATCATTTCTTGACATTTATCACTGGGATAAATTAGAAACCACTCTGAATCTCACATCCCTTTGGTCACTTGATGACTTTATTATTTTATCTCATTTACTCTGCAGAGATCTGAAGACATGTGATAGGAAGCTTTAAATTGTAGAGAAGGCTCCAGGGAGACCTTATACTGGCCTTCCAGTACCTAAAGAGGATTTACAAGAAAGCAGGAGAGGGACTTTTTACAAGGTCATGTAGTGATAGGACTAGGGCGATTGGCTTTAAATTGGAAGAGGGAAGATTTAGATTAGACATTAGGAAGAAATTCTTCACAATGAGGGTGGTGAGGGACTGGCACAGGTTTCCCAGGGGAGTTGTGCATATCTGCTCTGTGGAAGTGTTCAAGGTTAGACTGGATGAAGCCTTGCACAGCCTGGTCTAGTGGGAGGTGTCCCTGCCCTTGGCAGTCTACAGTCCCTTGTAATAGGTAAAATTAGATGAGAAGGGTTTGTAAACCTGATTTCCAGCCCACAAAAGCAAGAGTCCCTAAACCAATCTGTAAGCTATTCATTGTGTTCTTGAGCAACTCCTCTGTGTCCATTTGTTCAGAACATGGTACTGGGAAAATTAGCAGTATCAGAAGTCTTCCAGGATTAGTTACGGATGTAAGTCAGAGTCACCAGCAGTCTCATTTATGGTTAATTTTCTTGGGGGTAAAAGTCGGGTATTGCTAACAATTTCCAAAATCTAGTCATGGCCATGGTCTGCTGACAGATGTTGATTGATTTGAGCTGGCAGGAGGAAAGGTGCAGGAAGCGGATATGATTACTGAAGTGATATTGGTTTTTCCTAAGGTAACTTCAAAAAAATTGAAATGTTCTTAGTTTTCTTTCTTATCAATGTGTAGATGAGTTGTATAGGGACAAAAGAAAAGTTATCTAAGACTGTGTAGTGAATACTATGTAGTGATGTTTTCTCATCAAACTTGAATTGATAAGTTTTTCGTATATTCCAAAACTTGGTGAGTGAATACTGTGAATAAAATGGATTAAGACTTGACTAATTGATGGTAGCTTGTTCAGGAACAACTGCGAGTAAGGAAGGGCACAGTGACATTCTCCTACTTGGTCAAAGATTTGCTGCTTAGAATGGGCCTCACTAGTCTCGAAACCATCAAACTTTCTCCAGATTACTTAATACTTATCTGAAACATTTTTTAATTCTGAGATGTGAGCATGTGGCATAAACTTCTATTAAAGAACTTTCTATAAGACAGTGTAAAGATTTCCCAGCTTTTGAGAATCATAGAATCATAGATTGGTTTGGATTGGAAGGGATCTTAGAGATCATCCAGCTCTAGCCCTCCACCCCCACCCCCAGATATGGGCAGGTACAGCTTCCACTAGATCAGGTGGCTCATAGCCTCATCCAGCCTGGGTTCTCTTTTCTCTCTTCACACCATTTTGCTCCCACACAAATGTATAAAGAAGGCCATTTCTGTCACTACTGCCATTGATTCCAAGAATTCTTCTCTTAAGGGAACACACACTGAATACAAATATGTTATGAGAAAGCAGTTGGGGATATATTTTTATAGTCTCGTGAGTTTCAAAGCAGGCTTTAGAAAAACCTTGTGTCCATGGTATTTTAGGTGCCTGTATGATGAACTTGCCTTTTGTAACTGTACAGATGGAGTAATCTCATATTAATTAGAGAATAACTTCCTGACATAAGATAGATCTTGTTTCATCTGTTCCTGTTTACTAAGGATTATAGCTAACTAATGTCTCTCATGGAATTGTTTACACTGTCTTGCAAGTCTCATAACAGTTTTCTTCAGTAGATCTCTTTCTGTTTCATACTAAACTATCATTCTCAGATGAGATATATTAGTGATACAGATGATTGTCTTGCCGCGAGCTCTTATTTTAGTTTTATGCTTGTGTCAGATGTAGAATTTCGTCTCTCCTTTTTTTTTAGCCAAGTCTTTAAAGTGTGTGTGTGTGTGTATATATTTACTACGTAACAGTTACAATAGTGATTTCTATATTCTTGTTGGCTGCAATTGCCTTTTTCTTCTGTCTCTGGTAACACAGCTGGGGTGAGGTCTCTTCAATATGACTTATACATATATTTATTAAAACTGTATGTGATCTCTGTATTTGAGGGATACGATGACTAGATAGTTCCGTGTGGAAGACTTGGTAGACTTGCATTGTGGGATACTGCTTCTACTGTAAGTTGAGGAGTTTATGAACTACTTTCATTTTCAGAGTCTGTAGATATCAGCCTTTTAAGATATATAAAGCTGGTCTTACCTCCATTGTTATGTTAACTTGGTATAAGTGACATTGAGCCGCTGATCTAATTAATCACTAATTGGAAAGACAATGGTAGTTCCAACAGAGGAGGCAAGGATCTGGAATCTTCTTTATACTAGTAAACATGTCCAGAGTGAAGACAGAGGTATTTGTAATCTACAGTTTATCCTATGACTTTCAGTATTTATTAATACTATCATTATTTTAGAGATGGGAACAGATATTTTTTCTTTTTTCCTGTAAAAAGAAGTCGAGTTTTATTTTTCTCTAATGCTCTCTGAAGGTTGCAGGAATGGGTAAAGTTGAGTTTCCAAAAACAAACAGACAAACAAACAGGAAAACATACTGTGCTCTTGCTGCAGAAGATATCATGCTATTTAAAGATAAATGGCAACTATCTTCCTTCGACTTTCATTTTGTCATTTTAAAAGATAAGACACACCACTCGGCTTGTATCAACTCACAAATACATCTAAATATCCCTTTGTCACCTCTTTCAGAAATGCCAGATTTCTAAGATGCACAGGAAGGTAAATCCTTTTACTATTTTAGAGCACCATTATTTTTCCAAAGAAGGGAAGATTTTGCTGCTGATTAATAAAATATTCAGGTGTGAACCAACCAAACAGCAGACTTTTCACAGTGTGGATAATTTAGTATTCTGTGTTCAGAAATGAGTTACTCTTTTATTTACATACTGAGAAGGTTGAAATGAAACATTTGATTTTTTAACAAATCTTAATATTTCTGAAAGAAAGTGTTGGTTCAAAGAGAAAAATTAAAATGTCCAACTTCCATATTATGAAAAGGCAAAATCTGTTGCCTCTTGGAAAGGGAGCATCTCAATGCCCCTTAACCATGCTTCATCACTAAGTTAAAATGCAGCAAATGGCATTGTTTTTGTTCTTATCAACTGTACTTCCTGTAGCTTAATTTTAGATAAGTAATTTATTCTGGTTGGTTATTGTTAACCCCTGTGGTCTCCTAAGTTCTCAAGAAATTATTACATAAAGTGATATAGTTGTAAGTAAAATGATCTGTAAAATTTCCCAATAAACCTGGTCCTTAGGGTTTCCCTTACTTTTCTTTCCAAAGACATTTCAGGTAGGAATTATTGCACAGAGGCTTTCAATACAATCAGTCATATAAGACTATTTCATTAGGCTCAACAATACAGAAGATATTTTAACTACTAATTAACCACTAATACCTTTCTCTACTTAATTTGAAGTATTCATCAATGCTCTACTAGATTATGACATTCAAAGTTCTAAGGATATGTGGAAATTCATCTCCAAACCTAAGTGGGCTCTCTGAAGTCAAAGGTTAGAGGTATGTCAGCTGAAAGAGAAGTAACTTATTTTACTACTCATTGTATTTTAAATCAGTGTAATTAGGGTCTGATCAAAACTGGTTTCCATTTCTTCCCCGAAGTTCTCAGTTTTCTTCAAGATATCTGTACAAAGGAAGAATTCCTTATCTTTATATGTAATTAATCTAATGCTACAATTCATACCTTAGCCTACCAGAACAAGTAATAGTTAATAGTACTATTTCTTCAACAGGATCCAATGATGCATTCCTCAAAATGCAGTTGTTACCTATTAGGTTTACAAGCATTAAGGCCTTTTTTTTTTTTTTGATGTGGTGAGGAAGTGTTTGGTAAGATTTTTGTTCCCGCTTTGCTCTGCAGGGTAAGTTTTTTCTCAGTTATATATCTTTATCTTTTTCAGAATCATTTGAGGACCTTTTTTCTCAGTTATCCTTGTTAGAGCAAACTGAATGTCCTGACTATAGAGGGCTTCCTGTATCTGCTTCCACATTCTGAGATTTCCTAGACGAACAATCCTTAATTCCTTCAACTCAGATTTTTTCCCCTTAATGAGGAGGGCTCCCATGGGTGTGAAGATCAGGCAGTCCTAAGGTGATTCTGGCTCATTGCATACAGTTAGGGTCCAAATTTGTCATTTGAGTCTATATGTCAAGGAGTTAATCATGTATGCAAATTTGTTACATGAGATACAATCAATCTTTTATATTAAAAAAATATCCTTAAAGTAATCTTTGTAGCTGTCCTCAGGGGGAAAAAAAAATGATATATGCATTCAGATAATTTTAACTAGACAGAAAATGTGGGATTTGAAAGCATTTTGATTTGGTATTCTTGGAACAGTATGAACAACTGTTGTGCTTCTGTTGATTAATTATTTAAAAAATATTTATACTAGGTATACAATGCATTATGTAAGAAAGGGCAAAATACAGTAAGGAACTCAGTCAAAAACATTACAGCTTAGTTTCTGACTTTTCCATATTTCTTTTACTGAGAGGAACTAGCACTTTGCAGCAGGCTTTGAAAATTTGTTCCTTTAAAAAAAAAAATCCTTCTTTGCATTATATAGTTCTCCTTTACTAGAAAAGGCATTTGCATAAAAATAGTAGATTTGTTTCTAAAAAGGTCATTTTCTCTCACTTCTCTCTCCCATTTAAAATCACCTTAGTTCTCACAATAGATTGACGTGGAAATGCTTGTAATATCACAATGGAAGAATTATGAGTGCAAGCAGGGTATATGCAGCAGGTTCTTAAAGCGAAAAGATCCTGCTTCTGTACAAGTAGCATTATAAATAAAGAGCAATGAAGAAGTAATAGCAGAAATAAAATATTGTTAAAATGGACTTTTATTTTGTATTTCTTTTATGAAAATAAGGTCAGCAAAGATATGAGAAGAATCAGCATGTCAGATGATTGGTCCAGCTGGTGCTTTATCTTGGATTCATCAGGACACTAGTCAAAGAAAAAAACAAGTCAGGCACTAAATGCTTAACCCCTGCCCTGCTAGAATACTTGTTCAACATTTAGGGATACAAAATAAAGAAAATCCTTGAGACAGAGATTATCTCTTTGCATTTGAAAGGCCTTCCTTTCTTTCACGCCATTACCTATATTGTAATTCCCTGTCATAAACTGGCTGTTCATAACTGGAAAATAATTTTCTGTTCATAGAATTATGGAGGTTTTCTAGTTAGCCTTAGTTACACTATTTTCTTCATTTTTTTCCACATAGCATGTGTCCGTGTACTGTACCTTAAGAAAGAGTTTTTATTACAATCCCAAAAGACATATCACACCTGCATTTTTAACTTTTAAGCTTCTAGTTTTAAACTCATAGTATTTAGCAGCAGCAGCATGACATTAGGATTATTTACTGATGCAGTATGAAGCACACATTTTCTTTCAATGAGATAATGGCATGGCTTGATAGGATGCATCTTTTATTCTACAAATTTCTATTGAAATTGATGAGATCAAAAGATTAGTGTACATAATTTCTTGAAGAATTAATAGGAAATATTAATACAATGTACTTCTTTAAACTATCAGATGCTCTCTATTGATCAAAAATAAAACCAATACAGATATAATAAAAGAAAAGGAAATTAAAAAAGTACACAGCACCATATGTAATTATAAATGTCTTTTCTGAATTCAATTGTTCAGTTAATTTTCATGCAACATCCTCTCCATTTTCCATAATCTCTATTCTTTTGCCATGTAGAACTGATTGCGGCATAATCTCCAAACTTATTTTACACATTTCATAAAGAATATTACATTTTTATGATTATCAGTCACCAATAAATCTGCAAATGTTCCCACACAGGCAGTCCCATTCACACTTTTCTAAGCCTTTGGTCTACAGAAAGACTACCTTTTAATTTTAAGAAGTTTGCAAATATATACATTATACATCTTAAGAGGTTTTTCTCTTTGCACTTTAATTATATAAGCTGTAAAGTAACACTTCAGTACTCTGTGTGATGAATTTCGAAGTCTTTAAATTCTACTATCAGATGTGAAACTCCTTTCACATGACCTTTTAGTTATTCCAGTAACACTCATTCACTCATATGTACGAGGATGTAATATGATAGAAAAGAAAGGAAATAGCTGAATGTCAGCCATCTCAAGACAAGAATTATGCTGCAGCTCTAAATAAATGAGCTTTCCTTAAAATTGCAACAGCTTGCAGAGGTTGGTTCATACTCAGAAGACTTACATTATGTGCCCATCACCCATTTCTGGGCTGAACTGTAGATCATTGTCTTCCTAAGAACTTGGTGCAGATAATGACAAGAGAGAGGAGATTTCGAAATAAGCTTAATTTGCCTATTTAAATTGTCTTTTCTTATACCTATCCCTATCTGCTCTTCTATCAGTGTCCAATAGAAAGTATAATCCATATTAGTGTATCTGTAATAATTAGGTACCTATTTATTGAAGGTTACCAGGACTACAAATCCTCCATAGTAAGTGGGTTTAGATACACTGTAATCACATACTTTATCAACACTTGGAGGAAAGCCAGAGGTTTTGCCCAGTGAGACTCTTCTTGCTCTTCTTTCTCTGAGCTGTTCAGTATCTGCATCATTTGGCCTCTGATGCTGGCCAGATTAGATGCTGGAGGCTCTTTGTTCAGGTACATACAGTGGGTTCTGAGGGTCTCTCTTCTCTCTGTTCAGCATATTGTTCCCACACAAATGTATAAATAGCATGGGTGCAGTCCAGATTTTCCAGCTCTCTGTGCCTATGGAAGCACTGGGAAGCACTGGGAAATGAGCACTGCATGCTCACTATGAAGCAAAAGCTTTCTGGACACAAGAAGTTCAGCCACTTCTGGAAATATTGCTGCTGTTACTCTATTGCAAGCTACTATTAACCACAGAAGAAATTCTGCCTTTTTCTAGAAACCAAGAGTACAGAAATGACAGCAGAGAAATTAAAAGAGAACAATTCCTTAGTCAGGCATCAGTATCACCTGAACAACAGGCTTAGGCACCGTCTACTTGTGGTAGAAAACATCTTCCCTGCATGGGAAAAGAATGGTTACTGTAAGAGCAATAAACATCTGTGGACTCACTGAAAGTGATATGCTGGTCCTGAAAAAATGCAGCAGATTATTTCATATCTATTGCCCAATCCTTCACTGAAGGCTTCAAATCTCTTGTCCTTTTCTCCCTGCAGCATCCTCCTAACTGTACGCTGAGACTCCTGCCTGTCCAATCACAACACTGGAGGATTGATAAGGTCACCAGGTTAAAGCCCAAGGCTCAAGCCAGTGCTTAACATACAGTGTAGATTTATAGAGTTATTCTTTCTTTTTTCTTATCCTTTAATCAGTATTTAAATATTCCATGTGAAGTGGAATAGGTCGAACAGGAGCTGTTAGTGACCTGAATCCAGAATACTCTGCAGCCTAATTATTGCAGTGTTCACCTGGGGAGTGGAACACACAAGTCAAAATCTACCAGCTCTCTCACTTATAGCAGACTGCAATGAGGCTTCTCATATCCCAAATGAATTGTCCTAGCAATAATATTATTATTTAAAACGGAGGAACCTCTTTTTTTTTTTCAGTAGCATGATGAGCCATCTGCTTTTAATATGCCCAACCTTAAAAAGTGATTTAAATTAAATATTTAACTTGATGGGGGGTTTTGTGCTATTGGCAGAATGAATACTGCAATGCATAAAATAACTGTAAAATAACACAAAATACAGAAAATCGCTACTTTACATTTGCACAAGTCTGAATAGAGCAGGAGTATTTTTTGGTGGTTTTACTTTTTTTCTTTTTTTTTTGCTTCTGGGATGGTGGGAGGTATAGCCGCTGAACTGAAAAATCAAGTGCCCATCCTTAACCGTGGACTCCTATGCTTTTAATGTCTGAAGAAGAGCTCAGTTCACAAATACAAAGGGTATTTCATCTAAGCTGACAGAATTACAAGCTCACCCTGTACTCCTAAAGTCTCACAGTGATCTCCTCAAAGTAGTCACTAATTGTCAAGGTTTATATACAGCTATGAGGCCCTAAGTGACAACTATCAAAACAGAGGAAGAGTATGAGTCTCAGAGTTTTAGCTTTTTGGAATTTAGTAAATCAATCTGTTCATGTAAAGGTGACATTTGTGACCTGATGGGATAGATCTATGTACATGAGAAATTGTGATATGGAATCAGAGGTATATCCACAGAATAATCTTCCTTATAGAAATGGATATGTAACTTTTTAAAGTTCTCATCCTCATTGGAAATCAATAGCAATCACAACCCAAGTGCCAGGAGCCTCTAGCAGACATGTGGTGACAGATTAAAATTGGATGGCTGAAATTGTTACAGCCTTCAGCTGCACCCTCTGCTCTTGGGACAGATATTGCCACACCCAACACAGGGACAACAGATCTACTCATGAGTATCCTGATCCACTATAGTGTTTATCTAAGTGTACTTAAGTAAACTGATGTAGATTCTGGTTGGCTGTAAAATAGACTCTGAAATTTGTCTCAGGAGAGAAAAATGTGTATTAAATGGGTGGCAGTGATGTTTAGGGAAGTTCAGGAATCTAATTTTAACCTGCTGCTGAATCATAGAATCATAAAATTATAGAATAACCAGGTTGGAAGAGACCCACTGGATCATTGAGTCCAACCATTCCTATCAAAAACTAAACCATGCCCCTTAGCACCTCGTCCACCCGTGCCTTAAACACCTCCAGGGAAGGTGAATCAACCATCCCCCTGGACAGCCTGTTCCAGTGCCCAATGACCCTTCTGTGAAAATTTTTTTCCTAATGTCCAGCCTAAATCTCCCCTGGTGGAGCTTGAGGCAATTCCCTCTTGTCCTGTCCCCTGTCACCTGGGAGAAGAGGCCAGCACCCTCCTCTCTACTCTCTACAACCTCCTTTCAGGTAGTTGTAGAGAGCAATGAGGTCTCCTCTCAGCCTCCTCTTCTCCAGGCTAAACAACCCCAGCTCTCTCAGCTGCTCCTCATCAGGCCTGTTCTCCAGCCCCTTCACCAGCTTTGTTGCTCAATGACCCCCATCAATTTTGCAAGTAAGAGTCAGCAGGCTTCATCAAGTAATTTCAAAGCATCACAAATGCCTGTATTTCTCATTCTCTCACTGGGGACATCCTATGCAGGAGCTCTGCTTAACTTTGCCACTTTTTTGAGAAAGAGAAGAATTGCTGCTGACTGAATGGATGGAAACATTGCTCGTGTAAGTCGCTTCATTCTCTACCGATGTAGCTGTGTAAACAATAGGACACCAGATGGACAAAAATGCACACAACAACTGGGCACTGCAAAGCAAGAACCGGGCAGAGAAAAGCATCAGGCTAGCGTTGGGTACTACAGTAGCAGAGCGGTTGTAGGGAGAAGAGTAATCATCTTAGTGTTATTGCCTCTTATTTTTGAAGTCATGAAATTGCAATTGTATTGATAAACAATCCACCTGACATGAGATTATATAGCAGCAAACAATCTTCCTCAGGAATCCTTATATAAACTCCTCCAGCCAATTTTGTTTGTGTTAGTAGCTAGGGACATGATCTGATTTCTCTTTTCAGTGACTTAGGGCATCCTGTCTAGGTTCCTCTAGGCAGTCTAGAAGTAACTGTCCTGTAGATGATGCCTGCCAGTCCTGTGAGGATGTCTTTTACACCATAAAGCACCTATAACAACATTGGAAGGCTTTCTTAGGCACCTGAATCATCCTGCAAACATATGCATCAGGAACCTCTAACAGTCTAACAACATTTATCTTACTTCCAGGCAAATTTGTTTAAATAGCTGTTCATTCCTAATTCAGTGAATGTAAGGCTGGTGATTTTGTTGTATGATGTTCTGAGTTTTTAAGAGGAAAACTGACTTGACTGTATCAGCAGCCAAAAGCATTCAATAGATAACTTTCTAGGACATCTGAGATTTGTCTCTGCAGCCAAAAGCATTCAATAGATAACTTTCTAGGACATCTGAGATTTGTCTCTGCAGCATTACTCAGACCGATAAATTGTGGGAAAGTATTTTCTTCATCGAAGAAGATACATAGTTTGAATTTGAAAAGTTAGGTGTACTAAACAGGAAGAAATTATTTTTACATAGTCACAGATATAGAGGAATGATCTTTTGAATGGTAATATGTGTATGTCTATATCTATATACACACAGAGTTTTAATTGCTTGTATTATAACTGTGTAAATATCTGCCATTAGTATGTCCTTGGAGCTATGCTGTGATACTAATCAGATTTATCAAGATGAGATAGTACTTTTCTATCCTCTTTTACACATCATAAACTCTGATATCCTGAAGGGAAAAAAAATGTGTAATGTGTCATTTATGACCTGTTGCATGCATAAATCACTTGCATTTTTTACACAGTAGGATAACAAAATGCTCCTGATTCTGAATTTGACTTCAGGAACCTGATCCTTATTGCTAGTTGTCACTTGGCAGATTTTACCTCCTGTTGTGAAATGTTTGATCCAAAATTTATGTTTGAATAAATGAGAGCAGTGGTGGTTTCATAGTATATATTAAAAAGAGCATAAATTCTGCCTTAGTAGCTAGAAATTATTCATAAGCAGAATAAACATTCTATAAATAAGACTAAATTCCAAATAAGTAATGAAAAACATGTAATGTGCCAACCTTTACCTGGTTATGCAACATTGCTATCTAGCAAAGCAACTTTCTGGGGCTTTAAACAAAGCAGTAATCAGTGTCAGGATGCTTGTGCAGAAGTAAGCTTAAAAGCTAGTGCTAAGGAAAGTACACAAAAATGCAAAGCACAATCTAGTAAACAAAAGAAATGTAGAATAATTCAAGGTATGAATATAAATACAGATATGACAGATTAAGAGGTAGGGAATCTCTAATACCAGAATTGTGCTTCCCTCTTCTATAGATGTATGTGAGATACATAAAGGTAATTTCAGTATCATTTAGAGTATTGTTCTCACTTTCTGCTAAAAAAGAAATAAAATCAGTATTCATAAGCAAGACAATTGGACAACTTGTTATGCCATATTCTTGGGATTTTTCGGGAGAAATATGTGTACCTATGGTTAATATAAAATATCTAATTCTCATTCATTTCTTTAAGAGTACCAATATAGAGATTGTTAAATAGAGTTTGTGACGGCCAATATCTGAAAGGCTTCAACAGCCTTATGCTTTAGCTCTGCTGATAAGTTTCTAATGGTATATTTGCCATTTCTTACATTAAAAGTGAAAATAAATCTGTTTATCTTTGTATAAATCAGCTCTGGCAGTTTCCTCACCTCTGTCATCCTAGAAAATTATCAGGTTGTATCAACTGTGACAGAAGATAGCTGAACACAGGGTGAGAAGTAAAAGTCTGAGCAAACCAGGCATCATCTGATTCTTTGAAATTTCAGGTCTCTCGATTTTTTAGGCTTCAAGTGTTAAATTTTATTTCCCCTTCTTTGACTATTTTCATAGGACGGATGTCTACAACCACAACAATAATAGATGGTAAGAACGGATCCATTCCCTCAGCATCCATGAAAGCGGGCAAGAAATCAGTTACAGAAGACCTCGTGACAACATTCAGCTCGCCAGCAGCATGGCTTCTTGTTGTTGCTCTGATTGTTACCTGGTCAGCAGTAGCTATTGTAATGTTTGACTTGGTGGATTACAAAGACTTTGCAGGTAAAATTCAGCATATTCTATATGATGTCTGCTGTATTAAAATTTTAAAATTTAAAAATTTATCAAGGAATGTATACTGTGTAACTTTGCATGTTTCTCAGATTCTTGGAGCCAGCTCAGAGTCTCTGTTGAGTTCATGAGAGGAGGAGATATTGTGAGAAATGTCAGAATATTTTAGTTTACATTTCATACGTCTTTATAATCTGAATCTCTCAATTTTGCAGCCCATCCTCATCCTGGAAAATGTGTATGTTGACAGTAATATAATATGTATATGAACTTGTATGGTCAGATTCTATTTTGCAATTCCTATATAAAATTATTGGAAGTAAAAGAAAATTAATTATTAATTCACATTTTCTGAAATATATTTTTAACTCTCTCCTACTTTCCTTGAGCTACACTGGCTTACACATTCCAATGACAAGAAATATGCTAAAGATCATTTCTAAACATGATAATCCCAAATTCATCATCTAACCTATAAGGACAGAGGATCAAAGTCTTAAAATAAACTAAGTCACACCCTTGTCTTTAATAAGACAACAATTCTAGACTAGTCTTGTCAAACTGACTGAACAAGATGAAGTTTGGGGTACATATTGTTTACTAAGGACAAAGATGAAGTGTCTGGTACAAGGGCTGTGACAGTGATTGAGGAAAGAGAAAAAGAAATGAGGAATAGAAGTTACTTCATTGCTACTTTATTTTTATGCCTTGTGTCTGGCAATGATATATAATGGAAAACAAAATAAATTACTTACCTATGTTTATAAAAAGTGCTTAGTGTTCAGCGAGCCATTTTGGCAGCAAAACATTTTGAGGTAATCAGGCAGTAATGACTACAAAACATGTAAGTGAAGCAGAAAACAAATGATTAGTGTGCTTTTCTTTCTTAAATAAGAACTCTAGGTCTAAAGGTATCACATCTGTCACAGTAGCTAAGTAGGAACTGACATTCAGAGTTCAGCCTTTTAATTCAAAACAAATTGAGTTGATGTTTCAAGTTAATTTCCTGGACTTTATTAGTTTACTGATAAATCCATAGATTTTTGCACTGCTATATATCAATATTAACCTCAAGATTTACTTAAATACCTTCTGAGACATAGAGCTTGAAAGAAACCTACCAGTTTTGAAACAATGGATGACACAGAAGCTTGGAATGTAGAGAAAATATATCACAAATGCTTTTAATTCTTTTGCTTCTCATTTGTATTTGTTTTCAGAAGAAATTCACTTGGATCACAGCAACACTTAAAGTTCCTTTTGAGCAATGAAATCATCATATTCTGCTTTTAACTTTCCATATTAACTATCAATCAATCAATTAATCAATTTCTTAATATATTTTCAGAAAGCATTCAGGAACCAGGGCACAACTCAGGCAAAACTCCTAAGCTAAGTGATTCTTGAACTGGCTGCCAGCTCATACATACTGGACATACTAGTCAGGGTAATGCTAAGAATCTATATTCATACTGGAAACCAAAGAAAACTTCCTAAACAGATGGAAATCTAATGTTCATGTTGTATTGGTTAAATGAGTTTAAATCCCAAAGGTGTTGATGGTAAATGATATTCTCAGACCAAGCTGCAGAAATACAAATTTGTAAAAGTTGATTTGCAGGGTGAGTTCAGATTTTGTGGAGATGTCTGAGAGAAGATAATTTGGTATTTTGTTAGCATTTAGCACACTAATCATTTGTTTTCTGCTTCACTTACATGTTTCCTAGTCATTATAGCCTGATTACCTCAAAATATTTAGCTGCCAAAGTGGCTTGCTGAACGCTAAGCACCTTTTAGTATTTAGTTATTTTCCTTCCCAAATATATTTCTGTTCATCAGTGAATAATTAAACTAATGTTTAAACCACGTCTCAGTGGTGTAACATTAAGAGAAGGAACTGCTGTACTCCTTCAGAATAGGATTTATTAGACTGTTTCCTGTATTTACATAAACGTAATAATGGCTACATAGCTCTTATCACAACCCTTGGGTTTCAACTCCAGTCTGATTTTTCTAGGTGAAACCCGCTGATTTATAAAAATTACATGGAAATGGCTGAAGATTTCACATAGGCCCACCTGGCAGGTCTTATTAATAGTAGAATGATTTTGGCCCTCTGACAGTTTGACCCTTTGCCTCCACTGGAGGTAATGCCATCCTATTATACAGAAAGTAGAATATAGAGCACATTTTTAAGTGATTCCTAAAAGCTAAACATAGCAATTTTTTTCTCTTATGTTTGACACTGTTTTTTGAACAACCAGAACTGCATAAAAAAAGGTGAAAAGTTCTTTTCAGGACTGCAAGTTTAGTTTTGCAAGCATGATTAAAATCAGTTTTCTAGTTTTTATATGTGAATTGAAGATGTCAGAGACATTATATTCAAGAGTACATTTTTAAATCTACAAAATACAGTATATTCTGTGTGTTTTTCCTTGAATAACACTTCATTAGTTAGTGTTCTCAATTTCTCTATCATTTCTTTACCTGAAGTTCCATGTAGTTCAAATTCAGAAAGCATGCATAGCATATGAATGAGGCAAGCTGGAAGAACAGAACTCCAGTAGTTTGGAGAAGAGGAAACTCAGGAGTGACATAGAAGCAGCCTGAAGATTTTCAAAACACATTTACAAAGTCAGCAAACAGCTATTAAGATCATGTCCTTGTTCACAAGAGGGATATGGCCAGAAATTTTTTCCTGTTGAACACTGCAGTGGGCAATAAATTATTTACTAGGAGGGCAGTGCAGCACTGAAACAGGTTACCTAGAGGGGCTGCAGATTCTCCACCCTCAGTAGAGTTCAAGACCTGGCCAGGCTAGGCTGGTGGGATCTAGTGTTGACAAAGGTTCCTCACTGAGAAGAATTGCACTAGATCACTTTTAGAGATGCCTGCTGATCAGTATCTACATGATTGCAAGGTTTTATTGAAACATTGCTAGAATCACATAAAGTGTTTATAAAGCACCTGACCAGACGTCTCAGTGGAGACACAAAGATAACTAAGAGGCAAATTTACTCACCCTCACATTTGAAGAGTAGATCTCTGGACCTTTGTAGTCAGGATTTCATTCCCTCATTCATAGGTTTAATCCTGTTGATTTTTTATAAAATTGTTTCACAGTGATTCCTAGTGGGATGACTTAAAAACACGTAAATGCAGAGCCAGCCCTTTGCCAGATTTCCAGGGAGCAAGGACCTGTGCTGGGAGAGCTAATGTAAAATACTACAAACCTCTACACTGGGGCTGGACCCGAGCTGTGGCCTCCTTCCAGAAACATCCACAATGTTTCCACGACAGAAAGGACCATGTCCATTGCAGAGCTGCTAGTAGTGACTGTGCAGCCCAGAACTGCCTGCAGAAAAAAATAGGAGCATGTTGACATAGTAAAGCAGGATGGAGACTGTGTAGCCAAAGTATATACACAGCTTTGTTCATCTGATTCCATCACAGAGCTCCTAGCCACCGGCCAATAAAGGAACTGCAATACCCTAAATTATGAGTTAACCTAAATTATGAGTTACCTATATTACAGAGAGATTCATGGAGCTCAGTAGAAACAAACCACATAAACAGAATATAAAGTCTTTGTTCAAGCATTTTAACTCACACAATTTTTTTCATATTTCAGCTATTAAAATATTTTTCTTTCATCTAAAAGGCAAACAATTCTGCAAAGATATAAAGTATAATATATGTATTTTATCTTGTGTATTCTTTTAATTTACCAGTATAAACTTGACATTGCCTCTGTGATTAGAGTATCAACCAATAAATTTTTCTTCTTGATTACTATAGTTTCATACGCATTTAGAAGTAGATGATCAAGTTTGGGAATTTTGACAATTTATATAAGATGAAATTTGTCCCAGAAGTAACTATATGAAAACTAAATTTTTTATTTCATCCTAAAAGAGACATAGTAAATTACTTTTTGGGGGCTCCTGTCTCTTCAGTGTTTGAAAGGGAGATTTAGAACTGACGGAGGCTGAGGGAGGATAACATTTAGGTTATAGGTAGATAAAGTTAGATTACATGAATTCAAGCTTCTGTCATAGAAAGCTTCAAGATAGATTTTGTGTAATTTCACACATTCAAAACATTATTACTAGAAATTCTGTAGTACTCTGTAGTATTTAGGAGGTACTGATTATGATTTAAAATATTGCAGAAGGACTCCGTGTTGAGGGTTGCACGTGTAAAGCTGTGATTCCTTGAGGTTTTTTAGTAAGTTTGTTCAGAGGTTAGAACAGAGATGAGATATGCAAGTTGGCTTTGGCAGTGGATTTTGAGAAAAGCATGAGACAAGAATTATATCAGTGCTGAAAGATTTACCCTATTCTATCTACCCTGAAGAAGGAAATGAATTTTTGAAATGTTTCTCTTTATTGATTTGTGTTCATCCCTTTGAGGAAAAAAATGAAAGCTTGCATTCCTATCACGTTCTATCATGTAATTATAAATATGACTGAAATATTTCTAATGTGGTACTAAGGTGACATGCATTACAAAACCCTGAGATAAGAAACTACAGATCACATGAGGTAAGTAGCATGTATGAATATGCAGTAGGTAACACATCACATTGGAAAACCTCTTATACATTCTCAGTATTTTCAGAAATGAAGAAAAAGATTAATTTGGGTTTTATATGTGCTTTGCAATGTTTTGTTACCACTACCACCATTTGTGTTCAAAAATACACCTTGTTAATTGGTTTAGCCATTCATGAATGTATTTCATGCATTTCTTGTACGCATAACTGAATTATATATTTTAATTGGTAAACTTAACTAAATAATTTAAGATTATTTTAGTCATAAAGATTGATTGTCCAGGAGTCCAGGTTTATTAATGGGCTAATAAAGTGTTCAGAATTCCTGTCATTTCTGTGACCAATTACAGCTAATTAAACACTGCTCTAAACTCAGGTCCACAGCATTCAATATTCAGAGTAAATTAATAGTGATTTAGCCAGTCACCTAAAGGCCAGGCTATATAAAACCTAATGAAACCTCATGAAATCTTTGGAATTCAAAACTGCTCAAAAAATAATCTAAGTGAAAATATAGAACACACACTGCACAGTGAGCTAGTCATTTTATCATGACTGCTTTCATAACAGAAAAAAAATAAACAGGCTCTTTGTTGTGGATAATTCATTTTGCTCAGCCATAAAGAGGACTTTTAGACACCTGTATCAAAGGTAGATCTCTGTGGAATTAATTGTTGTCAATGACTGGAATAGAGAGCTAACAGGGTACAGAGACACAGAGCTCCCAGCTCCACAAGAAGCAGCAGGGATTCCAGTCAGATGGTTTCTTTAATGCTTTTTTTTTTTTTTTTTCTGGTGTCTTTTTCTTTCTTTTCAAGTTAATGGCCAAACTTCTGGCCAAATTATTGGGGGGGTTTCTTGCATCAACTTCTCACTAACACAGTCTGAATTCACCATGTTCCTGCCTTTGCCATTTACATTACTGTCTTGTAGCCACAGAAAGCTTTTGGATGGTCCTGGGTAGTCAGGATAATATAGCAATTAATATTCTTCAGTTGACAAAAACAAAGGAAAACTTAGGAGATATATATATTTACATCAACATCTGTATTTTGGAGAAAAAAGACACATGAAGCTGAAAAACAGGTCTCCAAACAACTTGTAGCATATAATTGGCACATAGACATTTCCCGATCTCCTCCATGACAAAACTGTAAGGTGTAAAACTCGTTAGGTGCAGAGTATTTGTTTTGTTTTTAACAACAGTAGAAGTCAGCAAAATATGGCTATTCTACTGGGGTGGGTTTTTTTGTGAGATAATCGTTATTAGAAACATCCATTTTTCTCCTGTAATGTCATCACACTGTAGTCTTCTGTTGGGCTCATGTTCACTGGAAACTTTTAAGAACCACAAAAAGAAGAGTGTTCTTACATTTAGTCTTTCATTTCATGATAGTATATCCACCAGTATTAAAACTGATAATACCTTTGCACCTCTTCAGGAAAAAGAATGAACGTCTGGCTTACTTTAAAGCACCAGTGAATGTAATGGAACAAATTTCCCACAGAAAAAAAGATGTAAAAAAAAAGAGGTTGATCCTTGCTATGCTTACCTTGAATCTTATCAAAACACTGTTACAGTCTTTTGAAACAGAATTTTTACTGTATTTACAGGTGTCAAACCTGCATGAGTAAACAGCTTCCCTATTTGAAATTTCTTAATGAAATTCTTATTTGAATCATATGGGACTTCCACTAATGTACCCAAAGTCTACAAAACAATTTTTTTTTCACTGTCTTCAATAATGATAAAAAGAATCAAAGAAGTTTAAACCCAATTCCAGTTTAAAAAATGGCTGCCCAGATGACATCTTATTTGTCATATTTCAATCTGCAGCAAATCTCACAGCTGAATTATAAAACCCTAGAAAATTAGTTTATACTGGAAAGTCTATGAAGTACTTCACTGCTGCAAGTACCACATTCATCCCAAATGATCTAGCATAAAATAAATGGCAAATTGTGATCACATTTCATGAAGTCATAAAGTTGAAAATGTGATATTTCAGATACTGACTCAATGAATAGAGAAGAATCTAAGGAGAGAAATAAGAACGCTTGCATGCTTAAATGCATTTCATGGGATACAAAACACAAACCAAATTTTCTGCCCGTAATGGTATCTGTGAAATTTCTAATTTTAAACAAACAAAAGCAGTAATTCATGTCAGCAACAGTTGCACTGCTGTGATTCCTTGGTTATTTGCTGTTGAAAAAATAGAAATAATTCAACTAGAATCAACCACATGTAATATATTCTTTTCAGAAAAGGAATATGTTTGTAACTTGTGAAAATATCTGTGCCTTACTTAACTACATTTTTACATTGCTCTGATTTGTGCTGTATTATCTCACACCTACAGTACATTGTTTTTTGTTTTAATGATCTCTAGTTTCTGTTCCACAACAGCAGCCCCACAGATGTGAAATAACTCCTCACTTCACTTCTTACCTGCTTCCTTTAGCCAAGTTACAACTGAGGATGTTTATTATTGCTGATGGTATTTCTTCCCTTTTTTTACCGGCCTTTCTGGTTTCAACCTGTTGCCATCCACCATAGCCACCTATTCACAACATTGTGATGATCCCTGTTTACCACCTGGTAAAGAAGTTCTGCCTGCAGTGTTCTGAATATGCGTGTGAGTGTGCCTTTTGCTGACTGAAGCTAACAAAGCATGGGCCAAAGAATACCAGGACATGGCAGCATTGCTTCTCTGCTAACTCCCAAGTCCTTCTGATTTTCACATTGTGTTTGATATAGATCTATCAGCTAAGAGACACTCTCAGTCAGAAGATTCCCAAGAAATGGTGGCAAGCTGAGAAATACTCATTTTACCCTAAATGCCCTTTAAAACTGCCATTGTGCAATTATTTAACAGCACTGCCATTTTAATCTGAAGTTAAGATCTGTGTTCTTAGTCAGAGAATAGAATCATTATAATGAGAAAAAAAAACCCTTCAAATTATTTTAGATAAAATGTGGTGTTGTTTCAGCAAACATCACCTAACTAGGGTCTGATCCATCAGATCAGAAGCCTTTCAGCTTAAATCCAGTTTTATCAATTAGATGTAAAGCCAATCCTAAACTACACTTCCATCCACATGTATAGCCATATCAAAAGTACCTGTAATTATTTGATACCTTGTTACATTTTGTTAATTCCTTTCTAAATTTTGCCAAGTAGATCCTAGTTGTAAATATTTATTTCTTATTTTAGATTAAATGTTTTTGTCCACTTTCAGGTGAGGTTTTCTCTATGGACTCAATATTATGAAAGGCTGATATTAAAAAGAGATGGACATTTATACTGCAAACTGTAATATTCATATTTATATTTTTAGATCTATAAAATGAAAATTATAAGTAAATTTTGAGTTTTCTTTGACATAGTTTTTATGCTTATAATTCAATTATACCTGCCAGAATTTGTCCTGGAACTAAGTGCTGTAAGCATGACAAAAATGTTAGTCTATAAAATAGGAAAATAAGACCTAAGGACATCTATGCTGATAAACAGGAATTCTAATAAGGAAAGATTTGATGTGCGTGGTAAGTTTTACATGCTAGATACTACTCTACAGAAAACCACACAGTAGAAAAAAACTACTAGTAGTAATAACAAGCCTTAAAAATACATAAACTTCCAAACTGAAATACAAATCTCTCTACACCTATAAGAAAATATTTTGCTAAAATTAGGATATATTTTATTATCACAAGCTGGTGTTAAGCTTTTGTGTTTTATCAAACATGACAGAAATTCTCTGTCTTCATCATCTGTACCTTGTCAGTATCAATGAATTAGATTATACCTCATAAATCAATCTTTACACCAGCTAATTACTATCATTTGTAATTTAATTGCCTTCAATTCACTGGAGTCAAAATATGGAATTGATGAGATTCCAACACTTATTAAGTAATTCACTGCAATTCATTATAAACCCCCAACTTTAAAACAGGTTGAACTCTGAATATATATTTAACTATTTGACAAGCAAAAAAGATTGATAAGAGGCTACATTTCTGGCGGAGTTATTAAGACTGGAATAATGAGGAAAGTGATTTGCACAGATAAGTCAATTAGTCACTTTTTGTTGTGCACTTCACAAGCATAAATGACATAGACCATGAAACATATCCAAATTTGCTTACGGCACTGAACATATTATAGCACATTATTAATCATTCCTATTTAAAAAAAAACACTGTTAGAAGATCCATTATCAGTCTTGATGAAAAAAAGGGATTCTTCTGATTGCAAAATAACACAATTTTAGTGAAGCTGAAGTGACTTTGTCACTTTATAAAAACTATCTTCTACCCCAAGAGCATACCTAACGGTGATTGAAGAACTTTGGATGTCTGTCACTGTCTGATTTCAAATAACCATGTTCAGTATGAGTTATTAATTACTATTAAAGGCATGAATTCTGTTATCAAATCAATTTGAGTTAAAATTATGAGCAAAGGAGAGTTCTGAACTGAAGAAACTTGTTGGTCAGAATTCTTGTTCTCACATTTGACATCAAATTATTTTTTCTGTACTAATAATGCTGGAGAGCTACAAAGAATTATAGCACTTCAATTTTAATGTAATGAAAGCCACTTTCAAAACACATAGGGAATTTTCAGAAGTATTTAATACCTACAAACATCTGAAATTATTTCTTAAATAATTATTTTAACCACACTTTTAGTAAAGTAAATCTCAACAAACTTCTAAATTTTCTTACAGATATGTGCAACTGGTAACAAACATTCTGCAGACGAATTCAGTTGTGTTTTCCTATGATTTTATTGAAAAGTAGTATACAAAGTAATTAAATTTGATTGGGATTCTTTCTCTGTCAGATACCCCCTCGTTAATTATGCTCATAGTAGTAAAAGTGCAAGCACAATTAGAGCTGAAATTTTACTGAGCCAAAAAACCGATCTTTTATACTCTACCGAGTAATAAAAGTCATTGAGAAAATAAAATGTTGTAGAAAATCATTATTGTTGGTATCAGTGTTGATTTGGAATACAAGTATTTTATCCACATAAATAGTGGTATTCTCCTGGAATTAATTATGAATGTAAAGTTAAAAATCTAAGTGCTTTGCCAAGGTGTAAAATAACAAGAAGAATTTAAATATGAAAGAGCACCACTAATAGGATGTGTGCCACATACCTCAGTCATATGAAAATAAAGTGTCATCCATGCTTATTTTGCAGACTTCTTTTCTTTCCTAGTCAGTGGAAAGGGATAGGCATCTTTGGAACTTAATTCATACAGCCTTAAAAAAGATGGTAGGTGAAAGCGAGAGTCTGGCCTTCTGAAGGTCACAATATGTCTTTCCACATTGGCTTTTGAGTGAATCTAGAAATGACCAGGGATTCAACACCTCTCTTTCAGCTACATTTGGCTAGATAGGATAAACTGAACTTAATTTGTGATTAAATGAAAGTACACACTGTCAACAAAATTCTTCAATATCAACTGCATGTTCCATCCCTGAGCTTAACCTTCTGAGTAACCAGCTGCTTTCTTTCCCCTCCTTCAACAGATATTTAGTGTTTCTCTATTACATTATCTAAGATGAACAATTGATTCAGTCTCTGTTTACAAGTTCAGCAAAAGATAGAACTTCACAGTCTGTATCTGTCTGAGAAATACTGTGTATTCATAAAGGCTCTTTACAGTTTAAATTCAAGTTACTATCCTTGCTACTCCCAGCACTATAGATGACACATGAGATATCAAATATTAATTATAGTTTATAAATCAGTTCCAAATTATATACTACATATTGTATAACATATGCTAACAAAAGAAGTATATTTTGATATAATTTTTAAAATTATTTGTTCCAAGGTTTGTGAAAGAAACCAAAACTTCCAACAGAGCACAGCTAATCTAGTACAAACATATAGAATCCAAGATTATTCTAAAAATATTTAACATACTCTACCATTGCTCGACATCTGTAAACAATTTAAAAAAAAACTGCAAATAATTAAAAAATCTAAATTGCACCAAAATATCAAGCTCAAACTTTGTTATGAATATCTACATTCTCTCATCTTCGCTCTTGAGGCAATGGTACACAAATCCTCTGGAAATCATTATCTTTCTTTGTATGTGTGAGAGACATCTTCTCTACACTTGTTACCCCCTGAATTGCTTGATTTCCTTTTCTTCTTAGGTGTTTTTTTCTACCAGGGAAATAACATGTTATTGTCAAAGTTGTGAGGAGAGCTAAAAGCATAGATTTGATCTGTAGTAATTCACTTAATTGTTATGTGAAGTAACTTAAGAATTTAAGGAACTTAAGCATTTTAAGACACACGATTACAGTTAGCACTGCTTTTTAAAAATGTAGGAAATGCAACAAGAGTTAAATGGAAGACCTATGCACAAGGAAACAACTTTCCAGGTCTCTGTCACTTGTGTCAGACTGCAAGTGGCTCTTGCGGTATCTGATAGTATACAAAATTTAATTTTACAAATATCATCAAAATGTTCTCTACACAGCCACAAGTCCATTTTTTTCTAAACTTTTTATGTTAAATAGGATTTGCAATTCGGACCTCTTAGTGTAGGCTTGACTAGAGAATTTTGCCTCTGGACACTTACAATTTCTAATCCCTTTTCACAGTTTTCTATGAAGATGTTATGAATTAAAGACCAGGATACGATGTTGAGGGCTCTGATTCATCAGCAAAGATGACTTCCCTTGGGGTGGTTCAAATAATTTTCTCTGCTCTTGATCTTGCTCTTCTCTGAGCATTTCCCTTGCCTGCCCAAGGGGACAGCTCTGTTACCTGTGAAACCGTTCTTGAACTGCTAGTTGATAGACCAGTATATTAAAATAAAGTGACACCAATTCTTGTTTAGTTTACAGCTGTAGTCCCTGGGGCTGCGAAAGTCTGTGGCTGTAAAAGCAACTGAGCCAGCCCTAAGCAACCAGTGAGTAAAGAGTACATCGATAGACAGAGAAGAAATCAAGGCAGCTGTCTGAAGTTAAACCATTCCTGTTTATGGATGAAAACCTTAGTTATGCTAAGACCCCTCAGGCCATGTTCATAGTATTACTCCACTTGGATTCCTTAGCACCTCTAGATTAGAATAAAGTGCAAATGATTGTTTGGGTCAGGTTACAGATTTATTTTCTGTTAGCCTAAATATAGGTATTCATTCTCCTGGCAAACATTTGAGAAGAGCAGTTGCAGCAACTCAGTTGAAAAAAATAAATAGGTCTCAATGCATGAGGTCAATGCAAAGAAATAAATGCTTTATTATAAGCAAAGTAAATGTTCCCTGTTATACTACTCAGTCTTTCTAAATATAGCAGCACACACAAAATTACACTAAATGAAGAAATCAGGCATATTTCTTTGTAATTTTGTCATTTCACCATGGCACACAATTATTAGATGTGTCTGGTTGATCAGTATTATATATCTATATAACATCATCTTGAAAAAACGTTAACCAAAATATTTCTTAGGTCTACATTATTAAAAAGCAGATGTGAAATATTAGAAAATCATCTTGTTTTCTTCTATTTCAGACTAATTAATTAGAAATATAAGGAATTATTTAATGATACATTTATATTTCAAATAAATTCATATGTACATTTCATTACAGCACACTAAGAAATAACTATTCATACTGCTGCTATCAAAGAAGTTGCTTTAAGCCTGCACTTTGCCTGCACTCTGTAACCTGCAAATCCATGTGACACTACTTCTGATTATTGCTGAGATTTTGCTTGTGAATCAGAACACTGCAACCAGAAGTAGTTCTGAAGAGACTTGTGTTTAACTTCCTACTGAAATATTTGCATACAGAAAGATAGTGGTAAACAGAGATATGGTGCCAATTGTGACACTGTTAAATACAGTATATATATTTCTGCTGAAACTCCAAGAACAAAACTAGGCAAACAACTCAAATAATATTTCTCATCTACCTTCAATTGTCTACATTTGTGGGAAACCTTCACAAAGACAGGGCAATCATTCGGTTTGCCACTTCAAGTACATTGAACAGTAGCACAGACTGCTTGAGAATTGTTCTGCTTCCTATGCAGTGTTTAGTACAGAATTCAAGAATATTAAAGTTTGCTAGACAGAAAGGTCAGAAAAGATACTCTGTCAGAGACTGGAAAGTTCCTCTGAAATACTGTCTCAGCATGAACAGAATAGGGAGAAATCTAGTGAAATCACAATTGGGAAAACCTTTAAGGGAATGCTTGTATTATCTACTGATGATTGTTCTCCTTGTGTGTGTATACAGTGAGGAGCAGGGGCCTCCCATCTCTTAGAAGTCCTGGGAAGGTGGAGCACATTAAACTGCACAGCTTCCCTGCTTACCAGCATAGTTGCCGACAGGAGCAGTAAGACAAAAACTAGTTAAGTATGCGGATGCACACAAGTGTATGTAAAAGGTCTCAAGAGATTGTAAGAGAAAAATCGGATACACAGGAATATGTGTTTGAAAGTTGCACTCTCTCTGTCACAATTTGGACTAATTCCTTTGCAGTCCAAGCTCATGTTTATTTTGGCCCAGGTCAATAGAGCTTTCTTCTTCCCATCATTTATATGTACTTCATGGCAATGATATGACCTGTTTGTATGGTTAAGCCAGGGCTCAGCAGTTTTCTCATCCAGGACTTGTGTAAAGCAGGAAGTTTAAGGGGAAACGTACCATAAAGAGTAGAATACAGACAGCAGGGAATCCTAAATAGGCATCAAGAGACAGAGGACCTGGGTCAGACAAAAAAAAACCCAAAACAGTCTGAAAAGAAGAGACTATTTTTCTTAACCCAATAAAGCTGTCAAAGAAGTGCCAGAAGTTGGACCATGGACACAATTATCCACTGGGTCCTGAATGACTCTGCTAACAGCAAATACAGTAGGATACAATTTTATACAAGTCTTGCACAGGAAGGAGAGCTATCCTCAAACCCTAGAACAGTAAAAAATGACATTCTAATTTCTTGCTTCTGTTAAAGGAGGGAGTATAATTAGTCCTGTAGTGAAGATTAACTTTAATCACTGAAGGAGTGTTTGTTTTTTTCAAACCACTTTTGTTTTAAACTCTGCACTCAGGAAGATCTGTTAACAAGCTCAGCACAGAACCACTGAGAATCATTCATGAGACATTGGAAGAATCCACTGATTGGCTTTATGGCTTTATTTCTTTACTGTCTGACATCGTGTGGAGTGATGATGATGATGATGATGACAGTGATGAAGGTATTTGTAATGTAAAGACTTCTGTAACTGCTTTGACTGCTGGTTTACATGCATTAGTTATGTTGGCTTACTCAGCTTTTAACCTCACAGGCAAGAAGGTCAAAGAAAATGAAAACTGAATAATGTGGCTAATAAAGCATCTGCTGGCTATTCTAATAAGTAAATTGGTGTCTGTTAGCTTTTATCTTGTGTTTAATGTACCATTACAAAAAAGCTGTCAGAATTAAATATTACCATTAGTACATCTTGAAGTACAGAATGCTAATTTATACAAGGCTGTAAAGCCACAACAAAAATATGCATCAGGATATTGCTTCAGAGAAAGGCAATAATTATTTTTTAATCAATAAGAATCTAAAGAACCACAGTAAATAAACAAGATAGACTAAAAAACTTTGAACTTTTGTATTTGATATGTTGTCGACATGACAATATATCTAAAAAAAACCCAACAAAAACAACAACCAGCAAAAAAACAAATGAAAAAATAGCATTTTGGCTGAACTATGGTGATTTCGGATCATATATTGCAAATAACTTAGTTTACTAGAAATTATGGTTTTACCATGATAGTAACATTCTTCATTTGACATTACCTGATAAATAAAAGTAAACTGCTAACATTTCAAGTTTGCTAATAACTAACTCATAAAAAAGTAGTTCTTTGATATGAGCAGAGCAGTAATAGTTCATTATGTCATATCACATTGGTCATTTTGACAAGCAATGAATGTAGGAATGACATCTTCATTTGCAGTAGTTTATTTTATATTCTATTTGGGTATAGTAGAATATAACTAAAAAGCAACGTGTGGTGAAACTGACTTCAACACGTTTGTTCATAAACTTGACATATTATCAAATTTCTACCTTTCAAATGAATGCATGGTCTTTCTATTGTAGCACCACATATGAATACTAATACATAGGCTGCTACATGTGAGTCTGTAAACTGGGCATCCTATTCTGAGATATGACTTATAACTAGCTGAAAGTTAGTCTTTTATATGTTTGAGAAGTAGAAAAAGTAAACTATTAAGAGCTTGTTAAAATTTGAAAAGTGTTCACTTTTACAATTTCATATCTCCTAAAGCAACTGAAAACTTTCAAATCTCAAATGTGTAAATGTTAATGCAAGTAGGAAGGGTCATAAAATAACTGACATACAAAAATTCAAAATGCGCACTAGGAAGTGTTTGGAGATCTCAGTTCTAGGTTTTGGACCAAGCGGAATTTCATCAATACCTACCAGGAGTATGAAAAGGCAGCAGACGACTTACTACATTATATCATAAAAAGTATGTGCATGTGAACTTTTCTGCCCATCGTGTGCTTCAGTGTTCTTGCCACAGTATTCCGGGCTCTATCCTTTAAATTCCATGTCCCACATGGAGTGACATATGGCAGCAATCAAATGCTCATAGTTCCACTGAAACTGAGTCATTTTTACTTTGGATTTCATTGGAAGTGTTGCTAGAGTCACAGTCTTGCTGACTTGCATATGAATGTATTATTTGGATATAAAACCGAATCACTGGGCCTTTCTTGAAAACATGAAAACCTGCAAAATTTCAAGCAAATTGTAAACTATAGACACAAGATAATATTCAGAAGCACAAATACAGAATTGTTTGTTTAATTGGTTACTCTTGCTCACTGAATGTATGTAACCCAGACCCAGGAAAACCTCTGTGGGAAGAGAGATAAGTAATGAAAATTCCAAAATCTCAGAATAGAGTGCTTGCCATTTTGTATATAAAGAATAAAATTTAAAAATAATAAAATAAAAAAATGGCCAACATGAGAAGTATTCTGGTGGTTTTTTGTTTGTTTTATTGGTTGGTTTTTAGGATATGTCTTTCTGATATTTTTTATTTTCTCTTGATTTAGGTCAAGTGGAAACTTCCCTGAAAAAAGGTTGGTCGGTTACCTTACTACAGAGAAAATATTTTGCAATCATTTTAACAATTAACCAGTGTATCTGTGATACATATACTGTCACTAGTTACAAGTCAATCTGCTAATAATGTGAGATATTCTTTAACAAATTCGTTATATAAGAAAGTCAAGAAATAATACTTGCTGTACTGTTTGCTGCGCAGTAAGAATTCTTGACTGCTTCATTATTATCCAGAAGACCTGAAAAATGTTCTTAAAAAAATTACAAAATTTAGAAATAATATTATCTCTACCCCTGCCCTACATGCGGGACTCCTATTAATGCCACTATGAGTTACATGCACATCTGGATCATAAAAATATTTAGAAATGATAATATGAAAGATCATTGAGTAAAATATAAGGTGTTGTAAAGGTATTTTACTTTATGTCAAGCAGACAAGTGAAGCAAGAAATATTTACTATATAAATCTTTTCAGACGTGAAAACTGTTATGCTGTAAAGAAAAAAACTTAAGTTCAACTTCTGTTGAATCTAAATGAAAATTTATTAGAAGGCTTGAAATATCAGTGATAGGATGTAAAGCTTTTCAAAACTAGAGTCTGGGTTTTTTTCTCCAAGTTGAGAACAGCTTGATAATAACAAAATGTGTAATCTGCCCTATGTGATTTGATTTTAGTATCCATCCTATCTGATTACTGTTAGGGATGAACCCAAAGGAGGATCAGTTATACACATTTGGAGAGTTTTTGGGTATCAAAATCTTAACAGTTATATCCACAAAATCAGAACCAAATTTTTAGGCTATGGAATGTTGTTTACTTTCAAATATAGGACATTTTCTGCATTCAAAGTCCCTTTCACTCTGTACAGCATTGTTATCTATAATTCTGTACATTATCCTTCCTTAGGTGGCTTTTCTTATGTCTGTGGAATTTGAATATCCTAAATAAAAAACTGACCCAATGAGATAGTGCAGTACACTACCATCATCTCTAGAAGATAAACAGGTTGACTTTCTGCATATATTTACAGGAAACTTCTCTCAAATTTCATCCTGGAATTATGCATTATGATTGCTGTGCCTGATTTTTAAGTATTTGTAGTGGTTCTGACCCACAGTTGTTGTGACATTCATGAATAGGCTGAGAGTATTCAAAACAAAAAATCTCCATACCTATTTTTGGTGTGTGGACAAGTCTTCAGTCTTTTTCTTTGCTGACTAGGAGATTTTATGAATGTTAAAATATTAGGACAAAAATTACTTTATAATGGAATATAGTAACTGAAAAAATAAGAAGATTGCTGGTACCACAATACAATGACATATTGAAAAATAATTCAAGGGAGTAGTAAGGGCACTGTGTTGTGATGAAGGAAGCAGAGAAAAATGTAATGATAATTAGGAGTCTACAGAAAGCAAAGATCACCTTCCTAGAGATGTAAATTGAAAGCAAAAGTAATAAAAGTAAAGTAATGACAGTGGGCTTGCACATGCAAAAGAACTAATATCGGTTTCAGAATCCTTAACAAAGGATGAAAATGCATCTCAAGTGCCTTTTTTATTGGAATTATTTTTGCCGGTCTAAGTCTTATCACTAATATTTATCTTTAATAATTGGAAAAGAGTGAACATTTGGTACTGTCTGGAAAGAAAATGTTCTCTAGTGGAAGTTATGAAAGATTGTTCTGTCTTTAAAAATGCACGTTCTCAACATGCTAAAACTACAGAAAATTTTCACAAAAGATATTGAGAAGCCTAATAACAGTTTCTTGAAGGGTTAATATGATTTTGGCTTTATTTCTGATTGTGACTGCTAATCTTAGTTTAATATTTACGGACAAATCCAATTATTTGACACCTGTGTGTTTTTGCATATTTGTTCCTTTTTACTAGAAATTATTATTAGAGAAAGACAGTGATATATTTACTGTTTTTTGGTGGGTGTTACTGGCATCAGTTTTGAGCTTGGAGAAGAGCTGAGAAATTTAAAGAACAAAATTGGAAATAATTATCTGTAAAATATAGGCAAGTGTGGGCACTTCAACATCGTACATGGCTAAAAATATCATTGTTAAACTGTTCTGGAACTTCATTTCAGTTTACACATGGGTAGCCGAACATTTAAAATCTGAACATAGATTCCTCATTTATCCAGCCAGGGTGTGCCTGACAAGCTGTATACATGTATCAGTGGGTTTTTTTAAGTTAAAGTAGCATCTTCTACTTCAAAGCAGCCAACGTATTCTCACTGTGAAATGTGAATCTGTTATGTAGTCATATCATTTTTGTAAGTTATCCTTCTTTAGTTTTACATTTGGCTAGTTTCAATCCTTTGTCTGTCTATCTCTTTCTTTCTCTTAACTCCTTCCCCCATAAATCACCATGTAAGTAAATTTCATTTCAATAAATACAATGACCCTAGAAATCTGAGTAAGAAGTAAGGCACCATTGTGGCACTGTTACTGTCTCTTTATTACCAAATTGAGTTTTATTAGTATAAGATTATTCTATACCAGCTATCAAAAGAAAAACTATTTCCTCCAAGTAGAGATGGTTCTCTAAATCTAAGTCTATGTATGAGACAGAAAGGTGTATAAAACAGTTATATGAAATGATACCATTCTCTTCACTTGTCTATAAAATTCTTATTTTTTTTAGAAATCATAGATTTAAGAAACAAAAAACACAAAAAACCCTCAGAAATCTCTGTTACAGGTTGCAAGAAACTTTCTTAGCCACAAAGAAACCTTTCAGCCAAGCACCTTATCCTTCTTTCTTCAGTTCAGATGAGAATATGGCTGCCTAGGTATTAGTCTGGTTATCAAGATACAGAAGACATACATGTCATGGTCTTTTTAAAAGCCATGGCAGCTTCTAAGAGTAGAGTTGGTTACAGTTACTTACCGTCAGCAGCTCTGGCCAAGGTCCACTTCTGCTGCACCTGACTCCAGACACTCACTCCGATTATTCCCGTTACCCTCCTAAAATTAAGTTAAGACAGTCAGAATGTATTTGGCATAAACTATTTGTTTGTTCAGATCTGGATATAATCAGCACTAACATCAACAAACAAAATGCTCCCAAAAGTGAAAGTTCTCAGATCAGTTAATTTCCTCCAACTCCTAGAGTCATAAAATCATAGAATAACCAGGTTGGAAGAGACCCACTGGATCATTGAGTCCAAACATTCCTATCAAACCCTAAACCATGCCCCTCAGCACCTCGTCCACCCTTGCCTTAAACACCTCCAGGGAAGGTGACTCAACCATCCCCCTGGGTAGCCTGTTCCAGTGCCCAATGACCCTTTCTGTGAAAATTTTTTTTCCTAATGCTTAGCCTAAACCTCCCCTGGCAGAGCTTGAGGCCATTTTCTCTTGTCCTGTCCCCTGTCACTTGGGAGAAGAGGCCATTACCATCGTCTCTACAATCTCCTTTCAGGTAGTTATAGAGAACGATGATGTCTCCTCTCAGCCTCCTCTTCTCCAAGCTAAACAACCCCAGCTCTCTCAGTTGTTCCTCATAAGGCCTGTTCTCCAGCCCCTTCAACAGCTTCATTTCTCTTCTCTGGACTCACTCCAGAGTCTCAACATCCTTCTTGTGGTGAGGGGCCCAGAACTGAACACAAGATTCGAGGTGCGGTCTCACCAGTGCCGAGTACAGAGGGAGAATAACCTCCCTGGACCTGCTGGTCACGCTGTTTCTGATACAAGCCAAGATGCCATTGGCCTTCTTGGCCACCTGGGCACACTGATGGCTCATGTTCAGTCGGCTGTCAACCAACACCCCCAGGTCCTTCTCCTCCAGGCAGCTTTCTAGACAGACTTCTCCCAGTCTGTAGCTGCACAGGGTTGTTGTGCCCCAAGTGCAGGACCCGGCATTTGGCCGTGTTAAACCTCATGCCATTGGACTCAGCCCAGTGGTCCAGCCTGTTCAGATCCCTTTGCAGAGCCTCCTGACCCTCCAGCAGATCCACACTTCCACCCAGCTTAGTGTCGTCTGCAAACTTGCTAAGGGTGCACTCGATGCCTTCGTTCAGGTCACTGATAAAGACACTGAACAGGGCTGGACCCAGCACTGAGCCCTGGGGAACCCCACTTGGAACTGGCCTCCAGCTGGATTTAACTCCATTTCCCACCACTCTCTGGGCCCGGCCATCCAACCAGTTTTCCACCCAGGAGAGTGTGCGCCTGTCCAGGCCAGAGGCTGACAGTTTCCGAAGCAGAATGCTGTGAGAAACTGTGTCAAAGGCTTTACTGAAGTCCAGGAAGATACATCCACAGCCTTTCCCTCGTCCAGCAGCCGAGCCACTTTGTCATAGAAGGCGATCAGGTTAGTTTGGCAAGACCTGCCTTTTCTGAACCCGTGTTGACTGGGCCTGATCCCCCGGTTCTCTTGCATGTGCTTCATGATTGCACTCAAGATCACCTATTCCATGACTTTCCCTGGCACTGAGGTCAGACTGACAGGCCTGTAGTTCCCTGGATCCTCCCTGCGACCCTTCTTGTAGATGGGCACGACATCAGCCAGCCTCCAGTCCAGTGGAACTTCCCCAGTCTTCCAGGACTGTTGGAAGATGATGGAAAGGGGTTTGGCCAGCACATCCACCAGCTCCTTCAATACCCTTGGGTGAATCCCATCTGGTCCCATAGACTTGTGGGTGTCTAGTTGGGCAAGCAAGGCTCTGACCATCTCCTCTTGGATCATGGGAGCCTCATTTTGCTCCTCTAGCTCCGGGGTTTGTAGACAGAGAGAACAATGTTCTTTACAATTAAAGACTGAGGCAAAGAAGGCATTAAGTACCTCAGCCTTTTCCTCACCCCTGTCACTTTTCTTCCTTCTGCATCCAATAGGGACTGTATGGTCTCCCTAGTCCTCGTTTTATTATTTATATATTTATAGAAAGATTTTTTGTTATCTTTCACTGACTTTCCAATCTGATTTCTAGTTGAGCCTTAGCCCTTCTGATTTTTACTCTACACAATCTCACTTCCCTCCTGTAGTCCACCCAAAAGCCCTGTCCCCTCTTCCAGAGGCCATAAACTTTACTCTTCTTCCTGATATCACTCAAGATCTCCCTGTTCAAGCAAGCTGGTTTTTTTCCCCTGCTGGCTTTTTTTCTGGAACACGGGGATGGCTTTCTCTTGAGCCGCTGGGATCTCCTTTTTGAAGAGCTCCCAGCCCTCATGGGCTCCCTTGCCCTTAAGCACTGTCTCCCATGAGACTTTGCCACCAGCCTTCTGAATAGTTCAAAGTCTGCCCTCTGGAAATTTAATGCTACTGTCCTGCTAACCACCCTCTTCAGTTTGCCTAGAACAGAAAACCCTATCATCTCATGATTGCTTAGTCCTAGGTGTCCTCCTACTGCCACATCCCCCACAAGGCCTTCTCTGTTCACAAACAGCAGGTCCAGGAGGGCACCTTCCCTTGTTGGTTCATTCACCAGCTGTGCAAGGAAGTGTCTTCCACACACTCCAGGAGCCTCCTAGACTGCTTCCTTTCAGCTCTATTGTACTTCCAGCAGATATCAGGAAGATTGAAGTCTCCCACAAGAACAAGAGGCATTGATCTAGAGATTAACCCCAGGTGTTTATAGAAGAGCTCGTCAGCTGCTTCTCCTTGTCTGGGTGGCCTGTAACAGACTCCCATCAGAAAATCTACCTTCTTATGGGCTCCTCTGATTTTAACCCACAGGCACTCAATCTCCTCATCGCCACAATCCATCTCAATGGTGTCCAAGTCCTCCCTTACAAAGAGGGCTACCCTGCCTCCTCTCCTTCCCTTCCTATCCCACCTGAAGAGTTTGTACCCCACCATATCTGTACTCCAGATATATGAGTCATTCCACCATGTTTCCGTGATGGCAACGACATCATAGGCTCCTTGCCCTACGACAGCTTCCAGCTTTCCTTCTTATTACCCATGCTGTGTACATTGGTGTAAATGCACTTCAGCTGAGCTGCTGAGCCTTGAGCCCTCTTAGAGGGAACAGAGTTTGTTCCCGTTTGCCTGGTAACTGGAGTAGCTAGAGCCAGAGTGCCCATATCTCCCTTACCACCCCCAGATGTGTTCATCTGCACTTTCTGTGTCATAACGTACGGGTGGTCCTCTCCAGCACACTCACTCCAAATCACCAGTGCCCCATGTCCAGGCTCGCTCCTGTCTGGAGCCTGGTCTCAACCCCCTCCTCCTTCACATCTAGTTTAAAGCTTGGTTTATGAGCTTAGCTAGGCTTTTAGCAAGGGCTTTAGCCCCCCTAGGAGACACACTTGTTCCATCCTTAGTAACAAGGCCTCGGGGTGCATGAGCCACCCCATGATCAAAGAAGCCGAAGCCCCTCTCCTCGCACCACGCTCGGAGCCAGGCATTAATCGAATTCTTCTTCCTGACTTCCTGCTTTTCTCTGTTTAGCCTTGGGATGGAGCAGAATACTGTCTGAGCTCCAGAGCCCTCCAATCATTTTCCCAATGGCCCTGAAGTCTTTCTTGATGGCTTCGGCCTTTCTGTTTACTAAATCATCATTACTAGTTTGGACTACTATCAGAGGATAGTAGTCTGTCTTGTGGACCAGGGAAGGAAGTTTTCTAGCTACCTCCTTCACTGATGCCCCTGGTAAGCAGCAGACCTCTCTGAGGAGCGGGTCCGGTCTGCAAATGGGTCCCTCTGTTCCTTTTAGGAGGGAGGCCCCTACAACAATCACCCTCCTCTTCTTCTTAATGGAGGATGTTTTTATCTTTTTCTGAGGATGGTGTGACCTAGGGAAAGATTCTAGACTGTGGGAGCCATCATCCTCATCTGCAGGATTGGATTCCACCTGCAGCACATGGTACTTGTTCACCGGGGGGATCTGGGAGCAGGTTTCCTTCGTCTGGCAGAAACTTGCTGTCATCTCTTGTAACCCCAGCCTTGCAGGTGGATGGTGTTTGGCCATACCAGCTCCAGCAGGCTGCTGAGTTAGTGAGAGGGCACTACTCCACTGATCTATCTCCCTCTCACACTCCTTGATGGTCCTCTGCCTCTTTACCTCTCCTCCCTTAATTCCTCCACCATACAAAGGAGTTTGCCCACTCAAGGGCAGCTTTCACAATTGGAGCCAGTAACAGAGGCAGAGCAAACATCTCTGAAACTTTGTCTCAGAAAGGAGAGAAGCAGGGGCAAGTTGCTTAGAGAAGATTGACTGGATTTGAAAGTAGTTTTGATAATATGGTCTGTATAGGCCTAAAAAGAACTGACTTATTTGTTCTTCCAGGGTGCAGAAAAAAATACCGACAAATATTAAAAGTTTTAGTCCTGCAGTTTACAATTTGTGTTAGATTATTTTTATCTACTAAATATTTATTAGTGGTTATATATTATCAGACTGAAAGTCCAGCTCACCCAGCGGATGAAAGAGAAGCCCTTATTCCTGCCCAAGACTGAGCAATGTAAATGTGTCAGGAAGGGTATAAGAAATGTTAAAAATACAGTAATCATTTCTCCAAACTGTTGTCCATACCAACCTAGTCCCAGGCAGGGACTCCTTGACTCACAGTGTCACTGAATTCAGCAGGAACAAAGACAGTTCTCACATGGCTGTAATCTGTTTCTTTTTATTTTTAACTCAGTATCATCAAGTAACAACATTTTCCCACAGTGGAAACAGTGGGCAGGATTCAGGTGAATAAACATAGCTGACTAGTGCTATTACAGATACCACATGCTGTCTCAGAGGTAGCATGGGGCTGGCAAACATGACAGAGGATCTGTGGCAGAAGTGCACCCTTACAGGCAGCTGGTGAATGCCAGAGTGCCTTAGGATGCTTAAAATGCCTTGGGATGTTTAAAATGTAAGATTCGTACATTTAAAATTAATTTACATTTACATTTCATTAACATTTATTTACATTTAAAATTCTTTACTGAAAGGGTGTTCTGAAGTTTATAATAACTGTGAGTTATATATAAATTATCATTTGTCATTACTATAGTTCAGAAGAATATCTGGAAAATTCACATTGCCAACTAACACAGCAACTAATTTTATTTCTGGGCAGAACACTAAAACTGGAAAGTATTTTATCATTTGTAAGTCCTTCTGTTATATAGTAAAAAATCTGGAGAAATAAAGAAAACTAGTGAGTTTTCTGGAGGTAATATTCATGTTCAGAAACCAGTTTCCAAGCAAAAAATTGGAACTGGGTTAGAGAAAACAAATCCAGAGTACCAGAGGTGCAACTGAAAACTGAGATGCCAGTGTGATTTTATATATGTGTTTTAGAAATTAATTATGCAGTTCTGTTCATCCCTGAAGTATTTTTCTATTTGTACTGCTAATGCCTTCTGAATTCAGTTTCTTTTATGTTGCCATATGGTAATGTTCACTTTTCTGTGTATGAATTGCTATTATAGATCTCTCTAAAAGGCTTTCACTGTCTCCCTAGGCTACACTTTACTATAAAGCATTTTGCATAGCTTTGTGTAAAGTACACCCTGTGTTAAAAGATTAAATTCATGGATTGATTTAATTCTCAGATGTTAAATTGCTTTTCCAGATAGGTATTTTTAGTATTTTGTATTTTTGTGGTATCCATTTATGTTATTAATATTCTTTTAACAATCTCATCTTGTTTTACTTACTCTGATCAATACAATGATAGCATATCCACTATAAAATAGCATTTTATAATTTAAAAATATTATTTTCCATATTGCATAGGTGAAAAAAAAAACAACTATACGCCACTAGGGAATAGGGATGTTCAATTATAATTCCTTCACCTGTTGAAGAAAAGTGTCTGGGTTTCCACTTGAGCTGAGGCATTTTAATACAAACTTGCCAGCTACCTTTTAAAAGTTACACAGAGAACTTTGAATCATAAGGCTAGTAGGAATCCTGGGTAGAAATGCAGCAGCAAGTTTTGCAGCTGTTTAAGCCATCCTCTTAAATCAGGGGAAATCTTAAGGGAAGTTATTTCTGTTCTCTCCCCGGAAATCTTCACTTGTACCCCAACAGTGGAGCATTGGGGTGATCCTCACTCTAAGAGAAGAGAGGAGTGTTAGGCAGATGCTCCTCTGGGTGGGAGTCTGCTGTGCCTGAGGCAAAGCAAATGCCTGACTTGTTAAGTGAGAGGGTCAACCACAATTCAGTTAAACCCATAGCACTAGAACTGGGAGTCCTGTATGTTTTTGAGAGAACTCAAAACCCTTCACAACTATGGATGCACCAAGGAGAGGATATAGTAAATGGAATCCCATGCTTGTGACCCACAGACTCCCTTCTGCATGCCAGGCCCCTAAAAAAACCAGTTTGATCTGAAAGTGATTGAATTTATAGTGACACATATTTGCAGGCTAGTACAATAAGGTAGGCTCTGCAGGGTTGATGTTTTTTAAAGCTGAACAGAGAAGCTGTGATTAGTCTTGTGAATTCTTTGTTCTATTTTTATCTCTTGCCACAAAAAACCACCCTATTGAATAGATTTATATGGGAAAAGATTTCTCTGATGCTAATCAAGGTTAGAGATTTTATGTATTATTATATATATCATGTTACTCTATTTAGCAGTCCATTTTTGTCTGCATTTTGTCTGCATAAAGTTACATTCAATTAAGTACAGACTGATAAAACTGATTATGAAAAAAATAACTGGTCCAATAGCATCTTTGCAAGCTGAAATCCATGAAGAGGAAACTGTAAAGACAATTTTACTTTCCACAGAAAGAAAGAAAAGAAACCTGCTTTTAATCAAATGGCTCTCTCCCCTACTCATTTGTATTGGATTATATGTGGGGTTTTTTTGTTGTTGTTTTTTAATTAAAGTATAATTAGCATTTCTTTTACATTTCAGAACCAAACTACAGAATTGCAGTCTGGGAATAAAAAAAATAGTCCTAACATACTTATATACTTGGAATAAGAATTACTTTTATGTATCAAATATCTAGGGTTGAAGATCTTTTAATATCTTCCACTTTTAATTCTTTCAAAATCCCAGTCATTAAGATTCCTCTCTATAAAACAGTCTACCTACAGTCTTCTTGAAGATTTCCAATGCTGCTTGCAGGATGGTGAGTCAAAGATAATTCCAAGTACCCACCTATGCTTAAAAACCTTTCTGTTAAGATATTGCTTTTCTGTTGCAAATGGAAACTTTACCAGAGAGAAGCAAACCAAAAACACCAGAGGGAAAAGTAAACACAAAACATAAACTGCGTTAGGCTTTAGAAGGAAGAAGAAAAGAATAGTTGTGTGCTGATCAACTTCCATTTGCCTTGGTAAACTGAGGCTTTCAAGCTGGAATAGACCACAACTCTTTCCCTTTCTTTTTTTTTTTTTTATGGTGGAGGATGTAGTACAACTTTTGGATTTATCTCAGTGAAATAAATCTTAATAAGAACTATGTAACAGCTCCCACAGTTACAGCTAGTTCTTCAGTCTTTGGGACTTCTATCAAACTTTCCCTCTCATCTCAGCTTTTCATAAAAAATAAATATTTTCTTAATTTGCTGAAATACAGTTTTGTATTTCAAGAGTTTGCCGGATTTAGTTTTTAAGCAGCCCTGGTAGTTTTATGAAAATACCCAAACATATAAAAACAAAGGGGAAGTGTCAACTACACTGAGCAGTAATTTTTGTGATAAAACCTGCTCTAAGTACCTAGTAATATGCTGACATACTTTTACTCACCATTAATTGCTAAAGCTGTATTATTTTATAGCAAAAGGAATGCTATTTTAAACATATCTATATGTAAAAGTATGTACATATTTAATTGCAATTAACATAATGAGAAAAGTTCAGTTTAGAAAGTTGGAGATAAATAAAGAATGCCTTATAATAAAACCTTCATATGGCCTGGAATGTTTTCCTGACATGAAAATAACATGTGCATTCTTCTGAAAATGGCTTCCTTGCAATGCCTTTCCTTTCCTATATGGTCATGTAAAAATAAAAATAAGATAAAACATCATCCTGGAATCACCCCTCGGTGAGAGGATGATGTCAGCAGGTCACATACAGTGGATTTCTATATATACATCAGTGAAACTACAAGAGACGGGAAGCAATTGAATATCTCTTGAACTGGAATCTAATCATTTTTTACTTTTTTGGCATTATAAAGAAGACAATATATATCTAGAAGGTCAAGTTAAATGCTTGTATTCTTGGGGAAACATAAAGCTTACTTGTTTGCTGTATGCTACTCAAGATAGGTAAATTGTCCAGAAATATTTGAAGGCCATGTTGTCTGTATCTCTGATAGCTGTCTAATATTAAACAAAGTTATCAAGTGGAGGGAATAAAGGGAAGGAAGGTGAATTAGCTGAACTTCACTGAATAGGTTTAGGATTATTTAATCACTTCACAGCAACGTTTCCTATTTAAAGCAGCATGCCGTTTTGGGTAAATATTCACCAGAGCAGAGGATTTTCACCAAGAAGAATGAGAAATGCTCTTCTGTGACCTATGTCAAAAGTAGTCTTATACAGCAAATGAAGGAGATGCTGTATAATTCTGCAAAATGTGAAGGAAAACAGAAAAGAAACTTTTGTCCTCATTCTAAATTATAGTTATGATTTCCAAAGAGCTGGACAAGTAATTTTGAAACCATATTTAAGAGGCACTGTGGCCTGGTATCTCTTTCATGCATTGGATGAGCACACAGACCATTCAGCATTTTCAATGGTAAGAGGCAATTCATCTCCTATCATTTTTTCAAGACAGTGTTTAGACACAAGACTTCAGGAAAAGTTGTTCAATACCCCAACCTGAAGTTCCTATGAATCCTCAAAATAGGGCAAGATCTATAAAAAGGGGCAGACTGCAACTAGCAAGCTAGAAGGGAAACGACCTAAATTAGTCACATGTGTTGCTCAGATTTTCCAATATGGGATTTTAGTACTTAAAGCTTTCCTTTACACTGTATTTGGTTCCTGGATGTAGACATAATACAGCAATTTAATTGCCTGCCTAAATATTTTCTGTTCTCTTCCCTCTCGCCCCATGTTTTTTCCCATTGCAAGATTTGATTTCTTTTTTCTCTAGAGTATAACTACATCATGTATTAATTGTTAGCTGGAAGTTGCTGTAATGCACAAATGCTTTTATTCTCCTAGCCCCACAAGGATAACTGTCACCCTCACCAGCTGGTACCATCTAGATTAAAAATAGCCATCAGCTGCACAACTGCAAATTTCTCCTGAGGATACCAGCAGCAAGAGAGCTGACTATGATTTTTCACATAGACAGTGTCACATCAGAAATGATACCTCTCTCACCTTCTAAAGCTCTTGACACCATTTACTCTTGCCTTGACCTCAGTATCTATTTCCACCAACTCTTCAGGACAGTCATCTGCCTGCTACCAATTAGTCTTGATAAACTAGCAAGGATATAGACCCATTAAATCGCTGACAATAACTGTAAAGACTTTGAGTGCCTAAAAGCAAATTATTAACCTCTGGTTCACCAGAATTTTTCCTTTTCTCACTTAGATATTTATAAGAGAGAGAATGTCAAAGAACTGAAGGTGTATTTCACTGTTACTTGTAAGAGATTTAAAAAAAAAATTACCATCTGGTAGAATTTGCGTAGAAAGAACAATGGATAATTATTTTGAGTGAAATTCATCTGTTCAGTTATACCTTTAGCATAGTAAATACATTAAACCTATGTTCATCCTCACTATGTTGTTTAAATAGAAATAACATGACTCTAAGTATGAGAGGAAAATACAGAATATTGGGGATTGGAGTTAAAATCCCAATTCTTTTGCTGACTTTCTAGGTTGCAATGAGTAAAGCATTCTTGTGTTTCAGATGGGGACAACAAACCCTTTTGTTCTCACTTTGTTTCTTATATAATTTACATTTTCTATTTGGTTTGTGGATTTTTGTAAAGTATGTTTCATCCATAAAAAGGAAGCTCAGCAGAGTAGGGTCTAGGAGCTGTTTTAGCAATGCCAGATTGCTACTTGCCACTTCATCCTCTTGTGAAGCAAGATGCAGGGTTGTGCTTTCTATTAAGGGAAGAAATGTAGCCCTCTTAGAGTCAGGTATTACAGAGATGGGTTATTACAGAAATAACTCCATATGTTACATAGAGCAATTCATGGGGACTGAGCCCCTTAAATGTTTATCTTAATACAGTACAATTAAAATGGCTAAGAATAGTACTTTATGCTTTATTATAGTATACAAGGAGATAGCAAAAAAGCAAATCAGAAACATGAGAGCAGATGAAGATAGAAGCCCTGTTGCATGAACCACGAGAATCACCTTATGCCCCGTCATGAGGGACTGTGGTCTTCATTCACACTGATATAAACATACACATTGCTGCACCACTAGCCCACGTGGATTCAGGAGACTATAATTTTTGTCTTTCTCCCACCCTGGTCTTCCTGGAGTGAGGTTTCATAGTGCATACCCCATGCCAGGCTGTTGCTAGACACTGAATTGCTGGTAATGAAAATTAGCTGCATGAAGGGTGGTGGAAGCTAACCCCAAACTCTCTGTTCATCGAGGATTTTCAGTAAAGCCACTTGCAATACTGATTCTTCACTGATTATAAGGGCCTGCTTTGGGTCAGTACTAGATAGATATGTTGGCCTTTTAACAATATAGTCAAATATATCTCCTTTCGGCATCTTGAAACGGTCATTGGGAAGAGTACTAACTTCCCTTCTTGGAGTTATTTAAAATGATCACCTGGCATGTTCTGTGTACCCGCACAAGACCTGAGATGTAGAGAAGTGTCAAGCAATATCCAGATTTAAGGCAATAAAGTAGTTATCCATTCAAAACCAGAGAAACACAAGAGGAAAGAGAATTTTTTAATGTTTACTTGACAGAAGAAAACAACCCGCGAAATACAGCTTTTAAAACACATACTCCCTTACAATAATTTAATAAAACATGCTGTCGTCTCATAAAGAATCTGGATGGTTGCTGTGGTGACAAAGATTATCCTTGCTGCTGCTTGATTCTGTCATTTTTCTAAACATGAATTCATAATATTTAGGATTTATTAACAATGTGTCTCACTGATACAGATAAATTACTTGCTTTAAACTGGCCATTTAAGTCTTCTATGATATTATAGCCACTTTGTCAAATCAGCGATAAGATATGATATGATTACTTGAAAATTAAAGCTATTTGTCATAAGGGATGAGTCAGAGACTCTCAGAAAAATATATCAAATAATTTAATGTGTTTCCTCATTTTAAATATTTTGGAGTTAGCAAGGAGTCACAATTTTCTGTCTTGTAAATTGATCAAGATCAGCATATACATATCACTTGATTTATTTGTGCTGGGAAAATTTAGGTTGTCATGTATCAGAATTTATGTGTTCTGGGCTGCAATTTTTTATAATGGCTCAAACTATAATGGGAGATTGTGAAGAGCTCTTAATGATGGCATATTTTGCTTTATATAAAAACATATAGACACATACCTGTATATTATGAAAATACATTTCACTTTAAGGAATTTGTATAGGGTTTTTTTGTGATGTGTGGTACCCTAATTATAACAGCAAATTAGACAAGATGCTCAGTAATTCTGTCTAGAAAACATTTTTTGGTGTACTTTACTGAAGTGTTTCTATCAAGTGTACCCCACTGCTGGTACAATGTGGAGCTGATTTATGTGGCCAGCTCTACAGTCATTGCTCTACATATATTTTGGAGTCAAATCAGAGATAAGAAATTCCCTAAAACTGCAGTAATTTTAAGAAGCCATTATTTATTTTTTTTTTTAAATAACAAAAATTTATACTCGCTTTTTCAAGACAAAGCAGCCTATTTTCTGTAGTGAGACACATGGGTGTTGGGAACCTAGTGGAGCAGAGGCATCTTTAGGCGAAAAAGAAATATGTGTCTGTGTAAATGTCTCTGCCTGAAGAATGTGGTTTATCACGTAGTGAGCCATATTAATCTCTGTGTATAGAATGACCCCTTGAGCTGGGTGAATTGTGTGTCTACTGTATGTTGCAATGCAGAGGAAGTAACTCAGCTTTCTTTAAATGCACTGAGTCAGGGTTTGGAGGCAGTCTGGAGCTGCAGCATGGAGAACTGCTCAGATGTGCTCAGAATCAGAGAACAAACCTCCAGCTGCTCTTGTCTTGCACTGTTCTGATCAGTTATGCTACCTAAACTAGTTTTATCCATCCTTTTAAACAAGACAGGTGGGAAAAATTTGAAAATCCAACAACTAGATTCTCTCAGTTGATAGAAAATATATCTTCACATAGTTGCAGGAAAAAAAATAATCCAGGCTCAGCAGAAGTCCAGTAAATCAAGTTGGCATGATTCTTTCCTAAGCGCAATCCTTGAGGTTTGTAGAACAATAAATGAACTACACTCCCAGGCTGCAAAGAATAAGATGAAAATTGAAGAGAAAGCCATTTTAGCTTAATGACATTGTAGAATTAGCTCAGTTATGCTACCATACATAAGTGGTTAACAGTAATACGTATTCTGGTTGCTATTACTCTTTATCTCAGTGAAATAATATTCTCTTTATCTGAAGACAACATGGACTGATGACATAGAATAGTTGTTTCCCTCGAACCAGACACAAAAACTAAGTCATTATTTCAGATGGCAAATATTTCCCAATGAAAATACTCCATACTTATTTTCAAGAACTTATGTAAAGATCAGAGTCTTGAGAAGGGAAAATAGAATTTTCTGCTGCATCTCTTCTGCAACATGCATCTTGTAATAACCTGGATGAGTAAGTAGGGGTATAAGTGGAAGATTTCAATTGTCTTCAACAGGCGTTAAAATAGCTCCTTAGAGTTGAGATGTAATATGCACAACTTTTTCTCTGTTGGATTGATTTTGAGATAGGTGTGATCGTTATTTAGACCCTGCAGACCTAATATAATCCTGAAAAAAAAGGAGACACCTCCCATTGAGTCTAGTGAGCTTTGCACATGTTTCTGTCAAAGGTGGATTTGATCCAGTAATTAATACCTGTTTATTACTGCAGGAAATACAAGCACAAGACAATAAACCAAACACTCTGTAGTCTTAATGACTTTACAGTGCACCTGTAATAAATAGCCTTTAAATTTCTACCACTGCATGCAAACAGTGTTATAAAGGTCTGATTTAATTCTCTTTTTTCCTGAAATTCAATATTTTATATTTTTTATTTATATTTATGCTTTTTCAGCACAATAAGGACAGTAGAAAAAAAAATCAGTTACAGAAGTATATAACAGTGATTTAACATCAATGTCACAGGTGAGAAATTTTATTTGAAAGAAATGATATAGCAAGGGCAGGATAATAATGCATCACTTCCTCTTCTAAAATGGCAATCCTCAGTACGCTGGTATGCAGCATGATTAAAATGAGTCATTCTCCAAGACAATGATTCCTAATCTGGGAACTTTTATTTCTGTAATTTTTATACAGAATTGAATCTACCTTTTATAGTGTTTTGCAGCTACCAATTGAGTATTTGAACTTTAAAAAAATTAGAAAACACATCAAGAAGAACACTTCTCCCTTCCAAAGGTGGTTTGGAAAGCATAAAATAGTAATCGAGTAAACAACTCAAGATACATACAGAAAAATGCTTACTGAAAGCGTGTTGTTTTCTGATTCACAATCAAAATGTTAGTGTATATATGGTCTTGACTTTAATAGTAGCTGTATTGTTCAGTTAAAAACAGTGATTATTAGAGTAACTTAATGATTTCTGTCCATATGTGTTGCCTGCATTTATATATAAAAAATTGAACTTTATTGTATATGATTCTGAATATGCAGAGGATAAAGCCATGACTCTGCTATAATATTTAAAGCAAATAGTTATTTCTTATTATGATAATGTGTCCATTATTTATGTTTTTGAAAATTATTTTATTATTAATAATTTACATTACATTGTTTTCAGAAATACATAAACAGAAGCCAGAGAGACATGAAAAACGAACTCCACAGAAAGGTAGCTATATTTTTTGTTGGTTTACCTACATATATGTGTGCAATACACAGTTAATTTGTTAACTATATATGTTACCACTGTTCTGTTATTGAAGCATTCAAAGATCAGTTGGCATAGACTTCAATGATCAAAACTTCATGTATATCTTAGCATTAATAAATCATGTCATTTCATGTTTGTGTGCCTACATTGTAAATGCACTTTCATAAGTGCATTTCATAGTTTCTTCTACCCAAACTTATCCAGGAATCTTTTTTGTAGCAAAGGTGCAAGAAAGAGGAGTGCTGAGCAACTTCCTCTGGTGCAAAAGGTATGAAGCGTGTTGGGCAAGGAAGAAAGTAAATTTATAAGCCAGTGGGCACCATCCAAGTTAGGAAGACATAGTTAGCAGCTGGCCAGGTGTGTAACAGAGATAAGAAAGCCTCCATTTTAAGAATCTACTCTTTTGCAGACTCTTTAATCTCCGCTAACTGGCACTTTACAAGAGTCCAAAGAGGAACTGGTTTAGACTGGTTTTCAGAGGTCATATAAATAAAAAAGATTTTTGGGATATGAGCAGATTATTTGCCTAAGAAAGCCTCTGTAGAAGTTAAGCCACATAAAATGTGATGAACATCTCTCTGATATGCCATTGATGATCTTAGCAATGTCCAGAAGGAAGTAAGAAGCAAGCCTGTTAAAAATAATATGTATATACATACACCCTCACTCTCACAGTTATATTAAACTCTGTATATATTCTTTATATATTTTTATAGCATTTTACACCCCTAATGCTAACTTTCCATTTCTGTGTTAATCAGGGTCATCTGGAGTGCCTAGAACTGCTTCCTAACCACTTAATGTTGTATGAAAAGGAAATTTCTAGGACATCAGTGAGCTAGCCAGGCAATAACAAGCTCAGATCCATTAACAAGGGATCCCAGTTAAGGTCTTTTCAAGCATACTGTTCTAAAAGCACAAGTCAAATTTCAGCCTTAATCAAAACATCCTCTTGCGTAGCAGTTCATCTGTACTGAAATGCATTTCTTTATATTGAACATTGCAAAAAATATTGCTAGGAAGTTAAAAGATGCCCCCCCCCCCCCCCAAAATAAAAAACATTCAGGTGTCATTTACTGACAATAAAGTCCATTCCAATTATTGTACTTAGTCAATTCATTCCTGAAAAGAAGCCTACTCTGAGAAATGGTTGAACAAAGCATTTGCTCAGATAAATTATCCCCTGGTACTCAGCTCTCATGACACTACATCTAGATACTGTATCCAAATCTGGGCCTCCCAGCATAGGAAAGACATCAGTAAACCAGGAATTCAGTGTAGGGCCACTGCAATAGTCATGGCCGGAGCAGTTGCCCAGAGGGAAGAAGCTGAGAGATGGGGCTGGCTCAGCCAGGAACAGCTGTCTTGTTAGTCTGTCATTTTGTGACATCCACAGACTTTGTAAGGCTCTAAGCTGCTGCTGCAGGCTGTTTAAGAATTCGGTGTTATAATTGCTATTACTATTACCATCAATGAATAAGAGGTAACTATGAAATACTTCTGCAACAAGGAGGAACAATAGTAAAATATATTGAGATAGAAGTAGATATGACTATAAAATTTCTGTCTAATGGAAGGTCCAGTAATAATAAAAATGAATAGATCATTTCTGATTTGTATGGAAAACTGGTATTAGCAGAGAAATAAATTGACCTGCATTTCTGAGAAATAATCTTATTACAAGACACACTGAGAAAGAATGGAAAAATATTGATCTAAATGTGTGGCTTTTCCCACATCCGCTGCACTAATACATTGTTGTTGGGACTTAGAGATGGAAGAAGACAACATAACAATGAAATGCTTTCTCTGACAGCCATAGATTATATCATGGTGTTTTCAGGACAGATATTCCTATGTCCCTGAATCAGCACTAGCCTCTCTGGATTTTAGCAGAAAATATCTCTAAATTCATCCTAATTTGACACAATGAATACAAACCCTTCAAAACTATTTCATTTACTATGTGTAGCACAAATATGTCCCTTCTATACCTATCTACTTGTTAATAGGGTCTTTCTGATAATGCAAATGTTAAATATCACAGAATAAATCTGTATGTGTTTTAGCATATGGATAAGTTATGAGATTCTAAAGACAAATAAACTGTATCCCCCAAATTTAATTTGCAGTAGCTGAAAGATAAGGTGTTTAAGACAGCTGACTAGATAAATATATAGTGTACTAGAAACCCAAAGAAGTTGACAAAATTAGCAAGTTAAATGGCATATGTACTTTTTACACAGGGAGCTGTCTGCTCTGATTTCTGGAGGTGTGGCTACAGACATGCCTGAGTTAATTTTAAACTACGTAATGTGGTACAGGTAACAACACAGGTGCTGTGGCTCAGGTACAGTGTCAAGTATTTGTTTAGCTGTATGGTCTTACAGCATTCTAGGGTGAAGCTTATTTCACCCTAGCAGTTTGACTACCGCCAGTAGTTATCAAACTGAAATCTCAGTTCTTATGGATCTAACACCTTCTGACTGCTACAATTAAATATAATTTTTAATTGTACAAACATGTCATTCATGGGACATGGTCTCACTCTTATATAAATATCTATGTTTGGCGTTGAAGGGTTAAATCCAGGACAGGTTTAGGCAATGAAGTGTGTGCATGTCAGGGAAGATTTGGATAAGCTCAGAGACAAGACTCTTCCCCCTTCACAGGTAACTGAGGGGCTTTGGAATGATTGGAAGTCCCTCCACAGTTCATTAATTGCTGAGTTTTCCGCAGATTTTTGTTTTGGACCTGCAAGTCTGTGCCCCTGTTCAGATCAAGCCCTTTTCTTTTCTTTGAGTGCTTCTTCAAGAAGAATTAAGTTATAGCCATCTAAGGTTACTTTACTTCTGAATAAAAGTATCTGCACAGAGCTTTAATGCTTTCTGACTAAAACACTAACTTCATTGTATTAGTTCATTTATCTTAACTTTCTCAAGTGTTGCTCGGCAGACAAGCACTTAGTCAGTTAGCTGGAGTAAGCAATCCCTGTTTCATGCTTATTGCATTCATCATCTAGCTTTATAATAAGCAGCAGAGTTGAGACTTGCTCAGCTGGAAACTATTTTTATTTCTCTTAGGCATGGACCTAGTGTCTCCTTGATACATCTCTTATTTTTGCACCTGCTTTTTTGGGATGGGGAATGTCTCTGTCTCAGACACTTTAAAGAAGAAAATCTAAGTCACATCACCCTTCAATATCTCTTCCACTTGATGAAAATCAAATATGCTATTAGATAAGTGAAATTTGGAAAATTCTTTCATGTATATGCTATCCTTCTTGGTTTTAATTTTATGTGAAATAAATAGGAATATTCTTATATTATTATGGTTGGAATATATTGTTAAATAACCTTAAAATAAGCTCCTTTTTTGGATTATTTATAAACTTACAGCATTCCACTCATTGAGGATGACATTATTCATATGCATCTTTTTACATCAGGTTGAATTTTTATTCAAAGTCATATAAAAATGACTTTGAATTTCCAAGATCTAAGACAATTAAGTTGAGGCAGGTTGAATTTTTATTCAAAGTCATATAAAAATGACTTTGAATTTCCAAGATCTAAGACAATTAAGTTGAGGCATTATATGTTTTCCAATCTTAAAACCAGTTTGTTTTCCATTTCTGCTCTTTCAGGAAAGATTATTCTCTTTTTCCTATTTTTTTCCCCAAGATTCTTCTCTTTTACTTGCAAGGAAGTCCCAGAAAATTGCTTTAAAATGTGGTAAAATTGTAGCATACACAATTGTCATTGAACTAATTTTAATTATTTTTTTTTTCTGGATGACTCCAGCATGATTTCAAAAAAAAGAAAGAGAAAGAGAAGAGGCCTTCCATAAAGCAAATCCAATTGTTGAATTAAAGTTGAATGAAGATTTAGTTCTAGCATTTTTTAGCAGAAAAGTGCTTTTTTTCACAGCCTTAAAGACATTTTTATGGACTTTGCCTTTGTTTTTTATATACAAAAAAGAATATCTTATTGACTCTAGTTTGTTTCACCAAAACAGTATGACCAGCCTGACTTATTTCTTAAACTTATCATTAGCACCTAAGCACTGTGGGCTTGAAAAAAGACACACATTAGGCCTTTACAAAGAAATAAATATCTATGTAACTAAATCTGGAAAATATCTGTAGACAGTATTTTCCATGACAGAGCTTTGAGGACCACATATAAAGCTGAACATGAAAACATTTCAAGGGGAAAACCAGAATTACTATGCAAAAGAAAAATCGTATAGAAAACCATTAGATCAAAAGTTTCAGTGGACTCTGGTGTCCCTGCTGAACTGTGATTGAAGAGTCTGAAATGAACAGTCATCATAGCCCTGAAACGTGAACCCTTTAACTTTTGGCAACGTTTGCCTTCTCCAGATAAGGTTCTACCCAAAAGCCATAGCTCTGACAGTGCCCATATGAGGTAATGGTAAACATCACAATGTGAGATTAGCAAGCTCTGAGGTTATGAGGATATCAACACACAGGATACACCTCTTGAATCAACCAGAGATCGCCTTCAGCCTATTATTGGGAAGAGAAAAATAGCTTATGCTTATGCCAGCTTGGTTGCTGCTTATCTACATTCCAGGCTCCCTGCCCAGGTACATCAAGTTACTTTTATTTCTCAAGAAGGAGCCAGCTGATGCCTTCTCCATGTTTTTAGCTTGGAGTACACACAAATATTAATATTTCCTAGAATTTTATCCCTTTATACCATTTTGATGATGTGAAGGACCCTTACATTAGATTTTTCTGTCCACTTGAGCATTTACTGACACTCAGTTAAGTTAGTGTGATTCAAGGCTCATTTGGGGTGTTTTTTCCAAAGCAAGAAATAGGAACATGCTATGAAGAAACTAGAATAGATTTTAAAAAAAACCCAAAACAACGCAACAGTCTCTTCTACACAAGTAAGATGTTCTGTGGCTAAAAACAAGCTTTCTGTTTGTCAGTATGTTATGCATAGTTCAGCTGTATTTTTTGGCACAGAGATTACAAAGGCTTTTGTCTGATGTGCAGAAGCTCATGCTTCATGCTGTTGACAACCATAGAGCTATTGTTCACAAAACTATGCTATTGCCCCATCCAAAACTAACAACATGCTGTCTGGAAGTGTTTTGCACAAAGCTACCACCTGTAAATACAAAAGTAAGATGAAAAAGCATGTTACAGTTTCTGCAAGAATATTCAGTATAAGTTCTACACAATATAAGGAGAAAGGAGACTGCTTTTCCTTGGTCTGTTACTAGATGTCCTTAAGCAACTGATTTAGTTACAATCTGTGATTAATTCTGTAATACATTGCTGGTGCTGCTGTGTTTTTCACAGCCTGTGTAAACTGGCCATCCACATTCCTTAAAGGCTTTGAAAAATCTTCCTTCAATCTCTTTCCACTGCACTACTAACTGTTGTCAAGAATAGTTTACCTGTTATGACTGGAAATGTATTTGGATAGTGCAATCACATGCACTACATAATTAAATTACTGAATAATTAGAATTATTTTTCTTAAAGACACAGACATATTTTTTATCTGGAAATATTTGACTAACAAAAAGTATTTACACCTCTGTGAAATGATATTTGCTGAAACGTTGGTGAAATTAATGTATTCAACAACATTAATTTGCTTGTGTATAAAGCTTACAGTTGTCTTCTAATTAGAATTTCATTTTTATGGTTTACTTGTTCACGGAATCCTGAGTATTGCAAAAAAATATTTTTTTACAAATAATTGTAAATTGCAAAATACTAGACTTTCAGTAGCACAAGTTGACTAGGAATGGTTTTGTCTGTCTAAATCATTAGGATGTGGAATAAGACCATTAGGCCTTAAACTTGGATAAGCAATGAAGTTCATAAAGATTCATATTTGCCTGCTTCTTGCAGGACATGTAGTTGATTGTGCTTTAAACAACTATGCTTGCTGAAATTACAGTCAGATTAAAAGAGTTGTTTTCTTGTTAATCCATCCAGTGGCTGAAGTAACAGCTAAAAATAAAGGAAAAAGAGCATGGAAATCAATATTTTACACTTTTGTTGTTGTTGTTAAGAATAGAAAGTAATGTTGTCAACAACTGAAAATAATTTCTTCTGTCAGAGATCTGTCAGAGCTGGATTGTTTGTGTAACTCAACCAAAAGAGATCCTGTAGATTAAAGTTGCTGAATAGTCATTTATTTAGCAAAAATATGGTCTAACATCTGAAGGCTTATTCAAGGAAAAATATTTCACTTGGACCTGGAATTAAATATTGACATTGATAAGGTGTATACATGGTCTAGCACCTGTGACTCAGAGTTAAAATCCGTTATTTGATTTTATGAATATTCTCCCTCCATCACTTTGGTGAAATATTAAGTGTATTAAATAACTTCAGGCTATAGATTTATTGTGGTTTTTCTTTTTTTTTTTTTTTTTAGTAATTCATAGAGACAAACCTGAAAAACAAGAAAAAATTGAGCGAAAGGAACCTCTGAAGGGTATGTATTCAGCATTTAATGTTCTTTATCTTTTTATCAGTGGTTCAAAACAGTCTAATCTATTGACCCTTAGACCCTTCTTATGAATCCTGATTATGTTTAAGGATGGATGAGTTGTTGTGAAAGCTATCTGGAAAGAGAATGAGAATTTTAAAAGCACTTGGAATTAATCACTCTGCAGAAAGGCTAAATTGATAATCAGATATTAATTAATAAGTTTTTACTGCATTGTAAACTTATGAAAAATATGCACAGAGCATAAATAGGTGCCTTTTTTATTTATCTTGAATAAATCCAAGCATATTTGTCTTTGGGAATACTTCTGAGTGAAACATACTGAGTAAATTATACCGTACCGGGCCTGGTTCCTGGAGGCATTCTGCTTGAGAGACCTGCCTTAGAAATATATTTCCCCAGACTCATTTCAGAGATGTCAGGGAGCGTATGTCAGAGAGAATTTACTGTTGATATACTGTTGTTAATTTGCTGTTGATATATGCCAAAATCAAATTACAGATCCACCTGTTGTAGGAGTCAGAATCAGGATACTGCTTCCTCTCCACCCACTAGTCATAGTTTGCCTCTTTTGAGGGATTTTTTGGCAAAATGAAACCTTGTTGGAACACACCTATTTGTTAAAACACTTTAAGCCTTCTGAGTACATGTGCCTTATATAGGAACTGATTAATGAAGTCTCAGGCTGTAGGAAGAACCCATTCTGGAAGAGCAAATAGGTCAATGGAACACTCAATAACCAGCAATGGCTTATTTATTTCAGACCAAGAACATGAGTCTCACAAGCCAAGTGAACATTCACATTCCTGAAATCTGTGCTTGACTAAGCCTGTCTATTGGTCTCTGATTGGAGATTTTCCAATTTATTTAAATAATTCAAAATGCATTAAGTTAGCAAGTCTGACTCTAGAGATTAATGGCAGGCACGTAAGCTCAAGTATCTGTTAGAATGAATATTTATTACTAGAAAATGGAATGGTGGCAACAAAATAATTTTTCCTCAGATTTGGAAAAATTACAGAACAAACACTACAATGTTCCATATTACAAAATGAATGGACCATTAAGACTCCTTTGTGGAAAACTTCGGAAACTCTTTAATTTTATTTGACAGGAGAAGAAAGTCTATTTTTTTTTAAAGTTTCTTAGAACAAGAAAAAAAAAATCCCATCTGATCTCAGTTAGCCAATAAAGAATTAGCATACTGCTTTATCATTACTCCTATTAATATTCTGTCTGTCCAAATGTGTTTTATCATAAAGTGAATGTGTTACTTAATTTTATTTAGTGAACTACTGCTACAATTGGTATTAAAACATCACGGCTTATAGAGACTCTCTGTATTCACAGTACTAAGAAATATTGCTTTCAGACCATGTCTTCCTAAGGCCCATTTCATTGTAGTGTGACTAGCCGACTCCAAAATTTCACTGCATCCTTATATTTAACTGCTTATTTTCTGCTTTAAATACATTCCCTTTTCAAGATTGAGGTAATGGAGAAAGTAAAAAATATCCTGCTCTAATTTCTAATCAACTTCTGTGATTAAGTATAGGAAAGTTACCTGATGACACAAAATAATTGGAAGCATAGCAATCATGGGACTAAGTTACCTATGTCAGGAACTCATGTATTTTACCACTACATTGCTAAAGACTGGTTAAAGCCTGAATATTCTCCAGGTATCTTCTTTGCTTCCAGTTAGATATGGAATTTATGGTACTGTAAAAGAAATCTCTATTTTTCTCATGTTTAACAAAGTGACTTTTACTAAACTGGGATGAAATCTCCACAGGAGTTAAAGCTAGCTTGCAGTTTTACAGCTGATTTATCTGAAGTGCTCTAAAATCCACATGTTTATTTCCCACTGTCTGAAAAATTATTGTGTAAAATCCTAAGAAAAGTCAGTGGAAAATGTTATGCGAATAATACATAATACAGTTTCCACTGTCATAATGTCAATTCGTGCATGCTGGGCATCTATTTATGGCTCTGAGATCATCATTGCCAGGGACTGATCTCAGCTAGTGTCCATTACCAGCTATCTGTACCCACTGCTAGCTATCCATATCTGTTACTGGCTATCCATTTCAAGCCAGCTGGCAAGGGACAGACGTGTCATTTGTGCATTGATGTTCTTATGCTCCAGGGTTTTTACAAGCCTCTGCCTGACAGAGTGTGGAGCGGCCCAGGTGTTGTCCTCTTTCTAGTACAGGCAGCAGCACTTACTGGGAGCACTACCTTAGAGCTTGACAGTTTTCTGAAAAATCCTTTTCAGGAATGGACAGATAATTGCAAGCAATGGTCTTACTGTAGTAAGCCGCATGTGACCACGGCTTTCATGGTAAGTGGTAACATGTTAGAAAGTTGTCTACTCAAAACCATGTACAATGATGTATGATGTGCAGAAATGCATGGGATACCTCAAAAGTAACAGTTTTCCACTTTGTCTCCTAAGGCTAATTTTGGTAGAATTATTTTTGACTTTTTTTTGAAGGTTATTGTTTTGAGTTTGTTGGTTTGGTTTGGTTTTTTAATATATATATACACACACGTTTCTTCTTTCTTAGTGACATACAAAGAAAAACTGGAAAAACAAGAAAAAACTGAGAAAAAGGAAAGGCATGCAGGTAATGATTTAATGTCAGAACTTCTTTTACAATTTTAGGTACTCCAGAACTGTCTCCTCACTTTCCATTCATATATCCCCTTGATTGGAAAAAATGCTACAGCACTTTATGAATAAAAATCGTATGATGCAAAGTTTTTCAGACATACGGTGTAGCATTTTGTACTCCTTCTGCATCTGTTACTTCTTTTCTGAGCAAAGAAGATAACATATTTTATATTCTGGATTAGTATAATCTCCCAGTAACGTCTGAGTATTTCCAGCACTCACAGTAAGTATGGTTGCTGAAAGAATATGATAATCCAGGAGAAACACCTCACAAGCTGTATACAAAGGTAATGCGGCAGGACATATGAAAAAAACCCCTAAATTTTAAATACAATACTGAGTAGGGTTATTGCATGGGCATTAAACAGGGCAGGACTAATTCTCGAAGTAGTTGCTTGCAATAGATAGGTACTTAGTACTACTTTATCTTCCACAATTCTTACTTTCTTTTTAAACATCAACACATGGCTAGGGAGTACCTAGCAATGCTCATGCATATATTTTAGTGTTCTCAATATAAACTCATATGCTGGAGTCAAATGAGCAGCTAAGTGTTTTCACAATTCTGGTACCTCAGAGAATACAAACACATATAACTATCAGTTCCGCCCACCCATGAACAAGTTACTGTGTAAACATAAATCACAAAAAAATAACAAATCAGAACCCACATAGGAGAATATTCCAGAGTATGTACCACTCACTGACTTTTGCCCAGCTCAGATGTATTCTGAAACCTAAGCCAGAAATCTAGTCACTATAGCGTACTTAATTTCAATTTGTAAAGTGGAAATTAAAAGCAAACAAAAAGCCCCAAAGAGAATTAGTTATAAAGCAATTGCAATTAGATCTGTAATTAATTATAGTGTTTAATCATTCATAGCTGGAAAAACTGTTGTTATGTGGAGTTCAGAAATTCCTTCAGAACTGAACCAAAGTAATAAACAAGAAAGCTCAAAAATGACAATAAAGTAAAGTAACAGTGAACAGCAGTGTAAACAAAACATACAAAATAAGCCAGTAAACAACATAAATGAGCGCAATTATTTGTGACTAACTTTTTTCATGGGATTAGTTGGAGAGGTGGGCTAGTGGAAACCTCATGAGCTTCAACAAGGTGAAGTGCAAGGTCATGCACATGGATCAAGGGAGCCCTCAGTATTGATATAGACTGGGGTATGAAAAGATTGAGAGCAGCCCTGTGGAGAAGAAGCTGGTTTTCCTGGAAGATGGGAGGCTGGACATGATCTAGCAATGTGTTCTAGCAGCCCAGAAGGCCAACAATATCCTGGGCTACATCAAAAGTATTGTCGGCAGGCTGAGGGACGTGATTCTGCCTTTCTACTCTGCTCTGGTGAGACCACACGAGGAATAGTGTCCAGCTCTGGAGCTCTCAGCACAGAAAATACATGAACCTGTTGGAGTGGGTCTAGAGGAGGGCCACAAAAATGATTGAAGGCCTGGAATATCACCCCTCTGAAGAGAGGATGGGAGAGTTGGGGTTGTTCAGCTTGGAGAAGACTCCAAGGAGACCTTATTGCAACCTTTCAGTTCTAAAAGGGAGGCTTAAAAGAAAGATGGTGAAAACATTTAGCAGGGCCTGTCACAGAAGGGCAAGTGGTAATGGTTTTAAACTAAAGGAGGAGAAGTTTAGACTAGATAGTAGGAAGAAATTTTTTTCACTGAAGGTGGTGAAACACTGGAACAGGTTGCCCAGAGATGTCCCTGCTCACTGCAGGGAGTTGAACTAAATTATCTTCATGGTCCTTTCCAGTCCAAATAATTTATGATTCCATGATTACAATTGTGCCAGAAAGGCCATTCTTCCTCCAGCCAATGCAGAGAATTCAGGAAAGGTAGATGACTTTTTTGAAAGTTTAAATCATGTGTTTTGACATCAACAGCAGACGGCAGCAGATGGATCAGTCTTTCCGGTTCTTTGCAGGGATACCCATGGTGCCTTGTTATGTTTCTTGATATTGTTTTCTCCTTTTTCTTACTTAAAATGCAACTTTTTTTTTTTAAATAACCATTAATGTTGTTCTGTGTTTCTAGCTATTGACAAAGAGAAACCTGAAAAGCCAGAAAAACCTGAAAAGAAAGCACCTTCCAAAGGTAATGCAGATCATTATTAGATGTTGCACAGTTCCAGGTGTTCACTGCTTATATATTTTAAGAGGTTGTGGTGATAAGTATTTAAAGGATAAAGCTCTCCTAGTCCATGTTGTACATTTTTTGATTGCTTTCACCTTTACTTGAGCATAACTTGATCAGCCCCTGAGTGACGTCTTACTCAGCATATATTTCTCTTGTTTTGATGCACAGAGGTAATTATGAATCATTCTTGTGCAGCTAAAATAATAAGCACTATTACATTTGCATTCCTTGATATCTTTTCCTTTACAAGGGGATTCAGTAAGTTGCTTGAAAAGAAGGCTTTCTCCTGTGCATCAGTTTTCAGTTTGGTGCAGACATAATTGAAGAGTGTTTACTGTCTCTCAGTCTGAGTCTTCTATCACATCCAAAAATAGATTCTCATTTTCTCGACTCACTTTTTTTGCAATAACATTTTCATTTTAGTTCATGATTTGTACTGTCCTCCATGGCAGGAGTGGCTTTGGTTAAGATTTACATATCTACTAATTATCATATATATTCTGAAGCAATATCGTACATGAGAGGTGATTTTCAATATTCTTTTGACTGATAATTCCAATTCATTATTTGGACAGCGACATTTAAAAATCTAATCAGCTTGCCCTGTTATGTAATTTTTTAAAGAATAATATTTATTATTGCTTGGTATTTGAATGTTTTCACTCTGAGTTATTCTCTTTTTTTTTTACATGCATTGCTTTTTGGAAGCCAGATATTTCTATAATGAATTTAGGTTGAACTCTTTTCATTTTCTTACTTTTATTCAGTAAATTCTTGAAAATAACACTTTATGCAGTGTGTCTGAATACTAGTCTGTTATAGCATTCAGATTAATCTGAACTAATTTGGTTTAATTTGAATCTATTCAGACAATACATATTCAAATGTACAATTCCATCTTTATTGGACTCAAGAAGAAATATAGAACCAAAAGTAGGAGTCAAAAAAGAGAAGTGGAATGAAGAGTTAAGTTCTTAAAGGACTTTAAAAGGTAGCCATTGCCCAGTCTCTCTTTAAAAGGGATATTTGGTCTTTTTTCCCTACTTTCAATATACAACTGAAAGGGTATGATTTTTTTTTTTTATAATGTGAAATCACACTGAAGTAATCCAGACAAAATAAAAGTCCACAGTGTCTATGCAGAGTTGATAAGCAAATAACTTCAAGAATCACTGAGATATTCCTAATGAGCAGCCAGGTTGTTCACTGAGTTATCTTTTGCTAGCTATCCAAATAATCACTTACAGCTTTAATGTGTTTAATAGTAGCCATGACTCTAGTCACTGGCCAGAAAATTTTATGAAGAATTGAGCTAGGGAGATTTTCTGCTGCAGTCTGAAATATAGACATGCTACCCTCTCTTGAACTGCTTCCATGCCTTGCAAGTCTCTATGTGTGGAATCAGTGCACTAGGACACATGTTGCCCTCAGTGCTTTCAAAGGCACACTTCTGCTGGTGGTGTGCTGAGCTATACACTTCCAGGCTCACATGCATTTTGTTTTCTCTAAACTGGATCAGCTACCAGTAGTGCTGAGGGGCCATTTATTCCTCTTGCAGTCACTAGAAAATGAGAATGCTCAGGTCCAGGTCAACTTCAGGGAACAGGCATACTGAAAATTGAGTGGCTACTTCCCACACAGTAGAGATTTTCTCTATCTTCAACAAAAAGACCTCAAGTACTTCTTCCATCTCTTCTTAAAGGCTTGAGAAAACTCCAGTGATAGGAATGCTATTTAAAGACATCATCTAAGAAAGAGAGATATCTTAAAAATAAATAAAAACAAGTCTAATTATCAACATAGGTTATACAGGGAGCAATTCCAGGCTGGAATTCAGTTAGAGAGAATGTTGGTATCATGTAGTTATCACTTGAAAAAAGTGTAATTAAGTCTCAAGACTTGTTTTATTCTGGTATTATGTCTGGATGGCAGCCAAGAAAGGAAAGATAGAAGTCTCCATGTAAAATTTTGACAGTCTTTCTGGAACATAGCACTCTATATGTTTACACAGTGTATCCTGTGCAGACATGAACTCATTCAAGCTGGGCTCTAAAGTGAGCACTAGGCTTGTGGCTAGTGAGCCGAAGTTAATAAAAAACCCGTTTTGTAAGATGAATGTAGTTGTACAAGTTCCTGTTGACTGGAGCACAAGAAGATCAAGACTGTGTCTGCTCAGAGCTTGAGCAGAGCAAGTTTGTGTCATCTGGAATGTGCAGTATAAACATTCCCTACAAAGCTTCAGATCTCTGTGACTGCCTTGTCTTCTGATTAGGAGAGGCTCAACAGATATTTTGAAGATTTTTACCTCAGTGTGTGAACCTGAGATAAAGAAGCAAGATTTTTGCAACCTGGAAAGCAGGAATCATGAAGAAATGTGACAGTGCCAGGGATATGGTTGTGTTTTAGCAATATTTTCTCATTCTTTGTCATTTGTGGGTTTTTGTTGTTTTTCTTTCCTAACATACAATTCTGTTCATTTCTAGTAATCCAAAAAGACAAACCTGAGAGGCATGAAAAAGCTGAAAAGAAACCTCCTCCCAAAGGTATTTATTTATCTGTACTACATTTTTTTACCAGAATTCACATCAAAGTTCATAAATATGATTTTATTGGAGTAGAGACTATAACATGTATGAAAGATCAGCTACATGACAGTATAATAAAATTAAAATCAAATTTGAATTAAAATGTCTTTAGAACATCCAGGGTTAGTTCTATGCACATTCTCCTCTGAAATACATTGAAATTTCAAAGATGAAAATTAAATGCCTGAACCATTATTTCCCTGAAATAATGTTCCATATCCATAAGTGATTTGGCATATATACATTTGTGGAAAGTTGAGTTGAGGAAATTCTTTCTTCACTAGCAGCAATATACTTGGTCATGCCATGGCTTTGTTTGAAAGTTAAAATTGTCCCTTGTAAAAAGATCTATACTCTGTTTCAGAATAAATAGAACTATTGAGTTCACATATTGATAAAATCAGTCTAGTCAGTTCTAGTTAGTGGTGGCTTAGTAGAAATGAAAGTCGAATCTTACAGAAGACATGGATGTTGCATCATTCAAGTTTTGTCTCAAGGATGGAGACATCCACTAAAGAGATTAGTTTAAACCATGTTCATGGGCATTTTAATCTACTGTTGGATTTTTCACTGAGGTGAAGAAGAAACACTCATATTGTCAGCACCTATGCCTCAGATGAGAAAAAGCTGCTGATACACAGGAGCAGAAGGAATACACCTGGTTTCACCAAATTCTAGTGTGTCTTCCACCACTGATATTTACAGTTGTGCTTGTATACTGTAGAATCATAGAATCATTAGGTTGGAAAATACCTTTGAGGTCATCAATTCCTACCATACCTGTCCATTACTAAATCGCAGAGACCGACACGTACTTCACTGCAGTCTCGTTTCAGGTAGTTGTAAGGAGCAATAAGGTCTCCCCTCAGCCTCCTTTTCTCAAGGCTTAACAGCCCCAGTTTCCTCAGCTGTTCCTCATGAGTCTTGAGCTCCACACCCTTCACCAGTTTCATTGCCCTTCTCTGGATGCACTCCAGCAACTCAATGCCCTTCTTGCAGTGAGAATCCTAAAACTAAACATAGTCTTTGGGGTGCAGCCTCACCAGCATGAAGTACAGGGGGACAATCACTTTCCTAGTCCTACTAGCCACACTGTTTCTGATACAAGCCAGAAAGCTCTTGGCCTTCTTATCCACTTTGGCACACTGCCAGCTTATTATATTCAGCCAGCTATTGATCAACACTCCCAGGTTCTTCTCTGCAGGGCATCTTCCCAGCCACTTTTCCCCAGGTCTTCTGCGTTGCTGATGGTTGTTTTGACTGAAGTGCAGGACCAGGCACTTGGCCTTGTTAAACCTCATACACTTTACCTGTGTCTATCAATCCAGCCTGTTCAGATTCTTCTGCAGAGCCTTCCTTCCCTCAAGGAGGACAACATTCCCATGCAACTTGGTGTCATTTGCAAACTAACTGAGGGTACACCCTCTCCTGTTGTCCGGATCATTGATAAAAGATATTTAACAAAACCAGCACAAATCCTGAGGCACAGGGAACACTACTTGTGACAATCACCAACTAGATTTAACTTTGTTCACCATTACTCTCAAGGCCCAGCCATCCAACTGTTTTTTTTACCAAGTGAAGAGTATGCCCATCCAAGCAATGAACAGCTGTTTTTTCCAGGAGAGTGCTGTGGGAAACTTTGTCAAAAACTTTACTGAAGTCTAGATATACAACATCCACGGGCTTTCCCTCATCCACCTTGTCACAGAAGGAGATCAGGTTAGTTAAGCAGGACCTGCCTTACTCAAACCCATGCTTTCCTAGACCTTCTCACTCTGCCGCAGGGTATGTCATGAATTAGTCTGTCTTAGACTAGTCTTTCAGCTTGGGTATAGATGTAGACTCAAGAACTCAAGACCTCTTGGTCCGAAATCTAGAACTGGTGCATAAAGCAATGCTTACAGATAGCTGCACTTCAAACTAACAACGTTACAGTTTTCAACAAAGTTTAGCTATGATCTCTGCAGTCTAAAGTTACTGAGATTTAGCCTGGAATTTTGTTCCATGTTTATCTGCTTCATGACCAACATTTGTCTCTGTAGTTTAAACCATACAAGCTAACATATTGCCACTATAAATACCGACTATTTACCATAGTTTATTATCCTTAGCATCAGCTAAATACTTAGTATAGGACTGAAGGTAAAACTTGCTTGCATCTTATATTTCTGTCTGTCTGGTTTGGGGGGAGTATAGCTTTCATCAAATCTGAGCAAATTGTTAATGATGAAAAAATACTCATTAGTAATAATATAAGATAAAGTAAATGGTATTAAGTAGTATTTTGGTGAAAAAATGTCACTGAAAGATTTTTCTTTATCACTTGCAGAGGAGAAGAAAGTAAAAAGCACTAAAGTGGAAGCAAAAGTTAAAAGGGAAGTGAAGGATGGAAAAGGAGAAGCAAAGACAACTGAGAAGGTCAAGCACACAGAGACTAAAACAACAGAAGTTGGGCTAATAAAGGCCAAACCAAAAGTTAAGGAGGAGAAAGCTCTTCAGACTGTAACTAAATCAGAAAAGAAAGGTAAACAAAAGCAAGAGGAAACAGATGAAGATATTAAAAAGGTAGTAGGGAAGAAGCAGAGAGAATGGAATTAAAACTGACAAGTAACAAATCTCACCCATGAAAAAGAAAAGTGTTGTACAAATAAATTCCAGTTGAATCTCACATCACTAGAAAGAGGCTAGCAAGGATAAAATAAGTTTAATCTAAATAACTAGAATATTCTGGTTTTCATGGCTAAAAATTCATTTTAGTTTAAATTCCTCTTTACCAATGACAAACTTCTCTTCAGTTAGGCCTGAATCTTTGTGGATTTGCCGAGTAGAACATTATGTAGAGTATTGATAGTAAAGTTATTTTTGAAAATACAAACTGCCTGATGACCTGTTGAGAATTATGGTTTGTTCCTACATCTACCTCTGACTCCAGTAGGAATGTGGAGAGTAGCAGTAGAGGAAAGGGAATGTAATAATTTGTATTACATCAGAATATATGAGGCATTGTCTTGTTGTCAGGTATTTTATGATGTAATAATCATAGAAAGAGAATTATAAAATCATAGAATCATAGGAACAGACCTTTAAAAGCCATCTAGTCCAACCCCCCGCCAATAAGCAGGGACAGCTTCAACTAAATCAGATTGCTCAGAGCACTGTCCAACCTGACTTGGAATATTTCCAGGGATGGCTCTTCTACCACCACTCTGGGCAACCTGTTCCAGTGATTCACCACCGTCAGATTAAAAAATTTCTCCCTATATGTCCCCTCTTTTAGTTTAAAACCATTACCCCTTGTCCTATTGCTACAGGCCCTGCTAAATATTTTTCCCCATCTTCCCTGCAGGGCCCCTTTAAGTACTGGGGGGCCTTCATAAGGTCTCTGTGGACCCTGCTGTTCTCAAGGCTGAACACCACCATCTCTTTCAGCCTTTCCTCACAGGAAAGCTGTTACACCCCTCTGATAATTTTTGGCCCATCTCTGGACTTAGCAGGTCCATTTCTTTCCTCTGCTGAGGGTTTCAGAGCTGGATACAGTATTCCAGGTGGGGTCTCATAAGAGCAGAGTAGAGGGGCAGAACCAAAGCTGCTGGCAACATTTCTTTTCCTGCAGCCCAGGATACAGTTGGCATTCTGGACAGCAAGCATGCATTATCTGCTCGTGATACCCAAGTCCTTCTCAGCAGGGCTGACTCAATCCCTTCATCCCATAGCCTGTATTGATATGGGTGCAGGACCTTGCACTTGGCCTCATTGAGCCTCATGAGGTTCACACAGGCCCACTTCTCTAATCTGTCCAGGTCTGCTTGGATGGCATCCCATCTCTCAGGCGTGTCAACTACACCACTTAGATTAGTGTCAAAATGATATACCTGCCAGGTGTAATTTGATGTGAACAGTCTCCAAAATTCTCCTAAAATGTAATGTCGTTACCCTGGTGAAAGGAAGAAATTAAGTGATAAAGAATTGACATACATCAAACACCAAACAGAGGTGTTAACTACATTTTTCTCTTTGTCAGAGTTCGTCCAACCTCGAGTTGCAGTGACTGCCCCCTGATTTCCCTGTGGCTCTTGTGTGGCATTAGGTGCAGTTTCATATGAATGAAGATGGCAGGACCTGCCTCTGTAAAAATTGCCACACTGCAGGCACAGGATTATTCTGACATTAATAGAGGCAGCTCAGGATTACAGAGCACACCTATCTGATCCTTTCAGCTGATAACCACAGATAAATCATTATACCTGAGCATCAAAGCAGTCACTCCTGCCTGGATATATGAATCTACCAGGGCAGAATCTCTCAGATCTTCATAACCATTAGCTCTGGACTCTTTAGGAGTTGCCTAAAAATGTTTCTACAAATCTAAGAGATTTTGAAGCATAGCACCCTTTCTGACATGCATAGTGTGCTGAAGGAGTATTATTTTTTAACATTTATTTGTATTCTAGTTAATTTTAGTTTTTACTTGAATTAATGAAGCCTTTGAGGCACAAAATCAAAGCAGCATCTTTTATGCTGATTGTTGTGACCAAGGGGAAAGTTCAGCAAATTTTTGAGCTCCTCCTGGTAGGTGCAAATCTCTTTCAGTCTTTTTCTTTCTCTGACAGATTTTCAGAGTACAGTGTGATCCACTCCATGCTGTTCAGGATAAGGCTCTCAAAATGCAGTCATGTGCAGACGAGGCACACTAATCCCTGAAAGCAAAATATTTCAAGTAAGTAGGAGTCAAAGATTACAAAGAGCAATAGAGAGTGGTGGTGGTGGGTTTCTTGTTTGTTTAGGTTTTTTGTGATTCCCCCCCACTATTATAACTGATGAATATTACCAAAATAATCCATCTGAACATCAAATATTCACACTCCTTTTGTCAGTGGCCCCAATGACTGTGCACTGAAAGTGGGAAGGAACAGCTGGGTGCAGGAATGAAGGAGCCTCTTCAACTGCCCTTATCATGGGAGATAGGGCTACACACGTTCAATGAAAGCTGACTTTTCTACTTTCATCCTTCCTTTGTCCACCATAAGCTGCTGCTGCCCAACTGGACACTCTGAGAAAATTCAGTTCATATTTCAGTCCCACTGTGACCCAAAGTGAACGTAATTTTAAAGTCAGGATAGTTTTGTCGAGATTTCCTGATACTGCAATCCTACTTCTCCTTGCTTAAGGGAGTAGTTCTGCCAGCTCTTCTACAACAATGTAAAAAAAATAACAGTAATCACGAAAGGGTTATTATGAAGTCCTTGTTGTTGCATCATTCTTTACACAAACTAAAATCTAAAAATATATGTCATCTCCTAGGAAAAATCAGTTTAATTCCAATGACAGAAATATCTATGACTGTTTTATCAATAAGAATCTAGTTTCAAGTTTTGGCATGATTTGTTAGTACTGGGATGAATATCTGTGTCATTATTACATAGATATAAGGTGAAAATTAAACTTCTCTTAACTGGAGATTTTAAATTAAAATGAATTTTTGGCCATGAAGAGATATTTGGAAAATCATATTAATTTAAAATTTCTCGGGTTTCAATCTTGTCTTATTGGCAGAATTCCCATGAACTTCAATGAGAAATTACTGTGTACATTACTTCAAAGAGCTAGAAATTTGACGCTATTTTTGTTATTAAGATATTAATATTCTGCCTTCATTTTTTAATAATTTCACTTATTAGGGGTTGAGTTACTAAAGAAAATCCTATGAGAAGAATAATACAAAATCTTTCTTCTCAGGTAAAATAGTAAGCCTTTAAAAGTAATGTTTATTCAAATTACATGTCCACAAAAATAATCTCAAAACAAACAAACAAATCAAACCAAAACAAAACAACACACACCAGACTAATAAAAAAAAAAATAAAAAACAGCCCAAATATCCACAGTCTATTTTAATCCTGGTCTACATTGCTACATTTTAAAAATGAATTATTTTAGTATTGATGAAATGGTGTGAGCTGCTAGGCCCACAGACTATGTCTGTATCATAACCTAAATAAAATCATCATAGGATTGCGCTCTGTCCTGTGATTGTCCATACAGCTTGTGTCCCCAAAGACAGGTTTTTCCACACCATCTAGCAGTCTTCCATACAAAGCATCTAGACAGTTCAGGGGCTCTTCCCAGTGGGTAGAATGGATGAAGGTACCTTGGTTTTGCAAAAGGATAAGAAAACTCAGCTTTGTGGGCAAGAGCTTTGTCCTGCCTTTGCTTTCTGGGCTAAGGAATTGGCATTGGTCCGTTTGAATTATTAACAAAGACTGACCCACTCAGGCCCTATTTGCAAGTACTCTGAAGTCAGTGCGAACATTTTGCTGACTTCAATGGCTTTAGATGGCCTTACTGAGAGTACAGATTTGTACCTACTTATTTTCTCGCAAATACAGTGGTAATTTTTTCAGAAAAATAATACATAGACATAGGGCAGATATCGCAGCCAAATTCTTTAAATTCCTTAAGGATGAAATCCAAAGCTGCAGCCTGCCAGAAAAATGAATTTGTATTCCTAAATACAAAAGTAGAAACTATTATGAATAGTCATTACAGTTTTTAAAAGCAGTGTTTATAGCCCTAGTCTTGTGTATACCCCAATTCTGCAATACCTACTAGTATTACCCTCTCCATTTCAGTAACTGGAAACAGCTGTATGGGCTCCTATCAACTGGTAAAAACAATTGGACATTTGCAGAGGTTGTCAACTCCTTCCTAATCTCTACAGCTATATAGAAAATCATGACTTGAAAGCTTCCATTCTCCACCTGTAAGCAGTCAACATTACAGCAGCAATCACATAAATGCCTCAACATGAACTAATACTGATGCTCCAGTGAACTACATAAGAGAGCAAATAATACATTTCATGTTATATACTTGGGAACATAATTTTTCATTTAAATACAACAGTTATAGCATTTAAACAATTTGAAGTATTCCAAAGTCTGTACAATTTTGTTTTGAAGTTGTTAAAGAGAAAGTATGTGGCTTTGTAAGTGAGTAGAAGGGTAATCCAACAGGAAGTGAAGAGACAGGGAGACATGGAACTTCTGCAGCCTACGAAGTGTGCTAGAACAGCCTAGGACAGATGGATGAATATGCTTAACTCAAGCACCACTGGGAACTAATTTAGTTAACTAGGGTTAGCATCTAGTCATCAACATAAACTTTCAAAGCTAATGTTCCTTATAGTCCAGTGGGGCAAAGTATTTTTTTTTCTGGCCAACAGGAGAGTGCAGCAATTATATTGCAACTTCTTTGCACTCAGTTACAACTGGTAAGTTTTCTTCACCATTCTTAATGTTAAAAATTTTTATCAAGGTCTTCAACTCTTCTTATGTATAGAAGAAATCAACAGGCAATCAACATTTCTGAAATTAGTTTCATTTAGATTCAGAAGCCTCAATTTCTGATCAACATAATTTTAATATATATTCAGATTTAATATATACACATATATATATTTGTAAAGATTAGTGTTCGGAAAATAATTCTGTAGTGAACCAATAAACTTCTGTAGAAAATCTCAGTGCTACAGAAGTGTAAGTATGCAGAGTTGTTTTTATATTCCCATTCACTAAGTGTACATATTGATTTTATATTTAAAACAGTATTAACAAAGTAGTATAATACAAAAGTGTACAGAATTTTTCTTTCATCTGGCTGTAGCTATTTGAAATGCATTTTCAAGGATATAAGAAAGACTTTGGGATTTGTGGCCAGGCAGCATATTGCACATTACTTGTGCATGGGGTCAGGGCATCTGCCAAAGCAGAGGCTGCACCCTACTGACCTGGGTTTCCACTACACCTTCCTGGCCGAGAATAAGAGTTGATAGCTCTGGGGCGCTGGTAGCTCTGAAGTTCTTGGCTAAAAGTGCCGAACTAAAAGTGTTCTCTTTCTGAACATGTGAATTATTGGAAGGCCAGGAAAAAAACAAACGTATAAGCAATAATGTCCTTGAAACATGTCTTTGTACTGCCACGCTTTATCATCACTGTTAAATAGAAATAGAACTTTACATCTAGAATTTCATTCCTCTTTTTTTCCTTTTTTGCTCTGTTAGATCAATATGCATTCTGTCGCTATGTGATTGACATGTTTGCGCAAGGCGATTTTTATCCAGGTATTTCCTGCATCATTGAACTCTTTTCTAATATTCTTCTGTTTTCCTGAGAGTTTCTGCTCCTTTATTTATTAAAAGTGTGGTTTGTATTGTTGAAAGGTCTCGCAAGTGCAAGAAAGAGTGTGCAAATTATTTTAATAAAGCATAAGAGCTAATGGCTGTATTATTAAAGCTTTTAATTGTCTGTCTACAGTGCATGAGTTACAATTAAGGTCATGTTAAAAGTAGAGTCAATAGAAGGCTATAGAAATGGCTAAAATTTTCCATGCTTTTTTGGCTGAGATGCAACAAGATGTAGTTTATTGTTAATAACGTGGTCTTTTCCCCATAAATAGCAAGGTTCAGTCCAGAATGCTTCAAAAATAAGACTACCATTATTATTCTTAGTATATAAAATATAGCTTATCCACCACTTCTGTGCTTTATCTTCCCTCTTCCCAGATTTCCATGTTCTTCTGTTTAAACACAGACATTTAATAGTTAGCCAAAAAAAGAAAATAGGGCTATTGATGGTGACTGAGCATCATCTCATACTACGGCAATCTACACTAACTCGATTTAATGGACACCCTTCTGAAATCCACTGCAAGAGGACATACTTCTATGAATGTCAAGCAATGATATTTATGAAGAGAATAAAGGGTATACTGTTAAAGGACACACTAAGGCTTGCAAACTTTGTTCAGTTAGTTATTTGTTCAAGAAGCTTTCCATCAGTATTTCTTCAAACTGAATGTATTTTCTTATCTCTGCCTTGTGGCTTAAGTCATATCTTGACATGTCCAGGTCCAGCCAGAGCAGGGAAATCTGAAGGATGTGGCTGAAATAACAGACTTTCAAAATGGGGAAAGGAAAGGCACAGGTTTTCATGGAGGGAAAATGAACAAGCTTGGAATTTTGTGTGATTTTGTTCTTGAAGAATGACATGGAGAGATAGAAGGTTCTATTAAAAGAGCGCAAAGTATTATATCACTTTTAAAGACGGCCAGTTCTAAATGAGTAGACTGGTCTAGGCTTGGAATTGGAGAAACATTAGAAAAACCTTCTAGAGACCTTCAGTTATGCTTTGATTTAAAAAATAACCCACTGTACCAGATGTGAGTCACCTAGTCTCTGGCTATAAACAGCTGTACTATTAATAAATCACAAAACAAAGACTTGCATGGAGCTCTTCAAGATTTCTTATAGTTTTTCTGATGTTTACAAGCAACTTTGACATGTGTCAGAGCCTTTTCCCAGATGCATCCCTGGGCTTTTTGACACTTTCAAGGCAGAGAAGACATGCTATGGAAAGAGAGTTTTAGAGAAGATTGTTTTTCGGTTTTGACCTTTCCTGTGACAAGTGAACTGGGAAGATGGTGAAAAGGAGATAGAGAGGGAAGTCTATAGTGACTTGAATTTCAGAAGATAAAAGACACGCACGTCTGCTCTTGCCTCCCAATTTCTGCGTCGTGCCATTTTAGTACGCAAAGACAGAGTTGTGCTAAGAAACCACAGGATAAACTCATTGGAACAAATGGTTGATAGCCCTTGGACTGTCAGTTGGCCTTACAGGTTAACAACAAGAGTGACAGCTTGGGGCCCTAAAAAGTGGAAATAAGTCATTAAGCAGCTTAATTCATCTGTTTTGTAGGTGAAAAAGAAGATGACATCACCTTAACTTAGGGTCTCTAAAGGTCCACCAGTGGCTCCATTAGTAAAGCAAATGCTTTTTGACCTGTTAAGTCATTTGTCAACATCTGAAGTTAAATGCTGTGAATGATTGTTATAGTGGTGCCTGATGTATATTTGTGAGAGGTAAAATAAAGCATTGTCTTCAAAATAAGCTTTAGGCAATTCTCGATCTGTGAAAGGCAATGCAGACTCATCCAAAAGATGTCCCTGAGAAGCAATGTAAAAGGCAGGAACACCCAGTTTACTCCAAGTTTTGTCATGTTACTGCCATTTTATTTTTAAAAAAAATGTTGAAATGTATGTAAACTGCACATAGTCAATTCATAAGAAGCCATCAAAGGCTATTTGTTTGAATTCCTTGAGAAATCCTACTAAGCTGCTTCACAAAGCATTAGCTGGTTTTCTCATTTCTCTGGCCAGCATTTGTCCCTGATACTGACTGGTTTCATGCAGATCCTCCTGAAAATCACAATAATTATATCACTATCAATTAACTTCTGAGACATCTATTTTACTTTTTATAAAAATGTCTGAAGTTCTCAGCCATTGACAATGGATAACATCAGAGTTTAAGCCATAAACTCAGACTGTTTTTGCTAGACTAGAAGTTTGTCTTCTATAAGAATAACATGACTGCAAGAGTGACTACCCTGAATTCTACTGAGACACAGATAGATAGCCCTCTTGGGCTCTACTGTACACAGTACAGAAAAAAAATTGCTTTCTGATTTTGTCTGATGAAGAAAGGAGCTTAAAATATTTTTATTTTCTGTCTAACATGCATATGAAAAATGACAATTCCTCAGAGGGACTGCTGAACCAAGTTTCCATTAAGTGGCAGATTTTCTGATCTTATTTATCCCTGGACTACAGTTTCTTAGCCAAGTATGGGCAGTACTTTCCAATATTAACAAATTGCTCTGTCCAGACTGCTTTGTACCCATTTTAACTCCTTGGAAATGGAGAATTAATATGTATTTCTTCTGGGCTTAATTTTCTGAGATTTACTTCTAAAACTTTAAAATCTAAGGATGAAAGTTTGTGTTTTAACAGATGCGGTGGTTCTGAGTGTCACCTCTACTCTTTATGGCACTGGTATTTCTGAGGTCCAAGATAGCCTTTCTGATAGAGAAGGCCACTGTCCCGAGAGAATCCTTAGAGAGTTTGAAATACTCATCCATGTGGATGGATTTCAGGGACATTAGTTGGTCAGTCTTTTAGCATGTAAGCATGTGTTTCTCAGTTAATGATAACTGCTCTATTTTATTCCCATGTGCCATACTCTTGTTTTACCATTCCTCCCCTACTTTCACTGCAAAGTTTTCCAGATTGCTTTACATTCATAGTTCCTGAACTACTCTGGCAGATCAAGAACTTGTTCCAAAGAAATGCCTTTTTTTAAATGTGTCTATCATAAGTGGATTCTTGTGTGTCTGCTTTTTTGCATGCCCACCTTAGCATGTGGTTGTGCATGCTGCATATTGTTGGATGAAGAGTGATAAATCTCTCTTGGATATTTGGTTGTAACGTAGCACCCTGTTTCCCGCAGGCATTCTTTATCTTTATGGTCAGCTATCTTCTCTTCATTTTAATCACTTTGAAGTTCATTTTACATGCATAGTTTTAGTGTATTCTAGTTCTGTTTAAAAAACTTGCATTTCACAGTACACTGGACTCACTACTAGATGTTCTTTACAGTTACCTAAGTGACAAGAAAGACAGCGGGAACATAGACATGGTCTTATTGTCAAATGAGCCTATCTAAAATCTTTGCACTGAAACACCTGGTTACTGTGGAGCTTATAACACATGACTGTTACCAGTAATAACTAGATTGCAAAGAAATGTGGCCATACAATTTCCTTTCATTTATTTACTCTCACATGTTTATTGTGTATCTCCATGGCAGGATCTAAAAGCCAAAGTGATGTAGATGACTTTGCCAATCCTATTCTGTTGAAAAAATATTTGCCTTGGAGAAATTAATTGAGATTTCTGGCATAGTTACATGACAAGGGTATATCACTTAGGGTAAAACATTCATTCCACCATCTCCTTAAGAAATCATCAAAGCCTCAACTTTTGCAGATATGCTGATGAAAATAAAAAAAAAAAAAAGGAAAAGAACTCTGTATGACAATCACAGACACTTTAAGAAATTCAGGCAGGTTGTAGTCAGAGTCCATAGGGAAACCTACAGTCTGCTTGGTCCCAGAAAGAAGTGGCAGATTGAATGCTGTTAATGTCTGCAACGATCTTCCAAGGTTTGTCTCTTCTCTTCTGTTGTCATGAAGTATTCAAAGAGCAGGGATTATAGTTGTTACACAATATGGTAAGAGAATTCCAAAATATTGTCTATATGATACTTGCTATTTAAGATACAAGAAGATTTTAGAGATACTGGTATAAAAATGCAACAATATTGCAAGATAATGGAGTGTATTACTGCAGAAAAACAGAGCATTAAGTGCCTAATTTTGAAAGTAAAAATACCTCTATTTGCTGTGAGTGGGCTGTAGCACTGAAGTTAAATATTTGTCCTCTGCTGTTCAAATAGCAAAACACTTCAGACTGTTAAACTATTTTTAAGTGTCACTCTTACTTGATTACACAACTAGGATGTGTTGTGAATGTTTCAATGGCGGTGTGTAACCTTTCACCTTGTTACGTTACATTTACCTGAAGACAAGTTTGATACCAGTGTAGTTTCTCTGGGGATATATTTGATGCAGTGCAATTAAAAAAATCATTCATCATACATTTGAAAGTAACAAGTTATTTGCTTCTTGTTTGAAGAAATTCAGCATGATAAACTGTGGACCGAGTTATAAGCTTTCAGATTTGAGAGAGAGCACTAGATTATTATTTTTTTCCATGAAGAGATATTTTCTGATGCTACCTACTCAATATCCCTCTCCCCTACAGCAGAAAAGAAGCAAAGCGGTGAAGTACCGTTTTAGCAAAATGCTAAAAAGAGAGTTTGGGATCTGTGAAACTTTTTCAGTTTTACTTTTTAAACAGAAAAGGTACCTAAGAACTAACATGTGTACTGCCCTCTGATGGCAGTACTGTACCCCAAAATTTGCAGAGGCTCATTTGGATTCATCTTGAGAGTTGACAGTTAGTTGTACATTAATTTTTATTATAAAGTTGTTCATATGATGAAACACTTGTCAGCATTCCTTTTTCTGCTGACGACATAAATGCAGATCATTGAAAGACAGAAGCATTTATTCCTCTAGTCATCTGAAAGAAAAGAAGTAATGAAGAGTTACTATAAACAAATATGTAAGAAACTGAAAATTAAGTTTTAATTATTGAAAAAAATCTGATTAATTTATTAACATGCAATTCTTTAAATAGTTTTAGCTCTCATTTGGAATCTAAGTATTGCTTTTTTACATTTCTGTTCAGTTATGTAAAACTATGAGAAGACATGCATTGATGTCAGTTCAGCAACGTTCTTGTCTTTGACTCCCTTCTCACTCCAAAAGCTGTGTCTATTTGGTCAAACTCTGGTCTCTTAATGAAGACGCTTTCAACACACAATCCTGATATCATCCCACAGCTATCTATTATTCCCTGCTTATATCATCTCACTGTGAATCAGAGCCAGATGCTAGCACACAAAGCTGCACCTGTCAGCACTCTTATGGCATTTTATTGTAATTTTGCCAAAAAAAAAAAAAAATTTAAACGCATTTCACTCTCTCAGAAGCAGCCCCAGGCAATGCATGTTATGCTTCTGTAGAGATGAACAGATCTCTTTCTTTGGTAGTTTACTGTAAGACACTTTGAGGAGTCTGAGTTATATGATACAAAAGAAAGCTAAAACCTTTGTTGGTGTAAATAAGTGTAAATATCTGATTTTAATGGAAATAAACCAATCTGTGAAGCCAGAGAGACTAGACTAACAAAAGAATTATCACATGTATTATATTTCTACTATTTCATATCATAACCATTTCATATAGTTCAGTAATCAAGTTTCAAAATCAAGGGTCATTTCCAAAGATTCATTTACAATGTCTGATAAAAAGCTAGTTGTATTGTGGAGGATCATCAAAAGACTCAACCACTTTAGTTTTTACCACTAATCCTTTTAGAAAGTAAAAGCAAAAATTAAATGCCAAGAATGAGCTAATAATAAAAAAAAATGAGTTTCATATTAAAAAGGTAAAAAAAAGTTTAAGCAATGACCTTGTAAAATAGTTATTACATTTAGTGACTCGTCATCATTGATTTCCAGTTAGAATTACGACAAATATTGATGGCATTTCAGATAGGTTAAAAGATTGAAGCATTACAGAGCTACACAACCCTTCTCAAGTACTCAATATCATTGTCAAAAGTGAAAAATATTTGCACAAAATTATTTAAGCCAAAAATAGTTTTATCCATATTTTTGAGGCATAGTTGGCAAGGAAGCAACTCAGAAACCTAAAAACCATAAATCCCAAATGTCAGCCTGTAAGAACATATGTTTCTTTCTCAGAGCTTCAATGGCTTACAGTATGGGGAAAAAAACAGTTCCCAAAAAGAAAAAGCCTCCTTTTCAAGCCTAGATTTATTAGCTATTAAACATCAGTATATTGCAAAAGAAGCCAGATAATCATAGAATCATAAAATCACGGAGTCATAGAATCACCAGGTTCGAAGAGACCTCTTGGATCATTGAGTCCAACCATTCCTATCAAATACTAAACCATGCCCTCAGCACCTCATCCACCCATGCCTTAAACACCTCCAGGGAAGGTGAATCAACCACCTCCCTGGACAGCCTGTTCCAGTGCTCAATGACCCTTTCCATGAAAAATTTTTTCCTAATGTCCAGCCTAAACCTCCCCTGGCCGAACTTGTGGCCATTCCCTCTCGTCCTGTCCCCTGTCACTTGGGAGAAGAGGCCAACTCCCTCCTTTCCACAACCTCTTTTTAGGTAGTTGTAGAGAGCAATGAGGTCTCCCCCTCAGCCTCCTCTTCTCTAGGCTAAACAACCCCAGCTCTCTCAGCCATTCCCCATAAAACCTTTCCAGCCCCCTCACCAGCTTCGTCACTCAAATAATGATTTGTATATTTGATTTGTATATCAAATAATGATTATGTATATTTCGGATTTTGCTGATAGTATTTCTATTTGGAACATATATAGGATTACTTATTTAAAGAAACAGGATACAATTTTCTATAGAGATGAGATTGCGTGATAAGCAATATTTGTAGAAAAGGCTTTAGTTGAAGTAAGGTACATATAACTCTGCCAAACTTCAGCTGGTAGGGTTCATAACTTGCAATGGCAGATTTTTCTTCCAGTAAAGATGGTTAGGTTAGCACAACATTTCAGTCATTTACAACACTTAGAAAGATGTTTTGTGTTGACCTTTTAAAAAATTGTCTCTTTCAGTTCTTCCCTTTTAAATGTTCTAGGTATTCCTAAACTAATAAAAAGTGGGACTTGTTAAAAGGCTTGACATATTTGCTTCACAGGTTTGAACACCTACACACTTGTTAGTAAACAGCATAGTCAAAATGAATTTAGGATTGTCTACATGGTTCCATGTATACGCATGTACCTTTTGATTATGTCATTTTCTAATATTAGAGTGCAAGCTTGACCTGCAGAAAAATTTTGGTTCTATAACACTGAGCACTACAAAATCTATGTTTTTAACACTTACCAATCTAAGTGTCTGACTGCCTTAAGCAATTGCTTAACCCCCTTACATAATGCCTGGCAAACTATAAAGGAATTACTTAAGCCAATCAAGCCACCCAACTACATCTTAAATGCTAATCACTTCAGGAAACTAGGAATCTTACATGGATTGCAAGTGAATGCCTGTCTTTGACAAGACATGATAACCCACAATTTTCTCCTTCAGTTAGTTGTATAAACCCAGATTATATATGTCTAAAGTATGTATATATTTTAAATTAGAGGTGAGGTAATGAATATATTACCTTTAGAATAGACTCCTGAAACTGTCTTATGGAAGTTAACTACCATACAATTAATCTTTCACAACTTTAATAGAAAGGAAAATAGCTGAGATCTATAAAAATATGTTTTTAAACACCTCCTGATACTGAATGGACTGAAACATTATGAAGAAGGAAAAAGGTATACTGAAGGGCTTCCAGTTTTCTTCTGACTTTCCCATTAACAAGGCAAAATCTACAGCTTCGTTGTAACATTCAGAGAGGTTATGCTCCTTGTCCAAACATAAATTCTCTGTTGGTTCTGCTGTAAAATTATGAAGCTCAGTTTTAACAACAGAAACAGTACAGAGCCATCATACTGCACAGCTAAGAAGAGTGTAGACAGGACCTACAAATGCTTTGACAAGATATATTCTGTCACAAAGTGTTTCCAACTTGGCAATAATTCCTCACCATTTCTTTTGTGAAAACATACAATGCAGAGGACAGAAGAGTATTCAGCTATGACCTAAGCAGTTTGTTCTGTTCTTGACTTTCTTATTTCCATTTCCTTCCACATCTAGTCAGGAGCCACTATGGCAGTTAGCTGTGGCTCATTCCACTGTTCTCTGTTCAGACATTTCTTTCTTTTGTCGTCTACTTTCTTTCTGCATTTATCTGTTTGGTCAAAAAAGACATAAACCTAGAGTGAGTCAAGACTAATTTATTTTTCTCCATTAGGAACTCTATTCTTCCGTCTGGTACTTCACTTTCCTTCCTTATTTCACTTAGTCTTTCAATATGGTCAGTATTATCTCACTTGGTCTGTTCAGCCTGGAGAAGAGGGGGATGTCATTGCAATATATTGCTTCCTCACAAGGGAAGGAGGAGGAGCAGGTGCTGATCTCTCCTGTCTGGTGACCAGTGATAGGACCCAAGGGCACAGCAGGAAGATGTGCCAGGGTAGGTTTAAGTTGGATATTAGGAAAAGGTTCTTTACTCAGAGGGTGGTGGAGCACTGGAACACCTTCCCAAGGGAAGCAGTCATGGCACCAAGCCTAACAATATTCAAAAAACATTTGGACAATGCATTCAGACACATTTTTTAAATTTTAGGGTTGTCCTATGCAGCCATGGGAGTTGGACTTATTAATCCTTGTGGGTCCCTTCCAACTCAGGTCATTCTGTGATCCTGTGATCTGACAGAGTAAACAGTACATAATGTTCAAAAGGCATGGGATGTCCACAAATTTTAAACCTAAACAATGCTTTTTATCTTTTTCTTTAGTTAAGCTTAACAACAAAATCCTTTCTTCCTATGTGATATTTATTTATATAATTGCTGGAGATTTGGGGAGTACTCTTACTAGGCAGAAGTTACAGTATGAAAAGCATGTACGGCTCTTGATTTTAATCCTGGAAGATTTTGGTGGCATATAGCTTCATCTTTATGTAGAACTGCAAAATGAGATGTCTGCAACTCATTGCACCTTACTTAGATATCCAAAAGTTAATGCCAAACTTTAACCTTTAGTTGTCTTTATAGCCAATGGCATGAAATGGAGGCCTCCAGAGGACAATTTCATGCTAAGAAAAATGCCTAAGATAAAAAAGATGAATCACTCTTTGAAGGTACCAATTTTTCTCCATTGACTATAAATGGATCCCTTGGGTGACTTATCCAGATTTAACTGTCTAAAAGTTAACTTTTAAATGTCTGTTTGAGACAGAGCCTGCATGCATTCAGGAAATAAGCTAAAAATGTGCAAGCAAAGATTTTCCTCAAATGAAGACTTGAAAGTACAAATTTTCTGTAAGATTTCAAATTGTATCATCAGAAGCCACTGTTGGCTCAGCCAAGAAAACAGCAGTACAGCTCTCAAAAGTATAGACATTAATGACAGCATTCCTACAGCATTTTGGGACTGAGAGAAGTGAAAAAGGAAGAAATATAAAGGGAAATATTTTCTTGAATAAATATGGAGGGCACTTGCTCTCCAAAAGTGCCAAACAAAAAAATACTAAATAATTATAACATCAGAACAAGATCCCAGTCTTTACAGCTTCCAATTTCATGAAATTTACACTTCGGAATTTTTAATTGCTGTATACTTACAACATTCAAGATTTTTTTGAAAATTTTTATTATATCCATTTATATGTGGAACAGAAAGACATGGTAAATTAAGTCAGTTTCCCAAACAACATAAAGGAGCCCTTGAGCACAAGGCTTGGAAATCATGGTAGTGAGTCCCAGGACACTCTGTCTTAAAAGCAAGCTCTTTACAGAAAGAAGGAACTTTTCTGGGAGAAGGAAAGGGAAAGAAGAATAGAAATCAACAGAATGTGGTTGGTTTAAAGTAATCATTAATGCCAGTAATCCAGCGGTAAGGGGATGTGTCTATTATTTCTCTTAATTTTTCTTACCCTTTACTCAAATAACAGCAGCTTTTGTTGAAGTCGTTTTGGTTTGGGCTATGTATATTGTCTTGCTCTAGAAACCACAGCTGCTGAGGAGTATTGCCTCAAACCTAGCATCACCATATGTTTTAAAGAGTATAAATCTTTTCCTTGAATTTCAATATTTATTTTGTTACTATCACTGTATCATAACCTTGTAATTCTCAAAAATGTTACAGCCATATAACCTTTAAAAGAAACAGAAATCTCACGGAGTTTCTTATTTACCTAACCTTCAAAGTATTAGATACTTAACAACTATGTAATACATAGCTCTCATTGATTTCAGTATAAATGAAGAATCATAGAATCATAGAATCATTGGGTTGGAAAGGACCCACTGGATCATCGAGTCCAACTATTCCCATTAATTACTAAACCATGTCCCTGAGCACCTCATCCACCTGTCTTTTAAAGACACTCAGGGAAGGTGAATGAGTTAGCAGCCAACACCACTGCATTTTTGGGCTCAGCCTCTGAAACTTGTTCTAATAAAATCTCTCAGTTATTTTTTCTTCTAACTTAAAACTGCATTATTGAAATTCCACCTCTGGAAAAATGGTTATAGATTCATTCTCTTAGGTGATTGTCAAGTACAGATGAGACAAGTAGCATAATCATAAATTTCTTGTTTCTCTCATTCTGACAAAAATATTCAGAGAGGTAAAAAACTTCTTAGCTTGTGATCAGAGCTATTTGTTTTCCACTGGAATTCCTTTGATTTTGGTATTAAAGCTATTCGTTATCTACAGATCAACTGTAATTTTTGTAAGTTGATTTTATCAATGCTAGGTTGTTTTTGTTTAGCAAGATTTGGCATATACACTCTTTCTTGAAGAAAACATAAAGTTTTGGCATTTCTGAAGTAATGTATAGATAGCTTTCCTGACTTTAGTACTGAATATTTTTGAGACGTAGTTGGACTAATGATATTTGAAATGATGTTATGTACAGATAAATACAAATAACTCATAAATTATTGAGCAGTGATCCCATAGCATATTCAGTATCTATTGTTTTGTGTCATCACAGCTTATCTATACAAACTCCTTGTATTCGTGTTAGTTATGCTAGAAATCGCTGTATATGATACCAATTTATTAAAGGTTGCTTGGAGAGAGTCAGGAAGACCAAACACAGCTTTTCATTCTACAATCTGCTTTTACAGTCCCTTTGCACTCCAGTATGTAGCGATAGCTATAATAACCCATTATTTCTACACAATAACCCATCATTTTCACTGTCTTTGGACTGGCTGCTTTGAGATCTATCTTTAAAGTTTCAAAACATGATATGTAAGATTATTTTTACCTGCTAAATGCATGTGATAAATAATGAGAGGAAGTGGAGATAATTCTGTTCAATTTTCAAATTTTCAATTACATTTTCTTTTAATGTCCAGAATAGCTGTGTGAATCTTTACTTAACGTATAATGACAGAATTGTTAAAACTTAACTTTTAACTCCTTATTGGCTTCAATATTCTGAAAACTTTAAACAGAACAGCTTCCACAAGATATAGATGGAGCTAAAGAAGTATTTTGGAGCCTTAATGTAGTAAAATCTCTGGAAAAGAATTCTCAACAGATATATTGTTGCCAGTGGAATTAACTGTGCAGATCTGTGGTGCAGCTAAGAGACACTGCATACACTTCTGGTTGGGACCAATAGAATGGGCAGCAAAAAAGAAAAAATAAAATCACTCATATCTCTACCCGTGCCTCTCTTGCCTGCCTAATTTGTACACTTGATTAGCACATTTGCATTGCATGAGGCACAAAGTCACAGGAAAAGAAAAAAAATCAAACAAATTTCCAGTTATGACTTTAAATGGGTTTGGTGTCTGAATGAAAACATACCGACAAACTGATGTTCACACACAACCTCCTGGAGTCTGTGCCACTGGAATCTCACACCTGTTCAGTTACCAGATCAAGTATGGCTAAAGTAAGCATTTTCTGTTCAGAAATATCATTAAATAAATATTATATTTATTTGTGTATATATGTGCATATATATACAGAGATTCTCATTTGTGCATATATTTAGTATATATGTATATAAATGTATATAAGAATGTGTTACCAAAACCAAAGGATGAACTCAAACCTCTACTCATTAAAAGTAGAAGACTATCGAGTTGCTGCTACTTTCTGTTTGGTGCCTCGTGAAGGGAAATTTAATCCTGCCCCCTACTCCATTCAAAAGTGCACTGAGATTATCAATCTGTGTCCTTTCTACCTACACCTTCACTGTTAACCTGCTGGTCCTTGCTTTTAGCTGATTAGACAGATGGCCTCCCAAGGCTGTTAGGTTATTTATAACAGGTTTGGTTTTGTTGCCTGCGTGTTGAGGGAGGAGTATCTCTAAATACTATGCTTTATACACAAGTTAGACATTATGTAGAGGTCCAATATTATCTGTGATATTTTTAATGTATTTTAAACCAACATGGAGCCTATAGATAGATTTGGCTTTTTATGTGTAACCTCTCCTTTTCTCCTTCTCTTATGCATTGCACTAGTAATTGACTGATAATCAGTGTAACAGAATATGAAAATTTGAAGTATTATGTTGCTACTCGTAATCACTCTGTATACTGTAACAGTGTTTTCCCCTAGGAAAGAGCAACCTCATGCAAAATGAGAGTTTAGGCATGTGTTGAGCAATTATCCCCTTTATAAAGAGCCAGATCTTGAGTGTAACTGAAAAACAGAAATATATGTTGGCTACCAGGATAGACATCTTCAAAAGTCTCATTTTATTAACCATTAATTCCAAAAAGGTTTCAAAAAGGTTCCAAAAAGGTCATTAAGTACCTGCTTAAACTACTTTTTTTCCATTTGACATAATTTTGTTATCGCTTTTAAGACTTCTGGGAAACATCTATCTTAGTAAATCAAGCAACTCGACTGTTCTCTGGATGTGATTCCTTCTGCCATAGGGTGATCGGTCTCAATTATCCTTCCACAAGGTCAAAATGGGCTGGCTGCATCCTGGTTGTCTATTAGGAGTGGTCCTTGGCCTTCGCTAACTCCTGAACTCATCCAAGGAATTGTTTGAGACACTACCATTTGATACAGGTCAAAAATGTTGCAGGGTATGTATGTCTGAATTGGAGAGACCAGTAACATTCACCGCCACCATTTAATTTACTATTGTGCATAAAACCATCATGTGTTGCTTAGAAAGGAACCTGTATTTCAATTCATTCCTTCCACAGAATGAGCATTTGTGTTGCTCAAAACAATTACACAGTTTCACCTCTTGATCCTCAGCTATACTTTCTTAATGAAAAAGCAATTTGCTTATAGTTTTTCAGGCATACATGTATAAGCAGAGAAACCCTTCCCTAGAATAGTGACAATCTAATATTGAAATGACTAATAACAAGGGAGGTTCATCTTTAACTTCAAGCAACTTACATGTCAAAATTGGAAGCCTAGATGAAATGATGGGCCTCCATTAAGATTTCAGTTCTCTAAAAACACAATTGGCTGTCTTACCTCATTTTGCTGATACGTCTTGTTCCGAGTTTCATGAAATATTTGATTTACATTTATTTTTTATAGAAAATGACTCTGCAAAGAGCACACTTTTTTTTAATTATTTCTGCTATCATTAGGGAAAGATGTCACATCTGGGCAGAATAAGATTTATATGAAGATATTCTGCTGTGCTTTTTCGAAGATACTCTAACAACATTGCTTTATGTGATGGCATTATTTATCACTATAACCAACCGGAATATTCAGCCTTTTGCAGAGCCTTTAGTTGTTTTAAAATAATAATAATAATTTTACAATAATTTCAGGAGTACTTTCTTTTATTACATGATCTTTTGATTTAGAATGATAACTTCAGAGACTATCTATGTCAATTAAGGTCACTGCAGACAAATTGAACTGGACAGATCAGAGGAGAAAGAAAGCTCACATGATTTGCTGTTATCATAAGAAATCAATTTATCCACAATGCTTGGACATGACACTTTTGACACATGTATAAAGACATTGCATAGATTGAGAAAAGCAAGGTAATTAAAGTTTGTCTTGTAATCCTTATCATGTAATCTAAAATCTAAAATATACATAAACCAAGTCAGAATTAGTTTCTTCATGATATCTCAAGAGAATTAATAAACACTGATGACAGAGGAGTCACAGAGTGTGAGGATTGTAATTTATTTTCAAGGAAGTATTCATGTTACCATCTCAAGTATTAAAGCTTTTACAGATCTTTGCAGCATATTTTTTTTCCTTTCAGGGGTGGAAGAATTTATTCCTACCTTAATATAAAACCTTTTCTCTTACTGCACACATTCCTATGAGCTTAAAGTAAAAACACTTCACTATTTCAGTTTCTATCCACCGTAATTTGTTGTCAGATAGTTTCTTACAATATTTTATATCAAGGAGTTTCCTGTGGAACAACTGCATGGACAGATTAGTCAAAGAAATGTATGCAAGTTTTTATGTTTGCAGTTACACCTTTTAGTGCAATCAAATCCTAATTAAAAAAAAATCAAATAAAATGAAACTTTTCAGCTTATCTCATAATTGAAAAATAAAGTCTACATTTGAAATATGAAGCAAATAAATGTGAAGACACTAAATTTCAGTGCTCTTCTGTGACTGCATTTTTAAAGCAGTGAGATAACTGTATGTTTAATAATAATAGTGGTAATCTGGATAATGACTTCTCATGATTCATGGACTGATCTGATTGACCACTAGGGCCATTAAAGTCATCCTGTTTTCCTTCCATTTACATCATGGATACGTGTTCAACTGGTCACTGCTGCAGTCAAGATAGTAGACACAATTAATCCTAATGGCCTGATCTGCTGAGGCCAATTCCTCATTTCTATTTATGAGTTGTCTGTGCCGTAGAAAACTACTGTGCTTTATAACTTATAGAAGAGAGAAAAAGGAAAAGAAATGTGACTTAGGATATCCCCTTTAACATATTTCATCAAAAGACTGAATAAAGTATTTATTCAGCTACTGTCCTTCGTATTCCCATCAAAGTGAATAGAGAGACATTTAATAACATATGGAGACATTAAAGAATCTTTTTATCAGAGTCGATGGGAACCTGCTTAGAACAAACATTCTGGCCTGAGGGAAAGTTTTTGATCTATGAAACTTAAGCTGTTGGTACTTAAAACACTCTCATATTGGATCATGTGGGCCATTTGCATGAAATAAATGATTTGCTTAAAACTTGTAAAACTATAAAGTAAAACTTGACAAGCCATTAGCAATAAGTGGTATTGCATTGGCATTATACCAATGAACAGTAGTGCAATCATTAGAAAACTAGTGCTACAGGAAGATAATGGTGTCGACCTGTACTTTGACCTAGAGGTGCTAGTTCACTGCCCCACACACTAGATACCAGACTGCAGTCCAAATTATTGACTATCCCTCTTCATTACTGATCTGCTCAACATTCTGAGCCACTGCCCTTTATCATCTATCACGCAAAACATTTAGTTCAAGTTATAAAATTTATTACTTTCTCTACCTAGGGATAACTGTGGCCTAATTAAGACAAAAACAAAGAAAAAAAACAAGCAAAACTAGCAGAAATAATAAGATTATTTACCCATTCTTCATTTAAAAACCAATATAAAAATTATTATATTGGTTTTACTCTCATTTTGAACTAGGAATTCAGTTATTCAGTTAATGAAGTTTATGTATATTGACAGAGGATATGTGTATAACTTGTATTTGTGTTGGAGACAAGTGATATTCAGCTTCTCATTAGCTCAGTTTGCAATAGCAAGATGTTGGTTTGTTTGGTTTTTTTGAGACATAAAGTGTTTGGAATATCATGGCTAAACACCTGGATTCCTGAAGCTTGTCTACCATTTGTTTTAAAGCTAGAGTCATTATAGGATGAGATTCGTAAATATCCACTTGTGATAATTGCCAAGACAGGAAAAATATGGAAACACTAAGATTTTTACCATCATTGCACAGCACCTTCATTGCATTGATTTTGTCAATGTGTCAACATTTTGTTAACAGCTGAGGTATCTGAGTCACGTTTGAGAAGCTCCATGACCATATTTCACACAAATTATTGGATTAATCAAACTACATGCTTGTAAATTATTTGCCTGCAATTTTATATACACTGATGAGATATGACAACATTAAGAACATGGTGCTCAAATCCCATTGCTGTCTTCAAGCTAATGTTTTTCTCATGCATTCCCCATGAGTACACATACCTTTGTAAAATGAGAGGGGTAAGTATGATACTGCAGTTTCTAAGGCTCATTAAGATCTTAATTTCTCTTCAGAGTCTAACACCAAACATGAGGCATGGCTTTAAATTTCTGGTGTGGAGCTAGAACTGAGATTTAACAGCCTGATTGCATGTGGACTCTGGTGCAATGAATGTATGCTGGTGCATATAACTGAATCAATATTGTATTTAACTGCTTAATTTTATTTCACAGGTCACAATAAATTGTGCTTCCCAAATGACAATGATATGATAGCTACCGAGCGTAAATACCAGAGAAAGAAATTAGAAGGAAATAATGAGATTGGATACAGGTGTTAGAAAGCAGAAAAGAAGCAGGAGTAATATAAGTGCAATAGATCTGCTTGTGAACCTTTGAGGAAATGAAAAGAAAAATTTTTGTAAAAAAATATGTAATTTTTTGGATAAAATATGGAATCTGCACATAGGCTAAATGAGTACAGAAAATGCCAGTCCAATACTATGAGAGTGTACAGTTCAGTACTTTGAGAGAGCAGAGGTGTTTCAATCAGTAGCTGGAATCAGAACCTTGTCGGTGTTTACAGTGCATGACCTGGTTAGTATAGTCTAATTGAGAATAATCCTTATGGATGAGAATCATAATAATTTTTACTGGTGTCTCAAGAAGTTCATAATAAGTGGACTTGAGGGAACAACTGAAGATCATTTGTTTGACAGAAGAAAATAAGCTTTTACTGTATTATCACAGTATTACTCTTTGGAATTTTTCAGTCTAATGAAGAAAAATAGAACTATGAGCAGTTCAGCATATGCTTGAGTTACTTGGACTTCATTGATTTAACATGTGTCTCTTAAAAATAAATTATTTGTTGAGAAATGCATTTTCTTTCTATGCTGTCTGAAAGATAATAGCTTTTATGCACAGTGTAATATTTTAAACACGAACAACTCTGAAGGGAGCTCAAGCTCCCAATGAATCTGCTCAGTCTTTTTTTTTAATGCATTGTCTATTCTTTTTATTCTCTATATTCATATGCAGGACATAAGGAAATGATGCCACCTCGTCTTCTTCTAGAACATAGTCCAAGAAAGAAACCAGCAGATATTGAAGGCAAGTTTGAGTTTTTTTGTCCTTTACTGACTTCTACTCATTAACTTGACTCTGTGTTCTAATGGATAGCATAGCATATGAATGGTGCAGTCATTTTTGCATGACTTAAATATTCCCTGTGGTAGTCCCACAGATGGCTCAGGGGATTTCCTGAATGAAATAGATTACAAGAGTGAGGCTCAATCTCCAAAATGCTTCAGATGGTATTCATCCACAAGTTGGCATTTAACACAGCCATTATCCTCTCAATATATTTTGGACTACTCTTTCAGCTATTGTTATTCAGTAATGTTTCTGTGTATTACCTCCAACAATTAACATAATACTTCTGCATCTACATTTATCAACTTTACTCCTATTATTACAACCACTGAAAGAAAAATCCAAAGTCAGATTTTGCCTTCAGAAGGTGAAAACATAACCTCTGTGATTGAATTATATTGTTTACAGTCTAATCATATCAGTTCAATGGTTGAAATATACATTTTAATTTTAAAATGGACCATAACAAATGACTTAAAACTACTAGTGTAATATACATTCTTTATCATATTATTTAATAGCATGAAACACAAGTCTTTTTGTAAAATTATAAAGCAGTTTTTATATAATAGTTTTCAGTCATTCAGACACACCATGACACTTGCTAATCTTTCTCATAGAGGTCCTAGTTCTGTGTTATCCAGAAAGCATTTACAATGTAAGAGAAAAACAGATGGAATGGCAGCAGAATAACTAACATGAGGCATAAGATTTGCCTGCATCTGGAAATGGAAAATGAAAGTTATATTTTGGCACAATTTAGAACTAAAACAAAGAGTTAAATTAATTAGATATTTCTGAAATGTAATTACTGTAAATCTGGATGTCTGGTGAATAATAGTTATATGATGACTTATCTTGTTCCCCAGATTCTCATTTACCTCAGGTGAATATTTTTTTTATAAACACACAGTTTAAAGGAGTATAAAACTATAGTCATTGTGACACAAGATTGTATATGAATAGATTTGCAGTCCTGTTTATTTCATGGAAATGTTTGAATCCTGTTTATCAGGAAAAAAAAAGTCCCTTCAATGTTAAACATTGCTAACCACAATGGAAAAAAAAGACGTAATGGAAAAAAGACTGCTGCGTTTGTTGAGTGATAAACTTAATCTTTAAATATAATTGTTATACAACATGAACTAGCTTCAAATTAACATTAAGTTCTTGATTTTCAAAATCATGAGGAGCATGCAATTACTGCAATTGCACATGGAAATGACTATTAATGACCAGTTACAAATTTGTGTTTCATTAGCTCATTTATGCATGCAATTGAGGTAATTGTAAATGTAAATTAGACACCCATTTGGCAAACAAATTGGGGGGCACATTATCTGTTCAGAATCATGTAACTAAATTCTCTTTAAGGCTCAAAGCCAGTCACTAGGAAACAATACTAATCATGCAAGAGTTTGGGAGTAAATGAAGAAGGAATTACTTGCAAAGTGCTGTGGTGAAAAGCTGTTACATTGCACTATTGTGTGGTTTACTTACATGAGAAAATACAAACCAGTGCCCTTAGGAACCCTAAGCTTTATTTCAGCCATGGGGAAAATAATTTATAGGAAAATTTGCAAAATGTCAGAAGGGGAAAGGAAGAGTAGGCAGAGAATAAATCCCTGAAAAAGCTGAAGACATATGTCTCTATGAATTCTTAATACTTACATACCTTTATGACTGGTACGTCACTAAATACCACTGATCAGATGAAGTCAAGCAGTTGGAACAAAAGATTGTTGTTATCATAAAAGTAGTTGAAGATAATATGATAAATTCTCAGAATAGGAAAAAAGTAGAAGAATTTATTAATTGAGATAGGTACTTTATATAATATAGAAGAACTGGTCCATCCATTGACAGAAGCAACCAACTCTTAAGAGGTAAAATTGTAGGAAGTAACAGAACAATTGTCACAGAGAATTATGGAACTAATCTATTTGGACCCTAGGCTTTCCAAACTGGTGATAATCAGACACTAGATACAAAACCATGGAGCTGAGAATACTTTATTCTTCTTCTAGATAGACATGGTTTTACCATTGCCCTGTTTCACCACTGTCTTCTTAGGCCATCTTTCACAATCCTTGCTTCTGATAAGGTGAAAACAATAGGAGCATATGTGTCAGATGCCTCTAATGTATTTAAATGACCTGACACTTTCAAACAGAAAGATTTTCCTGGATGATAACCAATGCTTAGTGGAAATTATGCTCTGCTGAACTTGTGAGGTTTTAGAAAGCCAGGAAATTGTTATTATATATTAAATATCAACCTTTGTCTTCTTGTAGTTGTCATTTTCTTTTCCTTGATCTCCACAGTAAATCTTTTAGAATAGAAATGTTTATGTAAGTCAATGCCAATTTGTACACTCTATTCTAGTAGTGTGCAATAAATTGCACTGAAGGGTGTGCATTGAACATTTTAGATATATCCTGTCTGGAAAGAAAAATGCTTTGTACTCATCTGGTCAGAAGGGATAAAATCAGATCATTGGTCTCCTATTTCATGGGGGCTTGACTCTTTTCATAAAGTATTGCTGTCTTGAGTTCTTATACTCCAAGTTCAATGAAGAATTTGAGCTTGCAGGTCACCAATAGAAGAGAATAACAAAACAAAACAAAAGATCCTGTAACAATAAACAAGAGAAAGAGGGAAAAGAAATTTGTGAAGAGAAGGACATTGATACATAATGTCTACTTGTGTTCCAAGTTTGGAAAGCTTGTTTAGAAAACCTTGAAGTAAAATAACTAATTTTAAATTCTTTACCTTATCTTTTTGCGGAGCTTTCATGGAAATAGTGCTCTCAGCATGGCTGACACTCTGATGCTGCCATCTAGGGAGGATGTTGATGCTGGCTGTAAGTTGAACACTTGTTCTCCATGGCTATCTGCACTTTGATATGGTTCTTCCTTGACTGTAGCCTTCTCCACCTCCTTAACTCTAGTTTTCTTGTATTTTGTTATCCACTGACATCCTAAAACTACTCTGCAGTGTAGACAGATTCTCTGTGAATCTGTCTCTGAGGTCTTGACATTTTTGCTCAGCACACATAGCTTTTAGCTTCCCCCATTTCCCGAGAAGGACTCTACTTTCTGATAGTCCTCCCATGTTATGGTCTCTGACATAATAGGGTATTCTCTCAGGAAGGCACTGCACGTAGGCAAAGAATCTGAAACTAAACTTAGAAGCTTGTTTAGTTATTAGTAAAGCTTCATATTAATTGTTTCAGAATAGCACACTTTGCTTTCTTACAAGATCACAGTACCTTTGTGAGAAGCTTGTATCAAAATCCTTCTCTCAGTGGAAGGCATCTTAACGTATATTGTGTATAAACACAAACAGACATCATGCTTTGTACCACTTTGAAGAGCATTGTATCACAAAAATGCTTTAAAGAACATTGTATCTGAGTCTGATTTTCCAGGGTATATTGCCGTTGAAGTCTATGCTTGTGTTTTTGAGTGGGAGAGCATTTATCACGGAAGAGTCATCAACATCTGTTCTAATCTGTTAATGGATCGGGGTGGCCTCTGAAATATCCCCCGCCTTTGAATTGAAGTATATTAGTTGTTCTTTGCCATCTTGCTGGTATTTGTGACATTAGATGAGGTTCAAAAGAGAAAAATTTAAACTATCTGTAATGTGCTTGGAACATCACTGAGGGGAAAAAGCCTAAACATATTATCTCTGGATCATTCTGAATCCTTTAATTGCAGATTTTGTAAAATGTGGTGAAGTGAGTTGCTGAGAAATATGTTTAACTTCCTCCAGAACTCCTGCAGAGGCTAAATTGGCATTGTAATAGCAATCTGCAACTATCGTTTTTGCTGTATAGAATGCACACTATCTGACTAACTTAAGAAGAATTTCTAGTCCATAATTCACTTCATGAATATAACATTAGGGGATATAACCAAGAGTATCTGAATTACTAAAGTCAATGCACATTTTAACAGAGCTTCCTTGATGTATAGAAATGTATAAATCTTGTACAAATCAATCTGCCTCAGTACACTCTGTCAATGGACTTCTCTACAAAGATTATTCTATAAAAGACTTTTTTCTTGTGTACTATAAAATCAATTACTCTTAAAAAAAGACCTTCTAGTGAAAGACAATGATTCAAGCTACAACAGAAAATGAAGAATTTTTACATTTTCTCCTAATTTAGAACATTTTATTAATACTGACATGATTTGTGGATAAGTTTTCTGATGATTTTTGATTCAAGGATGAATAAAAAGAAATAAGAAAGATGTTTCTGTCATAAATATCCTAGTTCAATGGGCTAGGTTTTAATAGTTTATTAGAAGAAACCGTAAGGTAACTTTATCAGGTAACAGTATATACAGGGGGTTTTTTGAGAAATATAGACTCTACATCTCCATGAATCTGTACTGGAGAGACTAAAACCACTGAAGTAATATACTCAAGGTTTCAAAGTGAGTTTAATGATTTAGATTAGACATTTAAGCAGTAGACTCTAATGATTTAGCAATGATAAAACATGCCTGAATCTTCTCTGTTTCAGAAATCCCTTGACATTTTACTTAATGACAGATGACTTTTATGTACTACTTTTATTCTTGCATGAGACAGGCATTGGGGAAAAAAAAAGCTTACTAGTATGTAGAAAAATTATATACAAAGATATTTATATTTTGATTAAACATGTTGCTATTATCTTGTTGTTAGCATTAATAATAAGAATACAATTGAAATATTAGATTACATATTGTAAAATAAGTATTGTCCAAAATCTATCTAGTAAAATAAACCTGAATAACTGTGAAGTTTATTTTAACTTTTGAAATTGTTTTTTAACTGTTACCCATAAGCAATAATCTTTTGAATTAAGGTTCTTTGAGCTTTCAGAGCCAGAAATTCTTTGGCTCTGAAAAGTGAAACCCTTGAAGAAGAGGTCCTGCCTAGCCCGGGCATTCCATTTTCCTAAACCTCAGACTATTCTTGCTCAAACTATAAAAAGCATCCTCAAAACCCTTCTTGGCATTGATGACACAATTAATACTGCTGTTGATTTATGTTTCTTAGTAGGAATTTCAGTCATAAGGAGGGGGGAGGCTAACTCTGTTGCCTTAGCTGTGTTGATTTAGCTCTTGCTAGCAAAAGTCATACCATAAGAAGTCATTGCTTCTCTAGGAATTTAATTCTTCATCCTAACACTATTAGCATCGTGCTTGCCATTGACTATTCTCCAACGGCAATGGAGTTTCTATTCCTGGTCTTATCGTGGAACGGCATGTCCTCTCCTTTTTACCTTGACATTCATACTCTGGCTTCTTTATACTGATATTTGTACTTGCTCCCCACTGTGTTGTTTAGTGAGAACAACATATGGCTTCATGCTATTAACAAACAGATTTTGTGCTTAATTCAACAGTCATGAAAAAGGAGCCTATAATCACTACAGGAAGAAAGGAAGAACACTTACATGGGTTACATGAAACACTAGGAATTTCACGCAGGGTATGACTACTATACACTTTGTGCAGGCCTCAAAAATACTGCCATAAGCAACCTCCAGAACTGCCAAATAGTGTTACGGACTGAGATTTGAAAACAGTGAAGCAAAATCAGGCTGGAGAGATTGCCTATGACTTCAGGGTGTACTATATCTCCAACGGCCTGTGTGCCCCATTAGAGTCTCACTTGCTCAATACAAGGACAAATTGCTTTGCACTCATCTGATGAAATGAAATGAAATGTAGCAGTTTAAACAAAGCTTTGCCAAAAATGCACTTATTTTTGGTCTAAGCCCCCATCCATGTAGGTTAGAGACAGTATGTGAATGCATGTGTGTGCGTGCACACATCCATGTGGGTTTGTGTGTGAAAATAAGTGATTTTAAGAACTTTGGATTTATACATAGGTTTTCAGATTAATACCTAGGTTTCTTTGTTCCTTTTTGACTTTTCAGCAGTTTGGCTGAGACAAGACAGAATTATTTTAAAAGAGATAATAACTGGACTGATAAGGACACACTCTGGAAAGTCTTTCTTTTTTTTTTTTCAAAGATGCAGCTAAGGTCAATTTTTACTTGAAATTTAGATTTAATTTTAACCGTATGCATTTTCTGACATCCTAAACTAAGCAGAAATATTTCCTTCCATTTTTTTAGTTTCTCAAAAATATTTGTAACCCTAAATGGAATATTATTTTGTAAATATTTTGTTCAGAATCAGAAATGCAGTTGACATCATCAGTCCCACTTTAAGCGATATGCAAAAGGGAAAGAAATGTCATCAAAAACTTAAAGATAATGAGTAATATAATATTTTGAAGGATATCCCATTGCAATCAACAGCAACAATTTCATTGAGTTCAGCAGTGATTTCAGCCACCATTTAAAACAAAAGAACAACCATAATTGCATCAAAATTAATAAGGAAACACAATTTTAAAACTATCACTTGGGTTTTTGGGAAATAGTTTTTGTTAAATTATGCTAGTGAGGGCATGCTTGCAGAAAAATGGAATTAAGTTTTATCTGGAATTAAGTTATTGCCCACAGTCAGAATTATTTTTTCTCAGATAAAGCCAAGTTAATGTTTATTTTGTTATGCTTTTTGTGTAAGTGATCATACATGTATCTCTGCTGTTCCTCAGTTCTGTCAGGACCAGAATTATCAGGCAAGAAAAGCTACGTAGTATTTCACAAAACCAGGCAATATCTCTTACAAGAACTTTTCTCCTGAGATTTCCTGACAACAGTTTTAGATAAATGCAGATAAGCCTTGTGTAAGTACCTGAGCTTTAGAAGGCTTATCTGAACCAAAGTATCTCCAGACTTCTAGCACTCAGTCCAGATAGTTAGTTTGCTGCATTCCTCTCCACAAGAACGTACTGGTGGCTGTATTTTGCTGCTCTTCTTACCTCAGCTTCTCTGAGACGGAATGAGCTGACAAGTCCTTCCAGAGTCAGTATCACTGTAACCACATGGAGCATGGAGCATCTGGAGCAATATGGATAAGAAAGTCTTAGAGCACCTTCCTCTTCCAGTTCCTGGGCAGTATTCCCATGACACTATGACCGGTAACTCACACGCAGCATTATATTTAGATTCCACTTGGCACTGGCTCAGCAGCAGACTGGTCTTACCAGGCCTGTTTTCAAGCACTGCATTGTTAGCATGTTTCTGTTATCTCCCCTCCCCTTGTTGCCCAAGAGTTAGTGGATGTTCCATGAGAATAACAAAAAGACATTGTCAAAGATGGTAAAGGCAAGTCAGATTGAAACTCCTTTTTCTTGGCTTCTGTCAAATACTATTTGGATTTCTACTGGTGTCCTCAGTCCCTCAATGCTTATTGAGAAATAAATAATTTCATCTCATAAGTTTCTCTTCTTTAAGGCTGCTGTCTTTGCTCCAGTTGCTTCTCAAAAAAACCTATTCTATCCTCGTTCTTGCTTTTTCCCCCCAGGAAAATATTTTTACCTGAATTTCTCATTTAGTGATCCATCACTGCTTTATTTCATGCTTCCCATACTCACTGTTTTCCTTTTTGTACTACATAAAGCTCCACTTCTGCATAAAATCTACAGAAAAAAAACTCGACAAAATGCAAAGTGTCTTGTTTGTCTTTCTGAATGATTCTGCCATCTGCATAAATCCCTCTTTCATTCTTGTATGGGCATTGCTGGCTGGTGAGGGCTTCCTGTATACATATCTCTTACAACATGTATGTAAAATGTGATTTGGGACTAGTTCTCCTGGTGAAAAATAGCATTGATTGCATTACCAAAAACCAGTACCAATAATGACAGATATTTCAATAGTTAATTGCACTTGAATTCCATATTGTAGTCAACCCAGAACCATCACAACCACCTCGTGCTTCCTTGTGTAACCCACTGTTTGTGAATATCATTATCTCTCTTTATGTAGCTGATCAATAGATATTTGTAGTCCTGCTACTCAAAAAAATAAGTACAGATGAGTTTCATATTTTACAGTGCAAAAGATGCATCTAAACTCATATTTAACTGCCTCTTAATTTAACAATGTGCATATTTGGAGAAAACCCAATGCATTTACTGCTTCAGAAATGCAAAATTTTACTAGTTTAAATATACATTTAATATGCAAAAATTTAAATGTGAGCTAAATAAATAAATTTATTCAAGAAATGTAATTGCTTCCTTAATTCACAAATAGCCGTTTCCATAATACACATTTGCCAAGTCCACCCTTCTTATTTATATAAACTCTTTTTAGAAGTAGCTGTAAGGGACATTGATGTTGCTAGATGCAACTGAGATATGAATGGAAGCTTTAGGACTGTTTTTCTAAGACCTGACCAAGACTGCAAATCTTGCACTCAGCAGTGCAAATGGGACATAGGGGCCACAGTCCTTTAATACCTCTACATGGTCATCCTCTAGAAAATTCATAATGAATATAGATTTCTCTAGGCTCCCTAGACACTCTGAATATTGCAGCATGAGAACTTGTCGGAAGAAAATTATGTCAGTGGAAATAATTGGTGGAATGACTTAACAGTAAAAGCTCTGCAGCTAGGGATATAGTTTCCTTATGCTTTCAATAACTTGCAGTAAAAAAAATCTGCTACCTCCAGTACACCCTCCAGACAAAGCTTTGCTTCTCAAAGCTCCATGTCTCAGCTTATGACTCTCAAGACACATCAGTTCTGAACCTAGCTACAAAACTTGAGCAGATTTCATGTCACTTAGCTGGGCCCCAGAGCATGCAAAATATCACAGCTTCAAAGGCAAAAATAGTCTCTGATTAAAGAGAATAAAAAAAAAAATCTACTTGGAAGAGTGGAGCTATTACCAGCTCACCAAAACTGAGATACTCAGAAAAACATGGAAATCACAGAAGTACGACTAGTACTTCACTCTCTAGTTACAAGGAGTAAAGGCTAGTGGAAGACAATTAGAGGGAACCTTTTTTTCTGACAATAAATGTTAGCCTTAATATGTTTAACAGTTTTCATTAAACCAAGTAGAGTAAGCAAACAATTAAACCACATTTTAGAAATCGGAAGTGTTGAGTGTGGAAAAGAAACACTTAAAAGTCATAGATGGCATGGGAAAGCAGAGCTGTGGAATGGCTTGTGTATCATCTGAGGCTGAAAAGTCTTCCTTTTTGAAGAAGCAGCCGCAGTCCTTAGCATGAGTGTCTGGAACAGCACATTAAAGGGGGAGAATCTCCTGGGAATCCTAGAGATAGACAATAACAAGAATAATGAAATGTGCAAATAAATGAAGCTCCAAACAAGCTTGAATTGTATGAGCACTACTCTGCTGCTCTATAAGTGCTTAAGAAACCTGAGTGCCATAAAGTGCGCTCACAACACAAAGTAATGTGAATCTTTAAGACCAGTATACTCAGGGTTCAGGACGGAGAATTAAGCACACAAAACAATAGGAGATACATTCTGTAAAACACATGCAAGGATTTTCTGCTTCATTTTGTCAAGACAATAACAAGGGAAACAGATTGAACAAATCTCTTCAAAATGAGGAAGAACTGGAACATGTCAAGATGATATTGAACTTTAAATACAATTGTTAGGAAATCAGCAGAGGTATGGTTTGGCGAGACTCTGAATATTGGTAAATACATTTTGCCTCCATGATAGGCAAAATAAATTTATCTATGAAATCATTATGGACAAACTATGGAATTCATGTATTCTATGAAAATATAATTTTTTTTCTGTCAAACATACACATATTTTGTTTTGGATTAGGAAGCATGCTGTGCAGTGTTTCAAATAATGTTTTTTCTTTCCCGTTTTGTATATATTTTTTCATGCAGAAGAAAAGGCTATTGTGGTATCGAGAGGAGTGAAAAGTAAGTTTCTTCCCTTTTCTTTTACCTTCATGTTAATTTATGCAAGAGATAACAGCATACTGTCTTCTTGTGTCTGCTGGCTTCAGAAAATATTCTATACAGTAAATAATTTTCAAGTAATGAGAAGATTCTTGCTTAAAGGTTTCTGGCCCTGTGTTTCTGCCATTTTGTGTAGTAATAAAAATTGGTTTCTTATTCACATTCATAGCAATAAAACCTCACAAAACAAAAAAAAATAGTTCCGGTAACTACACCAATATCCAAAGTAATGCAGCACAAACTGAAGGTAAAAAAATAGACTTTTTATGGATGAGCATTTAAAAAAATAATTTAGATTTCCTAGTCTTGTACTCCTGTATTCTTCCCCATCAAAATGGGGATTCATTAACCAGAGGAAAAATAAGAATTATAGTTTCCTTATTTCCTCTACTGAGTGCTCAATTTTCTAATTAATAACATCCATGGAATATGTAGTTAAGTTATTGTAGTCTTTTGTTAAAAAAAAAAAAAAGAAAAAATTATCCTTATTTCTACAGTTGCCCAATTAATTGACAGAATAGAGGCAGAAGTTTGATACTTTAACTGCAATTCTCTATGAATAACAGTTCTGTGATGACAATTTCAAAGGTTCAATTCAAAAAAAGTGTTATAAAGATATATTATATATTCGGGCTTCTCATGGCATTCTGAATTTATTGCCAAGTACCACTTCCAAGTTTTACTGCCATTCAGTTAGGTTTTCTAAAAGAAGTAGAGTAGGTATATGACTCTTGAATCATCACAAGAAACTCTAAGTTTAGTTGACATAATTTCTTGAATTAAGATTTAAATAACTGTCTGGTGTATACACTGGTTCCAATTCTATCCACAGCTGCACATCCACTCTCTGAGTGCTAACCTGTATTTCTGAGCTACATACAGAAACCTCTAAGTCAGTAATCAGCATATCAAACCTAGAACCTCTTCTAGCTTGTCAAGGATACCCATGTCAAATATACACATATATACATACATGTATATCAGTGTATCTATATGTAAAAAGAATCAGATGCACTTCTGTTTTGTTTTTTAGAGAGAAAAGAGGAAAAGAAAAAGATTGATGTAAAGAAGGCTACAAGTGAAACTAAGAAGAAAGGTATGGTTTGGGAATGTTTCTTATTGGTCTCATGCAGCTTTTACTCCAACTGACTCAAACGCTGTTGTTTTTTGTTAGATTGATACTACAACTCCAGCTCTGTATTGTACTTCTTTTATTTGCCTAGTCATGATTTGCTTGTTAATGCTTCTTTATAACCTGATATGTTCAGTGTCCAATATTTTATAGAGTCTTTTCCTGACAAATAAATAGTTTTGTTTGATGGACATCTATGGACTTGTTAAACAATTTAATGGAGTCTCTATACATAAAGGGATATAATGCCACTGTCATACACAAAATTCTTGGGAGATACCACTTTGTTCATGGTTTTAATTTTAATTTTTTTGAGAGAATCACAACCAAAACTTTCCATGACAAAACTGCAAAGCCTTGATTTCCATCTAAATGACATTTTGGATCATTCATTTCCAGGAAGCATCTAAAATCCACTAAGATCTTGTTTTCATGGAAAAATATTTTTGTAATTCATTATTTCTTAATAATCTTATTGGTACTGAAACTTAAGTTAAAAGGTATCACATTCATACACTGATGATTTTCATCCAGCCTTTGATGCATTTATAAGGATCCAAATCACCTATAGTTGACAGATACTGTTTAATTTAATTTTAGCTGTTTGCTCTCTGGCTAGTCAAGTGCGTGCATAAGGGAAAACACAAGGGAATAATCTGAACTAAACTTCCAAATAAGTCACATGTTTTTCAGCACGTTCCCACCAGGACTTGGCTAACCGCATATTTGAGTGAATGATTCAGAATTCTAGCATATCAAATTATTTTCTTTAATTAAATCTTAGAAAAAGAAGGAAAAAAAGAGAAAACTCACGAGAAGACAGCTGTCCCTGAGACGAAAAAAACAGGTAAGAAATTGAAGTCTGTCTTTCTCTGCAGTAGATATGTGACTAGCATAAGCATTTTCAGATTTTAAGCATTTGAGATAGTGCTGGATATCATTCATTTTCACTTAAGAATTCAAGCTGGATATATATACATTTACAAGTGTATCACAGTGTATTTATATGTATGTGTGCCATGTGTTTCCATTACATTATGGGTATATTTTACGGATAATTTATAATACATCTATATATGTGTATGTATACATAAATACATATAAACATGTGTGTGTATATATATACACTTGTAATTTTCAGTTCTGTGAGCTTTTTTTTTTGTGCAAAAACATTAGAAACACTGTTTTCCCTTATATACTAAATCAATCAAGAGCATAAGCAGTTTCAAAGCATCAATGGCATAGTGAGACTGAATGAAGTACATACGTTTTTCATTAATTGCTTTTAAAAAATCAGCTAATTTTAAGTAACAAATAGAAATGTGAACATATCAAATCACTTAATGAGGTAGAAAATAGATAGTTATCTTTCTGAGGTTTTATCCACACCCAGAAAATATTTTTTTTAATACTTCAAGGATAAAGTTAGTGTTTGTCATGGATGTAATCCATCAGGTTTCATGCTATTAACATAAAAAGATACATTTTTCAATGAAATTGGAAATTCAGATTTAGGTCATGTGTACACTATAATTGTTGTAACTTTTCTTTCTCATTATTTCATTAAAATTATAATTATGTTTAATGCACAAATGCAAACGTATCTCCAGTAAGCAACACAGCCTGTGAAGCTGTCTCCTTAAAATCTAGTCTCATTAACATCAAGAAGAAAGAAAATGGTCAGTCTAGTGGTTTGGTCATCATTTTAATACTTCCAAACACTGATTTGACTTGCTGTTTTGTCAGACACTTTCTATGTAACCTTCTAAAGCCATCAAGTACTCAGATGAACATTTCTGTAGACTAATGTCTAAAGTTTTAAGATAGGATTGCAAGAGTCAGGGCTGTAGTTACTGTGTCCTCAAAACAAGCCTTGTGCTCTTTTATCTATTTACTTAAATTTGTTGAATTTTGTCAAAAGCTGGAAGGATATATATCCCATTGTTTGCTAACATTGTGGATTACATATGCAAATTTCAATATGCAACTGGCATCTTCACCATTGAGTCATATATGATCTACATAAGCTTTGCTATTTAAGTGTTTATGGGTGGGGAAAAAAGGTTAATTTACATTTGGTACAATTTAAGAATACAGAGAATGACACAGACTACCTTGGACTCCTATCCTGGTAGACCCATATTTAAATATGCTTCAGCATTTTATCGTAGGGAGTGACACACTGAGGAAGTCATGGGGATGAAAGGGAATATTCCAAGTTATGTTGCATATTTATATGTATAAACTCAGATTTTAAAAGAATATAATCTGGCAATACAAATATCTTTTCTATTTTTATTCTGGTTCTAAGCTTGTATTTCACCTGAGAATACAGAATTGTAAAAGATTACATTTTATGGCAGAGCTGCAGCATAAAGTTAGTAATATGTTCATCTTCACAAGCTGTTGTTAAATCCAGTGACTCATCCTACCAATGCTAGAAAGACACCAATTAGTCAGAGACATTCACACATTTCTGTCCCTTTTATTAGCTCTGTAGGTTGCTATATTTTGAAGAGTTTACTAGTCTTTGTGTAAGAGGATGGTAAACCATAATATATTCTATCTACACATATTGCTGTTATCCCTCATTCAGCTTTCTCTTTTAATGCTTGTGTACTTTCTAGCTTTGACTGGTAACACCTATTGTTATCTTCAAAAGGTTTTAAGTCTGCAATAATTGCCACATTTGATCAACAGAATACTAGTGCATAGCCTTGTTTTGAAATGAAGCACCTCAGGGTCTGATAGTAGTTACATGCTTTGAGCAGACAAATGAACCTCAGAGTACTTGAATCAGAAGTACAGATAAGCATCCAAAAGCAAGAGTATAGGAGCAGTTTCCAGTGTCCGTACTTTTTCCCATTAAAAGGCTAGGCAGAGGCCACTGTATTCACAATAAACACTTTGCTCTAGTTTTCAAATCCTCACATTACTTCTAGGCAGCCCTGATTTTCTTTCTCCTTTTCCTTCCCTCAAACTCTGCAATCTCTGAAACTGAGGTATTTTCAAGGCATGCTGTCTCTTCACTGCCACCCACACTCATCCCCGTGCAAGTAGGCAGCTCCTTCTGCCAGGCGATCACTGCCTGGCACACTGGTCCCACCTCTGCTTCTCATCCTCATGTGCCTCCTCCCAGAAGACTCACATGACATGAGGCCTATTAACCAGGCTTTCCCCACATGGTGGTATCTGCAAATTGTCAGGTGCAAGATAGAGAGTAGACGTTCCATAGGACTACCTGATAAAAGTATCTCTAAAATAATGCTCTATTCCTCACCATCATTCTTCCTTTAAGAAGGAATGCATGTGATTGCAAATACTGATTTTTTTTTACTGATTAATATTTTAGATTAGCCTTTTTGTCCAGGAGACATTTTTATTTCTAGTGTTATCAGGACGGAGATTTTTATTGCTCTCCATTAACTGCATCCTTGCTATGTATTTGTTTATTTGCATGCCAGCTCACTCTTTCTTCATTCCTCTTTTCCTCCATTCCTTTCTCTCTCTCCACTTCTGCTGCCGCAGAGGAGCAAAAGTCATCTAATGTGAAATGTTCTCAGCCTTTAGTACAGAGTGAACCGAATGATTCTTAATTAGCTTTTAAAAATGCATTGTAGATAAAGCCATATTAATCCCCTGACCTTCAGCTCGTACAAAAACATTGTGTTAATTGTCCTGAAAAATAGATAATTCCATTGTTACAAACTAAGAGGTCTTGCTTAAACAAACATAATTGTCAGACACAAGGGTTTGGCACAGTCACACTTCAAAACATTTTACAGAAGTCTTACTAGCGCTACTCTGGATAATGAAAGAGGTGCATCTACAAATCCCCATGAAGGGGCTTGCTGAGTTTTAGCACAGAAAAGCCTTTGACAAGCTCTCCCAAATCTCCCGACAGACAAGACACATTGACTCAGCGGGGTCCACATGCAATTTGACTGAGAAAAGAGACCCTGTCTGTTAAAGATTTGGTGCTCAGCCATGCATGAAAACTGATATGCAGAGATCCATGTTTTCACAGGTACTTATAGTTTATTACAGAGTGTTTCCTGATGATCCCTGTCTCAAAGTCGCAATAGTCTGGAGCTTCTCTGTTCCTTCTTGTATCGGCTTTTCTAAAAATTCATTCTGTTCATATGCAGGCTTTGTCTTTAAGTTTGATTGCTGCAAATTCTTTGTTTTGGTTCTCACAACAAATAACACAGGTAATAAACAAGTTTATAGAGCACTGAAAATACCAGCCTGTGTCATGACACCATTTCCTAACTAAAGAGCTGTTCATCGGTCATTAATGATCTTCCCTTCCTGCTATTGCTGCATAATTTCAGCTAATAATGGTAATAAAAATACCCAGGTTTAATGCAGCATTTTTGATGGTTAATCTTATAACCACTTTACAAGCGTAGGCAGTGCCTTTTCCCCGACTTTCTGCATGGGGAAATACAGGTATAGATATGCCACCCAGGCCAGTTATCCAAAAGACTTATAATGCATATCTTCTGAATGCTAAACCATCACTATCTAGGTTAAAGATCCCAGATTTCCATAAACTTTCATTATTTCCCTAATGAAAAGATGGGGATACTAACCAATGTGAATGACGTTTAGGAAGAAAAATTTTTTCCTTAAAAATGTAAGGCCTGATCGGCTGCACAGATGTTCAAAACACCCTAGACTCTGTTCCTCAGTGAGGAAAGTTTTAAGAGTGTCAAACCCACATACCTCCTGAAGTAACTCTGCTTACAGAGGTAAAACAAGTCAAATTATTGATGCGCAGATCCACTCAATACTGGTCAGGGAGCAAGATCTGACTTTTATTTTCTTATGTTGGCACATGCATGCTCGCAACAAAGCATCCAAGCCCTTGCTATTGTAACTCTGGTTTAAATATAGGACCTTGTCTGCAGTTGTTGTACATCCAGTGTTGTAGACACATCTACAATGCATGATACAGTGTCATATGTTTCACACCAAGCAGTGTTAGCAAAGAATGGGAGTGGTGATGTCATTTTAGCTACCAAAGTAAATCTTTGCCTCCTGAATAGGAAATGTCTCTGGGGTTTTATTGTTATAAACTCTGAGGTACATTGTAATGATGTCACTGTAACAATCAAGTAAACTCACTTTGCAGACATGAAAAAATAAATGAAAAGGTGGTGCAGAGGCAAAAATTGAAAATGTTACCTTATGACAACCATAGAACCCGGTTAACTAGGTTACTCCTGCTATGCTGTCATCCAGTGATATGCACCTGTGGGGAAGACTACATTTAATCACACTTTGAGGAGGGACATTACAGTACTAGATAGGCAGAGTACAGCGGAGGTCATCAGGCAAAGACAAGGAAGAACTCCCAAGTATAAGTGATTTTTGCATTAGTTGACCACAGATGCATTTTCATCAGCTATACTTTCTTTGTTTTAAAGATCAGTCTCTGCAGCTTGTGAGCAATGATTTAATAGGAAAAGGAAGGAGGAATCCATTTTATGCATCAACAGTGTGTTCATTGTTATTAGGCTCTATACAGACAAGAAGACAAATTTCTTCGATCATTTTTAAATTCCTGATCTGAACAACAACAAAAATCTGTTTAACTTTATTCCTTCCTTGACTTAAAGTAGCCTTCCTGTCTTGGTATTAATCCTTCTGTTACAATTGGAGACCAATTAGTGACACCTGGTGGCCAATTATCTTTTTCTTTCATGCTGTATGTCTGGGGGGATTTAGTTTGCTTTCAAATGTGACTTTAAAGGGTTTTGCTGCTTTAATGATGTACCTATTACTTATTTCCTCAAGATCCTTATCCTATTGTTTTCATGGCTTGAAAGATGTTAGGATCTCATGCAAATTCGGTATCATTCTCAGAACAAACATTTTGGAATGACAATACTTCCAGCACTGCCAGAAAAGTAAAAATAAATTAAAATACAGCTTATGAGAAGTTTATACCACACTTGGAATATCCACTGATCTAAAAGAGTAGATGCACACCACACTGACTAAAATTCTTTGGGTAGATCCATCTGCCAAGGATTGAACACTTTCATCTGGGATCCAAATCTTCATCTCAGTATTTTCTGATGAACAAATAAGCGGTGCTTGCAGTTTTAGGAAGACATCTCTGTCATGTCTCAAGCAGTGTTTGAAACTCCACACTCTACCCTGTGCACTCCCAAAATTATATCTCCAGTTAGGAAATAACTAAAGTGCTGACAGCTTTCAGCACACAAGCTTGGGCACTTCCATGTGTCTCATGTTCCCTGATGTGATAGATGTCACCCAATAGATGTTAGCAGATGGGATGGTGGTGGTGGCTTACAGCAGAACCCTGATGTAAAATCTGCTTAGGTCAATGTGGTGTAGAGACTTTCACCATTTGGGCTACTTGCAAGGGCAAAAAGGAATCATGAAGCCAGACCGAGAAAACCCAAGGTATTTTGCAAGTGGCTGGCCACACACAGAAAACAAAAAATATTGGTTCATTAATTTTATCGTGGCTTATTAGACAAAGTATGAAGGAAATGTAAAAAATGCAGAGGTAAGGAAGTGGGGTGCACATAGTTGTGCTGTTGTGCACTTTGAATTCGCCAGGCCTGTTTTCGGAGTGGTTGCTATATCATGTAGAAGGTAGATGTTCTGAGGGCTACAATCCTTTTTGACTGTTTCTTTGTTCATTTATTTTTTAATAAAAAAAAGACACTACAGTGGGTTGACTGGGCCAGCTAGTTAAACACCCACACAGCTTCTTGCTCACTCCCTGTCCACCGATGGGACAAGGGAGAGAACAGGAAGAGAAAAAGTGAGAAAACTCACAGGCTGAGATAAATAGAAAAGGCAAAGAGGCAAAAAACCCCGCAAGTGATGCCATGGCAATTGTCCACCACTTCTCACAAGCAGACCAATACCCCACCTGTCTGGGCAATGGCCACCTTTCCCCATGTTCTTCTCCTACACTCAGTCTTTATTGCTGAGTATAAAATTATATGGTAAAGGATATCCCTTTGGCCAATTTGGATTAGATGTCCCAGCTGTATCCTCCAATCTCTTCCCAGCCAGTGAGGGCAGGCAGAGTTGGAAAAAAGAAAGCCTTGGTGCTGTGCAGGCACTGTTCAGCTGTAGACAAAACACTAGTGTGTTAATAAAGTTCAAGCCATAAATCCAAAAGACAGTGCTGTACAGGCTGCTATGAAGGAAATTAACTCTATCCCAGCCAGACCCAGTACAGGCACCTATAGTTTATGTTATTTTCAGCTAGATTTAGAGAGATTAGGAGGAGAGACAGATGTAAAAATTAAGAGAAACAATAAACAATTAGTTGCCTAGTAAGGAAAGCAGACAAAATTAATGTCTAAAAGGAACAATTAGAGTACCACACTGTGTTATGAGTTGAGAGCAACTTTAGGATCAAATCATGTTAAACTATACACACAAAAAAAGAGAGCAAGATATGGACCTTAGTACTGTGTGATTTTTATCTAGGGTATTACTTACAAATGCTCTCTTTACAGCTTTCGCTGTCAGATTGTTTATTCACTTGTACAGGGGCCATGGTTTGGCTTGCTCTATGGTTGCACAGTCCTTAGCAAAGATCCTGTCTCTGGCCTCATCTTAACTGTATCATTGTATGAATCAATGCCCATAAGCTGAACTCTTAAAAGACTTGTAGTTTTCCTAGCTGGCTGACTGAAGCTTCATATTTCATCTCCTGTAGTGCAGGCTGATTCATTTCTGACTAATAACTTGCTCATGACACTATTATGCATGTCAGGCCCATCCTGACTTTTAGTTTCCTCCTCCTCCTCTCCTTTATCCTATTCATAACTCACCTGCTGTTTCCTGACATTTTTGCATTAGTAAAGGCTTCTGTTTTCAGACACAAGCTATGCCCCCAGCCCTCAACTGTTGTTGTATTTACCAGCCCACAAAAATGCTGGATTAGGATTCCTGCAAAATTACCAACAGGTGATATTATTCACTCCTTTCTCTCTGACACAGACAAGGTTTAGTGGCATCTCTCAACTCTGCCAACAATTTCCTGTTTGTGGGGCTTTATACCTCAAAATCTCAGAGAGTGGAGATGGAAACAACCTACTAGATCCTCTAATCCTTCCCTTTGGCAATGCAGAATAATTTCTTACAGAATATCTTTAAGTGCTTTAGCCAGTTTAGTTTTAAATGTCTGAAGTAACTATAGGCCTTCATCAATTCCCACAGAAAATTATTCTACAACCTAACAGATCTCACAGTTAAGAATTATTTAATTCCAGTCTATCTAAATTTTCCCTTGCTTAATTTTATCTCATTACTCAGAGTTATATTCTCTTGTGACACCCAAATGTAGTCTTTCTAACCTCAGGGTCCAATTCCCTACTGCCTCGTGTGTTATATTGCCACTTACATTTACATCTGGAAAGTAGCTTTAAAACTGACAAGGTGAATGGCAAGTTGAAGTTGATATTTTTTCATACAGCCATGGAATTATAAATCTTGCAACATGGGATATAGACCATGGCCACATATCACATCTGTACAAGGCACTGGAGAGACTGGAACTTGGGTGTCAATGCAGTAAAAGAACTGGACAAAGAACGAAGAAAAAAAAGTCACTTAAGTCATTTACAAATTAAGGATGTTACCCATAGAGAGGAACAAAGTAATCCATTCTTTGCATCAGAAAGAGATTACTTTGTCATTATGGATGATAAGTACCTTTACAGAAAAAAAAAAAAAGAAAAACAAACAGTATAGCCACTATAGTTGTCTTTAATCTAATAGGAAGAGTTTAACAAGAATGAATGACTTGGAGCTGAAGCTAACTGAATCCAGACTGAAAATGAGGTACATGTTCCTAACACTAAGAGTGATAAACTACCATGGTATAGGATGGATATTGCTTTCACTGATTTCTACAGATGATTGTTTACCAAGTGGAAGATATACATCAGCTGAAAAGGCTCCCTATATGAATATAGGGGTCTCTGATGACAAAGTGTCAGACTAGATAACCTAATTGTGCATACTAGCCTTGGACATTATGGAGTTATATCCTCAGAGACAAGATATGCTAAAAGAGAATGCAACAGAGAGTCAGTGCAGGAATGCAGCTGGAGACAATTGTCATGCAGCCTCATTGGAAAAATGGAAATTCCTTTCTACATTATTTTTATAACCTTTTGTAAGCTGAACATATAACTGGTAGTCATCCTATAAGTATTCAGGGAAAAAAGAGACCCTGGCTGACTGATATTTCAAGAAATCATCAAGAGAGAGATGTGGTTATTTCACAAAAATCAAATTGTATCTCTCCAAACAGATAAAAGAAAAGAATAAAAACAGGGTCACAGTAAGGGACTAGACAAAAAATGTAGCAGAGCAGAGATGCAAACACAGCAGAAAAGAGATTCCCCTGGTCTCCATGTGACTAGCTGTTTAGGGAGTCTGCTCCTGAAACAAGACAAAAGGCAGCTGAAATATGTCCTACACTGAAAGTTTCAAAGCACTCAGCAGACTTTAAAATCTATGTCCCATTAGCAGTAGAGATTGATAACAACATTTCAAAGGTACTTAGGTGCCTAAAAATGTAGCATGGTACCTGGTAGCATTTAGAAACACGTCAAAGTAGGCCAGGTACAAAACTCTCACTGGTTTTCTGTGAGAACCAAGCTCCTAATCACATCTACCACTTTTGAAAAACACAGAGACTGCAAGTCCACAGTGGTGTTTCCGAAGATATTGTCCCTTATTCCTTGTTGAAAGAGTTCTTCAGCTGGACATGGTAACATTATTCACAGCAAGGCCAAACACTTATGCCCTTCCAGGACATGGTGGTGGTTCAGTGTTCAAGAGCTAGAAATGAGGTGAAATGCAAAGAGGTAGAGAATTAGAAATAAGTCTTTCCTGCCTCCACCTCATGTCTCCCTCACCTTTCAGTAACAACTAGCTCAACATTAAGACTGACTTTTCATTGTAATAGATGAGGCAACTCTGGGGTGGATGACGGTTCTACTTTTTCATTTAATATGAAATAGGCTTTAGAAGAAGCCCTTTCCCTTCCCACCCTTGCCTACCTCCATGAGCTGCACAAAAGGAAGAAAAGCTTTAGAAGAGAAGAAGGTTCACTGTCTGAAGTCCCTGCTCTGTCCATGAAATGTTAGAAGTAGATGAATAATCTTTAAGCATCTTTCAGTGGCCCATTTGCTAGCTACTGTGAGTTGAGTGCTTAACAGGCTATGACTAATATCAGCCAAGGCCTACGTCATTTTCTTCTTCTCCATCTTTAACCATACAAAGCAGGGAATGATATGAAAAAGGCAAATGGTGAATGATGGTGGTGAGATCTGGCTGGCAAAGAACTAGAAATACCCACTCCTTAACACAGAAATAACGGAAGAGGCTTGAACTTGTTCTACAAGCTCACTTTTGTGATGAGATGGCGACAGTGTCTTCCTGTTGCAAAGAAGAGAATTTGCTTTAATGCCTTGATATTTTTTTTCTGACACTGCTTTGTCAATATTATAAAGAAATTCTTGTGGTAATATGATCCTAGAAATGATCAAGCCTGAAGGTGATACTTACTCAAACTAAAGACCACACAGGTAACCAAATAATCAGTTTACCTCTGGATATTCAGATATGTTAGATGAAGTCCTTATGCCATGTAAGCAGCTGGGTGGCATAGCTTTAATTAAATAATCTAATTTATTGCATCAACTGTGTTTATGTTGGTCTGGGGATTAATTATTGCAATGTTTATTTTTCCAGTCACATGCAGAAATAACAGGATTAGAATATGTCCATGCCTCAGATAATGCAAAGTTAATCTTTTAAATGAAAGAAAACTGCTCTATGCCCTCAAAATAAGATGTACATACAAGTCAGCAAGCTTGATATGTAGGATACCTATTCTATGTGAAACATCCATGCACAGACACACCAGAAAGGTTGAAATGACATACCAGTGGAGTGCTATGTTTTCTGCTGTCACTCAGTGGACAAGTTTGAAACCCGCAATACAGATCCATAAAGTAGTAAGAATCTTAAGAGGCCGAGACTAGACTGGTTTTCTTTCTTTTTCTTTGCCTTACACTTAAAATAAAATAAAATCTCCCTGCCCTTGAAATGAAGTTTGAAAGTCTTTTACTGAGTTCTTAATGAACATCTTCATGAGAAAGACTATCATGTCACTTGTTTGAAAGTATACTTCAGTTACTTGCATGCCTTTTCCCCAGGTAAGTTAAAAGTCCAGAGCTATTCCTGACTTATAATAGAGGATCCTTTACATTTCACTCTCGGTTACAATTGTTTAACCTTTCCGTAAATATTCCCAAAGAGCTTGCTTGTATTCTTGGTCTTGAGACAATTTCATGGGTTTGCTATATGTAAGTCTAAGAAACTAATTCAGATGAAGTATTATTGAATAATTAGGACAATAGAATGGGCAGATGTTCTTAAGCAGAAAAGTCATATGTAGCAGCAGTTAAAAGTGCATTGATTTTTTAGCTGGATTGCAGTAGGTTCATCATGAGGTGTCTTTCGCATAGATTTTGCCTCACTTAAGAGAGTCTACTTAGTGTGTCATGTATAAAAAGGAACTGAGGGACATTATTCAAGATCTCCCTTTTCACAGAGTGAGAATGTTGACTGCGTCTGTGTTCAGAAGTATGAAACATATCTTCACCCTAGTGATAATGTCTACAGATATCATCTGTACATCCATCTATCCAACAGAAAGAAATGAACTGGAATGTGGTGAAAAGTACAGAATGAGATATTGTAAGGACACATGGGATATGTACTTTAAAAAGCCTATTCTGACTATAAAAAAATATTGTAGTGGATCGTTTAAAAAATATTGACGCTGAGCTTTCTTAAGAAAAATGTGGAGAGTACATCCCCTATGCTGAAAAATGTAAAAAATGCTGCAGAATATTTTCAGCTGTTATAGTATTTACATTTATTCAAACAGTGGATTATTCCAGGAAAATATCTGATTCATAAATTTTAGGAATTGATGTTATTTCCTGCATTTGCTATGCAAAAAGTATTACTTTCTCCCTAAATGACTGTGGCTAGTGTAATTAACTGCACTTATAGCTTCCTATGTGTGAATGACTGTGAACCCTCATCATGCTCCAGAGTTCTGCTTTTTTAAACAACTCCTGATGAAATCAGAAGGCAGTAGAAAATGTTTCCAGTTGCTCTGCAGAGAGATTGAATCCATTTTAGCAATATCAAAGTTAAAAGGAGAAATCACTAATTAGTGGAACCATGAATCACTAGTACAGTTGAAATTAGCTGTTCACAAAGTGCAGACTGTTTCTTACACATCTAGCTGAATTATTTGTTTGCTTGAATCCCTCTCTGCCTGGTTTATTTTTTACTCTGTTGAGTGAACTTTTTTAATGATCTCGGGAAATTTGAGGTAGCATTTTGTTTTCCAGTCATGTGCATTGCCACCCCACTTTTTGGAAAGTTTTTTGATCTTTAGGCTATTACCAACCTCTGATGCTGTGCTGCTGTGGGCTAGCAGGCACTCAGTAGCTGTGCAGAATATTGAGCTCCTTTGTAAATGGTGATGGACACAGTCATGTGAGGAGATAATAGACTGGGGAAGAAATGCACATGAAGGCTGATGATCATAAGGGACTCGGAAACACCAAAATATTAAGAAATTATCAAAAAGCCTGCTACTGTGAATGGAAGGAAAAAGAGACCATAGCGAGGAGAGAGGGCATCCTCCACAAATAGTGGAAAGGTGGACTTGAATATTTTTCCTGCTTCAAAATTTTAGAGTACTATGACAAATTTTCTATTGTAATCGACCTCAGAATAAAGTTGGCCAGCTAGTTTTTCATAGTCCTAAAATCTTCAAATTCTTTTGTGCCCCATGTTGGATATCAGGATATTTTGAGAATTGTTTCTTATAGTCCAGTCTCATGTTGCTTGAGGAAACTTATTTTTACCTTCCAAGAGCTCCACTTCCTTTTATTTTCAGCCAGCAATAGTAGCATCATCTGCAGTTTCCCCTCACTTCATGTCCTAGAGACTGGAGGGTTTTAAACACAAAATCTATGATTCAAGGCTTACTGGCCTCTCTCAATAAATCTCACTGGTGTACCTAAATTATTCTCAGAGGAAGCTAGTTAAACTTTGGTCAGAGAGTTTATTGCTGTCATTGACTGGGTCAGGGAACAGTTCTGAAACAGCTGTGGTCTTTCTTTTCCTTGCACACTTCAGTCTCACCAGTGCAGTGAGAAGACTTTCTTATGCCCACTAAGTAATGATATCTTGGAAAGAAAAGAAGAATTTTTGTCAATAGTTGTCACAGAACCTATGGCAATATCATGTCCAGTGACTAAGAGAACAAAAGCCAACACAGTTTTCCAGGTGGGAAATTAGTATTTCTGAACAGCTCACTTATGCCAATGCAAAATTTTAGAGTTTTAGAGTTTTAGGAAAGTATGTTAAAAAATTAATCTTACATTAGTATAAGCAGTTTTGATAGAATCTTCCTAGATTTTAAGCCCATTGGAAAGAAACAAGGTTGTCGTATTTCCCTGTAATAAGAAATTTTAAAATCTTAATTGTCAAATGGAGACATTACAGTAGAAAGGCACTCGGATAAAAAGTCCCTATACTTGAGATTTTGTTATTTCACAAGTTACTGATATCAAAATAAAAAATACAAAAAAATACAAAAATAAAAAATAAAAAAAATACAAAAGCTCTGAGATTTGGTAATATGACAATTACTTCAATACTGTCATATAGTTAGTGTAAAATTATCAAAAATGGTGTGAATCAGAAAGCAAGTAATAACTTCTTAAAAAAAGAGTTAAACACACTTCACCATGTTGGAATACTAGTTGAAATCATAGAATCATAGAGTAACCAGGTTGGAAGAGACCCACTGGATCATCAAGTCCAACCATTCCTATCAAACACTAAACCATGCCCCTCAGCACCTCATCCACCTGTGCCTTAAACACCTCCAGGGCAGGTGAATCAACCACCTCCCTGGGCAGCCTCTGCCAGTGCCCAATGACCCTTTCTGTGAAAAATTTTTTCCTAATGTCCAGCCTAAATCTCCCCTGGCTGAGCTTGAGGCCATTCCCTCTTGTCCTGTCCCCTGTCACTTGGGAGAAGAGGCCAGCTCCCTCCTCTCCACAACCTCCCCTCAGGTAGTTATAGAGAGCAATGAGGTCTCCTCTCAGCCTCCTCTTCTCCAGGCTAAACAACCTCTCAGCCATTCCTCATAAGGCCTGTTCTCCAGCCCCTTCACCAGCTTTGTTGCCCTTCTCTGGACTCGCTCCAGAGCCTCAACATCCTTCTTGTGGTGAGGGGCCCAGAACTGAACACAGTACTCGAGGTGCGGTCTCACCAGTGCCGAGTACAGAGGGAGAATAACCTCCCTGGACCTGCTGGTCACGCTGTTTCTGACACAAGCCAAGATGCCATTGGCCTTCTTGGCCACCTGGGCACACTGCTGGCTCATGTTCATTCAGCTGTCAACCAACACCCCCAGGTCCTTCTCCTCCCGGCAGCTTTCCAGCCAGGCTTCTCCTAGTCTGTAGCTCTGCACAGGGCTGTTGTGCCCAGAGTGCATGAAAGGCATTATATAAACTTGAGGGATATATTTTTTGCCCCATATATAGTTTAGATGTCTTTTGCAGCTACTGTGTACTGCTAGTTTACTTCAAAAGAATGCTGATCAAGGCCTGAGGAAAAGATCGAGCTATGTGCTAAAAAGAGGCGATAGAATAAAGTACCATTTTGCTTTTTCATTGAGATATATCTGTGCTGACTTCTAGATGTTCATTCCTAGTTTGAATTCAAAATTGATCCTTTTAGCCTGTGCAGATAAGAACAAAGTCAGATAATGTTTGCTTAAATATTTGCCATTTTTTAATAAAATAATAAAAAAGTTTTACCATACTTTAATCTTTTTCAAGAGCCAGTAAAAGAAAGGCCTGATAACTCACCTGGGAAGAGTGGAGTTTGTACAACTGTGCTTACTTTTTGAGAATGCAACCCGGAATATAATGGTCTTCAAATATCTCCTGAGAATAACAGTAAATGGAAAAGGGTGCTTCGCAGTCCTCAGCAGCTGATGAATCATTCTCTTAGCTATGGTGCTTAACCTATAAAGACTGTTACAGTTGTTTTCAAAACAGGCTGATGGCTAGGGTTGTGAGAGGTACCGATAAACTTGCTCAGTATTTGGGTGGTCTGCACAAGCCTTTTAAGAAGACCTGAATATCAAATATGTCCTCAGCAACTTCTGAAAAACTGACTGCTTCAGTTTGGGCACCAAATTACCATAAGTATCAGTTTTTGAAGTCTTATCTTCTATAGTATGTCTAAGTGGTATTTATTGCCTTATATTGTTGTAAAAATGAGGTTTTTCTTGAAAATAAAATGCATTTTGTTGGATATCAACAAATTCTATTGTAAATACCAAGGAGAGCAGCCACAGTGCTTTTGATCATATTGCTGATCAAGGCTTCTACAGCACCCAGACTGATGTTCCTGTGATAATGGGTCCTAATATGTTACATGGCTCCCAGGAGCTGTGGTCATCAGTGACACGCTCTGCACTTGCCTTCTGTCTTTCCAACCTTCAAATATAAAATTTTAAAAGATAAAATAGCCTAAAAGCTCTGGCAATTGTACTTCCTAGGCTGCTTGTAAAGATATCCTTAGGCATTATTTTACTGTGAGTTATTTAGTTACATGTTATTTGTGCCTTATAGCCAATAGTTAGTTTAGGGATTTAAGAAGTCCTGATCAGTTTTATCTCCTTCTATGACATCTATCAGTTGTTCAGTTCTATGTACTTATGGTCATTTATTCCATTCAAGTGTGGGGTGCCTGGATTCCTTCAAAGGAATCTCCATGGTTCAAGGTCCTACAAAACATCCTCTGGACAACTTTCTGTTAAGCACTCCAGTCTAGTAGCATAAGTATGGCTTTAGAAAATAAACTTTAGGTATCTTGGCTTGAAGATAATGCCGAAGAGTAAAATATTTACATCTTGATATCCTGTGATACTGGAATATTTTATTGGTAATTTTTCTGCTCTTAAAAAACAAACCAAAACAAAACTACATTAAAAAAACCCAAATTATAAGATTTTCTTAGTGGAAAATTTGTCCAGATGTTTATTCTGACTTTACTATGTGTTGGATATGTGTTGGATGTAATCACATTGATTCTTTTAACATAAATCATGGCTTGAAAATATATTAAAGTGAAAATATATTAAAGTATTTTGTCCTAGTAAATGATGACTTAAATGAAAAAAGGAAAGAAAGAACTTAAGGGCTTTATTTAGATCCAGTCTGTTATTATAAATGATGCAACCAATTTATTTATATTTTTATAACCTCCAGCAACAGGAGATTATTGTGATAAATTATTCATATCACTGCAATATACACCTTTTAAAATTTCCATATATGGCAACCAATAGGCGCTTCTTGAAGGCTTCAATAGCTTCCTTAGCCAGATAACATGGCTGAAAGCAGCCTCATGATTAATTTCATCTAAATGTGGTAATTATCATACTTTGAAGTAATGCCTGCAAAACATACTTTCACAGAGAGTTAATGGAAGCAGAGGATTAATCTAGAAACATTCCAGTTCGGAGCAGCATATCAACCAAACAGAAATGTATTTTCCACTGAATTTTTCAAGACTTTTTATTAGACTACTTGGCAGTCATTTGCACTACCTTATCTCATATCGACTTCTTTACAGTAATTTAGAGAGCAAAAGGAACTAAAGCAACTTTGTATTATTATCAGTAATGGGATGGTCTTGATTTTGCAAGCTACTTATTTTGGCTGCTTCTTCCCTGAAGTATTTCTTATATTAATGTTGAAGAGCGCAATTAATTTAGCATTCATATATGTTGTTGGACATTTTCCTGCCTATATTCTAGATATGCTATAGATTGCTAGAGAGGATGTTAATTTCCTCATGGGCACTCAGGGGAGAAACTTGTGTAACTACTTCGTGCATCAATCTGCTTCCTGCCTCACAATCTTACTTCTAATTCCACATTCTTCTTTGTGACTGACAGTTTTGCCTTCCCCAGTTTTGCATCATTGTCTTAAAAAACAGAGGTTTCATGGAAAAGCAAATGTCAATGAGGCCTCAGCTGAATGTGTTCTCAGTGGTAGCAAGACTGAGAGTCCAGCATTCTGAGAAACACCAAGTTTATCTTCACAAATACAAAACAAAAGCCTTGTCAATCTAATAACTTCATATTCAGATACACAGATTTCTAAGGCAGAAATGAGGTAGAGGCTGGGCTCTTTTGCATCAATAAGCAAAAAATGTTCTGGATACATGCATTGTTAACAAGGGAATTCTTACACCTTCCTTTTTACAAAACTGCAACCAACAATTCTTCAATGCAGTAAGACTAGTAACACAGTTTCACTGGTAAGACTTCATCTGCTCAGATCTCTGCTTTAAAAGTACAGTATTTTAAAAAAATTAGCAAAATACAGGGGCTTGAAATCTCATTCAAATTCATAATTAAAAATGCAATGGCTTCCATCTCCATAGGTGATCTGTCCAGATTTGTATGGTAAAAGAATTCCTTGCCATCATTCCTTGTAGGAATTTAGTAAAAAGCTTCTTTTGGCAACCAAGAAAAGCTTGTGCATTGGTTTCCTACTCAAATTTTACAGAAATATTGAGTAAAAGATTCAAGAGACTTGGTCTAAAAATAATGCCCTGATAGTGACATAACTGTATGTTTACAAGCAGTTCTTACAGGATCTATTGATTTGGGCACATAATTCCTCTCCTAGGACAACTTCCCAGCAGCCGTCACAGTAAAACTCCCCAGCCTCATCATCAGGGAAATTTCCAGGCTGAAATTTTCAGCTGAGAGTTGCTCAGATAAAAATGCAGAATCATTAGCGCCAAAATAATTTGTGAATGACAAACTAAAAAGCATATGCTTCCATAAAAAAGTTCAAAACATTTCACACTTTTGTTTCAGTGTTACTGAAAAATTAAATAAATTAATAAATTATAGATTATTCGGGGCAAAAATATCCTTAATTTTAAACTCCTTCCTCAATTAAAATTATTTTAGTTGTTCACAAAGTCAATATTTCAAATTAAAATATAAAACTTGTCAAACAAAAATAATCCTAACCTAGTTTGTTTTCACAGATGTTATCAAAAATGGAAAAAAGTCTTGCTAGAGAACAAGTCCTTGCTCTGAGCTCAGAATGGAAAAAATGCAAGAGTCCTGCAGTTTTGCATTAAGTTCATCTTGTTGCTTGTAGACCATGTGTGTTGTATCTCCAACTTCTTCTGCAGAAACAGGCACTCAGGAAAGTAATACTAATGACACTTTTCTTCAAGGTCTTCTAAATATTTCCTTGAAGGAGAGGTGAGAACCCCAAGTAACCACAATGCTGTGGTTAGTATTTAATTATCTGATGCAAGCTTTTAAATGGACGGAAACAAAACAATCCCACACATGCAAACTGTACTCATTTTCATTCTGTTTCACAAGACAATTAGATATCTTTTATGAACTTCTCAAAAGACTGGAGAGGAAGAACTCAAAATCGCATTCCTGATTTGGCCATATTTTTTCTTTGAATAACACAGTGACAGATGAGAAGGATTAATTGATTTTTTTTTTGTTCTGTAATTCAGATTGTGATTAAAATGACAATTATTTCCTCTCATGGAAATGTGAATTTTGTTGGAAGATCTTCTAGCTGATATTAAAAAATCTATTATGATGGGTGGTAGAGTTTATCTTATGAATTTTTCCTAAATGATCACGATTTAAGTATAGACTGTTCCATTAGGTCCTGAGGATAAAAATGAGCCTGATTTTCTGCCAGGAGAACCCAGCAGTTGTTCTTTCAAGTGCTCCTCCATTTTTCAGGGTGGAGAGAGATGTAGCCATGCCATGCCTGTGAATGTACTGCTTTACAGAAGTAGCCTGATTTTTCTTTTTCTCATCAGGGAAAGATTCAGATTAGGGGTAAGGATGACACCTTGAATAGCTGCCAGATTCCAAGATGCATCACTGGTGAATTCATACTCACCAGCTGCTGTAGGCTGCTTCAGGACCTTCTGTCCTCATAGCTACAAGACCAAATGCAGAGGTTCCCAGCCCACAGCTGCTGCCTGAGTGGTGAGAGCCTGCCAGAATCCCTAGGTTATATGTTTTACTTTGTTTTGCTAATAGATATTGAATTACTAGACAGAAAAATGCTAGAAGAAGTGATTCAGTGCCTAATGACAAGATTTTACTAGCCTTTGGGTGGCTATTTTGTTGATCTCTGAGTTTAGCAAAGGCAACATAGCTCTTTACTCTTTGGGGAATCTCTTTGCCTAATTCTTCAGTAAAAATATTGCTGTACCTCATTAGAAGCCTTTCCTTGGGTTTCTGTTTTCTTAAGTTACAAGGCTTTGTAGTAATTAGTTTAATTTTTTATCTCTTTTTTTTTTTTAAGAGAAAACAAAAGCTCCTGCAGCCAAACGAGATGCAAAAAAAGCAGCAGAACCAGGTAAAGGAATAAAATGTTGGCATTCAGTGTTTCAGTGTATTTTTTCTATTCTTGAATCAGTTTATTGCATCATAGCACCATCTGCTGGATTTTACACAATCCAGTATTTTGGGTTTTTTTGTTTACCTTAAATTATCGTGATAAATTTTGTGTGAAATCTGTGTTAAGAAAAAAAAAATTTCCATTAATCTCTAATATTATGGTTGCTTCTTGTCCTCCCGTGGCAGCTATGAGGTGCCATATCAAGCTATTCTGCAGGGTTTGAGGCAAAAAAAATAATCTGAATCTAAAGACTGAATTAAAAACTAGTATTAGCAGAAATGAGTTTCCATGTGAAGCTGTGTTGCAGCCCTTCAAGAAGGGGATGTGATTTTTCAAAGTGCTAATCTCACAGTAGTTTCTACAAATATGGAGCTCTTAGGTAATCATAAACATGCACTGAAAAGACTAGCTAGTATATTTTAAATAAAATAATGGCACAAATTCATTACTGAATTCAGATTGGATTGTAAAAATCCATCACTTTTAATTGATCTCTTGCTTTATAGTCACCTGAAAAAATGTCACATCACATTTCTGCTTACTTTAATAGAACCCAATATAATCAATAACAATCTAAATATTCAGAAGATTTTTAATTTTACTACATTCTAAACTATCTAATAAAAAAACTAGGAATTTGCATATGAAAATGTGTTCAATAAAAACCATAATTCTACTCTAAAGTAGGGTGGCTGATGGTGCACCAGGCTCTGTGTTGCTGTGCTGTGCCTGGCGCTGGCATCGCAGGAGTGGCCAGTCCCTCCCTCTGCTCTTTCTTGCCTCTAGTTGATCCCATTTTATGTGTCTGTGTGAAGCTATGTAAATGTGGGAGCTTTTTATCTTGTTTACTCTTTTTTCCTTTAAGATTGTTCTCTAGTTGTATTTCTCTGACTCAGACATTTTGGTGGTTTGTCCCAGTGATCTCCTCCGCTGAATAAGGGAATAATAACGGGCATCAGTAGAGGTGACTGGGAAGTGATTAAGAACGTGCAAGTCAGGAACATCATTTGCTGCTTCTGCCATAAAAGGACACATGGAGTGGGATTACAGTCAATATAGGCTACTGTGGGGCATATTGTACACCTTTATAACGTACTGTGTGAAGAAGCACAATTTCCCACTTGTGCCTCCAGTCCCTGTCTGCTGTGTTTGTTTGAATCTGTGTTCAGTTGTGCTAACACAACTGGGAGAACAGTTCAAACCACACCATTGCCATGTCCTAAAACTAAAAACTATCCTAGAAATTTATGTGTGTATTAGAGTGATCAGTCTGCATCATTTCAGTAAGTCTGGCTGATAATTTCGTAAAGCAGTTTTACTGTCAAAGTGTGTTGTATAGCTAGGCCTTTAGATATCTCAGCAGCACATTGCAGAAATCATCATGTAAGGATCATGTGTTTATAATTAATTCATTGCACCTGCTTCAATCCAATATTTGTGTTCATATTTGAAAATATTCCAGTAAGCCTACTTGTTGGCATAAATAGTGATAGTAATCAATTTAAGATGAAGAAAACGAAGAAAACTGGCATGGCTTATGATAGAAAAATAAGATTAATGTGTCCTGACATATTACTAAATATGTAGTTTGCCTTAAAAGTATAAGGAGCAGTAGACTTTGACTTCTACATCTTTGTTCTCTGAAAATTAATTTACCCCTAGAACAACTAACCATAGCAAAGTATTAAATAAGCTTATTTGGCAACATCCTTACTAGACTGCTGCCTATTAGTACAGTAAATTAAATACATTATCCAATTACATATTTCATTTTCTTCCACATATCTTATTACATCTCAGCCTGTACCCCAGAATGCCTAAAGCTGAAGGCTTGCTCCTATTAACAGACTGAACAGACTGAGAGCACAGCTGGTCATCTTCCAGTGCTTCTACATCACATATGTTCCTGGTCTTAATGTCACTAGTGAAGAAAAACCTGATGAATACACTGTACACTATTTTTATCTCTATACTTCCATATGTAAAAAGCAGAGAAAGTGAACATAGAATTTGTAAGTCTATGAGAGCTTCTGCATCTGGAAACTGATAGCTGTTCTAGGAAACCAGCCTCAATGAATATCAGTTACTTCATTTTCGAAGTGGATACTTTTAAATGTACTGTTTTCTCTAAATGGAAAAAATTAGCTCTCTGTCATCCATCTGAAGCTGGGCTGGAGAGCACAGTGTTTGGCTTTAAAGCAGAATAGTTTCATAGATATGTGTAAATGATGCTATTCTAAAGGGAAAATCCAGAGTTGAAGGTATTTCATGACACTAATCTTCTTAAGTTATACTGTCTTATGATGTCTCCACCTTAAACCTCTGCCACTTCTTTCACCCCAATGCATCATCTCCCAAGCTGTTCCATCAGGACAGGTCTGGGAGTGACCGAGCCTTACAAAATATCTGTCTATCATTTTTCTGTGAGGAGAGGCACAGGTTTCTTTCACAGGATTTCCACAGCCCACATGTGCTGGGCTCAGCATGTTCCTTGGAGGGTTTCTCAGACCCAAAAGCATAGGTGCTGAGCCTCTGCCAGGACAGGCAGTAGGGAGGCAAACCTCTCCCTTCTACCCTGTTCCCAAGGTGTCCACCTGGAAAGAGTTCTCATACTGTACTGCATATTGCATCCCACAGCTGTCGCTAACTCCCTGCTGGGCCAGTGGCCAAGAGTGTCAGTGATGGGGCACAGAAACATCACACCTCATCTTGGTAAGTTTACTCGGTCTGTTTTGGCACCTTGAAGAAAGCAAGCAGCATGGCAGTGCAGGGCAAGGAAGGGAATACATGACACAGGCTCAAACCACTCAGGGAGCACCTGCAACCAAATTAGCAGAAGGATGACTGGGCTCCCTAGCAGGCAGCTAGGAGCCTCTGAGCTCAGTGCCACTGGGCTCTATGCAATCCCTTGGCTAGGGTCAGGGGTGGGAACAGCATGTCTGTGAACACTCTCGTGGGATAAAACTTCACATTACAGACAACACTCCTGTATCTTCTTTAAACACCAGTGATGATGTTTTCCCCTGAAGATTTGATGGATTTGAAAACTAGATCTAACTCTTTTCAACACCATAAAAATTAAATCCTACCTGCAGCTTAGAATTTCCCTGGAATGGTCTTACAATTTTTAATTTAATTTTACACTATGTTTAACAGATTCTGTACTGCCACTTAACAGTCTAGTTACTGATTTTTAACGCCTAATTTTTTCTATATTCTTCTCCATACACATGCAAAAAAAAGTCTTATTCATTGCTCTCTTGGCATTCACAACAGAAACTCTTTTTAAGCACTATTTTCCCCTTGAAAATCAGTGAAATTTAGTTTGAACACAGGAAAAATAATGTAAGTATGACAGACAAATAAATAGTTTTAAGTGCTCAGATGTCAGCTGCATCCAATCTCTCAAACTGACTGTCAGTTGCTCTAGGATTATTATTTTGTTATGTCTCTGTTTTTTTCCACTGTAAGAATTAGATAGGAAAAAACAACATTATATAGGATTGGGTTCATCGGCATGGACAGCATATTAGGACAAAAGATGTACTGAAAAACCTGCAGTGGTTCCTAATGCAGGAAGAACTAATGGTTCACTGATAATGGGCAGCATTTACTTAACAGGCAAATTATTTTAATTCTCGGTTCAAGGTAAACAACCACAACCCAAATGACATCAGGGAAGAATCTTTCTGTTTGCCATATGGTACCACCAGGGCTATTCTACACAAAAAGGAAGAAATAAGACAAAGTTTATTGAACAGTATGTATAATTTGAAATGTAGGAAAAGTTTATTAAGGAGATGGGTATATTGGTTGTCTTTCAGTGATCATCTGTAGGACACAAGTATATAGAAAGAACACTAAAACCATATTAACATTACAAAAGATAAATAACATTCATAATTTACTAACACAGTGGAATAGGCAAAATCATCATGGATTTATTTTCAGGTTTCTGAAAGTCAAGTAGCTGTCTCAAGTCACAAATCAGGGATGTATTTTATTCACAACATTAGATCCCTTCCATCTCCTTATTAATTTCTTGTGCAGATATACTGTTCAGGAAAAAAGAATTCAAAACCAATGTAAATTTTATGTTGCTCACACCTATTTATGTACTTTTAAAAACATGAGAAGGAGAGGAATGGTGTTTCTTCCTTTCTCCCTCTCATTATACATGCACATGGCCCTAGTAGAGTTTGCTATTCTACAATTTCTTCAGGATCTTATGTGTGTGTGTGTGTCTGTACCCTGAAATATCTCTTTATGAGCAGCTGCTGACCCTGATTATTATCTTTGCGTGTATCCTGTGGTACTAGTCTTGTCAAGAATATTCTTCAACCAGACTGGACTATTCAGTTTTCTAGTCCCTGAAGTTAAACCAATCACACTTTTCCATAACCCAAGTACAGCCATTCTCAAGGTTCATTTTCTGGGTTTACAGCTTAACTGTTCAGGGGTAAATGATGGAAGTAACTCATTGCATGCCTAAGAGTAGGCTTTGCAGTTTATTACAGAATGAAATAAATCTTCACTCAGGTAGGATGTGTGTATGCAGCAGTAAACAAAACAATTAATTCCTACCTGCATTAATCCTGATGCTCAGGATCTTTGGATTAAATCCAGGATCATTCTGTAGTCCTTCTGAATCACAGAGGATTTCTTTTTAGTCCAGGCTAGCATAATTCTTCCACTCTTCCACCTTTGGGAAGTCAAACATCATATCTTCTCTGACATATCCAATTGCTTTCTAGTTTTAAAGGGAGAATTACAGGCTTGTCTTTCTTTGCACTGTAGGTGGAAATTATCTGATCCCAGTTCTATGCAACCTGCAGAAGTATAAACGACACTGGGTTTTGGTCCTCACCTGTTTGTCTCAGAAAGCTTCTATTAGGCTTAGTGAAGCCTCACAGCCAACTATGCTCCTGGCTGCCATGAATGCACTGAACCCTCAGCAGCTAAAACCTTGCTGCTATTGCAGTAGTCAGCCACTTCTTAATATCTGCAGGAATACATTAAGCGGATGGAGATAAATTCCACAAATCATTCCAACTCACTGACATTTTCATCCAAACTCAAGTCTGAGAAAATATCACAGACTAGATATTAAATTCTCTGGAGGTTTATGTAAAATGGATGGTTATCTAACTCTGAATGGGAAAGGAAAAATGAGTTCTTAACACAATATACACCCTCAAAGGGGAAGAATTCTCCAGTGTTAGAAGATTTTACTTTACAACCTTTTATTCTTTACATTCCAGATTTATTTAAATGGAGCATGAAATAGCTTATTCTTCACTAAGCTTTCTAATCTGAACTCCAGTTTCTATTCACCATTTTTCAAAATCTTTTTGAGTAAGTGGCTCAGAATTCAGGATATTTTTACTACTTTTGCTAGTGTGTTGAAATGCCTGGCATGCTGCTGTTGCTTTTATACCTTCCTTGCAGTAGCCTCTGTTTCAGGGTCATATAGAGTAAAAATATTAGCTTATGCTTCCTTTCACATAATTTATTATTAAGTGTCACCGTCCAGTCTCTGTGATGCAGCAAAATACTATTGTACTACTAACACAAAAATGGTATTACTTTAAGAGCAAGGCAGGGGGAGCAAGTCAACTACCAAAAAGAAATTATTTAATATATGAATGTAACAATAATGATAATAAAAGCAGGTCAAAATTAAACGTTATTTAAATACAGATCAGAGCTAAAAGAATTATTTAAGTGTCCAGTCTTTGCAGAAAAGGCATAAACTGGCAATCTTTCATGGCCCTGAAGTTGTTTCATAATTTAAGTGAACTATTGGCAAGAACTGGGCCCAAATTCAGCAAAACACTTAGCACTGTTAACTCAATCTTCAGTCAGCAAAGCATTTAAGGGCATACTTAAGCTTTGTTGAATCCAGCCTATCACATACACTATGTATTATTGTCTTCCTTTTCATTAGTCTTTTGGAAGTGTCATCACCTTTGCTTTGCTAGAAAATTAAAAATGGGCCTTATCTTGATATTGAGACCACTATGAAAATGGCACTTCATTTTCAGTGGATCAGTGATGTGACTAGAGTGTTCTATATCATGTATGATTATATTACATTTACAACTTAGGAAGTTCTTGCATATTATAGTGGTATGTGTTGAAGGGAGAGCAAGTGGAAACACAATGTGCTTCACTATGATGTTTCTTAAGTATGAATATTCTCACATCATCATACAAATCTAAATCAACTATAGATTAGAAATTTCTGTATTAAGGAGTTGCAATTCAGCATCACAAATACAAAGCAAGTCATTACCAATGCACAGTATCACTTTAGTCTGCAGAGTGCTTCAGACAATCTGATGAGCTTTTTCTCCTCAGTAACAATGCCCAAGTTTGGAGCTGTACATATTAGAGTAATAAAGGTTACTGGATTTATTCCATGCATGCAGTAGACTCATAATTTCAATGACTGTCTCCTTGTGCCTTCTGTCAATGTCCTCCTTCATGACACTGCCTCTGCAAATACCTTCTGAATAAGTTTCTTGTCCTGCTTAAGGCAATCAAAGAAGCTTTTCAAAATGTTTAGCAACATGATCTTTTGATTTGTGCTCTGAGAGAAAATATATCACAACTTTTTCTCACTGCCTCATTCTACCCTACTCCTTTGGGCTAAGTGACATCAATACCGAGCTTTAAGTCTAAATTACCTGAGTTAATCTGCATATCCTGTTTACCTAATGACAGGCAAAACCCTAGAACTGCTATTTACTTCAAATTTTTATTTCTCTTCTGAAACATCTGTTCCGGACTCACATTCTCAAGGGGTTAGGTTGAAGGAGAAGTCCTTCCCTTGTCAAAAGAAAGTGGGGTATGAACAAGTTAAAACATGAACGAGTAGTAATAGTTGAGCTCTATCCAATCTATGACCACTTTCAGAGTGTATGCTCCTCATTGAACAATTACAAAGTATCACAACTGCCTAATAGTGAGAGACTGTTAAGAAAACTGAATTATTTTCTCTTTGCTGTGATCTATGAGCATTCATACAACTGTTGCACCTGATCTCATGCTCCATAATTTGAGCATGTTTCTTGTTGCCCTCCTTTGAGAATTTCCACCTGAAGTGGTGTAGAACTACCTCCCTAGAGGTGCTCCTGGTTCAAACGAATCGGATTCATCACAGGATTTTCCTAAATCCTTTCTTGTCCTTCTATTTATTTGGGATTGACTGGAATTATTTGCACTTGAGCAACTTAGTCATCTTATTTCTCAAAAGACTGGAAGCTCCTCAGGTCCCTATTTAAAAGGAAGTACCAATTAAGATTTTTCACATTTAAAGTTCTCTTGGCAGACACTAGCTCTCTGCAAGAACCACAAGGTATTCTTAAATTACTTTTTTTTTGTCACCTGAGTGCTGCAATAACATAGCAGGTTTCTAATGCAAAGATAGTGATACAAAGAACTGCTGCCTAGTTTTCTTTTCTTCACAAAAATCCCTCAGAAATGCTTTTTGTTACCCTACTTACTTAAAAATAATTAATTTATAGAAGAGATGATATACACGTGACATGATCTCACCAAGGGCTTTCCTCGGTGTGCTCTTATTCCAGAAAGAAATGTATTTGTCCAATTCATTGTTTTTATAAATCAAAGTGTATGATGGCAATGAGTTTTTAGACATTGATCCAGTAAGTAGAACAGCAGTCAAATATAGCAGAACAAGTAGCTCTTGGAAGAGGGAGAACTGGAAAAAAACTAGTTCGATGCAAAACTTTCTATGTGGACTATCTCAGGTCTAACAATAGCATACTGCAAGCTTTCCCTTCAACAGAAGAGACTAAAAGGATCTTCTCTGTATCTAGCTGGTTATGTTCACAATATTCTTAATGAAAGGATATCTTGGAGAGCTTTAGCACTCTGTCTCATTTGATTTTAATTAACCAACATGATAGGAAGGTATGAGAAGGGATATGACAGGCATATAGCCTATTAAACTAAGATTACAAGACTGTAAGACCAGGCTAACTTTCTGCTCTCTAAGGATTTAAATATTCAAGATACTGCATGGAATATGACAACAGTATGCTTCACTGAAATACTCGTGGTAAAAACTAAATGACAGTACAGAAAATGCATTTTTATGCAGCTACTGAGTGCAAATAGAATGGCCTTCATTATTTAACACGCAGTGCATACAACAGAACATCAAATCCACTTCAAATGCCATTTATTTATACTTTTCCCTATGTGTGATTCTATATAAAAATTTTATTTTTATTAACCCTTCTTGGACATGAATGCTTTGTCTGAATTTGGAGATAACACAAACACACACATCCATGTGCACACATAGCTCCACAAATTAGGATAGGGCATCATTTATTCTCTCCTGGAGGATGGCAGGGAGTCACAGTTTGTGAATAGTCATCCTGGTAATAAAGAGTAAAGTGCACCATAGCAGATGTGCCAAACTAGTTGCTTTTCAGCACTATTTATGCATTGGGGAAGAGTGTGGCTCACGGAAGAGCTGTAGATGCAAGTTCAAGTTCTCTCTACCCTCTCTCTGAAGGTGTTCAAGGCCGGGTTGGACGGGGCCTTGAGCAGCCTGGTCTAATGGGAAGTGTCCCTGCCTGTGGCAGGGGAGTTGGAACTAGATGATTTTTAAGGCTCCTTCCAACCCAAACCATTCTATGATCCTATGGTTCTATGATTCTTCTGTCTCCCACCTGTTCCAGGGATGTCTAGGAGCACAACACTGGTAATGAGGTAAAAAATACATTTATATGGTTTTCTGGGCATGTTATAAATAACTTTCTCAACTTTCATAAAAAATAAAAGCCATTTGTCCAAAGCATCAGAGCTTATAAAGATGGCGAAATGTCAAACTAAATAAAATCTCAGTTCTACGCATGGTAGAAAGATAATGTATTAACAGCAAAACTTTCCTGAGTAAAAACATACTGTGCAGTACCATATACATATATAGCAAAAAGCAAAGCTTTAGGTCTGAACTTTCCTGAAGTAATGAGAGGTTTCAGTTCATTCCATTAAAATATCGGAGTAGGAGTCACCTGAAATTTCATATTGAGTCAGATTTCACCAGAAATTCTTGATGTCAAATTCTATGTTATTCATTTCCTAATTTTTCTCATGGGAAAGTATCTTATTTCAAATGCTTCTGAAAGCAAACCTCTTCCGTAATGTTTGCAATTTTGAAAAACAGGAAATAAAGCTAAATAAAAGGAAAATTACATACTTTGCAGAAGCACTTGGTGAGTGTTGTTGATGTCATATTGTTTCCTGATTTCATGCGAGCTGACAGAATTTAGAGCGAGAGGGAAAAATAATAGCCTCAGAACCACTAATGTAGTAATAATATTGCCTTCAGTTTCCAGTAAGATGTCCTAAGCAATAGCAGAATAGAAAACCCCACAAAACCAATCAAAATTCTCATTTCACAGAATGAGTCCTAAAATATCCATATGAAACTGGATACTCTGAAGACCACTTGAGCTACACAAAACCACAGCTGCAACTGTTGTTGTGATTAAGATCATTGACTCAGCCAAACTACTATGTTCCAAACTTCTGTCCTCTCACTTTTTGCTCCTCCTTGAACCAATATTAGGGCTGCAACTCAAGGCAGGATGCCATCAAGAAAATATAATGTTTATTTAGCCAATAATGTATTTAATGCCAGCTTGCTTTCTAGCTGCATCGCTTTTCTGTGTTGCTGGGAAAATCATATCCCTAACTCATAACTTTGACCATGTCAACCTGCTGCATGACTACTTCCACTGAATCACAGCTCTCACATAGAATGTTACTATAATGCACTTATGACATTTTAAATACATATATGTTATAGAATGAATTCATTAAAATGTGCTTTACATAACCAACTTAAATTTAGTTTCCAGATTTCAGTCTGCTAGTCTTGATGATTTAAAGCTCATATTTTGTCTGAAAGATAATTCTTATGAAATTGTGATTTTTCACCAATAAATTTGGTAAAAAAAGGAAAAAATCTAATTTCTTTTTCTTAAGATCTTAGAGCAAACTTCTATTTTACAAATAATATTTTTCATTAAAATCTGTGTAAACTGCCTCCTCAGATAGATGTAAAACCTTAAATAAAAATGAATGTTTGATTTCAGACAGAACTACTGGCATCACTCAATACAAACTTACTGGGAGTGAGAGTGTTGAGCAATGACATATTTTCTTTAAAACTTAGCAACCGTGGGATATTTTTTGTATTTCACTTCAGTGTGTCCTTTCTAATATCAATTATTTTCATAACTCTGTGTAGAGTATACCTCTGTAGATGTTTCCTGTGCATTCAATATTAATATTGATTATGAATTAGTATTTAATGTGAAGAATACTCATATTAATGATATTGATCAAAATATCTAATTTTCTATTGACAGTTCAGTGAAAGGATAGCTCAGCTTTAAGGCCAGGCTTGTTTTCAGTGAGGGCAATATATTCAGAAACACTTTGAACAGAAAATATTATATCTTGGTTCTGGAGCAGAAACTGTTTAAACATCAGTGTTTCTTGATTGTATACTGCAGCATTAATGCAAAGGTATCTTATAATAAGAATGGAGAAAATCTAATCAGCAGATACCAGTAAACAACAACTGTGTATTTAACAGAAACTGCCTTAATCTTGTAATTTGTCAGCTCAGATACTCTTATGTAATGTTCCTGTGTGGATCTAAGCCTGCACAGCAGAGCCTTTCCATATGCTGTTTAAACACATCCACAGACATTATCTGCAGACAGCATAAGATTATGTTTTTTTTTTTCTACTGCAAATGCCAGCCCTGGCTGGTAGATCACAGTTAGTTTCTGAGAGACATGTTCAGTCACTCTTTCTTCCTTCTGGTAAGCTGCCTACTCATTCTCTGAGGAATGTTTGAAGCACATCCTGGCAAGATAGAAAGAGATGTTACAGAAACTACCATTAAAAATTTGTTAATTCCAGCTTGCCAGAAAGCACAGAGTTTAGGTGGGTGAATCTTTGCACCTTCAGATTCCAGATTCTATTTTGGTGATTAGGCATGACTCTCCTCGTGCTGTATATTCCTGTAAAAGAGTCAAGGAACACCCCCCTATCCTGGTGCTATGGCTGTAGAATGGCAGCGGCTGGACTAGGTACTCTGCTCATTCTCCAGTCTCTCCAGTGAAGAAGGGCAAGGACCATATCACAGATGTTCTGAGGCACATAAAGACGGTTCGCAGGACTCCATCCTGAAGGGGCTGGAGAACAAATCTCATGAGGAGCGACTGAGAGAACTGGGGTTGTTTAGCCTGGAGAAGAGGAGGCTGAGGGGTGACCTTATTGCTCTCTACAACTACCTGAAAAGAGGTTGTGGAGAGGAGGGTGCTGGCCTCTTCTCCCAAGTGACAGGGGACAGGACGAGAGGGAATGGCCTCGAGCTCTGCCAGGGGAGATTTAGGCTTGAGATAAGGAAAAAATTCTTCACGGAAAGAGTCGTTAGGCAATGGAACAGTCTGCCCAGGGAGGTGGTTGAGTCGCTGTCCCTGGAGGTGTTTAAGGTGAGGGTGGATGAGGTACTTAGGAACATGATTTAGGGACTGGTGGGAATGGTTGGACTTGACGATCCGATGGGTCTCTTCCAACCTGGTTATTCTGTGATTCTGTGATTCTGTGAAGTAAAACTGCAGGTATTTTAACGTACACTGTTTCTAGAGTTTCCATTTAGCACCTTATATGAGTCAAATACTTAAGTGTCCTTTACTAGGAGCTGATCTGGCCCTTTTAGTGCAGTGTGAAAGCCACTGAAGAGTTGATGACAATTACAAAGGTTTTATTTTGACATGCAGGAAAGCAGGGAGTCCAAAGGAATGTGCCATAACCAGCCACATACAGTAACATGAAAATTAATGTCCAGGGCAACTAAACAAAAATCTACAAGAAGATAAAAGTATATTTGATTATTTTCTTTTTCAGAACCACACAAGAAAGAAAAAACTATGGAAACTGGTGAATATTCTCCCCTTTTTATCTTATTTTTCAAATATCCTAATATTTTAAGTGAATTCATGATAGAAGTAAATATCTTATTTTTGTTTGTTTTACAGGCAAAACAGCAAAGAAAGATGTAAAAGTACATGGTAAGACCTGTGAAAGACAATACATTTTACAGTCTTATTTCTTGAGTTTGATATTAAAATGAGACAGGATTAGATAAAGGGGCAAAATAAGTCAAGATGGAAATAAAGACTTTCTGTTTTAATCAAATTTGTTTGAGCAAATTTATGGCTGTGGAGCAGACATGCAGCCATTTGGTCTTCTGGAACTGAGATAAAATCAAATGTTTCTGAGAAGAATTACAAGGGTGAGAAATTTTTTATTTCAGCTTTTAAAAGGTTCATCTTTTCAAGGAAGAGTGCCTGCTTGGAAGTTACAGTAAATGAATGGAGAACAAAACACAAAATAGGAACTTCAATGTGTGGATGGGAGGAAAAATGCAGGTTGTTTTATTATGTTTATATTCCAAGCACCTATGCATTTTATTGTAGCTAGGTGCTCTTCTTATTCCTGACTGGAATCTGCTTCTCCAGTTTATCCAAATTTGAGAGAGCATAAAGATTTCAAACTCCTTTTACAGCCAAGCTTCATGACTCATTTATCAGATGACTCTATTTTCTCAGATATAAACTCTGAGCAAAAAATACCCACAGAAGATACTCAATTTATAGAAAAATGAATCTGTACTTTTCTGTAGCATAAAAACCTGTCACAGTGCTTCAGAATGAAGGTGTGAATAATGCGGAAAGAGAAATTTGGTAGTTCAATGAATTTTAACTTAGTTAATGCAGTTATGAAGAACAGCAAACAAATTAAACTAAAAAAAAGTATTTGTTCCAGGAAGACTTTCCAAAGTTAATCTTCCCCCATATAAATTCTAGAAAAGTTCTGTATTTCAAGTTTTCAATAATGTCAAAAAAAAAGTCAAACTTAACTTCATAAATTAATTAAATTGTTAAAAGGAGATTTCTATTCTATAACAACCATCTACACAGATAGTTGATATGTCTGTTCTGAAACCTATTTTTATTATTTCTCTCATCCTCATTACTTGAAAATAGCAGAGCTATTGAAGCTCCATTGATAACTTACCTATTGACCTTGATTTTAATCTGGAGGTTAACTAGCTGTCTGCTAAAAAGTGACATGTGTATGTCAGTTTTTCTCTGCACAAAAAAATGAACATCTGCTCTGAATAGATTGGGTGAGCACAGGAAGAGGTGTTGGAATCGGTCTTAATTTTTAAAATATTCACAAAATTTTTTCCTGGAATGGTTTCTTTTACTTTACAGCATCTGTGGTAACTCTGAAGTCAAAAGGTGGGTAACCTTATTTCTTTTTAAAATTAAAATGGAAGAATATTGTTGTTAACTCTTCTGTTAATAAAAAATATTCTTGTAACAAAACTGCTAAAAGGTGTGACTTACGTAAAACAAAGTGAACCTTTTAAATTATAATGGTTCCTTCTTCACAGCACCTCAAAGCACCTCCTGAAAACAGGTGGGTTTTTTTCCCCAAAGTTGTCCATTGACTAAGTACTGTAATTCTCTAACTGTATCAAATTTAGTTTCTAACTGTAACTCAGATCTGAAGATTTTTTAGAAAGGTGGAAAAGAGAAGCAACCAATCTTATATAGAGACATGGCACAAAGAGTATTTTTTCTTTTTTTACCAGTCCAGCTGCAGCACAAACTCCGTCACTGAACAGTATTTTTTGTCTTTACCAAGTCCAGGAATTTTTACAGGGAGGTTCAGTGAAGGAGTTTTGTCCTTCCTTTCATACAAGAACTGCCAATGGGAAAATGTGGGATGTGTGGGAGCAACACTGGTTTCTCCAAAGGTTGGCCCTTTTCAGAAGGCATGGGGAACTGGAACTGGTGAGAAACTTCAAGGGCTTAAGTTCAAGCTGAACAAATATTTAATTGCTTGTGTCAAAGTCTGACTTTCCATATACGCTTGTATACAGTGCAAGACACTAGTTCCTAATTACCTTCAAGAACATTAGAGATGTCAGCTGTATTCTAGACACAAATGGAATGGCAAATTACAAACTGTGCTTCACTCTCAGCCCATGCTTATTCATATCAATGAACAACTTGCTTTATAACCATTCCCTTTCAAACAAATGACACTGCATGTATCAACTACCTACACCTGTCAATTGTGGTCTCCAAGCTGCCCAAAACAAGTCAAAGGCAGGGAAATTAGAATTTCCAGGTTTTAATACCCTGCTATTATTCAAGTATTGTCTTTTATTTTGGAGTTCATCTCTGAAATCTTGTTCACATTAACCTGTAAACACTGACACGAGTAGTCAGGCTGAATTGCAAGGCAGTAGAGTGCTCTTCTGGAGCATGAGGAAGAATTGCAGAATTGCAGCTGTGTCAATTAATCTAACAAAATCAAAGCTGATCCATTATTCCTTTAATTGGATGTTCTTAAGTTTCCTGCTTCATGAACTAAATTCAAAATGCTGTCATTGCTCTGCAGCTAATTGTATTGAGCAAAAGAGATACCAGAGTAATTTAGTCATTTGTACTCTTTATACTCCCTGCAGACAAAACACAGAAACTAAAGGCAACAACAACAACAAACAAAAAAAATCTGAGTCAAGCTTTAGCACTTTTAGCAAACTCTGGACAGCCACAGGTGAAAGTAAATGTAGTCTTGCTGTTACAGGTAATTCAATAAAGTTCTCCCCTGTTGCTTGAAGCCTCTGGGCAATTATTTTTGATATATTATTACTTCATCTGTAACACTGTAGTATACATGTAAAGTCCATATTTCGTATGTGAACCCATTTCTGCTAAGCTTGTGTCGATCAGGGTCTGAAAAGAAGCAAAGCAGTTGTTTCTTTCAGAACGAACTCTCCTTCTGCAAACTTGAGGTTTTCTTTGGTCACTGTTGGACATGTTGTCATATATCTTGAAATTGTTATTCTCACTGACTATATTTAACCTTTTATTAAAAGTTATTTCATTTAGGTTACTTATAATGTTTACAACCAGAATTAGCAGAAGTTTTGAAATAACAGAGCTTTCACCTCTATGCTTTACTGCTGTGAATAGCCTCATATTTTTCTGGTGAATACCATATTTCATATTTATTTAGATAAGAAGAAAATATTTGTATATGTGATAAGTCTTCATCACAACTCCAGAATATTGCATTTCAGAAGTGAACGCTTCCTTATAAGCTATTGAATTAAGGACACTTGAAAAATTTATAGGAAGTTCACAGTTTGTTAAGGATAAATAGAAATTCAAGGTTTCTGTCATATAAAAGAACAATCATTGTATTATTTCTAATGTTAGAAGAGCAGTCTTACAACTGAAGATGTTCATCTCAGCCATCTTGGTTTCACCATAAGAACAGCCTAATGTTGAACTTGAAATCATTCTTTAGTATTTAAGTAAATAAAAATTTCAATTTAATCAGTCATCTATCCCCATTAAAGAGAAATATTTGACCTTAGCTCTGGAGTAATTGTTATTTTCTGAAAAATTACTTGTTAACAAGTGATATCAATTTAACTTTATGTTGAAAATTTTGAAACTCAAACATGGCCTGTATTCCATGGGGGAAATGTTATTTATATTAAAATGTTGCAATTGTTCTTTTTGCCTCTTAGAAAGAATCATAAAGGCGTGCTGTTATTTTCTTTAGTTTTTATAATGACAGACTAATTCTAGTGGTGTTTAATAGCTGTACCTTTCACTAAGTCTGAACAAAATCATTGCTTTGAAATGTGTATTTGTTTGTTCTTTATTGTAGCTTTTTATTTTCTTGTTTCCCATTTTTCTGCTATTAATCCATTTTGACTTAGCAGCTCACTGGATGCAATGTGATTTCCAATATTCGGTAGCTGTTAGAAAATTTCAGGAGCTGTTGGAAAGTTTCAGTAGCTGTTGGAAAATTTGTAAGCAAATTATGGAAAGTAAATAGTCTTCTTCTGAAAACAAGTGAGGCTTTTGATGGAATTCTCTTCTTTAGTGATTGAGAAAATTAAACTGCTGGCATAGAAGGGGCCTGGGCCCTTCCCAGAAGTTTGTACTAGTGAAGAACTATGAAGCTCATCGAAGTTTTGTTGTATTTCCTCAAAAAATGTTCTGTAATGCCAGTATAAAAAGAATTTTTTTCATTTCTCTATGTTAAATGGCAACAAACACTTCTTCGGATCACGATTTCTTGATATTAGTAATGTCGCGACAAGTAGCTCCTGCCTCTGACCTCAGGGCTCAGAAAGTGAAGTGTTTATTGTCTCCCATCAGTCTGATTTCTTTCAGCTTGACATCACATTAAACAGTGATCTCAAAACAGGTTTAAAATAAGTGATATTTGGGAATGCATGTTTCTGATGTATGCTAGTCATGAACCTGACACTTTTGGGATAAAATTCCTGACAAATCTGACTGGAGCCTGCAAATATTGAGACTCCAGAAATATTTGCCTGATGAGTCACTCTCTTGGCTACTTTCAGCACAAAACAATGTGTAGTAAGCTCTCTCTCATTTGATTCCAAAGACCTTATGATAGAATCAAAGAAACAATTATCATAGAAATCATCCATTTGATCTACATTATGCTGAGTTGCCAAGAATTTTGCTGAGAAATGACAAAATACAAATGGGAGGCCAGACTCCATTTTCTTCCTATATTTTTTTAAACTATAATTTACTGAAAATATGGATCCCTGACAAATTTCTATATTTACATTTACATGCCTTCCTTTATTTTTTTTTTTTCAAGGAGGGTCTCTTGGTGGTTTTGGTTTGGATTTCTTTTTTGCTTTTTTGTTCTGTTTCGGGTTTTCTGTAAAGTCTCATTTTATGCTGAGAAGAAAATTATAACTCATTATAATATATCCATGTTACTTAGGTCATAATCAGCTTTTCAAATTGGGAACACTTGCGATAGCATCATTTTTTACAAAGAGATCATCTTTCAGGCTACCACACAAGTTGCAAGGATTTGAAAATGCTCAGTGGAAGGAATGAGATCTTGAGCTGTTCAGAAAACTTGTTCTTGTTCTAACAGAAGTAAAATAAAACCTTCTTTGGAGTTTTATCCCAAACACCAGTTCTGTGGTCCCTCTGGGGCTGTGATTGCAGCAGGGAAGCCTTTTGAAATTGCTGGGCATGATGTCCCAAGCAGGCCAGTCCAGTTAATAAGCTGTGGCCTGTCTGCAACACCTGCAAATAGGATGGAGGCCAAAAGAAGGATCTACCAGGATATTCCTCCAAGAGCATCAAGCATACCTGGAGGCGCATTGTGGTTCTATTGAATTCCCTGAATTTCTCAGCATAAATAATAACAGAATAGGATCCTCAGTATTTACCTTGGTTATAAAAGCCAAGCTCATAGTTTACAACTGTGATTTGCTGTAATAAAACATTATATTGAAAATATTCTTCTGTTTGACATGTTGAAAATTCAAGCTGAAAGGAAGTTCTTTAGAGATAACCTTGTTGCTGCAAAGACGTTGCTAAACTTATTAGATGTAAATTAATTTTCATCATCCACATTACATCCTTCCATTTACGCTGATTGTTTATTTGTGCACTACTTTTCAACAAGGCAATGGAAGTGAAACTTTTTTTCTTAATGAAATTTTTTTTGTCTCAAACACTGTAAGAATATACCTTTTTAAATTAAAGCAACAGTTCTCATTCAGCATAATAGTTATCAACTAGGGCTACAAAATCTTGGTTTTACAAAACTGAAGTGTTGGCGGTGCCATTTACAGGTAAGCAAACATGCAAAACTTCACCCTGAATGATTCAATTAGATGGGAAAATATACATGTTGTCCTAAATATATTCAGTAATCTACAGGAAGTCTTGTACATTGCCAAACTTGCGAAGTAAATTGTCAGAAATTTTAAAAGATACCCATAGTCATGATAAGTTTCTAAGAGAGCAAAGTCTGAAGGGGTTCCTTCCTGCACTTCCTCCTTTTAGATCATTTAATCCCTAGTGTGGAGCCATGAACAAATCATCTCTGTCTCCTGTCTCTTAAACTGTGCAAATCAATTTAGAAATGGTGCAAGGCAAATAATCAGTTGGATATGTCCAAGTATCCTGACCTGGCATCAGTAAAGGTCCTTCTGCACAAGTGGTCTGATTCCGTCTTCTCTTGTGCATACAGAAATTGCAATATTCACAAGGACCAGATTAGGTGTCTAACATACAGACACACAGTCTGACACTGGCCCTCTATCCTCACTATGACTAACTACATGCTTAAAATTATGAGGAATTATTTTGCTGCATCAAGGATGTAAAGTGGAGGTTTCTACTGATGCGAATAGAAAACCATGCTCATGTGGGGAATCCTCAGATGGCTGGGCAAAGCTGGGACCTGCTCTCTTTGCTCTTTCCGTTGTGATGTTATATGCAACTGAAGCTTTAGCTTCTGTTACACCTAAGATCTAGGAGATAATGCTGTTATTTATTTTCTGAAAGACTAAAGTTTTGGTTTTCCTCTTTTCTTTTTAGATAAGTAAAAAATATTTATTATATAGTCATATATGGGAGGGGGGAATAAAGGTATCTCATTGTTGCAAATCTTTTAAATCATTTGCCTCAAAGTAATCTGTAAGCATTATAAAAAGGCTTCGTCTTTTGGAACAACACTTCTGACTAGAAATCTTACTTAAAACTTATCTTTGTTTTGCAGCTGTATCTGAAAAGAAGGAAGAAAAAACAACAAAGGCAGTAGAGCAAGGTAAAAGGAAAACAAACCTTGTTGGCATTATCATTCTTAAAAAAAACAATAGCATAGAAATAAAAAGTTCAGATTCAAACAGGGGGGATGACAGCAATCTTTTAATCTATTGGTTTGGCAGCATTTGCCCAGGCTCCGCTTTGTTTAACAGACCAACAGGGAATTTCCACTGTGGAGCTGGCATTGTCCCACTTCCATAAAACTGCAACTTCACAAAAGCCTCAGATGAATAGGACTTCTGCATCAGCTTAAAGGTCCTATACTGGGATTTTGAATCCCATTGATCTTGCATGAGGCTTTCTGCCCCTGAAGTTTAGGCACAGATCAGCCTTCACTGTTGTGACTTTGAGAGTGACTTGAAAGGATGTAAAGGAGCAGAACCTTCCTACCCCTAAAAAGTCAGATGAGCTGCCTTTTTTTTCCCCAAATGAAACATTAGTCCCATGGAGAGCCACAAAGGTCAACTGCAGAGAAATTCAAAAGCTTTTGAGAGCAGAACCTGTAGAGGTTTTTAGCAAAAAGCTTAGGACTGTTATGGATAAGGCATGAATGGGAATGTCTGGGAGAGGGAATATCAGAAGAAAGGATAGAACAACTGCATGTGTTGAGAGCCCATAGTTCAGAAGGTCGCAAAATATACATACAGTTTCCCAAGCCAACCAAAGCAGGAAGATCAAGTGACATTCTACATCCAGGCTCAAAGAAAGCTCAAGCCACTGAATGATGATGGTGAACATAAAAAGAAAAACATTGGCTTCTTAAAGCAGCTGTATAAAGATATGGTTTTTCATATTATATTAATGTATTTTTATTATTATTGTTTATTTCAACATTATCTCTTGCATACTCACTTCTTGTACAATTATTAAAAACAGTTCGTACTTTCTTAGGTTATGTATGGTAAGGAGTAAAGTAAAACACTGGCATAAACATCCAAAGCTCATCAGCCATAGCTTTCTTTATGTGATTCACATCCTAATCTACTGTGTTCTGCTACTCTCTACCAAAGTGTTTTTTGTACTTATTCATGCTCAAGTTGGCAATTAGAGCCCTGACATTATCAGCCTTGTCATATTGGGTTTTTTCCAAACCTGAGAGTAAAATTTAGAATAAGGTATAAAATATATTTAATAATGTAGCTTTTGTTGGTTGAGTTATTATCCCTTTCTTTTCTTCAGTTTCTCAGCTTCAGCTTTACTCAGCATTACTCCAGCCAGCACAAGCACCCTGCAGCAGCTGTCAGCTGCTTGTTAGTTGTCATGGAAAATGTTATAATTAGGTGGGCCTTAGCCTAGATTTCAGTCAATTTTAGACCGGGTATCTCCACACAATTTTCTATTGCCTTACAAGTGCTTCCTTCCCCAGCCACCTGCACTGCTTCCCCTCTATCTCATGCAGGAATGAGGTGGTGTTTGCTGTAATATTTGCCCCTTCTACAGTTAGCCACTATTGGTTGGGAGTTTATCCCAACTAATGGGATAAATAGAGCATGGACTGAGCGGTACAAACCATAGTTTCACGTGGTTGGCATTGAGCAGAGATTTCTAAACCATGGGCTGTGATGCCCAGTGGACCTAAACAGGAGACAAACTGTTTCCCATGACAGCAGTCAGCAACAGCTGCACTATCTCCTTATGCCAGCATCCATCTAGTGTCTGTAAGCCAAAGGAATAAAAGCAACATGTAATGTCTATCATAACTATTTCTGCAGCTCCATCTAAGCACTGGTGGCAGCTCTGCTCCTTTAACACGTAGAAGCAAGCATAAACACTTTCAGATAACAATTGCCTTTGCTTCTCATTTCTGCACCCATATGTGTGGAGCTACTGCCAACACATTGATCACTCAGAGACGAATAAGCTAAAAAACTTTCAGGAAGTTTTTTGACTATTCACATGCACGTATGTTTCTCATGGAACAGTAAAACTGCAAGGTAATGGAAGAAGTTCTGAGTTATGTTTTGAGAGAAGGGAAAACTGTACCTATTTCACTGATCCCAAGTATTTGAAAGTAAGGACTCTTTTTCTTAAACAGGAAAGTATGAATGCACCAGTAAATAGTTTTTAAACTGGAAGGTATTTTTGTGCATTTTAGACTGAGAAATGAAATCATTTGCCCTACTAGTCATTGTACACCGGGATACATGTCAAAAAGCGGACATGCTCTGACCTGGTCAAAATTCGGATTTGTGATTTAAGAATAAGGAGACTTGAAGAAAACATTGAGTGTTGGCAGCTCTATTTGTTTAGCAATAAGATCATAGCTTCATTGTTTCAAAGCTGAAGGTTTTAATGATCAAACATGCTATTGAAGCTTTTACCTCAAAACCCTACTGTCTGGAAATAGGCTAAAAGGTTGTAGTGACATTTCAGCTCACTGATCTTTTACTAGTCGTAAAGCAAAGTTGTGTGTAACATTTTCAACACTTAAAAGGAAAGCAAGAAGGTGAAGAACTGCCAGAAGTGTCTTGAAAAAGGCAGTAATTTAACTCTTTACTCTATTAGTTTGAAAAATGACACAAGTGTCAGATGGTTGCCAGGTTACTGCTTGTTATTAAGGTAACTGAGAATTAATAGTTAAAAGAGATTATGAAAATGCAAAGATTTTTTTTCTTGTGATATCCAATAGTGTTAAGAGATGAGTTAATTACTGTCAGCTAAAGCAAGTCATATAAGACGGGACAGAGGGGGTTATGCTCTGGTTGTGTGTCTGTATATTACTAGGTGGGAACCATGAACTTCTTTCATATGCACTGTCAAGAAAAAATAACATGGAAATAATTTTAAATATATATCAGTTTCCTTAGGCACAACATCTATTTAAATATACTTTTGTTACCTGATTGTATTAAAAAAAATGTCTACGTCTGTATGCATTCTAACATTTCTTTTTTCACATTTGCTTCCCTTGTCTTCTCTTTCCTCAGATAAACCAAAGATGAAACAAGGAAGTAAGCTGTAGTTTTCACATTGCTTTTCCCTGTAATTGATAAACAGAGTTCTTCAAGATCTCCTGGCATTGAATAACTGCTCAGTTTCTCAATAGAAAGAATTATTTCTTCATATTCTGATGGCGATCATTATGATTTTTCTTTCCAGAAAGTACTTGTTGAATAGTATTTCTCAGATAATATGTTTAAAACAAGGTAACCAGTAGTCAGATGGTTAAAACACTCAATTAACACTCAAAAATGCAAAATCCAAGTATCTGTTGTTTTTGACGTTTTGGGACAGTCTCACCTGTCTTTTTAATTTTGGTGGGAAAAGTTTTTGAGTCCTTGGTTTTCTCAGCCCAGAATAATGATCTCACGCATCTTGTCTGGAACAGAATTCTTGTTTGCTCTGTGGTCAATTTATTTCTTATGCCTTTTTCAGGGGATTGCCCTTCTGCACACAGTATCCATTAAGGATAGCATGGCTTAGCCATTTTCACTACTTGTCTGCAGGCAGAATTAAAAAAGACATTTTTATCCTCCTATTTGTTTCTCTCTCAATTTAATATAAACCTGACCCTTAGGCAAGATAATTTCAGTAGAGAGACCTGTGAACTTGCTTAGCAAAAATGGACAATCCCAAATGATGGAAGTAGGGCACAGACAGCTCTGATAAGTCAAAACTGACAAAGGATTAGTTTTGTCCTTTCGAGTGAGAAAGTTAGAAAACTATTCTCATGCCATTTTCAGCTGAACCATGTAAATTTTGTAGATGTCATAATTAAATTAATAAAACACATTTTGTGGACTGAACTCTCTGCAAATGGAAACAGGTGAATTTTAAACAACTCTTCCAATCACTCTGATTTTTGTGGTTTCTTCCAAGATACAGTTTTAGTCTCTTGTATAACCTAGGTGCTTCGTTGTCTTATGAACAAATCTCATTGTTTTACCCAGTTATGGCTTTGACTGTCACTTTATTGGTGTAAAAACTTCTTTTACAGATCCTGGAAAAGTGAAAGAATTGAAATCTCCAGGCGCTATTAAAGATAAAGGTAAGACGGCAGGACAAAATTCTATAAAACACTAAGATCTATGCATATCAAGAAAAACGTCTTGCAATGCATTGTCATTTTTGGTTTTATGGTGTAGTTTAGTCAGGAATTTATGAGCATAATACTATTACAGTAAACTTACAGTTAAACTTCATTGGTATTGTCTGCATTAAAAGTACAAATAGAGCCTTGCTAATGTGTAGCATCTGTAGGAAGACGTAGAATTCTAAACTCAACTCAGAATTTAGGAACACTTGTTAATGTTTGCTATAATAGACTGCAAAGTGAAAAAGAATTGACTGATCTTTGTTCTTTCATCACACTTAAGAAAAGTTTGTGGGTTTGCCTTGTAAGCAAAACTGATGAAAAACTATTTAGTACTACCTATTTAATTGGAATCACGTCTCAGTGCAACTACCAACTATTTAGGACAAATCATTATCTCAGAGTTATTAGATGTTAACCTTTTATCACTCTAGCTTGAAGATTAATAAATCATTTTTTTTTACAGAACATACTAAAGACAGAGAAGGAAAGAATCCCACAAATCCTACAGCTTTAAAAGACAAAGGTAAAGACACACAATAGAATATAAAATATCTTTTAAAACCACATAAAGTAGAATTAAGATATTCATCGTAAAATGATCACTAGATGTCTTTTCCACTAGAAATCTCAACCAATAAATATTAAAATTTGTTAAATATTTTATAGTATTTATAGCATTCAAAAAGGACATAAATAGAATATGGTGAGCCAATTAATGTTCAGAAGTCTCAAAAATAAATAAATAAATATTGCAAAACCACTCTGAGTAATAGTTAAGAACCTTCCTAAGAGCTTTCCCTTCTGAAGAATCCAAAGTGTTTAAATAGGAGCCGGTTAGTAAAGTTTGAACTGAATGCTTGCATAAATTTGTGGACATAATAAGACCAAAGTAATTTAGGAGAATACGAGTAAGTAACATTATTTCTGAGCTCTGTAAAATCTGTAGGTAAAAAATCCATAGTTTCATCCAGCCATCTAGCTTTGACATGAGAGCTTGTGAGTCTTTCTTTTACCTCTTCTGTTTTCTTTCCTTTTTTTTTTTTTATTTGGTGAAAGTGCCTAGTTAGGTACTTTGGGTGCTTTTTACCCATCTTATTGCTTCCCTCCTTTTTAGAGATAGCTGGATTTGAAAGAAGTGATTTATGTACAAGTTTTATTATGTTTCTTTATATTCTCCCAGAGAAAAAATATCTGGAAAAAAAGCAAAAAAGAGAAATAATCTTATTACTAGACATATTTTCAAAATCCTGGAATCTATGTTCACTCACTGAATCTTGTTTAATTAAGCAACCTTTTCCCACACAAATTAGAATTAAATTATAATAGTATGCAAATCCTATGGTTCACGTATTTTTCTATGTGTATTCTACTCCTAGTTAACAATTGCCCCATTTACATGAGGTTAATTATCTGGACTAGAACTGTATATCCATGCTATCAGATTTCCTACATTTTAGGAAAACAAGGCAAGAATCTCTGTAAAATTTCTAACATGTTATTCAAAGTGTTACCAGCTAAAGCGGAACACCATTTTCTTTTCCCCATGTAATACAGCCACACGTGCCCAATGCACTACTGCTGTTAACAACAAGCTCTTACTTTACTACTCAGTGCTGAATATGGCTGTAAATGCACCATAGGATCCTGAGCCCCTGCAGTGAGGTTGATATGCAGCCCTGCCCAGCTATCCTCTCAGGTCCTCAGAGCACTTGCTGACACAGCCACCACTGTTTCCTCTAACAGGCATCAAACATGCACAGTTCAGAGTCTATATCTGTAGCTGCTAATTAGCCAGTTGAATAGCTCTGTTCAAAATATATTAGCAATGAAGATTCTGTAGGAAGAACTTATGAAGCTATGAGGGAGAAACCCTTAAAAATCTTGGTGCCTTTCTGGGCTATGTGCTTCCCTTTTAACCATAGAATCACAGAATTCCTAGTTTGGAAAGGACCTTTTAGATCATATCCTTAACCACTTAATCTACCCATCTTTTAAAATCCTCAGGTAAAGTGACTCAACCACCTCCCTGGGCAGCCTGTGCCAAAGCCCAACAAAGTTTTCGGTGAAGAAATTTCTTCTAATGTCTAATCTGAATCTCCCTTGTTGTATTCTGGATTACTCTGCTACATAAACATATATTTAGCACTATAAAACCCCCAATAAAGTCACAATATTTGCCTAAACTGTAGGTTGTAAATTAATCAAAGCCTTATTTGTATGCCACTCTTTCCCCGGTCCATCACCTCTCCAATCCTCCTCAGTGAGCCTCTGCAAAGGCCAATCAGATTACTGGGGCCTTATTTTCACTCTGTGCAACTTGATGTCTTACAGTCTGTTTCTTAAAGTGGATGTTTCTGATAAATAAAAATATATTAAAGGTCACAGGAAAGTAAGAATTTTCAGGACTGCATACACATGCTAAGTATATACCTTGGGATTTTGTTACTACTCATGTAAAACCACATAAAGGAACATTTCTTAGATGAGCTGTTAAATACTTGTAATGGTTAGTGTTTGCTCAGCACCTTATGCAATTAAAGAGGCATCATCATACCTCATTCTTTTTGAAGGGTGAGCTATTTGTATGAACAAGGATGATGTCCAGACCGCTCATAAATATATGTATAGTGGTTTTATTTAAAGCAGAGACAGTAAAAATAAATTCCTTAATTTAGAGTTATTGTTGGAACACTCTACAGATCACAACCTCACAATGTTACCTTATCTATTTTATGATGTGAATAAAATGTCTTCAATCTTAGAATCTGATTATATTGGCAGAAATTAAGGAGGACACAGGAATTATATAAAGGACATCTCGAGACTTCTTAATTTCTAACTAGATTTTCAGCTTTTTCCTGAAATCTAGAAGACTAAAGAAGCCCATTTACAATAATGAATATAAAAGCTGATTTTCTTTTGGCATAAGCCTATTCAAATAACATGAGACCAATGAAACTCTAAGGACGATTTTTGGTAGATTTGATAGATATGTTACACAGATAATCATAGTAGAAGGTCATTCATGCAGAGTCTCTGATAGTGATACTAAAAACTCATGATATGCCATGTGTAAATCCTTACTGAATTTTTATAAGAAATTGACTACAACTGCACTATGCTAAGTATTAAATTGACAGCATTTGTTCTGTACAGATAATGTAAATTCACTCTTCCCCTGTGTTCTATGATTTGTTTTCCAAACAAATGCTCATTTTTTCCCTTGTTTGCTTTTTCAATGTTTTAACATGCATTTGCACAGTTCCTTATGTAAGTTATTTGTGGATAATAAGTCTACAATTTTTTATGCACAGATTGGGAGGGGAAATAACTTAGTAGTCTGTATTTCTTTATTTAGAATATCGCATTGTCATTAAAGAAAAAAAATGAGCTGATTTGCACTAGCTATGCGATGCCTATGCTTCCTTTAAAGTAAAATTAAAATGAAATAACATCTTGTCTGTAATATTATTTATCTTAACATATAATGCACCTTTTTTTCTTTAAAAGTAGAAGATCATGTTGTGCACTTTCATCTACAGAAAAGTTTTCTATCTATTTATTTGCCCTCATTATTTGCATGAGAAATAGATCTTTATCCTGAAGAGCTCACATACTTCTGCTCTGCATCTTCTATACTATCTTCCTAACCTGACCAAGCTTCAGTCCTGCAGCAAGATGCAGGAGGAAAGCAGCAAGGTCAATGTTGCTTTTAAGTAAAATTTATGAGTTTCTCCCTTCTGAAACCAGAAAGGAAAGTGGTCAGTCAAGAGCAGAAATTTACAAATACTTCAGTGAGTCCCTGTTTAAACTTTCGAAGATGAAAATCTGCTTCTTGGAAGGGAAGTAGGACTGGTGATTTCAGTAACTCTCTCTCAGAGGGTGAGGAAGTTGTCATATCATGGAAAGTGCCCTGTATTGATAGCTGCAGGCAAAAGTTGTAAGATTCAAAAACACTGAACCTGCTTTAGGAGCTACAAATCATGGGAACTCTCAGGGAGACCTGCTACATGGCTGACAAACAGCCCTCATGTGCACATAACACCAAATCCACAAGGTCAGTCAATGGTTTATGCCTGTGGCTGTAACAGCAGCTGTTGATCTTTGAGATCACAAAGAGGCACACAGAGTAAAATGGACAATTTGGGTAGATACCGTCACAAGATTTCTCTATGTAGTCAAGACAGAGACACCTTCAAAGGGTTTCAGTCTTCATACTGAATATTTTACCAGTCCTCTGAAATAGTCCACCTGCAGCTGTGAATATCAAGCTCCTCATTTCAGTACCTATTCTGGAACGGTGTGATTTCTTCAACAGCTTCAGCTGCCCTGAAAGTTAGCTTTTTCTGTTGCAAATCACACTTAAAGCCAGATGGATAAGTGTAATGCTTCCTGGTACCATGGCAACCAGGAGGATGACCAGAATTAAACTTCTTTTGAAAAGATATTTATCTGTTTTACTGAAGATTTGGTTAACTTCCATTTGAAATAAATGGCATGGTTTTTCTAAATGTTTAGGTGCTATATCCTGTCAGATGTATTGCTGTAGGATCTATTCAGCATCCTGCAAGCTGTAATATTCTTTCACTCATACCACATGCACTCATAAGCCTATGAAATTACTTCCTCAATTTAGAAAATAACTGTTTCCTCCTAATATTACCCAATACATACACTTAAGATGCCAAGAGGATATTACTTATTAAAAAAATTAAATATTAGCTATTTATACAACATACTGTGTGTTTTTCCTGTGCTTGCTGATCCTGAATGAATGGTCCCTGAAGGACTGAGGAAAAAATTTAGGATGTGGCCCATCAGAGAAGAAAGAATAATCCTTTCTGTCTTCATGAAGTTTTGGATAAGGCCCTAAGAATCCTATATCATTACTTGCATTTTCTTCTTTCCTATTTCTCCCTTCTGTGAGGTTTCTACAGACAGAGCAATCTATAGTGACTTCTACTCTTACATTTGCTATTAACATTTTTGCACCTTAAAAATATAAGGTGGTCACTAGAGAGGATATAAAGATATGTCAAGGTTGCATCCATTCATGTTCATAATTTTAGTCTTAGTTTTTAAATATTTGTTTGGTTTTTCTTTCAAATATAGAAGGGCAATCCTATCTTCCAAGTCTCAAAAATTATCTCCTTACAGATGTTCTGAAAGGAAAAAATCCCAAGAATCCAGAGGGATCAAGGGAAAAAGGTAAGTGCATAAGTTAAGAAATTCAGATCTGAATGTCAGAACAGTTGTTTAACACTAGAAATAGGACTGAGTAGCAATATATGAGGACAGAAAAATAAACCCATCTTGGTTCATATTTAGATTATTTTATCCATTAATTTTTTTTTCACAACATTTGCATTTTACAGTTGCCTAATAGGGTCCTTAGTAACTAGCTGGGCTTCTTTTAAATGCAGATATTTGAATTTGCATTCTGGGGAAATATTAAAATGTACTTTTATACCATCTTTGTATGTTTGTCTATCAGAAAAACAAGTTGCCTAAATCCTATAGTGATGACATCCCTACAGGGAACTAGACTAAATCTGCTCCATGTCTATGGCTCAAGAATGTGCTTGACTGAGAGTGGGACTGGCTGAGGCCACCAACAGAACCAGGTGTTTAAGGGTGACTGGTGTAAATCAGGGTTTTTTGCTAATTTGTTGGCAACACCGGCACATACATCTCTGATGTTTTCAAAGCAGGAGATTGGCCTGCTAACTGTGCACATGGAGGTCTTTGATAGTGTCTTTGCAGAAAACCCTGTTTGTTCCAATGTGTTGTGTAATGAACACTAATACAAATAATTAAAGGATTCACAGGCACTGATGACTTTCTGTAAAGTATTGAGACAGCTCAAAAGTTTCAAGGAAACCATGAAAGATAGTAGAACCGTGCATGATTGCTGAGATATAAAGGCATATCTGAGGTCCAAATTGTGACAAAGTCACATTTTTTCTGGAAGCTGGAGAATTAAGTGCAGTCCAAATGACATCTAGCATTGTGCAGGGTACTAAACAGATGTACAGCAAAGTGGTGCAATACTAGAAGAAATGTGTTATTTTTTGTGAAAACTTTGGAGAATTAAGCCAGGGCATGAGCTGGATTTTCCTCTTTTGTCAGTGTTGTCTGTCCCTTTGTCTCACCTGGGTATCAAAACTAAATGACAGTTTTCCTTTATTTGTGCTTAGTCAGCTTCTGGATTTTATTTTGTCCTTGGTTTCTGCCTTGAGAGAAGTAGAACTTCTATGTTTTTTCTCATCTCCTTTAATATTTTTGATATACTGCAGAAAAATTATAGATACAATTATGTTCTTGCATTATTCATCATAACATAAAATATTTTAAGATAAATTTGAAGGATGTACTATATTTATATACAGGAAGTAAAATTCTGTTCATAGACAATACCCATATGGCCTCTTTGATATTAAAAGAATAATGGAGTTCTGAATGAGTAACTGGTCCTTTTGTGACTCCTGAATTAAGAAAGCTCCCACTTACCTTTACCACCAGCCTCTGGCTTTCAAGACCAGTAGTCCTATTATTTTAATTGTATCAGTGTGAATTAAATTTTTATTTGGATCCAGCAAAAGAAATATCCATTGATGCCAACTGCCCTATAGAATTGCTTTCCTCTTTGTAAGTCATTTTTCTTCATTTCCTACTTGAGAGACAGCTGAACAGTTTCCTCAGAATGTGAAGGAACTAATGACATACTGAAGTCTTATTATTTTGCATATCCCAGTCTAAGAGCATGGATTAATGACCTCGTTGTTTTGTCCTGTTCTTTATTTCATTGCTGTTAAATCCATTTAATTTTAGTATCTTTATTTTGCTCTCTACATATCAAATTGTTTGACTTACTTTCTTTTCAAATGTCATCTTGTTTCTCTAACCTGAGTTGTGATAGATGTTAAATGTTTCTTTCTAGAAACTGGTGCAAGAAGAGATGTGAAGCCTCCAGCAGTCTTAAAGGAAAAGGGTAATGTCTTATCATTATGTGGTTGGGAAATAACCAGACATCTTCATGAAAGGGTCTGCTGGTATCTCAGTGCAGTTTCAATGTATTTTGAATTACAGGTTTTTTGGTGAAAAGGCACTCAAACTAACTTCTTCTCACTTAATAGATCTGACATACTGAAAGCAGCAGTACCTGACACAATTCAGAAATAATAAAATTATAACTCTTACTGTTGTGTTCTTTAACCACTGTCTGACCTGCACAGCAAATATTGCAGAAAGAGTGCTGCTGTATTCGGAGTGAATTAGTAACAGAGCTGTTACTGAGTTCACATAACAGGCTGAAGTGATAAGAATGAGTTACAGGAATGAGTGCATGATTTGGACTGCAGAAACTTTGCTAGCTTATTTAGTAGGAATTATTTTAGTTTTGCTTTAAAATCTTAAATTGAGCCACATTTTTTTTTAAACAAACAAAATTTCTAATTCTTAACACTTACCTGGTTTGCACATTTTGCTTGATAAGGAGTTATGCAGGTCTTTAGAGTAGTGATGGACACAGTGTATACTTACATTACTAACTTTCTCCTTCTACTTTTGTGTTTAACATATTTTCCAGATTCTTTAAAAGGAAAAGAAATTAAGCCGTTGACTACAAATAAGGAAAAAGGTAACAATCTCAACTTGAGTTGAGACTTGGTATAAGATTCTCTTCAGAAAATAAATCTGTTCTACAGGTATTACCAAAAGATATCTTAGTTTCTTCAGTTAGCTATCTATAAATATCCTTGACTGGCACCTTTTGTTGCTGGACATTCTTTTACCTGGTTGATAAATGAGAGATACATCTAAGGCTAAATAAGCAATCTGTAGCAACAGAATTTCATAGCCTCCAAAGTTATGAGTACTTTCCTAACTTTGCCTCATTCCTTCTATTTAAATTCATCATTTTAGACTGTATTTTACTTGTCATCTATTACACATTATTTGATGATGCTTTACTCTCTCTCCTTACATTGAAATATCAGCACAAGCCATCAAATAAAGATAATTATAGTAAATTGCAAATTTTCATAGCACATCATATGAGGTTCATAGCAAATGACCTCTTAAATACTAGGCATTTTTAGGCAGTGACAAAACTGTAATTGTAGTTAACCAAATATTTTCATGTTTGTTTATTCATATAAAATAAGTTCAAACAAAACTAAGTTTAACTTCTGCAGTATTTGCATACTGATTAAATACTTCTTGCTATTATATATCTGTTTATATATATCTCAGGTTAAATGTATAGATACTTTAACATGGATAAGAACATGTAGTAACTTCCTGACTAGTAACAGTCATTCGAGCCATGGGAATATAGTAGTCAATCTTAAAAACACCTAGTTGGTTTTAAGAACTACTTCAGATAACTGAATACTATTACTTCTTATCTTTGAATTTTCCCTAAGAGTCACTAGAATTAATGAGGCAATATTTTCTCAAAGAAAGGTGGGAAAGATAACATTTGCAAGTTTTTAAGTGTAGCTAATTCACATACTGTATGTACATAGTCTATAGCAGAATAGTAGAAAATAGTTATGACTTGGCACAGTTGTCTCATTCTGAAGCAAAGTGAAGACTTATGTGCTAGAGAAGGGCTTAAATAGTCTGAAATTCTTTGAAGCAGTCAAAGCAGGTGAACCATGACTGTCAGTCCAGGGTCAAAGAGATTAGAAAAATAATAGAACATAATTGTACCATATCTTTTTGTTTTGTTTAGTCAACAGGCAGAACTGAAGTACAGAGACATTTTTACCTATTGATTATTAGTTTAATAGAACTTAGCTTTTATATTTTGAGCTTGAGGCAAACAAGGCCTATGTAATTCCTGGTAGGTTCTTGCAAATATATCTGTGAAACATAAGTAGGTTAATAAAGAGTTAAACATTAATTAAACTCTTAATTATTTGACTGTTGGTCTTCCCATTGAGTTTCTTATCTAATTTTTTTCTTCAGGTCTTCATAAATATTTCCAGTTTGAAGACTGATTTATTTAAATTTAAATGATAATGAAATTAAAATACTATTTATCATAAAATATAAAATATTATAAAGAAGTAATACATGTCTGTAAGAGTTTTTTGGCTGGATTGCTATTTAATTAGCTTCAGTAAAGTCTCAACCCACCCAACTATACATAAAAATAAGTATTTCAGAAGAACTTAATTAACTCAGTTGGATCAGCCTGCAAAACAACTAGTGAATAGCAGATTCCTTTAATTCCAAATCAGTTCTTTCAGGAAAGGGCATGTTTAATTAGAAACAACAGAATTCCACTGCCTGTACATAAAGTGATTTATTCTCAATACATTAGAGAACAAAACTCACTATCCCAAAGTGATTATGTCCACTATCTCTTTTTTATTATATAAAATTAAGTCTTTTCCTATAGTAGTTGATAAGACACATAGAAGATTTTCCTTATACTATAACATTAGAAAATATGAGCTGTGTTCCTACTGAACTTTCATATCACATAGAATTTTTTCCACATGGGCTAACTTTTTTAGCTAGAGAACAGAATACTGTAAGAGACATAAAAGATTCCTTGCTGTTGTGTCATCTTAAAGTCTTACAGTTTTCTTCTTGTTAAGACACAAGAACAAAGATCTGAATGTTTAGTGCAGAGTATTCTGAATATAACTCCAGTACAGTGCAAGGTCACATTAGAGACATCTGAATGATTCTGATAAAGAACAAGGCTTGGATGAAGTCTGTACTGGAACTGATTGGGTTTTTTATAGTAACAGCAGGATAGCTGGATAAGCAATGTAGTAATTTTGTGGATACTAATATTGCTGAGTCTGCATAGCCTTTACCAGCTTTCCAGGTGAGATGAGGTGAGCATACTCACTTCAGCTTTTCCTAGGGTCTTGCACAAGTCCTTGAATACTATCTTTGAATGTACTTGATGCCTTTCATAACTCACTGAGGGTAACTGATTTCTCACAGCCATGACAGTATATCTCTTTGACCCTAGCTGGCTCTGTAAGAAGTTAAAATATTCGGATTAGATTCTGTCAGACACATGATTAGGCAAGCTGCCTTCTTTTTAAGTCTTGGTATCAGAATTAGATCTGTTACATGGCAGTGCTGATCAGGACTGGAGATCCTTCAAGGCCACTGGAGCAAGACTGCAACAGAAAAGTGCAGCTTTTGTGGGAAGATCTCAAGTTGTACACATGTATAGTGAAGCTAACTTAGTGTCCACAATAGGATTCAGTTATTTTCTAGTCACCAAACTTCATGGCACAGTAAATCTTATACAAGCTCACTTTGAAAGCAGTTCAGCTCAGTGGCTGCAGGTTTTTCAAAATTGTTTCTTTCTTTTCTGTTCCATGTGACAATCTTCCTAAGACATTTCTTAGGTACTGAGTTTCATACAAAAGCAGCATTTCCAAAAACAAAACTAACTCAGTGACATTGAATATGTATGACAAGACATTGACATTTTGTCAGAAGAGTGTAACCCCAATGCGTAAAGTGGCTTTAAGCATCCATGTGGGACGCTGTGCTTCACTAAACCTCTCTTTCTTAACAATGATGAGTGACATGTCTCATAGATCATGCAGACAGTCTGAGAAAAGCATCTGTAGGGAAAAGTGTTCCAGAAATGTTGTGGCCATTGCCCTGTGAAGAAGTGCAAACAGGAGGTCACCTTTAAGAGCACTGGTACTTTTTTTAGTCAGCTGAAAGTACTCAGGGAACTTCTTCAGTAGACATCTCAGTAGACTAGCCAGCTGAAAAACGCCTTGAGAAACAGCAGTGGTTTGATTAGCACTTGTCACTTCACAGGGGTCTGTCAAATCCAGTGTAAATTGCATTGACAAAACTGGCCACAGTGTAACCCCTTTGCTAAGATAAATATGTTTCTGAAACTTGAAAGTCAAATCCACACAAGCTGGATACAGGATTATAGCAGGAAATCCTGACTAAAGGAGAACTAAAATGTAAGTTAGATATATATTAGGTGTATAATAATTGCGATATCAGCCTGTTTAAATGGTTCACTCATTACAGAACCTCAGTGCTGAACATTGCCAATAAGAAATACTTCAAGAAACTTTGAAAGTCAGACACTAAAATAATGAGAGGTATATAAATACAAAAACTGAGTCATAGTGGGAGGTATAAAATTCCCATTGTGAGTCAGCACTTCTTTGTAAAATATCTATAACAGATATTAGAAAATAAGAGAAAAAGGAAAAAAAATAACATACATAATATGAATGAATGCTATTTCATAAAAGAAACAAGATAAAATTTTAATTCCAAAAAGTAGTTTATATCAATTAAAGATGAGGCATATTTTATGGAAAGCCATGAAGTGTAATGTTGTCCTTATGGCTTGCTACTTGATTTTTAAATTATTTTTCTAAGAAAAATATTCAGACTCAATAAGTAGCATCTACATATATATGCAGAGATATACGTTCAGTAGTCAAAGCATGTTTGTCAATGAAAGCATATCTACCAATATTTAAGGTATTTCCTGGAGGTAGGGGCTGCTACATGCTGGGGCTCCCAGATCAGTATAATAGTCCTCTAAAAGTCCTCTATAAGTTTTTATTTATATATACTTATGCAATAAAAAGAATCTTGTTGCACAATATTATTCTTTCACTTAATATTTGATTTCAGAAGCCAGAATTCTCTCTGACTGGATAATGTACTTCACAGCAACTCACAGAATCAGGCTTCCTCTGTTTTTTTGTCATTTTATGGCTCAATTGCAGTATTTTCTGCACAGATTGAGTAAAAAATGGTCCCTGTCCAAAAACACTTAGCAATTTGGGGGCTGCCTCTCAAAAGTGAGTTTGGTAGAGGTTCACACCTTCAGATGTGGCAGAAAGATCAGATCCCTGCGTAGCTCTGCCCTACTCCTTGCCTTTTGCAATTTTTTCAGTCCCTCAGAACCATATCTATATATGAGATTAAAGGACTGCTGGTGATATAGATTCCAATCTCTGATACATATTAAGAACTATTCAACTCCACTGAATATGTTTTTTTTTCACCATGAAAATACTACATTAGTAACCTTTCCACCACTGGAAATTTGTCTTTATTGTCATTCCATTGTAGGAAATTTGTCTTTATTTTACCTCACTGAAAAGTTTTTTAAAAGATCTGAGTCTGGCTTTTAATGTTATTTTTTTCCTATTCCTAAACCGTAAAAGGTGATGGTGCTTACTTCTGTTTTCTGGAGTGATTGTCAATTTGGCTTCATGATCCCTGAAAATGGGATGTGAATCTTTGATAAACATACTTTACCTTGTGTTAGATCTGTATTATGTGGAAGTACATTATTGGATTTTGATAGCGCTAGAAAAGGAAAACTAACTGCACTGTGTTTTAAAGCTGCTAATATAGTCCTAGTTGGACAGGTTTTTAGGTAAAAATTCCTAAATCAAGAGCTAGATGATACCTCTCCTTAGTAAAGTCCAAGAAAACCACAGACCCCTCCCCCCCGCAAAAGTCAGTTTTAAAACTGGTTCTTTTTCTAAATAATCAAGGTAAAAAAGAATACATCCAATAGCATCATATATGCTGTTTCATCATTCATTACTTCACATCCTTCCCAAGCCAGCAACATTACTCACATTTGTTCTCAGTATGTAATCTGGCTTTATATCAGTTGTAGACCAAATTCCTTGGCTAATCTACTCATGTGTTTGCCACATTTCAGATACAAACACATTTCTCAGCTTCTGAAAGAGCAATGTAGTGATGGTGTTTGGGCTATTTTTCATTTATTCCTTGGCATTTTAAAATTGATAAACAGGATTTGATCGGAACAATGCTGTTGGCAACACTAATCAGAATGAGGTCTTTTCTGCCTCTTAAGATTTATCGAGTTTTTGCAGTTCTTTCCATCAAAAAATCCACGGCCAAGGTGAAAACTAAAATAGGTGTCACAATAGGATATACAACATCATAATTATAGAAATTAGCTATCCTAAGTGCAGTGGTAGGTACAGACAGAGCTTGCTCTGCCTGTGCATGCTTTGGCATCAGAAGTGTGGTGAGCCACATCCTGTAACCTGGCAAGACAGAAGTCAGGAGAAACCCAGATAAGCCGTATTGAGAGTCTTGACATCTGAGGTTTCTGCTTATTTGGGAGTCCTTCCAGTATAGCACAAGTGGCAAGGTAAATTTGCCTTCCAAAAGCCCTTGAGGCTTCTATAGCAGCTTCTGAAAGAAAAGGTACTAAATCCTCTGTAATGGTAGTTTTGCAAAAGTTGCTTTTCACAGCTTTGGTAAACATATCATCTAGGAAAGCAAAGTGATTGCACAGAGGACCAGATCCTCAAACCTTGCGTCTGCTTTTCACTAATTCTAGGCATGAAATTTTTTTCCACTGCTGGGGATGCTCCTGAGATAAAGGGAGATATTTCATTCTCAAAGGAGAGTAAGTAGTAGAAACCTTGAAAAATATTTGAAATCAGAATCTCTTTTTGCTGCAGGCCATTAGGTAGCATGTCAGTAATTTCGGGTTTAATCTTTTCCTTTTTTTATTTGTTTTACCCAAATGTACCAACAGTTTGACACAAAAAGACTTTTCATTTTAAGAACACTGAAGAGGTGGAGATTAGCAAAATGGAAACACCTGAGACTTTGGCCACTCTCTTCTTTGGCCTCATGATCCTTTATTTCTGTCCTGCATGTTCTCCAAAGGAAGGACAGAGCTCTGCCTCTGTCTGTTTCCTTTCCAGTTCCAGTGCCACATCAGGTCTGTTCATACGAGCAGCCTGGTGCCAATTGTTCTTTTCTGAGGAGTCAGAGCTCTGAATTTGAACTCCTCTGTCTTCTTCTGTACACAAATGCTAGCTTAAGGCAGAGGTTTACTACTACCACTTCTAGCAGACATTTTTCAAAGCAAAGTGACATCTGTAATTACATTTTAGAAGTAGAATGCTGGAAAATGAGTAGTGCAGGTATTTCAAATGGACTTAGGTATGAGTTTAGCTCAGCCCCATCAGGATTGCAGCAGTCAGTCATCTGCAAATGTAGGTAGCCTTCCCCTTTTAAGACTTCTTGATCCTTTTAGTAAAATTTGGATGTGTTTTCACAGTACCCAGGCTGAGCTCTTGGGGAAGTCTTATTCTGCCTCCAAAGTCTGAATGCTGGTCACATAGCATAGCTTTCTCTGGGAAATTGATTCCAGGTTGTTTAAGTTTGGGAGTATGCAGCAGTTTCCTTTCAGTCTCTATCCAATATTCATTCCTACAAAATTCACATTGTGGCATTTGGAGGTGGGATTGCTCCATTATCAGGTTGTGTAATACCATGTATTAGGCGGATGCTTGGAAACCTGAACATGACTTCCAGTGGTTTTGGGGTTTTTTTACTTCTTATTTTATGCATTTGTTTATCTCTACATGTTTTAATAACAAAAAGACATACGTTTCCCTAAAACAGATGAAGTTTTGTAACCTTCTCTTAGCCTCCCCTTACCCCTTCATGCCTTCCCATTCCAGCCTATCCTCTCTTCACTGCTGATTTTTAAATATTCACTCTGTGCCTCTGTCTCCCCATATTAGTGTCTAGGAAAAAAGTGACTTTGTGACTAAAATTAAATGTAAGAATAGAGAAAACTGGAATTTGCTGTGATCAGTAGCAGAGCTGGATGTCTGTGAGGAAACAATCTTTCTGGTCATCAGATTCTTCATCTTGCAAAGAAATTTATTCCTGTATTACATAGTATATGTATGGTTTGAGTTATGTACACAAAAGGCTCATAAACAAGTATCTGAATTATTTTTACTCATGTTACATGTTATTAACTTCGGTTGTGAAAATACAGTATTTTTGTTTCCATTTCAGCTGCAGTGAAAAAGGAAGGGGAGAAGAAAGGTAAATCAGTTATTTTCCCTTGACTGAAGTGTCTTTCAGGCTGTGACTGCTGTGAGAAATGATTCTTTCATTCAGTGATACAATTGTGATGACATATACCACCTCATGTGCTACCATCAGCCAGCTTTATCTACTACTACTGTGACAACACAGTTGTCATTTCCAGTATTGTTAGCTCCTTTCTACCACAGGCCAACACAGCCCAGTATCAGACACTTCATCATTTTGATTGGGAAGAAAATGAAAGGCTTTTGTTACCATGTTAGGATTTGTCAAAGAGAACAAAACCTGCAGTGCACCGTGCATGCTGACCTGGCTGTTTGTTCTTTGCAGAAGGTGCTTTCTGAGGGACATTTAATTTCCTCTTTTCAGATACGTATGTAGCATGAATGTAACTTTTACCAAAGCCATTCTTTGGTACTTTAAGAGATTAGTAGAAAAAAAATGCCCTGAATCAAAACCTAATGCACTACTTAAAACATTTAAAGATAAATATTCCCTAAATATCTATTTAAACTGTTGCTTTTCAGGATAAAACTTGCTGAGTTGAAACTTTATTTTGTAGTTTGTTGATTTTATTTAAATTGCAAAAATAAGGATATATTAGCACTAAGGTGGTATTTTTCTTTAATCTATTCAACTTTATTGATTATTTCATTTATAAGCCATATATTGCTCACGAAACTGGGAAGTTCCAGAACTTTTTCATAATTTCAGAGGATTATTTGAGATTTAGTTTTAAGTAAGTGAGAAAAAAAATTCGGCTCTTTATTTCTGAAGTTAACTGGCATAATTTTCTGGGAAGGTTGAATATCTTTTTTTCCTTTCAAAAAGGTTTGGAAATTCTGTTATTCATGTAGTTGAACAACAGAGCCAACATTTTCTCTATATACATTAGGACATTTTCAATCCTGCTAATTTATTATGTTATCTCTATACAGAGTCATTAACTGAACTGGAAAAAAAAACTGTAGTCTCAACTGCTTTAACATCTCAAGAGTGAAATCTTGGCTGTTTTGATGTTAATGGCAAAATTCCCACTGGCGCCACTGGAGCCAAAATTTCACCTCATGTGTTTAATAGAATAATAAAATTCATTTCACTTATAAAAAAAAATGTTTAATAGGTATCAAGCAGGATGTTTTGTCCAAAAATTAATTTGCAACAACTGAGGCATGAAAGTTAACACACGAAGCAGGGAGAATCAGAAAACTGGCAGCTACACTTGCAGTCATTGGTTTTCAGACATCAAAATGCCTGCTGCATTCACAGCCTTGAATTTATCATGTAGACTGTTACATCCTTAGCAGAAAGAAAGGAGTGAGGTAATTGCTAAGTGAGCTACTTCTGTCAGCATTCCCACAGGTTATGGGGCCATTCATTTACAGAAAACACTCAAGGGAATTTGTTTGAAATACCTCAGGTTGGCCCTTGGTTCATTTTTTACTGGTTAGGATATTTTTCCTCCTTAACTATAATCTTCCCCAGCAAAACCAATTAAAACTTCTTTTAATAATTTTTTTTTATTTTTCAAAGGTGGGTCTAGTTTTGCATTTCATTTTCTTTTGTATATATTTTCTGCTAAAAAAAATTCCTTTCATTTCTTAATTTGTGGAAAGAATTTTATCACCAAGTACATGTAAGATACTTTCAAGCATCTGGCTTGAGGTAGAATGTACGTCATCCTGCTGGTGAGAACTGAAAGTCAGCTTTGGTCATTCTTCTGCTATCATAAATATATTTAATTTTGGACTAAACCTCTCACTGGTTTTCTGACATAAATTGGTGGGTTGACCTTGCTGGACATCAGATGCCCACCAAACCGCTCCATCATTCTCTTCCTCTTCAAGACAGGGGGGGGAAGAACCCATGATGGAAAAAAACCTCACAGGTCAAGATGAAGGCATTTTAATAAAACAAAAGTAAAGGCCACATGTGGAAACAAAGGAAAACAAAAGATTTTTTTTTTCTCGACTTCCCATCAGCAGATGATATCCAGACATTTCCCAGGACGCAGGGCTTCAATATACGTGGTGGTTTCTCTGGAAGAAGAACATCACAATAGCAAACGTCCCCACTTCTCCTTTCTTTTAGCTTTTATTACTGAGCAGATGTTATATGGTATGGAATATCCCTTTGGTCATTTTTGGTCAGCTGTCCTGGCTGTGCCCCCTGCCAAGTTCTTGCATACTTACTGGTGAGGGAGGAGCATTGGAAAGACAATCTTGATGCTGTGCAGAAGTTCTGAGCAGTAGCCGAAGCACTGGTACGTTACCAATACAAAGCACAGCACTATATAAGGGCTGCTATGGGGAAACTTAACTCCATCTCAGCCAGACTCAGGCAGATCATTACCAACATTGTCAGCAAAGAAAGTAATGATTCTAATGAAAAATACGCTATTTCATCAAAATTTTCAAGTCACTGAGGAAAACTGGTTCAGCAACATTCCTGTCTTCAGCAGATAAACCATTAAACTGGACAAGTGGAGAGAAGTGACAAGGCCTCTTCCAAAAAACGAACATGCCATGCTTTAGCTTTCTTGTCTAGCTTCACAGTCTCTGCAGGCTCCACACAGAAAATACTGCATGTTATGAGCTAAGGTTTTATTTATTTCTGCTTATTCTGTTATTACATATATATAAAAAAAACTGCTCCAGGCTGCATGTGTATTCTGCTGACTGGCAATAAAAAGGAGCAATGTTTGCTGGTTTTGCTTAAAGCTACCTTATATTTTGCCCAGCTGCAAAATAACAAAAGTAGCCAGGAAGTGCTCTAAATTGACCTGCTCATTATCCAAAATATATTGTGGTAGTAGCATGCACAGTTCAAATACCATTTTACCATTTCTCATGCGAATCATGAATCACATAGACACTATACTGTATAGAAAGCTTTCTCCAATTATTGTGTCTTACTCAACTACACAGCCCTCATCAAGAAAAACAAGAATAATGAGCAATGCAGAGTGACAAGCCATCATAAAAAGAAAAGAGAAGAAGATGGAATGACACTTTCTATCAAGGCTACATTCTGTGCAGAGCATAGATCAGACATGAAGTTGTTTGAAAGAGACAGAAAAGAACAAAATTAATATCAAAAAATCTTAGGTATTTCAGTGATTTGTCCAAATTTGAGTGGTACTAACAGGAACCTTAAGGTATAATTTATGCATAAATTTATGCATTAACTATTTCTCTTTGAAAGGTTAGCTCTCTAAGACTTCTTGACCACAGTCCTAGAAAACAGACAGCTTCAGCTTCCAGCATCGTATTATGCCTTGTTTCAGTATATGGGGGATAGACCAACCGACACAGAAATATGTAAAAAGCTGTCAGTTTTTAAAGGGCAAGAGGTGGCAACATTTTGCATGAGGTAGGCACTTCCTAAAATATTTAAGAGCAAATTTGACTACCTGCACTCAAAAACTTTTAACTCTTGCTCATAATTCAAAGCACTGCAAGCAGGAATTCAAGTGAATTATAATAAACACAGGTACTGATAATGTGAGATAAATCTCATCAGCTTCAAGGTACCCCCAGAACACAGTAAAAACAGCTGCAACACCAAAATATTTCAGCATTTTTTCAGTTTTAACTGTCCTTTTGAAAGAAAGAAATGATAATATTTTTAAACCAAAACAATATTTTTATTTTTTAAAAAATATTTCATAATTACAGAGTTCCAAAACTGGTTTATGTGTGGAACGGAGGCAGATTAAAGCTAATTTCAAGGCTTCCTATTTCTGCTTAAAATAGAATTTCTCATTTCAGTTCAAACCTTATTGATTTCTTACTAAAGAGTTTATGCACTGAGATGGGGATGTCAACCAGGTAATAAGTTTAGTAAGTTCTCTCTCCAGGCAAATGCTAGAATGTTCCTTAGTTCTGTGATTCTAGTGAACCCAAACAGGATTTAATCATCATATAATCCCTGTGGGTTATACATATGCATTCTTACAGGTAAGAACCATCTCATTTAAAGCGAATCATGAACCTGAATTGCTAGGAATTCATTTTTTCCAGGCTCCCTGCAGCTAATGAATGAAAGAAAGGGATGAAAAAGTTCTCTGTTTAGCTACTGAGAACAACTTAGAGTCCCCATCTAATTCAAGGTAGCCACCTTCTGGGAGTCTTAACTCCTAGATAGACCTCCTACAGTTAGATGTTATGAGTACCTGCAAGCTAGTGAGATGCAGAAGCTAGTTGCCTGCTGATAACATGACTCTTTTTCTGATTTTCAGCATTTTCATTTTGATAGCTTGCTCTTAAATTAATTCAATAGCTTTTAGAAAGTCAAATATCATATTCAAGTTTTGTCAATAATAAATTGATAGGAGAGGGTGCAAGATCACATTTTGACCTTTTCCCAATAAATGCGTCAGAGTATAAAAAAACTACGTATAGTCAGAGGGCAGATAATATGAAAAAAAAATGGACAAGGTATATGCATTCAAGTTCCAATCTACATATTTTCTCCAATCTGGTACAAGATATTTTCTTTCAGTTCCTGCTGATAATGGTACTTTACCCTTGGCTTGGAAATTCTTGCTCTATATACAGGGTGTGGCATAAACTGGCTCAGACACAACAGTATTCCTTTTCTGTGTACATAATACAAACTGAAAAAGAACTGAGTAGTGATGCATTTCAGAATTGCTTAGTTTTGGAGTCAACCAGAATAACTGGAATACAGCTTTCTTATTATGCATGAAGTGAAAGGTCATAGCAACATGGGCTTTCTGCTCAGCTGTAAATGCCACTTGTGTGACATGAACTACATCTTCATTACATATTGCCTCAAAGGATAAGGAAGCGGACTGCTTAATTCTACAACTGCAAAGTGTATTACACAGCCCCTTAATAGAATCTGTATTCCTAAACAGAGATTTAAAAAGCAGAAATAATTTTAAAAGCATTTTCTAAAAGCAATGCCAGATATTCTGTATTATGCATGAGAAAATACTAAAAACAGTTACATCTACTGTACTGTTTAAACAAGCAGTGCTATTTTGACTGTAGTTAAAGGTAGGTATCTCACTCAAGAGGTAACAGTCATTGAATTAACCACAAGATGGAGCCCAAAGGATCTTCGAACTGGTAGTTAATATTGTCTCCCTGAATCAGCTTAAGAAATAAACAGCACAGGTTTACCGAAGGACAGTTTAAGAGAGTCTTAAGCAACAAACAAGATGTTCCTCAATCTAAATCCACACCTGCCTAAAGATATTTTTCATTTAACAGATGACCGGCCATACATGGATGAGCTTTGACATCTCATGCTGAAGCAACAAAACACGAGCATTTTCAAGGAATATTGATAAAAGGAAAATTTGCATAAAATACAGAAAATGTTTTGAAAAGTCGGTTAGCCGAAATTTGCTTTACCTCTTACCTCAACTATCTTGTGAGGATAAATAATTCGCATCTATTTTGCATGGTTATGTGAGACATAATGATCTGTACAACTTCTGTTAAGTAATGGCCATATCTTGAGTAATTAGGCACATGTACTTTCCTTATTGTGGGTGTTTCAGCTGAAAAAGACATGACCAGAAAACACTCTCCAGAGTACCCACTCAATATAAGCAGAAAGTAAGCAGAGGAATGGTGAATGCAGTGGACTCAAGGCTTTTCACTGACTTCATAAGTTTTAACAATCTTTTTTTAGACCTTCAGATGAACTTAATCATTATAAAACTTTAAATCATACAAATGTAGATGTCTAAAATTAGTTTTGACGTTGAAGTTATTCACCCTAGTCTCACTTAAGAGTTAAAGGAGAAAAATAAGCATCTGCAGAGAATATTTCATCTGTTTGTCTTATATATCTGTCAGAATAGGAAGAGTTGCTCTAAACTTCTGACTTGACTATAAGAAGGAATATAGTTTAGGTTTAGTAACAAAAATAAAAACCAAATTGCAACGAATATCAGGAATTTATTTTAACCACACTCTCTAAATCTTTAATTATTTTTTTCTCTTTTAAGAATCTGACGTTGAAAGAGAAGGATGAGAGAAAAAACAGAAAGTTGTTTATAGATCTTAATAGTTGATTGAATAACCATTCTCATACTTGGATAGAGGGGCTAATGCAGATATTTAATCTAGAATTCTTAACATTAAGCTGCAAGGTCCACATTTATCTCCCTAGGACCTTGTTTTCAGTGTACTTAAGACATGTAGAACTGATTATGCTAGCTTGCATCAAGATTTTGTTAAGATTACCTACATTCCCAGCAGGATTTAATCTAAAACTAGTCATTGATTGCACTTTTGTAATCTTTCCAACATAAAATTGAGATTATACTTTTTTAGTATGTGTTATGTAACAACAAACCTGTGAAACAGTTCACAGTGATAGATCTGGCATAGCATTTCAACTGAAGTTATGATTACAACTAGTGTTCATCATTCTTGCTTGCCCTAAAGTGCAAAGATAATTTATTCAGCTTCTGGTACCAATACGTGGAGACAGTTAAACTAGTATTTTAATGATTATGAAACAGCTGTGATTTCTGAGGAAATATTGATCTGTGTGTTATGTGCAAGTATATTGGCATCATGTCAGCAACACTTTTACCTGTTAATCAGCATAATATGCTAAAACACCTGGATATCCATATAACACATGGTTAATTGGCTAAAAAATTCCCCATAGGATAAATTATTACTTTATTGCTCTGTGCAAAGACATCTGCAAATGAATGCTCAAAGGTATTCTATTCAAATACAATTACAGAATTAACAGTTCTTCTAGCGGTAATCTTCATTTCCTTTTTTAATCTATGCAGACATGAGTTTCAGAAATTTGCTCTTACAGTGTTGTAATTAAAGCAAAACCAGTGATCAGTAGCATTTGATGAGGAATGAAGATGGCTCAGGATATTCTGCCTCTAGAAGCTAGTCATTAGCCCTCTGCTTTAATCACTGCATTAATTTGGGGAACACGCTGGGAAAAGTCCATCTTTTCAAAAGCTAATTATTTTTATTGTTCTCCACTCATAGTATCAACTAATCTCTGCTCCAAAATCTTTCTTTTCTAGGTTTTTATGAAGTCATCTTATTCTTGTGTTAATTATTATTTTGCATTTATTTAATAATATATGTAAATATTTATTCATCTATGATTGTACTTTCACAAATCCAGTCATGGTTAAGAAGGAGCTCAACAAAAAAAGTTCATATTCAAAGTATCTGCATGAAATCTGCAAATTAGTTCGACACATTTTACAAATAATAGGCATTGTGAAATAGGCTGAAGAATCAAATATTAATGAAAATTAACATCTGCAAGAGGTGCTCCTTTTCGCTCCAATTGTTTGTGCAGAATGTTGAACAGCATTATTTTTGTGTAAACTAAAGTCAGTACTCAGAAAAACATGTTATCATTCTAACATCCTACATACCTCCATCTCCCCAATTTTTCTCAGTTATTCTTTATTAATCAATAATTTTTGTTGTGATAAAGCATGGCCTGAGCTTGGCTATGTTTTGCCTTAGACATATGCAAATGTAAAACTGATATTACTAAAAGTGAAAGCTTACGAAGCATATTGTCCCTCATCTGTATGTTCCCATCCCATAATTTCAGGGCAGAGCACATGAAAACGTCAGAAGCTGAGGATGATATTGAGAGGAAGCTCTTCAGGTCTTTCGCCACACGTGCCTAAAGATGAAATGCATTAATGCAGCACATGTACCTCATCTACATTTGTCTGAAATTTTATTCTTTCCAGCTCCGTCGATGGAAGACTTGTTCTCCTGGGATTTTAAGACTTATAGTACTTTAAAGACATTAACTTTCTATGCTATCATACAAGATTGCTGTTTCAACAAGACTTACATTTCCCAGTGCATTTCTATTGCTTAACTGACAAACTGGGAAACAGAGAAAAATTGGGATCATTACTGATGCTCCCTTGAGGCATGCATCTCAGATTCAAGTTGAAGCAATTCCTCTCATTAAAAATAATTTAAAAATGTTGGAAATGTCTGTATGTTCTTTGCTATTTCTACTATATTTACTCCATGCTAAAGTTTCTGTCTTCCTTCCTCTTTCTGAACTACCTTTTTTCTTTTCCTGTTATATAAATTATGCTCAAATTAGCAGCTAAAAATAAGTCTTAAACACAAGTTGTTTAGGCAACAACAGCAAAATACCCCAAAACCAAGAGTCAGCTCATTCTTCACCATGCAGCCCTGAGTTATAAGGCAAAAAAACCCAGCAAGGACATAAATCTGCTAATTGCATAAAGGCCGATATCTTGGACCAGGCTGCTCTGGTAACGGAAAGAAAGCAGAAGGAACTGTCAGAACAGTCTGGCAGCTTTTCTGGTGAAAACAGCAACAGAAAGATCAGTCTGTTGCAAGTGAATATCCTACGGACTCTAGTATCAGTAGTTATGTATTAAGTATAATGGGGTTTACTGCTATAGGAGGGTTTCTCCCGATCATTTACTCTGTTGTCATTGTCAATCACAAGAGCAACACCAAAACAGTGGTCTGAGGAAGTCTGTGGTGCTGCACAGACCCATATGAGCACTCCCTAATAATGAACAGGAGTGAGAGCATTAGCAGGGAATTCAAGTTCTCTGCTCCCCTGCAACCATACACGATAGCCTTAGATACACCGCTTAGTATGTCATACTGCTGCGTTAATGTGCAGTATTACTTCCTCAATGCACAGAAACATAGAAAAATATCCTGGGAAAAGCTAGGTTTAAAGTAAATCAGAAATATAAAATAGATTCTGTAGTGATTCTGTAGGGAAAAGACTTGCACAGCATACACTTTAACATAATCATAGACATATTTCCTCTATTTATACCACCACTGCTCTCTTCTTGCTTTCCATACTTTGACCCATCTATTCACTATTGGCCACACCATGTTGAGGCAATTTCCTAATGCTGAGCAGGAGGCAGGGCAAGAGCAAGTCATTCTCTTTTTAGGAAGTTTTCTGCAGCTACTCTGTTTTGCAGAGAGTCTTTTATTTTTTTCTTTGAACACATAATCATTAGATGCTTCTTCTGCCCAATCAGTCTGCCAGCTGCTCAGCCAGCCAGCAGGACTAGAGTAGGATACAAGCAGATATGAGGAATCACATCTGTGGATCTAGAAAATTTATGGGAATGTTTGTCTTCTCCTTTGAATGATAATGAGTACAGAAAATAACTTCACAAAGGTGAGGGGCTGCTCTTGCACAGAGTAATAGATCGTAATAATACCTTTTTTTTCTGAAGTTATCGTCATCTGAGTCATTCTAAACTAGCCAAATGTAAGGAATATCTTTTATTCTGATTGAATTTTTGATAACGCAGTTGCTCTGCTGTCTGAAAAATTTTCACAGGTTAGAATAACACCATTTTATCCAAACTTAAATTAAAAGTGCACTGATGATTAGCTGGAATTATGTTCTTAAGTTCTTCAGTATTCTAACTGAATTTTGAAGGAGGAATGTCCATTAGTTTGTCTAAAAGCCCATTTTGTAGCTTTTCTAGAGCTTATTTTCAAGGAGAATGGACTTAGTTAACTTGAACAAGAAAATCGAAGATTTATCCTTCATCATGGTGTATAAAATGGAAGGTCAAGGTGCAGTTCTTGAGAATAAAGGGAAATAACTGCACTGGTTATACTAGAAAGTGAAGGTGTAATAGTTTCGCTTAAAATTCAGTGTTTTAAAAGAAATTGCATATCTGAGCTAAGGATGCTATAACAAGAGCTTGTTTGTAAAATTCCTTAAGCAATGTCAATAAAGAGTCTTTAAATTAATTCTGTTCATATGTGGCCTAGCTCTTATCATTGTTAGTGAATACTAAAAGAGCTGCTTGACACAACATTCTGTGATAGTTAGATTTGTTTTGATATTTCCTATGAATTTCCTTTTGCAAACTGAAATTCATAGCTAGATGAGCATACAATGCTAAATCTTTTGACACAATGCAAAATTAATTTCCTGTACAAATTAAAGACATATTTCATGGGTACTCAGTCACAATGGAATTTACCTAAGTTTATGATGTTTAGGGAACTATTTTCTGTGAGTTTCAAAGTGTTTAGGCTAAAAAACTGAGGTTTTCTTATGCACGTAAAGATAGCAAAATAGCTTTGACAGAATGTCCCTGTTTTTCTGCTGTTTCTTTATTCTAGTTCCTCACTTAGGAGCAAAAAATATACACAAAATTTCTGTCTTTGGTCTCTATTGCCACTCAAAATGTTCTGCTATTTCAATTTGCTCTGCACATCTACTTAAATGTACAGCAACAACTTGGATTAAATAGAGACTGGATATAAAATAGGACTGGTTTTATACTGCGAGGAAAACAAGTAAAACAATAGCCCACTTGCACAGCAGTTACTTTTGCCCCAAGTGGGAGCTCAGGAACTCAGAGAACCACAGACTAGAAGCTCACAGTAGCAGAATTACTGCTCACGGTGCTGGGCTTGCAAGAATCAGCTCATCCCCTCTACTACTACGTGTCTCTGTGGGATTATGTTCCCTCACACATAGCTGGCTACTACATACAGGTGGTAGAGCCTTTATTCTCCTAAAAACAACAGATGCCTTATAAAAGTCAAGAAGAAAAATCCAGGTGGTAGGCTAGGCTTTGACATTTCATTTCATTCTGCAGCACCAAGAAGGGCACTGAGTGCAGCTCCCTGCACTCACATTTTACCTGAGAAATGTTCTTTTAAGGTCCATGGAAAGTATTAGCTCAGTTTTCAGTTTTGTCTCCTCTTCTTTTTTTCTGGAAAAATGTAGAAAATGAAATGGCATGGGTTTTAGGAGCTGTAGCACTGAAATGCTGTGTATTTTTTAAAAAATGTATATCTGTTCCCCAATTATATGAATTATGTTTTCAAATATGTCTTTCTGCTCCTTTGAGTATCACTGAATCCATCTGAAATTCATTGACCTCACTAGAGCAGGTGCAATTGCCAGGGATTCTTACAAGATCCAATTTAAACTGCCCTAGGTATCATTTCTTCACTCATCCTAAAATTATTCATCTAGCTTTGTTTAGTATTAGACTTCTCATGGTCTAAACTTACCCTGTCTCTTAGTGGGCACAGAATTTAGCACCCCACTTATCAAGGTTCTTCCTGTGGGTTTGACAGAGGGTCACAATTTAATGAGGACCCACAAAGGAAGTGCAGAGCCTTCCAGGAGTATTGGTTCAAACATTGGCTAAATGATAAATTTATGGTGCCCATGTTTCTTAAGTTAGTGTCCTAATTAGGTATCTGTGGTGGATAGTATAAGTAAGACAATGATAACTGTTCCACTTTTACATATCTACAAATACCATTAATAAATATATTACATCTTGTATTATAGTCATAAAAATATTAAAATACAACTTTTTTTCTTTTGCTTACTTCTAGCTACCTTAGAGAAACCTCATGAACACAGTAAGTATCAAACTGATACAGAATAATGTTACTTCAACTTCTAGGAACAAGGTATGTCTTTATGTTGCCAATGTTTTAGCAGCTTAAGGTGAGATTCATCAAAACAAGATCATCGGATATTTTGACTTATGAAAATGGTTTTCCATGACTGTAATGCAGGACCAGGTATGTTTTACAGGCCCCAGTGTCCATGTAAACTGTTTTCCAATTAAAACTGAGCTGTCTTCATGTCAGCTTCTCACTGGAAGTAATCAAGAAAAACACGGATGAGGAAGGGTCAGTGCAATGTTCTGTCTAGGGCTTGATCCAAGCAACAGAAAGATGTGCCTCTCAGTTTGCTGTAGCCCTCACAAGTTACATAATTTTGACATACCTACGATAAATAAGAATGAAGCATATTCCTAACAATCCTCAGAAATGCCATAGCTTTCTTTTTTCTGTCTCATAATGTTGGGATTTAGATATCACACTGTTTTTAAAGAGCACAAAATTGTATACAGCTTATATTTTAATATGGTATAATATTTATGTTTGCTACTACTTCACAGTACATCTATGGAATCTAGGGTAAGAGAGAAAGGTATTTTTAATTTATGCACTATACTGAACTTTTGTTTCGTGTTCTATACGAGACAATTCCAGTTGTAATAAAATACTTTCATGTCTTCTATACAAAACATCAAGAAGAAATTGTCTATATAGAAAATAGGTGACAACAATCAAAATTAGTAGGAGATGCATTTAATTATTTAATTATTCTGTCATATTTCTAAAAAACACAGAATGGAATTTTGTAATTTCTTATACCACATTATAAAGTAAAAAGATTTCTTTGCATTTTTATTTTATAGAAAAAATAAATACTCATAAAAGATATTTATCAGAAAAAACTTCTAAAGTCTAGTATGCAATGAAAATTCATTTTTTTTAAATTATAATGTGAATCTTTTATTTTTTAAAATCTTTATAAATTAAAAAGCATTCTAATGTCAGAGTTGGTCTTATTTGCAGAGCACGAACGCAATAAACATGAAAAAGCTATCTCTCAGACAAAGCCAGGTAGGTTTGGTAATTAAACTTCCAGTTACTCCAGGCTCCATTCTCTAAAGATCTGTATGGTTTGCAAAACTTGGCGACTTTCTTGAGACAGGCACTTGACACAGACCTTGCAGAAAATTCAGCTGTTGGTGTTCCTGAGTGGTCTTACCAGATGCAGCAGATAATGAAAAGGAAGTATCGGCATCCCATTGACCTTTGTCATCAGTGCCACTGTTTGAATTTCACATAAAAATGAAGTCCTCAAGAATAAGTGATTGGAAAACCACTTAAAAGGTGTTTAATGATAAGCAGGCAAACATTTTTCATTATGCATTTTTTCCTAATTTCCTGAGGAACCGAAAACAGTTCCTCCTATGAATTTACTCCTTACTCACTTCTTTGTATAAGACAATATTCTTCTTGTAAGTTATAAATTTATATAGAAATTTTGGGATCTCCTGCAAGCCTTGAGTAGCTGATTCAGTGAATTTGTTCTGCTGGTTTTGAGTCAACAAGGGGAAAAAAAACAACGATCCTCACTCTAGCCTTCAAAGTCACAGAGGCCAAGCATTTGGGGATTTCTTGTGCTTCCAAGTGCTTCAGCCAGCAGGTGGGTATGTGTGGGCTCAACCAAGGTATCGATGTCCTAACAAAGCCACCCAATCCATCTCTCTGCATCCTAGGAGGGGTCAGTAGCAGCCAAACAGTAAGTTACCTGAGCAGGTAGCACAATCACCCATCTTTCCTGTAAAATTAAATCAGTCCTGCTGTACAGTAACCCTGACCTCATTCATAGCAGCATAAAAACATTAACAAATATCAGAGCATCATATCACAAACCAGTACACTGGACTGATTAGGAGGTTACACTAGTAGTACCGTGTATTCCAGACTAAAGGCCATGGAATTTAAATGCTTAAAGTACTAATCTGCAAGCACTAATAGTAACAATGTTTCTGCCTGCTGTGTGCCAATGAGTGCTCTTGAGTTAGCAGACTGAATTGCAAAAGCCTCATTCCGTACAAAGCAGTGGATCCCATTTTCACCTTGATTCATAGCATATTCAAACTCTTATTCCTATGCCTCCCACCATCAGACTAAGAAGTATCACATTGCTGATAAACCAAAGAATTTCAGAAAATGTATTGATCCTGTGGGGAAATGTTTAAATTAAGGAGTGCTTTGTGTTTGTTAGAGCAAGTAAAGCAAGAGAAATTGTTCCTGTTCTAATTCTTCTGAAACTGCCTCTAACACACAGAGAAATGCTCAAAGCTTTATATTTTTTCCATTTCAATTAGATACTGATGGGAAAAAATGAATATTAATGTTTGCAATGCTGCAAAACTAGAGCTCTGCAGAGGAAAGACATTCTCTTCAATTAAAGATCTCAGAGCATTAAATTTTGGCCTTAATAAAAATCAGAACAAAATCTGTTTTTTTCTGAAATATTAAAAAAAAATATTTTGGAGTTTTTGTAGCTTTCTGGGTCATTTTTTTCCAAATTCCTCATGATCCAGTAAACAAAAATTACATGAGACTGTGGAAATATTTCTTCTGATCTCAGAAAAATACTACGCATTATCCTCATCACATTTTTTTCACTGCTTTTCTTCATAATGAATTCTAGTGAACAGAAAGGATTTTGTTAAGTGTCCTCTTATCTTGAAGTGTGTTCCCTCACAGAAAGTGTTATCCTTAAGTTTTAACATTCTGTTCCTTTATTTTATTTTTCTGGTTAGCACCAATGTCTAGAAAGTCAGAGTAAAAAAACCATACTCTCATCTCCTGAAGATCTGCCATGGGTCACAGTATTTTGCAGAGGAATCAATAGATCAATAGTTGCTTTCTGGTTAGGTTGCAGAGTAAGCAGATGAATGAATACCAAAGAATTACTGCATTTATTCCCACATGAATGCAAGTTCCACAGGCCTGTCCAAGACATTCTGTTTTCAGGAATAAATGTTTCTTAAAAAGAAAATCCCTCCCATATGTTTAAATGAATCAGACATGCCATCCACTCACAAACTAATTTGTTTGACTCCTTTAGTATACAGAAAAAACCTCGCTGTAAATTCTCACTAGAATTAGAAAAATCAAAAATATCCTACATAGTGTGCAAAACAGTTAGGTTAATATCCAAAGAAAGAAAAGCTCCTAAACTCTTGAGCTTTACTTGTCATTAATCCAGTGTGTGACACACAGGCTATGTTTAAAGTCAGCATGGTGGGGATTTTTGTGTATTGGTAGATAGAGAAGTTAATACCCTAAGCTAAATTAGTGAACTGCATTGTTGTACGTTAAATCTTATCTAAGAGCAGAAATAAGGTACTTTATCTCAACGACTTGCATCTTCAAGCTGCTGGTTGTGCTATAAAAATATTTCTATCTTCACAGACAGCCATGAAATGGAGATGATATTTTTTAATTCACTGCTTTCATAAGAAGCTGAAAATAACAACAGCTGAGTAAGGGGCAGAGAGGGACATGGGGGGGAGTCCCTAAACTTAAGACAAGTGAAAAGGAATCAAATCACCACTTATTAGGTGATAACTGAAAAGCAAAGTAATGCAGTGTTATATTTTATTTCTGAAGAATAGAAGAGATCGATAACCATGGAGCTTTATCCCCTCCCTGCATTTTCCGCCCATAAGTATTATTTTCTTCCAGAAACAAACCAAAAAAACACCAAATCAATCAAACAAAAAACAAATCACAAATCCTGTACAGACATGCATATGTGCATACTTGCACTGTAGCTTTGCTGGATACTGGTGTGTTATGAATGAGAAACATGGACTGTACACCAATGAAGTTTTTTTTCTCCACCTATTGACATATGATAAATGCTTTTTAGACCTCTTTGGCAAGTGTATAACACTGGGAATCTCAAAGAGTTAAGTTTAAAAGATCTTAGCATGGAGAAGAAGGTAAACCTGCTCTCTGCCCTCAGAAAAAAAAATCCTTTGGAAGTTACATGCTAAATTCAAAGGCACTGTGATGTATGTTGAGACTACTCAACAGTCTGCTTCTCTAAGTACTGTACTATCCACATATTCAGTCAGAATGCAGATTAGAATTTAGCATCCAAACATGGACATTTGGGTTCCGGAGATTTAGCCCTCACCAAAAAGCAGCAGTTGTTGAGGTTGACTGAGAGCACATGGATACAATGATGGATGAAGCAGGGATCTGGATATTCATAGTTGGTTCTAGCCACTCATGACCTTCCCAGTACCTCTTTCCGCCATCTTCTTTAAGAACAGAGTTGCCAGCCAGGCTGAAAAAATTCTCATATTCAAAAGCTTTGTGCATGCACAGACAGACTATCTGTGATGGGGGAACAGTTCTAGCTAACTAGTAATCAGACGAGTTCAATGACTTCAGGGAATCAGATATCCCTGCTTTTCCTGACCTCCACCCAGCCATTGTCAGCTCCAATCAGTTGTCTTGGAGAGGTCTTCGCAGAAAGGAAAGGGTCGGAGGTATGTTGCTGTAAAGAGCTTCCATCCCTGAGAAGAACAGGAGATACATTCTGAAATCATCTTAAACATATTGAAAAAAGAAAGGTAGTAATGTATGTGAAAGGTGAAAGGCAGGGGTTAGAAATGAGGTTTGAATTCAGGTACAAGAAAAGAGAGAATATGGGAGCAGAGCTATGAAAGGATCAGATAATGTGACATTCAAGTCTATCAGACTTGGCAGAGTAGAGATCTGAAAACACACATCACAATTTCCACCTGACTGGGCCATCAGGCCGTTAAGACAAACTCCACCTGATCAGAAAGTATAATCCCATCTGTGCCTCTGCCTTCATAAATCAGCCTGCCTGAGGGAAAGATGGATCAGTTCTGGTGGCCAGTGTTGATATACGTCCACACCACATGAGAACTGTGCTCAGGAAACCCACAGGCAGCTCAAGACCATGTGGACTTGGACAGCTTTTCTCATGAGATTAGTAGAAGTTTAGGGTGTTCTAAAGTTTTGTGATAGGCACCCAGCTGTTTTTAGGTAAGCTTTTCCAGTAGCAATTAGTGGCATTCAGCTGGTATTCAGGCTGGCACTGGCCCATGTGGATGTGCCTCTGCAAGTTAGCATCTGTTTGGGGGTCTCCATACCTTTCTCGTCTTCAGAGCGTGGGCATATGTGGATATATCCGTATATATTTGTGCTTAGGCAGGTATACGAGCAGAAGCTCTCAGCCAAGTAAAATATCAGACTGTTGAACTTGGATGCTTAGGAAGACAATGTTCAAAAAGTCAGTATAGTTGTACTATTAGAATGCAGTTTCCACTTGAGTGTCTGCCTGAAAGACATTACCAGTTATGTGACTCCTTTCTGGTGGCGGGGGGCATTAAGCCAAGTAATTTTTTTTTCCACAGGGAATGATCTCACTTTTCAGTCAGAACTCATAATGCACACATTCTGGTTTACAGTATTCCGATAGGATAATAATGTTAAAAACATTTTCTTGTTTGTGAACCATACATATAATATCATGTATAGAAATATCTTTCCAGTTATATGCATCTATACTAACTCAGTGTGAATTTCTAATTTTAATGCTGCTCTCACAACACAGAGGAGAAAATTAAACAACAAAAGACAACTCCCACTGAGAAGTCAGGTAAGAACAAGTCCTTCTTTCTTGATTTAGTTGGGAGCAGGGGGTGTTAAGCACTGTTTGGTACTCATCTAATGCAGTACGTTTGCATTGCAATCATTTTTTTACAGTGTTTTGAAATATATGACTGATAACACTTCCCTAGAGCAAATCCAGCAGGGTGGCAATTGTACATACCATTCTAAGAATAATCTTTCCTATGACAAAGCCAGGTCAAGGATTTTCAGCTCATGGGCTGTTAGTTCCAGTCTCTCTGCCAGAGCTGAGCTAATGAAATGGGGTGTAGCTGTAAATCAGTTATCTGAAATGATCCCAAATATCCTTGTAAATCATTGCTGTTTGGGTTTTTTTCTCAAACTCAGATCTTTCAAGCAGCTGAATTTATAGTAGAGTGACCAGTGCCCAAGTCGGGAGTCATTCAGAAGGATGAATCATCTGTTGGATTAGAAACTTGGATGGGTTTTAAACAGGCTTTCTTATCGGGGAAATGTTTTTTGAACTAATCTCTAGGTCTTTTGGACTATGATTTAAACTTTGTAGGTTGTGTAATAATAAAGTTGATATAAAAAAAAAATCAATATTTACTGGTATAGAATCCCTGAAGGGTCATCCAAGGAATTAGAATATTCCCGTCATAATTGACAGTCCACACGAAACAGTTTTGAAGGATTTTTCTGGATATCAGCCTCTTGATTTTCACTTGGGGTAGCCTTGGTCTAAACATAAAAGGAAAGATTGCCAGATCTTGGACAATGAAGCCAACAATAGATTTTCATTTGATGTCATGATGGTGATGATGATGATGAATATTTTCAGTAAGATAAAATGCTGATTTGTTTTAAGCTGAATAGTGCTGGTTACTACATAATTTCTATTCCTCTTTTGTGTACAACTTTTCTTCTCTGTTCTAGAAAAAAGGATCTTATATAAAGTAGTATGGCTTTGTCTCTAATTGTGAATACTTGTATAACTCATGGGGTTTTGTTTCTTTCTATAAGAACTTTCATAATCAGTCATTTTACTATTAAGCATAGTTTTACAGCACTCTTGTTCAATAAATCTACAGTTTTGATAGTTTTTGTCTGATCATGAACTGCTGCAGCTTGTTCAAAACCATGTAAATTATGTTTCTGTTAGTAGAAATGGAGAAATTAGTGCAAAATACTTCAATATGTTTCTAACCTTGATATTTAATGAGTTAACAATTGCTAAATGGTAAACATGTCTGGAGAAGGAAAAAAATGAAAACTTTTAATTTACAGGATTTTGGGGTTTGGGGTCAGCTAAGTTTCATTCTTAGTTTGTGGACAAAATCAGAAGGTTCAAACTGTGGTATACCAGTGGTTTCCAAACAAAAATGTCAGAAATATCATTACTTGACTGCTTTTTGTAAGACTTCTAGAGTCATATTCATGCCAAATCTTTTCCCTGGTTGTTGAAGCCAAACTGAAAATGCAGTATTTCTGATTGACTAACAACATAAGTCACTACAGAAATCACTTGTAAGTTTTCAGATCAATGCCTGTTGAGCTTGAAACAGGCAACTTTGAACAGTGGGTAAGCCATCCCATCTTTCCTTATGAAATATAATAATATGGATGACTCATGCTCTTCTGACTGATAGTGTAAACCAATGTTGAGAATCAATTGAATCCCACGCAAAACTTCCAATCCTCCCTTGATCATTCTGGAGCTACTTCTGACTGACACTGTTACACAGGGGGGAAAATGGTCCTGGAATACATAAATTTCTTACTGTGCCAAATTACAGGATACTGCATTGTTTCAGCAGGAGCTGACAGCTAATAAGAGTTGTGAAGGTCTACACACGTTAGAGCCTACCTGCATCTTAGTGTCTTAAATGCTGTACTTGACTGGGGAAAGATAAGATCAAGTGAGCACTGACTGTCATAACATTATTAGCTTATTAGAAAGGAAAAAATAAAAAAGTAGAATCTTTTTTCCTTTGATATCTAAATACTTTGTTTTACCTTCTTTTATCTTCTGTAGTCCAGACGAAGCCAGCAAGTATGTGCTACCTACTTTGATCAGAAAAATTCCTGTAAAATAACTGGATAAGTGTGTTTGTGTTTTTTTTAACACATGGAAACTATCACCTGTCAACTTCTAGTTTTGCTTAAAATTGTAATTCCTTTATTGCCATGCCTTCCATTGCTTTAATTTAACATAATGTCCTGTCATTGCTACTGAAAATCCATTTGATATAACCAGTTGCTTCAGTAAAGGAATCGATCCATTCTATGCTTCCCATAGCAAAAGTCTCTACAAAAAAAATTAATACAGGAGTGACTGGCTTATTAAAAATAACTGTTAACAATCGATTGAGCTGAAAGAAATACTCTGCTGAATTAAAAATAGAATAAGAAAGGTATCAGCACGTGTTTTCCCTAATCATATGATATTCTAATAGAAATGCATCTAGAATTTTTCTCAGTTAAGAACAACTGAAGAAAATGTCCAGAAATTGACTTACTATGCAGTTTTCTTGTTAACTTTCTATATGTTTAATGCCTTCAACATGGAAGGTATACTGCAAAAGTGAAAAAAAATATTCAGTTAAATCTTCAAATACCTCCAAATTCAAAAAATCCCAGATGTGGGAAAAATATCACTCTTCACTGACAAAAGTTTTAATTCACACCTCATAAAATTCTCCGATTTGAAATTCCCTATTATGCCTTCATCTTGGCATTTCCATGCTTATAACTTCACATGAAAAGGCAGTTGCTAGGAGTTTAGTTGTTTATCTAAGTAAAAAAAGGGCGAAGGTATATTGCCCTTTTTTCAGAGGCTATTCACATTTTCAACATTTTCTACTTTCCAGTCCACTTCTGTGTCCTTGTTGCTCACAAAGAAACTGGTGCACAGGTTTTTAGCTGTGGGAAGCATCACCTGGAAACAAGGCCAGCACAGCTGTCCATTGCTTCTTTAGCTCTAAAATATATTATGGCCCCTATTCGCACGTATTTGGCATAGCTGTTACTAGGCTATGAGATCTGCAGTGTGGTGGGTTTTCAATTCTTTTTAAGGAAGTGTGACTGTCATATAAATTATGTAGTGCTAGGTGTCCTTTATAAAACCAGGCTTCTTCATCTTTTCTATTTCCATATCTAGTAAATTCTCATTTCCAGTAATAATTATGAAATAGAAATGAGAGCCTGGGAAAAAAAAAATAAAGCATTGCCTACTAAGCAGTGATAGTTCTGTAATTTTCCACAGTGAGATATAATTTATTCATTTGGAACAGGATGCATTTGAGAGTTTGGGAATTCAGCCCAAGTATTTCTGACTCAACAACATAAAGGTGGAGTGAATGTATTGTCCTTTCAAATAACAAAAATGGAGAACAGATAAAAATTACATTTCAGAAACTGAGAGGAGCCTTATTAACTGACTTTTTATTTATGATACATACATAACTCTTAGTAATATTAACAGTAGCTACATCTATGAAGCTACATGCAGAGCTACTCAACAGATCCCTCAATGGATAATCTGTTAGTAACTAGTTATGTGGCTTTTTTCCAAAATAACAGCATGAAGCTAAGGAAGATTAATATTTATTCCTGAAAAAATATGCACATGGACCCTTTTAGTTAAAAAAAAAAAGGGAGGGGGAGGTTTATTCAAAAGGTAACTTAGAAACATTATAGCAATTTTGTCATGTTGTTACTTTTATCTAGAGCCTGAAGTAGTCAGACATGAAAAAAATGTTACACCTGCAAAACCAGGTAGGCATTCCTGTATTTTAAGCATTCATTACTTTTGAAACAGTTATTTAACGAAATTGCAAAATGTGATTAATTGTGATAAATGTCAAAATCATTGTGCGTTGATCCATTTTGCTGTTCAGAATGGTCTTGATGTGTCATACCAGTCACAATGCCATCTGCCATCTTCTGAAAATATATGTATATATATTTAAGGTCAAATTTCTGCTTTTGTAAGTTCACTGATGTCAAAGAAGTCATATGAGCAAGACATTTGAATTGTTTTCTGAAAGCGCTTGCTTTATATGTCTTCATTTGCTAAGCCTTCCTATAAGAGCCAACTTCTCAGGAACCGTTTATTTTTCCTCCATAGCAGGTATTATAGAGTATACTATTCAGATCATGACCTGGCACTATCCATCATCTGTGATAAATGTCTCTGCATATCATAGCTCCTAAGCAGCCTCACTAGCATGAAATAGAGCAAAACTGCGATAGGTATACGAAGCAGCACTGTTCAGTGTCACTGTGAAGCAACCATAATGGGTTTTAAAATACCTTCTCCTTGTTCTCAGTGAAAGGAAATAAGAGAAGAATTAAAATTCTTGTTAATACTATTCCTTCTTAGCTCTAGCACAGCAATTATCATATGTAGATGAGAACATCCCTACTATTATAATCCTTCATTAGATTGTTTTTAATTACTGTGATGTTTCTAAAAATTATGTTTTAGTATGCTGTAAATACATAGAACAAATAAACCCATTCATCACCATACCAGTATATTATGCTGCACTTGACTGTTCTGACCATTTTTCTTTCCCCTTTCTACTTCCCAGTCAAACTGAAAAACACTGCAAGTATGTGTCATGTCTTGTTTCCTACAGGATATATACCTTCTTTTCAGATGCATGTTGTCTCAAAGAGCATTTTTCTGATTATGTCGCTTCAAATAATGCTATTTAGTTGCTATATACTACAGATATTCCTGTACTTAGTCTGCTTAGTAGAAGCTGAATGCACCAAAACTAAGTTAATTTATAACTTAATATTGTGAAGCTGTAACGCTCAAACTCTGTTAATGATTTCTGCTTTTTATAAAAGTAAATTATGCTAGTAGCATAATTGATGGTCTGGTGATGGATAGATGAGTGTAGACACATGATTTATATGTATGAAAAAATATTTTTATTAAAAATAACAAAGTGACATGCAGCATAACTGAATTAGACAACCTTTTTCTCTTACCATTTCGAAATTACTTATTTGAAGAAGTCATTAAGCATGTTCTTGGCCTTGTTTCAATATGCCTTTTTCCATTCTTTATTAAAAAACTAAATTAAATGAAAGAAGAGAAAGGAATCTTTTAAATTTAGATGAGTTCTGAGGAGAATTCAAGGGAAATTTCTTACTTAACAAAGTTATTTGATAATGTCCTTGTTAAGGTGAGTAAGACTTCTGAATAGATAAAGACTGGGATTTATGCTTACTGTGGCAAATCGTTGCATATTACATACTATAGATCAGGATCAAACACCAGACAGGACAGCATTTACACCATATGCTTCGAATTGTGAAAATGTTGAAGCATGGGCTTCCACAGGTGGATTAGTTGTAGCCTCTTTAGCACAGGATTTTTGGTTTTGGTTTTTTTTTTTTTTTTGTCCTGTGTGCACATCAAGACCAAACCATGTGTTATTCTAATGCAAAGTTATCTATAAGGAGCACCTAAACCTAAGGCCAGGCCCAATGAGACACATCTCATCCTGCTCCAGATCAGAAGCTGGCAACAAGGCAAGGAAAATTGGTATGATTAAGCTTCCTACATTAATCTGCTAGGTCAGGTGCTTGGAGTTATACAAGATGAATACTAGCCCTTAAACACCTGTCAGAAGAAACACTGATATTCTGAACCACAGCTCCAAAGGGAAAAGGGGAACACAAAGCAACTGAAATGTGGCAACACTGAAGGTTCTCCTGCAACCCTCAACTGAAGTTTTCAGTTTTCAAGTCATCATTGCAAAACTGTTACCTATTGTTAAGCTATTGGTGGGTTTATTTCCATTTTCACCAGTATTTTAAGTATTTTTTCCTCTATTTGCTTCCATTATTTGGATTTTGTTCAGTCTTACGTTCATGGGATCTGTCCACTTACATTTTGTCTTCTGTATTGATTTATCTTGTCCGAGACACTCATGGTGGTATCTATTCTATTGGAGAACTACTGGAGATTTAAGCCACTAATTCCTCATGTGTTCTGCAATAAGGATCATTTTAACTCAAAATCACTGTTAATAATGGTTTTTTTATCAAGAACTATATTAACCTGATATATCATGACTATAAGGAACAGCCAAGATATTTTCCTTTGACCTTTGCAGAGGGATATTCGTACCCCACTCTTGAGCTTATATCCTGCTGCTTGAAATCACTATAAAGGTTAACAGTGCCTTGAGAAAAAGAAAAGGGGGAAAAAAAACTAAAAAAAGAAAGAAAGAAAAGTAGCAAGCAGGCTTATGATCATATATAACAGTAAGTCTGTTTGCACTGCCTGTTTTGAGCTAACCATCCTTGAACATATCTAGCTCACGATAAGCACAAGAGCTATCAATTTTAAATAGAATTGTTCCTTGCAAAGAAGAACAGTTAGTTGGATCACTTCCTTCTTTATTCCTAGAGTTCTATATAGCTTTCCTTCATATATTGCCCAGCTAGGTGTACAATCTGTGTGCCATAACATAAACATATCTATTATGTAATTCATCCTGAGACATAGCCAGGGACACAAAGTAGTGGATTTGGAGTTCAGGTCTAGTAGGAATGTAAAATAACTCCATACATTTTCCTATGCTAAATTTATTCAAACATTGCAGTCTTACTGTAAAAGTAAGACTATGCAGTCTTACTGTAAAAGTAAATGTGGTTTACTTTAGTAGACTATGTCATTAAATGAACTACAGTTTATAAACAGAAATATGAGACTGAGTTTGAAAAGTCACCATATTAAAAACAAAAGGATTCTTGGAGTAACCTACTAAGTGATTTACCATGCAATTATAAAAGTAATTAGTAAAATATCTTATTTTAAAATATTTCTGTTTTAAAATGCAGGAGGATCTTTGATAGCAAATGATCCTATATCAAATTTGCGTAATGAAACTCAGAATTTACTCCCTACATATTGAATAAAAACTGTCAAATTGTGAAATGTTACCTTAAACTGAGGACAAAACTGGTGGCATTTTTTACTCATGCAAGAAATAATACCAAACTGTGCTTTGCAATCAAGAGAAAGGAGTTAGAGTATGAACCTTTTTCCTAGATTTCCTAGACTATTATTTCTTGTGAAAATGAGAAGAGGTATTAATCCATGGGTCACAGTACAGCAATGTACCATCTTTAAGCAACTATGAGCATATTCATAAGCAGAAATGCAAATATTAAAGGACTTCAGCACGCTAGCATGTAATAGCAACAAAACTGGCCTTTGTTGAATGCCTGTGGTCTGTGCACATTGAGCACTGACTTTTATAACTTTCCTTATGAACGAAGACCTGAATGGAAGTTGCCTGGGATGTGTCAGTGAAAACCATGATTAATTGCTCAATCTGCCTGCTGATAAAGCAATGACTGAAACATTTTCACATTTTGACCCTAGTATGAGTGGTAGAATATCATGTTCTTCTGAAACCAAAACCTATCATGAAGAAAAAACAGAGCTAATTCAATAATTCAATCAAAAGAGATCTTGAAATATTTTGTGACTATATTCCCTTTTTTCCCATCTCCAGATTCAAAGAATAAAGGTTTTGTCAGCCCAGTGAGGTTATTAACTTTCCTTAAAATTGTGTTCTAAAATGAAACTAGGACCAATGAAGTAGTGATGTGTAAATATCTTTTTATTCCAAATGACAATTTAATTTGTTCCATGATTTGAAAAGCGTAATGATGGTTTATACAATGGAATAACTATTCCACCACATGGATCAATTTTCTTTATTATGAGCATTATAATAGCACAGAAATATACGCTTCTTTCTTGCTAGGTGCTGTGCAAAGGTGTAGTCAAAATTTTTCTGAAGAGCATTCACACTTGAAAGGCAAGGTAAACAGATAATGCAGGAGAAACTGTTATAGAAGAGTGAATTCCAGCTATTCAAGGTCAATGTCAGTCTTTGGTTGGGATCTATAGATGATGAGAATAGAGGTAACAATTAGGTTGAATACATTTTTTGGAGAATAGTGTAGTCAGCTATAACCTTGAATGTATATTTACAAAGAACTCTATTTAAATATTTTCTTGCTGGAAAGCTGTGATTGGCATAGTGCTTGCAGTTGCATGAGCCATTGCATGCTGGATTATAGTACTTCAAAGAATGAGACTCAGCTTTCAATGTGAAATTCTGTGTACATGCCCATTGTTAAGGCACATTTCTTTGCAAATTAATACCCTGCAGAAACGCTGCAGATGAGAGAGATCTATTTAAATGGCTATTTGCCTTGAAAAAAACATGGTAGTGAACCTCATATTCTTTTTCTTCTCCACTTCCTTTTAATTTCTAATTATTTTCCTGGAGGGCTAACAGATGAAAAACCGAGAGCAGGTAAATATTACATTTCTCTGGTATGTCTTACGTAAATTAACAAATATATCAGTATTGATTAACACATACTGTTCATCAATAATGAACGATGTTGATGCAAACCATCGTTAGTAAACCGACAAAGTTGGAGCTATACAGTTCTTTAGCAAAGACTGTTCTGATCTGGTGATTATGTTATTTTCACTGTTCATCTTATGCAGCACATTTTGGTGAACTAGACGTAGGTGATTAACACCGAGCAAGCTAGTGTTAATCAGATGACTCATGCTCTAGAAGACATTGACCAAAGCATTATTACAGCTGGTTGAGTGAAATGAAGTGAAAATGGACAATTTGAAATCAGCCTGCCAGTTTCCTGTGGTAGTCAATGAGGAATGCTGAAATGGGCTTAGCTTCCTGAAGCAAGACATCTTACTTAATTTCATTCTGCCTTGTTGAATGGAGTCACAGACCAAATGTCAGAGTTTGCAGGCTGGGCAAAAGGATGCTGAAAATTAAAAAGCACATGTTCTAAGTGAATGTACAATAGAGAAAGATAAACTAAATAATATAAACCAGAATCTACTGCTGCAGAACTTCAGAATAGTAATATCTGGTGGTTCTGAAGGTCCATCTAGCACTGTATCTTGTGGCTTTTTTCCTTGTTTATTTGTTTCAAAGTATTGAGATTGCTCCAGGAAAGAAAGAAGCAGGCAACAGGCAGAGGGATTCTTTCCTGATGCATTTTGACCACCAAGAATCAGGGAATTCTGGCAGTAGTGAGAATTACAGAATTCGAGTGCCTAGAGCCTTTATCAGGATTTTCCAAACTACTTTGCTACCAGCAATATTCAAACAAATGCCAGTAGCTGCTCAGAAAGCCCAGAAATATTAATACAACTGAGGATAGCAGCCACTGTTATAATATTAGATAGGTTGTACACTTGCCGTGAGGCACATTACCAGTTATTTTACCAGAGAAATTGCTAAGTCGACCAGGTTTGTGCAATGTACTTATTGTAAGAGCCCCATATTTCTGATGCCTGTCTCCTAATGTTTTCTTGCAAATCTTTCTAGCCACAAAAAAACCAAAGACAGCTAAGGAAAAAGAAGGTAGGAATTTATATATGTAGAAAATCACAATAAAAATAGCATGACATTATAATTTTGCATGTATTTTTATTTGACAACCCCTAGAAGATCTGTGCTGGTTTTCAAAGAATTTTACTTAAAAACTCTAAGTAATGATGTATTCAGAACAGAATTCAGTCAATTGACCGACTCTGAACTGTGTTACTTTTTCCTTTCTAGAAAAAAAAATTGTGAAGAAACAAGTTAAAGATGAAAAAAGCAAAGGTAATTAAGGGATGAAAATCTCTGCAAACAGCAATAAAAATGCAAATATCAGTTGTTTTCATTGAATTAGAATGAGGAGCTTTGTTAGTCTTTCTAAATATGTGCAAATAAGACAAAATGATGAAATTGTGCATAAAATCCCCAGTACTTGAATATCTGATGGCTCCTTTGCATGTGAATATCAAGAATTACATCCACACATCCAACACAACTGTGGCTATGCCCTAGCTGTTACCCTCCCTGGCAGGTTCACCATTGGTCTGTCTGCAGGATCCTCCAGCACTGCATCCACAGATAAGTGGATTAATACTTCAAACTTAGTCTGTTGATATGCTCCTGAGTGAGGTGGCGCACAGTTCATCTCCATAACTTGATGCTTTAGATAATGTAGAATAACTACACTAATAACAGGACTTCATGGTCACCTGTATTCTGACTCATTTATTGGACATGGCACCACCTTGATTGTTTCCTTATAGTAATAGGCAGACAGAGAAATGGGTTGTGCTATACATCTGAGGGTAATTAATAGTAATGTTATACTAATTTATGAAGTCAGTGGTCAAAGACATAAATGTGACTTGTAGAGGACCATTGTTTGTCGAAGTCCTGGAACCTCAAAGGATAACGGTTAGTTGTACTGGTGTAAGTTTGCCAACTAGTAGCTAGAAGCGATTCGGTTCTGTGGTTTTACTAGACATAAAATTTCTATGTTCAAATAATTTATTAGGAAAGTCATGCTAAAAACCAAACTTCGTTTATAGAGATTCCTATCTGAGAGTTGATTCAAAGAGACTAGCATGTTTCTTACTGAAATTTATTTAAATATTTTGACCTGAAACTGAAGATTAATTTGTCATTAATATTTCGTTCTCGAGGAGTCCCACCAGTAAAAGAAGATCCACGACATCACAACCTGACATCAGGTACCTGATTTTTTTCTTTATTGTAAAGGGATTTCCTTTTTCTTTCAAAATGTTCCTTTTTGGGGGTTTGAGGTTTGGGTTTGTTATTTTTTGTAAGGGAGATCGCACTTGCAATATTTTCACATCTCTTATTTAAGTCTAGGGAACAAGATGTGAGGCAAGGCAGGTAAATCAAGCCCATAAATATTGTTCCTGTCTAGATGATTTGCTCTAACAGTATTGCTTCACCACCTTCCTAAATCTTTAAACATATTCAGTGAATTACTTTATAGAACAGATACGGAGAAGCATGTACAATTTATTTTCTCTCATGTTAATATTGTCTCCCATCAGAATGTGCCCTCCATCTCAACCCTTCTGCAAAATAAAACAATACAAGCCAGTAAGATAAATAAAAGTAAGGCATCTTACAACAAAATTTCTCTGAGTTGTGCTTTAGGTTAACGCCATGTTTTTCCAAGTTTACTATAAAAAATAAAAAAAAAAACCAGATTCCTTACTAGCATAAGTGAATCTCTATGACTTTAGTGGAACTGCACAGACTCACAACAGACAAGGATTGAAGTCTTTAACCTCACCTGTGAGATGTAACTAGTTTACATAGGACTACAAACTAAATATTAATATGGATACTCCTAATGCAATATTTTTCCTTAAACTACTGGGAAAAGAATGCATATGGGTTATTTTTACCTCCTTTTCTATAAGTGGAATTCTTTAGAGTCCTACATGATATTAAATGTGTAATATATGTGTAGTTTTATGAATCTAAGTATTTTGAAATATCTCTCTATCCATATGTATAAACTTACAATATTTGAATAATAATTAAAAATGTAGCTAAGTATAAAACAAGTACAGAATAATCTGACATCAAGGAAGAGAAAATGCAAATTAAATGCTAAGATCAAGCATCTATGTTTTATATGCATATTTCTGTGAAAAAACTTGCATACATGGCTCACAAGAGGTTGTATAAGGGCAGCTACATCTACATGTAAGAATGGATTGGCTTTTTCTTTAAGTTTATTTTTTTTAATCAGGAATACAGAGTTATAGAGTCAGATATAGACTTTAATTCCTCTTAATGATTGTGTTGTTAACTGATAGATACAGAGATACAGAAATTAGAATCTATGCTAGAAAAAAGTTATTACTATTTTATTAATATAGAATTTATATAGATCATAAGGTGCTAATTATAATAGATAACCAGTAAATTAAACCAAAAAATTTGCCAGGAGAGAATAGAAAAAATCCAAATTCATTGTAAATAAGGAAAGTACTAAAAGCTGTCTGGCAGTGGACTTACTCATGCAAAGTTTACATCATTCAAAAACTATATTGCTGTGGCTTTCATTTCCACTTATTGTTGTTATAGATTGGTTAATTTAATTGTACATAATCATTGTGCAATTATTATCAGCTGCTTGTTTCCCAGATCAAAAGCAACTCTCTGTAAAGAGCATTTATAACTGGTTTTGTAAACAAAACTTACCATGTAAACATTTACAAAGAATCCTTTGTCCACTGAAAAGAATAAATTAGTTTTCAGACAATAGATGAAAAGCTTCCAGAAAAATATGAAAGTGATTTTTTCTTTATGAATGCTGTTCTTTGGTATACTCTTAAAACAAGAATTTAAAAGTTGAGACCAAATCCTAGGTCATGTACACTTGAGCTGGAACTAGGTACTTTCTGCCTGTTCTATTTGCAGATGAAGCTAATGCATTTTCCTCAGTGCCCTGAATACTAATACTTTTTGCTGATAAATCAAAAGAAAAAGAGATTTATAAATTCTGAGGTAATCTGAAATTTTAAATAGTAAATCTTCTTCCAGCTTTCATATAGCCATATGAATAGTCATATGTTCTTGGATTTTGATGAGTCTTTCAGCCTTTCCCTGATATTATAAAGCAATCAGATAAAGAAAAATAGGCAATTTTTTTTTTAAAAAGTATGTATCTTAAATTTTAAAATGTTCCATATTTAAATAGAATTTTAAGCATTAACGTACCTTTCATAAACAATGGTGATACCTGCAGTAGGCAGTAAATTTCATTCCCCTGTAGAGTTCCAAACAATTACTTAAAATTCCTTCTCCTTCTTTCTCCTGTCCTAAATGTCAAAATTGACACCTACCTGTACCCATATTGAAACTTACCCCCACACAAATATAATGGGATTCCTGGAACTCCATTTTTAACATTTTATCTTATAATAAATGTATTTGCAAGCATACAGAAACAGGATTTTTGACTCTTGAAGTAAAATTCAAGGGGTGCACACATTGGGCTCTGTGATGAAGACTCTATACTGTAGCTTTTTATATGAACAACCTCACACTTTTATGTAAGACTGAGTTTGTTTCAAGGCTTATACCAGAGTATGAAAATCTAAATTGATCAAAACTTTGATTGTATTTAGCTTGTAACTGTCCTTACAGCTGAAAACTAAGGAAACAGCATGTGTTGCATTTGTCATACATTTAGTAAAAGAAGTTGATGTTTCTTTTGTGTTATTATCTAAGCTCATAGATGTGCAAATGTGGCAGAAATAGAGAATGTGATGGAAGAGCAAAAACACCGAGATATAATGAGATTGGTACTAACTCAATATAAACTTCTTTGTTAAATTAGAGAAATGTGTGGATTATTCTCAAAGTTAAGAAAAATCAAACTAGTTACACTAACTTCCATGTAAACAGATGTTTATTAAATAAACTTACCTAATTCATGCATCTACCCTCATACATTATTAGAGGTTTAAAATCTTTTTGGATATGAGAAATTCTATACTTACTGTCTAGTCAAAGAAGTTGTCCCTCTGGAAAACTAAAATTATCGTTAAGCAATGTTGGAAAATCATAGAATCATAGAACAGTTAGGGTTGGAAGGGACCTTAAAGACCATTTAGTTCCAATTCCCCAGCCATTGGTAGGCACATCCCACTATATCAGGTTACCCAAGGCCCCATCCAACCTGGTCTTGAAGACTTCCAGGGATGGGCATCCACAACTTCTCTAGGCAACATGATCCAGTGTCTCATCACTCTCTTGGTTGTAGAGATTTGTATACAATTAGGAATTTCTGTGACTGATTCTCAATTATCTTTTCATTTTTACAAGTCATATTTGGACTCCATTTACTAAGTCCAACACCCCAGTAAATGATAAGATTTCACAGTTACCAACGCAGTAACAAAAGAAGGCTTGGTTCTGTTAAATTTTTATGTAGCATCTAAATATTAACTACACATTAACAGTACTTGAATTTTACTAGCTTAGCCTAGAAATTATGGAGAAATTTTCTTATTATTATGCAATTTTTATCTGTGCCGTAACTGTGAATATGCTTTACAGACCCCCATTGACAGACTCTCATTTAAAATCCATAATCAGGACACAAATCCTGAAGATAATGAGCAGAGATTCTCCTTGCCAATTGACAGTGAAAGCTTCTGTTAAAAATATAAAGTCAAATGCAAAGTATTATTTTAGAAGATTTTAATATCCCAAATAGTCCTTCAAAGAGATTCCATAAAGCTTAAGGTGCCATAAGGCACCTTCCATGCAAACACAGAATTTTTTGACCCTTACAGCACTGTTTTTGAAATAGGGATTAGCGCTGGTCTAATACCCAGTTCCTACAAAAACCTCATTAAGATCCAGAAACGTGATTAACAATTTCTGTCTAATAGACATGCTTGGAGTTAAACTAACCCATCAGCAACATCAGGCTCTTGAGAAAATGTAGCTGTAATTACTTTGTTTTTAAAATAACGGTGGCAGTCATATGTTCTCTATATCTGTTTAGTCATTGTGTACTCTCCAAGGGATTTAGCTGACACTCTTTCAGAGCACTCTTCACCTGGAGGGACTTAAGTTTATATCTTCCACTTCCTAGAAGGGCACTAAGGCTACTGAGTTACAGAATAATATCAGTGGAACATCAGCTGCCTGTTCCTCTTGAATTAGCACAATTTCAGAGCCATTAACACAAGAGTCATTGGTACTAGAAGCTAATAGACAAGGCTTATGTATTTGCTATAAATGTCTGCTTCTGCTTCAGAAACCTCTTTACGTAAAATACTTCAAAGTTGTTACTGTATAAAATTTAGAAATAATTCTAGGCTAATTATTATACTGTCAGTCACATCTAGAAATGTATGTGGATAGCTCTTGTTGTTCATGCACATGTACAACGCTAAGTTTAATATCTGAAGTGCTTTGTAGTCCGCAATGGAGACATACTATATGTTGTATTTAGAGAGCTGGTTTTTGAGCATGACTTCAAATATAGTTGCTTGTCATTCAACCCAAATCTTGTTCAAACAAGTGTCTGAAATCCACTCTAAATCTTAGACCTCTTCTATTATGCCTTATAATGTGCATTCTGAGCTTGGAATGGTTGTTTACATCAAAAGGGAATGAGAAATACTATGCTAGGGAATACACTAAGGGGAAACTCAGAATCTGGAGAGAAATACCAGAAATAAAGAAGGATCTTTGGCAAAAAAAAAGGGTTGGTGGATAAGCAAAAGTTCACAACAGGGAACATAATACAAAGTTGATAAATTCTCATGTTAAGCCTAAAGTATTTATCTGATGAATTATTAAAAAATATCTGGTTTTCTATAATTGTAGGGATAAGTTGGTCTAACTAAACATAGGAAGGTCATAGTAAACAGAAAAACTATTAAAAAATATTTTTTAACATGTTGATCTAGATACAATAATTCAAATCTGATTTGCCTAACTTTGCAAAATGAATCCAATTAGTAACATTATTTATGCCTGTTGGACAATGATTTCATTCCATTCCTCTTAACTGGGTCAAAACATTTTGCTAAGATTAAACTAAGTGGCTCTAAGCATTTAGAAATATATACTAAAACTGTGCCAAGTCAAATGAAAAAAAAAATACAACTCAGTATAAATCTCTGAATGGTTTTGCCACAAATGAAATAATAGTATCAGTATCTTAATGCTTCTCATTGTTAAGTTGGTTTTGCCCTTTAGTTTGACTGGTATATCCTTGAATCACACTGCAAGACAAAAAAAGTACATATTATGTATTTCCATGACGTATCTTTTGGAATCAAGGTTCTATTCAAAGCATAATTCTCAACAGTTTTCTGTGTCAGAGTTTATTTATCTTGGTTTCAGATAAATGGCCATTTCTTCAAATCCTTCTTGTTCCTAGAACTGTACAAATTCATAGTAAGGAATACTTTTCAATTTATCTTCATCTTTCATTGTAAGCAGCACATAAGCACAAGTCTGGTCCTCCTGATCATAAGCAGTTAAATGTGGGTATATTTGCACAAATTCCATAGTCAATGGAATTTCTCCAATGGGTTAGTCATTCCTTTCAAACTCTGAATTGCCTCCTAGCATTACATCTTGTGATTAGAGTCAAATACCAAAGGTAGTATAACCTCTAGTGTCTAATGTTAAGTAGGGTGAATCAAGGTAGCATAGTTCAAGTACTATCTCTTTCCTCAGTTTTTATCGTCATAGAGAAGTGCTGCTACTCCTGGCAGAAAGGTTCTCCCTGAGGGTGATAAATAGGTACACGTAATGATACAGGCATCAAAAAAAAAAAAAAAAAAAATCCTTCTTTTAATAAAGATTTCAGTGAAATTGGTAACAGTAATGAAGAAAGCACTTGTATGATTCAAACACCAGCTTAGATTTTATTAGTTGCTGAACTGCCTCATCATTCAGTGTTCATCTCCTTTTCCCTCCTGTCTCTTCTCCTCCCTTCTCCTTCCCTTCTCTCTCTACCCCATGCCTTCACAGCTAAAAAAGTATGTTATTAACTTCCAGTTATTTGGTATCCATTCTTGTTAACATAATAAGATCCCTGATAGTTTTTACCTTCTTCTTTGGTTTTATGTAGGTTTTTTGTGCTCAACTATGTGTTTGTATGTAAAGTTTAAACTAATATTTTAGTGACTAAAAATTCATTAGAAATAATTATTTTAATGCAATGAGTTGTAATTGCATTAGCCGAACATGATGGCCACAGGACATGTCTGGCCACAGACACCATGTCATGTCAACATGCCTAAGGTCAGATCAGTACAGTGTATCCTTTCAAAATGCTGTTGTTTATTGAGCAATAACAATAAAATCCATTTCTATATTGCTGCCCATCTAATACCACTGTAGTCTGATTTAATTACCACTGTAAACTGTAACAAAATCCAGCAGATTTTAATAGATTTTGGATCCATCCTGCATTAATTTTTAATCTTTTTTAAATATCATTCCTTGAATGATTCATTCATTTGCTCCCGTGTTACACTGACAAAACAAATGATGTCAATACCAAACTCTTTTGAAAGCTCAACACTAGAAAACTGATTGTGACTCTGATCATTGCTATGCTTTGTTGGAAGTGGCTGTATTGCCACATCTGTGTCATACTGTTGTGTCTAGTGTAATTTTACAGTCTAATAAAAAGAATTTTTTAAATGAAGTTTGAAGAAACGTCACATTTGGAGATATTCATACTTTTATGAATGTTATGTGGCTTGTGTGCAGTGGCTACAGAATAGAATATAACATTGTTCCCTAAACATACAACTTATTTATCTACTAAGCCTTCTTACTAAACAACGCAATATAGAATATTTTGCTCCATTAAATAATTGTTAGGTGTCATCTATCACACTCAAGCTAAAAGGTAGAAATAAAAAAATTTACCTTTTGTTGTCAAAATTGGTTTTGTTAGAATAAAGTTCTCATTCATTGAGCTTTGTTGTTATGTTTCATAAAGGGCTCTGAGTTTGATAAGTAATAAATCCTGACAGGTTTTAACCAGTTCTGGTCTTGGTTTCTTATATATGTTTTTACTGTGGTAGTATTTTTCCCTCTAGTGACATTAAATAGGACAACAATGACCTTCCTGTAGTATTTATTTGGTACATTTACAACATTATTTATACCAATTAAGTGTAAAGACATGTACTACTGACTTTGTACTAATATTATTTTTGTCCCACTAACTGAAACACAGATAAAAGCTAGTTTCTTTTCTGTAATTTGCAACTATCCTGAGTGAGTTGGAACCACAAACACTCATAAGAAGTGACTAAGATTCCAGGTCTTTTTTGCACACTGTTAATCACTATTTGTAAGAGGAAGTATATTTATTCCTCTAAGATATTTTACCTTCTCAGGGCTTGGAATCCCATGATGATTGAAAAAGAGCCATTAAGAAGAACTTGTGATCTGAGTTCTCATGGCTGTAAAGACAATATTGTTACTATTAACTTTGCTACTCAAACAACTTTAGAAGCATTTTTATTAAACAACTAATTATCTGACAGATGCTTGATAAAACATGTGAAAATCTGGATGGCAATGGCATAGATGAACAATTAATTGCATTACATCACAGACACTTTGAAAGTAGTTTTGAAAGCTATTTTCTGACCATTTTCCTTTATCTTTCCTTATTGAAGACACAAAATAATATGCAAAATAAGTATTCTCATGGGATAATTTAATTTTTTTCCATTTACTGTCTACACATTGTCTGTGCAATGCCAGAACAATATCATTCTAAGGGGATGTTTTTAGATACATAGAATTAATTTAAAGTGGTAGTGGTACTTCTTGCTTATGTCTAATGTACATTTAAAACCTTTCTCCCTTCCTCCCTTCTTCTTCCCTGTAAGAAGTACTTTCTGAGAATGCCAGTAGTGTGGCCATACAGCATGCTCAATAAGAAAGAATTTGAAAAAAACATTTATAAAAAAAAAGGAAGAATAACCTAATTTTTGAAGTAAAGTGTGTTCTTTTGAATAGCCAGTATCTAAAATGGACCATATTATGAATCTAAGAAAGGAAAAATATTTGGTATCTTGCATAGGCCCTTATTATTTCAGTTTTGCTGTTTAGAGAAACGGGATTTGATTAAATATCAGTTACACATTACCACTAAGCATAAAGACTTATATACTTGTGTTTGAAAGTGTGAAAGCAGAAATTTTTGATATTTAACAAGGATTCCATACTGTTTCCCTTCCCCATCTGCCCTTGTTCTTTCTCTGGTTACTTTATCATGTTGTAGTTTTCTGAAATGTTAAGGGAAAGAGCCTGATTTTTTTCATGGGGAAAGAAGCAAAGCAAAGGGGAAGATATGTGCTTCTCCTTACCCTTTTTAAGTGAAAAAAAGTTAAGCTGTCCCATCATTGGAACAACTTTTCTTTGTTCTTGAGCGTTTTAGATTCAGTTATCAAACCAACACACAGTATGTGAATTCCTAAGAAGCAATCAGAAAGGAGTACAACTGTTAATACTTTCCTCTTACTTATAATTGCTTAGTAATTATTTCTTTCTAATGCTATGATTGCCTGAATTGCTCTGTTGAATTTTTTATTTCTATTAGTACAGTCTCTAAGAAAAGAAATTTGATTCAAACTGGAAAACACCAGTAATAAAAATTATTTCCATATACATTCTCTATAATTTTTCCCTAATAATCAAACAGTTATAACTACAAGCTATTGTTTTTAAATGAATATTTCATTTGGTGACCTAACTTAAAAGCAGCTTGGGTTTCTTGAGCCTTGTATAAATGGGGTATTAAGTGTTGTAACACATAAACAGGAAAACTTTTACATTCTTTAGGATTAGTAAATGTTATTACCCTCTGAAGTTTCAGTGTCCTTTCCTTATACGATTAATTTTAAAAAGACTACGATGAAAAAATATTACTTGTTTGTTTCTTTGGATCATCATGATTCATCACACAAAATTCCCATTAATTGCTTGAGTAAACACTTTAATGATGGTTTGGTACTTTGAATGGTAGAAAGGTACACCTAAGCAGTCTTATTTAAAATGATATGTAATTATATAGAGGGTGTCATCCTTTGGAAATTGTGGATCAATTCATTGGAAACCAAATTCTTTTCCACTATCCCATCACCTTGACTTTCAAGATCCATTGTCTCTATGAAGATGGAGTTCCCCCTAATTTATCAGTATTCCTAAAGAATCGCTTCACCTAAATTAGCACAGAAACAATTCCAAAATAGACTGCTTAAGATATAAGGACTGATTAAGACATAAATATACAGGATAAAAATGAAAAAGTCAGTGCTTACTTAGCACTTAGCTTTTATAGTGTCTTTTCCATCACAAGGTTCATTTAATTAGCTGACAGATGTTTAATAGTCTGTATCCTGGTAACTGGGCTTCTCTAAAATTCTTTCTCACAGAAGGAGACTTATGGTAGAGGACCCCTTTATTCTGATTGTATGGAAGGTTCCTCTGGTGATCTATTCATATTTAAAACTCTTCTCTTTCCCAGCAATGTCTTAATCTTTCTTTCAGCCAAGAGACATCTTATTGCTACTTCATCAGTCTCTGCTTTCTCATGCTTTGGAAATGTAAATGTCTGAGTGTGAATCCTTCTGGTCCAGATAGTAAATAAATACTGTTAACCAGCACAAGCCATCATAAGGCAAAAGACTATAACCACCTGTGAAGAAATATTCAAACCTGAGTGAAGCTATTGATCTTAGTATTCTATACAGATTCATATAAATTGATTATTTATGTCATATGCAAATGTATTTAACTCTTTGCTGTCTTTAACTCTTTGCTGTCTTTGCCAGGATAATCTGTTTGAGATAGTACAGGACTTGCGAATGACACTGTAACAGTACCTGTAGGAGAGATACTATGAAACATTGAAAGTTGATCTAATTCTAGGATGTATTTGGACTTCAGTGTGCCTGTCTACTTGGTTCTTTGTCAAGTCAATTCTGCAGGCATCATTGCCTTATGTGAATATCTGGGAATGGAACAATATCTGTTAGCACTATTCAACTACTATAACAATCATAGGACTCTGGGGTTGTTTCTGTTTTCTTTGACACTGGGACTTGTGTCAGCCAGTTGCCTTTTATGGGCTATCTGTTCCAGTCAATAGACTTAAAGAGAGCTATTAACAACAAATAGTATGTAATTTGCATTCTAGAACCTTAAATGTTAGATTTGATCCTCAAAGCAAAATTAATAATCTTTGAACAATCGTGGCAATTGGGAGGTGCCTGAGGATCAGCAGAAAACAAATGTTGCTCATCATCAAAAATGGCAAGAAAAGGAACAAGGAATATATATGCTGGTCATCCTTAAAGGGAAAGTCATAACCTATGATAAAAGCAAAAACCTATGACGAAATGGTAGACTATGGGAGAATAGCATACATTGAGTACCTTGACATCAATCAGTAAGGCTTTTAGCACTGCCTCCCATAGGATCCTCATAAGCTGATGAAATATGGAGTGGATGAGCAGACAGTGAGGTGGATTGAAAACTGGGAAAACTGATAGGCCCAGAGGGTGGTGATCAGCGTCAGGAAGTCTAGTTGGGGGCCACTAACAAGCAGCATATACCGAGGGTCAATATTAGTTCTATTTAAGTTTTTTATTAACAAGCCAAGTGATGCAGCAGAGTTCACCATAAGCAAGGTGGTACATAAAACAGTACTGGGGGGAGTGGCTGGTACATCAGGTGGTCTTGTTGACATCCAAAGGAACCCCAGTAGGCTGATTTCCTTCTTTGTGCTGAAGAATTGAAAGCAGCAGGAGAAGTGCTTTTACAATATTCCTCACATTTCCTTAAACCTGCATGAGATGAATATGACTTAGAGATCAAGAGCACACACAAGCCCCATGGAATATATAATATAAAGACAGACCTTTCAGCTTAGAAGAGCTGAGGATCTGAAGAAGAAAGACAATGTATGAGATCCTTACCAGAAAATATATAAACAGTAATTTAAAAGTAAAACAGACATTCACAATTTGTCTATTTGAAAGTTCTGATTGCTTGATTAGGTAAAATAGAAAAGATCCATACCAGAAAGGCATGCTTATATGATTTTATTTTTTATTTTTTTGCACTGGGAGAATTAAGGAGAAACAATCTAGAAAGAAGGGAAGAGAGAGGAGGGAAGGTGGAAGAAGAAAGAAATATCTTTTTTCATTTTCATCCAAAACCTGAAATGCCCTCCTTCTGTACCAATGTTTGGACGCCTATCTCCTTGCTTACTAAATCCTGTACTGTAATAACAATAACTACAATGTATCAAAACAGTTCAATCTTTTAGCAAGTGAATCTGCTTAATTTACCTAAACATTATGTTAACATGAGGATAATTCCATTAAGCATTGTACATTAGTTTGTCTAACCCTCTCAAAAAAATTTAAAGAAAATGGAAGCTTCTAGTTTGAGTTAAAAAATTTCACTTTCTTTCCAATGACATTAAAATTAAAAATTAAAACTTTTTTCAGAAATATTTGTATATTTTCAAAATTATCAAAAGGTAGAGTTTCCAGATTTTAGGTTCAGATATCACTTGTTATTTATAAAGCTGCCATTCAGTATTTGAACACACTTCACAAACACTATGAATATCTGAGAAATAGCAAATCAAGGGTTTTCTTTAGCATTTCATATTCTGAATACACGTAAGTTTTAAGTTTTTCTCAGAATTATTATTTTCTTTGCCTATTTTTCAAATTTAGTACTATGGTTCATCACAATTAGTTCATAGTTGTTGGCTAAGTGGCAAAAATCTGAAAGTTTGCCCTTTCCTTTTCCCTCCAAGAATTTAGTGCCTTTTAACAATAGACTGTAAGTCAGATTTCAAAGTGAAATATTTCCAGTGGCTAAGTACTACTAGTGACCATAGTATCATGATCAGCTAACAGCTCTGGAAAACACTGTGTTGTCAGGCTTGCTATGGTTACACTATTTAACCATATTTAGAATGCTTGTAAGTATGTAGCTACATAAGCTTATATGTATCAGAACATTTTGAATGTACATTAAGGAAAAAAAAAAAGCTAAATTTTTGCGTTCTGATTGCATGTAAAATACAGAGGAGTATATACATGTTGCTTTATACCCTCAAGTAAACTATTTGTTGGTATTTATTGGGACTAGAAAGCGCATGATGTCATACTTGCCTTCTTCATAAAGAAGAGTTATTGATATTTTTATTTTCATTTTTATATCTGTAAGCAGAATATGCAGAAATAATTTCCATTTAAACAGTGGTTATCAAACTAACACCCACTGGGATTAAATTTTAGGGAATTTTGTGGTTTGGGGCTGTTATAAAAAATATCTGATAGAGAATCTCTGACAGAATACTTTGGTAGGAGAGCACAGGTTTTAGTCATAGCAGTTTATGTGGCAGTACACTGCTTTTATGCATAGTTTTACTAGCAAAGCCTTAGTTCAAGAGTGCAATAAGTCTATGTGTTGAAACAATCAGATATTTCAGAAATTTTCTGATCTTGCCCAAACGCCTTTATAAAATGGCCAATGGTGGAGGACATAGCACATCCACACCATGTACCTAGTCTGTGGCTTGTCAGGCCATACAGGATAACATTGGTCCATCACTTTCAAGCTTTGAGCTCTAGTCGTGGGAGCTGCTTTGTTTCTGTTTCTGAAGAAATCTCAAATTCATCTCACAAGGGAACATTAGAACTACTGAAAAATCTGAGGAAAAAAAATTGTTTCCATTATTAGATTTGATGGAAAAGCAATACCTCATTTGCAGAAGGTTCAGATTTCCAACTACATTTTAAAGTGTGCTCTTTAGACAACAAAGATATGACCTACATATGAGTCAAGAAAGAAGACCACAGAGGATAACATAACTGGATTGAATATACTGGCATTTCTGACACACCACTCAGTGTTCTAGAATTTACTGAGTCTTGGCAGTCAATACAAACTGCGGAGAACATAAAGGGACAAAACCCTCCCTGACTGTGAAAGATTAAGAAAGAAGTATTGTCATTTATAATCCTTCTGTTCAGAATAAATATAATTAATTTGAAGCCTAATAAAATATGTCATTATCATTATTAGATGTGAGTCCTTCTGGAACTCCTCAATATATCACAGAATCACAGAATAACAAGGTTGGAAGAGACCCACCGGATCGTCGAGTCCAACGATTCCCACCAATCCCATATCTGAAAGTGGCTGTGATATATAAAATCAGAAAATATATGTGTGAGTTTTGGAGGCTTACATTTAGCTATCCCTAAATGCAAATATTCTGGGAGAGGTAAGAATGTAACACTGAGAGGAATAAAGGGTTTAATGTAAAAGTGTCAATAATTTCTCATCTTGTGCTGCAAAAATGTCTAAATGAGACTTTTAGCTAAAATCTGGTTGATACACGGGACTTAGCTTATGAGCACACTAGAGATTTCTGCTGTTACAACTCACTTAAGGTGAATGAAATTGTACAGATGTTTTCTGAAAGAACATAGAATAGAGTCATGGCCTTTGTTTAGAAGCCATAAACATTAATCATGTCTTCCTTGTTTCCTAGCTCCTGTCCGCTACTTTCAATGTGTCTTCCTAAATGGACCTAATGGATTTGGACTGCAGTTCCCTACTAGTCCTCCTTCAAACAAGGAAGAAAAGACTCACTCAAAGACTTCCAAGAGAAAGACAAGAAAACCCGGGCAGTAGAGAGCCCGAGTCCTGTGATCGCTCACAGTTTGCACTTTATCTTTTCTGCTGAGGTCCACAGTAGTTACAGTGGTACTTATCATTGCAAGAATGTGATCCATTTGGATCTATGTACCTGGAAAAAGTTTCCATGAGGCGGAGGTGAAAGAAGTAGTAATGAACTGTGCTTGCCAAAGGTAGAAATGTAAAAGTGCCCCATTTATCGTGAAAAAGCTGTAATGCTAATACAGCAATCACCTGATTGTGTTTGTGAGAGTGTGTGTGTTTTCCTGCCTCTTTAACTCATCTTGTTTCTCTTTACCTACTTGCACATCATTAAAGTGAGTTTGTTTTCCATTTAATCTTACCTAGGGAGTGAAAGTTGAATGAAGCTTTTCTATCAGCAAGATTGCAAAACTATCTGCAGTCCTAAATAATTTCTTCTTAATGTTCAATTAAATTGCTGACAGGGAAAAACCTCACTAAGTTATGAAAATGTTCTCTGTGACTGGTGCTATTTTTATGTCTCATTGACCAGCGCAGCCTGAAGCTTAAACTTACTCAGAGCATCTCCATATACTATCAGTAAGTTGACTCTGCAAATTATGTTAATAATGGATATTTCTTTTTAACTTGAAGCAGTAAAACCATGGTCTGTTTGCCCTGTCTGTTGCTGAAATACAACTTTCTCAATTTCTAAAGTCCAAAGAGAGCAAACAAAGTGAAACAATATGGCAAAGCTGAGGAAAACCATTTTCATACAAATATGAAGTTTCTAAGAAACAAATGAAACTATTTTAGTACTTCTGCTTTTCTTCTGTGCATAAATCAGATTGACTTGCAGTAAAGACCATGTTAATGGAGAATATAGCAGCCAACCATTTGCTATTAGCATACATTATTTAAAAAGCTATGATGTGATATGGCACTCATGAAACTAAAGCAACCCAAATGTCCAATATGCAATCATGCCAATTTGATGCAACCTCAGATCAGTGAACAAAACATACAAAAAACCCAAAAAAATAAAAACACCAAACAAAAAAAACCCCAACAAACAGGAGTATATAGAATATTTTTCTAAATGAAGTGAAAAGACTTTCTCACAGCACACTACTGCTGATAACTTAGAGATGAGAACTGGAAGCAGATATGCCAGTCCTTAACCTTGTTTTGTGCATTTCTGTAGAAATAATGGATTCCTCACCTTAAAGAGTTGGGGTGGTGTTTGGTCCATGTGAAGCCACATGGCTGAAAACTGGCATGTCTGTTGTCTGTATGTCTGCCAATGTAAATAATCATGTGTGTTTGCAAGCAGCTATTTGTTTGTATTTCCTTAGTATATTTTTTGCATTTAATCTGTGAAATGTACAGCAGTGATCTTACTTATGTAGTCACCTGGTGAAGCAGCACGATGCTCTTTGTACAACTTGGATACTTGTACGGTTTAAGCGCACCAGTGACTAGATACTTTTTTTTATTTTTAACATAGTTCAAGATAACATCAGCCCCTCTGCCCATTCTCTCTCCCTCTCAACACATTCTTACCTTAAACAAATAATTTACTCACATGACTTCTGGACGACAAAGGCTTTGACAGGCTACTGCAATTTGGAAAGCTTTGCTGTTAACACTGCTATGTCATGACCTTATGCAAAGTGGATCCCTTGGTCTTAATGCGCTCTCATATTGCACAGCTCCTATGCTGCAAAAACTGTCATTGCAACAGGCAGTGGTTTCTGGAAAGAGGTAGGAGCAGTTCCTGCCCTAGGAGTAGCTCTTCCCATATAGGAGCACATTGCAGGTAGTAAAAGTGTTCACAGTGAATGCCTCCATTGTCACCTGTGGAATCTGATCTGGAGATAGAGCTGCCAACAGAGAATGTTAATGCCCTGGATTTTTACAGTGAAGGTTACCTTAAAATGAGATTATAACTTTCTGAAAATCAGCTAATTCAAGACTCTTTCTAATGCCAAAAATCAGCTCAAAATTTGAATACAAGCCATGACTTTTTTCATCTTCTTTTCACAAAATACTTTTTTTCTTTACAGTCAGCTTTAAACCTTTCTTCCCATTTGAGTTGAAAGATGAAAAGAACAAGTTCCAGATTGCATTTCCATAATGTTGAAATTAGATATATGAAAGCTTTAGAAACATAAAAAAATAATAGCATTGAATAAGTGATATAAAATCAGTAATTTATTGCTATTCCTAATCTCAATTACTGGCTCAAAGAGCAGGTGAAACAGGTCCACTCTCAAAGTGGTAAATATTTTACTCCTTAAATTCACCTGGAATCTTTTAAAAATTTACTTAATTACTTGAATTGTGTGTGTTTACTCCAAACAACCTGAAATACTGCAAAATCATATGCTGATTGTTATCTGTTTTAGAAAATAAAGAATATGAACCTAATTCCAGAAGCTGTGATATGTTTTCCTGTGAATCCAAAAACAAAGGACAAGACTTTACAAATGCAAGATTTCTATCGTAGTTAAATATTTACAGATTTTCTGAATATAAAGGTGCAGCATTTCCTACAATTAGGGAGGAAAAATTAATCCCTAATTTTCCTAATGAGCTTTTTGCGATACTTCTTTACACACTGTGGATTATACTCTGACTTACAAAAAGCTAATTGGTTACTGCAGTCATTCAAGGTAGGACTGTACCAAAATCATATATGTTCATCAAAATAGTTAATAAATACAACCAAACAACCAATACAGACAAGGCTGCCATCTCCAGTGACTAGTCCATAGTCTAGACATTTGGAAAAATGACCACAAACAAACTGAGAGAGTTAAAATTGTGAGACTTTTTAATACCTCTCCCCTATCCCAAACTATGGTTTGCTAATATCAGCAATTGGTAAACCAGTTGAGCCAGTGCATGAACCATGCTACAGCATGAAGATAGCACAGCTGCAATTGTGTAGCTCTGTGTTGGGGCTCAAGAGTCTTTCGTCCCATGGAGTTGGGTCAGCCTTCCCCTTGTTGCTCAGCAGTTTGTTTGTGCAGATAGATCAACATTTCTAACCACTTCTTCTCAAAAACATGTACCTTTATCTGAGATGCTAAAATCCTGCTGAGGTCAACAGAAAAAAAGTAAATTTCCAGCAGCTGTGATAATCAAGACTATATCAAGCCCATTAAGAACATTTTTGCACCATGTAGCCAGGAGCAAGTTGTGTGCCCCAGAGCTGCCTGGTCTCAATTTTGCAGTCTACGGGCTCCATCCGCAGCCCTCAGGTCAGCATTTGGTGTTTCACACTCCTATCCACATCTCAGCTGGAGTCCAATGTTGTCCATTTAAAATATTTCCAGCAAATGGGAGCTTTTCTCAGTGGCTCATTTCTACTGCTCCAGCTACTGACACACTAAGGGAAGTCTGCGTAAGAAGCTTTTTTGGCAACTAACTGTGCTAGTGTACCAGGTGCAGGTGCCCAGGGGTGGGTGGGGGCCTGCAGGCCAACCTCTATGAGGAGAGGTCAGGGCTGCTTTGTGAAGGACACAGTCAGCTTCAATGCACCGACCATGGGGCACAGCTGACTCCCACAGATAAAATAGAGGTACCTCAGGGAAAGCCTGTGTAAGAAAGGGCAAACAATGCCATAGAGAGGGGAGGAGGCAACAAAAAGAGTGAGAAGCAGCACAGGGAGCACCAAGGTCAGAAGATGAGGAAGAAGAGGAGGTCATCCACACTGGAACAGATTCTTCTGCTGTCTGTGCAAGACCCATGCTGGAGGAGACAAAAAGTGTGAGGAGGACAGAGCAGCTGATAGGAACCACTGGAACCTCCATGTACTAACCACATCCACTGGAGACATGACTGAAGGGGTGAGTCTGAGCCTCAGAATGAAGGGAGGAAAGGTGTTGTTTTAATGTTTCCCACTATCCAGATTATTAATTAAGGTTTTATAAGTGAATTTTCCCTGAGTCTGCTTTGTCCATGACAGTAATTTGTAATCAAACTTCCTATATTTATCTCAACCCACAAGCTTTCTTGTTGTTATTCTTCCTATTTTCTCCCCCTGAGGGGAGAAGTGAGCAAGTGGCTGGGTGGGAGTTCAGCTCTTTGCCAAGGCTAACCCACCACAGTTGATTGTCACATAGACCTTATACATCTCCTACTAAATGGCAACAAATTGTTATTTGTCCTACATTTAGGATCTCCACTTGGAACACAGGACAGAACACACAACTTCTACATTGCCACAAAGAATTACCCCCTTGATCTTCAACTCTAGAACTACACTGCGAGGTTGTTTTATACACAGCCATTTACTCCTTAGTATAGTCTAGTGTCAAAGCCAAATTCCCCATGGAAAAACTCTACAACACTTTGTTTTAATCCAACATAATACAAGAAGTCCAGTAAGCACAACTGCAGAAGGTTGTCTTTATCTTCCAGGACATAAGCACTCAGGAGAGCACCGGAGATACTCATGCCTTTCCCATCTTACTTAATGCTCTACTTCCACTTCAGCTTCGTACTGTAAAATCCACTCAGTACAGTGAGAAATCAGTGAAAATCTAAAGTCTTACTCTTTTACTGGTTCTTTAAGCTTCTTTGGACTTAAAACACTCAGCTGCCGGCTGCCCAGTTACATGCTGTCAATAGCACTTCTTTCCAAGGACTCAAGATTTTGGAAGCCAAGGAAAAAAGTAAAAGGTTAACATGAATAGTATTGGAAGAATGAGAAAGCGAAGATGTGAGGAACTGATGAAGTAAGAGGAAATATTAAATGCTTTATGAGGGTTCCTAGGCAAGAATTGTGCATAAAAGAAGAATTTGGAAAACAGTCAGAAGTTGATTTTTCTGCCACCTTTTAGTTCTCAAGAAGGAAGAAACACAAAGGCAAATGAAAATGTGAAGCATGAATTATTTATACACCTGAAAAGGCCACTAGATATCTAGCTTTCATACCATTCATTTATCCTGAATGAAGGTCTCCAGAAATTCCTAATTAGCCGAATAGTTAAGGAGTCACATTGTTCACCTGAGGGAAAAACCTTCTTATACAGAGTGTACTTCTCAATGCAGAAGTCTTAGTCTTTCAATTAAACAATTAAATAATATGACATTTTCTTTTTTTTTCTCTTGGTTTATGGATTTCTGTGTATGCTCATTAAGTATGGTACATCCTCTATACAACAATCCGTCCTATCATACTCACATCTCAAAAGTTGCATTAGATACTGCTGTGAATATTTATCAAGAGTTTTCTTCAGTTCCCAGTCTTGTGTTTTGTTATGATAGAACTTAGTAAAATTTTTAGAACTCTTGCACTCCCAGGGCTATAAAAAACAGTCTACTCCCAGGGCTAAATGGTCTTATTTTCTACAGATGAAAGGATATTCTGTTCAGTGGTAAACTTCTTTCCATATTTGTTTTTACTTGAAAGTTTACATTAGTGTTCTCTCTGAATATCTAATCGTAATAAGCATGCCCATATCCTATAGTTTTGGGGTTTGTCTCAGTCACCAACAGGAAAGAAACACGCTTAAATTATATTGTCTGGTGCTTGAACCAACAAACCACTGAATGTGGTTAGTAGTGGAGGTAATAAGCAGCTTCCTCCTGGTAAGCAGGGTATTTGCTTTTATAATTCTAAATTTCCCTCATTTTTTATGCTACATGTGCTCAGAAACACACATATTCTCCCATCAACCCCATGATAAGTTCCAAGTAGCAAAAAAAGCAAACATTCTCTGGATCAAATCACCAAACTGAGCAATTGTAATTATGGTAAAGGATAAATAGAAGCACTTTAATCAACTGCTTTTTTATTCTGCAGAGGGGCGTTAGAGTATTAAGGTCTTCTCAGGTTTGGGCCTGTCAAAGAAATGGGAAAATAAAGCTGCTGACATTAATACGCCAACACATGTCAAGATGAGTGACAAAGATATAAATGCACTTTTATTGTGCAACCCACCTTCTGTGCTCTTTTTTCCAGAAGATGAACAATGAAAAGGAGGGGTCTTGAGCACCATGTTGTTAAATTAGAGCTTAGCTGTAGCATTTCAGTGAAGAAAAGGCAACATGAAGACAACTTGATGAGAACCTTCTATATACCTCCCTAAATATCGTATCTTCCTGTCAAGAGATATGGCCACTCTTTCTCAAAACAACAGAGTCTCTTTGTTCTCTGACCTTGATATGAGTGGGTATAAGTCTGGCTTGAGAAGATCTGAATAAATCACCACTTCTTGGTGAGCTTTTTTAGGGTCTGAAAATTAATACAGTATTCTGCTCTCAAATATATGAGTGTACACATATGTATATTATACTTCGTATACCTACCACGGATATTTCCATTATAATGACAACATGTTTTGGATATTGCAAATTAGTAAACAAGTAAAAGGAAACTGGAGTTGTAAGTCAAATAACATAAATTTTCTTTTCAAATTCACAAAAATTGTAAAAATAATGAATTATATATTAGAAGAGACAAACTACATAAAATATCTACTTTTCTAAGAAGATTTTAGTACCCTAACTTCTAAATCAAGTAACTCTTGTTAGTTAATTGTGAAGAGTGTTTCTTCCATGATTGCCTTGTCAACTTTTTTAACATTTTTTTTTTTGAACAAATAATAGAAGATATTAGATATCTGTAGACATAAGGGCATTTGTATCCAACTCTTAATCCAAATTTTTTAACTGATTGATCATTTAGCTAATCATTTTGGAAGCTTCCTCAAAAAGTAGAAGAGAAATTGAAGGACCAAATCTTTTGGTTTTTTTCACATATTAGTTTTCAATACAAAAGCAGAAAAGGCATTTGGAAAATTAGTACCAATGACAGTGAGGTTATTAAATGCTAAATGTCATGAAAATGAAACATCTGGCTGCTTCAGCCTCCAGGAGATAAAAAAAACAGTGTGCCTCTAATTTTTCAGAAACTTAATGATTTAAGGAAAAATATCCTAGCATTTTCAGTTTACAGCAGTGCTGTTGATGTCCTATAGTTTCAGTGTGTTATAATTAGTGAGAATGATAGGTCCATGTAATCTTTGTAGAAATATTTTAAGATTAAACCAAGTATGAGAGACAAATTCACATTTTTCATAGGGATATTTTACAGATTCATTTGTTTGTGGGCAGCAATACAGTGGATAGCAGTGACTGGCACATTGCAATAAAAAGAATTTCTGCAATTTAGTTGACTGCATGAATTCTCGGAAAAAAAAATTGCAGCAATAGAGCAGTTAGCAAGGTTTGAGTATAACTCCATTTGACAGTTTTCATCCTTCATGTTGAGACCTCTGCTATGAAGGACTTCTATCATATGCAACCATTGTCAGTCTTTTGGTTACAAGAATGTACCATTCCTTGCTTTTGCTTAGGTATATGAATATTTTTAGACTGTTAAAATCACTGTCTAACATTTGTTCTCTAATATCAATATACTGTGAAAATAAAATCGTTGGCTAAGATATAAAGACTTAGTTTTAGTTTGGAGATGAATATTTTAGGCTTTTTAATCAGTAGCAGCAAAATTTGTATTTCATTTTTAAATCAGCCAATTCTATTCTTTTATTAATGCCATATAAGTCTCTTAACCAAATCTTTAAAGTGAAAGAATATTCTTTAACTTAAATTCGGGGGCTTTTCAATGCTTTTACTAAAAATCACTGAGTAATACTGTTAAAGACCTTCTCCAGTATTTTCATTCTTCATTTTAAAGATTATTTTTAAAAAATAACAATCACTATTTTAATCCAGAACAGATGTTTGTTGGTGGGAGCATCACAGAATCAAACGCAGAGATCAATATGATCAGTAAGTGTTCATTTTATTGAGCTTAGCTGTTTCTTTATAAACCCTTTTTGGTTACATAACGGGGTGCCCACGAGGGTATCTACAGTGTATTATTGGTTGAAGGTAGCTGCCCATAAAGCTATTAGAATCATAGAATCACCAGGTTGGAAAAGACCCATCGGATCATCGAGTCCAACCAATTACTAACATATTATTGGCTAAACTACTGCACATGCTAAGAAACCAAGTCACACCAAAATTAACTATGTTGATAGTTCTCTTTAATTGTTTTTCTTTCAGCTGGTACTCGTTCCCACTGAACTAACTCTTGTATTCCTTTCAGCTGGCCTTTGCTTATCAGAAGGCAGACTTTTCTCCTCACCGAACAGGCCTTTGTTTATCTTTCAGTTCTCTGTTTCAAGGCCTTGTTAGAATTGCTCAGTATCAATCAGTCCCACAGCATCCAGGCCTTCTTCTCTGTAAAATGTTCCCACAGATGTTGTCTTGTGAGATGTCAGTAATGAATACTTCTCACATTGTGGAAGGTATTTTACCTGTTGATGTCTCAAATACCAGTCACTTGAAACTAACATTTAGCGGAGTTACACTATATGAGCAATCTGAGGACATAGCTTTCACAGTCATTGTGAAAACAGCATGCAAAGACTGATGAGTTTGAATATCTGTGTGTGTGTTGATGCAACAAGGCACCTGCACTCCTATGGACACCCCCATGTAAAGAGCTAGGCATTCTCCCTGTTCCCTTTGGCATACATTTGTGGATTTAAAGCCAAAATAGTCCCTTATATTTCATCCTGTGGCTTTTTATACCAAGCCCAATAACTCAAACTGGTATAAAGTGCAACTGTTTAAAGTCCATCTTGGACGACCTAACGAAAGGCTTGTCGATTAACCACTCTCTCCTCTCCTCTCCATGCTGTCCAGATTTGTAAAACGTCTCGATTTCCATTGCTAGCCTCTCTCAACTTTTCACAAACACAGCTACTATCATTTTAGTAATGGTTTACACTAGTGTTCTCCTATTGGCGTTGATGAAGCTAGGTCAATTTACTGTTATATGTAACTCTCAAAATTGGATTTTACTTACTTTGAAGACCCACAGGAGGCACAGACTTGAACAAATCACTTTGCTGTTGTTCACTAATGAAGCTATGCCAATTATTATTTTATTTGACTCTGAAAATAGGAGTTTACCTACCATGAAGACCTGCAGGAGGCACAGATTCAAACAAACCCCATCATTGGTAGTCTTCAGGAGTGGAAAACATTTAAAAGCTGTAAAGATTTTAATTTTTGAGCACCGAGATGTTTACCTAGGACAACAGCTTAGTTTGTATTAATTAAGCATGTTTGTATGTTAAAACTAATCGACATACATTATTCTAGAGCTTAAACTCAAACTTTCTTTCAATGAAAAGCCTTCCAAAGTATCCAAACTAGTGGCTGCTTTATGAAGCCAATTTTAGACTTGTGAGAAAGAGACCTGGGGGCAAACTATTGAGTGGAAAATCATGCATGTGAGAATGAGCGATTAAGGGCACAAACATGAGTGCAATTGAGCTAATGGGATATTTCCTTACTGGAAGATCTTCCATTCCTTCACTCTCCAGCTTTGAGCAGAGATCAGTCTTGCAAAGAGCTGACCATGCAAGGAAGCAATGAGAAGCAGGAGGATATTGAAAGCAGACGAAAACAAAACCAAAGCTTGATGGACATGAGGCTATTGGGAGGTTATGGAACTCAAGAAAATATAAAATCACTGCTACAAATTTAAATTTTGGTAGCCTAAAGCATCTTCTACTCATTCTTAGGGCAGTGGCATTCAAATATTTTAGTATTTCTGAGGATATATCTTTGGATGTGCAGTGCTCAAGTTTAGTTTTATGAACAGGGAATTCAATCCAGTTCCCTTGCAGACCACAAGAAGACTATGTCTGCTTTTGTTTAACTATTTTTTATAATATATTTTTTTTATAACATCTGTGATGGATAGCAGTCTCTGATCAAATCAATTGATCAAATCAATTGGCCTGGTCAACATAAACCTGCAGCTACGCAGCTGAAACTGCTGACCTTCTAAAAAATTAGCATTCTCTCTTCCTTCCTTTTCAGTGTCTGGCAAGCACCCAAATTCACCAAGGTGTCTGTACCATTTTCTGTTGATGAACAAACACCACCCAAACCTCTTTGACTGTTAGTTCCTTTGGGGAAATAAAAACAGCTTCTCTATGGTGGGATCCCAATGCTCTTTGGAAAACTGATGATAATGTGCTTTGTAATTACTAGACAATGAATGCTTGCCTCTGTGATATGTTGGAAACCTTCACTCTTCCTGGGGATCAAGCTGCTGTCACCTCATAGGCAAGTAATTACCTCACCAATCAGGTAAGGTCTCAAAAGTGTTTGGGAAGATGGGGCTTATCATGTGCATGGAGACTGAGAGTCATTCACTTCATGAGTTTGTCAGACTCAGGATACTCTACCCCCAGCTCATGCCAAACAGGGCACACATGGAGACTGCTCCTAAACACTTCTAGGCTTGATGCTCTGTTAATCGGCATCATTAATAACCATCATTTGCTGTACATTTGCACAAGTCTTGGCACACTTCTTAACATGAACATTAACATCATAATAGTATGTGTCAATAATTAAATACTGTGGTAATTACAATTAAACTAAAAATTCATCTGGTCTTTAACTGTCACAAGTCCAATGTGTATTACTGTATTAATACTTGTCAACCTGAAAGTTAACAAAAGCACTGCTCAGCTCATCTGCTTTGAAAACTTAAAAATATGTGGATTTACACAGAAAGTTTTATCCCCTTGTCCAATTTCAACAGGCAATAATACATCTTTCATACTCTCACAGGTACAAGAAATTGAAACAGAAGGCCCCAGATATCATCACTGTGTCTGACAGAAAACCAAATGCACATGTTTATTCAATTTTGTTCTTTTCCACTTATTTAATATGTCCAAAGGCATCTTCTTTTCATATTGGAAAAATATTAGATAAAGCTTCTGTTCTTGTTTGTTAAAAATAAAAAATGATCACTAATATATCATAAGTCAATGAAGTAGTTTCTATCTAAGCTGTAGAAAGAGGTGTACAGAGCTTAGCCTTTTTAGCCACTATATTTTCTTACAAACCACAGCCCTGGGCTTTATACTTTTATGCTGTACAAAAGTATAACCTAGGAATTCTCTGTGTGAAGCAAATATTTATACATAATAAATTCTTCCTGCAGAGTAGGCACCACCTCTTCTGCTCTATATTATGTAGTACTTCAACAAATACAATTCTAGCTGCTGACTAAAATTCCAATGTACAAGGATAATAAGAAGCAAATGCACATACTCCTCTCACTGCAGAAGTAAAGATGGTATTAGATTCTCTGTCTACACTCTGTCAGAAAAAAAAATATAAATAGTTAAGGATTTTGTTAAACATCAGCCTCAGATCATGCTCACAGTTTATTTTATGGATCTATTTTCATAAATTCTAAAGTAAAAAAATATATAATTCAATTGGATTCCTCTAGACTTTCTAATGGGGTTTTTTTCCTCACAAAGTGAAAAGTCAACATTTCAGAGGCCATCATTGTTTACAAAACTCCATCTAGTGAATAAAAACGAAACAAGCATAACTTGGAATTGTAGGATTTGTCTTTTTGTGGGAAAGCTTTGATGAGAAACTCAACATGAGTCAGCAGTGTGTGCTGACAGCCCAGAAGCCCAACGATATCCTAGGCTGCATCAAAGAAGTGTGACCAGCAGGTCAGGGGAGATGGTTCTTCCCCTCTGCTCGGCTCTTGTTAGACCCTACCTGGATTTCTGTGTCCAGTTCTGGAATCTCCAACACAAGAAGGATATAGAACTGGAACGGATACAGAGGAAGGCCACAAAGATTACTAGAGGAGTGGAGCACATCTGGTACGTGGCCAGGCTGAGAGAGCTGGGTTGTTTGGCCTGGAGAAGAGAAGGGTTCAGGGAGACCTTATTGTGGCCTTCCAGTACCTGAAGGGAACTAGAAAAAAGCTGGGGAGGGACTGTTTACAAAGGCTTGTAGTGATAGGATGGGGGGAATGTCTTTAAATTGCAAGGGGAAAGATTTAGATTAGACATTAGGAAGAAATTCTTCACGATGAGGGCGGTGAGGCACTGGCACAGGTTGCCCAGGGAAGCTGTGGCTGCCCCATCCCTGGAGGTGTTCAAGGCCAGGTTGGATGGGGCCTTGAGCAGCCTGATCTGATGGGAGGTGTCCCTGCCCATGGCAGAGGGGTTCGAACTAGATTATCTTTAAGGTCCCGTCCAATCCAAAACATTCTGTGATTTTGTGAAATAAGGTAGGGAGTTACAATACAAGGTCTTACTGATAGTGAATATATGTACTTTCATAACAGAGCTACTGCAGACAAGTAAAAACTTCCCCTAAGCAGCAATGCTGGCTGCTAAGTCCCTAGTCCTATAAGCAACTGCCTGCTTTCCTTTTCTCTCCAAGAAAGAAAATCACCTCGGAAAAAGCCTAACAAAAATCACAGAGGCAGCAGCCAGGTGGAATTCAAACAACATAAGCATAAATCAGCTAAAACTCTCAACAATATTTTTATTGTTTCCTTTGACTGCTCCCACCCCATGGAAATATGTAGAACATAAAGACTGTTTCAATTGCTCAAGACTTTATAAAAACTCTGGGAAAATTCTCTTTTTTACTGATACTGTTTGTGCAGGGTTTTATTTTCTCTGAATTATTACAATTGCTTTATATTTATAGAGATGTAAACCACTCATTGCCTGATCAGTGATTCATTCGTCTGCAGAGACACTGATGAAACCATGACTGCCAATAATATTCCTGTTTAGGAATAAAACTTCAGCAAAGGCTTTCCTCTCATCTGGAAAGCTTGAATTCAGCTGGAGCATTTCTATTCTTAAGACCAAAAGGTTAGAACCTTAAAGTACAGCTAATGGTAAAAACTACTGAAAGCAACGGAGGTGTTTGTCAGAGTTTGTTTTGCATACTTGTTAGATTATAACCATATCGAAGTTTATGACACAGCTAGATTTAATTAAGATCCTGGAAGCATACTTAGAAATGGCTTGCTTAAGTCTGCAGTGCATTCCATTAGGTACATCTGGGAAGGACCCTGTTCACCAAGCACTTTTCCTAAAACAACTGGACTGGGAGATATAATCTGGAATGGAAAGTCAGAAGGATTTCAATTTTTCTGTTTCACTCCATGACCAGTTAACTACATAAATTAAATAAGTCATGCAGTATGCACCAGGAATAGGACAATGAAAGCACAGACTTTTTGAGGGCTATACAACAATGTAACACTTAAACTGAATAGATAATTTCTCCACTGGAAAGAAAAATTGACAGCCTTGCTCCATTTAGACCAATGTCTGTTGCTGGCAGATGTATAGGAAATCATGCGTGTACAGGAAATCTTGCGAGTGCAGGGCAAATATATAATGATATTTTCCTTGGAAATTCCATAACATGCAGACATAACTTTCCTAAACTAAGATAGTCTTTCTAAGTAATAACCTTAAACAAATTCTTTCAGTTTTTAATCTCTGTCAAATACTAGCATCCAAAATATTGTGGAGTGACTGAGCACAACTAATAGAATGCAGTATGAAGAATCATAGCATTTAGTTTGTTTTCAACTTTCGAATTGTTAGTTTCATTTGATTGACATCCATTTTTTTTTACTAGAAGGAATGTACAATCGTTTCCCATTTCTGTATTTTATACTCCTAATTTCATGTTTTTCTTTTACATTCACAGTCATATTTTTATTAAAACTGAAGAGCCAAAGTCCATGTTATCATTCAGCTATGAAGTAATGTTGAAAAAGGATGTGTTTATTTGTGCTGTTTTATTGAAGTAAGAACTAAAGCAAAAGTGCAACTAAACATGCACACATGTTGCTGATGTAATTGTCTTTATCTGCAAAAATTTGCCTAGAAATCTGTGTGCTACTTTCTGTTAATACTTGTAGGAATGATCCAAAATATAGATTTCCTATGAACATGCTCTTGTTTGGATGTTTGCTTATGAACAGATGACTGAATCCTGAAGATCTACTGTTCTGAAGAAAAGGAGACTCTCTTTGCTAATAGCTTTTGAATAACCATCTGTGACACTGTACATTAGATTTTTAGCATGCATGGTCAGGGTACTGTGGGGACTGTGTAAATTCTAGCACAGTGAGCAGTTCTGGATGTGCAATGCTGCTTGAGCCTTCATTAAAAAGCACAACTTTGTTACTGATGCTTATCATAAAGCCTAAGAACAAGCTGTGCATTCTAATAGTTTGGAACAAAATATGTGGTTTCCATATAGAAGTTCTTGTCATAGAGACAGCATCCTCTTTGCAAAAAAATTTGCTCTTCCTGAGAAGCATAATTTTAATAAGGCCACTAGGCCAGAAAATAGCAGCTTTCTTACATATGTCAGGCTGGGAAACATCAGGGAGACTCTGACTACTCCAATGATTGTCAACATACAGCTAGATTACAATGAAGAGGCTCATGCCTATACCAAAATGGGTCACCCCAGGAGCTGTTGCATCTGTTTAGCAGATAGGTAAAATCATTCACAAAAAGAATTAATGTGTAAAAGATGAACTGCAGTGACATCTGTATTTCAACTTATCAAATTTATCTCTGTGAAAATAAAGTTTAAGTCTTAGAGATGAGATAGAAGGCCCAAGAGTGCAGCAGAACAGGACCACCCAATAAAACAATCTATTTGCTGCAGAAAGTAACCCATTATCAGACAATTGTTGAAAATTTAGTTAATCATTTTTCACAGCAGCATGCTCAGAGAACATGTTCTTGTTGGTTGACTAAATTTTATCCTCAAACAGCTGTCAAGGTCAGTGTAATGCCAATGAGATACCAAGACTCACTACTGAAAGCTGGTTTCAAGCCAGACCTGGCTGCTACTGCCTAAGCAATATTTCCACATGACTGTGCAGCCAGCTGTGAAGCCAATTTTTTCCCTAGTTGACTTCCTTGAGAAAAGAAGCACACATTACAAAAGCCATTACCACTGTGGGCACTTCTTGGATGGTTCATCAGGAGTTTCTGCAGTTTCCATCTCCCTGTGCATTAAAGCCATTTCTATTCTTTCAGTGAATGAAAAAGGAATGAATTGCCCTATTGAGGTTACTTTGAGAAGACTTAGCAACATCAACCAATGCCCCTTCTGCATCAACTTGGTGGTATATGCAGACACACCCACCTTTGATCCACCACTGTCAATAGAATCTTCATAACCTGACTGTATATCTCAGACTGAATTTCCTAGAGGAAATAACATTGAGTTAATAATAATGTTTGAAAATCAAACATTTCAATTATAATAGAAATAGTAATGGCTTGTATTTAATATATAAAGATAATTTAAAGGTTTTCATGTTCTTCAAGAGTGTGTAATCTTTTTTATTCTCCTCCATGAAATAATAATAATAATCATAATAATAGTAATAATGATAAACATTTTTGAGACTGAAGTCTAAACAAAATGAAAACACAGTGGGAGTTCTCTCATCAGTGGCCTTACATATGTTTTCCTGTTCCCTCATTCTTTGGCTTCCTTTTATACTTCTGGTGATGGGTATGGTCTCTGAAATGGAAGGGAGGGGATTTCTGATTTTCACCTGTGTTTTAGTGCATGGTATGGTTCTGGTGCTTAGCACAACACTGCCACAATCTTTCAGTGCTTTTAAGCATTCAGAAAATACTTTACTCTTTTGACTCTTCTCTTTTTTTTTCCTTTTCTCTTGCTTTCCTTCAGGAGGGGAAGCGGAAAAGGCGGATCATATTCTTGTCGTGCCCTTCACCCAAACCAAGGAATAAAGATATAAACTTTTGTTGAAATGTTTCGAGGAGAACTAAATCTGCATAGAAGTTACATTCATAAAGTACAATTTATTTCTGATAAACTCTATTAAGAATGTATTTATCTGAGTCTTTTCCTTGTTCCCTTCTGTAACTATTCCTTTACCATTAGCTTAAGCATGTTTTATTGCATAGGAGCTTTATCTCAGAATAAGCTAAAATACAAGTTAAACAGGTACACAGAATGATCATTCACAGAATGACAGAATGGTTAAGGCTAGGAGGGACCTCTGGAGGTCATCTGGTCAAACACTGCTGCTTACTTGGGGATGCCTAGAGCTGGTTGCCCAGGTCTACGTCCCATATTTCCCTTCTCTTTTCCTGTCTTCACTACCCCTTTCTTTGTGTGTCTTTCTTATCTAGTATGAACTCATGTTTCTTAGAAAGGGATTAGGTCTAAACCAAAATCAACCAGTTACACTGCAACAAGGAAGTGCTCCTGGCATATAACTAATTTGGAGGATTACCACTAGTAAGATTTTCACTTGTACAAATCTGATGAATAACTATTTTATGCACAGCCAAATTCCTAGCTTCTAGCAGGAAGACAACAAGTAATTATACCAGCTTAACTGTTAAACACATTGGTTTTACAGTTCAGCACTTACCATGGCTTATGGAGATGGTACTATGTTAGAACGCCCTCTTTGACATTGGAAAATGTGCTGCCAGATTAGAGGCTGCTTTAAATCAAAAGATACAAATCTGGATTGAGATTCATCTGTTTATATCAGGTGATTAATATTCTACTAAAAGAAGGTATACTATCAAGATAAAGAGATAGAGTTGTTCTGTGCATGCTGCCTCTGCTTGTAGGTCCAATTTTCTCTAGTGTTTAAAGTGAACTGAGCCTTAGATCTTGGCCAGGGCAATTTCTAAGTCATGAGTGTGTATCTTTATTTTTCCTGGGTTATTTCCAGCTAGAGGGGTTATTTGGACAATTATAGATGTATTCTCCATTGCCCATTCTGTGTGCTGACCTTTGCTGAATTTTTGTTGTATGTGCCCCCTTATATCATAAAGAATCATAAGTACAACAAATGTGACCATCTTTGGCAACATTTCTTTGTCTTTATCAGGTATTTGTAACAGAAGTGATGCATCCAGTGACTACACAAATACCAAAGCAATGCTACTAATAATATTTTTACCTCCTAGTATTAAAATCTGTCAGAATGAAACTGAAAACAAAATCAAGAATCCTCTGTAAGAGAGATAACGTTGTCATGCTCCCAGGAAAAGGATGTTCATTTTTACAAGGAAAGTATCTTCTTCAGTGAACTCCAAGGGGAAATTATTTTGACTTCTGATTCATCTTGATGTTCTCAGATAGAGTGAAGTGTCTTCAGATTTAGCCCCCTAGAGCAGTGTTAAGCCTGTCTGCATTTGACCCTTCTGTTGGGAAGTCCTGGTTCAAAATTCCCAAATGTTTAATAGCCTGCTAGTGTTAAGCTGTACTTAATCATATAAAGTGCTTTTGTTGACTCTCATTTAGAATGTGGTACAAATTTAATGTTAGTGTCAGAGAAACCTGCCTAATGGGATATGTATCTCACAACAACAGATTCACATGAAGTAGAAAAAGATCATCACATGAATATATAAATATGTATATTGCTCTGGCACAGGAACACCTTGGTTCCTTTTTAACCAGCACACAACAGGCTCACCTTCTCTCCATGAAGAACTAGAAATATTCAGAAGTGTGATGTGACAGTAGTATCGTGTTTTCCTTTAATGTTCTAGTGCACCAGCAAAGAAGATACAAAACTACAGCCACAGCCTCCTATCAAATATATCCAGATCAGAATGTACCTACTCCATTCATGTATAAACTTTTTATATAGCTAGATAAGATAGAAGTTGACTCTGATTGTTATGAATCACCTGAAAGTTTCCTACTCTCTTTGAACTAGTGTGGTAGCCTACACAGACTACATAGCTAACTTAACTACCTACATTAAGTTCCTGACTTGTCCTCAAAGAAAGATCAACAGAAGCTCTGAAAGGAAGAAGTGGCTGAAATTTTTAGACTGCATAATCTGTGTTTTGATTTACAAGACAGAAGTACAGGAAAAAGGGATCAGAGTTAAAATGTGCTAGGCATACATAAGCCAGTCCTTTCAAAAAGTAAAACTGACGATTCACCAATGTGGTTATTTGCACACTTTTTGGAACTTTCTAGTTTCACGTTGACATTTGATATCTGATATAACCTACTCAATTCATTTATTCCAGTACTGATCATACTGTTCTGCATTTTTAAGCCAATTAGAATGCAAATTTTTTCTTTCAAGCATGACAGGTTTACCACCCTTCACCATTGCCAAGATTCTTTCCAGAACACTTTTGTCATCAGACTTTCTTTTACAATAGCCCAGCAACATGCATTAGCTGAATTAGTTCTCTCCATACAAAATTATCATGACACATCTTAGCCAAAACCAACCTTGTACACTGTCCTGTTATTTTAATTAGACTTACCTGGACTGATGTTTCCAAGAAGAATAACAATATTTTTTTAAAATATTCTGTGCATTCCCAAGATGCAAAAAGATAATATAATTACACATTTGAGGCACTAAGAAAGAGTATTTTTGAGTATTTGGTAAGTTTCAAATTTCTAATTTTATTACTTCATATCATGTTAACATTTAAATAATGACAAATAAATTAAAACCCTCCTCTAATTTAGGACAATGAAGCCAACTCTGCTCTTTGTCAGAGGAGCATCTCACCTCAGAAATTTTCTTGAGACAATCCCTGTTGAGAGATGCTTTTTACCAACATTTCATTTCCTTTCTTTCCTCCCATCAAGTGCTCCTGCACCTTGGCAGTATATAGAGACATCCAGCCATTAGGTATATTGCTATAGCTGTTGATCTGACCTGAAAAAGCAAATTTCTTAAATGAGGTCTCCTTCATTTTCAGAAGCTTCATGAATTGTATTGAAGGAGCTGAATAATAATCTCTCATCCTGTTTGGACATGATGCAGTCTTTATGTCCCATATAGTATATCTTCTCACATAGAGAAGCAAGGATTTTCCATTAATGAACTATTAGATTTTGAAGTCTGCAAGTCTAAGACTGGGACTTAAAAATCCAGTGAAGGTGAAAGACATAATGTATCTATAGAAATACTGATGGTCAAAAAATAGGTATAATGTGCTTCACTGATGAACGTATATGTTCCTTCTTCATTAGACTACTAATTGTGGGCCTGTCCCAGGCTTATTGCACCTTTTCCTCAATCAATTTTCATATTGAGGTTGATATTGAAGGTTGAATTTAAATACAGTTCAAAAAAATTTTTATGGAGTTTGTTAACAAAATAAAAAGTTAACAGAAAACTTATGAGTAGCATTTAAGTTATTAAAGAAAATTATTCTAAAATAATATTTCACTTTACAACACAAGATCTGGTCCCAGAGAAATGTGTCATCTTATCATTCTGAGCTCAGACATCATATTACAGATCACTAAATATACAATAAATAAAAGCAGTACTACTACGGGTGGATGAGGTGCTAAGGGGCATGATTTAGTGTTTCATAGGAATGGTTGGACTCGATGATCCTGTGGGTCTCTTCCAACCTGGTTATTCTATGATTCTATGATTCTATACTCAATTTTTATCAAAATAGATGTCTTCCTTCGTACAGGAACGCCTGAATACTAGATTCAAAAGTTTATACCAAAGTCATCCACAATTCAAATAAACACAACTTTTTGATATGACTCCTGTAGACTATCTCAATGGAGTTTTGCTAACATGGAAGTGGCATAACCACGCTGGAATATAATAACTGGAGAAACAACGTTTCTATATCTCACAATTCAAGGACCAACATTTTCAAAACAAAAATACTTTTAGTAATTTTAGAAATATTCCACTGATTTTAGTCAAATCACTAACTATTTTTACCATTTCCTATAAAGGTGAAGTCAGATCAAACATCTGGAAATGATGACATGTACTGTCACTGTGCAATCAGCATCAGAGGTATGGTATTTGCCTGAACAAGTAATTGATTTCTGTCTACGGAATATCAGAGAAATAATGCAAACAGAAGTGGTATTATTTACAAGGTACAATTTTATAACACTATCATAGAAGCCTTTTCTTAAGAAGGAAGAAATTGATATCAGAATCATCACTTTGATGTTATGTTTTGTGGTAGATAATTGATGGAAATTAGCAAAGCTGGCTGATCAGCCAGCATCTGATGTTTAAAAGATCATTTTTATTCCATTTGGAATGGAATTGTTTGAACATGTTCACCACACAGATTTATCCTGCAATGATTTTTTATGGGACCGAATGATCTAAGAGGTCTTTTCCAACCTAGTGATTCTATTATTCTATGAAAATGTCAGCATTTGGGAGAGTAACATTTCTCTCTGATTTGTCTTCTTTCTAACTTTTCCCTCTTTCTTCCTTCATATCTTCTGCAGCCTCCAGAAATAAGATAGCCTCCTTTGGATTAAAAAAACAAAAAGACTTTCTCACCAAGAGCTTTGTCAAATTCAATAACTGTCATGAAACACAGGGACAAAATTGTTTATTTAAAGGTCAACTATTGTTACTAACAGTAAAATAATAGATAATTTCTTTAGAAAGATTCTTCTAATATATTAAGAGTATGATTCTCCTTTTTCATATCTTGATTTGTTCATCCCTACCAGCCAAATTCAGGTAGATATCCACATTTTCTTCTTTAATTTATTTTCCAGCTAATTCATTTATAATGGAAGTAAGTCCCTGTTTCTATGATTACTGGAACCAAACATACTTTTTTGCAATCCAAAAGAGATCCTTTATCATTGTGTACTTGTCCCAAGCATAAATCACAAATAGTAGGTCTAAAGAACAAGACCTGTGCACTCATCAGGCTACTTTTCTTAAATTTTTATCCAGTAAAATGACTTCCAGCTGTGCCATATCATTGCTACTTTTCAGAAAGGTTCTGTATAATATATAATATTTCTTATATAATACAGAAATGCTTATGCAGCATACTGCCTTCTAAGATTTCTCAAAATTGTGCTGCCTGTATCTGTGCCAGTCTGGGTTCTTAGCTGATATCTCTGCTTATGAAATGTTAGAATAAATCACACTTGAATTTCAGTTTCAAGTTCCAGATATGAGTGACTGAAAGATAACTTTTCCCTAGGATCATGCAATTATTTCAACATGTGGTGTATTTGAATCAGTAGTCAGTTTATCCAAATGAAAAAGAGATTTATTTGATTTTATGTCTGATCTCATCAGTGTAAAGATTTGAAGTTTTTACTTACAAATTTTCCTGCAATAGTAGAAAGGACTTTGATGGATCCTAAAAAGGAACTATAATTGCATTTCATGTGGGAAAAAGAGCTCTTTTGTAACTTATCAGAAATCAGTGTACCAGGCTGGGGAGTTCATTTTGAGAAATGATGGTTCAGGACAAAGTTCTTCAGCAAAATTAAGTTAATTGCCAAAGAACGTCATCAAGGACAAAATAACTAGGGTTGTAATAATGAAACTTTTATAAGACCTAATAAAGAATAACATTATCAGTTTAGGGAGGATAGGAAAGAACTAGATGATTGTTAATACTGGAAGAACAGGAAAGGCTGAAACTGAGGACTACAGAGTAGCAGGTATTTCACAGAGGAACTATGACCTGATAGTTAATCATTTGAAAATGCAAAACATGAGAATTAATGTTTGAGGGACTGATGAGCCATATGATGCAACTAAGAGAACATACAAAAAATATATCTAAGCAAAAATACTGATGTAGCTCTCTGTAGGTGAAAAAGCAATGTATAGAGAAAATAGAGGGGAGAGGTTTTATCTTTCTTTTTTTTTTTAAATACTCTAATCCTTATAGGAAAGAAAGGGATTTAGCTTCTGTTGACATAATTTGATATCATTGCTTCTCCTAACATCAACATTTGCTGTTTATCTGAAATAGTAAGTGGCCTAACTGGAATACACCTTGGTTTCAGATTTAAAGTATTAAAGTAAATGACACCTGTCACAGAATACATTACACTATTAAAGCTTATTTATTTTTTATTGGAAAGTCACCCAAAATTTTTTGTGACACTAAGATTTCATCTCCTGGGGACAGGGCAATTTGATCATTGAAATAAATTGCTAGTTAAGAATTTCTTTCACTCTGGGCACATCTTTAAGTCGATTTCCCCTTAGTGGATTTTCAACATATCTTTTCTAACACATATTTTCCAATTATTAGCTATAATGAAATCTAAAGCCAATCTGAGTTCTCTTAAGATATAGACCAGTCCTTTCCTACTTCCTGAAACTAGGAAAATTTTTTTCAAAATTTGTAGAAACAGCACCTTATTCAGAGCAAAAAAAAGTGACACTATATTTGTCACAGTCTCCCTTAAAATACCCACTAAAATTGCTAAGCCTGCTGAGAAAAGAGGATGAAAGTTAAATAATTAAACATGCATAGGGCATCTCACCTGTGTCTTGCATGGGCTTTCAAAATAATTATTTATGAAGAGCCTTTCACAAATGAAAACTGGGGTCACTGTGTCTTCATGTCCTCTGTTGAAAAATGAATAATTCAACTAGTAATATCTAGGCTACATTGTAAAAATAATCCATTCAAATAGTAGAGAAATAGGGAGGCTTCAACTTTGAACACAGGCTTTTTCTTTTCTGATGAGAGAAGAAAATGCAAGAAAATTTAATCCAGTAAGACACTCCTAGGATTTTAGTGAGGATCTTCCTCTTTTTCATTCTCTCCAAAAATGTCCTACACATACAACATTACTTAAAAAACCCCTCTTTCTGCTTACCTCATAAAAACTCAATTTCTATAAATCATTCAACATTCAAACAATTCAGTGCTGCTTCCTGGCATCAAACTTTCAGCTCTTAACCTCCAGCTTCTTAGCTTCCTGTGGAGCCTTTTTTTAAGCAACCTTACTCCCAGCAACAGCAAAAGCAGGTGAAATGGCCATTGCCTTTGGTGTCAAGGCTCAGGATAGCAGATTATTCTGTACTTTCTAGCTACCTAGTATTTAAATGGGGAATGAGCCATCTGTAGCTCAAGAGTGTGTCAGTAGCAGCATTCTGGAAGAACATTGAAGGCATAGAGTAGGCAAGAGTGCAAAAGATGATTATGTTTTGTTCCTGCCAAGTGACTCATTCATTCTGTACATCAGTGATTCCTTCTCCAGATAAAACCAGAGAAAGTGATATTTTCTGGACAGAAGAAAAGCTGCAGAGCAGAAAAATTTTAGCAAATATCATTAACTTTGCTCAACATTATATATAAATCTGTGAGGTCACAAAGGAGACACGAACTCTAAATATTTCATAATCTTTTGGATCTAAACTTATAACTTCTCATGGAAATCCCATTCCAGGCAGCTCAAGCACCTGTCTCTTGTTAAGCAAAATACACTAGCTTGATTCAAACCATTGTATGTGGTGAAATGATCTTTTTCTTACTGAAGAGGATTGGACTGTAAAAATATAAAGAAGTAGTCATGTATAAAATGTCTTTTGACATTAAACACTCTGACTTCTGAAGACACTGAAATCTTGGGATGAACCACTGCATAACAACTGTCCATGAGTAACTGAAATTGAACGAAGGCACCATCAGCACCCTCAACTGACTAAGAATCTGAAGCAGCCCTTCCAAAGGTCATATTGAGGGGGAGGGGAATCCTAACTAGTTTTAAGATGGAGTTTGATATGTTTATGAAAATAATTTTATGCTGTACTTATCCCCATGATATTGGTACACTTGACTTTTTACTCATTAATTACAATGACACTTTCTGTCCCAGTTTCGCGTAAATCCTGACACTCCTGTTTCAAAGCTTCTAGGGCTGTAACTATCTTCCAAGAGTTTAGAGAGACATGTGAAAGTGCATCGGATAGCAATTCAGCATGGGAGAAACGTTGTGCTTCATTTAACCCAACGGTTACCTCACTCTCCTCTGGAAGGCAGGACTCTGCCTGGCAGGCTGCTGACTATAGTGTCCTCTCTGAACAACAAGGTCATTCAGAAGTAAGGGGTGAAATATGCCTCCTTTCAACTACAGCAATAACAGACTCGCCTGAGGAGAAAGGAGATAGTTTAGCAAAGCTGGTCTCACAGCCAACAAATTAAACAAAATACTATTTAGTTCCTAATGTCTAGATTGTACAGAGATATTAGTGTGTGCGCTCCCAAAAGACATGATCTTAATAAGCAGAGACTTGAATTCTGTTACACATTCAATCTCCAGATGGTTGTAAAGTATAGCCCTTAGTAACACCCATTGCAAAATCTGAGCCAAAGTGCCACCAAATGCATGACTTAAAGAAATGAGCCCAACCACTTAACTAAATGAAACTGAAGGGCAAGGAGGGAAAACACATCCTTTCTTCTATAATATCTCTCTGGATTTTTAATATCAGCAATGAACTAACTTCATTCCTACTTGCCTGTCCTGAGTCAAATATAGCAATATTATGCTTGACATCTGTTCCTGCTGTTTACTGTAGCCAGCACTTTGGTCTCTTTCAGATCAGACATCAGCCAGTCAGCCCTTGGCCCCAAACCCATCCTCATCTCAATAACAGATGCAGTTGCTAAGGCTGGAATGGGTGTTTTCGGTCGATACAGCTGAAGGGTTTAGGCTGGACAACTCTCACACTGGACTCATGTTCAGAGCAGACAAAAGAAACCCTAATGCACCTTGTCAACAGAAATGGAAAATGCATTTGGTTCTGAAGAAAAATATGCGGATTCTAGATAAACTAAGGTGGAAGCCCGGAGAAAAAGAAACACTTCCTACAGCTGCTATAAAATGTGTATGTTTGCTAGAGAATTTTTCAATTACATATCTGTACAATAAGCTAAGATTCTAGAAGAAACGTTTTTTTACTTTCATAATTGTTAAAACAAACCAGTTTGATATTTTCTAACAAAAAACTTGCACTTTTCTGCTTTGAAATAACTGTGCTTTTCAATAGTCTAAATATAGTCAGTTTAACCACAACCCATTTATTTAGACTCAGTGAAAATTTAAAAAGAAAGAAAATATAGTTTATTTAAATCAAGGATATTTTTAATTCCATTTTTCAAAGCTTTAGATTTTCATGCTTTATACTAATTTAAAATAGATAATTTTTCTTCAGTAAATCCATTTTCAAGTAAAATGAGAGAAGCTTTCTTCCTCATTTCCTCCCTAGGTTGCCCTTGCAGCTGCAATTCAGAGAGAAGTTGTGTATAACAAAATATTTCCCTTCCTGTATTATTCAGGTTATAGCTACTGGGAGAACTTTGCTCCAGATTCCAAGTTACTGAAAGATGTATTATTTTATTGCCCTGTCAGGGACTTTTACTGAGATGCATGCTTCAATTTCTTTCTCAGTCTTTGAGAAAGGCTTCTACATTGTGTGGAAACCTGGAAGAAAAACAAAACAGCATGTTATCCAAATAAATCTAACTCAGCTGAAAAAGGCCAAATAGAGGTTAATCCAATTACTTAATGGTTGTCTCCTTTTGCCTTTTCCTTCAGGCAGCTGTACTTTTATATGTTCCACTTCCATTTCCTAACATGATTTTTTGAGGAAAGAATAGTTCATTGTGAGCTCCATTTTGAAGGAATAGGAATATACTCAAAAAAATTTATATGTATTGTTGCAACTACTTATTTACAGTAAATATTCAACTTTTATTTGGAGTGAACAGGCCATAGTTCTTAAATTTATGTGACTTATTCTTGACATCAGAACTCTAACTGAATTAAATGCATAGTAGAAGTAGGACAGAAAGTTTGAACGGTAACTTTTGATTAGATTGATAATATTAGTGCTTGATCCTAGAAAAAAGAAAATAAAATCAATAATAGTAAGAGTCAAATACATAAGTTTAATAGAAGTCTAATGATAATAATATTTAATGAGGTGAAATATATGTTTTCATCACATAATTCTTAGTAAACTGAAAACTTTACAAAAGGAGCTTGTGTGTGCTGACTCCTGCTATCCTCAACCCTCTGCATGTTTAATGCACGACCAGTAAGCCACGCAAAATTAAACTGACCTACAAGTAGAGAGGGCAGCCAGTGAACAATGAATGAGATGACTGGGATGATTAACCCTTCCTGTCCACTTGTAGCTTGTGGAATAAATATTCTGCTGCATTTAGGACATGCCAAAACATTTATACTCAGAATCTCCAGCACTAGACCTCCTATACAGACACTCAGCAGTCCTCTGTCATCCTCTCAGCCAGAGTTGTCATAGTCCATCACTGGTAGTGCACCCTGGCACTAACAGAGGTGGGCACCACATTTCCCAGTCAGCTTGACCTGGGATTCCTCTCTCCCTGAAATAAAATTTCAATATTTGTGCTATAGACATTGTCCAAAATGGGTTTTGCTTGATAACCTATTCAAACATGAAAATCAATCCTCTTTATTGCTAAATGAAAAGGGAATATTTCTCTCCCTTGTGTGTTTTCACTGCTATTCACTCAGTGAGAAAAGGTAAAACAAAATGAATAATCTATAAGATTTGAGGAGATAGGCTAAATGACTAAAGTACAAGATGAATGAATCACCTCTTGGACCAAAAACTATCTCAAAGTTGTGGTCAACAATTCAGACTTCAATAAAGACAAATTTTAGTGCCCTGGGGCAGAAAAAAAAATGCAACGATACAGGCTAATGACCATCTGGCTGGGCAATGCTTCTGCAGAAAAAAAATAGGGGTCATGGTAGGAAATTAGTTAAATGTGAGGTAGCAGCACATCCTTGCAGTGATGAAGGCTAATAGTGTGTGCTGTATTCAGAGGAACACAGCAAGCAGGTTGAGGATTATTCCACTCTGCTTGGCAGTTGTGAAGAGGTATGTGGTGCCCTGTCTCCAGCTTGCCACCTCAGAAGAGACATGACCTGCTCACAGGTCAGAGGAGGGCCAGTAGGATGTCTAGGGGCTTGCAGCACATAGGGAAAGGCTAGGGGAACAGGTTCTATTCAGCCTGGAGAAAGGCAGGCTAAGAGCTAAGTCTAGTTGCAGTCTTCCACAATCTAAAATGCAGTTATAGAAAAGGCAAAACCAGGTTCTTCTTGGAGGTGGAATGGTCACAATTTCCAGTAAGAGGAAACGGTTTCATCGTCAGAGTGTTAAGCATCAGAACAGGTGTCCAGAGAGGATATTGAAGATCCATCCTCAAAGATTTTCAAATCTTCCCTAGCCCAGTCATTTCTTGGGCAAAATAATGCAATTTTGACAACTGTTCAGCTCTTAGCAGGAGGTAGGATCACTTTCAGATCTTCCTTCCAGGCAGAACTGCCTTGTGATTCCCCCAGCTTAAAGTCCGTTTCTGGTCCTGCCCTGTGTAGAAAGCAACACAGGGTCCATCTCTATCACAGTAAATCAGCAGAAAGGTCATACGAAGCTGGGCCATGTGGCTTCCTATTCATTGCATTGGTTGTGAAATGCATAAAATAACAGATATTAACTCAAGGATTTAACAAGGGTGATTTACCCAAGGTCGTGCAAGTCAGCAGCAGATCTGGAAACTGAACTAAGCACAAGTTTCTAGCCAGCTCGCTGATTAATCAGCTATCCTTTAGCAGTATGGTAGTTGCAGCTTCTACAGAAACTGGCCTGTTGTTGCAATGCCTTCCATCTGCACACAATTTCTTTTCATACACAAAAAGTAATTAAAACATAAATCTTAGTAAACTGAAAACTTTACAAAAGAAGCTCAAATGTTACACTCAATTATTCTTTCTCTTTAAGTATGCATTTGTGTCCTTGACAAAAGGTCAGCAGCATAGCAATAATGCATTCATATCCCCTTCAGCAGGTATTTGTTATTTTGATTCAGCATCCCTCTATGATCTTAGCTGTTGACAAAAGACCCTGATCAAGTCACAAAGAATCAGAGATAAAAATGATGGGTTGTTTTCAAAGGAAAGAAACAAAATAACAATAATTACAGTATTTTCTATTTATGCTTTTCTCTGTGTGCAAAAGCATCATGACTCCTGGTCTGTCCCATTAATGCTTAATGAAAATTCTGTTGAAGTTTCACACTGATTTGTAGATGGCTTTTTTTAAAGCCCCTTACACTGTATCAAATATTACAGACTTAATTTTTAAAAAGGTTGAATTGTATTACTATAGCAATGATGCATCTGCAGTAAGAGGTAATAAAATCTTTGATGTAGAAACCTGTCTTGTAAAAGAGATCAGAAAGAAGTCTTGTCTATATCCAGCTTGGATCCAGAGTACTTCATAACAGTCAAGGGACATTACAGGATGTTTCTAAACCGTAAGAGATAGGGTAAGAGGCAGACCATAAGATACGATTATCCAGGGGTTTGATATGATAGAGCAATCTTATGTTACTGCAGTGAAAAAAGTAAACAGAACGTACATTCACAAGGATCCTCTTCTGTAATGAAGTATGTTCCTCAAAACATTCACACACTTGTACAGTTCCTATATGATATGATATGCTTTTGTAGTGAAGAAAAATCACAGGCCCATATCAAAAATTATTAAGTGTTCATCATTTTATAGTTGCAGAGGGAAATAAGATAGGAGACAAGGGCAACCTTGTCTTTTAACAATTCACCATTGAGACCAGGTTAGCCATGCCTGTCATTTCACTTCTCCTTATATCAGTCCATATGTAAAGTACTGAACACACAAATAGCAATATGTGCAAGCTGTCCCTTGAAACCTTACTCTTTTTCAAATATATGAGTTTTATTTGACCCATTTCCTTACAAAAGGGATGAATAAAATGACAGTAATCTTTCTGCAAGCTCTTTGTGAGAGAAAGTTCCTGCATCTACATAGACTTTTCTGCAGTGGAGAAAACCACTGCTGGCAAGGTATGCTAACATATCTCAAAGAACACCTCCATGACCTGTAGTAACAGTCAGGGTTTAAAGTCTACACAGACAAATTATAGTTTATGGAGCCACCCACAGGGCTTCTAAGTAGAAGGATGAAAGAAGGAATTTACCTGAGTTAATGGATATCGTTGCTGCGAGTCACTGCAGAATTCCTTTCTCCTCAGTGGAGAATTTGCCTGCATTGTTAAGTAAGAGAGGTACAATTTATAAAACAAGTGCTTGAATGGGAATAGGTTAGTTGTAGTTTTCTCCATTGCTTGTTAAGCAAATCTGCATTGAGCAGCCCAGGCACACCCCTTACCTCTGCCTCTGTCCATGACATCACGTTCGCTATTGATAGAGCTGATACTGATCCTGGCAAACACCATAGCAGAAGAGTTTCTGTATGAATTTTTTTATTGTGAGTCTCACACGTCTTCATGCTGCAGTTCAGTGGCTGAGGAAACTGATGCTAATGCTGCATTTCCTGTAGCTCATGTACAGTTCTTCCAATCTGGATAAGGTAGATTTCACTGTCTAATGCCTGTTTTTTCGCTGATATCACTCATTATTGTTATTAGTGTTGCAACTGAATTTTTTTCCTCCCTTTTTTTTTATATGAGAAGCACCAGGTTTCCTAAACTGTAAGGCAAAGATTGCTGAGTAAGAGTTATCAGATGGTTGCATGAGTAGTAGCCCACAGTGAAAACAAGCCATTGAAAGGCATAACATTTAGAGGCAAAAAAAATCCCAATGTATAAGGACTTTCATAAGCTCTTCAGAATCATCTTCTTTACATGTCATTAAAACTGTCTATGCACTGCTCTCTAGGTAGATATTCTCATAAAAGTCTGTCCACCTAAGTGAATTTCTCAATAGTGATTTTATCACCAGATAAATATTCAGATTTTATTGATTTCTCAACTCTCATATTAAAAACCCTAGGTTGTTTTTTTTCTGATACCAGTGACTGCACAGACTTTTCTGCAGTGGAGAAAATCACAGCTGGCAGGTCATACTACCATGCTGTTGATACAGAGAAACAGATCTCAACTTTCCTTTGATAATAAATCCTCATTTGACCATTCCAGGTGGGATGTCTATGTTACTGTTCATATGGAGAGGACCATAAAGGAAGTTTCAATCACAGAACTATTGGATTTGTTGGCTTTACTTGTTGCAGATTGTTTTTTCCTTCCTAATTTTGTTAACACCAAATGTGGTCTTGTTCCCAAACTTATCTTTTCCAAAGGAGTGTGGTCAGAAATCAGTGAGAATGTGGGGAACCTACAGTAAGTGAAGGTAAAGAGCAAAAATATTCCATGGGGTCACAGGCAACTCAGGCTGGACAAGAGCTCTGGAGATTCAGCTCTTCAGCAGCAGGCTCAGCACTGAGGTTGGATAGGTCTGCTCAGGGCTGGGCCCCCATGGGGCTGGAAAACCCCCAGTATGGAGCTGATGCAGACTCCCTGAGCGATCCATACCTCTGCCCCTCCGTGCTCACAAAGAAAAATATGTTTTCAGCTGCTGTAGAACTGGAAAGAGACAATGCAGAGAAACAGCTGACCTTGTCTTTCTACATCATCAAATTTTCTAGATTTGCTGAGGTAACTGTACAACAGTATTACCACACCAAAACATGTGACTGTGGTGTGAATGGGTAGCTGTGGAGAAAAGGTAATATACATTAGGGAGAATGCTTATTTGAAAAATACATATCCACATGCAATATTATATCATGCTTTGACTTCCCATATAATAATCTATGAAATCCAAAGCTTCAGTATCATATACACCATGTCAGGACTCACTCTGCTTCTTCAGTTCAAAAGGAGTTGACAAAGGACATGATTTGGGGGCTGAACTAGATGACCTTCATGATCCTTTACAACAGAAACCATCCTATGATCCTTTGATTCTGTAACAACAAGTCCCAACTTCACTGTAAATAAGAATGTAAGATTGTTTTCTGACCTGAGAACAAGATCCTCCTAAGAATAAAAAATCAGTATGAGATTAAGAAGTGTACAAAAGCCAAAGACACTATCACTCACTGCTGTTTTAACTATAGAAAAATTATAACATTGAAGAAATGTTATTTTCAGGACAGCAAGTCTTCAAATGTGATTTGCAGGCTGGCCTTTGATGATAGGTTTGTTTCATGCCCATTTCCTACTTTACACCTGCAACCAAAAGAGAAAAATATATCACCAACAAACATATAAAAATACTCACATTTTAAGTCTTAGAGCTATAATTTCCAGACCTAGTCTTCTAACTGGATTGGGTAGATGATGACAGCAAAATCACGAACTCCTACTTCTGTAGAGTCTTTCTGTCATAGAGTAGAATTTCTGTAGAGTTTCTTTCCAGTCGTGTTAAATCATGGCAGAGAAATTTAATTTATATTTTAATCAGTCTTCATCCGCAATATTACCTTTGACTAATTTGACTATTATTTCTGAATCTTTAAAGCTGTATTTGTTTAGCTTATTCTGCAAATTAATATTTCATGTATGTGCTTCAAGTTAATACAGTATTTTATCTGTTTAGTTATCAAAACAAATATTCTACATACAAAATAATTTAAAATTACTACTCTTAATAAACTACTGTCAAGTTATTATGTTCAACAAATGATCTTTGGTTTTATAATCACTATGTCCAATGGAAAATTTAGGAAAATCCATAGCTGCTGACAAAATAAAGGAATATTAACAAGAACCAATATCAGTTTGGTTTTTCCTTTCCTGAGAGCAGGTGGTGTATATGCATATGAGTGTAATTCTAAAACATCTTCAGATATCAGAATATGCAGCTCTCCAGTGATTAAACTCTTAATCAGGTCTGTGGGACATATTTTATCAGCCTTGAAGTAATTCATTTTACATTCCTTGGAACCAGTTGTGGTTTTCTCAATTCCAGAGAAAGATACATTAATTTACCAGGAAAATTCCACATTGTTGGAGTTAAAATGAAAAAGTAGAGTTACGTTTTTGGCAAAGAAAGAGACATATTTAAACCAGCCAGTGACAGTGCTTATAAGATACTAGATTGTAGAGTTATTTAATATAAAGTACTTTTCATTTAGACTTCCCACTTTCAACAGTTCAAAAACCATGAGCCAGTTATTGAAAAACTTCATTAGCTTTAAAACTGTAAGATTTACTTTATCTAATTTAATAAAGATGTCAGTGATCATGCTATCTGCCAGTCTCTCAGAGTTGCTTTTGGGGACTAAATAATATTCATCTAATTTTTACAGAGTTACTGAGGTAACATGATGTTCTTGCAAATGCAATAAAAACCATTAGCAGGTGGAGCACCGGTGGTACACCTGGTGTAGTTGCAGAGAGTTGGTGTTATGATAGTGGAGAGGTAAGAAATGCTGTGCAAGTATCCACAAGAAACTAGGCTTCCTTGACTCCACTCTCCACAGAATGATTTGTTTTAAGAATATGGGTTTATTCTTAAACCCTTCTTTTGTTGTCTCCTCAGGCTACCCTAGAGTCAATTATTTCAGCCTTTCCCTGCAGGCAGGAACTTTAATTTTTTCATTGACAGATTAGGTTCTTATGGAACTAGGGGTTAGAGCTTAAAATAAAAGCTTACACCCCACCCCCCCCCAAAAAAAAGGAAACAATCAAACAAGACACAAAAAACAAAGCCAACAGTTTGAGATATGAGATGAGAATCAATAAATCTTGATCAATAAATGGAACTAGGATGGATTTTGAGCAGCTGTAATGATATAATCCCAACTGACCACTACCCAGCTGCCCACCCGCCTTTCCCTGCTGGGATGGAGGGGGAATTGGAAGAGTAAAAGTGAGAAAACCTATGAGCTGAGATAACAACAGTTGAATAGGTAAAGTAAAAGCCATGCATGCTATCAAAGCAAAACAAGGAATCCATTCTCTACTGTCCATCTGCAGGCGGGTGTGCAGCCATCTCCAGGAAAGCAGGGCTCCATCATGCCTAATCATTACTACGATAAAATGACATAATTTCAAACTCCAAATATTCCCTCTTTCCTTCTTCTTCCTCCAGCTATATGTGCTCAGAATAGTGTCATATGGTATGGGATATCCCTGTGGTCAGATAGGGTCAGATCTCCTGACTGTGTCGCCTCCCACCTCCTTGCGCACCCCCAGCCTGCTTGCTGCTGGGGTGGTGTGAGAAATAGAAAAGGCCTCGACTTTAGATAAGTACTGCTTAGCAATAACTGAAACATCCCTGTATTATCAACACTGTTTTGAGCACAAATTCAAAACAAAGCCCCATACAAGATAGGGTTAAGAAAACTAACCCTACCCCAGCCAAAAGCAGCACAGTAGGCAAGATAAACCATGTCTAAACTCTTGCCCACAGATTTTTACCTGTCTTATATTTTAAAATACTCCAGTAACAGAGATAGAAAACCTTTCCTAGGTGCCTCCTTACAGTACTTTACTACCTTTACATAAACCTTACCAGCACTTCTGTATCAGTAGCTGACAGTGTCATTGCTAATGCACTGCTTGAGAATATCAGGAAACCTCTTACCAACCAGACTAGATGTTCCTTGCAAGTGTCTTCCAACGGAAACAGTCTAACAATTTAGAGAAAGAGTGGAGCTCTCTTCCTTGTCCATAATACAAAGGACAATGGGGTTTTTTTCGCATTTACCCTAACTTTTGATTATACTGGGAGGAAAGGACCTCACAAAGCCATCCTGTCAATGAAGTATTTTTGCAGAAACATGAGACCGGCAAAACTATTGATAAACGTTTTCTGGAAGAAAAGAAACAGTATTATTTCAGTATTATTTATTGCCGTCACATATGCAGCTACAAAAGTAATAAAAATATGTTGTCCAAAAATTTTTATCAGCTACTGTTTAGTAAAATACTTATTGAGAGGCAAGATCTGCTTTGCTTCACTTTAATCCTGAAGAATCCTCATTGGAAAATACTTTAAAATCTAAGTCCATCATATTATTTTCTATGTATTCTGGACACATGCTAGCTGTAGAAGACAATGTAAAGGCTCATTCAGAGACACCTTTAAGATACCACCTCCCTACTATTAAGAAATTTTTAGAGTCTCATGCTATGCCGTTTCTTCTTTGACTGACAAGAATAATGACACAGGATTTGGCCATGGGCATATACACACATAAGAGTCATTAATACACAAAAGGAAAAATTAAATTCATAGCAATAACATCTGAATAGAATCATCGTTATAATATTTGAAGAAAAGCAGCATCTGCATGTGTTTTCATGAAATGTAGAACAATTTTGTTTTGTAGGTCTTCATTAAAAAATCAAGATTGCTGCAAGTGGAACTGAAATGCATCTACTATGACTCCATTTCACTGTGAATGCTCTGAGGTCTGAATATTTGTCCTCCTGCAGTATTCTGAAAGCGGAACCATCATTTAAATGTAATTGCTTTAGCCCAGAAAAGACATGCACATACAAGGAAAAATCATGACAGCTCTAAAGAGGCCCTACAGCAGCATTCAATACCAGATAAAATTCTCTGTCTTGTAGAAATTATGCAACTGAGTTTTCAGTGTTAGTATGCGTTTTTTTAATATTTTGAAGAGAATGCTTATGTGAATGTATGCTTGATTATTTAATGGTATAGAGATCCACAGAGCTTTAAAAAGCAACTAGAATAATATGGCCATGATTTTGAGTCTGAATTTGCAAAGATCAGTGATCACTTTTAGTATCAATATAAATGACAAATGTGTTTGTCCTCCCTTCCTCTCTCATAGAGGATGCTGTAGCCCCAGCCAAGCTACTGGCATAATAACCTGGCTTATGCTGGGCTTTGCTGCTCAGCAATCCTTCAGAAAGCAGCAATCTCACTAACGTCTATTTGATCTAACTACACAACAGCCTTTGATAAGGTAAACCTCTGCATGGCACTACTAGTTTTCACTGACTCTTATTCTTCTCAAAGGTTGCTTATGGCATGTTTCACACAGTGTAGGGGCTTGTAAGCTGTGTGTCTGGGAAATCAAGTGAGATCTCAGTCTGATAGGTATCTGCTGTTGGCTGATTTCTGCAGACAGAGAAACCTCCTGCTGCAGAATTAGATGCTGCTAATGTTACCTTCCCAGCAGGTCTCCAGGAGGTGGATGTCTCTGAGCTGCCAGCACACCCAATCCATGCTCACTAACTGCCTCTGTCAGAGTAGATCTCCTGTTTGCTACTTTCACTCTGACTCATTTCACATCCCAATACCACAAAGGTTTTTCTGTAAGACAAAGCAGAGTCTTATTTATGAGAACTGGAGGCAATAATTTCAGTACTATGCCTACAGGACTGCAAGCACAGGTGTTAAAAATTGTTATTCTTAACAGTAAAAAGCTTCCTGAATTTTCCTAGGTGTTTCACACAAAGCCTTTGTGGCATATGTTGACCTGAGAAGCTGTTGTTCATCTTTCATGACAGAGTACAAAGACAAGTAATCCCCTAAGTTCAGAAGGATTTCTCTTTTGTCCAGGTACTCCAAGCCTGGCTTCTAGCTTCAATTGAGGGTCATGCCAGTGGCTCATGTTTTGTGCTACTGTTGTGGATTAGATTCTGCCCACATTGTACCACCACCATCTAACATAGCCAGGTGCAGATACAGCACAGATCCAAGCAGTGCAAAAGCAGAGACCAGCTAGCCCAGCCACATCTGGCGTGGGAAGGGAGACCGACCTGACTGCTTGGATTAGCTAGCTTTGTGTTTCTCTCTTAGACATCAAAATTACCTCCAGTCTCTCCTAAGGATCCCACCAGAGGGATGAGGGCTTTAAGCCACTGAGCCACTGCTTTTCTGATAACAGCCACTAAATACAGAGGCCAGACGAAAAGCAGAAACTGTAGGTAGCAGTGAAATTATACACTGCTGGGTTATTAAAATTTTCCAATTCTGCTTTTGTAAAAGCATAAGCTATTACTAAAAATATATTTTTTAAATGCAACCATAAATTAATGGAATTACTTGAAGAATAGTTGGGAGCAATTTTGAGAATATCAGTTAGCCCAACTCTGGCAGGATCAATTATCCTTGTGTCATTCATGAGAGACATACGGCTAAACTGTTTTTAATCTCTCCAGCAATTAAGGTTTTACAACCTCTGCAGAAGTCTGCTCATACAGCACAAAGCTCTATTTTTCACTACCTCTGTCACTTTCACTTATAAGTAGGAAACGTTTCCCGATATCTAGTATTGTTTTCCTACTGAAAACAAAGCCTATTACTGGTTTTTTATCTAACAAATACTTGGAAAACAGTTCATCCTCTCATTCTTTGTAGCAGACTTCTGTACACCTGAAGTTTGTTACTTTGTTCCAATTATTTCTATTCTGTGCCTTACCAGCATCCATTTTTTTTAGTATTTCCCCAAAGGCCATTTTTTCTAGAGATTCTTCTGGTTTCTCTCTGGTCACTTCACATGTTTCTCAAATTACAATGACTAGAGCAATACAGTTTGGCAATACAGGTCTGAAAGGAATAGAAATGCTGTGGGCTGCATTTTTGAGTATTCACCCCAGTCATGATCACAGCTGAACAACCCTATTAACCTACGTTCAACTTATGTTCCACCATAAATCCCACATTCTGTCTCAGAGAGTCTGTATTTTATCTTGTTTTCCCAAGTATTCCTATCTGTGTTGCCATTAAGCTTCATCTTGTTTTTTCAGACAAAATTTGTCAACACATTTGCAGTCTTTCTTCCCTATTGTCTTTAACAATTACCAGGTAAGTGTGTTATCTTACATATATTAATGCAAGGTAACAAATTTTTTACCTTCTCCCTTGTTGGTCCTTCTTGAGCATACTGTATCAATTTATGTTCATATTCTAGTCATGTGAGTTATCCCATCTGTGTTATGCCAGTTACTTCATAAAAGCAATGAGATTAACTTTCTTGTATTAATATACAGATGCCTATATAGCATCTGTGGAGTACAGAACGGAAACCTTTGATGGGATGATCACCTATTCCCATTTTTATTCCTTAAAAAAAAAATCTGAGCAACTTAGAGGCCATGAAGAATAATTTTATTGTATTTTGATCCATGTTGCTTATGTCTAGCTAGGACCTTACTATCTGTCACTGCTGATCCAAGCTGGCACCCCTCCTTCCTAGGTCAGCAAAAGAAGATTTTATGATAATCTAGTTTGGCAAAATAATTCCCTATTTTTGCAAGGTGAACTCCATTTTGCCAATGGATCACTGAACTTCATTTTCTGTTGGAAGGACCAAAGTTCATCCTCTTGATGAATCTTAACATAGTCAAAATTTGAGTCCTAGTTACAAAGAAAGGAATTATACATTTCCTTATGGAAATGATAGGTTACATGAATACTTGTTCATTTGCATGCACAATTACACACACTGAATAAGAAACTATGGTAAATTTAATCTGCCAATTGAGTGTGCAATCAGGCATTCAGCTAACTCTCACCTAATTGGGCACACCTCATTTTGAAAATTATTTTCCTAGTTTTTGCTTACCTTTGACATTTTGGGTGAAGACTCTATAATAATTCTTTCATAGTTCTAAAATCAAATAAAGGGAAATCACATTTGTCCACAAAGAACATACACAGCAGCACTACCTATAATCTTTCCCCTCGCTATCTATAAGCTTTTCCACTACAACCACGTTGGCTTTGTCTGTAAACTGTACAAGGTCCCACCAGGCCATGATGTTGGTGTTGTCATTAATCGGTTCACAGGCTCAATTCCATAGCAACTTATTCTTCTGAGAAGAATTCAACATCACTAACACCAACATACAGAGTTTATGACTGACTTTTCTTTCAGCCCCGGCGCTCATAGATCATACTATATACCTATAGAGCTTTTGAAGCATGAAGCATTAGTTTTTAACTATGATGGCACATAATTCACCGAGGACCAGATTTTCAGTGACAAACAAACACAGATGTTTGTGGATGACTGATTTATGTGCATAAATGTGCATCTGGGTAATCAAAAATTAAGCATCTGCACACATACATACTTATATTCCAAGTGCCTGTGCACACAGGCAAACAACTGATATAGGTATACAGATCCTCTTCTAAGCAGAGATGGGCTAATACTTGAGGTACAGTACTAGTTCCGCCATTCAGATTAGTCACAGCCAAGCAGACTGAAAATAGTTAATGAAGGATCTCTTCTCTCTCTGGTTGGATGGTCGTATTCAGAGAGTAGTGGTCAATGGCTCAATGTCCAGATGGAGATCCATGACAAGTGGTGTCCCTCAGGGATCTGTACTGGGACCAGTGCTATTTAATATCTTTATCAATGATATAAACAGTGAGATTGAGTGCAACCTCAGCAAGTTTTCAGATAACACCGAGCTGAGTGGTGCAGTTGCCACACCGGAAGGATGGGATGTCATCCAGAGGGACCTGGATAGGCTGGAGAATTGGGCCTCTGGGAACCTCCTGAGGTTCAACAGGGCCAAGTGTAAGGTCCTGCACCTTGGTTGGGGCAATGCCCATTTTCAGTACGGGATGGGGGATGGCAGGATTGAGAGCAGCCCTGTGGAGAAGGACTTGGGGTTGCTGATTGATGAGAACCTTGACACGAGCTGGCAATGCACACTCACCGCCCACAAGTCCAGCCATATCCTGGGCTGCATCAAAAGTAGCGTGGCCAGCATGTCAAGAGAGGTGATTCTGACCCTCTACTCCACTCTTGTGAGACCCCATCTGGAGTATTTTGCCCAGTTCTAGAAGCCTCAGTATAAAAAGGATATAGAACTGTTGGAATGAGTCCAGAGGAGGGCTACAAAGATGATTGGAAAGCTGGAGCACCTCTCATATGAGAACAGGCTGAGAGAGTTGAGGCTGTTCAGCCTGGAGAAGAGAACGCTGCAGGGAGACCCTATAGTGACCTTCCAGCACCTGGAGGCGGCATACAAGAAAAGTGGAGAGGGACTTTTTACAAAGACATGTAATGATAAGATGAGGGGGAATGGCTGTAAATTGGGGAGGTGAAGATTTAGACTAGACAAAAGGAAGAAATTCTTCATGATGAGGATGGCGATGAACTGGAACATGTTGCCCAGGGAAGCTGTAGATGCCCGGTCCCTGGAAGTGTTCAAGGCCAGGCTGGATAGGGCCTTGAGCGGCCTGATGTAGTAGGAGGTGTCCCTGCCCCCCATGGCATCGTGGGTGGAATTAGATGACTTTTAAGGTCCCTTCCAACTCAAACCTTTCTGTGATTCTTATTCTCTCTCAATAATATTTTATGACTCAGAAATGAGTCTTTGGATATACTGTGAGCAATTCCTTGAAAACATTAGCCCAGCACTCAGCAGCAGTCACAAAAACAGCTAGAACATACAAAACTATTAGAAAAGGGACAGGGAATAAAACTGTGCAAGGTCACTGAATAAAATCATTATGTAGTTTTGTCTCAAATGTTGTGTGCAACTCTGGGCACCACATATCAGTAATCATTTAGCAGATATTATAAACTGGCAAATTAGAATCAGAAGAGGCACTGAGAAACATGAGAAGGATTATCAAGGATTATCAGAATGTCACCACAAAGCACCTCAAACAACAACATAGAAGTATGGGATGATCTCTGAGGACATTTATAAAAATATTTTTAATTTTAAAAAATCAGGTAATGATAAACATAAGTAGGGAACAATGAAATATTATTTTTAATAATAAGTAAGATAAAGGGCACACAGTGAAATTATAGGCAGCAGGTTTGACACAAACAAAAGGAATCAATGTTTTATGAGGCACAAAATTAAATTGTGGAAACTTTTGTTACAGTATGATTTGGATAACATAAATATAAGTAGAGATTTTTTTAAACTAAATCATGGAAGATGCACTAAGGTATTCTAAAGATGTTGGTGATGTGATTCTGCTTCAGTAAACTCATAAGCTAAAGACCCATAAAGGCAGTGTGTCGGGAGAGGCGATGCTTTGCTTTTCCTGTTTGTTATAGTCTTGTCCTAAGTATAAAATGTTGTTGACTGTTAGAAACAGAGACTAGTCTATGTGGGCCTTTGACCTTACTCCATACGGCTATATTTGTATTTACAATACAGTTCTTGATCCTTTCATTGGAAATTTCTGCCTAGTTGCCTTTTCCTTGCCTTGTGTGCTGCTCTCATTTTCCTCTAAGTATAATGTTTGTTCTCATTCTTATTGAACAGCAACCTTGTTTTTTCAGACCATTTCTCATATTTGTCGGTATCATTACATTTAAATCCATTTCCTCCCATCTTCTTCAGTAACAATGATTACCTGAAGGAATGGCTGATGACAATAACTCTAAACCTTTCAACATCTGCACTGTTAAATTACTGTAAAGCTCATAAAACTGACTGATGCCATATACAAGGGAGTTATGGTATTTTAAAATTGTGATATAAATGTCTTGATAGACCTGGAAAGGCAGAATATTATTGTTCCCAAAAGTCTACATAACTTTCTTTGCATGCTATTACTTTGCTAAACATCACTATTAGTATGGAACATCATTTTTCTTATCTATTAATATTTATAAGATTGATCCAGCTACTGTTCTCTGTTTGAAGGCACCTGTTGAAGTAAGACAAATTAAAAAAATTTAAATGTGAAATTAGTTTGAATTATCTCATATTATACTTCCAAGGTAAATTCTATGATTTTCCTTCTATTACCAATGCCACAAAAGCACTGATGTACTGGAAGACTGGCCTTCAGCTGAAGATCCCACAGTTTATTATTTTCACTTCTGGCAGTAGGGCTGGAAAGGGAAAGGTCAGCTAAGTGCAATATAATATTGCTGTCTCTGAGGAGAAGTATACTGACTCTAGCGGAGTGCCATGCTAAAATAGCAGCTTGACTAGCTGAGATCTACTTTTATTCAGCTTAAACTGAAGTAGAGCACATGCATATCTATAAGCAATGGTCTGTGCAGATATCCTTTCAGGTTGTTAAAAATGGGTTGCAAAAAGGCTGAGTTGGGAGACATCTAAATTAATCAGAGACAGGGATAGGAGGAAGGAAAGGAGGGAAGAATTTGGACACTGTATCCTGTGTTGCACCTCCTTGCATTATAGAAGTTAAACATCTTCTCCTGAAGCTGCCATGTTTCCTCCCAAAGAAAAGGAAAAGCCAGTGTTTTTTAAGAAGAAATGTCTGGTGCAGTGGGTTTGCACTGCCACCCAAGCTCCCCTACACATTTGTCCAAGAACACAGTGTACTAAGACCTGTCTCACAACGTATGATAAGCAATTTAAGTAGCAAGGTATTCAAGGAGGAAAATGCCAGCAGGAGAGAAGCTAAAAGAGGTATCTTCACTCCTTTCCACTGAAGATGGTACACCTGATACTAATTTACTTTTCATGAACTTACCTGATAGTAGGCTGCCCTTGGGTTACAGTTCAGACTCCCAGTTCTAAATTCCCTCAGTTAAAGTACCTCTAAGGAAATATTTAGGTACTTCTCTTTTTAGAATATATTTTGATTCAGATTCTATAACTCAGCCCTCAAGATGACTGTATCTCTTGTGATCTTTGATGACATGTCTAACTTGTTTGAAAAACATAGTTGGTAACTTTTGCCTATTATGTGTTTGATTTAGTACCACATGGTGAGTCTTATTATAAAATTAGTTTCTCATAAGCCAGTAGAGAACACATTAAATGGATTAAGAACTCACTAACTGGCAGATGCCAATTAACAGGATGATCCCTTTGCAGGAATTAATTCAATAACATTTTACTAATGTTCTCAAATAATACACACTATCACTGTTGGTAAAATGTGTGGATAGCACATAGATTGTCAGAATAGTCGATAATAATGATGAAGATATCCAACTTGTTGGTCTAGGCCCACTGAAGCAAATATCTTTTCTGATGTCAATTATTTCTAGACCACAGCATCTGGACCATGCCTGTGAAATAAAATATTGCATATGGTGCAGGAGCTAAGTTAGAACCACACAGGATAAGCAACTGAGCATGAGCTTCCAGTATGATGATGAGGTGAAAGGGGGCTAATGAGTCACAATATCTTTGTAAATAGTGGAGAGGAATCTGGAGACAAGAATATATTTCTGCCTACAAAACAAGTGAGGCAGGTACCTGGATGCTAGTGGAGAAATATCCAAGAATTGTTGCTATCTTCACACACAAGCAGCAATATCACTCACTGCCTGTTGCTCATCACATCTGGTACTGTCTTTACATAACATCCATTGGACAAAGCATATGGATTATTTCAGGAGCAGTAGAGTGCCATAACTATTGCGTATCACAGCATTACCATGCTTGTAGCCCCTTTCCCTCTGCCCTTGCTCTTTCCTGTTCAGCATCAGCGCTGCTCAGTGCCCCATCGGCAGGGCAAAGTAGCAATGAGTGCCGCTCTGAGTCACACCCCATATCAATGCTTCCCCACAGCCTGATCTAGTGTATAGAACAGAGGTGGGAAATATGTATCTCCTCTAGTCAAACCATAGTTTCCTCATTGTTTGGAGCATTTGTTGCAAATATGCTGTTGTAGATTGAATGGGCAGAGAAACTAGTTGTGTTTTTAAGAGATAACGCTTTCTAAGATTTCTGAAAGAAAGGGAGCAGATCATGCCCATCAGCAGACAAGCTATGGATCCTCAGTAGGTGAAGTGAAAAATATTATTTAATAGCCCTCCCTAGAGGATGAGCTCCATCTCCTAACCATTACACAGATGAACAGTGAGAGCAAAAATATGCTGCATTTAGTCAACAGAACTTGAATTGCTGATAACGTGAACACTGGAAAAGCATTCTTTATTCTAATCAGACTACATGTAAGCATTTACCTTGCTTTTGGGACTAATGTATGACAGCACTTTTCTGAATTTTGGACAGATATAAATCAGTTAAATATGGGTTTTTTTCAGAAAGATAAATCTTTTCAAACATACCACATTTGGTACTCTTAAAAGAAATATTTGCTTTTACATAGCAAAACGACATGGTAGAAAATATTAGAAATCTTCAAATAAGCCTTCTAACAGGGAGAAAGTTAGACCCACAAGGTTTTCCTTTGCTTACCAAAGCCAAGATAAATAACACATTACAGCTTTATGTTATAAAGAAGACTTCCTCTTGCTCAATGTGTTATTTTCCTCAGACTACATAACTGAAATAATCATACATGAACTATTATTGTTGATCAAGAATATAACAACCTATTAAACACACATCTACACTTTAATGTCCCAGAGACACAGCACTGCTGAAGATTAACCTCTTAAGCTTCTTATAAAACACAGAAATGTCTAATAAGGTTTTTGATGTTAAAATTTCCCAGTTATCTAGTTTAGACTGCTCAGGCTAACATTTCACTCATGCATAAATACATCACAAGATACATTAATCTTGTTAATCTATTGACAGGAACAGTTTCTCATTCTAAATTAAAATATATATTTATGCCCAAGGTCCAAATACTATCTTGAAAACTATAAGTACTGACTCAAAAGTATGCCTGACTTCTGCTTGCACACAGAGTGTTTAAAAAATACTTATTAAATATCTTCATAAATATTAAAGTATAAAATTCTGGCGAATATAGTAACTTGATCGGTACTAATATCCTCCTTTATATGTTTGGATCTGACAAGAAGGTTATTTCAGGACATCCCCATATCACAAAAATACCTCAGCAGTCCATTTGTGAGAGCAGGTAGGCACATGGCTTTGCACTAAGCACATGCTCTTGTTCTCCTCCTAAAGCAGGCAGGGGCAGAGAAGGAACTTCTGCCTGACTGGAAGGAAGTCCTGCCTTCACATCCAAGGAGAGAGAGGAGTGCATGTAGGTTATGATCACAGTAAAAACTAAAGATGTATCAGGCCATAAGATGTCTCTTGTTCTTTGAAACCAATCTTTGGATTTGTCCTCTACAATCTCCCAGTTTTTCAAGGAGCTACATGCCATCCAAATTGGAGACTCAAGCTATAGCCTGCTCTTCTCCTGAATCCTGAGAAGCCATGAGCTGAAGAGAATTATTTTAATGCCATGGGAGATGGAAAACATAATGTACACTATCTCAAAGGAGAGTCTGAAGCTGCAGTCTTAAGGCCACAAAAACATTGGAAGCTGCACTATTGTTATGAATTCTTTCTTCCATTATATTCATAGTTGTCTTTCTATTCATGAATAATGTGCTCAGTCCCCTAGCATTCAACTAAGCTAGTTCCTAAGTATACCAAGTTTGTTCCCTGTAATCTCAGAGGAAAACTATGATTAATATAAAATGTCTTTATGCAAGAATTTAAACGCAGTAGGACTACAGCTAATTAATGCCTTTTAGAGAAGCCAGCCATTCTAAATCATTGGCAAATACAATTACAGGAGATCAGGCTGCTGCAAAATGTATCAGTGAGATGCAATAGATTGCTACGAATAACAGTTTCTAATGGATTCACATGAAAGGAATGATTGATTTCCAATTAAAAAAAAGTCTTGAATTTGCAACAGGGAAGCTATCTTCTGCTTCTGTTTAAGAAGATGGTCTGAAATTTATAAACTAATTTGAGTGCAGCATTTTATTTTCCTGCTATGAATTCTTTAAATTACCTTTTAACCACAGCTGACACCATTTATTTTTTGTTCTTTGGCTTTAGGTGGCCTTGCAACAGAATTCTTATAACAAAATAAGTAAATATTGTTCAAAACTGTACAGTAATCATTGTTACCATGCATCCCTCCACAGAAATGTGGCTGGACATAATGGTAAAAAAATGAACTCAGAAGTATAGGTGATTGCATGGCTGGAGCTAAAAGAAGGTAGTAGGCCAATGTACAAGAGGGTAAGAGCTATTTTATGTGTTACAAGCTCAGGCAGTTCATTGAAAGTCAGAGAACGGGGCTTTAAAAATTGCTAAGAGGGGCAAGCTGCTACTCTGAAATAAACTCAGTTTTCAGAAAGTCCTGATTCCTGAATGAAATAGATACTATCTGACCACACTTGCTTTTTAGGCTCCCAAGTCATCTGGTGCTATTCTCAGTCATTCTGAAACACATTTTGTTTTGGAAAATCCACAAATCTATCTTTCTCCCTTTTTATGCAATGTACTCCATGAGAGAAGAAGCAGAACTAGGATACAGCTTTCTACTTACTTTCTTACAAATTCTTGCTGTATATGATTTTCCTTGTGGACACCAGTCACAGGGAGTGACCCTGCTAATAGAAATCTCCTGATTTAAAAAATGAGGGAAAATGTTCCTTCTTTCCTAGTCAGATCGTTACCTAGTTCTAGACACAGTGGGATTCGTGCATCCAAATTATGACAACCATGATGTTGGTGTTTACATGGGAGTTAGTCATTTGGCTTCCTTTACATAGAATCATAGGCTCCATAGAACACAACTCAGTGAGATATCCCTAACCATTAATTTTCTCCTCAACTGATCAGAGGAAGAATCCAGGTGAGTACCTCACATGTAGTTGGATGAGATGAATTCCCCACATATGTCATAAACAGTAGCAAGACCCTGTAGTATAAGTCTTCAAAGAATCACAAAAGACAGCTCTTATAACAAGCAAATTTCAACTCTATCATGGTACAAAATACAAGTCAGTAGCATGCAATCTATTTTTAGCAAAAGTAAGAAAAGCTATATTAGGCAAGACTAAAATCTGCCTGATCCTGTTTCTGACAGTGGGCAGCAGCTGATGCCCAGGAAGGATATGAGAATGCTGCACGCAGGAACTGATGTTCCTTGATGAGTTATAGGAATATTTTTTCTTAATTTAATGACCGTACATAAATAATTCTTTAATTATTAGGCTATTTGAAGTCAAATATACTTTCGGCCCTGTGGCAATGAGGTAAAGATTTTAATTAGAGGTCACATAAAACCTCACTTCCTCGTGTGTGTTTCAAATGGCCAATCTGATCATATTGTATGGTGACTCTTTGCTCTTGTAAAAAGCAAGGCTATTAAGTGTCTTCAAACCACTCATGAGTTCATAGCCTTTCATCATGCCTCAAACCCTACTGACTATTTTCAGAGCTAAACTGTCCAAGCACATTTACTCTCCATGTGCAGATACCGTTAAGTCATCTTTATTATCACTCTGAATTTTTAACTTTATTACACCCTCTCTGTGAGTTAGTACAGAACTGTACTTTCCAGTTTGACTGCTAATAGCAGTCAACAACACTGCAAAGGGGAAACAATTCTTTTTATAACACAACAACAGATGATGTGCACTCTGCTAAAGTTAATTGTCTTTCAGTTGCTTAGTTGATAAGAAAGGAAGGTAAATCCTTACACTCTGGAATAATGCTTAGAACACGGCATTATTTATCCAAATACTTTACTTCCTTACCACCAAATTTTCACTAACTTATTTCTCCCTCTTCCCCACTCTGTCTTTCTCTGGTGTGGCTATTTTTGCTTTCTTGATACACAAGTTCCTTGTCCACCATGGTATCAAGAAACGTGCCTGTGTTTACAAGCGATTGATACATTAGAAAGTGCTTCTGTCATGGTATGTCCAATAATTATAAGATTTTGAAAGGAAAGATGGAAAATCACCAACTTGTTTATTTAATACATGCCTGGGAAGAAGAGCTCTTTGTCTGTCCTCAGGTGAGAGTAGATGAAGCAGAAATATTGAGATAGCTGAAAAGGAAGGAAAAAAGAACAAAATTTGAATGGATGAATATGCTTATAATGGGTTAGAGGCATATACTAATCAAATCATGACCTTCCTGAAAGTCACCTACAGCGATCTAGAGAAGCTGAGCCAAAACAAAAATTAAAAAAGAAATGTTGTTCCTCAGAACAATTTATGGATTTTGAAATTATATTTGTCTCAAATTATGATGAAGTGTAAAACTCCCAAAAGTTTTAATAAAATTTAATAATTTAATTTTGAAAGATATGTTTTATTTTTTTAACAAATGTATTATCAAAATAAAAATTGTATAAAAATAAATTTATTCAAACTGTGTTTTAAATTTACTTTGAAAATTAAGATGAGATTGAAATGTTTTGCAATTTCAACCTTACTATACTCAAAATCTTCAGTAGAAGAGAGCTTCTTGGACAAAGAGTGACCAGTCTTGCTCAGAAGAAAATGGAAAGCAAAGCTTCATGATGGAAAAAATCCAAAGGCTTAAAACAGTGTCCTTCCTCCCTGCCTCATCACACAGATGAAGGGAGTTTGTGATGACCACTGATGCTGGGCTACAGTAAGAAACACAAACAGGGTGATTTTAATCATCTGTGCTCTGAAATTATGGATCTGACTTACTAGCTGTGGATGTCATGGAGATAATTAAACATTAACTAAATTTTTCTGAAGATTAGTCTTGCATTTTGAGGTGGGAGTTAATTATCTGCAAGTGACTTATAGTGTCCTCTTATACTCCTTAATCTTGAGTGAATCAGTGAAAGGAAACAATATATATTCGCTATCTATGACTTATTTTGACAAAAGTTAAGCAAAAGAACACCTTCAATCTATAAGTTTCTCTTCCCTGAGAAACTATGGTAGTTTGGCATTTGAGCTTATTCTGATACTGACCCAAACATAGACACAGAAGAAAACATGGCCTGAGACTTCCTTCAGAAACCATACTGTTAATAATTCAGGCTTTTAATATAACTTTAACATTAATAAGAAGAATAGTGTGTTATGATCGATCATAAAATCAATTTTTAAATCAAGAACATTTTGAGAAGGAAAATCAAAGACAAGTCATTTTAATCAAAATGCTCTTGCGAAAAAGGACTGCAAAATGAAACATTAAAATCAATATCAGTAATGCTACAAGCCCCTAGTAGTTTTCCTCACAAAATAAAAAGTCCCTTTGGGAAATTCTTCCTACTTGGAAAAGCTGACTGTTTTATTCTCTGCTTTCCCAAAATTAGTTCTCAGATGGCACCAATACTTTTCTCCCTAGGGTGCAGTAGCTTTCCTCAGTGAAGCTATGTGAGAAAAATCCCACAGATGCTAAAAGTCATGTACTGTACCTCTGATAAAGCAGAGGTTTATGTATCTCAAATCCAAAACAAGGAGCTTTGCCTCTATGACTCGTCATTATTTAGTGACTTTAGCCTGCAATACTAGCGCATTTCTCAAATCTGAAAGCCACAAATGTCACTCCGCAAACAAGCAATGGTGAAAGGCAGCAGGCAGGCGCCTCTTCATTATGTGGCATCCAATAAATACACAGCTTTCCCTGACAGACATTTGTAATAGGTAAATTCTTATCTGAGCTTAAAAAAAATTTAAGAAGACAAAAAACTAAAACCAACCACAAATCAGCAATCATCTTACTAGTGCATGTGTTATTTTGCAAAAGAGAAAATAATGAGAAGGTAAAACTAAGTATTTCCAGATAACCACGCTATTTGCATTTTGTTGTCTCTGCAGAGGTGTAAATTGCTGTCATCTCAGGCACTGATAAGGTGCATCTAGGAAAGGGGAACTAGGTAGAAAATTGGCATCATTATGCTTTTCTGAGATGCTTATATTTAATTATTACAAAAAGCCAATCTTAGAATAATAAACTGGGGTGGTGGGGCTGTTAAACAGTCAAAAATAAGTGTCAGCAGCTGCAGGGATATGAAAACATCTTTTCATTCATTACCTTGAAATGCATAAAGGACTGGTCTCCCCATTTTCCCCAAAAAAAACCCAAAATAAAAACCACCTCAGCACCAATACTTAGAAAGCAGGTAACTGGCAATAAATGAAGACTATATTCTTACACAGAGATCCATCTGCTTCCTTTCATAATGCAGGAACATTACCAGAGAAATTTAAAGGCAATAGGCTTTAAAGAAGAGAAGAAGCAATGGAAGCAGGTTGCACTCCCCCTGAAAACCTCAGTAAGATCCTCCACAAAAACAAGAGGCAGAGGCTGTAGCTTACAAGAATTACAACTTCGGGTCAATCTCAGTTAATACCTGAATTTTAATTAATCCACTGTACTGCAGCTGCTTCTACATTTTACTAAAGCCTTATAACATGGCAGTTTTCTCATAATGAGAAATTAACAGTAGGCTAAATGCACTTTTACATAGCGTGGTCTCCTATGAACTCAGCTGATTTACATGTATTACTAGCAGTAACACTGTTTTCAGTGCTGAATTTTATTTCATGAACAATTTTAGTCTATAATGTTTTTCAAATTAGACTATGCATCAAATGTTCCTAATGACAATATAGTAAAGTAAGAAGCTATTACGGTTTATTACACTTGTACAGCTGTGCATCACCTCAATGTACCACATAGGCTGAGATCCATGGCTACATTATTCTTAAAGAAGAAAACAAACTCACATGTGACGTATTATATTAAAAAAGGATCAGTACAGGCTGTGCTATGCCAGTTCCATGCTTCTTTTCTAGTTTATTTTTTTGTCTTCTTCAAACAAGATGCTTTATCTCTCCTTGAGGTCTTTGCTATATAAGCACTAAAAAGATCCAATAATAATAATAATGTAAAGCAAAAACAATTTCCAGTTGATAGTATAGTGCACAGTTGTACCTTATACTTTATTCTAAAGTCTTTAAAATTTAGATTATTTGTTATTTTTTGGTAGTTTGATCTGAACTGTAAAAGTTTATGTGCATTAAAAATAGTGGAAGTTTTTGAATATGTTGTCATTTTCAACCATTGTGTTAATTTAGAAACTAATTAAAAGCTTCATATTTCAAATTCAAATTTTATAGATTTTCCATTTACACATCAAACTAAAAGACAAATTTATTCTTTTTTGACCTTAAGATCAGTATTTTGACAGCTTCTTCATCAGTTTTAGCCTTTATAAAGTGATTCTAGGAACTGGATTTGGCAAGATCAGTTTGATTCTTACTTTGTTGCTTCATGAGGAAGAAATTACATGTCTATTTTTAAAAAAATGTTTAATTCCAGAGAAATTATCAAATACTATAATTAACTCTTTCCTCTAGCACTACCACAGCTAGAAATAAAATTTAAATGAGGCACTGGTGGACAAGGTGCTAAGGGGCATGGTTTAGTGTTTGATAGGAATGTTTGGACTCGATGATCCAGTGGGTCTCTTCCAATCTGGTTATTCTATGATTCTATGATATTTCATGAAGTCTCTTTTTCATTATTAATTATTCATTATTTCATTAATATTTCTTTCTCTAACTTGGGGAAGAGGCAAGGTATTAATTTTTTCACAAAGGCAAAAGTTAAAAAGTTGTAGCTCTGAGTACAACTCTGCGACATACTCTTAGTTGCTCCAAAATGAGGTGGGGGCAGAGGGGAGGACAGCAAAGACAAGCAGACATATACACACAAACACACACATGCACACACTAGGATCACATTGTTTTCAGGGGCAAGCAGCCTAGCAACATACAGATGGGTAGTGGTTGTAACTCAAAGTGCTATAGTGAAGTATTGCAGCAAACCCCACCAGCTTATAGGGGCTTCAATGTTGCTCTGTAAGAGGTAAGTGGGGGCTCTCAAAGGGAGCAGAGAGATGTATGGACATATATCTTGTTACAACTGTAATGATGAAATGCATCCTTGTGCAGCAATGGCTTTATATACCCTATGCAACAATGCAGCACTTTGGAACTGAAGGACTACATTCCCATGTAGTTGAGAAAACACTGGTATTTTTTCAATGTGGCATTTGGAAAATCTGTACTTCTTTGGAAGATACACCTTGCAGAACTGGCATAAAGAGTGCATCTGAATATACCACTGAGATTAAGCATGAAACCAAAAGCTACTATAGTCTATTTTTCTCTTTCTTAATTTGTGTAAACCAAAGCTAAGGTATGGAAGATGCACAGAAAATATGAATAAGTGTCCTTGTGCCTAATCTAAGAACACAACAGAAAAGACATTGGAAAAACACATAAACACAACTATCATTTACTGAGTCTCTCCCTCCAAAGAAAGATAAAATATAGAATTAAATATGGTCATTCTATAGGCACTGCTTCAGTGTCACATAGACTGCTCAGTCCTACCCTGGTTACTCTCTCCTGAGAATAGCAACACTTCCCTGATGGAAAGGACATCTCTGTGAGGAGTCAATATTACTTCTCCCTCACGTGGCATCAAAAGAAAGTCAATGAACATGAGGTGATGCTAGGGAATACAGTGCAGAAGTAGTTAATAGACAGGAAAGTAGGAAATATCTTTGAGGGGAAAATGAGCTTTTCTTGTGCTTCATCTCTGCATGATCTTCATCTGTGAGGACATTCACGACCTGCAAACTTCCAAGAAGTGACAGCTCACAAGGGTATTCTAAGCACAGAATATGTTAGCTCTCTAGAACTTACTGTTGGGTGGAAAGAGGTATTCCATGCTAGCAGAAAAATACTTAAATGATGATATACCACTCAGTTATTCCTCATTTTTCTTTCAAAGCCCTAATAAAAATCAAGTACTGTTCATCGAATTAAAATACAACTTCTGCACATATTTTAGCACAAGCAAGCCAGACAAACACTCCCATGTACAAACACAAAAATATATATGTATTTTAATTTTCATTTGGTCATATTTTATTTAACAGAATGTCATTCTTCCTCAGTAAGCAACAATGATTTAGTGTAGTAGTACTCTCCAAAGCAGCCCATTTTTCACAGAGACTGATGATATTTAAATATACATGATTCATACAGTTGCTTAAACTTCAAATTTTAGCTTGGAACACAATAGACTGAAAGTAACCATCTTACCCGGTCCAAGAATAAAATTCAAACTGACAACAAGTCATGGAAAGAGAACAGCTATTGAAACTATACACAGAGAGAACATGATTGATAGACTTGTCCTGGCTTTACAAATCTCAGACCCCCTGAGTCCTAACAATACTAAACTGAGAAAAAGACAGTTTTTATCCTGAGGGTATAAGCACTGTTTTCAAATTACTCCTGCAATTTAATTTTGGAATTTTTGATATGGTGCTATAGTATTTTCCATAAGGCTCCAAAATGGATTGTTGCATGCAAAGAAAATTTATTCATTACTGTTATGCAAATCCTACAGATCGCAAGAGCCTTAAGGCACAGATAGCCAATCTAGCAATTTCAGATGTCACGATGACTAGCTGTTAATCATTATTCTTATAACAGAATTGTATTAATAGATTATATGACTGCTTTTGCATTTGCATGAGTGCAGAATCAACAGAGTTAGTGTGAGTCGTGCATAACCATCACTGGGACAGGAGTACTTCCATAATCTGCTGTTGCTTAAATGTTGGGGCAGTAGTCTCTACTTGAAGAGTGATAATCAACAGTCAGGGGAAAGTAACATCTTCAATCACAAAAGCTGTGTCAGATGACAGTCTCTCTAGACCTGTGCAGACTCCTAGCCAGTCTCTTGTTTTGTATTCCACTATGATGAAGTCAGCTGTTGGCTCTCATTTTTCATTCCATCCCATTATTAGAGATTTGTATAAGAGAAATATTTAAAATAGTCATCCTTGAGCTCTAGTCTGCAGATTATCAGGGTCCTGGGGTTGTTTTTTTTCAGTTTTCTCAAGTTATTCATAGAATAAAGTATCTACAGAAGACAGAATTTGATTGAATACAAGGGGTTAGGAGAAAAAAAGGATGCAGAACTGTGTAGGGTTTGTAGGAAACGCTTGACACAACAGCCCATAGGGTGAAAGAGCTAGAGAACCAGATGATTTTAAAGTGACATTACTGTCAAGCTGAATACTAGTTAACTGCAAAACTATTTTTTCTTTTTTAAACAGTGTCAGGTGTTCTCCTATATGCATGTGTCTGAATATGTTCATAGTTTTAGAATCCAATTTTCTACTATTTAATTCCTTCTGCTACTGATGCATGAAAGATGCAAATGAACCTCAGGGAAAACCATATTTAAAGAAAAGTGATTATACAGTAAGTCTCATCAAGGGACAAAACCTGAAACTTTTTCAGGTTATCATAACCTTATGTGTTACTTTTAACAATCACTGATTTAATATTTTTAGACATTAGGTGTAATGTTCAAAGTTCTCAGTTTCCTTTAAATCATCTCCACTCTGAATGACTAATGGCTATGATTAACATCACCAGCAGGACTGTTTAAAGACATAGGACACAGATCACAGGCTACAGCTCGAAGGCTGCATAATTAGCACAAGACACTGAGTTGCGCAGGGTATATTCCTACACCACATACACTCACAGCCTTCTACACAGAGTGTGTGTTGCTGTTGCTGTCCGGGCAAGACAGGCTTTAATCCAAGCAAGTGCTGAATTCTTCCACAAAATTATCTCTGCAGCAGGGACTTGCAGAATAGATCCTTCCCTTCTCCTTCTATGGACAGACTGGTGAACATTAGCTTTGCAGCTCCTGCATGTTGTGATACCCACATCCACCATGGAAACAACAACAGCAGAGGCATTTCATGCCTGGCAGGAGAGCAGGACTCAGTTTTACATAGATCAAAAGCAATTTTGTGTTGGAAAGAGAGAAAATTGTTATGTTTCCTTTTTGAACACAGATGTGTGGTGGGGTTTGTTAGTCCTCTCTTACAGCACAAAGCAAGTGAAAGTCTCCCTCACCATCACATTAAAATGACTGATCCATTCACTCCAATTCCCTATTGCTGTTTTCTTCACAGGACTCAGACTCTTCCTAACAGGCCTGTGGCTCCTTTCCTACTCTTCCTGCATGACTTCTTCAGCCAGGCAGAATATGACTTTTCTCATATTCCTTTGACTACCAAGTGTGAGTCAGCCTGGTGGATCAGATCAGGATCTGATGGCGTGCAGTGACCCATTAATCCATGATCACAAGCTCAGCTACTGCACCTACAATTTGGCCTGGTAACTCAAGCATTTTCTAAAGATTCAAGAAATCCCACAATGGCCGTACAAGGTAGATCATGTGAAAAATAGGAACTCTGCTCATAATGCAGGCGAGGTACACAAGGTAGGCTACTAATTTCCTACTTGGAAGCGTTCATACAAGTACTCTCAGCTAATTCTTGCCATTGACTTGAGTTTCCACTGCAGACTTGCTTGTTTTTTATTTTAATTATCGTGCTTTATCATCTTCTGTTATCTTTTCCTGGCTTTTTCTCCCCCTTAAATTTTTATTAGCCAAGGGATCTGATTTGAGATGCTTGACTTTAAGCACTGCTATGTGTTCCTGATGATGCAACAGTCTCTTTTAAGAAATTATAGCGGCATTACCTTATCAAATACAAATCCTAATTAACCCTTGCCATTTGTCTGCTGCAAAGTGAGAGATAAGCCAATTCTCTGGAAGTGAATTCTCCACTCCATCAAAGTGACACCATCAATTCAGATTCTGAACTCACTCCAGAAACTTCTGTTTTCTTTCTGTTTTAAACTCATGTTATGTGGGTTTTACATGTCTGTTACTAATTAAAGTAGTGTATATACTGGAAACACTGGAGAAAAGTGATAAATTAGTGGGAGCTTGTGACCTATATTTCAACTTCACCACTGCCCAAAGTACAACAAGTTGTTATTTTTAACAACAAAATCACTATGCATATTATGCAGTCGAACGGGGGCCAATGCCATTTTGTGGCAACAGACCCATATAAAAGGAAGAAATCAAGATTCCAGAAGCTGATAGGAAAAAATTCCCACAAGAATATAAGCTGTAATGCAGACTGAAGGGTGTGTCCAATTCAACGTGCTAAATACAGACCCTTGAGAGGGAATCATTCAAGGTTACAAGGCAATATAAGATGTGGGGTCCTATCCATCCAGTTTGCAGTTCCGTTTCTGTTCATTACAGCATGCCTCAACACGTCAGCATAGCAGATCACCCCCGGTCTGTAAAGGTCTCATCGTAAAACATTTAGATAGGTTCCTAAAGGCATGACTGAATCAACAACCAGACTTTCTTCTCACACAAAATAGGGACAGGCTATTTTCTCTCCCACAGTTCAAAACAGACTAAGTGATCAAAGTGCCATTTTTGGTGTATACAAACACAATGTGAATGTTTTCCACTGAGATTTTAGCACTGGCTACATTTCTGTTTTACTACCTCAGAAATGGGATAACTATTATTTTACTGATTTCACAGTTTGCCTGTAACCTTGTGGACAAAAGTACTATTTTCAGCACTGCAAATACATACACATAAGCTACTTGCAAAATGCCTTTCTTTAGAGGGGCATGACACATCTAGCCGTGTGAATAAGTGATTTTTCAGTACAATCCTCTGAAACCTTCACTATTGCCTTTCATATAGATATTTATCTTCCAAATTTGTCCTGGTACCCAATGCTGTCAATATCTCACCTGGGCATTCCCCATGGACAAATAGAGATTATCAGAACCAAACTCAGCTCTCCACAAATCCTATTTTAATAATCTAAACAAAAACCTGAAGCCTGACACTGAGTCTTTCTTTCTTCTGTGCTCTTTCAAACATAACTTTTTCAAAAATCTTAACAAATACGTACACTGATAAGAACATAAACAATATAATAACAAGAACATGACCAAGGCTTATTGCAAAGTGTTTCTCAGGTAATTCTAAATGCTAGTTCTTATGACACTTGGCAAACTTTTTAATTCCCCAAACAGAACAAGTAAATAATGAAAGGCATGAACAAAATACTGTCAGGTTACAATTTTCTTAGGTAAGGTGCTTAGGCTTTGCTGTGACTGTGATTAAACAATATAAAGAGCATTCCATGCAAGGTACTGAGCTAAAACAATTCTTTAAAAGACATTAAAGCAAAACTGCTTCTCCACATATCAATGACCTCTTCAGGTCCCTTCTACTCCATTTTCTTTAATTCTGTTTAGTTTATGAAATTCTCTACAAATACCCTTTGTGACTAGGCATAGCATGTTTGTAGAGTGTAAAACATCTTTTTAAATATGCTATACAGTAAATTTACATTTATGTAAAGATATCTTAAAGCTATTTTACAACTAAGAACTACTGGGAGCCTGTGTATTTGTTGAAGCTTAGTGGGACTGATTACCTGTCCTTTTTGTGAAGCCAAGAGACTATTTACATCTTGGATTACAGGAGGAAGGCTCTGGGCATGGAAGTTTCCATAACTTTTCCATATATTTTTAAACATTTTTTTCATGGAAGAGACATCATTTAAGAGGACATGTTTAAATCCTGCCAAAGACCTAAAACTATCAATTTGTACACTTTTTATTTCCTCCTCCTTTTATTTTCACTTAGTTGCTTGGACAGGTATATCCAGTTTTTCCACTAAGTTCCATATATTGCAGGATATTTCTCTCATATGCATATCAGCATGCATAATTACAACAAAGTTTATTCTACCCAATACACAACAAAGGTAAGAAATTAACAGGAATTTCTCCCAAGCATTTGGATTCTATTTTTAGCAATTCATTTTTTCTATAAAAATTAGACATCAATTCTTACCATAATAAAGATCAGAAAAAGTTTCCAGTCCAAATTTAATCTATTACAAATTGACCTATCTATAAAGATTTTCTACAAGACGCAAGGGAAATGTGGAAACTCTTTATGTACTCTGATGCGTAAAAGAGAAATGCCTTCACAGAATACAGAAAGCATGTAAAGGATAGTTATTTTTCTTACCCATTTTCATATTCTTATCCAATGTCACAACTGCCAGTATTTGTTTCAGTGAAATAAAAGCTGCAGCCTAGAAGACCTGTAGCCCAACTCTTTAACAGTGAGAATCTTTTTGGAAACGCAGGTTTGTTCTTGGTGAAAGATGAGGTCCCAGTTACACAAAATTATAATACATCCTACTTTCACTTTCTGGAAAGAATATATTAATACTCGTTAACTTGAAGTTAAAATCAGGCATTAGAAAAAATTACATAAATTACAGCAAAGTGCATAAATAAAGGATTTGCAAACAAAAAAATTCTAAGCCTCAGAGTTGAGCAGATATGTTTTCCAATAAAGTTGCTCTGTGGGGATGTAAGAGGTGTTTGCATTTTTTTCGCCAGACAGTGTACTCTCAAATCAGTGTTGTGCTGGTTTACATCACGTTTTAGCCTAGATATCCAAAAGCATCCATGAAGATTTTGATCACCATTGTGTTACAGTTTGCATACATATGAAACACTGACTAAATCCTCAAGCCCTTACTAGAAGAAAATTTCTGCTGATGTTAGAGTTTTGTCTGATAAGTATTTAAAAATCAGATCAATGGCAACATACTATTCTACTAACCATAAATGTGGATATATACAACATACATTCAAATATGGCACTTATGCAAACTCCAGAGACACATCTCACCTGTCCATGATGTTACAAGATATGTGAAAAATGGGACTGAAAAAATAATATCTAAGAATTCATCAAATTTTCTAGTCTCTCAAACCATAGAAGTAGTATTACACAGCTTCCACTACTGAAAACTTGCAGGACAGAATGAAAAGATGCTCAGGCTCCATATCCTTTCTCTTCACGTTTCATAACACATATCACAAAAAAAGGAAAGCAGAAAGGCAATGACTTGTTCAGACAAGTTTCTGCAATGTGATGGCATGTTGGGGCATACACTATTTATCAGCATTGCTAATGAACTGTGAGGCAGGAAAGCTTTATCTGTGTGCTGCCCAGGCTAATCAAAGGTGATGCTGGAAGAGACAGGGTTGTCTCAGCCCTGAGAAACGTCAAAACTGCCCCCAGAGGAGGCAGCTAAACTCTAAGATGACATACTTCCAAGATTTCATTCTCTGCTCTCTCTTAACTTATCTCAGTCTTCTGAATCCTGTAGTTGCAATCATCCTAGGCAAGGAGAGATGACCTAGAACCAGTGACTTAAAAACTTCAGCGATGACTGAAGTGATGGAAGAAATTCTTTAGACTCTGGCACTTGGGAAGGAGGGTTACTGTGAGCCTCCTCCACTGTGGTCAGTGTGTTCTTAACTAACCTCTGCATTGCCCAGACATGCTCTTACAGTACCTTTCACTATGCAGATGTCTTGGTGGGCACCCAGTGTCTTCTCACTCCAATCGCAGAGTGAAGTCCTAATAAGAAAATACATTCTTGCCTCAGCGTACAACAGGCTGCACACATCAGCCAGTCCCTGTGTTTCAGCTGATTTATCCAAACCCTAGTGAAACATGTTGCCCTTTTGAGGTAAAATGTATTTCTCTATTATGGCACATGTTCAATATATACAGTTACATTACAAACAAAACAGAAATGTCTTAAACACATAGGCTGAGATGTTTGACTACAACTTATTCATAATAATCCTTACTTGAAGTGGGATGCTGTTATTCTGTGGAAAGTTTTACTATATTATTAATGACATTGTCTCAATATACAATCTATAATATATCTAAGTACATCGAAGTATGATTTCTTGTATAAACCTTCAATTAAATATACTTATCTAACAATGTCACCTTGTATGTTTGTCCAAGCTTGGTAAAAATATATATATGTATTCAGTCTCCCAGTGTACAGCATTCTTTCAGTGATTAGCTTTTAACCTCTGATGCCAGGCTTTACTTTCAAATACTGGTTGTTACACTGCATTTAAAGGACTATTTTCATATTCCAAGGGTGAACACAGTTCTGGGAAAACTCTTGATGTGCACTCAAAATGCAAGAGAAGTAACTCCAACGTGTCCCACATTACAAAACCCAGACTAGGGTAACAAACCAGGTTACTTGTGAACTGTAAATGAAAAGTTAAGGAAGAAACCTGTCAGATCCATACAGCCAAACAACAAAGCTGTCAAAGAGTTGGTTCCAGCTCATCTCTTATCTTTTTCACAATGCTACATGGTTTATGCTAATTCAAAATCCTAAGCCACCATGTTATTTGGGAAATTAATTCCTACAGTTAGGAAATATTCAACTGATTACAGTATCTCCAAGTTCTTATATTCCTTCTTTATCTTTGCACACTACATGAGCATTGCAGAGAGAAAACAAAATAGCAGTCAATACACCAGCTGCAATATGGCTTCCCATGAGAAAGACAACATTTAATTGGCTTTGATATTTTTCCTTGTCTAGTATGCATTTCTCTCTGTGCATGTGTGTGTGTATAAGTGTGCAAATATTTTCTTCTTTTTTTTCTGGTGCACTTCACTGACATATTTCATAGTCAATCATATCCATAGTATTTGTTTGCCATGATTTACAAAGTCGAAGTGGAGGATTATATTGTATTTACAAACTAGTTGGCACTTACAGAATAAATTATTGATTCCCCCTTTTTTATTTAGTTTTATTTTCCTTTTTTCTCCTCTTCTTTTTCACCCCAGGGCATCCAGCATTCAAGCAGAATAGTAGAACCTGCTGCCTGCTGCCATTATGCTACATTAACAAGAGTAAATAGGATTCCAGCTGCTACAGTGTTTCCCAATGGTTTGCTTGCTGCTGAGAGGCAGTGCCTTCCACCTCAGTTCATGTCCAATGCTCCGGAACTGTTAGTCAAGTGAAAGCAAAGGCTGCATGTTTTCTTCCTCACTCTTATCCATGCGTTTCAGCACCCCAGGATCCACAACCGACTGAGACCTGCAGAGGAATAATATTTATTTGACATTTCTAGATCAAGACAAATGAGCGTTAACCACAGCTTTCTTTTATTCTTTTTTTTTTATTTTATTTTAATCTCTGACGGTGCTTCAAAATAGTGGTGCAGCATTACCCAAGCATCTGATCGTTGCACATGGTTAGGAAATACCCCCATGAAGTGATTACATGGCTTTAAAGGGCTCAGTGCTGGTTTGTGGACATAGGAGCAAAAAGTGGAATACAGTGGATTCTGCTTTCTCCAGTGGCACAAGATGCATCCTCAGCACTTAACACAGGACAAACTAAGCTGTCTTTTGTACTGACTTAAGCACTAACTCTCTCTATCAGGAGGTTACATTGTACCAGGCTGGTAAAGAAGGTACAAATCAGACACTCAGATGGCTAATGGTAAACTGCAAATGGTGGCATTAGCTGGAAGCACAACTTGCTCTTCTTCTGAACAGTACTCAAAAACAACAGTGTGAGAACCTAGACCAACCCTAGGGAATGCTGCCATGGCCAGCAGGATTTCTGGAGCAGCGGACACATCTGTCAAACTCACTTATCAGCTCAGCTATCAGTCAATGATAGGACTCAAGGAACAGCAGGAAGATGTGCCAGGGGAAGTTTAGGATAGATATTAGGATAAAATTCTTCACCTAGTGGGTGGCGGAGCACTAGAACAGGCTTCCCAGGGAAGGAGTCATGATGCCAAGCTTAACAATATTCAAGAAGCATTTTAGCAATGCACTCAGACACGTGGTGTAAATTTGGGGGCTGCCCTATGCAGGGATAGGATTTGGACTCAATGATTCTTGTGGGTCCTTTCCAACTCAGGTCATTCTGTGATTCTGTAACTAAATAGAGCAGAGAGGGATGGTAAGAGCAAAGTCAATTATGACTGTAATATTCCTCCTGGTTCTCTGATTCAGCACAGAAGCTCAACACTGGTACTGGCACCCTGCAACAGCCACATGTGAGGGAAAAAGAGTAAACCTCAACCTCCAGCAAAATCAAAATGTTCCATTAAAAACAAAGTCCACAATGTTAAGATGGGGTCTTATATCACCTATCTCTTAGCTCTTCTCAGCTCAGATACTTCTGTGGTACAATAAAAGCAACCCTTGTTAGATGTTTCCTTTAGTGAGATGAATCTCATGCTAGAAATGCCTGTTTCTCTTCCTTTCTGTAAAGAAGATTTAAGATGGCTAGAGCATGTGTACATTTCTACAATGTAGGTATCTATTTTTCATCACTGAAAGCACACTGTGACTGCAGCATTGCCACAGATCTCCTCATCTGGAAAGCTACATCATAAAGTCAATTCCCCACTCTTATAAACTGGCATCAGCCACTGAAACCAATGAATTAAGGTAGACAGCAGGAGACAATTTGGTCTTTCTCAAAAAAATGTAAATAAAACCGTCAAGAACATAGCCAAAAAACCTGAATTAAAGCTTAGGTGAAAACTTTAAACACAAGGATATTTTCTAATAATATCGCATTCTCTTACTCAGGCTAAAATCAAGAAAATTAGCTTTAAAAATCTGATGGTCTCTCATACAATAAACACAATTAAAAATGTTTAAATAAAGCTGTACAATCACCCTCATCTAGAACACTGGTCAGTTCCTTAGGCAGAAAACTAAACCACTGAATTAAAAAAATGGGTTTTTTTAAATCTTCATGAGGTACTGTGCCAAATCAAGGGTGATTGAAAATATGCTTATGGGAAGCTGTATTCCTGGAAAATGCAGTTCATCAAGATAAAAAATGGTGTGGAAGCATATTAATTTCAAAGGATTCTCCACTGAATGTAAGCACTGATAGGAGACTGAGCCGTCTCCTAGGTTGCCAGTGTCTGAATAGCCAGGGTTTCCAGTTTTCATCCAGGGAACTGAAAATCAGGTCTCATATTTCCAATGAGGCAGTTCTGGCCACAATTCCCAGGGCCTCCAAATTCCCTGATGCCACAGCAAATGTGAAAACAAAACTGCACAAACCCTGATCCCCTGAAATATGACTCGTAAGCTTAAGAGCCTAACTGTCTTGAAGAACAAGAAAAGGTTTTCATTCAGTTTTACATCAACATTTACTGTCATGTTTCATTCCATTCAGCAGCAATTCATGACTGAAGGTATACAAAAGGAAAAACATTTGTTTAAATCTACCTTCTGTCTATATCTCTCAAATAACTTTACAGATGTTACTGAACAAATTCTCACAAAACACAGTAGCACAGAGTTGTACTACAGAGCCCTACTGTAGAGATAAGGAACCAAAGCTGTGCACAGATACTTTGCAAAGTTGATCAACACAGGCATCTGCCCTGCAGATTAGCTGAAAACAGTATGCAGGACCCTGCAGCTCCAGCTGGGTGCCTCAGCCATGAGAGCTATGAATGGATGCACCAAAAGTTCAAGATCTCCAGTTCATATAGAGGTAAAAATTAGTAACAAAGAAATTAATTCTTAGTAGGGTTTTAATTTAGGAGGGACAATTTTTCAGATTAGTAAACTAAATTTAAAAAGACAAGTAAAATTAAGCAAGATAACTGCTGAGATTTGCTAGATGCTTGTGAAATTTGTAACAGAGTACTCTGAATTTTGTAAGAGAGTATTTGTAACATACCACCCTGAGTATGGTTTCAAACTAAGCGAAATAATCTATCTGGTGCAAAAAATCAAGTAAAATTTAATTTTTAATTAAAAAGAGTTTACCTGTTTCAACTTAACTCTTCTATATCTGTTTTAACACAATATGTGCACATAATATATCAAAGTCTGGGGACTTTCTGTCCATCTTACCAACATCCCCTTCTACCTGACACTAGCACAGCAAGTTTACAAAGTATTTTTTATATCCAACAGCAGGGAAGGAGGATTCCAGAAGGTGCTGCAGGCATGTTAACCAAAACGAATGCAAAGAATGGGAGGACATTTCAGTTTCATTTTATGTAGATACAAATCTCAACCTGATTATGTTCTGCAGCATGTTTCCTACGCTGTCAACTAACCCAGGCTGAAAGAATGCCAATTTCAAGTTTGTACTGACATGTAACTCTGCACGAAGGATTTTTCAAGCACAAGTTACATGAAAATAAAACAGATAAGCAAGAGAAATCATTCTTAGAGAAAGATTGGAGAATCTGGTAAATCCACTGCTTTTCCAATTTAATAACACACTTGCCCAGGATAGTCTGGAAAACTCTACTCAAAAGGGTCTTCTCGGAGCTTTTCATATGTTTTTTTTTTTTTATTGCATCCTTGGATTAAGCTATTTACTCTCATGAATTCACTCTGCAACAGTAAGATTTCTCCATTTCAGCTCCTAAATTCCACCCTTCTCTCCAAGACATCTTCTCTATTGTACTCTTCTTGTATTATGTGCAAATTTCATATAAATATATATCTCAATTTTCCCCTTTCCCTGTCCCATTTTCTCCACTACTTGTGTTAACTGCATCTTTGCCACATGGCCGTGGGGCCTTTTTTAACTTCTCCTTATCCAAGCTCGTTCCAATCCAGTCTCTTGCTATTCCCCACTTTCAACGCACTTCAGGGTTTTTTGTAACACAAAATCGTTAAACTTCACTGCTTTTTCTTCTTAGTTATTAATATTCCTACATCAATCTCCCATTGCTTCCTCACTATTACCCAAAAAACATTCCTCCCCAATCTATAGAATATTTTCCAGCTATCTTCCTGGCTGAAGAGTCTGAAAATATTTTATCCTCTTTGAACTGCTTCCAGAGTCTCTCTCCCTTTTGCATCAGATGCTGTCTCCTGAAACCAAATTCCCAGCTTCACACATTCTGACTTAATTTTAATGACTTTATATATATTTTTCTGCCCTGATTGTTCTTTTTGGATTCATTGCTAGGCCCACCCCTTATGAGCTGTACTTTGACTTCTGCTTCCCTGCTCAGTCTTTCCACTATCCATTTCCTCTTTCTCTTCTACTGCCGTAGCAAGATTGGATCAGATTTATACAGACACTCCCATCCAAGTGAATCACCTCATCACTTCCATAGTTAATGGAGAAGTAACTAACCTCTCCCAAGACTTTACTTGGTCTTGAATGGTAAAAATGTAGCAAGCAGTTATGTGGTATTTTCTCAAAAAAACACCAGGGTGTCTGCCATACTCTAGTATAATGGTTGGCACTGATTTTTGCCCTGATTCTCCTCATTGCTTTTTCACATGTTGTGCGCAGTCACTGTGACAGACAGTTCAGGTGCTGTAAATGTCCTGGCACCTGCACACTGGTGGATAACAGGCACTGGGCTGTGAGAGGGAGGATGTTAAAAGCTATCATCACCACCCAGATGGATAAAGTGGCCCATATTTACCCTGTGCTAGCACTGTCTCTAATATTTACTGTAGGCTGGAGTGGGATATCAGATAATCTACAGTGACCTTCATAAGAAAGGAAAAAGGAGATAGTTGTACTCAATAAAATGAAGGAATTACCTGCAGCTTCATAAAAGAGGAGGAAGACAAATGTTAACCTCGCAGCAACAGTTAGAAGACCACAGTACCCTTAACCCACCTTTTCATAGATTTGGGAGAAAGGTCCTTCTCTATATCTTTTGCAGGAGCATTGTAGGAGTCTGCATTGCATTCACTGTCATCATCATATTCATGGTCAAGCAGTGTTCTTGCCCACGTCCCCATGTCATAGGGGGGCAACATTCCTCCAAACTCTGAAGGCAGGATCTCAGGGTGTATTAGCTGATGCAGGCTGTTGAGGTTATTGCCATGCAGGAAGATCTGGATTTACACACACAGGTAAAAAGAAAGCAGTATCACAAAAATCTTCAAAGCTCAAACCACATCATTCAATGATATTATTAGAGGATACTATACTGTTCAAATATTCTGTCTGTGTTGGGCTAACAGAGGTGGTCACCAAAACACACATTTCCCATGCCTTAAGTATCACCACAGCATGTTCATAAACCTACAAACTGATTAATATATAAATGATCTACAAAGTCTGCAGAACAAAGGGCCTAAGGAGGGCAAGAACTGATGTCAGGTAATTAGATGGACTGATGATTAGACAGACAGGCTGTTTATCTTTTGTTATTTGTTTTCCTTAAACCCATGAATTACATTAAGTAAATGAATTACAAACATAAATAAATAATAAATAAAATTCATATTCACTGTATACGTTAAGGAATATATATTGACTTTAGGGATCCAGAAGCAAGTTCTATAAATAAGATAAACAGTGTAACGTAATAAAAACTCCACTAGAAATATTTTCTTCCTTAATAAAGTGGTACCCATAACTACCATCCATGCTTGACAATTTATCATAGACTCATAGAATCATAGAGCAGTTTGAGCTGGAAAGGACTTTAAAGATTGTCTAATTCCAACCTCCTTGCCATGGGCAGGTACACCTTCCACTAGGTCAGGTTGCTCAAAGCTTCACCCAAACTGGCCTTGAACACCTTCAGGGTGAGGTATCCATGACTTACCTAGGCAACCTGTTCCAGTGCCTCACCACCCTCACAGTAAATAATTACTGCTAATATCTAATCTAAATCTTCCCTCTTTCAGCTTAAAACTGTTACCCCTCATCCTGTCATCACACTCCCTGATAAAGAGAGCCTCCCCAGCTTTCTTGTAAACAAAAATAACAACAGCAAAATAATTCTTGTGTCAATGGTGAGGGAATAGCTGATAGACTCCCTGAGACTTTCCATTAATGTTTGGGTACACTGATTTATTTTCAGATATGCTTTACCTTTATATTTATATATTTATATAAATTTATATATTTTATATATATTAATATAATTCATATGCATATGTGTATATTAATATAATTCATATGAATATGAATATTTATATTTATGTTTAAAGTTAATCTTATTGTTTCTCCTCAGAGACATGGATTGTGTTATGGATGAGCACTAGAAACAGAGCACCTCTGGATTTGGATAGCCTTTTTCCACAGATGCTAGGGACTTGCACACCTTCCACTAGAGGAAATGCCTGCTGTTGCGTATGGCTACACAGACAGCTCATAGCACCTATTTCTAGATTAGCAGGTAAGATGGGCAGGTCAGGATTCACTCTTTGGGACAAGAAGCAAGTGCCATGACACAGTTCATAGTCAAATGATTAACTACTCCCTTCATATTCAGAACAAGCTCACCTCTTCCATCAGAGTTAAATTCAAAAGAGAAAGACAAAAAGACCAAATATATGTTTGTCTTGTATTGCTTATTTCAACAATCTTCCAATCAGCTGCAGAAACAAGAAGCTTAATAATATGACCATACAAACCCAGTAATGTTCTTCCATCTCAGAAAGAAATTTATCCTTTTGTGAAAGAAAAACATTAGAATATTAATGGCAAGGTAATTAGTTTTATGGTACCTTTCCAACTGAATGTTTCACTTCTTAGCAATTGCTTTTATACATGACTAGTACTATATTTATTTGAATATAACTATCCATTGCAAATCTACCAGACACATTAAAAAGTACAAAATAATACAAGATAAATGCAACAGATAAATAATGAGCCTGATAAAACTCTGAAGAGAATTCTATTGCGTCGAGGTTCTTTTTACAGTCATTTGTTGTGCCTTTTATGGGTTTTTTAAAGCTGATATTAAGTTTACATGCTGGACATAACTTTCACATTTTGATACTGAGTTTTGGACTGTAAATTGATATTTAGCCACCCGAGTACTTACAGGTACTCACTCTCGACAACAACAGTTGTAAAAAGTCAGAATCTGGGCAATATATACCACTAAGTCAGGTGTCTAAATAAAAGTTTAGAAGTCATCTGGTAAGAACTAGTGTTCAACAGCCTTGTCACTTATTTTTAACGTTGTAACACACTCCTGATCTGTATTGTACTCCCTGGTAATGCATACGCACACTTCTCTTAAAAAGGCTTCAAATATAACTGGCACTACAATGTTCTTTGTTGGAACTGCAGTCAATTGATTGCAACTGAATCCTGCAAAATGAGTTTTCATTTGCATATTTATAACAGATATTTCATAAAAGGCTTTGTTATCTGTAGTTCAATCTGTGCATATCAAGGGCCTCTCAAGCATAACCTGTCAGTAAAAAACACCTAAACACCAAAGATCGTTGTGGCTTTGTAAACTTTGTTTGAGGAAAGAAAATAGAGTTGCTTAGAGAGCTGATCCCATTAAAACAGACTATCACATTATTTGGAGTGTATTTGTATGTGATGCTGATTGTATTTTCCTGGATGACAAATTTCCTGTTACGGAAATAATATCATTTTATGTGCCGACACCATCAAGCTCAAATTTAATTGCACTGATGCAAATACTGCAAATTCAGCAGCGTCTCAGGGACTGCTCGAGCTCATGCACAGATGCATGTACACAAATTTGCTTTCATTGGATTTCATTCAGAGCAGGATTTGCAAACTACTATATACCAGCTGTGTGGTTTAGTTCATGCAAATGTCAAAGAAATGGCACTAGGAAAGGACTTCATACTCACTATCTTTGTTCTTAAAAGAAAGACACAAATGTAATTTTAACAGAAATTGAATAGGATCTTAATACAAACTATAATTTTTTTTATATAACCCAAGAGTAAGCATATACTTACAATTTAAAATAAACTTAAGTACACTGCTTGACTGTGTCCTTAAAGGGTAATGCTGTATAAGCTTCTAAAACACTTAAAGGTATTCTTTGCGATGCTATGTATTTAAATACTTTCATATATGCTATCAAATATACCAGCAATCTGGTATATTGTGTATATCTACTTTATTATAGTACAATAAATTTGCTGACTACAACAGTCAGGTAATGGACAATTAAACAGAAGAATACCCTTTTTCGTGTCTTCTCCTTTAAAAAGGGCCGTATAACTGTGTAGAGGGCATGGATATACCACGGCTGATTGACGAAATGTATTCCTCCAAACCGAGCTGGAAAACTGTCCTGTGTGTCACAAAATAAATACATACAATGTGAGTTGATTCATACAGAGGTTGCACATGCATTGAACAACATTTTATGCTGAATCCCTTTACTTTAATAATGAACCTTAAACAAGAAGAAATGTTTTTCAAAACTGTGTCCTCTCAGTTCATTTCCAACCTGTCACAAAGGAGCCACACACCCTGGACAGGGCGGTGTGTAAGCATGCTGAGAACTACTATGATATTCAAAGAAAGGTATGTCATTTCTAACCTCCAGAAATGCTTTGAAGCTTTATGAATTGCCCATGACTTATATATGCAACATATTTTTCTCTTTTCCACTTCTCTGGTTTTTATTCATTTGCAATAACAACCACCTCAACTCTTCTATTGTCATAGAAAAGCTAGGGATATCCCTCATTTCCACCTTAAAAGAAATGTATATCTAAACTACTACATAAAAAAATCTCCAATACTATTCATATTTCATAAAACCAAGAATTCATTAAGCATTATGCATAAACTGTAATGCAATATCCATGACATCAATTCTTATGACATATTGAGAGGCCTTCTGAGAGCTTAAATGTAAGGACAGCGTATCTGTATTGAAGCAATGACTTTTCTTTTTTCTCACTGAAAAACACAAGGAGCAGACAATTCACTAGGAAAAATTCTGATCTGCATTTTCAGTTTCTAAGTCAAGAGAATATGCCAGAGGTTTTAGCATTTTGAAGAAGGCAGATACTCTGTCCTGGAATACTATTGCCAAATTCATTCTGTGTCCTTATTTTGTCTTTGCCTGGTTGATTGTACGCTCAAACAATGCAATAAGCTACTGCCGTCTCCTGTGTTGCCTAGAGTTGCAGTACAAAGCAAAAAAGCAAGAGGCATAAATAGGCATGGAAATTGGTGCACGTCCCTTTTTGGTTTAACGGGTAATATCCAAACCTCCTCACTGTTTAGACATGCAGACTTATTACATGAATGGCTTTCATTTGAATTTTATTCAACTGTAGGCAACCATGATAGTGACAGATCAAAACAAGATTCCTCACAGGAACAGCAGTTCCAATCTCTGGCTTGACAATACACATACAAATGAGGACATGGTTCCTCTCTACATCTCCTCCTCCTGTGTGAATGCAGTAAAAGCACCTTTAGGTGTGTGTCAGTGGAATATGAGTTTCATAAGGAGGCAGCAAATGATTAGATAGGGCACTCTGTGAAAAAAAATACATACATTGTCCCTTCAGGAGACCAGACAGCAGGGCACACAGAAGCATCCAACAGTCTAGATACAACCCATAAAGCACCATCTGAAGTACACTGCACAGATCAAGAAAAAGGGCCCAGAAAAAAAAAAAAAAAAGCACAAGCTATATTAACCAATCAAGAAGTGTCAGATGAGGAAGGCAGGAAATGTAGGAAGGGAATCTTTAATGAAATGTTTCCAGTTAGGAATATAAGTTGAAAAAGTGCATGTGCAAAGCAACCTCCTCAGTCTGCGAATATGTACAGAGCTGCGGGAATAATGAAGTTGGAAGGAGTCACTTGCATCTCTCAAAAGTGCTTTTCAAATACTGGCACCCACTCTTAACTCAGGAGCTCTTTACATCAGGGTGCCACCAGCCTCCAAACTGCAACAACTTAGTGGCTTATCAGATGAAATATTTTCCATGAAGGAGGCAATGCCTTAAGAATAACCAACAGAGAGGGTGACAGCTAGAACACGCACCAGTAACATCTGGCTGGCCACAGCACAATAGATAATACAATTAACAGCCTATTTAATAGATTTTCTCCAGAAACATTTGATTAACAACAGAATTGAAACAAAACAATCCTATCGCAGGACTGTACCACAGAAGCCTTGTCTTGCTGAATGCCTAGTTCCTGTCAGCACTGACTAATGTCAAACAGGATGGTTGATAATTTGACATGCAACTCACCCTGTTCAATATCGTAAATTCCCAAACAGAATTTTGAGAACATGACCTCTGATGTACAAAAGGTAGTAAATTATGTCCCTATCACAGCAATCCAACAAATCCATTAGAAAGGATAAATTATTGGATGAAATCTGAAACTTAGTTGCAGGAGATACAATTCATCTGCTCAAGGTTGTGTTTGTTTGGTTTATCACAGCACCAGTAAAGAAGTCCAGCGCAGAATTCTGTGTATTATGCACACAAAAGCATACACCAGAGCTGTAGAAGGCATCTTTTACTAGTTTCATCTAGATGTCATTGAAGATATCTTCAGAGTTAACTATAGAATGGTAACTGTGTTAAGTTTCATGTGGGTCGACTACTTTTTATTATGTAGGCATTATGGATCACAGCAAAGCAAACAAGCCATTCCTGGTTTCATGCTTTCTTGCATGATTTTATAAGTTTATAAATTAATACAATTGCCCAAAACTTTACAAACACCAAGTTATGAAATGCCTCCCATGGAAACTGAGGACAATCTGAATAAGATGTCAATAGGCCATGCACACATACACAGATTCAGAGCAGAGAGACAAAGGTATTTGTATTCTGCTATGGGCTCAGAATGGATGACTTGTCAATATTTGGTTATTTATAAAAACATCAAATTTCTAGCAGATAAAAGGGGTATCTATAGAAAGTACTCCTCTGACACTTGCACTATCTTTTTCTGCATCTTGGAATCCATTTACACAGAGGGCTCTGAATAGATGTGTAATGATCATCAAATAGAAAACATCACTTGATACTAAAAGCCAATTTGTGTCAGTGTTTTTCAGCAATCCTAAAGGCATTTCCCAGAACTGACTAAAGAAGTTGGATATTTAAGTTTCTGTGAGTAGATTGAGGTGTTTGAATTCAGCGGTACTTTCTAAGGTATAATTAAGAACCTCCAAAATTTGGGCCCAGAAAAAGAAAGGGTGATTTTGTCAGAATGATCTTGCATTGCACAGAGTGCCATAACAAGAATGCAAAAGCTGCTGAATGCAGTTTCAAAACTGAATCTTAACACCTGGTGAGAAAAAAAAAAAAGTGGAATAAGCAACTTCATCTGCTGGAGGAACAGGTGTCAGAAAGTTGTCTGGCTCCTCTCAGCCTTATCTGACTTCTGCATGGGGATTTGCCAGACAGATGGCCATCCTACTCAAACAGCAGGTAGGAATTTCTTCTAAATCACCGATTCTTGTGGGTTTTTACATAGTTTAAGTCACAAGCATGGTGGCAGTCACAACTGCCTCTCTAGGCATATTGCACTTCAACAGAAAATCTGTAACCCATGAATCATATGAATTCTAAGTAAAAGGAATCCTATGCCAGAAAACTGCAAGAGGTGGTCATCAGCCATGAAGTGAGCTGTACATTTTACTAGTAAAGTAATAAATCTGACAGGGTATTAGCAAACCACTAAAAAGAACGGATTATACATATACAGCGTAGGAATTTTTTTTGTAGCAGCAGAACGTAACGTAAGTGAGTCTCTGATGAACAGCTGGGACATGGTCACACGACAGAAACAGGAAAGCAGGTAGTTACTATTACGGACCACAGACCCCATGATATAAGGTTAACAAGGAGCAATTAATAGTGAGCTGCCAAGGAAGAGGCAGACCCCTACACTACTATCTGCAGCACTGGGCAATTGCATGGCAGTAACTGACCTTTCCTTTAACATCTATAAACCAGTGCTGGAGAATGATCCCAAACATAACTGCCTCGATCGATTTCCATCTCTGATGAGGTGACTCTGCTCACCCGTAGCACAGCAGTTTTAACTCTCTGCCACACAATTTATACAACCTGTCTCCACTAGCTTCTTCTCCAAGAACCTAGATGTTGTCACATGATACTGCCCTTGGTACATGTTAAGAAGCCAGGTTTCTACTTGCTGGGCATCGCATCTAGACCTGTGCTGGGCTTGACCATCACCTGAGCCAGGTCTCAGGGTTTCATACAGAAATGTGTATAGCACACGTAGCAACTGCAAAAATAGTATAAGACATTTTCAACAGTAACTAAGAAAGGAAAATTCAAAATTCCTACTGAAAATCATTGTGAGTCTTCTTAGTCATGCCAGCAACGTTATCATAGAGATAAGAAAAATGACCCACTTTTTTCATTTGCAAATGTGAAAAATTAAATAACTTCTTAAAGCCCACAGCATTCTCCACTTCTTGGTTATCATGTCTACATTTAAAACTCTGTAGTCTACTTTTAAAGAATTAGCAACTCTGGCTGAAATCAATACTGGAGTTTAAATTGTTTGAACAGCTCTCAGAAGTGTAGTCTTAGAAGGTGCTGGGAATGCTGTATGCCCAAAGGTGCACTGACATTCCAGCCACATCAGGGCTTCATAAACATGCTGCCTATCACCTGCAAATAGCCCATATGGAAACTCCTTGCCACATACTAACATCATGAGAGTATTCAGGCATATACACTCTAGGGTCATGTTTGAAGATTCGCTGTCCTTATGGGCAGTGAAACTGTTTTTGTGGACAGTCTAGAGGCATCCTTCTGACTGTCTAGACAAATATAATGAACACACGTTACATGATTTACTTAAGGCTGCACTTGAGTGCTGTGATGAATTCAGGCCATAGCTTCTGCAGGCGACAAGAGGCTACAGAGTCAAAACTGTGAAAATTGTATCTTCATAACAAAAAATTGTAAGTTCAAAGATAGCATATTAAATTATTAATATCTTAAATGTCACTTAAAAGTTATTCCTGAAGAAAATAAATTCAAGTATCCTCCAGCTATTCCAAAAAGTCAAGCACTTCAGGGAGGAAAAAAAATCATTGCGATGAACAAAAAATAGTACCTTCATAATGGAAAGCTCCACCAGAAAGACACTGAAACGTTCTGTCTGATGTAAGATGCAGCACAACTAAACTTAGTGTTTAGCTTGTTAATAAGGAAATTAAGGAAAATCACAGAAAGTAAAGTTTCTGATTAGAAAGATTATTTCACTTCCTTAGTACTCCAAGAGTTGAATTATCAGAGGAACCAAGAGCCACTGCTGTAAACATCAGGAAAGGAAACGTCTGAACTTGCTCCCAAACTGTAACTTTCATTGAAGATATGAAAGAACAAGACATTCCAAATACCAAAGATCCTGCAGGCAACCATCCATGACAAGGGTAGTTGCAATGTCTCAGAAGAAAATAACTTGGTTGTCAAGACTGATCACCTGTGCTGAAGACATGAACTTAGAATGAGACTATATCCAGTAGCATGTTAGGATGATAAAAAGACTTCAAAGTGCATTTGTAAAGTTTAAAAGAATTTTGATTGCTTGCTTTATGAAACCAAATACCGGAAGGTAGGTGCTATCTATAAACATACAAGGGAGAATGAACAAGGGGTGAGGAAAGACCCTTTCAAAGCAAAGGACAACATTTACACACAAGCAAATGAGAAGTTCACCATGAACACAGCTAGACTGGAAAACAGAAGGAAGCTCTGAATTATCAACCAACCAACATGCCTAGGAGGGGTATAAGCAATCTAGCTCATTTTGAGACAAAGATTATTAAATTATAAGGAAGCTAATCTTCAGATTGTCTGTAACAACAGACTTCACCTCTGTCCCTTTGTGTTAAAGCTCATTAAGGTTCAGAACCCAACGAATTTTCAGATTTCAACAGCGGTGAAATTTTCCTTGATCCCTTGGTAAGTCTACATTGCTGTTCTGTCCTAGCTTGAGCTTTTCATCTTTATTAAACAATGTTGAACCATTTCTAATACAAACAAAAAATGCCCAAATAAATTTGTGTTGCTGTGTTCAACCAAAATGGCACTACCTAAAGGCAAACTACCATCATTCAGTGACATTCCTTCAAAAAAAGATTTAATTTTCTAGAACTGGATGTTGTCATTTATCTAAGCAGCTTCCAGTGAAGTAATTTGACTATTGGCAGTCATCCTTTTCATTTCTATTAGTCATTTTATCTTACAGCTCATATAGAAATACATGAAATTGAATGAGATGAGAAGAGAGAGAGAGATGGTATCTATCCAGTCAGAATATTGCTCTTTTTATTGAAGTATCTGGTTTCATTTCAAATAATCGTCCATCTTTCATTTCAATATGCTACTCATAAAAATTACATATTGGTTAAATTAATTAGGTAGATAGGGATTTAAAAGCCATCTGACCATGAGTCTGCGTGTTTATATATAAATATAATAAAATTTAAAATCTACTTAGATTTTGTGATTCCACTATTCAGACAAAAGGCTCAGATTACTCTCTTTTTTTAATTAGATTGGTTTGATAAAGACAATAATTTCCTTAAATATTCATTTGAAATTATTTTTGCAAATTAACTTCAAGAAGGTTTGGCCTGGCTTTTAAAAAAGTTTTAATTAGAAATTTTGTGAAATTCTTCTAACCATTTTCGCTTGTTTTGACAGGGGCTTAGGGATCTGAGTAGTTTTTTCCCATGGCTCAATTGTTTAGTTTGAACCAGTGAAAATGAAGGCTTTAATTTTAAAGAGGAAATGAAAACTGCTGTTTTCAAAGGACAATTCTGTCTTCAGCTACCAACACTGTTTCTTTTTTTAATTCTATGTAATACTTCATTTGTAATATGAGATAATAAAAAGGGGGGGAGGAAGGGAGAAAGCTGATAGAAGTAGTTTCTTGTACACTATTTTCTTTTCCTGTGATGAAGATCATTCTTTACAATAGTCAGTTTTCAGATGTCAACTTCTTCTATGGAAATTCCCAAAGGGGAAGAAAAAAATCCATTTTCCAGGCAGCTTGTTAATGTCTTATTAAATTAAGCATACAGACCAATGGAAAAAAAAAAAAAACTGTTCTGCAAACTCCTGTGCTTACATGCAGTAATAATACTTCATAATGTTGGTAAAATAAAAATAATGCTGGAAATTAGTATTCATAAAAATGCCATACTCGGATTGCTGAAGGCAATAATCTTTGGTCAGAGACTGTATAAGGAAAGATGAAACGCCACGCCAGCATCTCAGGTTTGTAGGGCCCTTAATCTGAAGTCATCCTCTTTCAGTTATTGAGACTGTCCTGATACCCTAACAGCCCTTGCTCTCAACTGAGACCACTGACCACAGGATTACTGCCATGGTGCTTTGTTAGCATGGAGAAAGCCTCCTACAACCCTGACGTCATTTTAAAGAAGAGCATCAGTAGTTATTGGATAGCCTCCACCTTGTGCTTAACCACTTCCAAATGTAAGTAGGCTAAATAGCACCTTATCTAGAATTGCCTTAGGGGGGATACATTTATTTGTTCTGGTTTATTCAACCAAAATATAATCTCTTGTGCTATTTCACATTTCCTTCCTAGCAGAAGAAAAGAAGGGAAACCTTAAAATAATGTTAAAGCAAGGATTCAAAGAAACAATGACAAGGCAGAAACCACAACAAGGCAGAAACCACAGAAATAAGATAATAGTGAGGAGCAAAATAGAACAGGAAAGGTGAAATTAAAATTAATTCAGGGATGAATAAAGAGAAATTACTACAACATACAAAGAGAAAAACATATTCATCATGTTCTTTTTCTAGCTCCTTTTAAAACTTGTGCAGAAATGTAGGAAAATTGAAATGTAAGGTACTCCTACATGGAAGACTCATGTTTTACATTCACTTGTCAAGACTGATTTTACAGACCTGAACTAGAATAGGGCAAGCAAATACCAAATTTTATCCCTTCCATAGAATTTCTGTGTATCATCCCAACTAACAATTTCCTAGAAGAATCGAAGCTAGCCTATAAGATTTTAATTCTGGATTGGCTTCAGACAAAATTTGCAAGAAGAACATTAAACTGATTATTCCTAGTGATATATCAGCATACTTGTACAGGCAGTGGGGTGCACACGTCTGCAAACTGATAGGGTGAAAAGAGATACTGCACAAAGGCAAAAATGCAAGTTTCCTTGTTGTGGCACCTTTGAAACAACATTGCGTAGTTTTGTAGTGCCAACAAGTTACTGAGTTAAAAGATACCAATTCTCCAACAAGAATACTCATTTTTTTCACTGGATATGGAGACCTGCTGAGATGTTGCCTACAATTTTAGTATTCAAGCCTCCTCCAAAAATGCAAGTCTCCGTTTCAGACAGGATACATTAAAATTGTATTACCGCTTTACCAGTTTCAATTTACAATAATACAATAAACTGAAACTTGTAGTGCTTCAAGAGTTATTTCATGAACGATGTTTTCTCACACTATGAGGAATCAATATCCATCACTGCAATAAGCATTGAGAGTAGTAATCATTTTAGCTGCCCAAATTTAATCTGTCAGTCTAAGCAAATGAGAGTCCTGAGAATTGAACTGAACTGTAAGATCGGAGGGGCAGTGATCTAAGAAAAATCAGCTGAGGACAGTTACTGAGATCTGGAATGCAGCATAATTAAGCTTTAAACTACTGGGGAAACTGAATAACTGACTTGAGATCCATTAATAAGTATTATATTTTATTAAAAGTGGAGGTATCAAGAACAATGCAGCATACAAATTTTCAAGGGATCAGTTCCTGGCAGTACCAAACTCTTTTCAGTTCCAAAAAGCATTCAAACATCTTTGTCATAGTACAGAATGGAGATTTATTTCAGACTTCCAGCTTCAAGAAAGCATCAGTCTGAACTGCTCAGCTTCACTTTATTTTTACAAAGGTGCTTGAAAAGATACAATTTCCTATGAGGTAATCCCACATCAGCTTCACTCTTCTGCACTGCTGAACGACTGCTGGTGGTACACACACGTGAAATGCTCCTGGGATTCCAGGAAATTTCAGTATTCTTTGAGGGAGAACTGTCCTTCTGGTTATTACTCTGAAGTATCATAAATCATTGTTGTTGAATTCTAACTTCAGACATCAGTCCGCTATCTTTTTAAAACTATATAAGCATGGAGAAATCTGTGTTAGCTGCTACAGAGAAAACCCTGCCAGTAAAAATCAGAGATTCACAACAACTAGGCAAATAAACAATTATTTGATTTATACCTAGAACAAAGCCAACATGTTTTTCTGAACTACTAGTATGTGCTATTAATGAAGAAATGTGATGGCAGAGTCTACCCTAAAATCACATTTTTGGAACTCTTGAAAATTCATATCCAAGGAGCTGGAAGATCAAATTCAGAAATACAGATCTCTTCTACTTTTTCAACACCCACTGGTGAGCCCAACTTTTTAGAAATGTCAGAGAGGGCAATGCAGGCAGATCACAGACCAAGGAAAGCCTGCAACACTCAGATTAAATCCATTCACTAACAAAATCTCCAGGAAAAAAATTCCGTTTCCATTTTGAGACTGTTTATTGCTATGCTCTACCAACCTAATAAAGAGTGACTGCATCTCAAAGCATGTTTAACAAAAGATATTGGCGTTGCATATGTAACATCTTTGAATGATTTTGTCTATAGTTTGTAAAATGTTTATTGCTGTACTGTTAACATGTTACTTAAATTGTAGCATCTTAAGCCCAATGCAGTATACTAAGACAGTGTAACCTATTTTTTATGGACAGCTTAAAAATATGCACAAAAAATATCCTACTTCCCTCTCCTTCCTATCTACTTTTCTAATTGGCAGCTTTCTGAACTGCAGCCCTCCTCTACAGCATGGCTTAAATCTTCTGCTTTCTTATATTACTGTCACTCCGATGTTAGTGGTAGATGCTAACAGAAGAATTAAATCCCAGTACAGGGACGATGACATATGGTATGCAGGAGCTGAATTAATGGGGGAGATACTCTGTTGATCATTGCTTGCTTCCCATCCATTAGCACCCTCCATACCACCCAGCACATACATGCTACTGGCCACACAACCGTGCAACCAGCATCCACTTGTCATTCATGCTAGAGCTGCTCATGCTCCTTCTGTGATCACCATGTGCTACCTCAAAAGGAGCCTGAAAACACAAAACTCCTCACTTCAGTGAGAATATCATTAAACATTAGACCTTAAACAAGCTTCTATCCCCACTTAACTGAACAGTCAGGAGTCATTCCTAAGCAGCTAAAAAAAGTGATGTATGACAAGCTGAAGCAAAATCAGAGGCAATGTTAATACGAGCAGACACGGCCTTTTCCAACCTGTCCATTCGCAAAGGGATGCAGTTGGTGGCATCTGGAGAACATGTCACAAAACTCTCAGACCTCTACAAAAAATAGTTTAAGCAAGCAAAATCTTCTGTTAGGTACTAACAGGTGTGGGGTCACAGCAAGAGACAAATACAGACATACAAATACAGACATAAGATATTTTCAACTGCCAATGAACACTGCATTGAAATACAAAAAGCATGTGTCAAATAGAAGGTGTGTCTGTGTATAAAAATCATTATGTCTCAAACATCAAATTAATCTCTTAAATAATTTACTACCATGGATAATTTGTCAGTTTCCAGTAGCCTATTCACTTTAATTTAAAATAGATTTAAGAGCTAAGGCTATCAGTGTAGGACAGAAAAAAAAAAAGGAAGGCATTTCCTATCTAGGAAGCAGAATCATTTTTTGTGTCCCACTGGTAGATCAATTATGTATTAGAGATGCTGCTGCCTGACTTTTAATCAACATTAGTTCACAGACCTTGAGCAAATTTGATGTTACCATATTAAAAGGTAAAGCACTAGAATGAGCTATGCAGAAGGAAAAAAAAAAAAAGGAAAACAGATCAAGCAAGTGGCCAATTTATCAGCCAAATGCTGGCAATGGAGAAATGGAGAGACAGGCTACCTACTGCCAGCACACAGGAAAATAAGAAATGCAGAGATAATTCATATAAATTCCCTTAATGTAATAAATCTCATTAGGAATAACCATAAGGGCATTTTTAGTGTGTTGCACTGTTACCCTTCTTTTTGGCAATTCCAGCAAAGAAATCTGCTGATGTGTATATATATGTGTGTGTGTGTACATTGTAGTACTATAGATCTATGATACCTGTTCTCATCCTGAATGAATAATGTTTTGAGCCACATTCTAGATACCAGACACCAGCTGTATGCTTAGCCATTAAAAATCCTGGCTGTGTACTTACTGAAATAGATAATTTACATCAGTACTCCAGTAAGCTTTGCTCATTTTAAAGCCCAGCTGATAAATCTTCACACATAGCTGAAGCATTAAAAAGTCTTCCATTTTCTGAACTCAGATTCCAGCATCATCATACCCACTACTGCCTTTCAGCACAAAAATTAAAAGCATCATGTTTTATGATAAGAACTCAGCAGCTAAATCTGCCAGCATACAAAAGGCAAAGGCAACTTTAGAATTTCAGTTCACTGAAATATAGGATGGAGAGGAGGAAGTTAGGTAAAAAACAGGGGAGGGAATTATCTCAAAATGCTTGCTAGCTATTACTACTGCCCTAGGAGCTGTAGTTTGAGTGCTATAAGCTCCCATTTTCTTAAAAAGACAACATTATTTGGTTGAAATATTTGTCCTACAATGCACAGTAGTTTCTCCTGGAGACAGGAATAGATACAGCCTAGAGGTAAATGGGGACACGAGGTTTTGAATGCTCCACTCAACACTGGCAGCCTTCCCAAACTGAAACATTTCAGTTTTGACACATTTGATATTTGTCTACAGAAAGAGAAAGTGTCTAAAAGGGCGACACTTTCCATAAACATTTTCTTGATGGAAAATATGTGACTCTTCTTAGAAAGGTTGTAGTGCCAAAGGTTGTAATGTTTTTCCTTAAACTTTTAAAATAACTACAATGCCCTTTCTGTGCACATAAATGCAGAACCTTGGAGCTACACTAACAGATGTCACTCTGTTATTTGCCATGATCACAGAAAATGCAAGCTTACGCAAGAATCAGAAATTGAATTTCATGCAGATCTGCTGTGGAGAGTTACATGATGAAATAAATTACAGGCAAGCACTATCCATGTGTCCCACGACATCCTCAGTACTCAAACAGATTGCTTTGTTGTTATGAGCTGTTATACCACTGGAAGCTTTGTGGCCCAGTTGTATGACGGTGACAGACCTCTCCTGCAAAGTGAGGCCATGCAGGTTAATCTTCAGGTGGAAATCACAGTGCAGAGTGACAGTTGGTGCTTCAGTAACTGGTTCCTCTCCTTTAGACTCAACTCTGCCCCAAAGCTACAACACAATTGAATAGGCTTGGTGTGCTCACTCAAGCTGCCAGCTTTCAACAGAAAAAAAAAAAATTAACTGAGGTTTTGACCAATTCTGGTTGCATTAAGTCCCATGGTGCCTTTGCAGAAGTAGAAATATTAACCCCAATGTCTTGGTCAAATAACAAGTCAAGTAATTTCATTCTGCCTCTCTAAATTCTCTCCGTACTTTCAGCTGACTCCAGGATTTCTGCTGCAGTATTTAGCTGCCTCAAAGTGTCACCAAGCACTGAAAAGCATCAGACAATTTATTTGATGCAAGATGTGCCATGTCATCACTACAAACACTTAACACTGAAAATATCCATAAAAGTTAATAGCAAGTGAGTCTGCTCAGCTCAGCTCTGCAACATTCTAGTCCTGCCCCATCCACCTACAAGGGTGAGTGCAAAGGTCTCCAATGCAAAGCTCTTCATCTAGAGTTCACTCACTTGAGCTCACTGGGCACTCATACTAGTTTGATTGCATCAGGTGTACTCCACAATCACTGTATATGAAACAGGCCTTGACTTATTAAAACGTACCAGAGGAAATACCAAGATACACAAAATAATGGTTTACAAAACCCAAGCAACATCTGTACTGGGCATTTAACTGTACCTAGAAGCATTAAAGGAGGAGAACTCAATTATCTATACTGTGAAACTGATAGAGAAAGTCAAAGCCATCTAGTACTCTCTCAAACAATTTCAAAGGTAGCACAAATCAAGCATGTTCCCAAAAGACTCTTTTGATTTAGCTACCTGTTCAGAAGAGCAAAACTTTCATAGCTAGGATGTAGCTACTCCAGTGGAAGGGAGCAGCCCTGAGCATATCTAGTTTATTAATACAGATATAATTACATTCTCTTAGAGGCATTCTCCACTGGAGCTGCTCATCTTAAAACATCAAGAAACCCATGAAAATATGAAGTAATATAAAATTATGTCTCATACAAAGCAAACATACTCACAAATATAAGCTACAGACCTTTTAAATTCTATTGATTACACAGATTAAACCTTTTAAATACCACTAATTAAACAGACCAGGTACTCAAGTACTGTGAGGTCTATTGTGTAAATACGCACTAAGGAGTCCTGGGAGCTGTTTCCATCAACTGTAATGACCTCCACTGAATAATATTTTTTAAGAAAATTAGTATCATACAAATGTTTCCAGTCATTTTATCTGTTGTTTAAACTTTTGTTGTCTAAACTTCTGTTGTCCATATTCTGCATTGTCTGAAATGCAGACTAGAAATGGCTGAAAGTTATAAACAATTCTCCAAGCAAAATACTTTATAATTATCACTTTCTTATTCATCAGGTCTTCGCATCCCAGTTTCTTTCACACAGAATCACACAGAATCACACAGAATCACACAGAATCACACAGAATCACTAGGTTAGAAAAGACCCACTGGATCATCGAGTCCAACCATTCCTATCAAACACTAAACCATGCCCCTCAGCACCTCCTCCATCCATCTTTTAAATACCTTCAGGGATGGTGACTCAACCACCTCCCTGGGCAGCCTGTTTCAGTGCCCAGTGACCCTTTCTGTGATTTTTTTTTTTTTCTGATGTCCAGCCTGAACCTCCCCTGGTGGAGCTTGAGGCAATTCCCTCTCGTCCTGTCCCCTGTCACTTGGGAGAAGAGGCCAGCACCCTCCTCCCTACAACTTCCTTTTAGGTAGTTGTAGAGAGTAATAAGATCTCCCCTCACCCTCCTCTTCTCCAGGCTAAACAACCCCAGCTCTCTCAGCCACTACTTATAAGGCCTGTTCTCCAGCCCCTTCACCAGCTTCATTGCTCTTCTCTGGACTCGCTCCAGAGCCTCAACATCCTTCTTGTGGTGAGGGGCCCAGACCTGAACACAGGATTCGAGGAGCAGCCTCACCAGTGCCGAGTACAGAGGGAAAATAACCTCCCTGGACCTGCTGGTCACACCGTTTCTGATACAAGCCAAGATGCCATTGGCCTTCTTGGCCACCTGGGCACACTGCTGGCTCATGTTCAGTCGGCTGTCAATCCACACCCCAGGTCCTTCTCCTCCTGGCAGCTTTCTAGTCACTCTTCCCCAAGTCCTTTCCTACAGGACTGAGCAATGTACTGTATATTTAAGATAAGTAATTTTTGAACATATTCCAAATAACTCAGTAGGTAACTCAACAGTTGCAACCTTGAAAGACTGGGATCAATAATGAAATCAGTACTTGGGGAAAGTGATGGAGCAGAAAGAGCGCCCAGCTCTGAATGTCATCTACAAGTGAGGTGCACTGTTGGAATGGGTCCAGAGGAGGGCTACAAACATGATCAGAGGGATTGAGCACCTTCCATATGAGGACAGGCTGAGAGAGTTGGGGTTGATCATTCTGGAGAAAAGCTCTCCAAGGAGATCTTATAGCAACCTTCCAGTACCTGAAAGGGGCCTACAAGAAAGCTGGAGAGGGACTATTCATAAAGACTTGTGGTGACAGGATGAGGGGGGATGGGTATAAACTGGAGAGAGGCAGATTTAGACTAGACATTAGGAAGATTTTCTTCACCATGAGGGAGGTGAGGCACTGGTACAGGTTGCAAAGAGAAGCTGTGGATGCCCCGTCCCTGGAGGTGTTCAAGGCCAGATTGGATGAGTCCTTGGGCAGCCTGAAATAGTGAAATAATGGGTCATATCCCTGCCCATGGCAGGGGGATTGGAACTAGACGATCGTTAAGGTCCCTTCCAACTCAAACTATTCTATGATTCTGTGACACCAGCACTTGCTGACCAGCAGACCTCATGAGATCATGCAGTAGTTTTGGAACCTCTGCTACAGCAACTGCTCTGAGTAGCTAGACTCAGCATCAGACGAGAATCAGGCCCACTCTGATTACACAATTAGCAAATCTGAAGTAAATAATAATCCACATGTAGAGTTGTAAATATTTATGCCAATACTTATTTCTGACTGTCTTAAAAAGTAACTCATCTGGGCTGTGAGATTCTCCTTTTTCAAAACAACATACCTGCCTGGAAGTATTTCTCCACTAGTAACTACTGAATCCATTTTCTGTGTAAAAATGCCTTATAAGCATAATAATAAAAACAATTTATACTCTGTCATCAGCAGGGTGAACAGCACAACCCTAGTGGGAAAGGAGCTAAACTAACGGAGAAGTCGAATTCATAGTAAATAAATAACATAATCAAGACCTTTTTCATGGGTTTGTATTTCACAGAAAAAAAATGAGTCTACAAGTATTTTATTTGCTGGAATAAGGATCTCCCTCATTGTGCTTTTTTACACAAAACTAAATAAATTAAATTATCTTTTCTAAAGTGGTTTTGTTAAACAAGTAGTGACAGACTAATAAAACACAGAATCAATGCAAAAAGCTTGAAATGTTCATTCCTTTAGAGGACTAAGTTTATAAAATAAAAGCATTGTGGCAAGATTATCAGGACATATATAATTTTATACAGTTCACATAAAATATGATTCCTCCCTGATCTGTATCTGTCATACAGTACTGTGGTTTTCAGTACTGCAGAAAGAAGTAAATATTACAGATGCTATTTACTATCAAAGCATATGGACAAGTAAGTGCATCATCTACCATTTCTGCAGATGAAAAGTATTCTCAGTGAAGATCATACTATATTGCTCAGGACATAGCTCCCAACTAGCTAGAGAACATATTTTTTCTTCAGATGTGGGATCTGAAATAATGCCTGAAGCAAGAATCAAACCAGAAGTCAAAATACTGAAAGTCAAGCAAGTAACTTTCTGTCCAACCTGGCATGCCTAGCTTTGTTTAAATCTGCATCAAACTGACACCAGCTCTGGTGATCTCTGTGGATAGGTGACCAATGCCAGCTCTCTGAAGCTGCAGGGCTTCAGGAGCGCAGGAGGCTGCACCAGAGGTTACAGGAGCCTGCAGATGTCTGTAGGGGAAGAGAGAGCATAAAGATAGATGTCAAACACAGAAAGACATTGGCACTGAGCACAGGTAAGTTCAGATCTCCTGCACTGGAGCATGTTGTCTAGCTCTAGAGGATGGAAAAGGGTGGCAGAGGTTTGGAGCCTATGATGTCATTGCCATCACGGAAACATGCTGGGATGACTCATATAACTGGAGTACAGATATGGTGGGGTACAAACTCTTCAGGCGGGATAGGAAGGGAAGGAGAGGAGGCGGGGTAGCCCTCTTTGTAAGGAAGGACTTGGACACCATTGAGATGGATTGTGGCAATGAGGAGATTGAGTGCCTGTGGGTTAAAATCAGAGGAGCCCATAAGAAGGTAGATTATGTGATGGGAGTCTGTTACAGGCCACCCAGCCAAGGAGAAGCAGCTGACGAGCTCTTCTATAAACAGCTGGGGTTAATCTCTAGATCAATGCCTCTTGTTCTTGTGGGAGACTTCAATCTTCCTGATATCTGCTGGAAGTACAATAGAGCAGAAAGGAAGCAGTCTAGGAGGTTCCTGGAGTGTGTGGAAGATACTTCCTTGCACAGCTGGTGAATGAACCAACAAGGGAAGGTGCCCTCCTGGACCTGCTGTTTGTGAACAGAAAAGGCCTTGTGGGGGATGTGGCAGCAGGAGGACACCTAGGACAAAGCAATCATGAGATGATAGGGTTTTCTGTTCTAGGCGAAGTGAAGAGGTTGGTTAGCAGGACAGAAGTACTAAATTTCCAGAGGACAGACTTTGAACTCTTCAGAAGGCTGGTTGGCAAAGTCTCATGGGAGACTACTTAAGGGCAAGGGAGTCCATGAGGGCTGGGAGTTCTTCAGAAAGGAGATCTTAGCGGCTCAGGAGAAAGCCATCCCCATGTTCCGGTTAAAAAGCCAGCAAGGGAAAAAAACAGATTGGATGAACAGGGAGATCTTGAGTGATATCAAGAAGAAGAGGAATGTTTATGGGCTCTGGAAGAGGGGAGAGGCCTTTTAGGTAGACTACAGGAGGGAAGTGAGATTGTGTAGAGCAAAAATCAGAAGGGCTAAGGCTCAATTAGAAATCAGATTGGCAAAGTTGGTGAAAGATAACAAAAAATCTTTCTATAAATATATCACAGAATCACAGAATAACCAGGTTGGAAGAGACCCACCGGATCGTCGAGTCCAACCATTCCCACCAATCCCTAAACCATGCCCCTAAGTACCTCATCCACCCTCACCTTAAACACCTCCAGGGACGGTGACTCAACCACCTCCCTGGGCAGACCATTCCAATGCCTAACCACCCTTTCCGTGAAGAATTTTTTCCTTAACTCAAACCTAAATCTCCCCTGGTGGAGCTTGAGGCCATTCCCTCTTGTCCTGTCCCCTGTCACTTGGAAGAAGAGGCCAGCAACCTCCTCTCCACAACCTCCCTTCAAGTAGTTGTAGAGAGTAATAAGGTCTCCCCTCAGCCTCCTCTTCTCCAGGCTAAACAACCCCAGCTCTCTCAGCCGCTCCTCATAAGATTTGTTCTCCAGCCCCTTCACCAGCTTTGTTGCTCTTCTCTGGACTCGCTCCAGAGCCTCAACATCCTTCTTGTGGAGAGGGGCCCAGAACTGAACACAGTACTCAAGGAGCGGTCTCACCAGTGCCGTGTACAGAGGGAGAATAACCTCCCAGGACCTGCTGGTCACACCGTTTCTGATACAGGCCAAGATGCCATTGGCCTTTTTGGCCACCTGGGCACACTGCTGGCTCATGTTCAGTCGGTTGTCAACCAACACCCCCAGGTCCTTCTCCTCCTGGCAGCTTTCCAGCCAGGCTTCTCCTAGTCTGTACTTCTGCTTAGGGTTGTTGTGCCCCAAGTGCAGGACCCGGCATTTGGCCTTGTTAAACCTCATGCCGTTGGTCTCAGCCCAGCAGTCCAGCCTGTTCAGGTCCCTTTGCAGAGCCTCCCGACCCTCCAGCAGATCCACACTTCCACCCAGCTTGGTGTCATCTGCAAACTTGCTAAGGGTGCACTCGATGCCTTCATCCAGGTCATTGATAAAGACATTAAACAGGATTGTACCCAGGACTGAGCCATGAGGAACCCCACTTGTAACTGGCCTCCAGCTGGATTTAACTCCATTTCCCACCAGTCTCTGGGCCCGGTCATTCAACCAGTTTTCCACCCAGGAGAGTGTGCACCTGTCCAGGACAGAGGCCGACAGTTTCCAAAGCAGAATGCTGTAAGGAACTATGTCAAAGGCTTTACTGAAGTCCAGGAAGATACATCCACAGCCTTTCCCTCGTCCAAGAGTTTAGTCACTCAGTCATAGAAGGTGATCAGATTACTCTGGCAAGACCTGCCTTTCATGAACCCGTGTTGACTGGACCTGATCACCCGGTTCTCTTGCAGGTGCTTCATGATAGCACTCAAGATCACCCACTCCATGACTTTTCCTGGTACCGAGGTCAGACTGACAGGCCTGTAGTTTCCCGGATCCTCCCTGTGCCCCTTCTCATAGATGGGCACGACATCAGCCAGCCTCCAGTCCAGCGGAACCTCCCCAGTCATCCAGGACTGTTGGGAGATGATGGAAAGGGGTTTGGCCAGCACGTCCGCCAGTTCCCTCAGAACTCTTGGGTGGACACCACCAGTTCCCTCAAAACTCTTGGGTGGATATAAATAATCAAAGGAGGACTAGGGAGATCATACAGTCTTTATTGGATGCAGAGGGAACAACAGTGACAGGGGATGAGGAAAAGGCTGAGGTACTTGATGCCTTCTTTGCCTCAGTCTTTAATTGTAAAGAACATTGCTCCCTCTGTGTACAAACCCTGGAGCTAGAGGAACAAAATGAGGCTCCCATGGTCCAAGAGGAGGTGGTCAGAGACTTGCTAGCCTGACTAGATGCCCACAAGTCTATGGGGCCGGATGGGATTCACCCAAGGGTATTGAAGGAGCTGGCAGATGTGCTGGCCAAACCCCTTTCCATCATCTTCCAACAGTCCTGCAAGACTGGGGAAGTTCCACTGGACTGGAGGCTGGGGGATGTTGTGCCCATCTACAAGAAGGGTCGCAGGAAGGATCCGGGAAACTACAGGCCTGTCAGTCTGACCTCAGTGCCAGGGAAAGTCATGCAGCGGGTGATCTTGAGTGCTATCACGAAGCACATGCAAGAGAGCCGGGTGATCAGGCCCAGGCAACACGGGTTCACAAAAGGCAGGTCTTGCCTAACTAACCTGATCACCTTCTATGACAAAGTGACTCGGCTGCTAGACGAGGGAAAGGCTGTGGATGTATCTTCCTGGACTTCAGTAAAGCCTTTGACACAGTTTCTCACAGCATTCTGCTTCGGAAACTGTTGGCCTCTGACCTGGACAGGCGCACGCTCTCCTGAGTGGAAAACTGGTTGAATGACCGGGCCCAGAGACTGGTGGGAAATGGTGTTAAATCCAGCTGGAGGCCAGTGACAAGTGGGGTTCCCCACAGCTCAGTCCTGGGTCCTGCCCTGTTCAATGACTTTATCAATAACCTGGATGAAGGCATCGAGTGCTCCCTTAGCAAGTTTGCAGATGACACCAAGCTGAGTGGAAGTGTGGATCTGCTGGAGGGCAGGGAGGCTCTGCAAAGGGATCTGAACAGGCTGGACTGCTGGGCTGAGACCAATGGCATGAGGTTTAACAAGGCCAAATGCCAGGTCCTGCACTTGGGGCACAACAACCCTAAGCAGAAGTACAGACTAGGAGAAGCCTGGCTGGAAAGCTGCCAGGAGGAGAAGGACCTGGGGGTGTTGGTTGACAGCCAACTGAACATGAGCCAGCAGTGTGCCCAGGTGGCCAAAAAGGCCAATGGCATCTTGGCTTGGATCAGAAACGGTGTGACCAGCAGGTCCTGGGAGGTTATTCTCCCTCTGTATTCTGCACTGGTGAGACCGCTCTTTGAATCCTGTGTCCAGTTCTGGGCCCCTCACCACAAGAAGGATGTTGAGGCTCTGGAGCGAGTCCAGAGAAGAACAGTGAAGCTGGTGAAGGGGCTGGAGAACAGGCCTTATGAGGAACGGCTGAGAGAGCTGGGGTTGTTTAGCCTGGAGAAGAGAAGGCTGAGGGGAGACCTCATTGCTTTCTATAACTACCTGAGGGGGGTAATGACCTCTTCTCCAAGTGACAGGGGACAGGACAAGAGGAAATGGCTTCAAGCTCTGCCAGGGGAGGTTCAGGCTGGACATTAGGAAAAAATCTTTCACAGAAGGGGTCATTAGACACTGGAACAGGCTGTCCAGGGAGGTGGTTGAGTCACCATCTCTGAAGGTATTTAAAAGATGGATGGAGGAGGTGCTGAGGGGCAAGGTTTAGTGTTTGATAGGAATGGTTGGACTCGATGATACGGTGGGTCTCTTCCAACCTGGTTATTCTGTGATTCTGTGATTCTGTGGATCAGTTTTGGTGAAAGGCACCTGCATGCTCACTGCTGACAACAGTTGAGCCACTGCTGCAATGATGGAGAGCATCGTTCATTACATGAAACATGTTAACTAGAAATGTGATTGTTAAAACTAATTATAGATGTTTAAAAGTTATGTTTGACCCACTGTTATGTAATACTAAAGGAAACGGGATCTGTTTTAGGACTCTGAAAATGAAGGCAAAAACAAATGGCACACACAAACATGATCATCTATCCCCTTCACAGCCTGAATCTCACCTGCCCCCAACATGCTCTCGTTACCTGCGAAACAACCCAGAGATTTGACTTCTCAGTAGCTCCTCTAATAGTACTCCTGATGGCATTTTTTTGCAGCAATGGCTCCTATTTTCACCCCTCCTTGTCCTTTTCTTTAGCATATAAACCCATTACAGTATCTTTCACTGTAAAATAACTTACTACTCATCTTATTTTATTGTTAAATGTTCAAGAACAAGATGCTGCATCTCCTATTTTCTCTGTCTCCTCCCCAGTCTCCTCGCTCTATACAAATTGCCAGCTACAGGTTTCAATGCTGTAGGTCACTTTTCACCATCCAAAAGACTTCAGCCCTTATTCCTTTCTCTCTTCACATTGAACACCATCCCTGGGGAACTTCCTTTACCTACACACATTTCACTGTCATCCCTGCATCAATATGCATGTCCCTCCCCTCGTTCTGACATCCACAGCCAAGTCTCACTCATCTTGGTTAAAGGTCACTAAGAGCAGTAAGCTCAAATTCTCTCAGTTTGGAATTTCTGTAGTTTTACGGTGATACTCATGAAGCACTCAACTGGTAAACTCGTATCCGTGGGATTATCTGTTAAATCCTGTTCTCTAATACCATGGCTTCCACTGCAAAACCAACACTTCCTATATCTTCCTACACACAACATTGTACAGAACCTGACCTCTTTATCTTTACTAGTGTACTGTCATGTTATCCGCTATAAGAGTTCACCTTCTTTGATCAGTTTGAGTTTGATGAGTCCAGAGCTGTGAACTTCACTCCATGTTGAAGGGATCAAATCCAAGAGAGAAAGGACAGGCACATATTTTTCATCAGAAAAAGCAGGGAAAGAAACCAGGATAACAGAATCGAATGACCAGAGTTGTGGTCTGTGTGGACTGAACCTGAATGAATCCCCTTTTTATTTTATTATTGTGTGTTTAAAAGAAAAACAAGCTTCTGAACAAGGAGAGGTGAGAAGCAAACAACACCTATCCCAATGTGATGCACTAATAGCAAAAAAACCTGTTGTGAAATCATCTGCTTTACAGCAAAACATGTGTTCTGCAATATAATATGTGAATCAAAGCAGATTATGCCAGGAGTTCACTGCAGAACATGGAACAAAATAATTTATCCTAGATCAACCTCCTCATCAGTCTGCAGCTGATGCAAGTCGGGAGCCCAACTGCTAAGTTTCAGCTGCCAAAATAGGCCAGGTCAGAGCTAAACCATGATGCTTGGGAATGACGAGTGAAAAGCTGACTGGTATGCCAGAGCTCCACTCGCTCCATCCGGCCTTACCTCAGGAAGAGGGACAGATGGTGCCAGTGACTCAGAAGAACTCCAAAAGGCTCCCATCTCACAGCAATAACCTATTTCCCAGCCCTGTGATATTCTGTCATCCATGCAAACGGTATTTTTCAAGGACATAAGTGTGAACTTTGTGCTGGTAGGAAAAAATGACAGAATGCTCTCACTGAAAACTTCTCATTTTGCAAGATGGGCAAAGATATTTTCATTCTGCATTGTTTCGCCTGCATGCTCCTAAGTATGAGAAGGCAGGGCCTTAGGAAATAAATCTTGGCAATATAAATTACACCTTACTGTACTCCTTCTAGCCAAGTTTAAATTGTCAAAAACCTTTCCAGTAAAGAAAAGCCTTAGGGAAATCATAAAAGCTTTGTGAGCGAGACTTCATGACTTTAAAAGAAATCAATCCCAACTTTAAAATCTGTGAAAAAAAAATCCCAAACACTCCAGATTCTGCTTTTCTATTTTCTGGGTGTTTTTCTCAATTAATGTGTTTGCAAAATAAAACAAAACAGTTGTAGTTCTGCTTCCTACTGCCTCTTTAAAATCTTTTCCATTTCAAAGTGTGAAAATCATGGCTTTCCCATTTCTAGTGCAGGAAAAAAAGTACAAAATGGGAATTGTACTTCTCCAAAGAAGTGACACAACACAGAGGGAACAAACACAAGGAAGCATTGTTTCAACATCTGCTCTCAGACAGGACTCAGGACTGACTGAGGACAAGAAAAGATGAGACAGAGCTTTGCACTAGTAGACCAAAACATAGGTAGAAAGAAACTGCTGAGAAGATCTTTGCCAATAACAGCTACAGTGATGGTATTCTTAGAGCCATAATACTGTAATACATAAGCACACTAAGATCCATGAGGAAGAACAATTTTCTTTTAGAAGGCAAAACGGCATAGAATGAGGCAGCTATATATCGACCCAAACTGCTATTTTCGGGGACTGTTCCAAAATGAAAGCTTTAGGTAGTACCTTTATGTCTCCCAACAGTGAGACAGATACTTCCACTCTTCCAGTTTCAGCTCAGTGAGACAAATGCTCGGAGGCTTGCCAGTCACAACCTGGTTTCCATTTGCCCTCCCAACTCTGAGCTGTTTCTCAAAAGACCATCTGAACCCACTCTCCTTCACATGAGCCCCAAAGCCCTCTGCCCCTTTCTCTTCTCTCTCCATGGGTCAGCTTGGGCATCCACCTCCACAGTGTGAGTTCAAACATCATCTCTGTGCTGGTAGGTCAAGTATAGACTTGCCTTTTTTGGGACCCTTCAATACAATAACCTAAAAGCATAGGGAAAACACCCACTTTTTAAGTCCAATGTAGCTAGAAGAAGAGCTGCTAAACTTGGCACCCTTACCTCTATTCTCAAATATTATGCATAAATGGCAAAGCCATTTATGATTTTTTTTAGAGAAGTCATCAGCGTTGTGATTTTTCATCTCAATCCTCATGTCTGCTTTCCTAGCCTGTGATTTAAAGAAAGAGTCAAGTCTAGCTTATAAAAGTTCTCCATGGCAGCTGCTGATGTCATTAGGAACTGGATTCCCAACTGGGGCTTAAAAAAGAGGAAGATTATATTGATAATTGACAGTATTTCCAATGTTATTCATCTAGCTAATTAAGACACAACTCCATCCTTCCAGATATGCTTAAAACTGACTAAAAAGAAAATGTAGCATCATTAATATGCTTAGCTATTACTGTTGCATAAATTTAGCTCACAGAAATTAATTGTTCATCGAAGGTAGAGGTTATTTACTCCTTTCCCATTTAGCAGCAGAAAAACAGAATTATTCATGCAACTGCTTCATGATGCCATGCCTTTGATTATCCTACTGAAAAAAAAATGTGAATTCTTCCTCAAAAAATGAACCTAAGTGCAGCAATCCACATGCAGTAAAACAAAGCAAGGTTTTTATCCATTTAATTGCAAACACATTTAAGCATTGAAGGAAACAAGACACATGTCTAGCTTGGACAACTCTGCATGTAAAGCACAAGTATTGCATATCTACAAACACAAGAATAAAAAGCACATTTAAAGTCACTCAAGTGCATATGTGTTCCCTTTACTGGCTCTTTCTGAAGCAAGTCTCTGCTAAAATGCCTTTATGGTAGTTTGTTGCATGCTCCACACTCCTACAGCAACCTAAAAGCAGTGTATTGAGAAGTAGTCAGCCCCTATGGTATGGAGATACACTCAGTAAGGGAAGATGCCTGCCATAAAACAAAAATTCTCAGGGACAGAGCACTGGCGGGGGTTGTTCAGGACTTCAGCAGATACTGTGAGGAAAAATTGCAATTAGTGGAAGAAGCAAAGACCTGTTACGCAGTTTTAAGAAACACTAGCAATGAGTACAAATAGTTATGCTTTGTGTATGCTTTATCACTACATGTATTTGGATGAGAAGAGTGTCAGTGGAGATAGACAGACCACCTTCCCCTTGAATTTCAGTGGAAGTCCTCAGACCTGGGACTATGCCTGAATCCTGGACATATAGCAAAGAGGCTGCACAGTTCTGCTACACAGTGTGGCTGCCGTCCTCAGGGTAGGACATCAAAGCTCATTACAAAAAGCGTAAAGATGTCAAAGGGGAGCTTGAAGGAAGATGTTTACAGCTGCCATGTGAAAGTAAAACAATTCCTCAAGATTTAATGGCATGGAATATCAACAAGATGAAGAAGAATATATATAGTAAGACTCACCTTGCAAATAAGGTGCTGCTCAGTGCCATTTTATGCCTAGAGCTTAAAGGAAGAATACACACAGTCCAAGTGGTTTCCATGGACTGGCAAATGGATACATTCATAATTGGCTTTCCATGCAGCTCACTTTAAAGACTTGAGTGTTGCTTTCATTTGATACTGCATTGATTTTCTCTGAAGTTTCCTCCTATCATGGCTAACCTGATCAATTAATGTGTTATATACATAGAGTGGTCTGATTCCTTTCACTGGTCTCATTAAATTGTATCCCTGCTGAATTTCTGTGGAGAACAGAACTGGATCATACTGACAGCAACAGTATGAAGATGCCCTCAGGTTTTCCAGTGAAAATCAATTGCTCAGTATTCCTAACAAAAAGCTTTGAAAAGCATGATTCATTGGAGCTAACACCCAAAACATACATCAAACACCGCCTGTAGTTCTTCATCTCTAAAACACCCAAAGATAAAGGATGGAAAAATAAGTGGTTAAAGGTTTTAATCAGTTCTTCATTGACATATAAACCCTCATCAATCATAACTATTAACTGTATCCTCTCATAATGGAAATATGTTGCTGGAAGTATGCAGCTCACAAACGTAATTCTTCTGGGAAGTGGAGTAAAGGTTCAAGAAGGAGCACAGTTGCAAGACACATTTGGTCTGTCAAACCACCACGTAATGGTAGTGTGCTTGCCAACTAAAACTAGAGGGGACTGATAATACTTAGTGGTATATTACTGCAGGTTATGTTAGCTATGACATCAGTAATGTTAATGTTTATTTTATAACGGTATGTCAGCATAGCTTTTAAAAATTCGGTTTAGAAATCATATTTTACTCAATAAGATTGGAAACAGCCATAAAATGTGAAATGGAATTGCATATTTTGAAACATCTGAAAATATAATCTCATGGGCAGCTTTTAAGTCTCATCTTTGCCCTGTGCCCTGCCCCATGCTTTCATAGTTATCCTGTCTTCCCCTAACATCCTTCTGGTCCTCCTAGGTACTACTTTTCCAAATATCTTCCTCCCTAAATAAAGCTACATTTTCCCAAATATTTTCTATCTTCCTCCCTAAATAAAGCTACATTTTCCCCATCAACTCTCCTGCAGGTTAAAAACCCCTACTGAAAAGGCTGAAGTTTTAATTACTGCACTTGAAGCCACTGTTTCTATATGCACTTACTGGTGCCTGCAGTATACTCTGTGGGGTTTGGGGTATAAAGGTCTGAAGGATTTATTGCAGACCTTAGAGGACTGGCTGTACCTTGCAAAGACTTTGCGAGAAGAATGCTGGAGAACTACCAGTACTTTATGATTTATCCTGGATCCTTCATACTCAGCAGAGTGGTTTTCAGCCAGAAGATGCAGTGCTTTAAATGATACTTTCAGTACAATAGCTTAGGACAGGATGAAGGCACCTCCAAATAAACTCAGTGTATTTTGTGGATAATAAGGCCCATATAGTGCAGTTTCAGGTGAGAACTAATGACAACTGCAGTTTAAACATAACTTTAGAGAGGGCCTCTCCTGAATCACAGTAAAACCACTTTCTCCTTCCAGAACATGTTCTCAGGGATTAAAATCCGGTTCTTCTTAGACAGAAATTATTCTCCCCAAAATTATTCTAACGGATATAACAGATTCTTCAGAACCAACTTAAAAGAGTAAGAAATTAACGAATATATTTGAAAATACAATCTTTAACCACTGCATAAAGATTGTATTTTCCAATGCCACTGTGTGGTATTGGCATAGGTCCCATAAAATAGGGGGTATAAAATGTTTGATTATGCATTTTAGAGTCAAAACTCAAGCCTATACTGTGAGGTATAACAGAAGATATAAACCATGACAGCACCCTGACATAGCCAGAACTGCTCTGAGTGAGATGCAGACTTGAGACCTGTGTTGGGTACTGGAGTATAATCACTTTTTTTGGACTGCACGTATACCCAAACTTTGACCAATAGGATGTGTTCAGCCACCTCAGACTTCAGCTGGCAACCATGTTTGGATACTCATTACATATAGACAAAATATTAGTACTCAATCTTTTTTACTACAGGAGACAATGGAAAAGATCACAAACACTAATTTTTCTTATAAACTTATTCTGATCTTTGTAAAATATGTAGGAAATTACTGGAGAGTTTTATTTTGCCTGGGGCTTCGTGGTGGTGTGTTTTTTTAAAAAAAATACAGTATCCAAGTTGGAGCATGATGCCTTAGGAAGAGTTTGTACTTAATTTTTCCTTAAGAATTATAATTATGTGTTATAAACCTAAACTTTCAGTTCCTGAAATACTTTAAATCACCAGAATAGCACTTATTTAAAGAGTTATGCCTATTAAAACACATGAGAATTGATTTGTCTTAATTTTTTTATGATTATGAAGCACAAGATTAAAGAAAACATCACTAGCCATATAATTTCATATTTTTATTGCACTTCCCCTAGAGAAGTTTACCACATTTGTTTTTCAACATTAGTGAAATATCACAGCAGTTTTTCCTGCATGGCAATCACTTAAAACCAAAGTCAAAATTGGATTCATAAAAATAATTGTCATAGGAGCTGTTCACTTGCTGAAGAATATAAACAAAAATCACAAAAAATTACACTGTATCTTTCTGGAGAAGGGCACTGAAGGTTTGACTGGATCACAGTAGCTATGCGCAAAGTCAGTATGTACTGACGATAATAACATAAAGCCAACTGTGCACAACCTAAAAAGATCTCAAAATATTTAGAATCATAGAACCATAGAATAGTTAGAGTTGGAAGAGACCTTAAAGATCATCTAGTTCCAACCCTCCTGCCATGAGCAGGGACATCCCACTATATCAGGTTACCCAAGGCCCCATCCAATCTGGCCTTGAACACCTCCAGGGACGGGGCAGCCACAACTTCCCTTCACAACCTGTGCCAGTACCTCACCACTCTCATGGTGAAGAAAATCTTCCTACTGTCTCGTCTAAATCTGCCCTTCTACAATTTATACCCATTGCCCCTAGTCTTACCGCTACACGTCTTTATGAATAGTCCCTCCCCAGCTTTCTTGTAGGCCCCTTTCAGGTACTGGAAGCTCGCTATAAATTCTCCTTTGAGTCTTCTCTTCTCCAGGCTGAACAACCCCAACTCTCTCAGCCTGTCCTTGTATGGGAGGTGCTCAGTCCCTCTGATCATCTTTGTAACTCTCCTCTGGACCCATTCCAATAGCTCCATATCCTTCTTACATTGAGGATTCCAGAACTGGACACAGTACTCCAGATGAGGTCTCACACGGGAGGACTAGAGGGGCAGAACCACCTCCCTAGACCTATTAGCTATGCCTCTTTTGATGCAGCCCAGGATACGATTGGGCCTCTAGGCTGGGAGCACACATTGCCGGCGCATGTTGAGCTTCTCATCGACCAGCACCCCCAAGCCCTTCTCTGCAGGGCAGCTCTCAATCACGTCATCCTCTATTGTGTATTGGGTTTGCCCCAATGAAGGTGCAGGATCTTGCAGTTGGTCTTGTTGAACGTCATGAGGTTCTGAGGCCCACTTCTCCAGCCTGTCCAGGTCCCTCTATGTGACATCCCATGCTTCCAATGTGGCAACTACACCACTCAGCTTGGTGTCATCAGTAAACTTGCTGAGGGTGCACTTGATCTCACTGTCTATATCACTGATGAAAATATCAAACAGTACCGGTCCCAGTACGGGCCCCTGAGGGACACCATTTGTCATGGTTCTCCAGCTGGACTTTGACCCATTGACCAGTACTCTTTGAATACAATCATCCAACCAGTTTCTTAACCACCATACTGTCCACTCATCAAATCCATATCTCTCCAATTTAGAGAGAAGGATGTTGTGGGGGACCATGTCAAAGGCTTTACAAGAGTCTAGATAGATCACATCCATCGGTTTACCCATGTCCACTGCAGCAGTCATGCGTCATAGAAAGCCACTAAGTTGGTCATACAGGACCTGCCCCTGGTGAAGCTGTGCTGGCTGCCATTAATCACCTCCATGCCCTCCACGTGCTTTAGCATAGCTTCTAGGAGGATCTGTTCCATGATGTTCCTAGGTACAGATGTGAGGCTGACAGGTTGGTAGTTCTCAAGGTCATCTTTTCTGCCCTTTTGAAAAACAGGCACAACGCTACCCTTCTTCCAGTCACCAGGAATTTCTCCTGATTGCCATGACTTTTGAAATATCATGGATAGCGGCTTGGCAATAACATCTGCCAATTCCCTCAGGACTCTGGGATGCATCTTATCAGGTCCCATAGACTTATAAATATTCAAGTTCCTCAGGTGGTCATGAACCTGTTCCCCCTCTACAGTGGGAGGGGTTTACCCTCCTGCTCACCATCTTGCTGTCCCATGACCCAGGAGGGGTGAGGAGAACAGTTATCGGTGAAGACTGAGGCAAAAAAGTTGTTAAGTACCTCAGCCTTCTCGTCGTCTATTGATACATGATTACCATTTCCAACTATCAGTGGGGGTACATTCTCTTTGACCTTCCTCTTTCGGTTGATGTACCTGTAGAAGCCCTTCTCGTTAGTCTTTATATCCCTTCCCAAGTCAACTCCAGATGCGCCTTGGCCTTCCTGACTTCATCCCTACACAACTGTGCAGCATCCCTATACACATCCTAGGTTCCCTGTCTGTGCTTGCACTGCCTGTGCAGTTCCCTCTAGTTTAACCAGCAGGTCTTGACTCAGCCTCACCGGTCTCTTCCATTCCCTTCCCTGCCTGATTTTCTACATATGAGGACTGAGTGCTCTTGCACTTTATGGAAAGCATCCTTGAGTATTTTCCAGCTCTGTTTCACCCCCTTTTCTTGGAGAACTATGTCCCAGGGGATCCTATTGAGTAATTACATGAAGAGCTGGAAGTCTGCTTTCCTGAAATTTAGGGTCCTGACTATACCACTCACCTGTCCCATATCCTTCAGGACTTTGGACTCCACCAGTGCATGATCACTGCAGCCCAGGCTGCCTCTGATCCTTATATCACTGATGAGTTTGCTTGGTGACCACAAGGTCCAGTATTGCTTCTCCGCGGGTGGGGGTCTCTATCAGCTGGACTAAGAAGTTATCCTCAATGCACTCCAGGAGTCTCCTGGATTGCTCACAGCATGCTGTGCTACTTTTCCAGCATATGTCGGGATGGTTGAAGTCCCTAAGTACAATGAGAGCTTGAGAGCATGAAGCCTTCTGTAGCTGGAGGAAGAAGATTTCGTCAGTTGGCTCTCCTTGATCGGGTGCCCTGTAGTATACATCGACCACAAGGTTCCCATTGGAATGGGTTGATGTTTATGAGCATCATGGAAAACAAAGATTAGACTGATTTAAGAAAATAATTACAAAAATGATCTGGCATATCCTTATGAGGTAAACCTGAAAGATGTGTATACAAAATAGATTGATACCACAGGCAATTTGGACAATTTAAAAAAAAATGTAAATTTAATCTCCTCAAATGAAGAGGATCCCACAGATTTTCGCAGGTCACCATCTTGAATGGCAAAAAAGACAACTCTCCAGGTCCTGATTCCAGATCATTTTTCACAGGATATTCTTGCAGATAGATACTCCATCAAACAATTCCTTTCTTTGGGTAACTAACAGTCAGACACCAATTCCTCCTTAATACCCAACCACATGTGGTGAAACGGCGAAAAGATTTATAGGAGGTGATATTTTGAGACAGAAAAATTAGGATTAATGCTGAGAGGAAATCTGAAGAGCAAGCAGTCATAGAAAGGTTTCCAAAGAGTGTGCCTTGGAGACTTTAAATTAAGCTGTGTGAAGTACTAGAAAACATAATGCAGAAGATAATCTTGCCTCAGCAGGAAGGTGAACTATGATCTTAAAACATGTCTTCTATCTCTGACATTACGATTTAGAACAAATTAGTTTTGTTTCTGAATGACCTTAGAAGGAATCACAGAATCATAGAATCACAGAATGACCAGGTTGGAAGAGACCCACTGGATCGTCGAGTCCAACCATTCCCACCATTCCCTAAATCATGCTCCTAAGCACCTCATCTACCCTAACCTTAAACACCTCCAGGGACGGTGACTCAACCACCTGCCTTGGCAGACTGTTCCAATCCCTAACCACCCTCTCTGTGAAGAACTTCTTCCTAATCTCAAGCCTAAATCTCCCCTGGCGGAGCTTGAGGCCATTCCCTCTTATCCTGTCCCCTGTCACTTGGGAGAAGAGGCGAGTTCCCTCCTCTCCACAACCTCCCTTCAGGTAGTTGTAGAGAGCAATAAGGTCTCCCCTCACCCTCCTCTTCTCCAGGCTAAACAACCCCAGCTCTCTTAGCCGCTCCTCATAAGATTTGTTCCCCAGCCCCTTCACCAGCTTTGTTGCCCTTCTCTGGACTCGCTCCAGAGCCTCAACATCCTTCTTGTGGTGAGGGGCCCAGAACTGAACACAGTACTCTAGGTGCGGTTTTACCAGTGCCGAGTACAGGGGGAGAATAACCTCCCTGGACCTGCTGGTCACACCGTTCCTGATACAAGCCAGGATGCCATTGGCCTTCTTGGCCACCTGGGCACACTGCTGGCTCATGTTCAGTCGGTTGTCAACCAGCACCCCCAGGTCCTTCTCCTCCTGGCAGCTTTCCAGCCAGGCTTCTCCTAGTCTGTAGCTCTGCTTAGGGTTGTTGTGCCCCAAGTGCAGGATCTGGCATTTGGCCTTGTTAAACCTCATGCCATTGGTCTCAGCCCAGCAGTCCAGCCTGTTCAGGTCCCTTTGCAGAGCCTCCCGACCCTCCAGCAGATCCACACTTCCACCCAGCTTGGTGTCATCTGCAAACTTGCTAAGGGTGCACTCGATGCCTTCATCCAGGTCGTTGATAAAGACATTAAACAGGACTGGACCCAGGACTGAGCCCTGGGGAACCCCACTTGTCACTGGCCTCCAGCTGGATTTAACTCCATTTCCCACCACCCTCTGGGCCCGGACATCCAACCAGTTTTCCACCCAGGAGAGTGTGCGCCTGTCCAGGCCAGAGGCCGACAGTTTCCGAAGCAGAATGCTGTGAGAAACTGTGTCAAAGGCTTTACTGAAGTCCAGGAAAACCACATCCACAGCCTTTCCCTCGTCCAAGAGTTTAGTCACTTGGTCATAGAAGGTGATCAGATTAGTCTGGCAAGACCTGCCTTTCATGAACCCGTGTTGACTGGGCCTGATCACCCGGTTCTCTTGCAGGTGCTTCATGATCGCACTCAAGATCACCCGCTCCATGACTTTCCCCAGTACCGAGGTCAGGCTAACAGGCCTGTAGTTCCCCGGATCCTCCCTGCGCCCCTTCTTATAGATGGGCACGACATCAGCCAGCCTGCAGTCCAGCGGAACCTCCCCAGTCATCCAGGACTGCTGGAAGATGATGGAAAGAAGAATATTATTTATTCCCTTCATGGCCTTGAGATATTGAATCAATGAGAAATGTTCAAACCTTGACTGTGAAAATTACTTTAAAAAATAATTATGTATTTTGAAGCCAAGGGATGGTCATAACCTCATATATTGTTGAACTGTGGCCTACCAGAGACAACAGAAAGTCAATCACAGTGCCAAGAGTTAATTCCCTATGCTGAGTTTGTGCTGAAAGTCCTTCTTGTCTTATGTTGGTGCATAACATTAAGTTTTTCAGCTTAATCAGGGCAATTTATTCAGTATCTTTATTTAATATGATAGATTCAGTTTCCCAATAAAAAGAAATAAAGCAGAAAAGTGGTTAGCATCCAGCAAAAGCTCATGAGAGAGACAGTCTGCATGTACAAGAAGGATCTCTTAAAAATTTTCTTTCTCTCAAGCTGCAATAAGTTTAATTGGATTTTTTTCTCTGTTGACAGAGTTGATGGAAAAATGTCAACTATGAGTATTTTCACTGGCTTCTGCACTAGCCATGGCTACCTTGATGAAGTAGAAGAAAATTTTTCAGATACAAAATAATCCTCATTTCTTGGATCATGGTATGTCATTCCACTGCATTTCCAGAAGCTCCCAGCATCTCCTGCCCAGCCTCAGGAACTTTGAGTCGTATACGCCAAGGAGACCAGCTCCAGTCTGAGGAAATATAGGATCTTTTTCCTTAACAGCCTGGTGGACAGAGAATTCACTTGATATATGAGCAGATCAGGACTCACTCTCTAGTGTTGCTTTCCAAAGTGGTAAAAAGAGCAATGGGAACACCAGTTAAGAAGAGATTTGGTGTTTGGAGATTTTAAGTGGATTAGGTCCCAGATGTAGAGAGCATTTGGACAGTGAGACCACAAAAGGCTGAGAACTCCTAAGGAGTCTAAGATGAACTTAACATGCCATGCAATCACCCATGATGACTGAGGGTTTGGAGCACGGCATCAGGACACCGAGAGAAAAAAAACACATTAGTGTAGGCTAGTCCAAAGTAAGGCCATATCAACTGGGACGGATGAGGAACTGGGGAAGTGGAAGGCCGGTGGCAAAGGCTGTTCAGAGGGAAAAGGGCAGGAGGAACAGGCAGAAGAGTCTATGCCAGTTTGATCAAAGCGCCTGAATGCAAGCCAAGATCCCCACAACTAATCACGCCTTGCTTAGAGCAAGTCTCTGCAAAACACTGGAAAAGTGCCCACTCTCTTTCTCATGCACATTCACTAGGATAACATACTGCAGGCAGTTACTCCACTAGCTCCACTGGCCATGTTTGGGTGGTGGGTGTTTAACTCCACTAAGATCATCCTTACACTTTTCAGTAAGATGCCACATGTCACGATTTCTGGGGGTGAACTGGGAGTTCAGTTTACTGCTTCTTACCATTTGAGTCAGAGAGTCGGCAGCCCACATGGCATTCAAGGAGCATCTAATGATGAGTTCTAAATTTAGGCCATGCTAGAATTCAGGCTCCTGGCTTGGGAGTTCAGGATCAAGACTCTAGAAGTCTAGAATCCTCCTGATCAAAAATAAATGGCAGCTGGGCTCTGATCATAAAAAACTGACATAAAATCAGACCATGGCCTGTCACAGAGGGCAGCACAAATTCATAGATACTTGTAACAGTAATCTTTCAGAAGATATACCAGTATACCCTGATCTTAAAATTGCATTTATGAAAATAAATAAATTACCATTTGAAAGGCATACAATAATTTTTTAGCAAAAGCATAAAAGAACCTGGCAAGGAAATTAATTAATTCTCTTTTCAGATAACAGGCAAACAGCTGGGACCACACTGAATAATGACTATATCTGTACAGACTTGCTGTACGCAACTGAACTCAAGCTCCAGTCATCGAGTCTTTTCTCCCCTTGCAGGTTAAGCCCATCCAGACAGCAGGTAAGGAGCTAGAACTAACAACCACTTCCAGTCCACTCTGGTTCCATAGTAAATTGTTGACAAGCCTTTTTGATGGCCTTTTTATGAGGAGAGAAGATCGAATACACACAAATTCTTGTAAAATAACAAGCTTTTAGGAAAAATATCCCATTCTGCTACTGCTACAGAACATGAGTTGAACTGGTACAAAGTTGTGTTATTTACAAGAGGCTCAGAAGACTCCATTTACAAACATCTGAATTATTTTATAAAAAAAAATGTTGAAAGCAGCTATATGATTTACTAGTCCTCTTGAAAGTAGAAGATACTCCCATTAAAAGCTTGAGCCTACTACTTTTTAATATCCTCTGTGTGAAATGTCTGGACTCTCTTCTCAAAAATTGGCAGAAAAATCAAGCACTAAATAAGCACGTTTTATGGTTTTAATTTTGGATGCAAAGACATTTAAAGCTCTTTTTTTGTTTTTTGCTGCTCAATGGCAGTCATTGCTAGTACTTAGTAACTACCCCTTAAGGTCATTATTAACAAACTTATGCACTGTACAGAGCAAAGTGACAGTGTAATTATACGAAGTCAAAATACTGTTGGCAGATGCATCCTTAGTCCTGAAAGTTCCTGACTTATGAATGCTTCCCACTGCAACCAGCTGGCTGTATAGATGTAGTCCAGAACTAGGTGGCAAAATTTAAGCACTGTCTGTGGATATCTAAATAGAAAGGCACATCAGCCATGTTATTCATATAAGATTCTCTGCAAAATACTGATGTTTAAGTTCAAAGAAAATTGGAGTAGAAAGTCCTGCCCCTTTAATCATCAGACTGTACGTGCTCTGGTCTCTGTTTACTTCCAGCTTACACTGCTGCAGTAAATCTGATTGGAGGTATTATAATTCACAAGAATAGTTGCTTGCAAGATGTTTTACATAGCCATAGTAGGTGCAAGCATGCTGTCCTCATGTTCTTTTGCTTTCTTGTTCACAGTAATGAGTTTGTTTTAGCTTATGAAGCCTTCCTGTGTTACAAATAAAAGTCATGAGTAGTTGAAAGACCTGCCTTGTGCCCCACAATACTATCAGTCTCTCTTCCTGTAAACATCCTCAACCCAAAACCAAGAGTCTTCTGCCTTCTGCAATGCTGCTGACTGTCCACATATGCTCAGTTCCCAGTTTAAATGTGTAACAACTCTTTTTCCCCAGCTTTTTACCTAGAGCAAAAGCATTATTATTGAGCCACCAATAACTATGCAGTCTGGCAAATCACTTGGAGGTACAGCCTGCCTGAGTGCCAACATGCAAAATAAATCTGTCATGTATGCAACTGCTACTATGAGCTAAAAAAAATCAAGTATTTAAGAAGGATCCACGTTTTAGAATCCTGAGTATCAATTAAACAGTTAAAGTGTTGTATGTATACACACAACTTTACAACTTTCCATTTTTCACAGTTCACTTATGTTTACTCCCAAAGCTGTCTGCCAGAGTATTTAGTATTTAGTATTTAGTATTTAGTATTTAGTATTTAGTATTTAGTATTTAGTATTTAGTATTTAGTATTTAGTATTTAGTATTTAGTATTTAGTATTTAGTATTTAGTATTTAGTATTTAGTATTTAGTATTAAAACCCAACTTTCAATATAATTTACAAATTGAGTTTTGGTCTTCAACACTGTTTTCACCTGCTTTGTGAAAACAATGTCCTCTTCATACTCAATAATAAGGCCACATAGGTAGCTATAAAAGGACTATCACAAAGAAAATAATCATCCTCAGGACCTCCTCCCTCATTTGGCCCACGTGTTTCTAGCTCAGTGTTCAGGCAGAAGTGGCCATGGGACTGCCAGGAGCAGTAAAATTAAAGAAGGGTTATTAACCTTTTCAGGGAGAGTGGACTGGAATAATACACATCACTTAATTATGTCCATCAAAGCCCATAGCCTGTCTTTAACAGAGATCAGAAATGGAAGCCTGTAGCAGATACAATATGGACAGCATATGTGATATTTCCACTCAGCATTCACCTCAACTATGTGTAGCCCAAGGAATTCTGAACATTGATGTGGTTTTCACATATTTAGTCATCCTCGGTTCATTTCTTTTCCACAAACGTATTCATTTCCCCTGAAGAGGACTAAACTTTTAGCACCTAGAATTTCCCAGGGCAAGGAGTTCCATAGATTACCCCAATGTTGTACAAAGTATCACCGTGTCACATAAAGAGCCAGGCTCTTGCTAGTATCATTGCTAGTACCAAGAGTATTGCTACTTTTTTTTCCAAACAAACAAAGCCAGTATACCAGCTAAGACTGCAGCATTGAGTCCCACCAAAGTACTCTAACCACCACAGTAGGCATTTGCTTCCTGGCTAGCAAAACTGCTTGTTCTAAAAGTCAGGGCTGACCTGCACTGCACTAGTTGGATAGTACAGCACTTTTGGGATGGATAAGCTGGAAATTCATGTCAGTTTACATATAATAACTGTCCTTTTACACTAAAATTTCCATGATCAAAAAGATCTTTTCCTTAAAATAACTACCTATGAGTTTTTTCTAACGTATATAAGTCAGCTACAGGTACGTTTCTTTTTGTGCTCCTATTTAACATACATATGCAGACAAAGTGTACATCAGAACTCACATTCACTAGAAAACTGTATATATTTATTTATATTACATTCAAAAGACATTTCCTTAAAAAAAAAAAAGCAGTTGAAAAAGAAAAGCCCAGAAATGCCATAGCTTTTAAATCAACTCACTTTGGTACGTGCCATATTCAATATTCTGCTCACAATGGAAGCTAAGCAAATAGAATGCAAATTTAGCAGATTTCATTCAGGAGGCAAAGGGATTTGGTTAACATCAAATTCAGTGGTCCCTAATCCCACTTTCCCTGTCCCTTTCCAACCAAGTAACACTCATATTTAAATTCCCCAAATTGTAAAGTTCAGCATCTTGAGCCCTGTTAAATCTTATAAGCCAAAGTAAATTCCATTTCTCTGATTAAACAGAGAATGTTTACAAAGATCATAAATAAACTGTGTGAGAGTGGTTCTTGTTCTTTTTCATAACACCTGACTAAGCACTTTATACCCTTACATGATTCAGAACGACATTTCTGCTGTGCATTTTTGTCCAGAATAAAAGAGAGTCTCTGTTGAGGATAAGAGAATGTAACATTGCAGGCATGCCACCTTGCAAGAAGGTGTAAGTAAACTTTTGCCTTTCCCAGGATGTTTCTGTACTTCCTTTCCACCATGCTTTCCTCTTATTTCATTACTGATAGCAATTGTTCTTGAAGTGAAGTTCTTCCTTCAAGATGCTCAATACAGTTGTCTTTAACTTTTTCATTTGATACTACTGTATCTTTACATAGAAAAATGTTTAAGTAAAAGAAAAAGTATAAAACCACTAAATACAAACAAGCCTTCAAACAGGACAACTGCTAGGAAAATATTGCTGTAGTGTCATCAGTCTGGCTAGTATGTTAGCTCTTATTCAATCTGTGGTTCTCCACAGAAAATGAAATGGTGTATTATCAGAGTCCAATTAACTGATTTCTTCAAGACTGGTGGTACAAGGCTTTCTAAAAGTTCACAGATTAGGACAGATTTCTCAAGTGCTGGGAGTTTTACCTTACACCTGCCACTTCAGTGCCTTCTCATTATCTTTTCTGAAGCGTTTCATGCTCAGTTGGATACCCCTGGAGTCAAAAGGACTGAAGAAAGTGGGCACAAAATGATGGCCTGGGTACTGGTCACCATCAGATTTGGCATATTCAAATGTACAAAGCTGGGGGCATGGGTAAGTTAAGTCAATGAATTTCACCTCAACTCAGTAATGAACCAAACAATGGTAGGAGAACACAGAAAGTCCAGCTGAAGTTTGGTGGGTCACTCATCATATTTTCAGATCCAATTATCCACTGAGCTCTCCTCAAAATAACCACCTCTGATTAATGTCCAAGAAGAAACATCACTATTTAAAACCAAAGACTACTAAAATATTTATTCATGTTCTAAATGAGAAAAGAAAGGCTAGCGTTGAAAAACAGCACAGGAAAAAAAAAACAACCTTGAAAGCAATAAAAGAAAATGCAGGATTATTACAGTACAGATCTGCTGCCTTCTGATGTAGTTCTCAAGACCATGGAATCACACTGTTCCATAAGGAAACACGACAAAATGAAAATTGAGATCTTTGTCTCATGGCTGTCACTACCCTTCTGTGTGCAACAGAAAACTGAATTCTAGTTAAAACACTTCAAGATTTAGATCAAACTCTGTACTACTGCTACACAAGTTTCTTCAAAAATAGCAAAATCAAAGTCAAGAAAGTTCAAAGATAAGGCTGTTATTTTGTTTTATGAGTAATAAAAATGTATAAATTGTAAAAGCATCACAGAAAAAGAATATATGTCCTTGTAAAACCAAGGCACACTGCCACAGGAGTGAATTACTGGTATTTTTAACACAAGTCAAGCTGGCACAGCAAACAACTTTACGAATTCTACGTTTTTGTTTTAATAAGCATTAAAGATCATAGGAGACAGACAAGAGTTATGTCTTTTCCACCAATATACCTGTGCCATGCAAATTGCATTAACAATGAGCAGAAAGAAATTTAAATCACTGTATACTCTGTCAGAGAAGCTGCTGCACAAATTAATCCTGACCCAGCAAAAGAGCCAACCACACGCTGAATCTTATTCAGTAGGTAAATAGTCCCAGCTAACTGTCTAATCACAGTGCCCACCACTTATCAGGAAAAATGATGTAACGCCTGTCTCCAATGGAATCAACAAAAAAAAAAAACTGGTAAGGCAGCAGCAACTCATATTTTATTAGCCCTGTGCAAAATGACAAGATAAACTGTTTACTTGCTGCTGCAGAAGCTACGGTCTCAATTTACAGGAAGCCAGCCACTTTAGAATAAAGACAGAAAAGCTACCTCTTATTTACGGCAAAGAAGAAATCTACACACCAGGAGTTACTGCATCTTGAAGCCTGAGCAAACACATTAACTTGTACCACTGAAGCTTGTCTGTCCACCCATACTTTAAGGTTTTAATAGCCTTGCTATTCAGAAGTTCTTGGAATTTTCTATTGTTTGGAGTATGTTAGCCACTTAGATTTATAATTAACTGCAAAATGTAGGAGAATCGGGAAAAGAAAGAGCATTACCTGAAGACCCTCTATAGCTAATCTAAGCATGCTTGGTGTGAGCTTGGAGGCTTGCTTGAAGGTGAAGTTGCTCCAGTCTATAATCAAAACAAATCCATTCACTTGAAGTTCAGGATCTTCTATCATGGCTTCTAATGAAAGAAGTATGGCGCGCAAAATATCAACCAGTGTGTACCTGTGAACATTAAGAGGAGATTCAGTTAGGAAAGGAGCAATGAGCACAACGTGGAGAAGTACTGAGCATACTTCCTTTGTGCTGCTTGTTAATAGTTTTAAAAAAAAAGGAAGGCAAATGCATCCTCAGAAGTCATGGGTATGTAAAGCTAGGAAAGTCTCAAAAGCTCAGTGAGTTGAACTTATCCTCTGGTGCAGATTTAGGTACATCTAGACCATCAGCAAGCCAGAAAAAATTGCAAGGACACCAAAAATAAATTTGAGCTTTTCTGTAGTCTCCTCATCTGCTTTAATATCTATGCATTTTACTAAATGTCTGCACAAACATATCTATGCAAATTGCATTTTTCTAAAATCATCATGATACCAAAATCTGAACCAAAAGCCTAGACACAAAGTTTCCTACTATATTCTTCCAAGGTATTGAAATAACTTCTGCAAAATCATCAGCTAAAATATGGGTTTCTGTGTTCTCCTCTCTCTCTGTGGATAAGGCTTCCTCTTAAACCTACAAAGGGTATTACAGAAGGCTGATTACTCAAGGATCTTGGAAACGGAAAGTAATACACATTAGGGCTTCGAGGTGTTTCAGGTTAAAAGTAATCGTATCTTAAGAGTTACTTAACTGTCTTCTGAGTACTTTGTATACCTAGATTATGTGGTTTCAGGAGTAAGTACGGAATGCAGTATTCATCAGCCCTAGAATTTTCTGTGTTACATTTGGATATACAAGATGCCACCCACAATCAGTAATTATGTGTTTTACACATATGCACATAATCTTTTCTTAGATTGATGATCTTGTAAAAAAAGACATAATTTGATATTGCCAAGCCCTGTTGAGTATAATCTTTCTTTTTTGAACCTAAAGCACCTAATATAGCAGCCAAATAGCTTAAATATATACAGCAATGTCATCCTTAGACTGCCATATAAGAGTTATTAACCAACTTGCAGTTTAGCTTATTGCTTTTTTTTTAAAAAAAGGCAAAAGACTTGAATTATCTGGGTTTTTTTCATGAGATATGAAAGCAGTAGTTTAAGTTTTGATTTTTTCCAAGCTATGTTTTATATCTAAAAACTTTTTAAAAGTAAGGCAAATAGATGTTAAAAAAGATATAAATTTGCCAGTTCACACAAGAGTATCAGATGCAGCATTAGAAAGCTAAATAATAAAAAAGCAGATAAAGAAATATTCAAGAAACAAAAGAAAGAACTCAGCCTTCGGTGTTTGTGAAGATATTTTTAAATAAGGCCCTTTAAATATCTCCCATGATGGCATCAAATGTAGAAATTCTCAAAACTGCAAATCCTCAGAAAAAGCTTCACCATACTACATATGTAGAAAATAGGATGTGTGTCTATTTAGAAATTACATTAAATTATAGCAAATTCTATTTGCCTTAATACAAATGCACTGTTACACTATGTACATAACTATATATTGAAAGTATCTGTAAAAGGAAATAACACAAATTAAATTTTAATCCGATCTAGCAGACATCTTCCGAACTTTTTTTACTTTTCTGGGAGCAAAAGTTTGGCATGCTCCCTCTTTTTCGTTCAGATTTGTTCAGTTGGTAGAGAAAGCTATACAAGAAATATTCTTCCCTGTAATTTCCCTATGGAAATCCTCAAAACACTAAAACTCTCTATTTTCTTTTGGGAGGGAAAAAAAAAATACAATTTCTCTAAATGGAAAATTGTCCACTGTGGAAAGAAAAGAGGATATGCTTTAAAACTGATTTTGAAGGAAACCAATTAAAACCTGGATCCTTAAACTTGTTAGCACAATTTGATAACAAATAACTATTAGGCCAGGACCCGATTTTTGCAGCAGGCACAGTGAAGCAAACCTGGCACACCCTGCCTGCTCTGGACAAACCTGCCCAGGGGTGCATTGTCTGACATGGCAGAGCCAATGCCTCCAGCATGGTGCCTCAAGCTGATGTTCCTCCTCTTCCCAGGCAGAGTAGCTCCTCCAACTGTTGGACACCTGAGGAAAAAGCCCCTGTTGGTGCTGAGGTCCCTGAATAAGCAAACAAAAACACACCCCCGTGTCATTGTCTCAAGTGCAACCTGAGGAAAAATGAGAGCAATCATCAGTTCTTTTCCAAATGAGTTTGCCCATGTATAATGGGATGTGTAGTGAGTGTTTGGTAGCATTAAGACTACAGATAGTTTTACGGGCACCAAAAAAGTCTTAGATTGCCTAGCTTATCTACAAACCAGCCTACCCATCCAGTACAACACTGATGCATGGACAATGGGGGGCACCTAATCAACATGGGAACTAAAACTTTCCTTCACAACATGCATTTTGTGCAATAGTCAGCATTGAGATTAAAACGCACACTTAGTCTGAGGGAAGGAGGTTTACAAAGTCGTGCTCAGGGTCAAGGCTGGCTCAGAGTGTGGCAAACTGCCTTCAAACCCCTAATTACCTCCACAAGGTCTTAGAAACACTTTTTTTTTTTATTGCTTTATGAAATTAGATGGAGATACACCCTGTAAGAGGCCCTCCCAGATGAAACATTGCACTGGGAGGAAATTACATCAGAAGCTAATGCCTCTATCTGAGGATCATTTCTCAGACTTCATACAAGAAGCAGACTCAAACCCTAAAATTAGCCTCTTGGCGTTTGTGCTGCCCTATTCAGAGGATCTCATTCTCCAGAAAAACAGCTCCATAAAGCAGAAGGCTGCTGCAAGTACCCTACAGTCCATGAAGTTGAGTCCCAAGATCCTCCTGTAGATTTCTGAAGTCCTCTCTTGGGAGTTCACAAAGGTATCGCATGCCTTGGATTAACGGCTCCCTAGTGACACAAGACTGCTAGAAATCTGGTGCATTAGACATGAAGATACTTTGTTTACAATGTCAATCAGACCTCTAAGACTGGCCATAAAATGCTTTTATATATACCTAAGTGATAAATATATCGATATATACACGTGCACACAAATATACCTAATTATGTTCTGAATTCATTCAAGTCAACAAGAAAACAGTCAGGCATCAATGTGAACAGTATTTCGGCCACCAGAGAGTAACTAATGGGCAAAGGGCTGTGCCTCCACAAGTCTATGGCATATTCAGGATCACCATAACTCCTACTGCAGGTTTACTTAGCGTAAGAAGTAGTCCACAACAATAATGATATTGTGTGTTTACCCACTGAAAAATACAAAAGGTTGTCCTCTCAGTGAAAACAAGTCCTGAAGAACACAGGTCTAGCTAAAAGCAAGGAAGAACACTTTTCTGACAGAAGAAGGTATATGAAGTGTTCTTTAAGTCTAAAAAGACACATTAGGAATGTACAGGGACATGTCACCAACAACCAAGCCTACCCCCTCAAATACTCTTCAGGGCAATTAGCTGAAGATAGAAGATATTTTTCATTCTGTAATGGACCTCTTCTCTTGGTTTTGATTCCTTACTTTAAATACAGTACAGAAAACCAGAGAAGAAAGATAAACCCATGAACGGAAATTTAAAGCAGCTTTTACTCTGGACACATGCTGAGGCAGCCAGAAATGTAAACCTGGTGTGATAAATGAAATCTTAGGTACTGTCAATGGCACCCTGAGTATTGGAGGTATCAGCTGAACAACTCAAGCAAATGGAACATGATTAAAAAAACTATACTGAAGCTTTCACACAGCACAGAGTTATTTGCATAGAGAGTCATCTTTAATGCACTCCAGCCCCGTGTTGTCTAACATTTCACCTCAGTGTTACTACTGTTCATGTCAGCATCAGGATGCACAGACTCTGCCTTAACATCCACTCTGTCCTTGGCTGGGGAAATGAAAATTCTCTGTAAAAAGGTGGGAAAAATTACTCTGGATTGTGTTGCTGGAACTTTCATTCCACACTGAAATTACATAGATGCAGAAATATCACTAGTCAAAAATCAGAAAAAAATGGATAATGTAGTGAGTGTAAAATAAACATGGCCCAAGATGACTTTGACTGCCTTTCGATTATAAAGATAAAAAAAAAAAGAAAGAAAAAGATCAACATATTGGCCTTTGATTTTAAGAAACCGTGGTGTTCTGTCTGAGGGGAAGATGGTATTGTTTTATTCTTACCAATCTGTGTTAAGAAACAGCATGTATTTATGGGATAGGAAGACACTCATTTTGCCCTGGTCCCAGCCTCTCCAGTGCTATCAGGTACATAGGGTGTGTTGAGCCTGATTTGCTGCAGTACCTGTACTAGACTGGAGTTAGGCTGTTCAGAAATAAATCCTTATTTATTTATAGCTAAATTCAGTTGCATTCACTTGTTTAAACAGACTTTTATGGGACATATTGCAGCCAGCAAGGTATTACTGATAGTAGGATAATCGAGAACTCACAGTTAATTTAAATGTATTTAATGAGCTCTATTTATAGAGCCATACTTAATTCAATGGAGAGCTTATGCAATTTTTTTAGTCCAGTCGTTAATATGAATAACAAATGCTGGAAATATGCTATCTCATATATAAAGCAAACAATATTCCCTTTCTATGCAAGTTCCAGCTTGAGTTCAAAGGTTGGGACTGGTGTGCAGACATACTCTGCTACCTCTCGAAATTTTTCAATCAGGTTGACTTTAAAGCAATAAGCCTGGAAAGGCTTGACAAGTTAATAGCCCCATTTAACAGTGACTCTTTCAAATGCTTCTGGATGGCTACCATTTCTACTACAACAGTGAGAGAGCTTGCTAGGGCAATGCCTCACTGAGTTCTTGATTTGTCAAGAACAGAGCAGCTCAAATAATTAACTGAGCATCCCGATGTTGTAATTTAACACTGGCAGCAACTTCTCCTTTACAGAAAAGAAAATTTCTTTGAGAATATTCTATGGGACATGAACAGATTCAAAGTGTTTCCCAGAATTCCTGGGGAAAATGGTCTGGTAGAAACTGATATCAGCTCTTAGTAGTACTTCACTATGATCTTTCCCCTTTACCTCTTCGTTATGTGGCCTATGCATCCTCTCCACTCCCAGAGGACACTGTGATTCCCACCAGGCCAACAGAAACAGAAGAGACAGGGAGAATGAAGGGTACATACATTTCATATCAAATCCAGCTGTGTCAACTGTTTTCAATATTTCATGTTCTTGATGATGGGTGGCATCCACCGTATCATCTGTTTAATCAGATTCTGGTTTCAGTCGATTCACATTCACACTGCAGAACAGATAATCTGATTTGGCAGAGTTGCCCTACTATTTCTATTGCTTCTTGTCATCTCCTTCCTCATATCAAGAAATTTCACATTATTTTGAGAATTAAAACTGAGTGGCACGAGTCTGCCTCTCAGGATGCACTCTGTTAAATGGAAGAGATAAATGGTGAGTCTTTGCTTGAATTTAAGCCATATGACTCCTGAAGGTCTCAAAATGTAAGGAATATGCAACCTGTATTTTACATTCGTCACTATTTGAGTAAATAAATGTTTCTGTCAAATGAGCTTTTGTGCAACTGTGGTTTAAAAGACAGAGCTGGTCAAGTCTCTGAGCCATCATCCCATTTCTAATCCAGTTATCTGGCTTTGTATTTTTAGAATTTCAGTGGGAAAAAAAGCCCTCAAAATACATAAATGAGTACCTAGAAATGATGCCTCACATCTCCTTGTTTTGTCAGTCTGGGTACAAATCTGAAGGCTGAAAAGATGGGGTATCAGAACTTCTTTTATTGCTGTTCTGCATAGAGTAGCAGCATGCCCTGGAGGCCCTTATTCAAAAAACAAAAAGCACGACCAGTGTTACAAAAATGCACAGAGAAATATAAGCTGTTTCAAATATTTCACCAGATCATCTTTTAGAGTCAGATATAATACCATTCATTATTCCTACATTAGCCCAGTGTCTAACAGTCACAGCCATGCATGAAGATCAACCTGATCTAAATTTTACATTAACATTGATCAAAAAGATCCCTAACCAAACACTCATAGTCTAAACATAGAATCACAGAATCATAGAATAATCAGGTTGGAAGAGACCCACCGGATCATTGAGTCCAACCATTCCTATCAAACACTAAACCATGCCCCTTAGCAGCTCGTCTACCTGTGCCTTAAACACCTCCAGGGAAGGTGAATCAACCACCTCCCTGGGCAGCCTGTTCCAGTTCCCAATGACAGGCAGACACAGATACCTGGGAGAAAACTAGGAAACAATAAGACAACAACAGTCAGCAGGAGAAAGTAGAAAAAAATATGACACTGTTTGCACTAGTTAATAATTATTATTTGAAAGATGTTACTTCCAAACAAAAATTGACTCTATTAACTAGGTATTTTATTATTGTTAATATGTTATTATTGTTAGTATTGCTATTTATTTTGTCACGCTGCATCCATCAAGAGCTGGAAAAATAACCTTCCAACTTGCCTGTGATTAAAAGTGAGCGGAGGAGCAGACCACTCTTGTAATAGCTATAGAATTTAAATTTTCATTTAATGGGAGGAAATGAAAAGTTTCCAGCACTTCTGCATGTGAAAGCACAGTTTTGAAAGCAAAGCAGTGGACTCTGTCTTTGCCCTGCTGTAAATCATCTGATGCAACAGCAGAGCTAATGGTAAGGAGTTCAGTGGATTTCCATATAAACTGAGTACGGTGTGAGCTGACTGGATCACTGTGACACAGACAGGAGCTAGGCATTACTGCACTTTTCTACTGCACTTTTCTACTGCACTTTCTACAAAATGTGTTGAGATAATTAATGCAGGGAAAGAATTCCAATAAGCAGCACCAAAATGGACTAATTTTCCTAGGGAAATAGTGAACAGTGTCACAAAGCAGGTAGAAGAATATGCAAGACAATCGATCCTATGCCGCTGAGATCTGAATCTTGATCTTGAATGGTACAATTAAGTACCATTAACTGAAAAAAAAAAACTTCATCAGCTGATCATATTAAGAAAAAAAGAGTCTTCAAATGCACGTACACACCTACAAGCCAAATATAGTTATGAATCAACAATCTGGAAGCTAACAGGAAAGGCTGATCCCTCCCCTGGAGCAATCCAGCCTCCTGGCAGCAATGTCACTCATCTTCACTTTCCCCATAGTAGAGACAGAATGGAGACGTAGGCAGGGTCCCATTGAAAAGGTACTGGGATGCTTGATGCATTATGCTTCACCTTCGCTTTTTTTGTTTGTTTGTCTTAAGTACATATCTGATGTAGTTGTTCAGATGGTAGGACATCTGGTACAGTTTTCAGGCCCTGCTTTAATTTAATGATGTAACATCTAGTACACAAGCTTGTTTTATCACTGGATTTTTTTGCCTCCTACACTTCTCTTTCTAATTGGAACGATGCAAATCATAGACTGTCAGTGCTATATAAATCATCTATAGTACGTCTGCTAATCATTTAAGTAACAAATTAGAACTTTTTATTTCTAATTGTTACATGGTGGCCATAATAAGTCATACATGCACAATAAATTTTGGACGCTCGTTGTGCTCTGTTAGCTTAGTTTATGAAGCATACAAAGAGGTCCTAACAAGGAAGACTTGAAAAAGCAGTCCTCTCAGTGTTGCTGTAAGGGGAGTGCTGGTTTATGAACTTTAAGATCTCAAGTCACTTAAGGCATAAGCCTGAGATGCATTGCATGGTGGCTCTGGTTTAAGTTCCACACACAATGGTCCCCAAGGTCAGTTGCTGAACATCAGATAATGGAAGACACTAAATTAATTACAAAAAAGCGTGACCTAGCTCCGTTCCCAGATCTGCCACTGAATTGCTATGTGCCTTGGAGCAAGCCACTCCCCACAGCTGGGCTTCAGCTCTTTCCCCTTTGTCTGAGCGGTCTAGCTGAAAACAAATACCTTGCTCTGGAGGAGCGGCGTACCACAGGCGTGCAGCACTGGAGAGCAATAGGGGCCCAACTGCAAACATGGCCATTAAGTACCCCTGTGTAACCCAGTAACTTTCCTGTAATACCCTAAATAATAGTTTTACAAACCTTCATGAAAAAAAAGATCAAAATAAAATTTACTCTTGTGTAAGCTGATATTATGCAGTTTAGGTATTAGCACATAAAAAATTAAGAGGAAAATTAACCTATTATTTTCATATGGCAATTATTTTTTTGAATGCTATTCTATCTCTGAACCGGAATTTTTTGTGTTCTTTTGACTAGGAACTAACAATCTGAAAAGTGTGACATAAGGCTCTACAGTTTTTTAGTTAATGAGAAATAACAGTACAGAGTAGGCCACACTATCTTTTAACAGGGAACTTCTTCATGGTGGACGTATAACTTAATAAAACATCTAAATATCCATTTCCTTCCTAATTCTTCTTTCAGGATCTTCTAAGAGTTTGTGGAGCTGTTTTTACAATACATAGTTGGTTTGGTCCTTATGTGGGAAACAAAGCTCACTCAGACAGTCCTTAGCCTCATCACAACTGCTTCATCACTCAGCTTCTATTACTCCACCTGCCAGAAAATGGAAGTAGGAAAATTATGGTGCCCTCAGTTCTCTGTATGTTCATCCACTCCTTCTAGTTGTTAGCCTGATCATGAGCAGTTTGGATTTGTGCCCAGCAGCTTTTTTCCAGTCTCTGGGCATGATACATGGGTTAGAAAGGGATAGGAAACACTCACTGTAGGAGGTGTGGATCTGACCACCCTGTCAGGAGAGCAGGAAAGGTATGGAGGGTCAGCAGCCCTTTAGGCAGAAACCCTTCCCTAGCTGTAATATCGACTGCTGCAGAGAGCTGTGGGATCACTCTCTGCAATGGCTATTGATACAGCCTGCAAGAAGATGGCTAAACAAACACTTAAAGGGCAAGCTTAATCATACTGATCCCTCAAAATTTGTTCTTTCTATCCACCCTGCTAGGTGTTCATACCCTTCTCATGTTTCAAAATAGCTGGGCTTGGGATATATGCAGTCAGTGCTCAGTACTGCCTGTGCCCAGTCTGTGCTGACTGCACAAAAGATGGACAGTTTGGGTTCTCGTGAAGGCAACCAGAAGGCTTTTAAGTTTTCTTGCTAAGATATGCTTCAGATCCTAAACCTGCTCTCGGTTTGGAAGCCTAGAGAAGCCATGCAGTGCTCACAGGAGTAGGCTTTAGAGTTAACTCTTAATGGATTCATTCATTTACATGTACTGAAAATCAAGTCATTTTTGTGGATGTAATTTTAGACTGCAGGAGAAACTGGGCATGACACTCAATGAGATATTGAGAATAATGAAACAGCATCACATAGCATCAAGTTGATTGCTAAAAGAAAGAGCCTTGATGGGCTCTTGGATCAGCCTATTCAGATCAGAAACTGTTCTGGGGACTACACTAGCAGCCTTAAATTTGCTACCAAATTTTTGTTTGCTTGGATCTTGTCATGCAGGGAATTCACAGCACGTGTAAAGAAAATCAGCAGTTTCTCTAACGTCCATCCTGGCATTTCCAGGTGGCTCAGGAAGAGCTTGCTTTCACTGAGGGAAAGGATTCAGAACCTCAGCTTCCTGCATAGGCAAACTTTTCAGCTCAAAAGCTGTGATGCATACTCCTGTTTTGCACACACTTTCTCCTATGGCACCTGAACAGCTCTGTGTGTACTGAAGCAGAAAGACCAGAATAGAGATCGCAACAAGCCTTTGTCGGGGGGATAAGCACATCATCTACTGTGCCAGGTTGCTTTGGCTAAGGGGAGGCATAAGGGTGTAAACCTCGTACCAGCCAGCTGAGAAAAGCAACCGAGCAGTTCCTACTTCTCTCCCAAATTTTGGAGCCTAAAGGATGAGAAAGCTGAAAAGGCCCTCGGCCACAAAACGCATTTCATCTTTCTTTTCTCCCTCTGCCTTCCAGGCTGCTGCCCAGCTCCCTGTGGGCAGAGCTGGGTGTGTCCCCGCTGCCCGCTCATCCTCTGCTCTGGCACAGCTTTTCCTACGCGTCGCCTGGGGAGAGCAGGGGTTAAGGCAGCCGGGCGGCTCAGCATTTACCTGCTCTGGTCCCAGTTGGCAGCAAAAAGTACGAGGATCTTCCTGCCGTAGTGGTCCAGGTTGGCCAGCCCGCCGGGGAATCCGTCCTTCAGCGCCTGCTTGATGCCCGGGTCTGTGGCCTTGAAGCTCTTGAACATGTCCAGGTTCTGCTGGCGATATTCAAAGTACTGGGCCAGGAGGCGAAACGCCTCAAAGTGCTGAAACTTCCTGGCCCGCAGGAACCGCAGGATGAAGGCATCGTCGGTGCGGAGGAAGCCGATGTCCGGCCGGGTGATGACCATGTCCCGCACCTCCTGGATGTCCTGGTGCAAGGTGTCGGGGTTCTCGTTCAGCTCCAGGCGGGCTTTCTCCAGAGTCTCCGGGGAGAGACCTGCCTGCAAATGAGTCATGGTGCTGCCCTCCTCCTCCTCCTCCTCGGCTCCGCCGCCCGCGCTCCTCAGCCTCCCGGCCGCTCGCCCCCGGCTCCCGCCGGTCCCCGCCGCCGCTGCCAGTCCGGCCGCCGAGCAGCCGGGTCCCGGTGGGGCCGGCCCCGAGACCGCCCCGGGCTGCCGGCGGAGCCGCGTTATCTCCCGGACATAGCGCCCTCCCCGCCGCGGGGTCCGACGCGCCGCAGCATCCCCGGCACCCGCCGGGAACGGAGCCGGTGTCGGTGCGGGGCTCGGGCCGGGATGCGGTGGCGGCGAGGGGCCCGGCACTAGGCGGGGCGAGCGGTACCCGGGGATGCTCCCCCGGGCCGGGGCTGGCAGGGGGGATGCCCTCCCCGGAGCAGCACCATTTACGTAAGAACAGCGCTCGCCCCGCTTGGAAAGCGTCTCCCTGGATTTAAGGGAGGGTTTAAAAAAAAATATATATATATATATATAAATAAATAAAAACACCACCACCAAAACACGCCAAAAAATAAAACCAGAGCGAGGAGGAGGGATGCCGATCCGCAGGTACTTCGCCGGTACCGGTGCTGAAGAGCGGGAGGAGCCCGGAACGACAAACGGAGCGTCGGCCTGGAGGATGCTCGTCCCCTCCGGCGCCCTCCCCCGTCCCACGCCCCGGCTTCCAGATGGCACCAGCCGGCGCGGGGCCCCGCCTTGCGCGCACACACACGGACACACGCACACGCCCAACGCCCCGGCCCGCCGCTGCCAGCGGCCCCGCGGAGCAAACGCGGGGAAAGGAGGGGGCGCCGGGGATGCGCGGGGTACGATGGTGGTTGCCCGGGGGGCTGGGGACGGGAGGCGACCCCCGGTCTGGAGGGAGCGTCCCGCGGGAGTCCGACCGAGGGTCGGCGTGGATGGTGCCGGTCACGAGGCATCGTGCATCCAGCCTTGTGTTTTCCTCCCTCTTGACTGAATTTCTTCACGTGAACCACTGCGAGTGTAAAAATCGGAGGATAAAACAAAGCGACCTCTTTAATGGCCTCGTAGAATCATAGAATCACTAGGTGGGAAAAGATCTCTTAGATCATCGAGTCCAACCATTCCTATCTGCAACTAAACCGTATCTTTGAGTACCTCATCTACCCATCTCATACCAGAGGCAGCGTGCCTTAAGTTGCATTTCATTGCAAAGGGTGGAAGTATCCCGCTTCTCTGTACTGAATATTTCAGTGAGGAAAGATGCCATTTTTCATTTAGGAAAGCTTGATTCCGCATACTGTTTTCAGGAACAGTTCCCACTGAAGAACGTTTGACCTTTGTCTGAGGGATTGGACCTTTTCGATGCAAATATGCCTGAAAATGAAGCTTACATGAAAGACAGGGCAAACACTGGGAAACCCGTAACATGCACGTCCTTCTCCTTCCTACAAGAAGCACAGCTCTTACATACTGAACTGGGCTTCTTTCCCAAGATGACATAGCCAAAGCATACAGCCTGAATTATTGAAAAGGCACTGAGATCACTGAGCTGTGTAGATAGTAGATATGGGGAATACACCAGCGGGAAGTATAGGATGTGTTCTCAGGCAAATAAAGATGCTCATAAAAACATTTAAATGAAACCCTGCATCTTCTGCAGGCCACCATTGGATGAAACAGATGACCTCAGCAGCAGGAGGGAGCCCTCAGCAATAAGCTTGTTCTGAGCAGGAGTCTATGCAGCAAGCAGGAGTTAGGAGGCAAAATCGTCGTTCTTTAAGGGGCTAAAGGGAGAGTTTGTTCCTGTGGGGCTTTATAGGGTTTTGCAGTTCTTTACCAGGTCCCTTCTTTGTGCCAAGTAAGGGTCAAGTTTTACCTGTTTCTTTTCAGCTGCCTGATCTCAAAATATCTGTAGTACTGACTGTGGGGCGGGCAGACAAAACCAGCAGTCCTTACTGAGCTGGATGCCAGATTTCCAGTGGCGTAGCTTAAGGCAGAAATTGTTGGAAGGACCAACCTGATAAGTGCCCAGTCATCATGGCCCAGCTTTATTCTATCTGAATTTCACTCTGTGCTGTGAGATGCCTCTTAAGAGAGAAAGATAAGCAGTCTGCCTAAGGTTAGAATCGCTCTCTAGAGTGCTTGTTTCTCTTTGTCTGATAAAATATGTTTAAATTATCCTCTTTACATAGGTGTGATTCATCTAGGTTGGTAACTTTTTCTTAGAGTAGTTATTGCTCCAGAAATAGTTTGTACCTTTTTAAAAATTGGTTTCTGTTATTCGTAAATCTTTGTTTTCCTTTGCTTTTTTGATCTTCCTCTCTATTACTCTGTATTCTTCAGCAGAACCTTTGAGAATAGTTGTTTTCTTCACCCCTAGGGAACCAACAACCAGACTTTTCCTGCCATCATTTTCCATTTCTGATGCTACTGTTCTGCCTTTTCCACTGCAACTAAGCTAATAAAAGAGTAGGTCATGTGACAAGTGCCTTAAATTCACTCGATACAAGGCGAGCTGCAGGCATTCAGTGTCTTGCCAAATAAACTCTATAATATATCTTGTCATGACCTCCAGTAACACATTCCTTAATTTGTTTTATTTTTCTTTTGCAAATGGAAACATACACATATGATAGATTCTCTCATATATTCCAGCACACAGAAGCCCTCAAAAGAGAAAAAGAGTGAGGTAGCCAAAATTAAAACATAAACAATTTTGAAACTATAGAAAAGGCTAATTCTAAAGATTCTAATTTTCCATTAAATAAAAGGAAAATTAAAAAAATTAATTTTATCTGAAAACTTTCAGTATTGCCTTGGGTTTTGGTTTTCCTCATTTTTGGTCATTCCTTTTCTTCTTACCCTTTGTAGAATTAAAAAAAAAAAAAAACACAGAAAAACACAGAGAAAAGTGTGGAGGACGAGGATTAAAAAAACCTGGAAGCCCCATGTATTAATTAATTCAATCAAAAACAATGCAATTTCTGTAAGCTTCCTTTTCAAAGCATGGTTCAGTCTCTATAAAAAATAGATTTAATAATTGAACAATTTCTCACTGATATTTTGCCATATTAAAATGAAATTCACTGGATATTAACAGCATTTCAAGACATTCATTTTGCCATGAATTGTTGAAACATAGATCAAAGTTCCCTCATCGTGAAGGAGATGGTTTACACAGCTGTTTCCTGGACTGAGTAGATTTAGAAGGTCGGCACCACGTTAAGTGCACAGGGCAAGGCAGCATGAAGACAGAACAGGCTAAAGAACAAGATTTTGGTCATGTTCTACCCAAGTCACAGACAGGGCTTGTTATGACACTGACAATGTTTCAGTAGTTTGAGATCTTGCACATAAACACATGAAAGATTTCTTTTACATATAAATAACTTGGCAAGAGCAATACAAAATGTTTCTGTCATCTATAAGCAGATTTATCAAACCACTTAAATAGTATAATGAAGAAATATGTGTTTACCAATATGTCTTCCCAACCAAGTCATGAGGGGAAAAATAGAGCCACTAATGCAGTTAAATGCAACAGACTGATGGTACAGTGTAATTTATTTATTGTGCATATGCACTTTTAACTGTATAAAACAGTAGGGGTGTTTGACTAAATCCATTATGTAAATCTCAGCATCTTTTCACTTCCACTTACAAACTATTATTTTTCTTCGATGCTTTTATAGTCACTTTTGCCTGAACTTCATACAATTCAAATCCAAGTGCCCCACAATCCTATAAGCACTACAATTAGGCATTTGATTTGAAATACAAATAAACCACAAATAAGACACAAAGGTATTTGTGTAGGTGTTTGATATCAGAGATGTTAATTCACATTCAGAGATTGTTTAAAGTCAGCAACAGACCAGGGCATTCAGGAACAAAAATAGAATACAGGTATAAAACCAAACAAAATAAATACTAGATGATGGATAAGGAAATAACTGTATTAAGACCAATGTTGATACCTCACTTTTTCTGGAGTCATTTAAGACTCTAGAGAGCTCTCGCTGTTGTCTTTGACACAGTTACATCATCCTCAGCATCCTGGTCTGGGTATTCCTTCAGGACAGCTCTGCATATAGGATCAAATTTCCTAGAGAGTTTGTCTTATTTAGCTGTAATATAGCTAAAGAGATGAGAAATATGTTTGCAAGTGCATATAACCAGGAATATACGCTTGCGTCCATTCATCTTCAGCAGTGTTTAGGTAGGTGCATATAGTTAAGTGCATCCTTGAAGATTTTGAAAAGGGCTAAATGTAACCTTGTCAAAAGCACCTAAAGGACACCTAAATCAACAGCAGCTAAATTCAAGGTCTAGGTCCCATTTTCAGAACTGATTTAGAAACTTCATTCAAACACTTTACGAGTGCAAGAACAATTACAGGGAGTCAGAACAAGAATCTTAGCTTCAGAGCGTGCCTTTACAGTGTCTTAACATAGAAGCATAAGGTATCAGTTAGTGTTAGGCTCCTGGATTCCTGAAATATTTTTTTCAACTGAATATGTCTTTGAAGTCAGTCATTGACAACACTGCTGTGACTTAAGAAGTTCCCATATCACATCTGAAATGGAGCAATTGATCTCATGCATGATCTTGTCTCACTGCAAATGGCTGGTAAAACTTCTCAGTTTAAATCAAACTGGAAACCACATAAGGTTGAGGATTCACCTGAGATGTCATTCTGTAATTAGGTGAGTTACAGTAATGCAGTTGTGCGTCAGAACATGATGGTGATATTTACTTAAGTGTATTTGTAAAAAATCTCACGATGAGTGACCTATAAAGTCCCATGATCTCTGAAACAAGGGAACCTGTAGAACTGAGCTCTGTTGGAAATCTGTTTGCAACTTCAGATACTGACCAGCTGAAAAATTGGCTTCGGAAAGCGAACGATTCATCTGTCTTTTATTCATCTGTCTTTTATTCATCATCATAGGTCTCTAAAAACATAAGTATAAATCACCTTACACTAGACAAGGGATAACATCAGACCCTAATCAGAGAAATATTTCAGCATGACGTGTCTACTCACAGAATCATAAAAGAATAAAACTGAAAGAGGTTTTAAGAGATTGCCTAGTTTATCTGTCCACAGTCCTGATAGATGTCTGAAGGGTATTTAAAAACCTCCAGCTGCAGATACTCCACAGCTTCTCTAGACAGCCTGTCCTGGAGCTTCACTATCTACACAGTATGTTTTTCCCAATGTATGGATTATGACTTGTTGTAATTTCACCTATTGTATTTTATCTACTGTAGACTGACAGAATAATTTATTTCTTTATTTGGAGACTGGTAAAGTCTCAGGTAAAATCTCTTTTCTCCTTGTTTTGGCTGTACAACCTTTGTTCTCTCAGTCTTTGGCATTTAAAATACTCCAGACATACAGTATGAAGGGATGGGTGTGAGCAGGCCATTATCATTGTGGGGACAATATTTTGATAGGCTTTCCTCTTTTATCTAAATTAGGTCTTTATGCACCATTTTTACTGTTAGAACAGACAGTCTTCCAGAGGTGAAATTCTAAGCTGAAATATTTAACCTATGATTTAGAAAAGTCAGCATCTCACAAACACAGTAATCATAACACACACAATCTCATAATACACAAACAGTAGATGTTTCACCCAGCATAACATCTTAACAGCTGTAGTAATTTGGGAAAAATAAAAAATCCAAACCCAAACTGAGGCAACTGCAGGACTCTACCAAGCAAGTTCTAATATTAATTTAGCGTAAGTAAAAAGGTATCTGGAAATGCAATGAAGTTCATTGTTATATTAATACTGCATTAACTGGGAGCAGAGCAGTCACACATATTTCACTGCTGTAAAAATTTGCATATCAGAAATAATGTAGGAAATAAAAGGTAATGAATTCATAACTGAGCCAATAATTTCAGTAAGCTTAGTCGAATGATGAGTTAGAACATTAAATATTCCAAAATTTCAGTATAGAATTAATACAGAATGCTAAAGAATGCTAAGTTTGGAGTGAATGCTAGTTTTATTAAAAATGGATTAATGCAGTCATGGAACAAAGTTATCTATTAAATAATTTCTAGTGAAGTATGAAAAGGACATGTAAGTCTGAAAAGCTCCCAGTGATGATCTGTGCCTTTGCTTTCTTGAGGTCAATATCCAAATTTGCTGTGTACGTAGAAGGTAATCAGGTTTGTCCTTGAAGACATACCATCAGTTGCAGCAGATGGATGAAAGCCACATTTGGATGTGTTGTAGAATGACAGATCTCAGATCTTTTCTGGTACTGGCATTACCCATACTGGAAAACTGCTAACTTCCCAGTAATGGAAACCAGGTAATGTTTTATAGTAGTTTTTAGTACAGTATTATTCTCAGTGTTCTCTAGGCAAGATTAATTCAAATCATGCCCACAGCAGTAATGATATACAAGGCTCCACTAGTTGCAAACTGGATACAGTGTCTGATATTAATACTCCAATATCACCATACCATTCCTGACAGTGTTTGATCCCCACATCTAGACACAATAACAAATCTTTTGTTGTTGACCTGGTCACAGCCATCGATCAGCCAATTACTTGGTAAAATCTACAGGTGAACTCCTCATGAACATCCATATTACCTGCCATACATGGCAGACATAAACCCATCTGCTTTCTGTAAAAGTTGATTATTTTCATCTATCATAACTATATAGTGCTTTCCTGAAATTTTCTTAGAAATATTCATTCTGATTTTAAAGGTCATAATTTATATCATTTTGAATGACTGAGTTTATGAATTTGGCTTGATTCCGTCAGTCACTTTGAAGTATCAGAAATTGCCTGAAAGCAAAGCAGCTGAATAAAGCTGAAGTCAGCCTGTTCTGCTAAGGCAGAATTTTCAGCTTGTTCAGCAAAATGCACTTGTAGTCCATCATAGCACAAATACTTATGTGGAAAGATAGTGTAACTAACATGGGCTACATTTAGTGATATAATTTCATTAGGATTTTCCAATTTTCTCCTTTCTTTGAAAAGCTGGCACATAATCCATGTATTTTGTGATTTTCTTTTTGCAGAATATCACAAAGCATGAAAAACCTTGCTGCCTCTTAAGTTGGTCTTCAGCCCTTTTTTTTCCGTTAAAGAATTCAGGCTCTTTGAAACCTTCATCTGTTTACTAAGTCAAAAATGGATTGCTCCCAAAAGCTATTGAGTGGCAAAATTGCCTTATGCTGTAACTTGTTTCAAAATAAATGGAGCTATTGAAAGTCATTAAACCAGAATGGGCAGAATGGTGGCCTTATTTTCTAAACTTATGCACATGGAGGACTTGTCACAGTATTTTACAGGCAATAACGGTAGCAGGCAACAGAAATTCAGTTTTCTTTGAAAACAGTGATGGAAAAACCTCAACATTAACAAATGTGCACACATTTGGTTTTGGAAATGAAGTTTATTCTGCCGCTGCAGCTGGTGATTTGATTTTAGCACCTTAAAAATGCTAAGTTTAAACTTCACTCAGTCACTTAAGATTCAATTCAGTGATAAAGTCTCCCCTCAGCCTCCTCTTCCTTAGGCTAAATAACCCCAGTTCCCTCATCAGCTCCTCATAAGATTTGTTCTCCAGCCCCCTCACCAGCTTTGTTACCCTTCTCTGGACATGCTCCAGGACCTCAATGTCTTTCTTGTAGTGAGGGGCCCAAAATTGAACATAGTATTTGAGGTGCAGTCTCAGCAATGCAAGGTGAATCACTTCACTGATTTAGTAGTAGACAGGTACAGTTGGACTTGGTGATCTCAAAGGCCCTTTCCAGCCTAGGGATTCTATGATTCTGTGAAATGGCAAAAGCATGGGATCACATGTTTACTTTCAGTTCAGTCCAGCTTAAACATTTAGCTGTCTTTTGGCTGTTGCACCATTTGTGGAGCTATGATATGGTAGGAAGTGAAAAGGACACCTACAGTATTAATCAGAGAGGCAAGCAATTGCTTCTACTTTTGCCTGTCTAAGTCTTAGGTCCCTCTATCACTGAGAACCTCAAAGAAGGAAAAGTGCAAAATAAGATGGCTGTTGAATTCTTTTCATAAACTTTCCTGAGATTTTTCCAACTACTCTTTAATTCACACTAGATACTAAACAACAAACTAAGAGTCAGAGGTTGCATATCTAACCTTCTTCCTCCACTATGACATTGCACAGACAGGAGTGAAAGAAAAGAACCGAGACATGCACTAAGGCACATAGAAATGTTGCAGCAACAAAGGGAAATCTGGTTTTTGAACCTAGCCAACTCTAGGAGAAACCCCAGCATCTGCTACAATTGTTCTTGGTGATTGAGAGCCCTCTGGGCAGAAGGGATGCGCTTTCAGACAGCTGAGAATATCAGAGGACTGAGAATAATCTAGGCTGAAGGAAGAAATTGTGAGTTCATTTACCTGTCATCAGGCTGGAAGTCTAGGGAAAAAATAGACTCAATAAGTAACCCCCTGGCATGGCCAGAGCTCAACAGGATCTGTTCCCACCAGGACTTTTTTACACTCGTGATAGTGGAGGTACCTTCCTCTCTTCTCTTTTAGTCTTTCTGAGTTTACCAACAGAGCCTAGGAAGGACCTGAATCATCACCCAATAGGTCCTGTAAATAAAAATAAAATATGATCCGTGTTTGGCCAGTTTCTTGTATAGCCAGAAAGTGCCCCAAGCCCCTTTTCCACCTCTGTAAGTTCTTTTGAACACATGTATTCTCTTCTGACCTTTACCTCTCCACTTATTTCAATGAATTATCTTACTGAGTTGATAGCACCAAATGTGGATTAAATTTACTTGTTTTTACACGTCATTTCAAGGAAAATGCCATGCAGACATGAAGTCTGAATTCAGAGTCAGGAGTAATTTTCATACTGCCTTTAAGAAATAAGAGAATTCATTGAGTTCTCAAACTTCCGTAAGTCAGAATACTTCTTGGAATGGAGGAGGTCAGCTTAGGCTAATACAGCAGTCACCCTGGCCTTAAAAATACATAAATCTATAAAGCATAATATTCATGAAAATGTTAACTGCCTTGCTGTTATTAGTGAAATATAAAGAGTTAATTATATACTTCAGTGCTGACTAAGAAACCTACTTCCAAGGAACTGGTAAAATTCAGAGAAAGGCAGAATCTGAACCATCAGATGGAATAAATGTGATCCAAAAGTCTGAAAATTTTTTCAGAAGTTTATAGAAAATGCAGATGGACGTATAGAAAATGCTATCAATAAAGCAGCAGGCGTAATTCCACAGGTCCTCAGCTTTCAAGAAAAATACACTTGAAAATGAGCATTATAGCTTGTAAAAAGGCACTCTGCTTCTTGGACAAAAGGCATTTGATATTCCTGCACTGTAGAAACATTAGGCAAATCTTTTAACATCTCAAGGCAGAACATCATCAGGTTTTAAACCATCAGGACCATATGAAACAAATCCAGGATATGTCCAAGCCTGTTCTAAGAGAACTTTGAAAAATGAGCTCTGAAAGCGCATTTGGCATTAGCAGTTCCTCTGATTTTCATCATACAGGTTCATAGCAGCACAGAGGTAAATTTTAGTTCAGCAGCAAAGGATTCATCTTCTTAACTGCCATAAATGCTAATGAGAATCTTTTGGCTAAACCTCTTTCCACAAATTTGAAGGTTTACATTTAAAGTTCAGAGGGTTCTTGTGGTATTTGAAGACAGAGAAATATATTCTCAGGGCACTATTTATTCTGCCACAGAAGATCTTATTGTTAAGACTCAAGAGTCCTCCAAGTTATATTTATTATGATTTATAAAGAACAGAAAACAACATTGGCTGTTAAAATAACAAGAACCTAGCAGGTTCTCCTGCACTTTACCCTGGAAATAGCCAGAAAAGCAAACCGTGACTGTATCGAAAATTACTGATTCAGAAGTATTTCTAATCTTCCAAGTTTGGGTGAGATACATGTGTGGTATTGAACAAGTTTCTATCTGCCAAGATTGTTTCTACTATGAAGCAATGGCTAAAACAACACAAATAAAGAAAGCCAAGAAACCCATCCACACTCTAATGCTGTTACATACATATAAGCAAAACAAAACAAAAAAAAAGACTACATGGACATCACCTAGGTGGGTTTGCGACTTTGAGTTGTGCTTTTATGACAAACGTTGCTTTGTCCTCCAAAACAGTTTGAGATACGCTTTTGTAGGGAAAAGCTTGAAGCACAAGTTCCCATATTCTTAGGAAGTGAATGTGTCTTATGACGCAAAGCTCTGTGGCTATTTGTCTGGTTCTGAAGGATTTTTCGAAACTGGCTTGAGTAGAATCATGAAAGGCATGTAATAGTTCACTCTTCAAATAAACAATTATTTTATGACAAGTAGTTCCCATTTGGTGCAATTCAATTTGCAGCACTCCTCCTAAGATGAGCTGTCTGGTCCAAAATAATCAGAATGAGGTACACAATAGCATATTTTCTATGACTTTGTCACAACTTTATCTCACTGAGTCTGTCCAGGCACAGATCTAATACTGATTTCTTCCGATAGCTGCAGCAGCAAATTGGTTCCGTCTTTCACATTCATTATGAAAAAGAGTTACAAAAATATAATTCTTGTAAAGACACGCTACCAACATCTGCAGTGTATGGCCAGATACCATATTAAAAATGGAAACATTTCCTGAAGAAGTAAGAAACTAAACCAGATAACTAAAGTTTCTTCTGCTTGTCAGGAAAATACCACTCAACACCAGGCACTGAATGGAAGAGATACCGCTGCTTAGTAAATCATGATAATTCAACAGTTGACCTAAAAGGCCATTTGACTGTGAACAATAGGTATCTGTTAAGGATTTATCACTGCTCCCAATTATATTACCAAAGCTTAGAAGAAAACACAAACGGTTAACAGAAGCAAGCACCTCCATCTGTTATCTGGATTTACATTCATGCAATTCCACCAGCCTTAGAAGAGTTGTCCCCGTTTTATAGTTGTAAGATAGGAATCAAACCAAATTTCTTCATTAAGTTACATATTTGCCCCATCTATTTAACAGGGCTATTTCAAACTGAATGTAAGAAAACCCAGTATCAGTATGTTTGGTTTGGGCATAAATACAGATTAAAGACCATCCAGCACATCTTTGTTGAAAACTGACACAAGGGAAGATGAGCTGCGTTATCTGAAGATCTATGATAATGATGGACAGCATGGCAAATTATTCCTTCATTAGCCAGACAAAGCACAAGGGGAAGAAATCTTGCTCTATCTACTAGCATTCTTGTTCTTTTGTTGAATTTTGATTATCTAAACAAATTTCCTGGTTAAAAAGCAGTGTACATTCTCCAATCAACTTGTGCTAAAGATGGAGATGAGGAACTTGAAAAAGAAGTCGTTATTTTTTTTCTGTTATTTACATTCTGCTGATTTAAAGATGGGCAATTTCTGTATTTTTTGGTAATAATTTCTCTCGTGCTTTTTATCAAAGTGAGTTGATTCTGAAGTGTGCTGCTTTCTTGTTATATATTTCCTCTTATTGTTTCCTGTATTTTTATTCCAGACATCTTTCTTTTCTGTGTCCCTGTCTCTCACCCCATTCATCCTTCCTTCTTTTTTTTCTACCAGTTAGATTGGCAGCTGGCACAGGGAAATGAAGGTCAAGGAAAATTAAAATAATGAGAAAAGGAAAATAGAAAAGCAAGAAAAAGCCAATGCATGTGACAATATAATAATGTAAGTTACGTTAGGAAAGAAAATATATTTTTAAATAAAATGCCTGTTCTTCTAAATGGATTGATCAGCTGATTGATCAGCGAGGTCATTTAACTCTGATTTCTTTGCTCTCTGTGTCACTATAATAAGCATCATAACTACCAACTGCAAAGGGCAGTAAATGCTGGATTAGGAAAACAGGAAAGATCTGGCATTTGCTGGCAACTGGCTAGGCTATAGGACTCATTCCCTTCTTGGCAGCACATCACACATCAAGTCCAATACACCGTGCAAGAGGACTGCCAGCTTATGAGAATTGTCATGACTGTGATAACTATACTGGAACTGCAATGAACTCACCTGTAGGTAACTGGAGACAACAGCCACAAGGAAGTATACTGTCTCCTGGAGTTCCCAAGCATCAACCTGAGTGGGTTGTAACAGTTGCATTCAGGTTACACAAAAACCAAGTACCACTCAGAGTGGCAACAATTAAAAGGGGTGTATTAACTAAATGCTGCAGTTTGATTTAGTTTTTGTCAAAATTAGTGGTTTATCTTTGCATAGTTACTGCTTTTTCACAGTGCACTTATCTGTTTCCTTTGAATATTACTGTTTGGACCTAATTGGCAACATAACTGATGGCCAGGGTTAGGGTTGCCAGCAAATTTTTTTTTTCAGTAATACGTTTTTTGTAATACAAACCTTCAGAATGTTTTTGCCTCATTTTCACTTGCTAGGGGAACAAGGGTTTTTATATGCATTCTTTGCAAATGCACAACAGTAGGTTGGTTTTTGACAGAACTCTCACAATGGAAACCAGAGTCAAACTTCAGCCCACTGAAGTCAGTATAAAGAGTCTAATTGATTTCAGTGGACACTATGTCCTGTCCTAAATGCAGGTATCTTTTCGGTGTAGCTATGAAAACACTAGGAAACCAATTAAACCTATCAAGAGTTAAGGAGTTAACAGAGTACTTTCCCACAATTTCTTTTTCAGTTTATGTAGTAGTGGGAGGTAGTGGGATAGACTTGACACTTGGCATTTTCTTCTCCATGTCTTTGTAGAATTAAGCCCAACACCCTCAGGTTGTCTCTGAGGTGTATGCAGAGGGCAGAGCAGAAGAAATGCACAAGGGGAAAATGAAAGGCGATTCCAGCAGATGACAGACTCCTGTTAGGCTGTCAAAAGAATTTGTGCTTTAGGTATTTTTGCCACCACTCTTGTCAGCTTCAGGTTGGCATCTTGGGAGTTTACAGAAGTCCTTGTCAGAATAATACAAGCAGAATTGTAGAAAGAGAAATTAAGGAGACAACACAAAAAGAGAGACTTAAGTTTAATTGTGAAACTGTGCTTTTCCATTTAGATGTTTTTTCTGCTAGCCAATCTCAGGCTGACACTTGACTCTTGTAGGTGTCCTTTAACACAGCTAGCTTAGAGAAGTAGATGGAAAACTGAGGGGAAGAATTTCAAAGGCATGAGAAGTAGATAGTCTCTTCCTCTGTGCAGAAAAATTTCCTTTTTTTGGAAACACCTGGATTATTGTGTCCATTTCTGGAGCCCTCAGCACAGGAAAGACATGGACCTGTTGGAGCAGGTCCATATGAAGACCACCAAAATGATCAAAGGCCTGGGACACCTTCCCTATGAAGAGAGCTGGGATTGTTCAGCCTGGAGAAGACTTTGAGAAGACCTTATTGCAGCCTTAAGGGGGGGCTTATAAGAAAGACGGGGAAAAACATTAGCAGGGTCTGCAGCAATAGGACAAGGGGTAGTTGTTTTAAACTAAAAGAGGAGAGGTTTAGTCTATGTATTAGGAAGTATTTTTTTTTATGCTGAGGGTGGTGAAACACTGGAACAGGTTGCCCAGAGAGGTGGAAGATGCCCCCATCCCTGGAAACATTCAAGGTCAGGTTGAATGGGGCTCTGAGCAACCTGACCTAGTTGAAGATGTCCCTGCTTATGGCAGGTGGTTGGACTAGATGATCTTCATGGTCAACACAAACCATTCCATGTTTCTGTGAAAATCTTCTCCAAAAGGATGCAGGCTAGTTTATGACTTTTTTTATTTCTGTTCTCTGAGTAAGCCCAGGAAGTCTTTCCCCAGCCACCAAGAATTGTTAAAAGCTATGAATTGCAGGTATATGTTGTTCAGAGGTGGTAATCGTCTAAAGGAACCTGAAGAATTTAAGTATCCATGAGGAGGAAGGTATGAAAGTTGTCTAAAAAAGAGCTGAAGAGATTTTTAGAACAGGAAAGAAAATATAGGCTAAGAGCTCAAGAAACGCTTCCTGACACACAGTAAATGGCAAGTTCCCCAAAAATCCACAGTCTTGTGGATAAAAAAAAAATTCTGCAAAACCATTTTTTTCAAGGATGCATTTCAAATGTGAGCTGTTTTGTTTTTTAATGGTGCTTATCTATAATTATTCATGAGTCATTAATTCCTACAATCTGACATATGAAAACATTGTCCTCTCTTCTCTCTCTACTTACATAGCATCTGCATACAAATTAAGACAATGGTTTGTATGGAAAAACACTGGTACAATATTTATACTTACAGGCTTCGCCTGTCTTGTCATGGAATAGATCACTTAGAAAAAAGGAGACCTGAAAATCAGATAGCTCTCTGTGGACAATCAGCAATTATTCCATTAATCATCAATAGTCCTTGGCTTATCTTTTGTAGGTCACCAAGATCTATGCTTCATTTGCCTTTTGTTTCTATACTTTTGGGGTAAAAAGATATCTATTTCTTTCTGGCAGTGATATTTTATGAGTAGAAAGATCACTAACCAGAGCAGCTGACCCTCACAGCTAGTGATTTTAAAGAATATGTTTCCATATCTATTGATTAAATATTCAGTTTATAACAAACTTAAGCCTCAGTGAGTTCCACAAGTTACAAACAATAATTTATATCAATTGCATCAAATTTAGATGTCAGCTTGTCTGTCATATAGGAAGAAGAAAATTAAAGTTATATGAAAATGTAAACTCTGTTCAAATATACACTTCCTTAATTAAAAAAGAAAATGTTTCAAATTGGACTTTTAAAGTATCTATTTTACTCATGTTATCCTATGAGATGTGTGAAATCTTTCTTTTCACACTAGTGCAGGTAGTTTTGTTTGGGTGAGTTTTACTGTATCTGTCAGAAGAGGGGTCTGGCAGACATCAGAAGGATGCTACCAAGACGCATTATGTCTTGTAAAAAGAAATGAGGCCATTAATTTCATCTATGAAATATGAAAATAAATGGCAGTATAGTTAAGAAGGATAAAATGGAGTGGACAAGTGTGTCAAATAGAGATAGCAAGGATGATGTTGAAAGTTTTTCAAGACAGTTTGAGGATTTCTCTTTCAATGAGTGTTTGTATAGTACAGTGGTAGAGCCAACAGTGATACTCGAGATGAAGAATAATTTACCAAAATGTCTTCATTAACATGTAAAAACATACTTATATGACTAGAGGCAACAAATCCAGAAATAGTTATATAATGGTCTGGGAATAAAAAATGACTGCTTGGCATCAAACTCACATTTAATTCACATTTATTCATTCTGCTCAGTCGTCTATGAAACTAGATGCCCCATTACCCTGTCATTTAAGTAGCTGCATCTAGATGGGACTATAACCTTGACTTTTTTCCCAAATAATCATATTTGATACAGTTTTTTTATTTCCTTTACCAAAATGATTGGCATGTACTTTAGTAGCAATATATTTTATTAGCCCACTTCTAAAATTTGTAGGGAAGGTACTAAAGTTATTTTTCCTGTTCACAAATGCCAAACTATAATTTTGGTATATTTCATTTATTTTCAGCAGCCTAGTCTGCATGGGTGAACACAAAGATGGATGTACTCTTCAACTCATGCCAGTCTACAGACTGAAAAGCTGAGATAGAATGGGCTGATAAGCATACTCTTGCAATAAGTATTATTAATGTGCAAGAAAAGAAAATCTTTAATATAGCTGAACAGTGCTAAAATCACAGCTATCTTCTTCCCCAGGTTAATGGGTAAGCACACAGGTCTGTCTATGTCTAGCCATGCAAATATACCTCAAGTAGTATGGGGAAGATTATGGGAGAATCTGTCATATCTTTTCTGGGAAATTATCAGAACTGGGTGCCTCTCTGAAGTACAGTAACATCTGTGGAGTTCAGGATTTGGAGAGTAGCAAAGAAAGGAAAAATCAGCATCACAGCCCTAGAGTTCAGGACTTTGCCCCATTCAGGTACCTTTTTAGAAAAATTCCATGGCATATGGCCCTGCAGAGAAGAGAGGGCCAAGAGAACTGGTTGGTTTTCAAGGTTACTTCTTCCAAGCTCTAGACTGGTCCATCTTGTCTAGCAGAAAAATCAAGCAAATGCAGCAGGAGCCAAGTACCAATGAGCAAGAAGCTCTTGACAAAACACAAACATAAAAGGGAAGGGCAAAAGAATCACAGAATCACAGAATGACCAGGTTGGAAGAGACCCACTGGATCGTCGAGTCCAACCATTCCCACCGATCACTAAATCATGCTCCTAAGTACCTCATCTACCCTAACCTTAAACACCTCCAGGGACGGTGACTCAACCACCTCCCTGGGCAGACCGTTCCAATGCCTAACCACCCTCTCTGTGAAGAATTTCTTCCTAATCTCAAGCCTAAATCTCCCCTGGCGGAGCTTGAGGCCATTCCCTCTTATCCTGTCCCCTGTCACTTGGGAGAAGAGGCCAGCTCCCTCCTCTCCACAACCTCCCTTCAGGTAGTTGTAGAGAGTAATAAGGTCTCCCCTCAGCCTCCTCTTCTCCAGGCTGAACAACCCCAGCTCTCTCAGCCGCTCCTCATAAGATTTGTTCTCCAGCCCCTTCACCAGCTTTGTTGCCCTTCTCTGGACTCGCTCCAGAGCCTCAACATCCTTCTTGTGGTGAGGGGCCCAGAACTGAACACAGTAGTCGAGGTGCAGTCTCACCAGTGCCGTGTACGGAGGGAGAATAACCTCCCTGGACCTGCTGGTCACGCCGTTCCTGATACAAGCCAGGATGCCATTGGCCTTCTTGGCCACCTGGGCACACTGCTGGCTCATGTTCAGTCGGTTGTCAATCCACACCCCCAGGTCCTTCTCCTCCTGGCAGCTTTCCAGCCAGGCTTCTCCTAGTCTGTACCTCTGCTTAGGGTTGTTGTGCCCCAAGTGCAGGACCCGGCATTTGGCCTTGTTAAACCTCATGCCGTTGGTCTCAGCCCAGCAGTCCAGCCTGTTCAGGTCCCTTTGCAGAGCCTCCCGACCCTCCAGCAGATCCACACTTCCACCCAGCTTGGTGTCATCTGCAAACTTGCTAAGGGTGCACTCGATGCCTTCATCCAGGTCGTTGATAAAGACATTAAACAGCACTGGACCCAGCACTGAGCCCTGGGGAACCCCACTTGTCACTGGCCTCCAGCTGGATTTAACTCCATTTCCCACCACCCTCTGGGCCCGGTCATTCAACCAGTTTTCCACCCAGGAGAGTGTGCGCCTGTCCAGGCCAGAGGCCGACAGTTTCCGAAGCAGAATGCTGTGAGAAACTGTATCAAAGGCTTTACTGAAGTCCAGGAAGATACATCCACAGCCTTTCCCTCGTCCAAGAGTTTAGTCACTTGGTCATAGAAGGTGATCAGATTAGTCTGGCAAGACCTGCCTTTCATGAACCCGTGTTGACTGGGCCTGATCACCCGGTTCTCTTGCAAGTGCTTCACGATCGCACTCAAGATCACCCGCTCCATGACTTTCCCCGGTACCGAGGTCAGGCTGACAGGCCTGTAGTTCCCCGGATCCTCCCTGTGCCCCTTCTTATAGATGGGCACGACATCAGCCAGCCTCCAGTCCAGCGGAACCTCCCCAGTCATCCAGGACTGCTGGAAGATGATGGAAAGGGGTTTGGCCAGCACATCCGCCAGTTCCCTCAAAACTCTTGGGTGGACTCCATCTGGCCCCATAGACTTGTGGGCATCTAGCTGGGCAAGCAAGTCTCTAACCACCTCCTCTTGGACCGTGGGAACCTCATACCTCTCTTCCAACCCTTGGGGTTGTGCACAGAGGGAACAATTTTCCTTACTGTTAAAGACTGAGGCAAAGTAGGCATTGAGCACTTCAGCCTTGTCTTTGCCCCCTGTTACTGTTGTTCCCTCTGCATCTACTAGGGACTGGAGATTCTCCCTAGCCCTCCTTTTGCTGTTGACATATTTGTAGAAAGACTTTTTGTTGTCTTTCACACCAGAGGTACCTTTTCTCTCCCGCTACCTAATCCAAGCTTGCAACACTTACCTCTTTACCTGACTTGATATGGCAGCACATGGAAAGACAAAGTAGATTATATTTCATAGAGTTGCATCCAACATTGCAACAAGGCACCTTTCTGCCTACAGACTGCTTCTGATTAGTATCTAGAATTGTACACTATTGTAGTTAATGGCAAAACCCAGTGTGACTACAACATAGTCACCTAGCGGAGGAACACACCTATTGAAAAAGAAAAAAAAATCAGATGTGCTTTGTTGAGAAAAAAAATACTTTGGAATACTATTGTTGTAATGCTTTGTACCCTTTCTATTGCTTGCCTGAAGTCTTCCAGAGTCTTTGCAATTATTGGAGAAGATGACAGGAAATAAAAATGTGTTGCTTAGAAAGACCAGTGTTTTCTTTGCCTTTAAAAATTTTCTGCGTATTTTGATACCTGCAAGCATAATTTGCTTAGTTCCACATACTGCAATATTTCACACTTCCTGTTAATCTTTGATGTACATGAAAACACAGCACATAAGCAAGCTAAGAATATAGTTAACAATAAATATTATTATTATTTTATTTTCTATCATTTGAATTTGAAGAAATGGTGAGGTGTAAAAATATTTTTAAATATCGTATAAGCAATAATATAACCCAAATCCATCGTATAAGAAGTTATCATTTATGCATAACTAGGAAACACAACAAAATATGTTTTGCTGTTTAGGCAGATAGCACAGGCTTTAATTTAGTAGCAGTCTAATAACTGAAAGGAAACCAAAACAGCAGCACCTTCAAGGCAATTCACCCACTCCATCCTGAGATGGATGGCTAAAGTACAAAGGACAGATCACATTTTGGAGAATGTTTTCTCTCTCTCTCTCTCACTGCCTATCCTGCTGATGAGAAGCAGCCCAGACAATGATTTTAGGTCATGTAGTGACCCTTCATATTAGCTAGCACTAGGTGAAATTAATCCCCCCTTCACCAAGTCTCACCTTTCCCCGGGTTTTCACATTGCTTCATGTGATAGTTAGTCATTGTGTATGTAAGTACAAAATGAAGGCCAAATGGAGACATCTTTTTACATGAGATTCCTCCCAGAGATTGACTTGGATTTCCATCAAAGTCAGTGGAAATAAGCCACTGAGTCTGAAATCATACTAACTGTAGTCCTATTCATTGCTCAGCTCCCCAGGAGCAGCAGACTCAGGCTCTGTACCTTACCACTGTTCATCCATCCAGACTTACTTCACATCCTCTGTCTTGAATATAAAAATAGTTGTCACTCCCAGTTCACTCCCAGTTATGAATATTGCACACTGCTTCAAGAGAGGCAAGACAAATATATTCCAAAATCTAGGGGTTTTAGGTACTGTGAACAGCAATGATTTTTGTTCCTAGCAAATGCTTCTTTGATCACTTCAGAAAAAAAATGTGGTGCATGAAAATATGGACAAGTAAGTTCACTTTACTTAAGAAAAACTGCTTCTCTATATCTCAGAAAAGAGGGGCTGATTGAGATGCTTTTGTGGACACCAAACTAATTACTGTTACTGACACTGCAGCCAAAGTACCCATTAAGCCAAAGTAGATTCACCCAGTCTTGCTTGGGGTAAAGGTGGATCCTGAAAACAGTGCTCATTATTGAGGTGCTGTTGTTTAAGCATGAGAAGGTACTAGAAAGAAAAAGCATCTTTTATTAGAGACATGTTTTTTGTCACAGCTAGTGCTTGTTAGTCCTGCATGTTATTAAACAAGACCCTCCAAGCTCAAGGGTGATTTGGCTTGGCCAGCCTGTAGGTCAAGCAGCATGTGCTGATGCCGGCAGCACATTCCATTTTCAGTTCCCCAGATTTCACTGAAAACTTAACACATCCAAAAGTCTGGCTTTAAAAGCAGCACTCCAGGATACTTCCCCTCGGCTCTTTCAGTCTGATCCAATACATCCACTAACATTTGCTCGTACTGATTTTCTTTTATCATCACCAGCCAGGCTGAAGTTCTGAGCTTCTTAAAAAGGTTCAGCATTTCAGTGCAATCATCATACTTGTAGGTAAATTTAAAAAATAAATTATGGAGTCTATAACTGTGGGGTTTACAGAAACAGGTTTTGATACTGTTAATCCTAATGAGAGATAACAAGTAGGTTACACTTTTAAGGGACTGGCTGTAGAGATGAGTAGTGTAAACTTGATGCACAAGTAGAGAATGAATACAGGATACAATTTTGTCTTGAACACAAATTACAGGTACAAAATATTGTGGTGTTGTGGTGGAGAACTGATGCCTTCTACCTCATTTATTAGCTGATATTCCATCATACAGAAAAGAATTAGCAAGACCTTAAAAAATAACAGACAAGTTAAAAAGTTAAACTCTTAACAGATATGTTGCACAAAAATGTATCCCAATATCACTTCTATTTCATCATTTATTGTAGTTTCAATAACATGAAAGACAGTAATTAGAAGAGGACTTCACTGTACTTCCTTCTGAAGCATTGTATAAAACTATAAGTGGTTTTAAAATGGAAGTTACAAATTAATACTTATGTTTTGTCTTTTATCGCAAAGTTCATGGATCTTGAAAATGAGGAATGGCTAAAGTAATATACTAAATAAGGAAAGCATTTGCATGCAGTATTGAACTGCTTCTTTCCACAATGCTGTGTATGAACCAGGAGATCTTTTAATTCTTCTCATAAAGCAAAACAGCAAAATAGCTCATGAATCATTCTTTAATTTAGAATAGGTTTCAAGTTCAACAGTGTCTTTATCCAGTGTTCCAGATAAAAATCATAATACTAAAGACCACAGAGATAAATTTCCTTCTAAACCAAAGGATAAATCTGGAAATGATGTAATTGATTCTATACTTGTCATTTTCCCCAGGAGGCCAGACACAAAATTTAAGATCCTATCAAATTACAGTTAATCTCTCTCTGAATCCAATGACATAGCATGAAAAAAACACAGCCTTCATTTGTAATTTGATTACAGCAAAACAGAGACATAGAGAAAGCAGTTTGTTAGAAGTGGTAGCAGATTGCAGCTAAATGCTTGGTAGGTTGATTTTTTTTTAGGTGTCAGATGTCTCTTCTACACTGTTTTTTTTTCATTAAAAGCTAGAAGCTAAATATTTAGTCAAAATCCATATTTATAAGGGATCTCATAATGTTAAGGTGCATTTCTATTAGGAAAAGCAGTTTTTGCAAAATTGCAGAGAGCCACTTGTCAGTAATTTTGAAAATGTTACACACTGTCCACTACAATGCTATCAATGTAAGTGCGTTATTTTGTTTACTTGAGTGCTTATATACGTGTCACAATTTTATTGAAGAGCATAATTTATATTTAGGATTTAATTTGAAATGTGCTTTACCTAAACAATTTTATATGTTATTATACCAGGCAATATTTTGGTTTTACTTAAGGAAATCCTTCCCACAAAGCTATGGTTTTGCAGCTCATAAAGATAACAATGGAAGATACTAGTTTACATGAATAATGATCAAAATACATGTATTTGAGTTTCTTTTTGTAAGCCTCTGGAAGACAGTGAATGAGCACCTGTGGCATGTTCAAGTTTCACCCCCTTTTGGTATTTCATAAAGAACAGTGAGTGCTTGACATTTTCTTATCTTTATTGTGTCTCACCACAAAGTTTCAGTTAAATTATAGTTTGAAATGTTAATATGTTAATTGCTTGAATATCGGTTTTTAAATATACTATGACAGCTACTGAATAGCACAAACACTGTGTGTCTACTAATGCACTTTTTCTCAGGTTCTTATACTCTTCTAAACTTGCTAATATGTTTGAACAAAAATGGTATATTTTTAGAGAGAACATGTTCTTCTACAGGTTCTGCTTGTTTAGGAAGGTATTGACATAAATGGAACTTGGAGTCCTTTCAGTTTCAAAGAGGCTTTGTCAGAGAGAGTTTAGAAATCATATTCACTACACCATAAGTTAAAGATATATTCATTACAAAAGAAAGGTCTGTGCACTTATTGACAAAGCTCTTAGGAAACTCAGGCAACTGTACGTGGGTTTAATTGAACTTTGCTTTTATATCACTGCTGAATAACTTCTAACCCTATCAATGCTCTGTGTATTCTATGCAGTCTAAAATAACCTGTGGGTATTTTACCAAAAGCATTGCTGCAGTGAGTTGCCTTCCCTTGTCTTTGTTGTTTTCCTCTGTGTAAATCTACTACTTCTTTCTCTCTCTTCCAGTCATATAAATCCTCTGCTCTTCTGTTCATCTTTCTAACATTACAACTGCTCCTGAATGCAGCAAGCTCTTTCACATGGAGGAATGTAGAAAATAAGAATTCTTACAATCTCATGATTTTGGCTCTTGGGTCATGGCAAGAATTACCCTTTTAAAGCCCACCATCTCCATGTAACCTTAACTTTGGAAAAGGAAAGAAAAATCATTTTCCTTGTACTTGGTGGGAGAGAAGTAAAAGAGTCACCTCTCCATGATGCACATCTACAAATGTTAGACTGTGAATAAGGATAATCCACTTGCAACATCACATACTTCAGTGTAAGACAGCTGGGACAAAACAACCACACTGATTCAAACACAATCTGATTTACTACTACTATGCAGGAAAGAGATGCTGGGTCACAATATGGCACTATGACTATGTCATCCTTGTTAAGCAGTAGTCAGAAAATCTGCAAATGAAAGGATCACTGTTCATGAGAGACACACAACTTGAGTACTGGGTGCACACCAGCATATAGGCTTTTAGAAACAGTTGACTTGAAAAGGGAGACAATTAAAGAGAGCAAAGATAACAAAAAGTGTGGAATGACTATTTAGGAGAAGAGTTTAAGAGAAGAGATCACTTAGACCATGACTATTCAGCCTGGACGTGAGGTAAGTGAAATAAAGCCTGCATTCAAGGTCTGTGCAACTGGAAAGACAACTGTTTTATATTTCAATACAACAGCCAAGAATATACAATCCACTGATTGAACCACTGTTGCACTTCACACACAACTAAACTGGGAAAAATCACCCCCAGTGTTGAAATAATTAGTGGGTTTACAAATAGGTGAATAACAGAGGGTTAGTTTAATTTGAAGTTATTAAACACAATGATCTCTAATAAAACCTCAAGAAAACTCTACTCCTCAAACTGCTGTAAACCAGGAGAAGACCAAAAGAAGAAACACTGTACATTTACTCAGCTCCAGAGCATCTACTTCACGACATTGCAGGAGGTAGGTTTCACAGCTGGGTAGTTTTGACCTAAAGAAGCAGGGCAAATATTGCATCCTTATGATAACCTATAATTCACAAAGTGCTTCTACTGAGACTTGTTTTAATTCAAAATAGTATGTAAAGCAGCCACCTGCTTCCCTTTTCACCATAATGGTTCTGGTGACAATTGGAGGACTCAAAATGAGCCAGATTATGTTTTATGCCTTTCCCCAGAGGCCCTTCCTTCTCAGTGCAATAGGATTCTGCAGCCTATTATGATGTTCCCATCTGTCTTAGTCATCATGCAGCCAAGCTATTTGTATTTAGCTCCTTAACCTTTCCTCATTAATCAATTCCTCTAACTCAGTAATCAAGGCTGTCTGACAAGGAAGGAAAGCAAATCTTGGATTTGGAAATACAGCTTCAGACAGCAACCTCTGCAAGAATAGATGCAGAAATTCTCTAGGTCCCTTGTACTACCTTTGTTTGGATAAACGTGTTATGCTTTCAGGGAAAAACAATGAAGCAAAATGGATTGATCATGTTTGGAAAAAGACGGGCACTGGATAGGAAAGACCATTGAAAAGCCTAAGAGCAAATGGCAGGATAAAGATGTTTTTTATTCTTTCCTGGTGAATTATGAAATAGCATCAATCCATCCATCCATCCATCCATCCATCCATCCATCCATCCATCCATCCATCCTTTCTTCCATCCATCCTTTCTTCCATCCATCCTTTCTTCCATCCCTCCTTTCTTCCTCTGTGACTTTCTTCCTCCTTTTCTTCCCTTCCTCATCCCTTCATCTTTGTGCAATGGCTAGTCCATGGCTATGAAATCTTTCAGGATACTTTAAACCTCTAGAGATTCATGCCCTAACAGGCAAATGTGGAGAGTCAGAGACAGCACAAACCTTTGGTTATGCAAAAAAAAACCTTCTTGTATTCCAAAATGTTTATTTCAAGACAATCTTTTGCAACTTTCATAACTATTCCCTTGAAGTTGTATTTTAGTACTGATTGCTAAAAGAAATGAGAAAAAAAGCACCTCTATGTAGCTGGAAGGGATGTAGATCAGCCTGTGCCCCATCTTTGTTCTTTGTGGTCAGTGAAATGGATTTTTTGGTTGCTGATTCAAACTAGAATTTCACAGCTGCTGAGACAGACAATTTCCATGGAGCTTAACACTCATAAACTGCATTTTGTGATGAACAAAAACTTCTACATACTGCATTATCAGCATTTGAAGCGCATATACAGATGTCTTTGATAGCACTCATTTTCATGTTCTATGGATTGCTGACTGTTTAATGATAATGAATTAGAAACAGCATCCATAGTTTTGTTCAAGCTACGGAGGTGTTAATTCTTATACCTTTAATTGCTTTAGAAAGCATGCGCATTATATACCTGGTATTGTATTTTGTCAATTCTTTTTAATTAAGGAATTTTTCAGCTGCAGAACACCACAAATCCTCATTTGAACCTATTTCTCATGTATTTCAGGAGGCTAAATTGAAATAAAAACTTTTTAATTAAGACATACATACCTTTACTAACTTTGGTATTGACTTTCATCTAACCAAAAGTATACTTTGGATATTCAAATTAATGTTCACTCAGTGAAAGTGTGCAGTCTAGCTAGTTATAAAGGTTATCCTGTACAGGCTATTGTTTAGCACTGTTCTGCCTGAATGTGTGAGTGGCAGCTTCCAAAACAAACTTTGGAATCAAATTTAAAGCCACAGACTTCTCATGCAAATGAACTAAAAAGTATCTGTCATGTCCAGTAGTAAGAATAGTCATTAATGAATCATTAATAAAGCCAAATAACTTTTGGTTGCTTCTAACCCTCCACATTCATTTGCTTAGTACTTTGCTGCTTGAGGATTGGTTCTATAAAACCAATCATAGAATTATTAAGATCGAGAAAGACGTCTAAGATCATCAAGTCCAACTACCAACCCAACATCACCATGTCGACTAAGCCATGTCCCAAAGTGCCACACCTATAGGCTTTTTGAACACCCCCAGGGATGGAGACTCCAGCACTTCCCTGGGCAGCCAATTTCAATGCTTCACAGCTCTTTCAATAAAGGATTTTTTCCTAAGATCCAATCTAAACCTCCCCGGTGCAACCTGAGGCCATTTTCTTTAATCCTATCACTAGTCACTTAGGAGAAGAGACTAATACCCACCTTGCCCCAACCTCCTTTCAGGCATTTGTAGAGAGTGATAAGGTCTCTTCTCAGCCTCCTCTTCTCCATACTAAACAATCCTAGTTCCCTCAGCTGCTCCTCACAAAACTTGTCCTCCAGACCCTTCACCAACTTTATTGCCCTTTCCTTGACACACTCTAGCACATCAGCATCCTGCTTGTACTGAGGGACCTAAGACTGAACATAGTACTCAAGATGTGACCTCACCAGCACTGAGTACTGAGATGTGATCACTTCCCAAATTCTGCTGACCACACTGTTTCTGATACAAACTAGAGTGGTCTTCTCAGCCACCTAGGTACACTGATAGTTCATATTCAGCCACCTATTGACCAACACTTCTCAGGTCCTTTTCCACCAGATAGCTTTCCAGCCATTCATCCCCAAGCCTGTAGCATTGTATAGGGCTGTTGAGACCAAAATGCAAGACATGGAACTTGTCCTTGTTAAACCTCATACAATTGACCTCACCCATCAATCCAACCTATCCAGATATCTTTGCAGAGCCCTCCTACTCTTGACTAGATTGATGCTCCTGTCCAATTTGGTCTCATCTGCGTACTTACTAGGGGAGCACTCAATCCCCTCATCCAGATAATCAATAAAGATATTAAAGAAGACTGGCCCCACAATCGAGTCCTGGGGAACACCACTTGTGACCAGCTGCCAACTGGATTTAATTCCGTTCCCTGCAACTCTCTGGGCTTGGCCACCCAGCTAATTTATTTTTTTCACCCAGTGAAGAGTAAACCTGTCAAAACCATGAGCTGCCAGCTTCTCTAGGAGAATGCTATGGCAGACAGTGTCAAAGGCTTTACTGAAGTCAGGCTAAATAACACCCACAGCTTTTCCCTCATCCACTGAGTCACCTGGTTGTAAAAGGAGATCATGTTGGTCAAGCAGGACCTGCCTTTCATGAACCCATGCTCTCTGGGTCTGATCCTCTGGTTGTCCTGCAGATGCCTAGTAAGCACACTCAAGATGAACCACTCCATTATCTTCCCCAGTACCAAGGTCAGGTTGACAGGATTGTAGTTCCTTGGAACCTCCTTCTGGCCCTTCTTGTATATGGGCATCACATTACCAGGCCTCCAGTCATCTGGGACCTCCCGCGTTAACCAGGTCTGCTAATAAACAATGGGGAGTGGAAGCATACAGTGGACAGATATGATTTAGTGTAATGCAGCCTTCCTGAACTGTTCTTTTCCATATTTTATGTAATATAAACTGCTCAGTAGCTGAAAATCCCTTTATTTTAACATTAGGAAGTTTTCTCATTAATAATGTGTAAGTCTGATGAGAAGAAAAGATGGTTATATGAAGGCCAGAAGTGAAATAAATTAATATATTCTTGATGATAAAACCAAACTTAAATAGTAATAAATTTTGTTTGTAAGAAAGGAAGAGGAAAATGTGTATCATAGCCCAATATGCAAGCGAGTGGGGGCAATTATAATAAATATGGCTTTATAAAATAACATTTTAGTAATTTAACTTGTGACAAATTACAGCTGTAACAATCTCTTAATATTCTGCCACATTTGCTTTATTTAAACATTACCTTTGCCACTGAGCAAACAATACTGTACTAATGGACACATAAATCTTTTTTCAGTATTATTTCAAGACACAAGGATTGAAAAAATCATTAAATACTTGATGACAGTTGCAATGCCTACCTGATTTAGAAGCAGATCTATTCCAGGAAAACACAGAGAGAATGATAAAAAGGAGATCAATAAAACTATATATATATCATATGAAGGAAATAAAATGAAGATCTAGTAGATGCAGTGGCTTCATAAATGAAACTGCACATGGAATATAATTTGTTTGTTTCCCTCATATTTTTGTTTCCATTAAAAGAATGAAACAAAACAAAATTCATTAAAAACATTCAAGGTAAAAATTTTACTCTGCTAAATACAAAAGGCATTTTGTCACCACTTTCAGCTGGGATGTTATGCTTAGCTCTTGCTAAAACTGGATCTTTATCTTGGTGGATGCCAAAAGATTGTTGACATGATATAATTCATTTACTGATCTCTCAACAGTTTTCAGTCATTCAGCCCACGTTCAGAAGAGAAAGTACTGTAGCGTATTTCACCTGCTTTGCAGTGGCATATCTGATGACAATGAAAGTTGTACTATGGACAGGATGAATGAATATCTGTTGTTTCATCCCATTCTACTGATTTAGCTAGCTAAGGTTAAAATTATCTAAGTCAGAGATGCGTGTGCTTCAAATCTATTAACATTAAGACTTACACATTATTCATTCCAGTTGTACTGATAGGAAAAGCTGAGGTAAAAAAAACAGTATGCCACAGAGCAAAACAGAGATAGGAAAGGCTCAGAAGTTGCTTTATGCTTCTATGATAAACCCAAACCATTCACCTCTTTCATATCTCAAGGCCTCAGGGCACTGTTTTTTGATTGTTGCTGGTTTGTTGCGGAGATTTTTGCATAAGGAAACATGTTTGTAGTACATGACTAGACATGCTACATAATAACTGGCCTATAAAAAGTTTCAACAGCTCATTGTCTTCATGTCTGCTTTCATTTCTCTTTATCTAACAGACTTTTCTTCACCATAATATCTGAACATCCTATGATGTATAAACAGAACCACAAAATAAATCTATTTCCTACCTCTTAAAAATAGCAAGATTCTCTCCTTTCTTGAGCATATTAGCAATTTAATTTCTTTTTCAAGTTCAGAGCAATTTCATTTGGCTGCTTTCGTTCTCAGATAATTCATAATTGGCTTGGAAAAAAATCAAACTCAGCTTGGATCTAATCCATATCACAAGAACCAAAATCACAGCTGACTCCCTTGTTAGCATAGTCAGCAGAAAAAAACAGAGCCTGATCCTATAAGCAGCACTCAAGCAGAACTCCTATCCTGAGGAAATTCCTGTTAAGAATTTTGTTAGCATGAGGACACTAGAACTCAACATGAAAATACTCCATTGAACACTCCTTATCTGTTCCCAAGATTAGAATCATATAATCATTTATATTTAAAATCTTAGAGGCCAACCCTCCACCTTACACTGCCAAGTCCACCACTAAATCATGTTCCTAAGCTCCACATCAGCACAACTTTTAAATAACCCCAAGGATGATGGCTCAACAATTTCCCCAGGCAGCCTGTTCCAATGCTTCACAGCTCTTTCAATAAAGGATTTTTTCCTAAGATCCAATCTAAACCTCCCCAGTGCAACTTGAGTCCATTTCCTTTCATCCTATCACTAGTCACGTGGGAGAAGAGACTAATACCCACGTTGCTACAACCTCCTTTCAGGCATTTGTAGAGAGCAATAAGGTCTCTTCTTATCCTCCTCTTCTCCGGGCTAAACAATCCTCTGTTCCCTCAGCTACTCCTTGTAAGACTTGAGTTCTAGACCCTTCATCAGCTTTATTGCCCTTCTCTGGACACACTTCGGCAGTTCAATGTCTTTCTTGTAGTGAATGGCCCAAACCAGAACACAGTAGTGGAGGTGCAGCTTTGCCAGCAATGACTATAGAGGGACAATCATTTCCCTAGTCCTTCTGACCACATTATTTCTGATACAGTTGCATCAGTTCAACCAAAAGAGTGCTTTTTTAATAATTTTTGTTCAGTGCTTATGTAGGAGTTGGGTTGTTCGTTTGTTTTTTTTAAGACTAACTTCTTTTACTTAGAAATAAACAGAAATTAAATATTTGGAATAACTGGCTTTCTATCTGAGTAAGAATAATCACAATGGTTCTTTAACTGATTTTAATTCAGTTGCACATAAAAGCAGCCACTTAGGTCAACTAAGGCAAGACCACTTTCTCAATAGAAAGGTTAATTCTGCCAGGAAAAGGATTATGCTTGGCCTTATATGTAATCAAGGAACTGATAAGCTCTCATTAGTTTCATTTAACCTGTAGAACAAACTGGGAAGCCAGAGTTTGTGGTGTGTTCAGCTGGTAAATGTGTTGTTTTCTTTCCCTCTGTCATGCCTGGGTCTGCTGTGCAGTTACACAAAGTCAGCTACGTCAGATGTCAGTGAAGCATATGTGAAGAACCAGTTGATGCTAATGCTGCAGGCTTAAGCTCCTTATCTCCTTTTGATCCCAAACCTTAAATCCATGCTGGATTCTTTATCATTGATGTTCACTCCCTTTAAAAAGTAAAAATTAAAAGCTTTTATTTTTTTCAACAATATTGCTTCTTGCCTTCCCTCCTCTTTGATTTTAGTACTGTGTACCTTAATTTTTGTCTTTCATTCAAGATGTCCAGACTTCATCAAGCCAGTAAATAAATTATTTTCATTTATAACTCAAATAAGTCTGTTCATAGCTGTCAAAAGCTAATGTGTTCATTTGAATCCTGAAAGGGACACAGATTGTAAATCCTAATTAATATTTACTAAGCAGCAGAAAATTGTATGGAAGAAAACATTTCTCTCGAGCATGTATATCGTATACTTGTTCAGTCTGCCTTTCCTTTTTCTCTGTTCTTTACCCATATTTGGATGGATTTGTCATGACTTCCTTTTCTTTAGGCATAGTATATACAGATCCTGTTTCCCTCTAGATGTTACAGAGTAGGCATCCTCTTGAGAGCTGTGAGCATTCTGGTGGCATGGAAAGGTTTCTCACAGGTTTCAAAGTTCATTGTGAGCAGGCATGAAGAGCTATGGCCCAAGTTGCATTCCTGTACTGCTTCTGCTGGTCCCACAGTCATAGGTTTGAGGGGCTTATTTTAGCAGACCCAATGTATTAGGTAAAAATAAGATCTCATGTAATAGAAGTGGAAACTGTTCTCAGGCAGTTCAGACCATTTGACAATGTGTCGTTTCCATTCTGAGGGTCAACCCTCTAACTTACTGTAACAGTATTTTTCTTTTCTCATGGTGGTGGACAGTAAACAATGTAACATCATATCCTACACATCACAGAGATATAGGTTAAGTGGACTACACGCTGTTGTGTAAATGCATCCATCACAGATCAATACGTCCCCCACAATTCAGCTGAGACCTCTCCCATCTGCAGTTTCTTTGCTTGGGCCCTGGTCGCTGGACACTCAGCCTGTCCCAACTCCCACCTCTCTAAATCTAATCCTAATAGGACAAATTCTCTTAACATTAAGCATGGGAACGATGCAGATGAGCTTTCAATAATTTGGCACTGATTTAATACCAAGTCTTTTTGTTGGAGGCTCCTGGGATTTCTGCTGTGATAAAAGCTTTTCTGGATTGACCTTTGTTCTTCTGCCAGTTGTTTTGTTTAGTTTTCCTTTTTGAAGGTGGCTTAGACAGAAGCACTGATGTGTACACGTACCTACTCTGCCCTTTCACAGGCAGAATTTGCCCATGTGAGTGTAAGAAAACTCAGGGAAGTCCATTAGTTTCTACCACAGTACTACCTTGGCTGAGCATTGTGGAGACACAGCCTATAGGAGAACTCGCTCACTGTTATCAGTCTGAAAAAAGTCAGAGTAAAACTTTTAAGAAATTAGATGAAGGATTCCTTTTTTACACCATGGTCTAGCAAAAAAGTTTTGCAGAGACATAGTCTTCCAAATGCAAAATGTACCTAACTGCCTTCCTGGATCCACAAATTGCTGTTACCTACACAGGTGTGTTTGGGACAGTGTGATGGAAGGGCAGAAAATACAACGGGAGTCTAGTAAGTTCAGGTAGAGAAGCTGCAAATACTTTATGAAGAAATTAAGCTCTTTCTGAGAGTTTCAAAGCTGAATTTGGTACATACAAGAAAATGCAAATGTTTTTACTGAAGCAAGCTAATACCTTTCTCCACCAGATTAAGATAAAATTATGTTATATATTTAATACTGGGAAAAGACCTATATTAATAAAATAATTTATTGACTATTTTAGCGTTTATAGATTTCATCATCTTGCCTCTCTTAGACTGGAAGGGCACAACCCATTAGACAGCAAACTACAGCTGAAAAGTCTTTCTTTGATTTTCAGTGAGACTGATCATGGAGTTTTTACATATCTGCTAAGTGCAGGTCTAGTTTCTTTATGGACCTTGGGACTATTGTTCCTATGGCACAATTATTATTTATTTTTTATTTGCATATAATAAAAGTAAGATTTTTTTTTAAATGCTTGCAGATGACTTTTTTTCCGTCAATGGTCTAATCCCACAGTGATTCTCTTTGTAAACATTTAGTAATGAACTAAATGGCTTTTTTTAAGAGTAATGAAAGTACTTTTTTTTAGCTTAAAGTATTTTGTCAGATGTTTTCTTCTAAAATAATAGAAAGTCAAATGTAACAGGCAGTTCTTTTATTATTGATTTTACTACTGTAATGTAGTGAAAGGATTCTGTTCAAAGAAATAACTTCTGGAAAAAAAGCCACTTCCCATGCTGCATCTAAATAACTCTTAGCCACCTGAGGCTTGAATCATCAGTCTGCATATGACAGTGCTGGGCATCAGGCATACCCTGTCTCTGTGGGGCTGCAGTAAGTGGTGTTACTCAGATTTCTTCTGTAAATTGCTTGAACACTCTTGCCTTAATAATCCCTATGTGTAACACGAGCAGAAGAGCATTTTCTCAAAGAACCATGGCATTACCCTAGAAACAAAAGGTCAGTGTATGGAGCACTGAGAAGTCAACAAGAAGCTATTTTAAAATTGATTTCATTTTTTATTTGAGTGTTTATAATAACAACAGCTTACTTAATTTCTTGACAAGCTAAATTTTAACAGCACACACAAACAGTATCAAATGGATCCCAGGAGGAGGATAAGGTACAGAGAAAGAAGTCACTGAAGCAGAAAGGAATATGGTACATGGGAAAACCCTGGACAAAGTGAGTAAAACTGGAATTTATTTTACCTACTTTGTAAGGTACCAGCCAAACTACTTGTCTATATTCCCTGCATATGGAAAGAATTCCCAGAGGTCAGTTCATCTCGATTAGTTCAGACACCTGTCTTAGACTGGGATGAAATAAATATGCTTTAAAGGCATCCTTTCTCTCAGCTAACTATAGGGGAACTTAAGCGCCTGGTTTAGACTAAATGCTTATCTCTTAGACTGCAAAGTTAGGTGAGATGCATGGCATGCATGGTGAAACAGAAGCAACATAGCAACAACAGCTGAGAAATAAAAGGGAAGTGAACTGCAAAGGGCCTCTGGGCTAACAGGAAGGAATATGGAAGATGAGAAATAATACAATTAGCTAACCAAGTGAGGCCACACAAAAAGAATTGAAGAGAAAGACAAAAGGATTTTGCACCAACCAGGTAAATCTAACAGAGCTATCATGTGCTATAGAAGAAAATAGAAAAGTTGGATAAGGGAAAGATTTGCAATAATCAGTGTGAAAGTTGCTCAGTGCATGAATACAGGAGTCTCCTGCAGGGATGCAAAAGAATAGCCAATCTAACACAAAGGGTATTCAACCACAGTATCTTCAAAAGATGAGAAAAGCACTGAAGGTGAAAATAGGTTGTATTTTTACTGTAGTGGAGATAAAAGATACAATATGCAAAAGGTAGTGAGAAAAGGTATTTTTTCTCTTTGAACTAAATCTAGACCTCACAATGAGAAATAATCTCTTCCATGTTGGTATGGATTTGTTCTGCTTGCCTATCATGACAGAATTGCCGACTGGGATGCTAGAAGCATTTAAACAAGAAATCTTTAATAGTACATTATCAAAGGGAATCAATCTATTTTATTGAAGGAATAAATAAAATTGACATGATCAAATAAAAAAGTCCGCTCCCTGAATATGCTTTACATTACCTAGTCTTAACAGTCTGACTACACATTTAATGCTATCAGTCTCTAATATAACAATAAATATTACATAACCCAGATTAAGAAAGAGCCTAAGATCTGATTCTATGAAATCTTAATTATGAGCTGATAAATATCAAGTGCCTGCAATGGCTTCCGAGGCTGGTACATTCAGATGTTTCGGGAATTTGTGCTAAAGTACTATAAAAGCCTGTGGTGATCATCAATAGCCTGTGTTATCTGAAACCAGTTACAAGGTAATTGAAGGCACTGTTAAGTAAAGTACTGGTTTATTAGTGCTATTTAACTAAAACATTTTTGTATTTTTCTTGCCCATCCTCCCAGCTCAAAATCTGAGCTGTACTTCTTGCGTTCCTTTAGAAATTCATTTAGGATTCCTGTTCTTCTCTGTGATGTTTTGTCTGTATTTTCAGCATAAATATTATTAATCCTTTCCTGTCAACTTTTGACTTACCAAGCATTTGGCCAAGTCAATGAACAAATTAAGCTCACTACATAATACCAGATGGCTTTATGGTTTTGTGTCCTCTGGTGGGCAAGTCCTGCTGTCATCTCTGAGCATCTGCACAGAGCCACAAGGGATGTGTGCACTTTTCATTCATTCAGCTGGGTCACTCATCATTAATATTCAGAGAAGGAAAGGAGGTGTCAGACAAGAGAATTGGTTCTGGCTTCTGTTAGCACATTGACATGTCAGTCATTCACCCCAGAGGCTGCCAGGCCCAATTTAGAACAAAAGTAACTGCTGGGCTGAGCACATCACAAAAGCAGATGAGATTTCTTTGTGTTAACCATTCCCTTCATGGGGTGGAAACATAATTAGAGCCTTCCTCACAACCAATACCACATGAAACTCATTGATTAGCAAGACCTACTTTGAGATAAAATCGCTGACCTCAATCACATTATGAATGTTTGTGCTACAATTGTAGGGTGTTCTCAAAATGAAATTGTATTTTAAAAAGCTCTCTTAGGAAACTGGTCCAATCCAGCATAGTAATAGCTTGAATATGTTAAGTTTCCAGCAATTTTTTTACATGACAGCTTTGATCATTCATGAAAGATACTGTTGTTTTCCAAATTAATATAGTCACCTTTAAAAGAAAAAACAGCAGAAACAAATTAATCCTGAAGACGTTGGATCTCAGTGCAATTTCCCAGCAGCTACATGTGCAATAGCCTCTTAGTGCACCCTACTGGACTCCCTGAAGAACGTCTTCTATTTCCATTAAGCAGTTGTAATGGGAAAAAGGTGGGTACAGTGGCAAAGCCCACATGGGCTGAGATGCTCAGCCGAGAAAACAGGAATTCCTGCTCTGTAAACCTTTCATCCTTTTCTTGCAACATTTTGATCCTTTCTGGCATCTTGAGTTAATAAAAATAAATGTGAGCATTGGCAATAAGAGCATTTGCTATCACAGTTCATACCTGTTTACCATCAACAGGCAAAAGATTCAATTTGTTCTGGTAGGCAGTTTCTCTTCCAGCTGACAAGCTAACATATGTCATCTTTCAAGTGTCTGCCACTATAATAGCAGGATCAAACCTCTCAGGCACCAGGATCCAAACACTAAAGCTACCTTCTTCTCTGGCAGAAGTTTTAACAACATCCGGGCTGTGATTATTCTGAGAAAGGCTAAATAATTGTGCTATTGATCAGCTCCATTTCTGTGTATAAAATCTCCTACCACTCAGCGATCATCAAAGAAACATTTTTGCAGGACAAGCCACATGTAAACCAGTAAATCTATATCAGAATAAATAAATACACTCCTTTCTATATCAGCTGAAATGCTGGTCTACTTAGTTTTAGTACAAAGTTGTCAAATCTGTATTTTCTTCCCTTATGCTTTCAGTTATCTGCTGTTTACTACATGTGCACAAGCAAACCACCCAAATGTCTGTCTTGGTCAGAAGGCTGGAACTTCCGCTTCCAGCATTTCTCATAAGAGATAACAATTTTTTTGTGTACTTAATTTATTTCTTTGATAAAAGTAAAGAAGTAATTCAGTGTCCTTAATCCATTTATCTCCTTTAGCCTCACTGTCTGTATCTGACTGCATCATGAAAGGTGTATTCTAACTGTGGCTTTGTTTTGTAATGAAGTTTTGTGGTCAGTTAAATCTAATCGAAAGAATCAACTGCACATCTCTGTTTCAGATCCTGTAGAACAAATACATAGCATCATCAGCCAAAGATTGTAGCTAAACTGCAGGAGCAAGAAACAATGACGGTGGGAAACAATAAAGCATTTCTCATTTAGCTCTCACAGGCATATAATGCTGTTTAATGTTAAATTTGTTTGAACAGCTGAAAATCATGGGCAGGTGAGAGGAAATCTAGATCTCCCTAGTCACATAGCCATCCTGGGTACACAGAGTGAAATACCATAAAATATCTGGTTCAGGCTCTTATTTACACTGCTACTTTATCCATACAGTTATTTTGCTATTCAATTACCTACAGACTGATTATACAGCTGGCTACACCAATAATTCTGCAGCACTGTGTCAACAATAATGAAAACTACAGAGAGTGCAGTTTGATGAACTTTAAAGAATGCATTTTGATCATTAGAATGAGACCTAAATAAGTAACACAGTGGCACTTTTACCTGCCCTAATTAATGTCATTATTATGTAAATTATATTAGTCCTATTAATAATAATACCTTCAAGTAACTTGTTCTTGTGTATTTTATATAGAGTTGAAAATTTACTGAAAAAATATAGCACGCAGTCTCTGGCTGAAATATCTGGCAACATCAGTGGAGCACATATCATGGCTAAAGAACGAGATGCAGAGGAGCTTTTGTGCTCTCTAACAAATGGCCATAAGTCACTGTGTGTCAGTCCAAAAGTCACTGTGTGTCAGTCCTTCTGAAGCTGTCTCCTCTAAATTATTTGAAGGGACTAAGAAGCTGGTGTTCACCTTTTTTTACACATACTTCTTCAATAAAATGCTGATCCTTCAATATCTCAGGCAAAAATATTGTGCAAAGAAACTATGTACAGTTTAAGTCATTCTTAAGCCCAATTGCCCCACCACTTATGACAACATGAAAAAATGGAAGCTCAGTATAATTCTGGACAGATGACATCACTGATAATGTAATCCATTTGCATGGTAGCTAACTCCAAGTGCAGATATGTTGATATATGTCAAAACCAAGCTAGAAATATATGCACATACCTATAGTAGATATAGAGACAGGAAAAGCAGATCAGTTTTTTGCTCAACAGAGGTTTCCTGTCTTCCCATTTCCTCTTCAGTTCCTGCTCTCTAAAATTGGAATAACTGTACTGGGCTGTGTGAGGTCCTTAGAAACAATAGTATTGGCATAAATATCTTTGATAGATTGATTGGGGGGGTTAACTGAAATTGTTTTTCCACAAGGAATGCTGTTGTTTCAATATTAGGATGTCCTGCTTTTCAATGTGCTGACAGTATTTAGAATAGTAGGATTGTGTTTTCTTGCCCTTGTTTCTATCAGCTTAATTTTTAGACAAGATGCAACTGGTCCCTCTGTACTTCATCTCCATATATTGCATTTCTGTAAACAATTATATGAATTTAGAGACAAATAATTTAAGAAGGCCATCTGCTTTCATTTGCATCATTCTCCATGTACTCTCTGCTCTGAGGTATGTTAAGTTTGGCAGCTGCTTAAATAGTAATCCCAAGACTGAATTATCTCTGTTACTTTAAAGGAGGACAAGAACTCTTTTTATTATGAAACATGCTATCTGTTGCAATACAGGAGAAGGGAAGATATACACAAGATGTTGGCATGAGCTTGTGTTATTGTTTACTCAAAGGTTGAGGGGGTTATTTTCACAGTAAAAGAAACTGCATGTGCAAAGTAACTGTATCAGAGTACTGAAATGATCAAGATTCTGAGTTAGATTTTAAAAAATGGAGTATTGCCTAAGAAAACTCAAACCAAAGCTTCAAAGATAGTATGCATTATTTATTTAATGTTGAAGACAGGTTTAAGAAAATGTCCAAAGGCAACTTCTCAGCCTTCAAACAGAATTTGAACTTATATTGAAAAAGTGAGAAAGTAAAGTTAATAAACTGAAAAAAAAATTATACAATACATTGATTGTCAGGGAACAACAAACTGACTAAACCCCCGATATTATGACAATATTGAAAAAAGATATAAAGAATTTCCTGTTGCTGGAATTAGTTAAAAAGCATGTATAGGACTGACAAAAATGCAGCTTATTTTATTGGGGGGTTAAAAGAAGACTGTCTCTGTGAAGGCTATGCCTCTTGACTTTTTTGTTAAAGATATAGTCACAGCAATCTACATCTTCATAACATCCAGGATGGATTAATACTCCTGATGGTACTACGTAATGCCCATGCAGAGATTAAAGAGAGATTCAGCTGATGTAAATCCCAGTAATCTCTTTTAATGGTAATAGCCACACGACCCCCAAGCACTCTGCTCCATAGCACAACTCCAAAGCAGACGAAGCAGCCACGTGTCCTTCTGTGGTACAGGGCTTAGTGCTCTGGTGAGTTTTCTCAGCAGATGGTCCAAGCACTTCTTGTTGGAAGAGGTGTTCATTACATCGGCAGAACTGGAGGCTATATTTACATAGGGATTTAAGGTTGGAAATTCATCTTCAGGTCCTTAAGCCATTAGACTTAAACACCATCAGCATTCACATCTGTGGCTAACACAAGGTCCAAGCTCACAAACCCTCACAGAAGATTTTCCCATAACACTGTGGATGCACTCCTTGGGGAGTTTGCTGTAAAACAAACCTCTCCTCAACTGGTCTTTCTAAAAGAAATATGCCATATTAAGACTGTCCTTAGTCCCAACTGTATTTACTATAGGATGGTCTTTACTCTCCTAACTAACTTATTTTCCTTAACCCTACTCTTCCCTTTTTAAAAATGGATGGACAGGGAATGAGTTGAAGCACTATTAAAATCCTGTAGATCTTGCAGCAATGGGCCTGTGAAATGCCAGCAGTACGGTACCATCTGTAACACATACTCCTAAGCCATTTGGGGACCCCAATCCAGCTGTCCCATCCCTACATTGAGGTGCATTCTCACAGGTCTGGGAACCAGTCCAGATAGCATTGGCCTCCTCACAAGACAGGACAGAAGGCAGAACAGGGTCCTTCATGGCGTGACCAGCAGGTCCGGGGAGGTTATTCTCCCTCTGTACTCGGCACTGGTGAGACCGCACCTCAAACACTGTGTTCAGTTCTGGGCCCCTCACCACAAGAAGGATGTTGAGGCTCTGGAGTGAGTCCAGAGAAAAGCAACAAGGCTGGTGAGGGGCCTGGAGAACAGGCCTTAAGAGGAGCGGCTGAGAGAGCTGGGGGTGTTTAGCCTGGAGAAGAGGAGGCTGAGAGGAGACCTTATTGCTCTCTACAACTACCTGAAAGGAGGTTGTGGAGAGGAGGGTGCTGGCCTCTTCTCCCAAGTGACAGGGGACAGGATAAGAGGGAATGGCCTCAAGCTCCACCAGGGGAGGTTCAGGCTTGACATCAGGAAAAAATATTTCACTGGAAGGGTCGTTTGGCACTGGAACAGGTTGCCTGGGGAGGTGGTCGAGTCACCCTCCCTGAAAGTGTTTAAAAGACAGGTGGATGAGGTGCTGAGGGGTATGGTTTAGTGATTGGTGGGAATGGTTGGACTCGATGATCCTGTGGGTCCTTTCCAACCTAGTGATTCTGTGATTCATGTCTACCACTATAACTGCTGCAGTGCTCCTCCATGATGGGGATCCTCCCACTCACTTAGCCATGCCCCTGGCTCTGGGTGAGGCTTTCATGGTCCTTCCCACAGCGGTTGCAGCTACAGGCCTCCAGGGTTTAGGGTACAGGGAGAGGCCAGGATAAGAAACTCAAGTCCTGAGTGGAGAAAGAAAGGTGGCAGCTGCTGTTGGGCAGTCCAGAAGTAGCACAAAGAGGAGGCCAAAGGCAGTCTGGACAGGGAGTGACTTCTGGAGCCTAGGACAGAAGAAATTGTATTACTAGAGAAGAGATGCAGAGACTGGTGCTGGAGGAGGAAGCCAAGCATAAGGCAAAACTTGAAAGATCAAAGCTCTAAGGTGAGTAGAGGAAACATTCAAGTAAAATGGCTGAGATGGAAGCTGATCATGGAGAAGAGACCTGAAAGTTAATCTGCTCAGAGGCAGGGTTGCTTGAGCTTTTGAGAAAAAATGTTTGAAAGAAATTAAAGGGAAGAAGAGACAAGGGTTGATTCAGTACAAAAAGACAAGACACAAGCACCTGAAGTGAGTTAATCACTAGGTCAAAGTTGACGAGCTTTAGCGAGAGACTTGCTGTGGAACAAAAGCTTCAAAGACCTCAAGAAACCCTTGATCAGCTGATGGAGGAAAGGATCAGGGAATCAAAAGAAAAAGCTCTAAAGGAAGAAGAAAGAAGTTTTACAGACAAATTTAGAGCTAAAGAAAAGTGGAAGAGAAAAGAAGACTTAAATGTATGTTGCTAAACAGAGCTGAGAGGAAAATTCAGCAGACCCCAGAAAATCCAGCCAAAGCTATCCAACAGAAAGCAAATTATATTAAGGAAATTAACTTTTTGAAAGAAAGAAAGCACTAATCTCAAAGAGAAGCATTGATGATGATGAAAAAATGTCAGCTACAGGAAACAGAAGAAAAAATCAGCAGAAGTTGTCAGAATCTTTTTTATCTGTCATGTACGTAGGCATTTTTGCCTCAGTAATGCAAAACATACTATTAATGAAGTATTAATATAATGCAGAAATACGTTCAGGTCTTTCTCAAATTAGAAGAATAAGTAGTCTTAAAACAAAAAAAATAATTGTGTTTAATCTAACGTGTAGCTAGCTAATTCACAATCTGAAGTAAAATTTAGTTTGATAAACTGTTGAGTCCATGAATTAGATGACATGTTGCAAAGAAATTTTCTTATTATATTATTTACATTGAGTTCCAGTAATTTTTTTTTGCAGTATGTTTAATTTTCATTTTGCAAATTTTAACTACTACATCATTCACAGTAATCTAGACAGAAAATCCAGCTTTTGGTTTCTGAAAAAAAAAAAAAGCAGTCCCTGTGGTATGGCACTTTAAATAATTATGAATCAAAACTTCAGAAGGGAGGAATTCTGTACATATCACTGAATAAAATATAGATAAAAGGCTCCAACACATACCTATTTGCTTGAATTCTTTTTAATTTATATTTGTGTTGCTAAATATATCTATTGTCAATAACCTAGGATAAGCAGCAATGTCATCTTCCTAGAAAAGGAAGGATGAAATGAAGTTGGTGGCATTAGCATCTATGCCTTTGTGAGGAAGAGCAGCTGAGCATCCCAAAGAGCTGACAGTTTCAGCTGATGCCAGCTAGACAAGTAACAAGGGATAATAAATTAAATGATAATATAAAGTGGAAAACAGACGAAATTTGAGGGCAAGCCTTGATCTGAATTTCATCAGAAATATTTGGGGGCTTCTGCGTCATGAAACCAAAATTAGGTTTTCCCATGCATGTGGTTAAAAAATAATGTCTCTCTTCCAGAGAAGCAAAAATCTGAGAAATTTAATTTAACAACTTGTAGAGCCTTGCCCTGTCACTGCCACTGTTGGAACATTGTTACCTTAGATTTGTTTAAGCACCTGTGTGAATTTCCTAGCTTCAGGCTGCAGCCCCCAAGTCAACAGCACTTCTTGCCAGAAAAGGAAGTAAAGCTGCATTTGGCCAATATAAATCAACTGTGATTTGAAAACTTGTTCTAGCTAAACATTCAAAGAGATTGCAGAAATTAGATGAATTGACTAAGAGTCCTACAGTCAGATATATGCCTGCTCCCAGTAGAACTGAGAAATCTGATTTGTAAATCATAACAGCAAGATATTTGCACGCTTAGAAATCTACGGTATTTTCTACACTGCATTAGAATCATCACAGTCATCTGCTGGGAGATTTTGGTTAATCTTTCCACTTTCAGCTGGAATTGGAAAGGATAATAGTGGTGATTCTGATTTCTGTGTTGAGTCACTAGTAAGGCACAGGCAACAGACTGGTTTGCTGCTTGCCACCTACTTAGCATACAGTACAGAACCTCACTCCAGCTCAGAAAGGAACACTATGCAATTCACAGTATTTTATGATAAATGCAGCTTTACAATTAATCTATCCCAAAGAAAATGTGCTGGTACCTCTTTGTGCCCTGAGTAGGTAGCCAAGAGTCTGGGATCTTGTGAATTATTTCAAACTGAGGAGAAACTGGCAGAGTCCAGCATATCTTGGATACAAATAAGTTTATTATAAAAAGTGTTCAAAGTCATCTTTCCTGATTGCAAGAAAAATTAGCACACAGGTCAACAACTCCTCTTTCTGAACAATACTTAGACCAAAAACTCTCTATCCATTTTCACACACGCCTGTTTCTAATTACCACTTGTAGAATTTTGTCCCAGCTATGTCAGTTATCCTGCATCCTAAAATATACCAAAACCCATTCATCCTGTGTCTTTATTTTAGGTAGAAGCTGTTTTCATTTCAGCTTGCTGAATATCTACAGAAGCAAAATCTTTTCTTACCTTTATACCTCACAAATTCCTGTTGTTAAACCCAGAAGCTTTTAATGACTTTTAGCCAACTATGACAACATCTTGGTTTTGAATGCTTAGCAACAGCTACAAAATTTCTCATAGCTGCAAACGGTAGCCATATATGGCCCTGTGTCCCCACATTTATTTTAAGAAAAAGGCAGATAAAGATAAATTAACAGTAGATAAAGATAAAGTAACAGTAGCATAATAGTTCTCATGTTTCATGTTCACAGGGGCGCAGTGACAAAAAAAAGAATTGACTGAGAGTGGCCACGGGCAGACAGCAGGACCAGAAAATGCAGGTGCTAGAGGAAGGCGAGCTCACTAGTAGTGCTGTCTTCAGCAATCACATCAATGTGTCATAAAATATACAGCAAATAATAGCATTAATTCATGTTTAGCAAAACTTTGAAACATGATATTATTTGTCTTCCACTGTACATTGTTTTGTACTGTTTTCTTTGTTCTGAAGTAAAAAACTATTTTTCCTAATTTGCCTTATCTGAGAAGGCAACCTAGTTTCTTCTAGTTTTGGACTACTATGGACAAAGACCTGTTTACATGTCTATGAGTATGTCTGCACCACATGTGAAAATCCTGAATCTTAAAGTGAATTCTGTACAGATTCACCTGTAAAGCTGGTCAAGGTCAAAACACAAACTAGCTTCTTGTTGTTTTCAATGTTCTGACAAATGCTGCAGTTCTTCAGTTCAGGCATAGTCAATCCACATACTTGAAAAGAGAAAATTTTCAAATTACCATTTAAAAACATCCACTTCCAGTAGGCAACAAACAAGCTACATGGTTTTAGGTTTTGTGTTTTTTCCTGCAGGTTGTTGGTTTGGGATTTTTTTAAGTGAGATCTGTATTAGTAACAAAAAATATTTTTATATATAAATAAAATCCAGGAGGAATTTTGAAGCAATGTTTATAATTGATTTGGATAAGCTCAGCTTTTAGGATTATTTTCTGCTTCTTTTTAAAATAACTGGATTATCTGAAGGATGAAGAAGTCTTTGACCTATATATTCTAGTGACTATCTTTCTTCCACTTACTTGACTACACAGCATATTAAAACAAGCTAACCCATATAAATATCTTGTGGGATTTAAGATCCAAGTATAGTAATTAAATAGTACCTGTGTACCAAAGGAAGACAGATGGACAGATTTTTATTTTAGCACACTTTGCATGGCAGAAGGAAACCAGCAGGAAGCAGGACTTAAATTTCTCTCTACCCTAGAAAGTTAGAATTACAGGAATATCCCAGAAAATTATGACGGTGTAAGAAAGGCAAAACAAAGCAAGTGAAAAAAAAAAACAATCCCGAAACCCTCCACACTAATAATGCTGGTACCTTTCATACCAGCATTGTTTACAATGCTCATCAAAGCTACGGACATACTATCAAGGAGAAAGGAAAGACCAAGATATTTATTTATCAGTGAATTCCACTCCCTGGAGATGATGTGACAGGCAGATAAGAAAATAACACATGGAGAAATTGTTCTTTACTAGGAAGGAAATGAGATGGATGTTATGTAAGCAAATACTATTGAAGTGAAGGATGCAAAAGGGTAATTATTTTGCAACCAAGAACCACAGCTAGGTCAAATAACCTCTCCCAAAAGTCTAAGGAAATCCAGATCTCTTAACTGTGCATCAGACCTTCTTGCCCTTGCCCAGGACTGGCATTGCAGTGGCATGCAGGGATACACTCCAGGGACAGAAAGGAAGTGGAGATGGTGCCCTGGCTGTCCTTAAAGTACTGATGAAGTGAATCTCCTGCATCTGCAAACTCATGAGATCCTCTTTTTTCATTCTCCTTTATCTTGCCTCCATCACCTTTACATTCCTTATGTATTGATTTAAATAGCACATACCATCCTCTCTCTTATCCACAGGAAAGGCAAAGAATGTTCAGTGTCCAATGATGACCCAGATGGAATAATGTCTGACTGGTCTAGAGAGTGGTGAGCTTAGTCATTGTCTTGAAGTTTTTTTTCCTACTTGCCATCCTCTGACATATTTCACTGAGAAGTCATTATCATTGTGAGCACTGGAAAAAATTGTGCAAAATAGAAGGACATAACACATGTGCTCCTTTACTGCTTTTTGATATATCTTTCTCCAAATGAATTAAATGCTTCATTCACCATTTCTGAAACAAATATATTGAATTTGAAAATAAAACAGCCAACAGTAATATTTCATTTTAGGAATAAAGTCACAATTTTGCTTTCTTAAGCATAGACGAACAGTTTCTCCATCAGACATGAGCATTTCTAAATTGGGACAGGGGAGGGCACTAAAGAGTTACACATGGACCTGAAAGCTGGAGAAATGCTTTGTCCAACAGATAAACTTGGCTCTAAAATTATTTCAGGCTCATCATACATAATTCTTGAATAAATGGTGGGAATGGTTGGACTCGACGATCCAGTGGGTCTCTTCCAACCTGGTCATTCTGTGATTCTGTGATTCTGTGATTCTGTGATTCTGTAAAAAGGAAACTTTGATACAGCCTCTTTTGACTGAGTAAACCACTTCCTTAATCTTTGGGAAAGGGTGCTGAAGCCAAGCCTTGCTTTTGTGTTTTATCATCTTACAGCCCAGTAAGGAGAAAAACATCCTTGTCCATAACAGCATGTTGGCCTCTAAAAGAAGTAGAGACATGGTGTGAACCCGAGTGTAGCATGTTTAGGCATTACTTTTATTTGTCTCTAATTCAGTCAAATGAAGTTTTAGTGTTAAAAAAAAAGATGGTTTGAAGGTCCTTCCTCTAACTTGATAATTCTACTAAAGAACTGACACATTTAGATAATGGATTGCAACCCTCTTTGCAGTTCCAAGAAATCTCCTGCAAGGGTATTTGCAAATTTACTACACTTCCTCAGGACTTGGCTCCTTATGGGTAGAAACAATTCATCTTCATGCACAAAGGGAGTTTGTTTTATCAACAGAAATGAACACACTCATCTATTTACATAATTAATTACCATCAAGCTCACTGTAGCATAAGAAGCTGAGACCATTCTTCCCATTTTCTGCCTGTCAGAGTGTACTATCACAACAGAGAACATGCACTGAGGTCCTTTTTGTAAAAACACATCTGAATGAAGACTATGTTTTCATTACAGCAACTTTTTTTTTGTAATAGTGGATAATTCTGTAACCAGTGATAACATTTGTAATCATGAAGGCTATAATCAGGTTTCATGCATTAGTAGAAAAAAATTATCACTGCAGAGATCAGGAAGGCTTTAAGAATAGATATTCAATGGATGCTCAAAGTTCTGTATGTCTCTGGGGACTTTTTACTCTTATCTTTCATACCACACAACATGTAATAGAGATGGAATAAATCACTGTTTGTTGGTCAGTCATGTGATAGTTATGAGGCAATGGTATGCAGTGCTTGTTGGTTTTCGAACAAATGAGGACAAACAATTATAACAGAGATGTAGAGGTCTGAATGCCACCTTATAGGCCACTGATATGGTTCTCATCCACTATCTTGGTCGTCCCTGATCAAAAAAGATGAGATGAAAGTAAAGCAGATAAGAAGATAACTATCAAGGAGCCCTGAAACACTTGAACTGCTCAATGTCTTGTATGCAATGAATATATATATACTCCATACTTGGGCCTGATCTTGATGAGTATCCAACTCTTCTACACATTGTAGATTTCCCTAAAAGGAAACCCATATGCATAGGCTAAACAAGAACCCCATCAAATGGTGGTTCATGAAGAGGCTGGGGTTTTTGGATGACTCCAGAAGGTGTTCTGGGAAGGAATGTTTGCCTCCTGTAAATACAATAGAGGATAAATATTGGAAAAGGAAAAGGCTAGTTTAACTTAGGCAACAGTGTTGTCATGAAAACATATGGTAGAAGACTGATGATAAAGAAAATGTCGCTGAAAATTATAAAACAGCTTATGATAATTCTCAGAGGTGTGCAGCATCAGATGTCATTTCCCAGGTAAATGTTTATATTTTCATTTTCATTAACACAGCTGCATGACAGCAAAAACAGATGCCCTCAAGTAGATAGGGTTTCTCCTGGCCATACAGATAGCATCATCCTTACTGATGTTTTAGAAGGTATATCATGTGCAGCAGAAACGGAGCTAGGGAACAAAGTGAAGCACAGATGATCACGCCTGCCTGGAGAGTCCTAGAAGACTCCAGCCTTTGCAAATGTATGGTAGAACAGAGTCCAGCAGCATACACCTTCCAAAAGCTCACTGCCCCATGGCCAAACCTTGCTCTGGTTTCCAGTGGAGTACAATGTTGCTGCCTACCTTCATGCTACAGACAAGTCCCCTAATGCCTCACGGAACTTATTTCTCTCCATGATCACAGTTTCCCATGACAGCCGTGTTTCTCCACAGAGACACTATGCTTGGCTGCCAAGAGATGGATGTTTGTGAGTGCAGAAATTTCACAGAAGATGGACCTGCCCCCAGCAGATGGGAACGGTTCCGGTGTTCATGGTGTCCAAAGTACATACAAAGCCTTCACTTTCCCCAGTCAATTTTTTCCACTTCTGAAAGAACAACGAAGACTCATTGTAAACAGAAAAATTAAACGTCTTTTGTATTTCAAAACAGAATAAACAAGCTATCACTTTCTCTTAAGATAATATCAGGAGCTTGCAAAAACAAGGATGAGCTGTGCATATGTATGTACTCGTCTTGACTTTGTCGGTAGAACAGAGAACAGCAATCACAAACGCACACCATGTATTACAACAGGATTTTTGAAAGATATCCAGCTGCTGTGCTACCACATTGGCATAGACTCCCCAAATCAATTGGGGGGACATTGCCATGAAAAACAGGAAGAAGGGAAGTGCTCTGGCTGCTTGGCCTTCCCCGGTGTCACAATGGGTCCTGTGGACTGCTTCCCCTGACACTATGGGAAGGACTGTGTGTTAGTTCCTCACCAGGCTGTCCTGCCCTCACCCACTCCTGATTACACCCCTGCTTTTGTGCATCACGGTTTGCAGGAGGGAGAATGCTTTGCCTGTTTGGTGGTTTTGTTCCCTTCATTACCATGCAGACAATATTCGGCTGTTCTCAAGGAAGGTCTGGGATCCCTGCTCTTTTCCCAGGCTTTCTTCTTGTCCATGAAAAGAGGAAAAACAACGAGGAGCCTGTTTGGCTCTGTCTGGCCAAGCTGTGGGCTGACGGTGATGTAACGCCAAGCCCAGCAGTGACTGGCTGCAACCAAACTGGTCATGCTCTGTCCACGCATGGCGCAGCCACCGGCTGCCGGCTCCCTCACACCTCAGCCCCGCTGCTGCACAAAGGCTCAGAGGGGGGAGCATTCAGCTATGAACAAAGCTCCAGCCAAGCATGAAGCTAAAGGGGATTTGCCCCTCAGCACAGAGATGGCTTCCAGCCCTCACCTGAACGCTTGCCCAGAGCTCATGCACTTCCTGGCTTGCTCAGGGGCACCCGTGTGGGGTTGCAGAAATGGTGATGGTGATTTTCATTAGCTGGTGGAACAGGGGGTTGTGAATTTGGGACTGGCAAGGGAAGTAAGTGTAGAAAGAATAAAACCAAATTTGCTTTTGGTTCACAGGGTATAAGGCCAAATCTCAGCTGATGTAAATCAGCGTAGTCTCATTGCCTTCAGTGGCAGATATATTCAAATACGTATCAGCACAAAAGGTGGTTCATGGTGTTGGATAACTGAAGACAATTTCTCTCTACAACTGTTACATAGTTCCTTGTTGGACAATTGGTCAGCTAAATGTCTAGCAACATCTATTTAAACAGAAAGATTTAGGCAGAGATTTTAAAACTAATTTGCAGGGGTTTGTCATCTTATGATATTTCATTTTACTTAAAAAGTATTCATTATTCTCACCTGCAAAAAAAATTAAAAATTAAAAAAAAAACCTTTGTCAGTCATTTGGTGTTTGCTAATGATTGACTTTTCAGATTTAATTTTTAAAATTAGTTATATTCTTATAACTAGAGATTGGTGACCACAGAAAGACCTTAATTCTAATGCTTGTTGTGTGATCTTGCCAGACACCTGACATACAAAGTTCCTACTTCATATTGAAGGTTCCTTCACAGCAGAAGGTGGTAAACACAGAATTTCTGTCCATTAACTAACTTACACTCAGATTTACTTTTTTTCAGTCTTCATTCTGCCTCTCAGTACATCAAGGGCTGACTCATGTGGTGACACATCCAAACGTTTTGTTGCTCACAATAATTGCAGCCTCTTGACAGATCCAGGGGGAATGAAAAGCAACAGAAGCTTGCAGTTTGTTTTCAGAGAGGCAAGGCACTGAAAGCACATAACCAGATTTTTCTAAGAAAATATTTGTTCCTAAGAAAAAGAACAGGAGGATAAGTGGAAAGGATTAAGCATTTCACGTTATCTGAAACATCTCTCACCTTAAAACTGGATCAGCTTCCAGAGAAGCAGTCAACTTACCTTCAGATGCAAATTCCTAAGACATCATCTAAACTTGCATCCTAGGTGTGTGATGGCATGCAGTTTTTCTTCTTTTAAATGCTTTCCAGATCCTTTAGATTGAAACATGCTGTATTTAAATGCAGTCTAATTATAGGTTAGAAATTAATTAACTAATTGTGACTTATAATGGAAAAAGTGCCCAGGTACTTGATCTGCAAGCCTTTATACTCATTAAAAAATAGAGTCAAAGTACAAATAAACAGTAAAGCCCTATTAAGTAAATCCATGGTTATCACCCAGCAACACAAATATCCATTAAGAAAAGCCCTTCCCTCAAGTTTTTAATTAGGCTTTTAAAATGCTTCCAGACACATTTGTAATCTTTCTATTACAGGCCATTTCTCAAGAGTATGCAGGTGCTGCCTGTTTCTGCAGCTCAATGACACAAAGTGCATACACATAAAGTGTAATGAACATTTTCATTCAGGAGATGACAAGTTGCCTTCTGGGCAGTTCAGTCTCTCATTTCCAAGTATTGGCATTTGGAGTTCAACGCATAAAAAATGATGAAGTCAAAATTGAGATATTACAGCAAACCTGTGCATCCACTAGTGCATTCAGGGTCTGTCTCTATTTACCTTGGTGCATCTCTCACATGCAAACACACACACACACACACACACGTTTATGACAGTAGAATACATATGCAGCAGGGGGGCTAAAACTGCACTAGTAGAACCAGAAATTGGAAGTGCTTGAAAAATGGAGAGGATTTCTCTATTAAAAAGTAACACTAAAAATAAAACAGCTAGAGAATTCCCTGAGTGTTCCACTGTGTTCTTTTACACAAAATGGAGCTGGTAAAAGGAATGTTTGGTGCTGATTTGTTATTGAAAGGAAATTTATAAAAAAAACCTGAAAAGCAACCTAGAAAACTGGAAAATCTTCCCCTAAGTCCCCCACCCAAGCAGTTTTCTTTGGAAATTAATTTATCTTAGTCATTAGATTCTTTTCCCATGATAGCAAGTTATGTTATACAACATCTCCTCTGTTTTTCATGGCACTTTTAATCTCAGGGCTTTGCTTTCAAATGCCACTAGCTAGCAAAGACTACAATCAGCACAAGGTATTGCCTGCAGCTGTATGCTGTTAAGATTCTCATTAAAACTTAGCAATTCACTGTTCAACCAGATTTTACCTTACTGCCAGTAATTTCTTGCCAAAGCCACTTTCGAACTGTGAAATCTGAAAACATCACAAGGACTTATTCAGCGCTTGAATCTTTCATCCTGTTCTGGGAGTTATCCAAAATAATGGCATATTTTGTATCTCTTTCACCACCCCCAGTTTTTCACTGGGTCTTGTGTTTAGAAAGACAAGAATTGCTTGATTTATAATATTTAACAACTAAATCCTTCAATCAACATATGGAAGGTCCAAAGAGGAAGAAGATGAGGCCTGTGAGCTGCCACGTGGCTTTGCTTTATTTACTTTTTTATTGTTCTTAAAATTGTCTTCTGTATTGCAACAATATTTCCCGTGCAAAAAAATCAGTTGGTTATGATAGTGACTGAAGAGCAGCAGCAGAAGTGGAAGATCTTGAGAACAGATTATTGTCATAGTTTAGCCCCCAGCCAGCAGCTAAACAGTACACAGCTGCTATCTCCCCCTACTCCTCCCCTGTGGGATGGAGAGAAGTATCAGAAAAAAAAGGAAAACTTGTGGTTTGACATAAATACAGTTTTAACAGAAAATAAAAGAAGATAGAATAATGATTAAGTATATATACATATATAAAATAATATACTAAATACAAGTGCTCACTGCCTGATGATTAGCCCACTCTCAGCAGTGATTTCAACAAGCACAGTGACAGCAGCTATCACAGTAAGCATAGCTACAGCTGTGAGCACAGAGATCACAGCGAGCACAGTGATAGCAGAACAAGGAACATAGATCAACTAGCTTGGCCAATTTCCCATTTTTATACTGAGCATGATGTTATGGTATGGTATGGAGTATTCTATTGGCCAGTTTGGATTAGCTGTCTGGCTCTGCACTTGTACACAAGCCAAACACAGGAGCCTGAAAAATCCTTGATTTCTTACCAACAGCTAAAAAATATCAGCGTATTTTCCACATTCTTCTCACACTACATATAAAAAAAACAGCAGCTGCTGGGAAGAAAATTAATTCTGTCCTAGCCAAGCATAAACATTACCTGGCAACAACTAAAACAATATGTGTTATCAGCATTATTCTCACACCAAACCCAAAACACAGCAGCTACTGGGAAGAAAATTAACTCTGTCCCAGTAGAAATCAGGACAGTTACATTCAAACAAAGCACAAAAGACTTAAATAGGGCACTATTCTACTTGAGAATACTGGTTTGCTCTGGTAAAGTCCACAAATTATATTTAATTAATTAATTAAAAGTTAAAACCTTCCTAAGATTCCAGAGACAGAAGGCGGCATCTATCTATACAACAGTATATTTGGTTGTTGTTGATAGCAGTAAGCTCTGTTGCCAGGGAATAAACATTTCCTGTTTCAGAGAGGAAACCTTCACACTTCAGAAAGGCAGAGGGAAGAAGAGCTTTTCATTCTGCTGTGAGATGCTGGGGTTTGTGCTTCTTGGAGGTGGAGGAGGGGGGGGTCACAAGCTTTCATGCTGATGAGGAAGTAAAGTAGTTCTTTATGGAGTATTTTATAAAGAACTATCAATCATTCCAATTTGAGTCTGGAGCAGAAGGGGAGCAAAGGAAAGGTCATGCACAAAAATGTTTGTGTTTCAAGTCACTCAAAGAATGGAGATTTGACTGTGGGAAAGGAGATTTACATCCATGCAGACCCTGAACTTGGCCTTACAGAGCAGATAAGTGCTGGTTGTGCCTGCAGTGTCCTCTCACTGAGGTCTACCACCTATAAAATAAATCCTGTAATGAAAGCAAATGACCTCGTAATGCAGTACTGGAAGGGGCTGATTCATCTAATATCTCTTGCTTACAAATGTACCACGGGGTTACCATAGTTCAGGCAGCCTCATTAAAAGTAGTGCAAAACACGCAGAGCTTGAATGGAGATGAAATAAAAGCCTTATAGATGGCTGTTACACATAATCCATTTGTCACTATGCTTTGGGCAAACAAAGGAGCACATTGTTTACAGAGCTGCTTTGTGCCAGCAGCAGGACAAATTCTTATAAGATTCTAGTGAATATTTTACAACATTCAACAAAACAAAGAGTGAGCCTTCTTCATAACACCAGTAATTCATAACTGGGAGATGGATGAAGGTGGAATAGAAAGACAGAGAATTAAAAAGAGAGGCAAGCTAATTAGTTACATCTTAGAGGGAAAACAAAATTCTTACTGATTCTGAGCACCCGGAGACTTGCGATGGAAAAGAGAAGGAATTTTTTCATGATTTCACATACATTCCTTATTGGTAAGTATAAAGTTTAGGATCTATTCCCCAACCACTACATTCAAGTGGTTTATAATTTTGTATACCAGTGGGTGACAAAGTCTCACTAAGTTTGGATAAAAGTAAGAGGATATTCTCATAATAAAAGTTGGCCAGTCACTGGAAACTGCAGTGACAGGCACTAAATGAAATAATGAATTTAACAAGTATAGGACCTGTCTAGTTACACACAATTAAAAGGTTTAAAATAAAATTGCTGGCTTTAGTACTACATTTGGCATATATGTGAAGGCTTTTTTTTCACCCTAACAAATAAATGGAAAACATAGTTTGTATTCTATGTATTACTTGCTTTCTTATACCCTGGGTTAAATGCTGTAGATGCAGAATACACCAAATCCTAAGCAGTCTAACATAGGTGTCAACCTAGCCAATTAGCACCAGATAATTCACATTTTTCACCATACTTTGCTTTCTTTTCCAGGAATTGTGTCTTCAAGTACCCTCTCATCACTTATATATGTGAGCAAAACAAAGTTCCTGAAGTCGGACTTATAAAAAGACACTAAACACTCCTCATGCTGGCATAACTGCATAGGTGTTTTTATGCCTAAATAAAGAAAATGCATGGAGATTATTCTTCAAGCTGGACATGTAATACACTACACAGAACTAAACCCTTTTCAGTTTAAGGATAGGACACTGGTCTGTCACCCCAGCTTACAATCATACAAGGTGTTAGAAAAATTTATCACTTGAAAACAAACTTAAGAGTGGGTTTAGAGACACAGCCCAATAATACCTATCACGAGGTTTTGTTTACCAGCGGTATAATAAAACTGCAGCTGAAGCAAGAGATTTTTCACACCCCCAGGTCATTATTCCAGCTTAGAGGCAAAGGGGCAGGGTCTCTCTCAAGTAGGCTTAGCTCTCCTTCAGGAGGGAAAGCAAAGCAAAGAGACCCTGAATGCAGTTAGGGGCCTCAAAAGGCAGCCAGCACCTCTGGAAAGGAAATGGCGCAGTATGAGGCCTTGACTGTTAATGTTATTTTTGTCCTGTGAAGAGAAGTGGCAGCAAAACATGGCTGGCTGCTGTAAAGAAGCAAAGACAGCACTAGGGCAGATATGCAAATTTCTGGAAAACATTGAGAAGCACTGACATGTTTTCATATAAATCATTATAGAAGACAAGATCCTATTTTCCATCCAAATGGCATTCCAGAATATGAGATGAGGTAAGGGCCACCCATCTTCCATGCACAAACACTGTTGCCTCTACCCAGCTAATCACACAGCTTTTCTGTATAATTCAGTGAAAGTAGCAATATCATTAAGGTATAGAAACACTTTCTGTTCTAAGGCTTTTGTTGGTTGTGTATCTGGGATAAATACTAACAATCAGAATACAGGAAGATGCACATTCAGATTTCCTAATTATTCATTTTTCTGGACTGTAAGTTCCCAAAATTATTTGAGGCAGCTGTTTGTGTCACAAGTAGTTGATATATTCAAGAATACAAACTCCAGTGTGCTAGGTTTCTGCTGCAGTGGGGGGTCTTACAAATTCAGTGAGTAAGTAAAAGCACTGGATGAGTGGGGACTTTTAGACTGTTTTGATGGGTCAAAACTTAATCGCTGGCATATTCTGAGCAATAAACTCCACTGAAATCTTGGTTTGAACTCATATTGTGCAAAAAACAAAGAATTATAGTGACATTTTAGCAGTTAAATAAAAGATGAAATATGATTTGCTGACAGGGAAAAATACTGGGCTCTAGAGGGGTAACGTAAAGAAGCTCAGTAGGTTGATGGGCTGAGGAGAGGGGTGGTGGCCACCCAGCTAGGGTCTGAGAGCAGGGCAAGTATGTTACAGCAATCAGCAGGGGCACCCACTGAGCAGCCAGCACCAGTGCCCATGCCCTGATAGAAAAACACCTGGATGTGCCCTAATGAGTCCACTAAACATGTTCTGGTCTCCCTTGGCACTCTGCGAGCTGGTCTCCAACCTACTCCCCAGGCAAACTCTCTGCTCCTGCCCCTCCTTCCTTTGATGGGACTGAAGAGAAAACCTCCATCTCCTGGTAAAATAATCCCTCCATCCTCAAAGACTCACACAGCCACACACACTACAAATAACACATTCCACTTCCTCTGTGGGTCAATCTGAGGGGAGTGCTTCACCCATACAAATATTTAGCAACAATTTTCAGCAGAAAATTCCCAGAGTCATATTGGACAGGACCATGGGCTGGGGGCAATACAAGTGATTAATGGGACCTCTGCAGAACAAAACCTTCTCAACTCTGTCATAAGATAGTTGCTATGGTTTTTTGACACCACTTAGCAGAAATTTGCTTTGGCTGGGGGATCGGAGGAGGGGAGAAACACAAAAACTATAGAAAAGTCCTCCATTGTACACTGGCAATTATTCAGAGAAAATCCTGTGCCTGTCTAGAATTTCAAGCTCTACATAAATACTATTAGATTTAAAAAAAAAAAAAAACACAAATGAAGAGACTTTGTTAAGAACAGACAGTCTGAATCATGTCTTGTTAGCTATCAACAAAGTCTGTTAGAAATGTCGGAAGGTTTCAGCTAGGTTGATGTAAAAACAACATCAAATATTCCCTCTTGTGAGAGTAAGTTAAATATTCTTTGCAGTAACTCAGTTAAGGCTAGGTAAAATGCAAGCTTCATTGCAATCAGCAGCAACAACATCAGAATCTTTTAGTGGAATATTTTACCAAAGTCTCGAGTTTCAGCTGGTTTAAATATGGCTTGTGGCAGATGGTACCTTTCATAGGTGTAAAATATTCTAATATACAGGACAATTTCTTCCTGAAACATTCAAATGGAATGACAAATAGGCCAGGGAAGACTTTTCTGAGTGTCTATAAATGGATGCTTACCATTTTATAAGGCATAAAAAAGCCAAAGCAGCATGCAAAGGTTTTAAGGTACTCTACCCATCTAGAAGAGCCTTTCTGTGTACATTTTGAGTGATACAACTACAGGCTTTTATCACCACCTCCACTTGAAGGAAAATCCTGCTAGACTGAACACCGGAGGTTTTGCAAATTTCAGTGCTTATACAAGAGTCTAGAAAAACTGTCATCCTTTAGCAGCTTCGGACCTTTCTAAATTGTCTTATAAACACCAAGAGCTGCAAGATGCAGAGTGCCCCATCTCCCTAGAAACACTGTATAAGGGTTGTCCACCTACAGTCAATGAACATCAAACCAGAAGATCTGGGAGCACAATTCATTTGAGTTTGTTCTCTTAAGTCTGTCGGCATGAATTTACATACCATAAACAAATGCTATGCAGGCAAACATCCAGGGTAGACTGGAAGAGGAAGCAGGATGGCAGTGTTATCATGTCACTCTGGGCTACCAAGGGAATTATTCCAGGAAAAGCTATAATATACAGCCAACCCCACCTAGGTTTTCTTATTCAGTTGGGATGCATTCAGTTCAAATGGGACTCCATTATATCACACAGAAATATATTTTAGGTATTATTGAAATCCCATTCCTGAATTTTAAGTAGAAATATTCATTACTTTATTAATTAATTCATTGTTTCAATCATTTCAGTGCTCCAAAGTCAGTTTTTATCAGCTGATCACCTGACCCACACAAACTATCAAAAATTACAGGTTATATAGCATGGTAAAAATGCAGTGTATCAATTGGCATGTACTCTGTGTTGGACAGACAAGGTGGGAGAAGATCTTGAGAACTGCTTAACAGTTTTCCATGGAAAATGCTGTGTCGATATCAATTTTTTTATATAAATGTAACATTTCCAATGGAAACTTTAATTTAGGAAGTTGTTCTGTTCCAGGATAGAAGGAGAAAGCACAGTCAACACCGTGACAGATGCACAGCAAGTGCTTGAGGAGGAAGGTGGCAGGGTCGGGTGCAAATCTCCACATCACACATCTCCCTGCCTCGAATCTCAGTAAGGTTTTGGTTTTGTTCCAGTGAGGAATACTGAAAACTCAGGATAATTTTCAGGGTAGAAAAAAAAATGTTTTATGCCCAGCTCTGTATTTGAAACTTCTCTAGTTTAATTATTCCTGTTGTCTGAGTGGTTGTTTTAAAATTCAACAAAATTTATAGGGTACTAGAACACAACGTCCAATTGTCTTACCCAATTCAAGCTAGAAGACATGACGGAGGAATATTTCAGTAATTAGCTATAACATATTTGACAGGTAGGTTCAGTTCACAGCTTGATAGAAACACAGATAACAGTAGGAATTTTCCAGACAGTCTTTCACTATAGCTCTAGCACTGAAGGCAATGAAAGTTGCACTTGAAAAGCTGTAATTTGGCCACATCTGTAAGCACATCAGTGTTCTCTCCACTGCTTCACGAAGTGCTTGGGGCTGTGATTTGTCACATTTCCTGTGGTTTTGCTTTCAATTTTTTTGGTTTTAAGTGATTTCCTTGTCATTTCAGTTATCCTCCTACTGCATGTTTCATCCTACTTCATAGAATCACAGAATCATTGAAGAGTTTGGCTTGGAAGGGACCTTAAAGATCATCTAGTCCCAGTCCCCTTGCCATAGGTTCAACAAGATCAGGTTGTTCAAAAGCCTCACCCAACCTGGCCTTGAAAACCTTCATGTGTTGCAAAAAAGAGTGTACTGCTCTAAACATCTTGATAATCAATCAACAGAACAGACTAACATTTGTTAATATTAAATTAAACAGCAGAACTTTTGCTAAGTAAAAGATCAAAGCACTCCTAGTCTGCTGAAGAAGGACATATTACATCAGGTCTTTTTATCAAGATTGCCAGTTTGGCAGAAAAACATAAGAAACCCACCTCCAGAAGCAGACGCACTACTCACTGAGCATATGTAGTAGAGAACTTGTGTGATGCATTCACCTGTCATTTTTGTAATAAATTCAGCGCAGAGGCTCCTGTCAGGTGTGCTTAGATTTGTGGAAAGCAACCAAGCACCCAGACTTGTTCAACTCTGCAAAAAAATCAGTGTCTCAATCTGGTGTGTGAAATTAGCTGTTTGCATGCCAGGTAACAAGTCCGACTTTTCAGGTAACACAGGGACACAGCATCCACAACTTCTCTGGGCAAAATTTTCCAGGGTCTCACCACCTTCCTATCTCATCTAAATCTACCCTCTTTCAGCTTAGAACTGTTACCCTATCCCTGCACTCCCTGATAAAGAGTCCCTCCCCAGATTTCCTGTAAGCCCCTTAAGTACTGGAAGGTCATCCTGGAGACTTCTCTTCTCTGAGCTATAAAAACACAACTCTCTCAGCCTGTCCTCATATGAGAGGTGCTCCTGACCTCTGATCACCTTCATGGGCCTCCTCTAGACTCACTCTGCTTGTGATCACTCTGCTGATACCCACTTTCATAAGGTGTAGCGTTCAGTAGCACATTGGCAATGTTCATTCAAAACATCCTTTGCCATTCCCACAACCATCAGAAATTCATTTAGCACACCTATTGTGGTTAATTTTTTGTAAATTTTTCTCTGTGTGTTTTCTTTGAATTGCTACAGTTCTCATATTACACACACAGCACAAAAACACCATTTATTTAACCTTAGGCTTCTTTGCAGACCAGCAAATAACAAAACTGGTAGAATTACCATGTATGGTGTTCCTCTAGCAGAATAAGGAATCTGTGGCTGACAAGACAAGTGAATTATCTAAAGCAATATTTTCTTGTTGTTGAAAGCTGTAGTGGTAAGTAGATAAAAGCTAGTCTTCACCTATGGAAAGTAAGTAAGGAAAGAAACTAATCGTGATTAGACAGTTACAGTCCCTTTCTTCATTGACATTGTCTTAGTTCCTCTTGACTGGGCATGAGAAGGACTTCTTAAGAACAATGTAACAATTAACATTCTTGACATTGCTATTTCCACAGAGGAAGCTTACATGACAGTGTTAAACTAGATACTCATCCTTGAAGATGTTACTACTTTTATTTATATTGCAGAATGCTCTTGGAGAGTGCTTTTCCAGACGCAAGGCAGTTGGCAGCTGCACTTCAAGGGTATGTCTAACATCCTCCACCTGCTAATGAAATCTGCAGCAGCCACATCAGTCCCCCAGCACCAACTCTTCCATTAAAAACACTCATATTAGGCTGCAGTACCTGTTAATGTAGGCATAAGCTCAAACAGCTGACTCCAGGACAGAATTAATGCACCGAAACTAATCGGAAGGACACACCAGCCTGCTTAGGGATAGATCTTTGGTTTCTCATGAATCTCTTTTCTGCTGGCTAGCTAAGCTGGCCTCAGAGGATGTCTTCCACAAGCTCCAGCTTTTCCCCACATGTAGGCTGAGACCTGCGCCTATTGCAGTGTTCAGGATTCATCAAGAGGCCCGGCCTCTAGGAGCCAGTAACCATTTAATACCCAAAGAAAGCATGCTACATGGCAGCACTGCTACAAAGGAGTAACAGTACTTCCTTCAAAAACTAGCATGTAAATCCTATTATATTTGAGACATGACTCCCCTTATTTATATGCCTTAAGTGTAATTGTAGACAAATGAAAAGCTCTTTACTCCACTAGGTGGTGTAATTTGTCTTTCTGTCAAATGTGGCCTTACAAATATCCCCCTTAATCCTTCATTCAAGATGGAGCCACAAAACATCACCCAAAAGATCAAACAGGCATGTGGTCTACAGGAGTCAGGAATTTTATCAGGTCATGCCTTTGGTGCTTTTTTATGATTCCTTAAAAATGTTTCTGTTGGGAAAGGATAACTTAACTTTACAAAATTCCTAGATCTGTGAAGGAATAAGTAGGAACCTGAAAATAAATATATGGGTTGCCCTCTGTTTCCCCTCACACCCAGGTCCCTCTACGCTGCTCACATGATTCACCTCAAGTTTTTTACAATGAAACATTCCTAGAAGCTCTCTCCAGGTTTTTTTTTTGTCTGAGTTCCAAGATGATGCAGTCAAACACGCTCCTAGAATCTCTTTTGGCCACTTACACTTGCACTTGCATGAGTATAGTTACATACTGGAGAAGGAAAGAATACTAGTCTGCGTAACAGGGTGTATCTTGGAGGACATACCCTGGTGAAATGTAACCCTGGTCAATATATCCCTTTGGCTGAAATAAAAACAACCTCCGTGGTTGATGCCATCCAAATCTTGGTTTCAATTGAAGTCCAGATTTAAAAAAAAAAAAAAAAAAGTATGCTTGGATCACAGCTTGCCATTTAGACATTTTTTAGGCATTTTTTTTGTTCAAATTTACTAAATAACACCTTCTGATAGACAAAGAAAAATAAAAGAAATCTAGGAAGTAAGATGCCCAGCAACCTATCATCAGCATAACACTCTTCCCAGAGTTCTGTAGCTACGGATCTGTTATGTGGTTCAACCTTCCCTATATTTCAGCAACTAAGAACACCTTAATAGAAGAATACAACTAGAAAATTTTTATACCATTTCCAGGATATCTTGTGGATACTAAGCTTAAACAGAAGACACAGAACTCAGGGAAACAAACTGATATGAGAAAAAAGATGGTTGTTCAAAACACAAGACTGAACGGAACAAAACCCATCTGGCAAAAAAACTCAGCTGTCCTATCAGCTGAAATTGCCCTTATGCTATCCACCCACAACTGTGCTTGCCTGCCTTGGGAGAACAGATACTGGTAACGCAGGCATTCTTTAATGAACAAACCCATGTGTTAACCAACCAGGAAACACATCTAACACAGAGGGAATCATCAGCTTTCAGAGCTGGAACTTTCTGGTATTTCCTCACAGTCACAGTCTGCACAGAACCCACATTAATTCAGGTTATTTACATATCTAGGTATATTCAAGATTAGCCAGAGCAGATAGCTCTAAAAAGTTTACATGTCCACCATAGTGCACATTATTAACGGCATTTTTAAACATTAGTGACACTGGAGGATTTATTTCTGTATGCAAATTTAGCAAACCAACCATTACGTCTGTGGATGATTGATGCATGACAAATCTGAGGTATCTACATTTACAGCTGTGAATACTAAAGACTTCAAAAATTTGTCCAGAAATATTCTGCTAAGTATTTCAAGCCTGAGTGGAAACAAAAGCAGAAAATTCCTCAACAGCTACAGTAAAGGCTTTAGTCTCATGAAAATAAACAGCTAGCAATTGGATTTGTCACATAAACACTTCTATGGCTCCAGTTACTCTGGAATAATGTTATCCAGAGTAGGGTCTGTATGCTATTATATTGACCAAAGGTTCCAAAAGCATAGCTATTGATGTGACAGAAAAATGGGTAAAGGTCCCTCCTGGTTATACACACTAAATAATTAGCCTTCTTAATATTAGCATCTTATGCACACATTTAATCACCAGAAGAGAAGTGGCCTGTGCAGTTGTAAATTCATACATGTTCTATGCTTCACATTAAGTACTAGACTGCTCTATGAAAAAAAAAAAGCTGAGAAACACCATGGCAAGTGCACGTTTACTTGTGCTACACACAGAATGTATATGTCTAATTAGTGATGATGATCAATTTAAACCTGATTTATGATCTGCTGCAAAATCTCATACCAAGAGACTGCTTGATAGCAGTACTAGTGTATGTAGTCCTATCATAAGAAAAAACCACTTTGTGTAGGGCAAACATACATTAAGTATTTAAAGGATGGATGTCTGTGATCCATTAAGTCACTTTCATGCTGTCATTAGGATACACTCCTAAACAGAGGTGGTTTTAAGAGGTTAAGAAAGAAAAAGAAAATTAGGACAGGGAGATATCCAATACCAGCACCACATCAACAACATAACTGCACTCCAGTCTCAGCAAATGCAGGTTTTGCAGATTTCATTTCCCAAATTGTGACAGCAGATGGTTGAAAACTGCCCTCATACAAATACTGTGCCTGAAATTGCATTGCCTACATTTATACATCCTGAGAAAAGAGACTTTGATTTCCAAAGAATTGAGTAACTTCCATACCCACATACTGGGATGCCTGTTACAGAGGGCACAGGACGCTTGAAACAACAAAGCATTTGGCCATCACTGCACAGCAAATAAACTTTTATTTGATGTGGAAGGAAATCAGTTTTACGAAAAGAAAGCTATAGGGAGATCTATTGCTCCCTTGAAATTCAGAGAAGTCCCACAAGCTCCCGGTCATTATGGCAGTGCTTGAGCAAAAGGATCGGCAGGTTGTTTAAATCACAGGCTAAAGTCAATATCAGCATAAATTGCATGGAGACTTCATACTGCCTCCCGATTGATACAATCTGTGTATGAGGAGTAATCCAAATATTGAATTGCACATATTTGGCAGATCTTGCACCCCTCTTCACAGACAATGGTTTTGTCATAACTCACAATGAAGTTACTGTAATACTGCTCAAACAGCGTGCTGTGTGGCACAGACAACTGCTTGGCCATTTCATATAGGCTTTCTGGCTTCAAGTCTTCAATGCCGTATGCTTTAGTCAAGATGTATTCTAACTTCCAGTTTGATTCATTTTTCTTGTTGGCATCTCTGAGGTCTAAGTAAAACTGCCAAAGATCCTACAGTTTAAAAAAAAAAAAAAGAAAAAAAAAATTAGACATGGCTGTATTACTTTCTTCCCTGCTTCATTAAGTCTCTAGAGTGATATATTGATTAGGAAGCTGCCACTTCTCATTATTCACAACTGAACAGAAGGTCACGTCCCACCCCAAGAGTTGGGCTTACACCCAAAGCTGGTACTTGCAGTGTGGTAATGGTGGGGGGATGGGGAGGAGAAGAAAAAGGAATCACAAAGGCAGCAGTGCCAGCATTAGAGGTCCTTCCTGTCCAAACTGTAAACCAAACTCCACTACGCTCATGTTTGCTTTAGGAGTGGAGCAAAAGGGTGAGAACCAGACGTTTCTTTTCTGTAGCCACTGCTTGAGGGGCAGAATGGACAGAAAAAGAAAGGCCCGGGGAGAGTTTAAGGGAAAGGGAGAGATGGAGATGCAGGAGTGAAATCTGCACAAGAAAGAAGCATAGCTTCTAGTAGCATAGGTCTCCAGAGAGATACCCCGGTCACAGCAAAGCTGCAGGATACATTGTCACTGAACACAGTAAGGTCAAGATTTTACCTTGAATATCTGAGTCATTCAGTGCCAAAATAATTATAAAGGATTCACTTTATCACCAAAAATTACATAAGATACAGAATAGAACGATACTACCTTTTTCCTTCTAAATTTATTTATAATTTACTAGAAGCATAAATTCTATATAGGAAGGTGCAAAAGACATCACATGGTTAAAAGTGCTTTTCTTCATCTTCTCTTCTACACCTTTTAGAAGCATTTCCTGGACCGCATGCCAAAGCTCAGGCTATCACAAGCAAAAGGCATTGGTACGTAAACAAGCCCAGGATTTATGTGAACCTTTTTCACCATTACAGAGCACCCTGAAAATAGTTTTAGGATTCTGCCCAGCAATCTGACTGTCTTTGATTCTACATTGTAAAAGTATTCCATAGAGAACAGGAAGCATTGGGTAGTACTGCAGACACTGAAGGACTGACCAAGTTCTCTTTCAAATTTCTTTTCCTTTGCCCAGGAAGAAAAACAAGATTAAGCACCACAGTTCCATCAACAGTCATAGTACTAAAATTTTTGCTGAAATTTTTAATGACACTGTATTTAAAGTCTTAAACAATGCTTTAAAATCCTTACTTACCAGCAAGCTATAATCAAGGAGATCATATTGATACAATCTGACACCAGGGTTATTGGACTCCATTTGCCATACATTCTTCACTGGGGTTACAGCAGGTGCCACAAACAAGGAATTTACTGGCTTTTCTGTGGGAAGAGGGAAGGTGAGGAAACAGTTTCCTTTCAATCATTTCTTTCTCAATCAAATGTTTCTGTAGAGAACCAACACAGCAAGAACCATAATGACTGGCTTAAAGACATTAGCACCTTTTTCCCCTGGATTAGCTATATCACTGTGAACTTCTATACTTCCACTGGATAAGACTAAAATCTGTTTAAAATACCACAGTACATATTCCAGTGTGGACCAGTGAAGTTTATCTATACTAGAGGTTTCCCACCAATTCAGCTACCTGTGCAAAACGGTCTGGCCCATAGGCAAGGTCCCTGTATTTTGCATACTTCTATTGAAGAAATATTCAAAACTTCCAGTTGCTATCCCCGTTTTTAAATGCTGCTTTATGTATTTTTGCTTCATGTATTTATGATGTTATTAGAAACACCAGGGCACCATCACCTGACCCTGACTTCACTCATTTAGACTAGCCCAGCACTTAATATGTGAAGACTGATCATTACAACAACTGAAACATGGATCTACATGAACAAAATATGCAGAGAATTATATTGAGAGGTTCTCTGTGGAACAAAAAAGGTGCCCAGGTTATTTTTTTCTCTAACAACATCACAACAATGAAATTACAAGGTCAGTCTCCACATATAAGCAGAAGGTTTGAAAGCTTGGAAATCAGTAGATTCTGCTGCAGAAGATAAAACTGAGCTCTGTAACTCAGCATATTGATGTTGGCTACAATATAACATTTATCTTGAAATCTCTGGAGTTTTATCAAGACGAAAATGGCATAAATAGAAGACATTCTAAAACTACATTTAAACACAAACTATACTTTGCTACCTGCAATTTCACTGTTTAATTTTTGTCAGAAGATGTAAAATTATTAAAAAATAATTTGGAAGCAGTTACTTGCACATGCAAACTGTAATGACAAGGAACCAAGATCAGTCTCTACTCTGTGAAATTTGTAGTAGAGGTGGTGATTTCATACACAAATGGAACAAAGTGCTAAAATTTGTAGGTACAGACTGTGTTAAATACCATTTAAGAACAATATAAAAAGCCACTTCTTTCACTAGGGCTGGGTTCCTTTTTACTGGAAATTAATTCCATGACAATGCTACGTAAAAAAGTAAAATAATTATGAATGCTGTTATCCTAGTCAGCATTTTGAGCATTGCTTTTACAAGTTCATTTACAACAAAGAGCCAATTAATATTTGGGCATTTTACATAAACCAAAGCAATGGACCTCTCACTGTTCTACAGTACAGACAAACATTTAATCAGTCACTTATTAGAAATCTTCAGTTAGAGGTGTTACAAGCTTCCATACAGGCATGCCCATGCCTAAAATTAAGCAACAAACAAAATTTTCAAACGTGGGTGCTTTTCTGGAAGGGAAATTAGCTGATCTAAGAGATGCAACAGGCAGAGACTTTCTTTCCCCTGCCTCGGGCTTACCCTTATCTTAATTAACTTTGAAGCAGCAGGGAACTCAGCAGAGAGGCACAGTAATGATGCAGGAAACGCAAGAACACAGAGCATGTCTAGCTGGCCTGAGAACATTCCCTTTGACACATTACACAATAGCAACTGGCTAGTATAATTTGCCCATGTCACTGAGAGAGCACAGAGGAAAGACTAGAAATTCTTGCCTAGGCATAAGCATTCATTAAAAAAATAGGAAGCTTGGGGAGTCTCTTCTGATTTCAACAGAAAAAGACAGTCTGCCTTGCAGTGTTCTCTTTGTAAAAAAATTGGGAATGTGTGAAGCTTGAATTCTTGTAGATAAACAGCAGTATTTCCCCAATTTCCTTTTTTCAAGTATTTATAACAGAGTCTGACCAGTAAGAACACACGAGAAAGTATTAATTTGCTTTTAATCAAGATGAAAAAGATGAAGGATTCAACACGCATCATTACCTTCTTCATCCAGGAGGACCATGATACTATCTCTATGCGTATGTCCAAAAAATTGACCCACAATAACACCACTGTATTTGCGAAAAATCTTTACCAGTCTCTCATTGTAATACTGCCTGATAGCTGTAGTATTCTTTGCATATGGCAAGTATCCTATTGGTACATGTCCTATGATATATACCTAAGGAATTAGATACAGAAAGTACAATTAGCACCTTAATTTGACACTCACAGTTTTAGCTGTAACTTAGAAATGGTTACCACAATTTCATAATAATGCTGTCTTCAAAATGGCTTTCCAAAAACTATTTACCACAACAGGCTTTTTATACAAAATACAAACAGTAAGAATGCTCAAATTCATAATAATAAAAAATAAATAGGTCTTTTTAGTGAACTCAGTATATTCTTGGGAAAAAAAAGTTCCAATAAATTTAAGTGTGATCTTAGGCCAACAGAAAATCTGATCAATTATTTCAAATGAAAAAATAAAGTGACTAGGGCAAGACTTACATTTTGGCATCTCAAGGGGATAGGAAACAAAACTTAGGCGAGAACGTTACGGAGTCTGCGTGGTCAGTCTCACCAGAAACATGAAAAAGCTCATTAAAACCTCTGACATTGAGATTTAGTTCCTACTGCACACACCAAATAATATGCTGCAGGGTTTTATGAGGAAGGGAAATCTCTCCTTTCTCCCAACTGTAATATAATATTAAAATTACAACATCATAGCAAAATGTAAACACGTTTCAAATTAAATACTTTTTCCAGTCAGATGACGATCTAATCCCTGCACCAATCAATCAAACACAAGCCAACAATTTATAACCTCTATTCAAAAGCTGAGTATAATAAGATAATTTATTATAACACGCAAATCACAGCAATTGCTGTAGCTTGGCTAAATTTTGTGGTTGACAAACTCCTCCCTAATTTCTATTTTTGGTACTTGTAACTACATGAAAATGTAAATGCAATGCGATAGCTTTTGTCTCAGGCTAAGGGTGTACAGTTTAAAATTAAAGACTATGAATAAATAGTCAGAAACAAAAGTAAAAGTGTAAAGTACTCTCATCCTGGCTTCTACAGTATTTTCAATAGGATTTTCCCTATACATAGGAAACCAGGTATTTTACTGAATAATTTGAGAAACCACATTCAACTATTTTATTAACTGTTATAGTAGAATGTGCATATTCAAAGAAGAATTATTAAAAAAAATTAGATTTTGGTTTTGCAGTATCTTTGCCAGCATTAATATTCTTCTAGAATCACGTTTATATTTTCATTCTCTCTACTTCTTAGTTCTTTTTTCTTTTATTTTATTTTCGAAGTTTAAACAAATAACGTTGATGTTCACAGCCCCTACCTTTTCCTTCTTTTGTGAAGAGGTTTCCAGTATTTCCTCCAGCCAGGCAAACTGGTTGGCTGGGTCAGTCATATTCACAGTTACACTGTTGGGGCCATAATATAAATTTGTATTCAGACTGATTATCCTGAGTGGTTGAGAGCTATCCCTGGGTTCGAACAGCTGTGTGTAGAAGCCACCTGTGAAAAGAAGACCAAAATCAAAATCACCTGGAAAATGAAAGGCTTCAAGGCACAACTTTAATATTAAAGTACAGCACTGACAAAATAACCCAGCCTTCCTCTTTCTAATAAAATAGAATATGGCATGTTTATTCAAGCCATGTATCACCATACCACAACAGAATATCTTAAGAATCTTTTTGTAGCAAGATTTTAAGTAGGATAAGCTGACATTGAATTTTTTATTATTCCTTGCATGTAATTGCCTTTGCATTTATTTGACAGCTTCCAGATGTAATTATCCAACTGACATGCAAAACATGCCCTGTAACATTTCTTCCTCACTGAGAAATGCAGTAATTGTTTAAAAGTTCACATTTCTTCAAGTATTGCAAACATATAGGTTTCTCCAGGAAAATCTGTTTGAATTTAGCAGCCTTGTACTTTGAAAGTCCTTTAACTTCAGACTGGAATACGATGAAAAGTGAAGACCACATTTTTCAATCCAACTCCCGCAACTGTCCATGGCATAGAAAGCTTCCTCAGCAGGTGGAATTTCATAGTTCATGGACTTCAATGGAGCCATGGCAACACAGCTCTAACAATATACCTTAACTTAAAGCTTAGCCCTTTGATTTTTACTTTTGCTACCAGAATTTCTACTCCCGCTCTTATGCACATTTCCTTCTCATTCAGGAAACAAAACCACATATTAAAGTTCCAGATCCCTAATGTTTGAATGGACTGGAAACTGAGTTCAGCATTTCAGTTCTTTGCTAAAAGGAAAATTTGAAATTAGGGTATCAATATTTTCCCAGTTTAGCAAGTTGGACATAAACATGATACAACTAAGGGCATAATCACCAATAAAAAGTGTTATCATAACTTGAACAAATGCATGCCTATTCAATGTGCTCTGAAATACATACCACACCAAATAAGAAACATTTCATCTCTTTTTTTTTTACAAATAAATTTAAGTCTTCTTGTGCATTATATGTCTTTATATAAAGTATTCTGAAGTTTTGAAGGCAGTAAGACATTCCACAGGCACTGGTATAAAGCCAGTGATACTGTATATGCTACAGTAATAATTATTGCATCAGAAGAGAATAAACGTACCCTGAATATAAGCATTGCCATTCAAAAAGAAAAGTAACTTCTTCCAGGAGAAATATGACAAATAATCCATTGCGCTGATTCATCCTATGAGAGTTAAATAAATTGGACAAATCTATAGAAACATTAGTTCTCTAAGCCCTAGCTTTACAATGATTACTGACACATTTTACCGTTTCTGAAAGTATTGATTGCTTCATCAGTTAGCCAAGGTTTCCAGAAATCTGCTACAGCATTGTAAACTTCACTGGTAGTTATGGGAAGCTGATCCTGTGAGAGAGCAGAACCTGTCTTAGTCTTAGCATTCAGACACACAGACAAAAAAAAATCACTAAATTATCCCACTGGACCCTTCGCATAACATCTAAGTGTATCCAGTCATCACCAAGAGGAACCTGAGAAAGTAAAAAAACAACTTCTGAATATCCAGTATTGCTGATCAGGAACAAATGCCTGAATTTAGTCAGAACTGACTGTACAGCCTTGTTAATGCATTCTAATGTCAGAAGGCTTAGGAGCAACAGCACAGTGGAAAACTATACGTTCTGCAAAATTTATAAAGATATAAACTGAATATTAGAAGTATAAAAATAATTCGCTTGGAGGAAAAGGTTGAATATAAACTTCTTTCATAGAAGACAAATTTTATGAGTAACCTAGGGTTCATAGCAGCTCCCCAAAACTCCACTATGATCATCAGAAACAGTCTCATAAATTCCACTAATATTTCCATGCTGTCCTGTAGTTCTAGTAACAAAACATTTAAAACAAAAGAAAAGTTTTGACCATGTTTCCTCCCACTAGCTTTAATTAGGACCGTAGCACTCTTCAGTCTGAGCCAAGCAATGCCCAAGCAACACAGCCTGATAAAAGCCATGCCCTCATCTAACCCTGACAGGAAAATCCCAGCCTGTCCTTGCCTTTCCTAAAATATCTGCTTGGATTCTTGGTGCTAGAAATAAAAAAAAAAAAACCCAGAGAACGAAAAACAGGAATGATATTACAATGCATGTATTCTTAAACACATAATTTGACCTTTCTAAGATGTCTGAACTAAGCCTACGTTATTAGAGGCTTAGGCACTAAGTCCCTGTCTAAGAGCAATGTAATTTGAAGTCTGTTCAGACGTTTGTTGCTTGCAGTGCAGACACCAATTATTAAGAAAGCTTTGAGCCATACTAGTTCTGTCAGAGCTAACATCACTAACAGACATGGCAAAACCTGATCTCAGATAAGAGGCCTTGTTATGGACTGAAGGTGGTTTGGATCCAGGCAAATCAGTGCATGGTGAGTTTGTGGATTAGACAGCAGTTGGGGAATTTGTTTTAAGCAGGGGCAAGGATGTGAAACAAATAACACTATGCAGAAAGACCAAGGTAACAATACACAATCTGAAAGGTATCTCGATGCTTGATTAACCTGAGCAGTATTTTTAATAGGCTCTGCAAGAAAAATCACCCACTGTTAAATTGCTAAGATGGGCAGGTCACAACACAATAGAGAGCAGTAAAATTCTTCAATGCATGGTGAGTGCACAGATTTCACACTTGCTCTGCAACAGCCTACAGTATTTGGCCTGTTCCATGCCACTTCCAGTCTACAAGACATTTACCAAGTACGTCCACAGGAAAAACAGAAATGTCATCAACAGGAAAAAAAAACCAAAAAAACTCCAACAACCTGAAGTGACCCCATGGTCCAGAATTTCTGATCCCATGGTATTTTTCAAACAGTAACAGAAAAGTATGTTAGTTCTCCACAGTGGCAAAGCCTGCCATTTCAAGGCAAACTATCACAGAAACACTCCTGTCCGGTTTTGTGCAAAGAACTACATCAGTTATGCCAATCAGCAGCCCCTTTCAAAATACCCTTTGCTGCCCCTCTGCCCTTCCTGACCATCTTTCTCCTATCTTCAGATTTAATTTCACAAAAAAAATTTACATCTGATAGAAGAGCTGCTACATTCCTTGTCTACAAGGTTATCATATACAGGTTTTTTTCTTCTATATCAAAGGCGACTGCTGGATCTCAACTATTCTCTGACTTTTTAAACACAAAACAAAATGGAAACAAAACACTTCAGTTAAGGTGTTATTAATCAAAACACCTTACCAGTGATTTCTGGTGAACCACCCTGGCCCCCTGTCATATGACAAGCTGAAACTATACTACCAGAGTAAGAACAAGAGACTGAAGTCCCAGCTTGGTTTGTGCACTCACATTTCCAAGATACTTCCAACTCTTATTTTGTCTCTCAAATTTCCCTTTCTGCTCTCCGAGCACCACTGTTACTCCCCGATTTGGCAATCACTAACTCCAGCAACAATACAATCACCTACTACAGCAAGATATACCCTGACAGGTCTCATGAATAATACAGAAGGCTGGAATAAAAGTCTTTGGCAGGCGTGAAAGGGTGTTACTGAATTCCCATAAGGCATTTCGAACAAAATATTTTAGCTGGCCTGCTCCACATCCCTTCTGATCCCCATGCATCCAATGGCAAATTTGCTTATCAGTCCTCTGCGCTGCCAGATCAACCCGCAATATGTTTTAAAGGACACATGAAGCAACTGTTTACTCTTGAGCTATGCCAAGAACAATATTCACAGAACACTGAAACTAAAAAAGCATTGTCCTCAGCTGCAATGGCACACGTATCCAGTAAATCATCAATGCAAATATATCTACGTGTCCAATAAGGAAAGAGACATATTTTAAATAATAGTGGCAGAACTATGGGGACACTACAAAAATCCTGCCATTACTCTGATAAATACCCAGAGATGTCAGTAGACAAACTTCCAATAGGTCTTGAATCTTACCATGGGCTTATAGATCCATTAAGGATGTAATTTCTGTTAGATTAAGTTATTGTACACACATGACTTAAACAGCAAGGAAAGAATAAATGTGTATTAACTATGATGAGACCTGGTGGTTCTAAGCCATGAGGAATAATTAGCGGCAATTTTGCACACCTTCAGGTGAAGTACAGATTTTACCTGGCATCGCTGTTTGCTTGGGTAACAACACAGAGATAGATTTACTTTCTGTTCTTGACTAGAACCATTTATAATTTTACGTGCTAATTGGAAAATTGTAGAACAGTGTTTCCAGAATAATAGCTACACAAATTTAACTCTTATTTTTTCTCACATGCTTTCTGAGAGCTAGGAACACACCGAATATGATACACAAACACAATTCTAACTTGTTTTACCTGTGGCCAGTAGTCATGATTGCCCAAAGCTGGGAAAACCTGAAGATCTGGAAAGAAATGACGAATTGTTGTACTCATATTGCCAATGATGTTAATGACTAATTTTGTGGAGAGTTCTTTTACAGGAACATGAGGAGGGCTATCTCTGAAAAGGGAACAAGGTTTTATTAACAAGGGTTTATTACCAACATAAGGAAAGCTAAAAGATTCCACAAACACACCTACATGCTAACATGCAACACTACTATAGACTCTAAAACAACTGCTTGAAAGGCTCTCTGCAAAGGCTTTTATAAAATGAATCTAACAAGTAGACTAATGTTTAGGATTTCTAAGAATTTTTAAGATTTCTTAGAAATTAAATTAATTAAGCTCCATCATGTTGAGCTACCATGCAGTTTGGCTTATGTATCTTCCGTTATCTGCACAACCTTCCAAGTTTATTGTTCCCCTTTTAACAACATCCTATTGAAGATAAAGTACAATAAAGTAAATGAAATAAATTAATCGCTTGTCTTTATGTACTCATATTTCTTAACTTCCTTCCCTCAGCAAAATTAAGTGATGTAACATATATAACCTTTCCAGCAAAAAAAAGACCCCATCACTAATAAACAAATTAGTTCTCACTCAAAGCTACTAATCTCTTTGATAAATTATCCATTGATGTATACTATAAAAAATTATGTGATGGTAGAATGGAGAATTTTGCTATGGCAGAAGGCTAAAACTATGTTTTATAAATACCTAGAAAGTAACATGTTACTATTGAGCTACTCATATGCCTCCCTTTCACACTTCTTTCTCAAGTCCCACTGCTAAGGCAGACAACGCCTCACAGATAACACCTGCGAGAAAGTATTATGCCCATTTTCTAATATGGAATATTGGCACATAGAAGGTAAATGTTTTACTCAACAGGGAACTGCATACATCCAAAATACTGCAATGAGGGACTGTGAAACCACACTTTCTTGCATGTGCAGCTATGAGTGGTAATGAGGACAGAGAAAGCATCTATGACATTGTTATCACACCCCCCTACTAGCCCCTGATCCAGAATTCATACAAGCAACAAATCTGAATGGTAACTTTATACACTTCCAAAAAAAAAAAAAGAACCCATACGCCATAGTCCCATAGTATTTTTTGATTCCAGTTACTTCTTGCAGAGCCAAATAAGGTATAGTTAAAGGGTATCTTCTAAAAAGGGATGTACTTTAGATTTAATGACCTTAAGACCTATGAAAACTATGACCTCCCATAATTAATTCCAGGCAGTTATTTCTCTGATCTTTCTTTTTCCTTTTTCCACCTTCCACTCTCCCCATGCTGTTTCAATTAACTAATACAGTCATGTGGCAAATGTCCCAGTGAACAGTCCAACAATATCCAGAAATTATTACGGAGAACAGAAATCTGTTCCTGAGGCTTTATATTCTCACTTAGTCTGATACTTATTAGCCATTCAGACAACTAAAGGGACTATTCAAAAGCAGTGTTTGTGAAACTGAACTAGGATCTGTTGGTGCAAACATAAACTTGTGAATTACTATACCATATGGTTATCCAGCTGTTAAAAGCTTTAACCGTGGAGTGAACACTTACCCTGTCCAAATCATGAACGAAACCTGCTGTTTTGAATCCTTCATGAATGCAAATGCTGACAAAATAAGCTGATACGGGGAATCACACAAAAAGTCTCCAAAAGGGCCAGGGTCAGATGCATTGGCTCCTTTGGAAGAAGAACAAACTTTGGTGCGATCAGGGGTAATGTGGTAAGTTGGATCTAAATGTAGGTCAGATACATGCCAGAACTGCCCTGTTTTCAGAAAACAAAGATGAAAGAAAATGCATTACTTGCATCTGAACTGAATATACATAGGTGATGCTAAGTTTACTCCACTTTGTGTACTGCTATTCCTCTCAAGTTTTGGAAAGGAGGATAAATTTACCAAATTGTTGATTAGCCTGTCTGATAAGTGTGGATGAGTCCTGCGTTACTGAAAAGTGTTCTTCACGTAGTCTGTTTAAAAGAACTGAAAACAGAAGCATAGGCATAGGTTTAAGATAATTGGCAGAAAAAAACACGCAAGTTGGTAGGAACTGGAGAGTCAGCTCCTTCTCAATAAAAGCAATCTGGCAACTGGGGAGCAGAGGAGACAATAGAAGGACTTCTCCACTCCACTTGAAAGGAGGAGGAGTTGCATTTTCATTATTTTTCTAGACCTTCCCTGTCTGGAAGCTTCTACAAAAGATCTCAGGACAGAAAGAAACGAGAGAAACAGCATGTCAGCAAAAATGTCAAACCTCTTCTTCTCCCCAGCAGCTGCAGTAGCAAAGAGACTGGGTTTCTCATCAGAAAAAGGCATGACAGCCTTTCCGAGGCACCACTTCCCAGGCAAACACATTCTCAGCCGCTGCTACTTAGCACTGAACGGAAAAAGGAGCCGGGAAATACAGGAACACGGTGAACAAGATGAATTAAGCTTGTGTAAGACTACTAGCCTTCAAGTTTCATGTGAAATAAGAGTAATTTCTTTCTGCCGGTGCCAAAGCGCTTAAGAAGGCCAAGCCCGTGTCTGGGGTGGAGGGTGTGAAACCGGGGCAGATGTAAATTGCCTTCTCCCGAGGTCACGTGCTCATTCCATGGCAGAGCAGGCACCACGCGACTGGACCTCGGGAAGCTTTATTTCGGGAAGCAAAGACCAGCAGCGACCCTTGAAATGTGCCGAACGGCGACTCCTCGCCCACAGGGCGACAAGGAAACGCCCGGGCGCTGCCGCCTCCTCAGTCGGAGGCACAGGGAATGAAAAAAAAAAAATCTTTGGAGACCACTTCTGAGCGCACGGAGGATCCACACGGCAGATTTGCCGACGGCCCAGGAGCCGCGGTGCCAAAGGCTGGGCAGGCTCCCTTCGCCTGGCACCGCGGGCAGCGCTAAAGCCAACGCAGACCCCTCCTGCCCCCCTCGCGGGCTGAACAGCGCCGCGTTTACTTCATCTAAAGCCTCATGAAGTTGCAGCCAGCCGGGAACGCCCCCGGGGAGGGGAGGGAAGCGCCGAGGGGGAGCAGCAGCCGGGGCCCGGGCAGCCCCTTCCCTCCCCTGCCCCCCCGACTCACCCGCGGCGCTGCGAGGCCGCGGCGCCGCCTCCAGCGCGGAGCAGAGCAGCGCCAGGCCCAGCGCCCGGCCCAGCGCCCAGCGGGCCGCGCGGCGCCCCCCACGCCCCATGGCGGCGGCTCCGGCCGGCTCCGGCCCTTCGCTGCCGCCCCGGGGCCTCCGGGAGCCGCCCCCGGCTGTCGCCGTGCCGGGGTGACCTTCGGGAGGTGCCACCCCCGGGCGCGGCTGGATTCGAGCCGCTCGGCCCCTTCGAGCCCCGGGCTCCCGGAGAAGGGTTACGGCTCTCCGGAGAGGCTGGGACCTCCGGCTGGAGACCCTTCTCTTCCCCACCCCAGTCGAAAACCTTCCCCCCCATCCCAGCGCCAGCTGAGGCTGCGCTGCACCCGTCCTGCCGTGCAGGAGCCTGGAGCATCTTTTGGAAGGAAGGTGTCTCACAGGGTGCATGTAGAAATGGAACCTGGTTACTTAACTCGCTTTTATTTTTTTTTAGAAAGGTAAAATATTCCATCAAATACACCTTCAATGCAGCGTGAAGAAGATGCTGAGGTGTACTATAAATAAGAGGCACTATAGCTAGCGGGGAGCTGATGTTTGTTGCTGAAGGTGGAGTAGTTTCTGGTGAGGAAGAGTACTTGGTGTCAGTTTTAGGAGCAGACCATAATAATGATGCCAGAATCCCGTAGCTGCCCCAAAATGTCTCACTGCTCACTGTGCTGTTCTGTACAGATCTGTTTTGCAGCGCTTTGCAACACCATTTTATCAGGAGCTGGAAGTCCCATATGTCAGTATTTTCCTCACTTTTCCACTCCTCTGAACGGTGCCAGAGGCACTTCACAGGTACCACTTCTCCATTTTTCTCTCCCTTATTTGACATTAACATTGTTTATTCTTAGAATAGCAAAACTCCTCAATAAGCTTCATGATGGTTGCACGTGACTTACAGAACATATGTATTTAGGGAAAAAATAATCTTTGTTGAAAGATGACTGTAATGTAAAATATTTACTGTTCAGGGTTTGTTTGTAAACCACATCTTAACAATCTATCTTGGTATTCCTTTCCTCATATTTAATAAAAACCTTACTTTTGAAAATCTCTGACCCCACAGATCACTTGTCATGAAGATGAATGCCAGTACTGGAGTCAAAGTCTGTTTTCCCTGGAGAGGAAGGAAAAGCAGCAGCTCCCACCTTTCTTAGCAGGGGTAGGTGAGGATAGTCATGTGGCAAATGCACCCGTGGGCAAACAGGTAGCAACACAGGGGAGACATATGAATGCTGTATTAGGTATTGGAGGATTACATGAGGGAATAAAAACAAAGGGCATAAGATGCTGTTGAAACAGAACTTGCCCTACAGCAGCTGAAGCAGCCCAAAGCAGAGACTGCAACTCCCTATGCCACTGGAACAAGTTCTACTTTTCATTTCTCTCATGAAAAAAAATGTAGCCCCTGGATTTTAAAAATGATCAATGTCCACCAAGTAAAACGTGATTATAACGGTTAATAATTAAGGACTCCTAGTGTTCCCCACAAGAGAGAGTAGACTTGGATGTTCCCACCAGGCAGCTTCTTAGTGAAAAAGTAAAGCTAGCCACATTAAATTTTGTATTTGTGTTGGCTCAGTGCCATAGTTGTGGCTGAATTTTTAACAAGTGAGATAAGCTACCTGTGATATCCTAGATATCTAGGGAAGCACAAACGTTCCCCGTGATACATGCAGCAGCTATGAAGGATGGCACAGTGCAGGATCAGGCCCGAGAAGTTGGGTGGAACACCTCTCCTGAACTTCCCTCTGCAGCCACACACTCGGGAGTTCTGACCAGCTAAATGCCACAGCTCAGATCTGCATTTGTTTGGGGTTTGTAGGTAGCTGCACCTCCATATGGTTCACTGAGTCAGTGTGTCAGACAGCGTGGACTCTCCAAACATCTCCCTGCTGCCAGCTACCTGTTTCAGTTTTCTTAAGCTAAGGTACAAGGCAGTTTTCCCACACTGGTCTTTTAGAGACTATTCTTTATCAGCAAGGTTTTAATTTCTCTCTTTGAAGAAGCATTTTATTTTAAATTGCTTACAGTGCAAATTGTTTTCTCCAGTATATATTAGCTCAGGGAGAGGAAGCTCCGAGGGTTTTTCGTGTACTGCTTTCCCTTTGCCTTCCTCCCACCCCTGTGGAGACTGATGAGTACTGAGCTTTGTACTTTAGGTTCCTCCAGTCCTGTACTTTATCATGTTGGTCTTTCCCTCCCATCCTGTGAAACACTTCAACCTTTGCCCTTTGATTTACTTCAGTCTTTTGTGTATCAGTGAAAAAACCCACCAAAACAAATGAAAAACTGTTAAAGCCAAAACTACAGGAACCTCCTAACACTGAAGGCTGTCTTGTCTATTGGCCCTGGCACGCAGTGGATAACCAGCTCCCAGTAAAGAAAGGAGCTGAAACTGGCTTGAGCATCTTACTTTCTTGTCTACATATCTACATAGAAAAAGACAAGGGCTTTAGGTTTCTCCCTCAAAAAAAGCTACTGGAGTAGATTGAAGGCAACTTTAATTTCCAATCACGTTGCATCACAGAGAGAGGCTGCTGCAGCATTGTGTTCACCATGATTTTCTGTTGTTTAACTCAGAAAAAAACTTTCAACAACTCCCTCCAGAACACAGGAATATTAGCCAATTAAATTCAAAAGGAGCACAGGTTTAAAAAAACTTTAATTTCTATTTGATCTTGATTCCAAAACAATTTCAAATATGTTCCACTCACTGTAAAAAAAAGAGGCTAGTGTTTCAGAAATTTAATGCCACGATTAACCTGTTTCACTATACAGCACAAATTTGCCAATTCCATGGCTTAAAGTTTTTTTTTTTTAAAAAAAAAAAACACCACCCCCCAAAACCCTCTTTATTAACTTTTCATGCCAGAAATGTGCATTTTAGCTACGTTCAGTTATGGACGGTACATTAATCCATCCAGCAGAAGTAACATCTGGACAGAGGTCAGGTAAACTCTACGCTTTCTCATAGTGGCGAACAGCAACCACATCACCAAAGGTGAGAGTCTGCAAGTCCAAGGAAAAAAATAGACATGTTAGATGCTGGACTATTTTCTGTAATGACTTAACACATATTCAGAAGTGCACACTAGAGCAAGTTTTTCTCACATTACGTAATTTACAGGAAAACAAGTTGGCCTTGACTATTGGTCTTCTGAACAGACAAGAGGAAAAAACTCAAAAGTTACAGACCCCATAATAAATATAGCTTTGTCCTTGCTGCTTTGAAGCCCATCAAGCACATGAGGCACATGTACACAGAAACTAAAGTGAGAATGGAAATTACTTCAATTTCTCTAATGTTGTGAATGTAACTTCTAAAATATCACACTGTTTTAATACAGATGTAACAGTTATTTTCCCCAAAGCTGATCACATTGCAAAATGTCCAATCTAAAATCCAAGCCCTCTATAACCATGCTCTATACTATTATACATAGGTATATACTTAAGGAGAATCTTGTATTAAAATAAATGTGCTTGTGCACTTATGTAGCTAGAATTACCAAATATTTTAGTTACTGCAGTTGTGCAGAACACTAAGTGTAGTGTACAAGCTTCAGAGGTATTTCCTTAAGTGGAAAAGGACATCTCACTGTGTTCAAATTCCAAAGGAAAAAGTTCACTGTATATGTGTGTAGCTGCTTCCAAAAACAAACATGTATTTTTCCCTTGAATTGCTTGTCCAGTTGTGTTGCGCTGACCGTATGCTTGAAGGTTTTAATTATTTGGAAGTCTCCATCCGTACAGGTATTCTCTGGATTATTTAGAAAATAATTTAACTGGTTTTTTTCAACAGCCAAGTCATAGATTACTATGAGGCTTTAGAAGGTTTTATTACAAGAGGTTTTATTTTAAAAAGCAACATCTCTGTGCTAAAGATAAGTATGAGAAGTGCCATGGTTAATAATTTAACCATTTATTCACCCCATACTCCTGTTCCTCATAAGTCAGGAAAAGAGTGTGAATTTAAACTGAGACTTTTCTTCACACCATTGCTGTTAAATCATAGTTTTTAACAAGCTAGGAGGAATAAATCCTTTAATAATAAATATGAAAAGGCTATTACCTCCTGCAATATTGTAATTTTAGTTCCCTAAGAAAATACTTTTTCTGTGTGATTAAATATTATTTATACATGCATATCTGAAACATGTTTTCAAAGAAATCTAAATTAGCACTGGCAATAGATCATTGCCTATGTAGTGAAGAATTTTGTATCTTTTCCGGCGCACTGGGACTTTTCTCCTGCTTGGGCATGTACACAAATTCTAGAAAGCATATATGCTCTGGAAATCTACAGGTTGGCCTACCTAAAAAACACTAGCAATTTTTTAGTTGTCAGTAACATAAAATGCAAAAGAAAACAAGTATTTGAAAACTCTCTGCTAGCTTTCCCCATCAAGTAGTTTAAGGATTTGTGTACAAGTAGCATTATCTGTTCATAAAGCATGAGATAAACGTAAGCAAGGATTGTTAGCAATGTGTGTGAATGTGCAGTGAGCTTTATACTTACCATTACCATTTTACCATCCTTTATTTCTCTCACGAAGTTTGTCTCTTTGCCGTCCCACTTCTGTACATGCACTAGCTTGTCTCCATCCAGGGTCACAACTGACTGTGAGATACCAAGAAACACAAAGGCATTAATTTATTTGGGGTATTTAGGATTCTGCTCACATATTCAGCATGCACTATTCTATTGAATTCCCTTCAATAGATGGATGTGGATCTAGAATGATAAAGTAGTCCCAGCCATTTTAAAGCCAAACCCATGAATCATCCTCATTTTAAGCATGAACTCTATACAATTCCTGATTGTGTCAAAGGATTAAAAGAGTTCCTTCCTTTGAGTTCCACTCTCACAAGAACTACTGTTTCGAATGTGCTTGGGGATATCATTTATGTTAAGTCCCCAAAGATGCAGGGAAGAAGGCATTTCCCCATTTTGACTGGAAAAAGTTATGCCAAAAGGTATTTGGATTGAAAGAAGAGTGGGTAGCTAACAATTATTCAACACTGGAAAGCAGTCGGGGCTGGCGATACAGCACTGCTTCAGACAAGAAACGGTGTAAGGAGGGCAAGTAAGATGCAATCTTGTCTCTTTTTTCTGTCCTTCAGAGTGCTACAACTTGCAGTAGCAGAAGTTACATTTTTTTCCCTCCCCTTTGACCCTACGAAAGATACAGCCCTGGGGTGGGGGTAGGAAGGAAGAGGAGAGAAAAGAAGCCACTACAGCCCAAGACTTCACTTACTTTGCAGTTTCTGTCATCAGGGGTAGTTTCATCAAATTCCTCTCCGAGTTTAAAGCTGATTTCTGTGTTTTTGAAAGTGCTTTGAGTCCTGATCACCACTTTGTCCCCCTCGCTGCTGATTATCACAGTGGGTTTAGTCACATTCCCCACCTGTCGCGTTGCAAACCCCACTCCTAGACCATCAAGAGGAAAAAGAGAAATCCATCAGACACCGGATTTTTTTATTCCCCCCTCTATCGAGGTACAGAAATCTCACATTACAGCTTCAAGCCATCACTCTTTGCTTCGCTTGTGCCTTTATACCTCCAGTATCCGCAGGCATCCCTCATGGATGAGGCTCTATTTTCCCCCGGCTCCTTTATCATTCCGGCATAATGATTTTTTAATTTTCTTTTTTTTTTTTTTTCCTTTGTTCGTTCATTCCCAGTTTATCGGCAGGCAGCCCTTCTTTCGAACGCGCTCCCTGCCCCGAGGGCATCTCCTGCCTCTCCCCAGCAGGACGGCTTCTCCCGCAACCCCCCGGCTGAAAGACCCGCATCGAATCAACCCTATCGATAGAGGCACAGCTGCCCAGGCCTCCCCAGCCTCTGCAGAAGCCTCACCTACACCTCTGCCAGCCTGTGGGGGGCTATGTTTAGAGGGGGGGAGGGGGGGGTGATTTTTTTTTTTTTTTAGGGCAGTGCAAAAAAATCCTTCTCTCCTAAACGTGCCGCTACCTACCCAGCGCCTTCATGTACTCATCGAAGTTGTGGCTGTCCACCAGCTTCCAGGTGGCGCAGAAAGCCTCGACCATGGCGGGCGGCTGCGGGTGCCGATGGCTGCGGTGGGGAGAGCGGCGGCCGCCCCGCATTTAAAGCCGGCGGGCGGCGGGGCCGGGGGCGGGACCGGGTAGGGGGCGGAGAGCAGCTGTGCTGATGCTGCCTGGTCCTACGAGAGGGATGTTGAGGCTCTGGAGCGAGTCCAGGGAAGGGGGACGAAGCTGGTGAGGGGGCTGGAGAACAAGTCTGAAGAGGAGCGGCTGAGAGAGCTGGGGTTGTTTAGCCTGGAGAAGAGGAGGCTGAGGGGAGACCTTATTACTCTCTACAACTACCTGAAGGGAGGTTGTAGAGAGGAGGGTGCTGGCCTCTTCTCCCAAGTGACAGGGGACAGGACAAGAGGGAATGGCCTCAAGCTGTGCCAGGGGTTCAGGCTGGACATCAGAAAAAAATTTTTCATGGAAAGGGTCATTGGGCACTGGCACAGGCTGCCCAGGGAGGTGGTTGAGTCACCTTCTCTGGGGGTGTTTAAAAGACGGGTAGACAGGTTTCTCAAGGACATGGTTTAGTGGCAGATAGGAATGGCTGGACTTGATGATCCAAGAGGTCTTTTCCAACCTGATGATTCTATGATTCTATGAAAGTGGTATTTGTGGTTCCTGGCTGAAAGCAGCATCCTGCCTCCACCACTGGCAGCATTTGGAAAGTATGAATGAAAACACCTTAAAACTGTTTCATTAAATGCAATGTTTGTTTGGGGTTTTGTTTGGTTTTGGTTTTATGGTTGGTTTGGGTTTTTTTCCTGCTAGAGAGGGAATGTTTTCCTCTTTCTAATTATTCTTTGAATTTCATGGAAGGTGCTGTGTAGTCGTTTGGGCCAGGCCACAGTGTTGGTTTTTCCAGCCCTATGGCTTGGATGGATCCTTGAGTCACAAATCTTCAGGTCTCATAACAAAACTTGGGGACTTAGTGAAGGACACTTTCTATCATTTAGGAACAAAATCTGAACAATTTCCTACCCATTCTAGTCATATGAAATATAACTAATTATGAATATTTTCCTATTTTTTTTAATTATTTTTGAATTTTATTTGCATTCCTTTCAAGCTCTTGTAGAATGACACATTCTTTGGGTGTAGGGCAAGTGATGCTTCTGATGGGATTTTAATTTAATTTGCCACTTTTTCACTTGTCCTCAGAAAGAATTAACCCCTCTCTGAACTAGCCCCAGGAATAAAATCCTAATTCCTTTTACCACACTACAAAATTTCCATAAACCTTGATGCCCATTCCATAAATCTTGTATGAACTAGTGCATCCAATTCTTTTTAACCTTTCATCCACTTACTTTGAAATAGAGAGAGGGACAAAAAGTACCCTCCTCTAGCTGCTCATTTTATGTCCGAGTTCCATTTCTGACCTGCACTTCTGAGACTTCTCAGCTGATGTGCAGAAAGCCAGGGAGAGTAAGGGCATCACTTGAAACAACAGACTACCAATTGCTGTTCATGAGGCTGAAAGGAATCTATTTCCTTTTTCTTTGTCAAAGCTGAATAATGCTGTGTCTCCAAAGTTTGCCTTATTAGTGTGCCTCATATAGATGTCCACTAACATAATGTCTGCAGTCAGTCAAACACTCTGTAATAAATGAGGAATATGCTTTGTGATTGGCACTGTCTTGGCATGAGGCACATCAGGGTAACATCATGCATGAGTGTCATCTGTGACTCCAGTTTAGTTTAGGAATGTGTTTCCTTAATGCAGTAAAATTATTAAGTATTTAGTAGTGTTCACCACCTATAGCAAACCCTGCAGCCATAGTCTCACAGAGCTTCATAGCTGGCACCCAGGCAGCTGACATGCAAGTACATGCAAACTGACCTCCTCGCTCATCTACTTCACTTGACATGCATCATATTAAATCCTAAGTGATTTTACCAATAGCCTAGTGAACTGACAGTGTTTTATCTCCCAATACTGACAAGACAGTTATCTGCTCATATAGGGTCTGTTTGCAGAAGCCCTGGAGCCTTCTGGTGCAGATGTGCACACAGAGCCTTGGGAAAGCTCCTTGCTATCTATGCTTACCATGGTTTGTTGTGTAGAATCGGTCTCATGGATTTTGTGTGATATAAAATTCCTGAAACTGATTCAGTGCCACTACAGGTAGCTGGACTCATCAAGGACACTTCTACCCTGCACTTCCTTCCAGGCAAGACTGTGATCTGGCCCTTGGGAGGTAGCCACTTCAAGATCCTTCATAATTTAAGCAGTCGTACCTACACTGATAGCTCAGTTCTACCAAGATTTCTCAACATACTTAGCTAAGACAAGCACCTAGTCTTAAGAAAAAAGTACTCTAACACTTTACACCATGCTTCAGATGTAAAACAGGGTCTGCTGAAATGTTCGCATTCCTTCTGCTGCTGAGATAGATTGCCAAAGTCATCACACAAGATTTTATTATGGTGACATCCCACCTGTCTCTTAGTGATGTTTTGGGAACAGAATAAATCAACGGTAGGAAATATTACATTGTTAACACCTTGCAGGGTGACAAGCCACAGCCAAAAATCTTTTCCATGACACCTTATGCCCTGTATTTGCTTGTGGATCCTTACATGAGAGTTGTGTTGATGTCAACAGCTAGTACAAGTGATCTGGATCATTATAAATGCTTTGCTATGCCTGTAAAGGAGATAGCAGTGTGAAATACGCTGACCTAGTGTGTATTTTAGATTGCTGCACAAGACAACTGCTTGGAGTTTCTTTTACAGACAATGTAGTCCCCTGTAAAAAGCCTGTGTGATGAAGGATGTCTCTGGAGATTCCTCTCTGAACATCCAGGAACTCATTCTCATTTACACTAAACTCTTCATACCACCTGAGCAGTGTAAGTAGGCAAATTTGCATTCTCTCTGCAAAGCTCGATTGAAAGATGAAAATGCTGTGGCAAGAAATCCCTGTGTAATAAGTAATCCTTGCTTCCAAAGGCCATCCAGGGTGAATGTAGGGCTGCTCTAACCTTCAGCCTTTGAATACAGGGTGCAAAAATTGCTCATCCCTTCTTTCACCTCCCTGTTATATCCCTGTTTCTTCTCATGTCCTCGGGCATTCAGAAGAATGCCTCATGCTCTCAGCCTCATTCAGCCTTCATTCAGTCCTTCTTAAAAAAAAAAAAAGGACACATCACAGGATGGCCACCAGGCTTCTCTGGAAGAAAAGTCTGACCAAGTTGTTCTGTCATGTGTGATTCCTCAAAATCAATGTCGGGAACTGCTAAGCATCTAATCATTGCAGACATCCACTACGGGTTTAATACTCTATTTATGGAAACGTAGAATGCAGTGAAATTGGTGTAGTTAATGTCTGCAGTCAGATTTGTCTGTGGCTCTAACACAGGAGGGACACTCTTGCTGCACCAATTTAGTTAAACCTATCCTGTCACCATCGTTGCAGTACAATAGCCAGGAATAACATTACTCTGTAGACTCTGATCAATAGTTAAAGGGATAGTATGTCATAAGACCTCTAGGTAGTTTTGTGATGACTGCATTATTCAAATATTTCTGTGTTTGGGGCAACAAAGACCCTGGAACTCCAGAGCAACTTGTACCCATGTCTGCAACAAATTATATCAGTGACACCAGAGCCTAAATCCCATGGTACCAAAGAAGATACAGGCACTCAAAGGCCTTTTAGGTATTGAATCACATTGAAAGTCAACATGATTCAGGGTCCTAACTCACTTTGGCATTTTGGTAATCTCTTGGCAGTCTGAAACATATAACGGGCTACTTTTGAATTAGAAAAACTGAAAAGAATGTGTAGCTGGGATTTCCTCTGTTTATGGACAACAGACTAGAGTATGCTCAGCACATTCTAACCTTGTTTCAAGCCCTGCTGTGAACCTTTGTGCAGCTTTGATCTCAGAGTAATACAGAAATGACTACATTTTAGTAGCTACCGTGTCAGACGGGATGATGTTGCTTAAGGGCTGAGTGCAATTTGCTTTTTACTGCTGCAGAAAAACCTCAAGTCAAACAGGTCAGTAGAGTGTCCTTAACTAAAATTATCTCATGTGTCTTCTAGCTGTCTAAGAGATTTGCTGATCCCCCTAATAAAAATAAACTATCTCGGTGCTGTTAGTGAGTCACAGAAAGTTACTGAGTTTATTTTATTGATGGGCAGTTCTTTAGAAATCCTGGTTTAAACAAAAGAGATAAATGCTCTTTGGAGAAGACACCCAATTATATAGCTACACAAGCCAGTGGCTACAGAATGTCCCCAGGTGCAAGGGAGCAGAATCCAGTCTTGTGCTGCATAAATGGTATCGGGAGGGCTTTTCTGCAACCATGGACCAGAAGATAGGCAAGATGGAAGATAATGCAGGCAGGAGTAAGGAAGACATGTTGACGCCATATCCTTTCTAAGAGCACAGCATACCTTAGGCAAAGCTTAGGAGCATGATCAGCAGGCTTCCTGCCACTGTAAAAGCTCAACCAAAATAATGCCAGGATGGACTAACATTACAACACAAGTCATATTAAGGTCTATTTCTGGTGTCTCTTGCTAACTGGTGAAAACAAAATGGTCTGTGATCATGCATTTCATTCTTCTAGACTCTCTCTTAGGTTACAAATTGGTGTGACATAAGATTAGGAGAGTCCTGGAAAATAAATACCTGCTAATACCTCATTATGAACTATTAGACATTTATTCGGATTGTTTTAAGCTGAGAGGACAGCTGGTCTGCAATGGTTTAAAGAGGGAAGCAAATAATACTAAATATCTCCAGGGTCTTCTCTGCTTCTTAAAGGCATTTGGGGGTTGTTGTCTATAGTCTTCTGTTACTATATCTACCATTTAGAGGACCCAAGTCTTTGAGGCTCTCCTCAAAGAATTAGTCTACATTAAAGCTAGCAACCTTCCTGGCTACCCATTCTATTTAATGAAGATGCAGTTATTTTAACTTTTACCATTAGGCCTGTGGTTATTATAATATTTGTCTTTGCTTTCCTTTGTGCTTAGGAGTAGAAAAAATATTTAAAAGCTGCTAAAATGTAACAGAAATGTCTGATACCTGGTGTCACTTAAAATAGCTATCTAGTTATTGTAAAATCTATACAACAAATCAGCTTTCCAGACTTAGAATTTCAGCATGGACAAATGTATGGCCATACACTGAAGAAGAAAGAAATAGTCTCATAAATAAGCAACTGAGTATTTCAGGGGTAATGATGACTCAGAGAAATTTAGAAAGATTATGAATAAGCTGAACACACAAGTTAAAATAATCCTTATGTGCATAAACAGAAAAAAGCATGTAGGTTTAAGTAGATTAGATGTCTTCTGGAAGACTTGTGTAAATTTGGTGTTCAGAGCAGCCCAGTGAGAATACTAGTGGAGCAGAAACAAACTGTTTTAAGATCCATGAATTCTGTATTATAACAAAGCTAGGGAATTATTTTTATCAATCTCAATACAAATTTTACAGTATTAAAGGTACAGGTGATGTCTAAATATCATAGTCTCTTTCATATACACCATGGAGGCTGTCTAACATTCACTAAGTGTGGACTATCTGGAATTCAGTGTCTCAAGCCAAATCTTTGGAGCATAACAAAAGACAACTTTTCAGTTTGAAGAGCTGAATTTAAGAAACCTTTGGAATAGCTCGGTCTACCTTCCTTCCTTTCGCCAATACTGAAGTACTCCATTTGCTGAAATATCCTCAAATCACTCTCAATACCAGCCAAGATTCAGACAAAAAGTAAAATCAGTTTTATTTGACTGGACTACAAACTTAAGAATATAACTACTGAATTTGGAAAACGATGCAAAGGAATAACTCAGCGCATTAACTTCCTGCATTTGGATATTCCCAGGGTCGTCCTCTGTTCCACTCAGCTATGGACTGACAAAACAAAGTCACAGCCTGCTGGAACAAGAAGTGATCCTCCAGATGCAGCAAGATTTCTCCTTGGTGAACCCAAGATGACCACTCCTGATAGCATTCTTTTCTTCCAGATGCTTGGAGATGACATCCAGAATGAGCAGTTCCGTTACCTTTCTGTGGATGGAGGTGAGGCTGACTGGCCTGTAGTTTCCTGCAGCCCCTTTTGAAGATTGGAGTGATAGTAGCTTTTCTCCAGTTTTCAGGCACCTCTCCTGTTCTCCATGATCTTTCAAAGATTATGAAGAGTGGCTTAGCAGTAAGATCTCCCAGCTCCCTCTGCACTCATGGGTGTGCCCTGTAAGGATCCATAGATTTGTGAGTAACCAGTTTGCCTAGATGATCTCTAACCTGATCCTCCTCAACCAAGGGACGGTCTTGTTTTCTCCAGACTTTCTCTCTTTCCTCCAAGGTCTGGGATTCTTGAGAGCTGTTCTTAGCAGTAAAAACTAAAGCAAAGAAGGCATTGTGCCCATTTTTAAAATGGGTAGAAAAGATGACTGAGAACTACCAACCTGTTAACCTCACATCTGTGCCTGGGAAGGTCATGGAACAGATCCTCCTAGAAGTTATGCTAAAGCACATGGAGGATGGGGAGGTGATTAATGGCAGCCAACATGGCTTCACCAGAGTGAAGTCCTGTATGACCAACTTAGTGGCTTTCTATGATGGGGTAACCACAGCAGTGGACATTGGGAAAACCAAGAGATGCAATCTATCTGGACTTCTGTAAAGCCTTTGACACAGTCCTCCACAACATCCTACTCTCTAAATTAGAGAGATGAGGATTTGATGAGTAGACTGTTTGGTGGATAAGAAACTGGTTGGGTGGTTGTATTCAGAGAGTAGTGGTCAATGGGTCAAAGTCCAGATGGAGATCCGTGACTAGTGGTGTCCCTCAGGGGTCCGTATTAGGACCAGTGCTGTTTAATATCTTCATCAATGATATAAACAGTGAGACTGAGTGCACCTCCAGCAAGTTTGCAGATGACACCCAGCTGAGTGGTGGAGTTGCCATGTTGGAAGGACGGGATGTCATCCAGAGGGACCTGGACAGGCTGGAGAAGTAGGGCTGTGAAAACCTCATGAGGTTCAACAAGGCCAAGTGCAAGGTCCTACACCTGGGTCAGGACAATCCTCGATTTCAAAGATGGGGGATGATGTGACTGAGAGCTGCCTTGCAGAGAAGGACATGGGGGTGCTGATTGATGAGAAGCTTGACATGAGCTGGCTATGTGTGCTTGCAGCCCAGAAGGCCAACGTATCCTGGGATGCATCAAAAGAAGCATGGTCAGCAGGTCGAGGGATGTGATTCTGTCCCTCTGTTCCTCTCTTGTGAAACCCTATCTGGAGAACTGTGTCCAGTTCTGGAATCCTCAACATAGGAAGGACATGGAACTGTTGGAGCAGGTCCAGAGCAGGGCTACAAAGATGATCAGAGGGCTGGAACACCCTTCATAAGAGGACAGGCTGAGAAAGTTGGGCTTGTTCAGCCTGGAGAAGAGAAGCCTCCGAGGAGATTTTATAGCAACCTTCCTGTACCTGAAGGGGCTACAAGAAAGCTGGGGAGAGGGGAAGATTCAAACTAGACATAAGGAAGAATTTCTTCATTATGAGAGTGGTGAGGCAGTGACACAGGTTGCCCAGGGAAGCTGTGGCTGCCCCATCCCTGGAGGTGTTCAAGGCCAGGCTGGATGGGACCTTGGGCAGCCTAGTGTAGTGTGAGGTGTCCCTGCCCATGGCAGGGGGGTTGGAACTAGATGATCTTTAAGGTCACTTCCAATCCAAGCTATTCTATGAGTATATGATTCTATGATTCAGTAACATTGCCTTTTCTATATCCTCTGCCACAAGAAAACCCATCTCATTCAACAGGAGGTTGAAACTTCCCTGGTCTTCCTTTTGCTGCTGATATACTTGAAGAAACCCTTCTTGTCGTCCTTGATGTCCTATGCCAGAATTAATTCCATGTGTGCCTTAACCTTCCTCATTGCATCCCTACATACTTTGACATCCCAGCTGCTTTGAGACAATCCTAGAGGAACAGAAATAAGAGTGGTCTCTTCAGCCTGCTATACAAAACCTCAGTCACTTGAAGTTAAGTCTAGAGAAATTTATATTAAAAATGAGATGCATATTAGCTTAACCCCATGACCAGCTTTCAAAGTGCTTACTACACTTTTCATTCCTGCAAGGCATAAACTATGCTAACAACCACAGCTATTAGATGTGATGCAAGAAGTAATTCAGAGAAGTTCCATATACTGGATTATGCAAGAAATCACATGAGATGGTCACATGAGCAAGTCTAAACCAGAAAACTTAAAAACACATCCCACTTGCTGAGTGTAGGTTTGTAGTTTGCCAAATCCAGAGTTTACTATGGGAAAAGATGCAGATATGCACAGAAAGGAAAGGAAGTATGTAGTAGCAAGTGCCAGTGGGGAAGTATAGATACATCCACTATTCCTTCACTTCTATAAATCTATGTGTACATATTTGAAAAGATTTCTGCTTCACTGTGGTGGTGGTAAACATAACCCAGATACCCTGTGTATCGCAAAATCCTTAACTAATCTTGTAATAGTTAAACAAAGCTTCTAATAGCATCTTCCTCCAGACCTTTGAAACTTTCTTGGGCAGTCAGAGCTCAGAACATTCAGAGTCCAGAGCCAGCAGAGGGTACAGAAGCAGGCTGGCTCACTCACATCACGACTGGCTCAGTTGTTCTGCTAAAAGAAGGGCTATGGAGAGGAAACATAGCACAACTTTCACACTTTTAACTCTATCTCATTCTCCCTGCTCTCCCCCAGCCTTAAATAGACTCCTCCTTACATGTCAGTATTTCATTTTATCCTTTATAAATTTACATAGATGCTTCCACTCATAACAGCCCATGCTAAAAAAAAAAAAAAGATACGAAGTCAAGAGTTCAAAGGCTGCCTGAAAGAACATGCCTGAAAGAAACTTATTTCAGGACTTTCTTACATTGCAACACCGTCTCTAGTTGTATAATCACGTGCTATTTTTTTTTAAAAAAAAAAAAGGGTTTCTTTCTTTCGGTGTTCAAGACAAAGATTATTCAGGGACTGGCTCAAGGCTTTTCAATGGATTGGTCTGATATCTTGCAGCCCAGAAGGCCAGCCCTGTCTTGGGCTGCATCAAAAGAAGCGTGGCCAGCAGGTCTAAGGGAGATGATTCTGCTCCTCCATTCCTCTCTTGTGAGACCTCACCTGGAGTATTGTGTCTGGTCCTGGAATCCTCAGCATAAGAAGGATATGGAGCTGTTGGAATGGGTCCAGAGAGGGGCTACAGGATGATCAGAGGGCTGAAGCACCCTTCATAAGAGGACGGGCTGGGAGAGTTGCGGTTGTTCAGCCTGGAGAAGAGAAGGCTCCGTCTCGAGACCTTATAGCGACTTTCATGTCTGAAGGGGCTACAACAAAGCTGGGGAGGGACTGTTGACAAAGGCTTGTGGTGATAGGACTGAGGGCAGTGGGTATAAACTGGAGAGGGGCAGATTTAGGCTAAGGAGGAGCAGTTTGCCCAGGGAAGCAGTGGCTGCCCCTCCCCGGGGGTGTCCCAGGCACAAGGTGCCGAAGCCCTGCGTTCCATTGCCGAGGAGCTGCCAGCCGGGGGCCTGGCTGGGAGGAGGCGAAGGCTCCGCCATGAGGCTCGGGCGACACCTTGTGCCCGCGGGCTGCCTTCCCGCCCGCTGCTCGGGCCGAAGGTGCCCCCGCTCCCTAAGGGAACCGGGAGCAGCGTCACGAAACGCCTTCTGGAATGCTGATGGGGGTTAACAGCAGTGTATGAAGCGTCGGTCTCCTCTCCCAAGTGACGAGTGACAGGATTAGAGGGAATGGCCTCGAGATGCACACGGGGAGGTTCAGATTAGGTATCTGGAAAAGTTTCTTCACAGAAAGGGTCATCGGGCACTGGCACAACTGCCCAGGGAGGTGGCTGGGTCACTATCCCTGGGGCTATTTAATAGATGGGTAGGCGAGGTGCTCAGGGATGCGGTTCGGTGGTGGACAGGTACGACTGGACTCAATCATCTCAAAGGTCTTTTCCAATCAAATGGTTCTATGATTCCTTATTTTTTGTTTATTCTGCTTATGTTACAATTTATAAATGTGCTCATGGAATCTGGGGGGGGGGAAAGTAAGATATATAGGAAGGCTAAGCCAGTCTGTGAGAGGTTAGCTTTTCTGTACATTTTATGATAAACACTGTATTGACAGCATCGTTCACTCCACAGCAGAGCCCCATGAAGAAAGCGCTGGTTAAGATTGTGTAAATCAGGGCCCTTTACATTGCAGGCAATCACTGAATACTTGTTTAATCCTGAAAAGCCCACAGCACTCAGGCTATCAACACCACCCCACCCCCAATTTTCCAGCAAAAGTAAGTCTTGCATTAAAGTTTGGAGATCTAGCATAAGGATGTAGCACAGGACAAGGTGAAGTAACAGCCTTCATGCTTCCTGTTGCTCCCAGCCGTCTTGGGATATGAGCTAGTCCTCACTAGGCTGAACAAGGATATAAACCAAAATAATATATTAACAACTCTCAGTATTTATTGCTGATTATTATTCAAAGTTGAACAGTTTCAGGTGGGGAAGATGAAACTGAGTTCTCCCTAAAAAAAGTCTAAATCAGTCATCTATGATAGCATTGGTACCCTAACTCAAATCACAGAGCAGGCATCTGAGGCTGCAAGCCAGACTGAGACATCTGTTTTATGAAAGAGCTTACAGGTTGAAAATGCTTTTGACTAGTTCACCCCTTGGTGTCCAAGCCTGGCATTTTTCCTTTGCCCAGGCACTGTGAACGAGATTCCACTGAGAGTTCTGGGGCTTTGATCCAGAGGCAACAAGCTCCTACTGACCAGGCAAGGAACTAAGTAAGCTACAAGGGGCAGCAGGAACATCTTATGTCTGCAAAAGGCAGCAGGGAGCCGTCAGATGGTATTATTTGCCCAAGCTTATATAAGCCATTGGAGCAGCAACATGAGACATCTCCTGTTTGTGATGACACAACTTTCTGAATACATGGAGGTACCAAGATACTGGATGGACATAGTCTGCCTCTCACTAGATAGACTATAAGTGAAATTTCCTCTCACCCTCTTGGCATTTTTGCTTTCAAGCAGCTGCCTCCTAGCTGTTTTTGAGGTCTCTAACTGTCTCGCTCCACTCACTTACACAAACGATCTGGCAGGTTGAAGATCCCACTAGGTGGCAGAACAGTTTCAGCCCTTGCTATTTCTACCCTACCACTTCACAGCAAGTGAAGTGGGCTCAGACCTACTTGCTTGTGTTGTGTAGGTTCCTGAGGAATCCACACACACACACCACGATGAGTCTGGGGCTTATGCTTGCCAAGTACAGCAAATCTAGCCCGTGCCAAACGGGTGGAGAAATCTCTGTTCAGTTCCTTTTCACGGGCTTTATCACACACAGCACCAGCAGCCAAAAGAGAAGAATAATTACCAGCCCTAAGTAATTTACCTAATCTCGAAGTATTCCTCTTTGTATATGTGATACATAAAGGTTATTTGGAATACTGACGATAAAGTGTAGTTTAAACTTCTAGCCACTTTTCAGTCATCATTTTTAACTAATGCAAATGCATTAGTGAGATTATTTTGTATGGCCAGCATTGTATGAATGCTGCACGACAGAGAAGTGGCAACTGTGAGTCAGATTATAGGTTCATATAAATAAGCACAATGTCTTGGATACTGTAAACATATATGGCATTTCCACTGACTGGTCACCTTGCCTCCAAGCACCTGCGTTTATAGTCTTTCTGAGTTGGGAGAATTTTTCTGTATGATTATTAACTCATGACTAAAACTAAAGTCAGATATAATTCACACTGTACTTAGTATAAAACTAATCTTTATCTTCAGTGGCAACTAGATCTGGCCTGAACATTGCTGTACTATCAATGATTTGGAAAATCCTTCTAAAATGTGACATTTAGTAAAGTGCCTATGCAATGTTATACCAGAATAATGGTATACAGTACAAGTGGAGATAGCAGTATGAGGAACATTTTAAAAAATGCTTAATTACGTCTTTTAATCTCTCTAAATGAGAACATTCTAATAATCAATCCCCTACCTGAAAAACCTATTTAGTCCTTTATTGCTTCCCAGGTAACAAATTGAACTTTCCCATTTTATAGCAACAAAAGATGAACCTCGGCATGTTCATCCAACTCTTACATGAACCATCTGATGAAAAACTGACCTGAGGAAAATTACCTTCTTAATGACATTTGGAAAAGATTGAGGCCAATTTTCTGTATATTCAAAGTACCTAAATTGTTTTCTATAAGCAAAATGAAGTTATAACTTTATTTCCTGGGTTTTTTTTGGTTTTGTTTGTTTTGTTTGTATTTTTTTTAATATACATAGTGGCTAAGAATGAATAATTGCTTCATTAAGTTCTAAAATTTGGAGACAAAATTTGCTTGGTCCTAAAAGGAATGTTTGTTCCATTTGTTCAATAAAAGCCCAGGACAGTGTTGTAAGCTGATGAAAAAAGATGCTATTACCTGTGCCACTCTTGCTGGAATGCAAATTGGGATTAATGCATTATAAAACCAGATTAGCCTTAATAGAAGTTTGCTGTGGTAATTTATCAAGGTAATTAAGTATGTACCTAATTTTAGGCACTAAGTAGTTCTATTGACTTCCGTGAGACTTGTCTGCATTTAAAGTTAAGTGTGTTTTAAAATACTCTGCTGATTCAGGGCCATAACTTTGTTACCCTGTGGATTAAGAGAATGGACTGTCATCAGTGACCCATTAGCTGTGCTAATGAGAGGGTGGCACAGCCTCCATAATGGCTGAAACTGGATAAAATGTCTCAGTGAGAAACTTATTCAAAAGCACTCTTCTTTTGCTTTTGCCAGGCTCAGCCAAAGTTTAGTAGGACTGTTACCTATCTTTAAAATACAAACAGGAAAATGAACCAGAGCTTTCCCAGCCTTAGCTGTGCTTAAAATAGTAAACATGCCTACATGCAGATTATTGGAGAGCATGGCATAGAGACCCCCAGAAAGCTCTAGAAGGGCTAGGTCCTGTCAAGCTGAGTCATGTAGTACACAGCTAATTCTTCTGGACCGAAGTCCATATGGCACAATGTCTCCCAAGCCAACCAGTGCTTTTGGTTCTGTTTATACTGGTCAGAAATATGCAACTGTACAGAACTAGAATGGTTTATTTGACAAAACCCAGAGCACAGTTAGGTATTCCTCTCCTACAATTGAGCTAACTACAAAAAAGCCTTCTCATGCTGCCTAGACTAACAATTGTTTAGGCACAATCTGCACATGCATGTGGCAAAGAAGTATTTTTGCATCCGTAACTTGGTTAAACCGCAACTGGATAATACACAGGCAAATGAAAACTATATAATATGTGATACACATACTATAGATTAAAAATATTCATCCTGCTTTTAATTGAATTGCATTTAAAATGTTCCTGTTGGTCTTTACTTCTTAAGCAGATTTTCTAATTTGCTGTTAAAATTCTTCTTTCTACAGAGTTATTTCTCAATGATAGGTTCATACAGCTCAAGTACAAAGTAAGCACCAATTTTCCAGTGTGCTGAGCACTCTGATGAATTCTAAGCTGTATGTCTGTGTGCAGTTAACACAATGTATGTATGTAGCTGTGGAGTGTTTTTTATATAGAGTTTAGCACATGAATAATTTGCTAATTTCAGCTGGTTCATAATGGATGTTTTAATGGCAAAAAACTTCAAAGCATCTTAGGCTGATAAAATGCTAAAATATCTTCCTGTAACCCAAATTTCAGTTTCTGTGTTCTGTAAGAGAAGAATCTAAATATATCCAGTGCTACAACTGTGAAAGTAGAGAATATAGGCCATGACCCAGAAGAGCACTTCAGCATATGATCCACTTAGAGCATATAAGGAATTCTGCTTCAGTAATGCTCAGATACTTTATTTCCATGGGAACATTTTAGCTTTTTAAGACTGAACAATTTCATGTACTTTCATGCTCTAAAGGAGGCTGGTATATGAGGATGGGACTGCAACCCAGAACAAGAGTGTGTACAATAAATATCGTTAGCTGCGAGCTACTCTCCACTGTGGTTTTCATAGAATCATAGAATCATAGAATAACCAGGTTGGAAGAGACCCACCAGATCATCGAGTCCAACCATTTCTATCAAACACTAAACCATGCCCCTCAGCACCTCGTCCACCTGTGCCTTAAACACCTCCAGGGAAGGTGACACAACCATCTCCCTGGACAACCTGTTTCAGCGCCCAATGACCCTTTCCGTGAAAAACTTTTTCCTAATGTCCAGCCTAAACCTCCCCTGGAGCAGCTTGAGGCCATTCCCTCTTGTCCTGTCCCCTGTCTCTTGGGAGAAGAGGCCAGCTCCCTCCTCTCCACAACCTCCTTTCAGGTAGTTGTAGAGAGCAATAACGTCTCCACTCAGCCTCCTCTTCTCCAGGCTAAACAACCCCAGCTCTCTCAGCCGCTCCTCATAAGGCCTGTTCTCCAGCCCCTTCACCAGCCTCGTTTCTCTTCTCTGCTCTCACTCCAGAGCCTCAACATCCTTCTTGTGGTGAGGGGCCCAGAACTGAACACAGGATTCAAGGTACGGTCTCACTAGTGCCGAGTACAGAGGGAGAATAACCTCCCTGGACCTGCTGGTCACACTGTTTCTGATACAAGCCAAGATGCCATTGGCCTTCTTGGCCCCCTGGGCACACTGCTAGCTCATGTTCAGTTGCTGTCAACCAACACTCCCAGGTCCTTCTCCTCCTGGCAGCTTTCCAGCCAGACTTCTCCTAGTCTGTAGCTCTGCTTAGGGTTGTTGTGCCCCAAGTGCAGGACCTGGCATTTGGCCTTGTTAAACCTCATGCCGTTGGTCTCAGCCCAGCAGTCCAGCCTGTTCAGATCCCTTTGCAGAGCCTTCCTACCATCCAGCAGATCCACACTTCCACCCAGCTTAGTGTCATCCGCAAACTTGCTAAGGGAGCACTCAATGCCTTCATCCAGGTCATTGATAAAGACATTGAACAGGGCTGGAACCCTGGTCAACTCTGGTCCTCCAGTGTCAGCTAGTTCAGTCACTGACTTAAGTCTTAAGCTACCTGTTTTGCTCCAGTGAAATGTTATTTTACCTTTCCAGACCTGTAAGTAATGCTGGGATGTCGCCCTTGTTAAGTGAACATAGGTAGGTGGAGGGAACCAAGTGTCAGTTCAGTTGGATGAAACAATCCTTTACTGAAAAGGTCCCCAAAAGACAGTGTGTGAGTAAATGCAGAGTAGGAATGGTAGGTGTGCAAAGAAGCCTCTTACAAGCTAAGTACACAATTATTCTATAAGTGAATTAGCAGTCAAATGTGGAATGCACCCATCAGAGATGCTTCCTCCATCTGGTTACAGCCCAGTAGAGAGATTTTGTGGGCAAATATAAGGACTTGGTTATCAATGTTGTGAGCTGTTGCTCACATGTCTGTGCCTGAACCTTGTCTCCTACAATAAGGGAATGAGTGCTAAGTATTTTCAGAAGCATGACCTCTATATTAAGACAAATCTTTTCAGTAGAGAAAATATTTGCCTTAAAAATCACAATGATTAAAACATCTTCATTGTCAGCAAATAATAAAGCAAAAACCATATGAATTAAAAGAAATACCTATTATCAGGTTTTAAGTCTTGTCATACAGGAGAAACACCAATGAATCAACAAAAGGCAGAAAAGATGATAGCTATTTAATTTCCACAGTGAGATTAAACAATTTTAATCACTTACAAACGTGGGTACTTTATTTTAGATCACATGAACATCTACAATATTCAGCCTAAAACCAGAAATGACAGGTAAGTGGCAAGACTCCTAAAAAGTGGGAGAACTGAGATCTGCCATAACCAAATAGAGTTTAAAGAGAGTTTTAAAACAAACACTGATATTTAAGTAGATTACAAAACCTTTTTGAGACAAGAGTAGGAGAGAAAAAATGTTTCTTTTTTTATTTCTTGTACTCATCTACATATGCCTGACGAGAACAAAATTCTCAGGAATTAAATTACAGATAATGTCTGTAATTTATTAGATGCTTAATAGCATCTTAAGGTGGGGAGAGTGAATATACCTTTGTGTTGGAGAGAAAAAAGTTATTTTTGGAAATTAAGAAACAGGATTTTTATTTTGAAGCAATCATTAGTTGGTAGTACATCTGTTATGGCTATTAATTGGAACTGTCAAAGAAAATTAGCTAAGATATATACTATAAACATGAGAAAACCCCAAACGAGATACATTCTTTAGTTCTCTCCTCATTTGGATGTGTAGAACATTGTTTTTGAAGGATGATAGTAGAAAAAGCAGTAGTTCCACATTAATGTCATCTAGGTGCAAGTATGTTGCAAAATCTTGTCTATGCTGATAAAGTTGCTACCGCACTTCAGAAGGGTTGACACAGGGAAACTGGGAAGTCTATTGATGAGTTTCATTAACGCAGCAGTTCTTAAGTGTTAGGAATTGTTGCTTTTTCCTTCTGCCTCTTGGCTTTCCCGCAAGGCTTTGGATGATGGCACTTCTCTGCCCTCTGCTGCTTCATCTAAAAAAAAAAAAAAGACAAAATTAAACATTTCTATCACACACATTCTCACAGCTTTTTTAATGTAGCCAAATTTTTGGGTTCACTGATCATCTCTGTTTGGATTGGCTCTTTATTACCACAATCATGGCTGCTTTAGAAAGAACAGATAAACTCAAAAAGATAAAGAACTTTCAGAGCTTGCCTGCTCCTTGCACATGCTGATTGAAGTGCATTTGGGTGTAAGAAACAGACTGAAGATAACTTTTTATTGTTGTTATTCTTTTTTTCTGGGTCATTTCCAAAGTTAAGTTAGAATATTGCATTCCTCTGATCATTGCTTGGTTTCAGGTAGATAGCATTACAGTTTATGAACGTGTCAGTTCCCCAGCTGACCTTCTTTGCCAAGAAATACCTAGGAGAATTCACCCTGTCTTCATAAGACAAGGAGATTTTTTTGTTACTCTGATTTGGAAGTTCACTCTTCTGTAGCTTAAAGCTGAATGCTTACACTGCTAAAATAAACAAAAGCTCCCCAGCATGATCATTAGATGATGAGTTCCACACTGTCACCTTTGATGCTGAGGTACTCTCACTGAGACAAAGGAACTCCGCTTGTGATTTTCTTGCAAAGCCTAATAATTTTCATGCAACCTTCAAGTCCCACATGACATTACCAGTGCTAACAGAACAGTTTATATACTCAAACCTAGGGCAACCCATAGCTTTTAGGGGCAAGGAGAGGTTGGCTCAGCACATCTGACTGTTTTATCTTCCACGTTAGTAGTCATAATCCAAGGGGTAGATTATCAGCTATTTACCCTGCAGACTTGCTGTAAAATATCACAAACAGCCAAAAGGTTTATATATCTTGGTCTCTATATAGCATGGCAAATATATACTGCTGTACACAATTCATCAGCTAAAGCTCTTGGCAGAAATTGCTTGATGTTGTAAGTCTGCTCAGAGCTTTGGAGGTTTCAGTTTTATACTGGTAAATTAAGAAACAAGTTATTTGACACCCTTCGGCATTATATAGCACGGCAGTGTTGAAGAAAGGCAGACAGAGCAATTGTCTCTATTGGCAATTTCTGCATGGGATTGGATGTCCAATATTAGTGGAGTCTTGCAAGGGAGAGGAAAATTGTTAGAGGAAATCTAATCCCATACTTGGTAGCACACTTAGGTGTGCAACAAGTGCTAAGCTGTTGAGCGTATCAAGATAGTTATATACAGTCACCTAGGAAAAATTCAGCAAACCATGGAGGTTATTGGCAGAATGCTGCTCTAACACAGATTGCCACATGTGGGAGACCAGTATAACCTGTTTGCTCTCAAACTTCTTGCAAACTCCTCTTCAACATACGGATGACCAGTGACACTCATAAACTGTTTAACATTGTGCCAGTGCGGCCTCCCATCAGCCCACCTGTGCAAAGTCTCAGCCCTCCTAAACTTATGTACCATCAGAGGATGATCAGACAGGATACAAATGGTCTTCATTTCAGAGTCAGGCTCTGAGATAAACAGCTACTGCCAAAATCTCCCCTGTCCATATCATGAACATATTAATTTGTCGTGGCTTTCAGAGTACATGGAAATTTAGATCACTCAGCAATGATCCTTGTATATTCATAAAAAAATAAAGCAAAGTCTCTTTTCTCTTCTAAGTCAGACAAGAGGTATTAGCACATCCTGTTCCCGACCTTTCACTATGACAGCAGCTGACAGCATTTTAGAAAGAGAGGAAATGTATGATCTAACAAGCATTAGCTAGATCTGAAGCAAGATGGAGAGAGTCTTCCTCACCATTTCCCATAATCTTCACTGAATCTTTCAGAGCAGAAAATAAATAGGGCATACTTTATATAGCTACATTTTCCATCTCTTCACTTTTCTCATTTATCCAAATTCTTTGTTCTGAGCTGGAAATTGCTTTCATTTTTTTAACGACTTATTGTTAAAGCTACAAACAGGCAAAAAGAGATGCCTATTAGAGCCCCAAGTGTTTCAGAAACAAATAGTTTCCCTTTCACAGGATATGAACTTCGGAACTCACTTTTCCATTTTGATGAATTGTCCTTATTTTACCTGCTTCCTCATCAGAAGTTTTACTTGCAACATTATGAGGCTATAATTCCCATCTGGTACTTGTGAAATTCCCAACCCCAAAATCCATCCAAGCAGTCAGAGTGGACCTAATGGTATCCTGTATTCATTTCCTATTATCACTACTGCAAACTGCTGATAACAGAAATTGATCCTTCCAGGCAAACTCTGGTACAGCTATGTGCCAATGACAAAAGCAAAGGATAATTCCATGCTTTGAATTGTTCTTCAAATCCTGGCATTGCTGGCCTTTGTGTTTGAAAGAAAGCATCAGTACATTTTGCAAAAATGAATGTAGCTGCATTTAAGTTCTTCTTAACACATTGGATGGGCACCAGGATAGGAGGATTATTCTTTCTGGAGGGTTAAATTGTTGTGCTATAACATTTCTTTTAAGACTTTCACTCTTTCATGTTTATTTTTAACCAGAAAAAAAAAAAAAAAAAGAAAAGCAGCTTGAGAGAAATTTTGCATATTTTAAAAGTATATTCTTTCCACCTACCAAACTTTCCAGATGCCAAAATGCAGCAAACAAGACAGACTTATCTACAGCTGTTGTATTCTTTGGTGCTTTGTTTAACATTGTTAACATCATGCATCCCCCCTCGAGGTTTACTGCTGGAAGTGCAAAGGTTAGTTAGGCATAATTTAGCAATGAATCTTTCGTGTGTTGGACTGGTAACTTCACTTCCAAAAGCTCCTGACACTAGTAACAATATAAATTCCCATCTACCTCCCTTTGATAAGGGAAACAGTTCTTTCCTGCTGGAGCTTGACCCCTGGTCATGGTGCATGAACCATGCCAGGTGGAAGAGATATTTGGAATAAAAAACCCCATAATATTTGAAAACCAAGCATTAAATGTCTGTACTTTGCAATGTATTTCCAGTGCTCCAGTCACACACACTAGAAGAAACCCTGTAGGGATATACTTTTCATATTCCTACGGAGAAATTTATCCTTGAAACAAAGGAGTTTTAACTGGACTCACAGGCTTCCCAGCTTTACTCTTACACAGTGCCCATCGTCCTTCCCACCTGCTCTTCCAGATTCTCCCAGTTCCTCTCACTATGGCACTGCAGCCTAATGATATTTGACCTTGTTGGCTTTGCCTTTTTTCTTTATGCCCACCCTCTCTCCTCTTTAAATCTTTGTGCTTTCCTTTTGCAAAAGTAATGCCTGCTTCCAGCACCCATTCAGATTTTTTTCTCTCTCTCTTTCCCAGGTTCAAGAGGATATGGTCATTCAGTTCCTTCTTACTCTCCCTGGAAATCTTCTTTCTACCTGGCCAGCATTCCTTTGGTAGGACCATGTTTAGATTGCAGAACTCCAAATACATGAATACAAAATAAAACACCAAAGCAAGAACTGCTTGTAATGAAAGAATACCAGTCTCTCTCTCATTCTCTCTCTCTCTCTCTCTCTCTCACACACAAACACACACACACACACACACACACACAGAGCACCTTTGTGGAACTTTAAGAAGCTGTAAACATCCTGAAATCACTTTGTGCAATGTACAAGCAGGACATGCATTCCCAGGGCCTGGGAATCCCTCCTATAATCTTACTTCAGTTCAGATTCACATACCCTCCACAGGCATAAGAAGAAAAACTAACTTCCAAATTAAACCTAAAAATGTAGGGGCAATCCATGTTCAGGGCCAACCTATAATTCCCACTTCATAGGCACCAGAATCCTGATTTTTCTGAATCTGAAAATCACCCTGAAAGTAAAAGTAACTCAAATGTAAAGCTAGTGTTGATTAGACCTGTGCTAAATCAAAAGAGCACCTTATCAAACTGAAGGACATGGCAAAATAGCACACTGGTTTCAGACAGGAAAGGTGAAAGCCTAATAGCAGGAGGAAATCACTGTAAATCCTACTCTGAATATATATGTCTGAGTTAGGATACCGGTAAATGGATTAACAGCGTAGCTTGCTGTCTTGTGTGAAATTACCTCTGTGCAGAAGTGGACCCTAACTTATAGCTGGTGTGATGGGCTTACAAGCTGCACAGTGATGCAACTGTGCTTGCTCTTCCTCAGCAGAACTGGAATTCAGTTCCCAGCACCTTTCCCCAAAGTTGCTGCACACTAAGTCTGGGATAAAATTAACTTGTCTCATCAGGAGGTACAAGTAGTAACTACTTTGCAAGGTTGAATTTAAACTTAAATTAAGAAAGAAATATTAGTATTGACATCAAAACTGCATGGTGGCAGAAATCAAAGGACAACTGCATAAAAACGTCTGTTTCTTGAATGTGCAGCCATTACCTTCTGAAACAGAGAGCTCAGCCAGTTTGTGTGGCAGGTCTGAAGTCCCAGCACCAGCAGGAGAGCCCAGAATATCTGGTAAGGCGTTCCGGCGGCCTGCCCGTCCTGATGCTACAAAATCAGTGACCACAGGCTCCACATCAGTCATTGCTGACTCCTTTCCTCATAGCAACATCTGTACATGGAACAAATGTAAGAAGAAAAGAGCTGTAGCCTGGATGGATGCTCATCACCTGCTCAACAACACAATAGCCATAGACTTTGCCCAATGGGTCTTTTGTTATAAAAAAGCCATATATTTCAATACTGAGGGCTTAAATTTTATTTGTGTGCCAGAAGAAGATAAAAGAATCTCCGTGCATTTCCTTATATTGCCATTTGCACAACAGACTAGCACAATGAACACCTCTGTACCTACAAGAAACCTATGGATAAGGTGAGCAGCAGCCCTTTCTGCCAGCCACTTGTGTATCTTTTTATGACCCGATCCATCTTTTTATGTGGTTTTGCCATACAACCACTCAGAACGGAATGAAAACTATTTTGTTGTACTGACTCTGTGAAGCAAAGCATGTTTTCTGTATTACGAATGTTGTTTGTTTAGATACTTATTTACAATCTTGTTAGAACAAACTCTTTTCACAGAGAAGCAAATTATATAAAAAAGATCTCTCAAAGAACAAACTAAAACTCTTCACAAAATTTCTTTTTCCTGAGATATCAACCAATTTGTTTTCCTCTGCTCCTTGTTAGCTCAGTTTAACCTCAGCTTGTGCTTGTGACTTTTATCTAATGAATAATTGAATCCTGGAAATAATAGGACCAACAGTGCTCTGCTCACTTGATCCCTGTCTCAAAGCCCATTGAATTGAATGGGAAAACTCCTGCTGATCAAAATGGGCTTTGGATCAGGCACAGAGGTGTTTACAGGAACACATCCCAGGGCATCAGCTTAAATGAGAACACCTGGAGCAAAAGGAGATGATATTCAGCTGCAAGTGGCACACAGGCATGTGAAAACTGCCATTAGCAACTTTATTATTAAGAATCACAAAAGACAATCGTACCACAATTGTACACAATAATTTCTGATAACAGTAATTTTTAATAATAAGGTATTAATTGTTCAATTAAAAGCAATATTTACTTGCTTTATATGAATGCAGTTCTGTGTGCAATGTGGGAACAGGAATACTGTCTCTGTGTAATTGCGGTCAGTGCTTTGTGTGGGGCTGGAGACCATTCCGATGGAAGGCTGTCAGCTTTTGGTTGACAACTGCCTTGTCTTATTTAGAATAGGATTTGGATAAGGAAAATCTCAGTCATTGTAGTGTTGCTCATATAAGAAGCAAAGCACATAGTCCCCATACTAAAATTCTCTTAAGGCTGGGATATATCAGTGTTTTCATTTCATGGATAGAAAAAACAAGGAACATAGAGATCAATCACAACTTTTCTGATGTGCAGGAAGGAAGAGGCAGAAATTTGATTACTGATGCTGACCTGGTGTTTCCACCACAAAGAACATTTTTCTTTACTCCCTTAAAGTGTTTTTCAGCTGTACCACTCCAATAACAAGAATAAATATTCTTAATCTTCTTTGTATCTCTAAATACTTTGTAATAAAATAAATTAATCCTTCTTGGTAAGAAATGAAGGCAGGCATAAAATCTGCAAGTCTGAAAGATAACTTAAACATGTAAATAAACCACTTTCTTTAACCAAAGTTCTGAGCTGGAGATTTAGCAGAAAGTTCCTTTCTTGCATGTAAACAGTCAGGTCAAGTCCAAACGAATCTTTTCCATAAGTAACAAAAATATAAAAGCTATACATGAACATTCATGAATACAACATTGAGATAATATAAAAAGTACAAGTATCAACACTCTCAGTTAGATACAGTATTATGCTATGTGATCATTAAAATGTGGAAGGTCAAAATAAGGAAAATGAAACATATTTACAGACATAGGCTCATGGCTTAATAAAAAATTAAGTTCATTTAGGTCCATAAAAATCAAAACTTATATCCACTTCCAAACATATGACAGACCATATTCAAAATAGCTTGCTTTTGTACTTTAGATAAATGGCATTTTGTTCTTTAATGTTCTAAGGAATTTCTTCCATTTGATTCTGATGCTGTCTTACAAGAGTATTTTCTAAGGCCTACATCCAAGTAAGGATGTAGAGTTACTCCACTCTTCATCTGTTTCTACCTTTAGTTTTTTTAACACATTCATCAGGGAATAACTATCTTTTTGACATCTTCTTGTATCTGTTATGTGTAGTATTTGTCATGCTTCCTCACAGAGTAAAAAATAATCACAATGTGCACAGCATGTGTTTCCTCAATTCCACTCCTCCTCCTGCTGGCAACATCTCCTTCAGATTCACTGAGTCCATTTTGCTGTAGCCTTAAAGATACTTACATCTTGCCAATGTCTGCATGCAGTTGCTACTCTCAGTTTCCAAGTAACTATTGTGATTTTGCCCCATGTTACTGCTCACCAGACTAATGGTGTGCAGCTTTAAAAGAATAGTGACTGGTTTTGAGAGCAGACGGTTCCATACTTCCCCATTTCCGAGGGGAATGGGTGGAAAACAGAGTTGACAAAGAATGAGCTGTTTGCAAAACAAAGACAGGTGGACCTCCAGAAAAGCTCACCTAAAATGACAGACTGAAGGCTTTGACTGACATCGCAACTAGTACTTCATCAGTTCTCCATGGTACCAGACTAACTTTGCAGCTCATTACTGGGCCATAACTTAGTATTAAGGGCTTTTTGGGAGCACTAGGTTAATCTGCTCATAAGCGCCTCTGAAATCCCTGTAGGACAACCGAGAATGCACACTTAGGCATGCAAGGGCAAAGGAAATGTTCTGCTTGTGAAAACTGGCTACAATCAAAAGTAAAACTCAATTACTGTACCTATCAGACATATAAGTAAGTGTTCTCAGACAAAACAACAGCAGGTAAACTACCAGTGGGATTTTCTCTCAGTGAGACAGCTAGTTTGTTGATCTTTGAGTTTTCTTTCGCTAGCAGTATAGACAGCCTCTGGGGGGAAAATTAGTCACAGAAGCTGATGAGAATTTGTTTAAGTAAATAACAAAGGAAAAGAACAAATAAGTCTCCTGAAATACCTTGTGTTGAGGATCAAGGGAAAAAAGGCTTTACAGTGCTCAGCTGTAGCAGAAAAAAGGCTTTACAGTGCTCAGTGGTAGCAGGTGCCAAGGTCCATATTAAATGTCAGCGCTGTCTCTTCCTTACCTTATCTGTTAGAAAGTAGATAAATCACCAACATACGTTATCTGTGAAAGCCATTTTTTTCTTCTGATCTTTTTACTGCCTTACACAGAGACAAAATACTGGTTTTGTCCTGCTTGGAAGGACAAACTGTTCCTCAGGAAATTTCAGAAGGTTCTTGACACTGGTATTGTAACTCCATGCAGGAGACTGAAAGACCAAACAGATCACTCCTTGCCACGCAGGAGTTTCTTTCCTCTCAGAACAGTTTTTGTTAGGTCTTATGAATAGTCTCTGTCTGCACTATCAAAGAAAGTTACACTTCCCAAACACTTTTCCTTTTGAAGGCCCCTTCGTAGGAACAAACTGGAAAACATGAAATCCTCTCACAAACACTTGAAAAATACAATAACCAAGCAGGACTTTTAGAGTTAGACTGATTTATTTTGTGTCTTAATGGTCTCTTACTGTAAGATGCATTTCAGCATCTTAAAGAACTTTAGTCCTCTTGGTTGTGTTTTGTTGGGTTTTATTTACTTGTAAGAAATGAGTGTTCTCCAAATACCTTACCTCAAAAGTTTGTAGGTTCAAAAGTTTCTAAATAAGGAGAACAGGAAACTTATCGAAAGAAGTACTTCCCACTGTACAACTGAGATGAAAACCACATCTCCTTACTGTGCAGTTGCCATGCTTTCACATCCTCTTCTGCTGCACCTGCATCCTGACAAGTTTGCCTCCTTTTCCCAAGGATCTTGGAATAGGCACATTTTCATTATATATGGTCATGTAATCCTCATGCTTTAACCTGAAGCACTACTGGATCACAGAAAAGGAAAAAAAAGCTAGGAAAATTCATGCTTCAGGTAGTCCAGAGCTTATGATGATGACTAACGGTAATCTGTACACTTGCATAAATTCCTGTTACATGTTTTTCCACATCAGTAATATTTGTAACACACTTGTAAACCTAGTGCTGGGAAGCAAACAGAAAGATAAGCAAGTGGTATTTACCATATCTGTATCAAACACAGGAGTCTTGAGTCTGTTTGGATCTTAGGACAAGAAACGACACATTTCTTAATACATAGTTAGCATTGCTAACTACAGTATGTAGTATAGTGCACAGTATAGTTAGCATAGCTAACTATACAAAAGTTAGAAGTGAATCACTCGGGGAAAAAAGTACATTTATTGGCTTACAGTTTTTTTTAATATATAACTAAAGTTGAAAAGAGTTCCTTCTATTATTCTTCTTAGATGATTCAGTTTCCTGTACCAACTGAGACAGCTTCTTCAGTGCATTTTCTCTGAAAAATTCTTGAGTCGTTTTCCCATACAGAGAAACTAAAGTATATCCTATCTCAGTAAATCTACAGTGCAGAAGCATGTCTTTCTGCATCTTCTGCCTCAGTCCAGATATTACAGCCTGTATAATACATGACATTCTGGGGATGATATTTTAAAATTTAGTATATTGTATAACAGGTTTTCACTTTTAATTTTGTCTTGTGTGTTTCTTCTGCTCTGGATATGTGACCTACTGTACATTCCTGCACCAGGGATGATACCCTTACTGATAATGTGCAAAAGTGGTTTCCATACATGATTTTCCTAGTCCCAACTAGTCAGTCTGGGATACCAAGATTACACCATTCCTCCATATCCTGCCTTGGTGCTCTCAGAAGCATTGAATGAAGGTCTAAGACATTGGTCATCTTGTACAGAATCTGAAAGCCCTGGCCAAAGCTGTAGGTTAAAGACAAGAGCTGACAAATTTTGCCCCTTGGTGAGATTTCTAGATAAATACTGTCTATGCTCTCATGATGAAAATTATTTTTATTAAGGACCATCACAAACCTCATCAATTTTCAGCTCAAAATACAGTAGATATCTTAGCTTTTGCTGGTTGTGTGCACTTGTATAGATACTGCTGCTGAAAGTACTGGTGTAATCCAGTACACCACACCAGCATTAAAAGCTATGTATGGCATGAAGCCACTTCAAATACATATTAAACGGAATGAAATTTTTCTTCCTCAGACTGGTCCTTTGAAATGTTTAGTTAAATTTTCTGATCAGTTTCATAAAGTCAATATTATAATCACGGAACAGACAAGAGAAAACAAGCCACATAATTTATCAGTCATACTGGTTTTGTGCTTCTGCAGAACGTACAGATTCCCTAATGGAGTTCACCCTCCACAAACTCATAGAGCAGAACAGCTTTATTGTGAGCTGTTCGACCTTGAGTACATACAGTGCTCTAATGCATGGAAGAACACATTATGAAGCTAATAGCAGTCCTAAGTAATAGTACAATTTTCCCATTGTGAAAGAAAATAAGGAGAGAGGAGAAGAGGTCATGATACCGACAACTGAATCAGAAGTTATCTGAAGAAATAAATGAAGTGACAAGGCAGTCAATACTAAGCAAGCAAGCAAGTCACTTCCCAAATGACCAAAAGCTATGACAGACACAAGCTTTAGTCGACTTCACAGGAAACACAATTCACCATGGAAGAAAATCGAATGCACCAGTGATGCTGGAAAGAAATCTCCTTCTATGGAATAAGATATGAAGCTCAATGGAAACAAACCAAGCAACAAACCTAATTATTTCCCTTGTATTTTGGCCATTCCTTCTGACAAGAGTTTTCATTTCCTATTGCAAAATGTATAAATATTGCCTGTCCCACCTACCCACATACAGACTGTACACGTTCTGAATTGAGCCACAGAGCTCCACCCTTCCAAATCCTTTCTTAAGATTTATGTCTGGCATTAACTTATGCAAATGAAAGCTGACTTTTGATTTTATGATTTTTGTCATGGCCAGATAACATTCCACAGTTATATATCTAAACATATAAGTCATATCTTATTTTTATGGTTCTTCCTCCTTCAAACTTATAAGTTGTATTTTTTGTGGCCTGGATCAGACCTAGAGATCATCCCACTTTATGTGTGAAACTCTTCCCTGACCAGCTTCAGTTGCACTTCACTGATGTGGAAACACTTGTGTTTAGTCAGTATCACAGTCATATCCCTTAGTCCTTCCTTGCTTGAAGATAGGAAAGAATACTCTTTGTCTTGTAATGCAATGGTTCCTGTCTGATGAACAGTCTGGAAAATCTAAAGTGTAACCAAATCCAAGCATCATTCTTCTCCTTCTTCTCCTTAAGTTGGAGTAAAACTTTCCTATTTGAATTTTTCATTTCTGCATTCTGGCTTCATAGTGCTGAACACACAGAAGGAGAAGTCACTACTTCCAGACCAAGAATTACTCATACCAGTCTGTTCTAACTAAAAAATAAACAAACAAAACCAAAGAAACAAAAATAGGAAAAAACCCTACACACAAAACAAAACAAAAAAATGAAGTGAAACTTTGTAATTAATTGTTATGTACTCATAGAAGTTTGAATATAGCATTTAAATCGCTAGCTTAACTCTCAACCCTTTATTGGGCAACAAAAGTACTAATGTACTACTAAAAGCTAATTTTATTTTCTTTAGGACAGCAATTTGAAACAAAGCCTGTTTGTCTTTGTTAGAAGCAAGTGTAAATATAATACTTGAAGTTTTTATTCTTCAACTACCTTCCTCTAGCACCAGTCTGAAAGAGAAAGCAGTTGACAACTTCAATTATTTCACTAGTGTTTATTGGTGATAAAAGCATCTCTTCCATCCTGTTCACAAAAAAAAATACCAGCCGAAATGTTGCTGAAGTATCTTGTAGACATTATCCCAACGCTTAACTCAAACATAGTTCTCAGGGTTTCAGCAGTGTTTGCTTTCACTGTGAAGTTCTGCAAAACTATTTTCCCCATAATTATGTGTTTTGTCTCTCAGTTCAGTCACTTCTTCTACTCCACAAATTATCTAGTTTTCCTGAATTGTTCTTCTGGTTCATCCACAAATAGTCCTGGAAATCCAATCTAAAATAATTCGACATTCTTCACTGAATAGGATATTGGAAAGAAAATCATGTTTGCACAGCTCAGTAAATGTTCACTTAGTTAATAAAATATTATTTTATTAATTCAGTTCAAGAGTAGAAAAAGGGCTTTGCTTTTCCAAATATAAACTATTGTAGGATAATTCTATAAAGCCATCTCAGCTTGAAGGAGAACTGGTCTATCCAGAAGTTTTTCCAATGACATTTTTCTAACTAATATACTATATTTTCTCTCCCTAAAAACTTTGTCTTGACCATGTTCTTAGGCTACCACAGGTGCCGGAAGTTCTACAGAATAATTTTGGTTCAGTTTGCCCTCAGTGGAACATGCACCAACAGAGATCACAGTGCTTTTCACAGTAATCTGTTGAATAATGACCTTGATTCACAAGACTTCCCAATTATATTTACAATAGACTTTAACTCATAAATAAAAATATAATTCAATCAATTATAATTCACTGCAATATATCCTGATAGTACAGGCTTACATTTTGATCCCGCAGTTATGCGTGTACTTAACTTTATCTAATTGCAAGGTTTCTGTTCCTTTCATTAAAATTTGATAGGACAGAAAGGAGACAGCACTAGGAATGTGCTCTTTAATGTTTAGGAGCGATTTGTCACACTCAGGTCAGTTGTCTCCAGTGGATCAGACACCTGCAATACAGTCCCTGGTTATTAATTTGTCTGTTATTTCTCCAGAACATCCATGACCGCACCTTTATGGTCACAGAGCACAGGGTACTTATATACACACAAAGGCATAAATGATCAAAACAAGGCGAGTCTCAAATTTACTCCTCTGCCAGAAAATTTTGAGCCTGTGGAACGAACTTACCAAATTTTTCCACAGAATAGAGGATATGGGGACACAAACATTTGGGAGCATCTCGTACTTAAATTTTGTGGGAATGAGCCAGTTATACCCTGCTTCAGTGAACAGCACCGATAAAACAGAATTTTGAATAATTGAAAAAAAATCCCAAACCCACAATCTCTTGAGGACTAACGATGGAAAGAAATAGGCTGTATGATTAGCCACGGTACACACCGAGAACTTTTTCCTAACAACTTATTTTAGATTACTTTATGCTTTAGGTGAAGGGTTTATCTGCAGTACTACACTTGCTCCTGCCTTCCTACTTTTAGATTACTCCATTTGTTTCATCCATGTCTCTACTGAAAGGATATGATTGATCACAGCGATTTATAAACCTCCCTGGCTTCCATGTTATTTCAGTGTCTCTTTTTCCTATGAGAATAGGCCTAATAGGTAAAATTCATACTACTTATAAGCCGAAACAAGTCAGTAGAATTACACCTGGGATTCATTTAGTTTAATTTCTTTAGCCTTTCAATATACTTCTCTTTTATGAAAAGTATGAATCATTTCTATTACCCTCCAATGCCCTTAGTCTAGGACATTAAAACAGCCATCCTATCTTAGAGCTTCATGGTTATAGACTAGTTCGATAAAACAGACATATTTTGATCAAAATTCTAGTAAAATATGCTAAGGAAATTATTTTATGGTCTCCCTGAACTTACTTGGCATTTGAGGAAAATTATTGCCTCTCAAAATTGTTAATCAAATCCCTACCTTCAAACATTATGGCCTATCTGTTGTTTCAGAACAAACACCAAACAGTCATTTCTAAGGCATGTAGTGGGCTGGCAGCCAGATAATTTGAATTAATGTATTTTAAATTAATTTAATTAAAATTATCTCTAATTAAGGCAGATGGCTTTAAAAGAGTCTTTATCATTTTGGTAGATGATCCTTCAGTAAACATGCCCTGCTATTGAAATACCTGGATCAAGTGCTTTAAATAGGGACCAAAATGTGTATTTATATCCCAGATAAAAATGAGGCTGTGAAAACAGCCATTACATACAGGACTATGTAAAAGACAACAGAGTAGAAAGTTAAACCGTGCTTTTTATAAACTACTTGAATGAAGTATGGCTGGACTCAATCTATTTTAAATGGAATGTCATCAGCACTGAACTTTTATCAAACTTTTAATCTTTGTAGGCCACTGACACTTAAGGAGAAGTGGAGGGATGGAAATCAAAATATAAGAAAGCCATCAAGTCTTGTTCCCTTCTGCAACACAAACAACATTAGTTGAGAGGTTTGCATACTGAATCTTTTAGTTTTAAGGGCTTAACAATCAATCTCTCTCACTCCTTCTTTATTATTTTCAATTTAACATTTAGTCTGCTATATTCTGAGTGAGAACTGGGTCTAATTTTGACATGTCAGACCAGAGACATTCTCCCACAAGGAGTAGCAAAAGCAGCAAGCAAGATCTGTCTGACCAAACTTTTTAACTTTGCTTTCCTTTGGACCAGAATTGGGTAAGATTGTCCTACTGATAACTGCTTTTTTTTTTTTTTTTTTGGTAAAGGAATCCACACTTCCACTGCGCAGGGGTCTGTTGGAACAAAGCCGTTTCTGAATCACATCAATTTCAAAAAAAAAACTTTTTAACTTGGTCCAGGCGAAAGAGAGTCTGCTGAATGCTGCTAAATAGGTGCCTGCCTGTAGGCGGGGCTGGCATGGGGAGAGAGGACAGTTAGCAGGGTGGGAAGCTAGTCACCTTGAGTTTCTACAGACTGGGCAAAGGCACTCTGATGCCAAGGAATGAGATGCCTGGAATGAGATGCCTGGAAGAACCCATTTCCAATGGTGAAAGATTACTGTTCAGCGTTGACATTTTGTGGCCTTTGGATTTTATGTTTAATTGGAAATACCACCTTTGCAAACTCCTCCTGCAGCCTCCACGGCATCTGGGGAGGTGTATATGTACCTGTGTAACACATTGTGTGAGCTCAGGAACTGCTGAATGGTTAGAAACAACTTTTTTCCCATCTGCTAAGCTAATAACCTCTTCCAAAATATCTATGAGCTCTGAACATTTCCTTTTTTAGCTTTGCCAGAATAATCATATTACAGTCTGACACCTGGCAATGTAGATTAATCACTCTTCTCTCTCCCCTCCATCTCCCCACTTCAAATTCCTCAGAAGTTTTTTTTTTCCCATTTTGTCTTATTAAGCAGACAGAGAGAGGAGGAAAGCAGGCATTATCACTGACTGAATTTTTTTCATTATCACTGAACTGATATTTCTGTTTCTAGACAGATTGAATTGACCATTTTGAAAGATACATTCTAAAAAGATGCATCTTTCCCAGAAACACACATCTAACTGCATTGTCTAATGGAAACTCTGGAGGAGTTTTGTTTGGTTGGAGTGAGCTTTTTAAATCAAATACCTGGAAATTAAACTGACTGATGAGTGCAGATCTTTGAAGGGCTATGCTGATGTTGCTGTAGTACTCAAAACACATACTCCTTATTTTAGGTACTGGCATTTACTTCTGCATTACAACCTGTATCTTCAAAAGGTCAAACATAAGAAGGATACTTGCCATGTTTTTCTGAGTAGCACTAGAGATGGTGGATCATATTTTTCTAAACTCCACTCAACAATGGAGATTAGTAGAGCATACACCAACTTCCTAGTCTTGCATGAATCATGGTAGAGAACTGCAGATGGTCTGATTCCAGGGTAGACCTTTTTCTGCAGATATGCTCTTGTTTCAAAGAGATACAGAAGATTACAGGTGCCATGGGAAACATTTTCCCTGGTCTTCTCTGCTACATTTTTATGGCAGTTTTTATTTGTGGCTTTCTCAAAAAAATAATTAAAAAAAAGCAAACATAATTCTGGTTTTTCTTGATTGCAGCCAAAAAGACGTGACCTTTCACTGACCAGACCTGTATGCCACACTGAGTTTGAAACCATGTCATATTCTGCTCCTTATAACATCAGCCAAACCACTACAAATTTGTTCAATGAAAGAGAGGAGAGAGCTGACAGCAAACAAATCTCTGCAGATGTTCCTCCACAAAAGCTCTGCTCATTTATTCTAGTGGGGAAAGGGAGTGATGAGCAAGATTTGTTCCTGTCTTAGACATTTTGGCACTCTCCCTTGAAGTATAAAGTGTTACTCAAATCTGCGAGGACTGTGTAAGAGCTGGGTCCAAGCATAAGATGCTATCTGTGCTCAGCTTAGAGCTGTTCATGGCCAGTGCTCCATCTCAGATTAATAGAATCACAGAATTATAGAATCATAGAATAGTTTGGGTTGGAAGGCACCTTAAAGATCATCTAGTTCCAACTCCCCCACCACAGGCAGGGACATCCCACTAGATCAGGTTACCCAAGGTCTCATCCAACCTGACCTTAAACACCTCCAGGGATAGAGAATCAAGAACTTCCCTTGGCGACCTATTCCAGTGCCTCACCACTCTCATGGTGAAGAAATTCTTCTTTATATCAAGCCTAAATCTGCCCGTCTCCTGGACACAGAAAGCTCCAGAAACCTGGCTGTGATATGCAGGTCTCTACAGGACTGACTTGACAGTCTGTGTTTGAAGGGCCATGTGAACAGTTTTGCCTCAAAAATCCCTCTTCCCCTCAGAAGAAGGAAGAGAGATACCCACATGAGAAACTGAACCCTTTCTGTACTTCTCTGCAGGGAACCCCCTAAAGCTCCAATGGCCACAGTCAAAGAATAACATTTTAAAGTATAATCTAGAGTATCTTTTTAAAGAAAACAATCTAAACACGTTCACTATGTCAAAGAAGATTCTTACTCTAGTGCTTCAATGGAGAGCCTAGAAAGACTCCAAGGTGCATAAAGCCCAGAGAGCAGGAGAGTGCCAGCAAGGCTACGTACATTTAAATAAAAGGGAACTTCTGTCTTGCTTATTTTGTTCAAAGCAGTATGGAGACAAACACAGCTCTTTATAACTGAAGTTTATTAGGAATTCCAAATATCTATGAAACCTTGTTAAAATGGTTTTAAAACTTCCTAAAAGAGATAGATAACACAAATGGCAGAGTACAGCAAATAAGAGCATAAGAAAAAGGGTACTTACAGGACAGCAAAAAGAGGTTGAGGAGTACCAGAGACACTCAGAAACAACTAGAATGTGATCTCAACGTCTGGCTTTCAGCTAACTACGGCAAAATGCCAAAGGGAAGCTGAACTGTTGCCAAGAGGGAAATGAAAGTTAAATACGTTTAAAATGAATAAATAAACTACAAATTCACACACAGAAGAACATGACATACAGGTAGACTGCTGGGCTTCAACCTTTCAGTTCAGGGCATTTCTGCTGCAAAAACAATTCCTTAACAATCATGTCATAAAACAAACTCACTATTCTCCTGTAAAAGAGTGTGAATCTCTGCAGCAGCACTGTTGCTACACTCATCCCAAAGGTGGCAACTGCAGCTGGATACTGTGCAAGAAAGCAAGCCATGTCTGTTCAATGGTATTCTGCTATCCAAAGTGATAACATAACTATGGCAAAAATTGCTTTCATACTGTTATAAGATAAATCATACTTTGCCACCACATTTTCAGCAAATGTCCACAACAGACTTACTATTTCAGTGTTGATGCATAGAAAGTTTCACAGCAGACAAGGAAGCTACTTGGAAATAACCAGATTGCTTACTTTTGTATTAGCTGTCAGTTGCTAGAAAACCAGCCAGCCTACATGGAAAAGGGTCACCTAGTATGGTCAGTTGGCCAACCTGCCTAATTCTGCTCCTCAAAATTCTAAGTACCTTAAAGTTCATGGTTCAGGTATGCCTTCAAGCCCCACAACATGGACTTTCTTGAGGAGGAGCTGGGTGTGAGCTACAGAATTAAGCCACTGCTAGTCACAGAGAGGAATGAACATCCAGGAAGGTGCCAGCAGCTCTGGCTTCCACTCTCTCCTCAAATAACCTGCCATCATAAAACTAACAGAGAAGTAAATCACCACTGGAAAAACCTCCTGGCTTATAAAAATCAGAAAAGCTGAAACAATTTCAAGCTATACAAATAAAAAAGCTTCTTGTGTGCTGAGTACGTCATTGGGGGAGAAAAAACCAAAAGGGTCACTGAAGAAAAATTAACTTCTCAACTGAGGAAATGACTCAATGTTTTTTACAAAGGCAAGATAGTCTCCACTTGACGTTAGTCAAGGGTCAGTCTCCCACAGCTGGGAGATGGGAGTGTTTGCGGGGGGAAAGATTTAGTTTCGTTTACCATAAATAGGTTTCTTTCACCAAAGAGGACCCAAACTGAGTAAAAACTTAACTGCTGTATATCCAGAGCAATCCTCCAGAAGCAATACCCCATCTCCTCTGGATGTACATCAGGGCAATTGAGATCAGGGTCTTACCACAAAATGTTCACATCAGACAGTTAGTTTCTATAATGAAAAGAGCTCGCATAAAAACAGGACGTTTCAATGGATGCCAATGAGTTTATAAAGTCCAATAGAGAAACAGAAATTAATTTGCCTAGATACATATTCCATTTTTTGTACTATGTTATCTCTATTTCAAATGTTTAACCTAGATACATAAACAAGATAAAAAAGGAAACTATTTGTTTTAATGGTTATAATAAGGTAACCTTCAAATAAAGTCCACAGCGACATATTCAGCAATTCAGCACTTGCCTGATGCAATGTTTTTTCCCCCACAGTCTTCCTTTAGTGAATATTCTTTCTTCTGTACTTTCATATTAACCAATAATACTTCATGAAACCCAGTATAAATTTTGTGAAGGGCTTAGAGAACTCCTGCCTGTTCCATCAGTACTAGTTATAGAAAAAGATGCTCCAGAAAGTTATTAAGATAATAACACAAAGATCAGGATTTTGAAGTAGATGGGGGTTTGTTACAGAGAGATTACTGGACTTTAAAATACTGCAAAATAAACTGTACCACTTCTCAACTTCAACCTCAACATTTCTGCAATAGTAACTAATACAATAAAGAAAGCATAAATTTACAGGAAGAAGTGCAATCTTTCCTGAAGCTTTTAGCACTCTGTAAAATTAAGTTTTCTTGTGCTTGTAGATTATGCCTATTTTATAGGTTGTGCTTAATTAACATTATTCAGAAAACTTCAATGACATAACTGTCCTTAGCCATTAGTTACAAAATATGCTTTATTTATTTTCCAAGTACAGGTGGTAAGGCAAAGCAAGAATGGATTTCTAACTTAAGAACCACAATCTGAAGAAACTAGTGTGAATTAAGGGAGACAAGAAATATCAGGGTCACACTTACCTGAGATGCAGTGGCAGAAAGAAAGTTCGTGATTGCCACCATGCTGATGCACACACACAACCCAGCTGGGATAATGCAATGGCCAGAGCCTCATTAGTCCATTTTCAGCCTATTTTCTCTCCTTCTATTTCCTCTCCCTTCAATAAATTGTGCTTGGTATCAGCAGAGAAGCACAAAATTGTGAATGTTATCTCAAGTTAGCATGATCTCTTGTTCCAAACCTGTTGTTTAACTGAAGGCCAAACCCTGTGCTTTTACTTCAGCTGATAACTGGACAAACTGTTGTTACAGTCAGTGCTCTGAACCACATCCTTAGCCACAAATCCTTTCTTTGCATACATGCCCTTTCAAACCTGACATTTTATGTGTTGATTTTAGCCATTTTATAGTTACCTAAGTGCTGAGGAGAGAAAGAAAAACACACACACATATAAAAGGTCTGTTGATGGGTTTTCTCTTTTCCATTTTAAAGCTCAAAAGCATATATATATATTATATATCTTTGCAGCTCTCTAGGGTTTCTACCAGCTAAAGGTTACATTTTTCTGAACTGTTTCCGCAGCTTTCAAAACTGTGACTCACCAACCCCACTTTCACACTCAGAAGTTTGGCAAGCATCTTGGTACTAGATAAACTAATGATCTAACAGCTTATTGACATGCAGCAGGACACTTTGATGAAAGTATGCCAATTACATATGTAAGGATAGATTACTTGCTATAAATTTTGTTTGTCTTGCAATGGTGAGAGCATTCAGAATCTTCCAAATAAGATAATGTTTGGCTGTGGAAAGTCTATTCTGCCATATCATAATTTATTAAGAAAACACTTCTGTATTTCTTATTTAAGGACATTTATTTTCCAAATAACATTACTAAGACCTTCATTTGCTGACTTTTTCTGTAGTAAAAAGTTTTTATTTATTCATTTTTATGATATCTGAGGACATACGTCATCCAAATTCTTTTTTTACCTAAATGCTGTTGCCACAGCATTAAGGTGAGATGTAGCTGGACATTCTGTTCCAGGGAAGATATGAAAACAGGTGGTCCTAAGGGGCACAAAAGAATGATAAAATTAGTGTTTTGTCTGGCTTAGCAACAAATTTTGCTGAGCCAGATGGTTTGGCATAGCAACAATGACTGACAGCCACTGACTTTATACTATAAAAGCTCGGTCCTACCTTTGAACAGGCAGGATTCTAGCACAACTTTTCAAAGGAGTGTGTTTGGAATTCCTCCCTTGAACAGAGACACTCCTCAAGGATACTCCTTGAGGCTGAGCAAAAGAGATGATCTAGCCACAGTTGTTGATATGGGTGAGTAACATCAACCTCTAGAAACAATTACTTATAATGTCAGCTTTGAACTAACACTCAACATTCTTAGTATTGATTTTTGAGTAGTGGAGTATTCATTTAATGCTACAGCTGTTATACCATGTAGTAGGTGTGCTGATTAATGTTCTTTGGCCTGAATTACTTTGTTATCACTTATAATAAAATTTTCACTTTCCATATGTATCAATTACCAGTTACAATAAAAGCTTCCACCCTCTACGTATCTGTAGATATATCTCTCTATATATATAGTCCAATCTACCATCCTTTACCCCTGCAACATCAGGAATGAGAAGAAACTTCACTATATTTCACTGGATATGGAACTGTTCAATCATACTACAGCTGATAAATTCATCCATTTTTCTCTAAAATGAATAAAGGTGGAGTCAAGCCTACTGCAAGCAGCCAAATATAATGTGCCACTTTTGTGGACTGTCATGATGAAGGCCCACGATTGTTCCTGGACCTCATCTTGCCTTTGTTTTTGTTCCACACACCACAACTCTTCATAGCATCTAGGAGCAGATTTTTCTTCATTCTTCAGTCAAGAAGAATACAAGTGTTTGTATAAGACAGGTGCCATGATAACTTTACTTCTGGTACCGAGACCTGCAAAGTAGAAAGAAGCGAAACTGCAGAACTAGACGAAAAAGCTTCCATTACCAATTTGGATGCTTCAGAAAATTGCCTCCAATCTCATGAATCCACTTGGAACTAATCAACAGCTGGGACCTGGGAGAAGGGCATGCCTAGGGGTCCTACATGGACTTTTCCTTGTTCTTTGTTGCCAGGCAATACCTGCATCTACTCACTGCTCACTTTAGCAGATGAAGAGATCATCACCTTTGCAATGAATCATTCAAATCAACTAACAGGGCCTGTTCCCCCTTTTGAAAACATTCCCAGAGAATACCTAGTGATTTGAAGAAAAGCTTCCTTGAGCTTCTGTTTCCTAGGTGAATGTTTTGATCAGTAGGGAAGAGATAAGGTTGAGCAAGAACACTTTCCACTGTGCAGAGGATAATGGAAATATTGTAACAGAAATTCTGCACTTTTGATGCCCCCCCAAGTTTTGCCCTGGTCTTTACACTTTAATCTCTAACACAATTCTTTCTTCGAGGGAGAAAAAAAGAGTATGTCCTCAAAGTCGGGGGTCTGGACTAGCATTTGCCAGGCCATCATTTGAAACACAAAGGAAAAACATTATGCTTTTAACCTGAAGACTGCTTCTATGAATTACGCAGTGACTATTTCATATACAAGAAGACAGAGCCTTGGAGTCAGTCCAACATCTACAATTTCCACATTTCCAGTCCAATACTTTAGTGACTGTGCTCATTTTGTCTCCATAAATGAAGAATTCTCACCTGTTCTCTTCTCTAATTAGTTCTCAACTAGCTAACTAGTTGAGAGGGAGGTGGTTGACTCGCCTTCCCTGGAGGTGTTTAAGGTGAGGGTGGATGAGGTACTTAGGGGCATGGTTTAGAGATTGGTGGGAATGGTTGGACTCAACGATCCGGTGGGTCTCTTCCAACCTGGTTATTCTATGATTCTATGATTCTATGAACTAGTGTTCATAAATCTGAACTGTCAGAAAGGGGTTAACCCAAACATGAGCAAAGCCAAAACAAAATTAAATCAAAACACTGTATGTTTATTTAAGTAAGACTTTACACTAAAAACACTGACCATGCTGCAAGGATCTGCTGAGTATTTCTCTATTAGAATATTGCATTAGCAAAATTCTTATTAAAAAAAGAGAGCACTAAAGAGGACCCCCAACAAGGCATTGTTCTCTTAGGAGTCAGCAGTTGCAAAACACCTTAGGACATTCACGTGCTTCTTGTCACTGTAAGTAAATGAGATCAATCACCACACAGACCTGTTAATCTGTTGATAGGACAGTTATAATTGCTTCTGTTCCTACATGCTGTATTGACTCACCACAACTGATAGTTTGACTTTTCTTATCTCCAGTGGGGAATGGTCATTAGAATTTATCTGTGCCACTGAGGAGTTATCACATCCACAAAGAAAGGAATAAGATTAGGAGTAAGTTGAAGAGTCATTTTTCAATTTATTTGCATGTACCAAACAGTGATTATGTGCTCTGGAAAGAGTTTTTATACAGTTTTCATAGAGCTAACCTCAGGAAAAAAAAATTATGTCTCTTGCCAACCACTGGCAAAGTTTAAATGCATTGCATACATTAGTTTGCCAGGAATACTGGAGTTATGAGTCCTGAAAAAAAGTAAAGGAGGTCAGCATGAGCTGTTAGACACACAGTACTTGAGAAAAACACATCACTAACATGTCCAAAATAAACAGAAGATAATTATGTAATTATCTTAGAAACTCTGAACATCGGTTTCTGTGTTTATCATTTCTACATTACCTGTGTGTGTCCTACTAGGACCTCAAACCTTGAACAATCCACACTGAGTTCAAGAAATGGGTCATCACTTATTGAAGTCTAATTTGATGCCAACGTGTACTTCATCACACGTCAGAAAAAGGCCCTTGTTCTGTTCCTCATACCAGATAGAAAGACTATTTACCCAAGTCCTGCAGAGGCTTGTTCGTATTGCTTCTTTGGACAGAAGTTCTCAGGCACATCCCAAGTTAATTATTAAATTTGAAGCTGGTAAACTCTTAGCAACTACTAAGAAAACAGTAATGACCAGTTGTCAAGGCAGCATAACTGGATGAAATCAAGTGACTTTTGACAGACAAACTGATGAAGCTACCCCACTGTTAACTTGAGGCCCTGTGTTTTCTGGGAAAGATTCTTTGCTCTTCTTATTGTCAGACAACCTAACTTATTTCCGCTCCAGAAGCAACTTCTTTGGGGGAAAAGATGCAATACCAAACATTCTACAGTGGCCAAGAAAGTGTCCTTGTTATATATTTTATCACCAGTTTAGAAATTTTACATGTCATTAATCCACATCAGAAATCTGACACTTGAGTTCCCTTAATTTTAGAAAATAGATTGTGCAATTTTCCTAACTGTATTTCACATTTATCATTAAGTCATTATTTGAGACTATCCACTGTCTTTGGCCCATTTCCTGCTCCTGCTCCCAAAAATTACTCTACTTTATTTTGGACCCTGAATACAAGTTCTTTGAACTTACTTGAGGCTGGAACACAAGGCAATATTATTTCTTCATTTGCTGAAGCAGAAATAAAACTTCATTTTTGTTATGCTAGACTACCTCAGCTAAGAGTTTGTTGGAATCTTCTGCTTTCCTGCTAATTATTGCTATGGCTTATTGCCAGTCATCACTTTGAAAACTTAAATACTAGATTCCAGATGAGCAATGATGCTAAAGATGACAAACCACCATTCTAAATAAAAGCAAAGGAAAGCAAACATTTTCCTGATGGGATTGTTGTCTACAAGTCCTGGATAAGCAACTCTCTTATAAAGACAAGGTAGGGTTTTGTCAAAACAGGAGCATGTCAACATCTCAAAACCAGCACACTTTTAATCATGTCACGGCTCACTTGGTAGAGGACAGCAGCAACATCCTGCATTACTCCTAGGCTTCCAAGAGTGGAACAGGAGATGTGGAAAGGAGGAAAGGTCTGGAAAAGAGTCAGAAGTAGAGAATGAAGGAAGACTGAAAACTCAGGTTATATAAAATAATAGAATAATTCAGGTTGGTCCTCAGGAGAACATCTACTCCAATCTCCTGCTCAAAGCAGGGTCAATACTTAATTCAAACCACACTACTCAGGGGTTTGTCCAGTATTGCAAATGAGCAAATGGTGCCAGGGCTTGACTCTTCTCATGCAGAATAAGCTTTTCCTTACCCCAGCCTGAATCTTCCCTATTTTGGGCCATGATCGTAGTCTCTTGTTGTCCTCCTGTGTGATTCAGTAAAGATCTCAGCTCCATCATCTCAGTAACAACTTACTGGTATGGTTGAACAAATGCACCTTATTTAGTAAGCAGAATTTGGCTTGCAGGCAATGCACAAAGCAGGATAAGATGGTCATAGTTATCAAGATTTTTCAGGTTGAGTAGCTCACCCAGAAAGATGTGTAGAAGATGAGGAAGTATCAACTGATCCTTCAATACTTTGTATTCCAAATGCCTCCATCTTTTGGTAAATGGGCATGCTGACTGTTTTCTAGTTCAGCTGTGAGACATGTAGAGCAGAGCATGCGGTACTCCAAATCAGGCATCAAAAATCAGCTTTTTTATTCTGAATGGGGTTGGTACTGAGTTTGGTTTCCAGATGGTTTTCTGTTGTGTGTTTCTGTTACTTGGAGGAACACAGCAAAATCAGGAGGGAAAGCCCTTCCCCAAAGAGAAGCAAGAAATCAGGGAAACAGAAGTAGAAACATGAAGAATAAGGCAGTAATTACTAAGCTAAGTCACTTCCCGTGTCACAGTCTTCTCAACGAAGGAACCAGCTGTAGAAGTTCTCACTTTTAGGCCAAACAATTCAGCGTTTGACTGTCCTGCCTGTAGTAGCTCTGGCTGGCATTTTCCAGTCTTATTTATACAGCTAGATGCAAAGCAGTCAATTAACATGCTTGTTATTTCCTTATTAAAAAACATGGTCTTTGAAAGGACAGATGCTCTTGTTTACCATCCCCTCAGATTTCAATTAGTCTCCATATTTGTGTTGTGCTCTATGCTGTACAAAATCTGACCTCTTTTGCTCTTTATCTGCTTTTGATATTTAATTTTTCAAACTGCTTGATGCCTGTATTAGGGTCTGTTTTAATTCTTTCCATATTTGGAAATGTCCCTTACAGCCCACTGGTCTCAAATTCATTGACGAATACCATTAAAAGTCAATGGGGAAATTCAGTTTAAGAATTTGACCCCTGGAGTAACTCTGCCTTCTAAAAGACTCCCAGGACAGCTGAAGGGCACATACTTAATAGAGTGGGGACATGACAAAGCTGAGCTACAGAACTGCTAGCTACACTTACCTTTAACTATTTGACTATGTTCCATTTATTGCTGCATTACGCTTACTTATTACCTAGCAAAAGATAACTCTAATACAATAAGGGAAAATATCAAATCAATAAACTGATCCAATATACAATCAATTGCCACTTTAATACCAAGCTGTAGCACTATACACTATTGTACTGTATAGCTCCAGTACATTGGAGCACTCAATCAAGTGTTTATTTTTCACAGTTGCACACTTAAAAATATGTACTTAATCGCTTTGTGCAACTGGGACCATAATCACTTATTTGGTCTTATTTTCTAATTTCATGTTTCAAAATAGCAGTTGCAGGTTAAAGAGAGAACACCAGGAAATGACAGGTCCAAATATTCAATCTTCTAGTCTTGACTCTGAAGAGTACTGTGTGTTGTTGACTTCTACACATAAGAGCTTATGTTATTTAGCAACTTAACAGATCAAGCCAAATTATCACTGCAGGAATGTGCACAACTTCATCAAGAAGGGTCTTTTTCATCATTAAAATCCAGGGAAATTTTCTTTCCTAGTGGCAGACCTTACCCTGACATGTGATCTCCTTTAACAGCCCAATATACTGACACAGATTTTTGTAGGTCTATTGTGCTGCCATGAGAGCCTAAGCCCTCTGATAAGACCAAAGGAACAATAATGCAGCAAGTCATGGAAAACAGAATTCCTTTTGCTGTTCATATCATTGTGCCTAAAGGCAACCATAGGAGGCTGAGCCTGGAGCTCCCTGCTGCTGCTGAGGAGCGGTAGGTGTAATAGAGGAACTGAGCCAGGAAGGTCCATTACCCTCTAACTACTGCTCCCTCAGCCCTTGCTTCTTGACCTTGAATCCACTCCACAGTTTCCTCAACTCGTTACCAACTTTTCTCTCTTCATATTACTGATGCAGAATTCAAGCTAATAAGTCTTGTGAGTTTATTATGTTTCACTTTAACTACAACTTACTTGAGTCGAAGCAGAAACGCAGGAATCTACAGGTTCATAGAACCATAGAATCACCAGGTTGGAAAAGATCCACTGGACCATCGAGTCCAACCATTCCCATCAATCACTAAACCATGCCTCTCAGCACCTCGTCCACCTGTCCTTTAAACACCCCCACGGAACCACCTCCCTGGGCAGCCTGTTCCAGTGCCCAATGACCCTTTGCATGATTCTTTTTTCAGATGTCCAGCCTGAACCTCCCCTGGCACAGCTTGAGGCCATTCCCCTCATCCATGTGTCCCCTGTCACTTGGGAGAAGAGGCCAGCTCCCTCCTCTCTACAACCTCCTTTTCAGGTAGTTGTAGAGAGCAATGAGGTCTCCCCTCAGCCTCCTCTTCTCCAGGCTAAACACCCCCAGCTCTCTCAGCCGCTCCTCATAAGATTTGTTCTCCAGCCCCTTCACCAGCTTCGTTGCTCTTCTCTGGACTCGCTCCAGAGCCTCAACATCCTTCTTGTGGTGAGGGGCCCAGAACTGAACACAGGATTCAAGGAGCGGTCTTACCAGTGCCAAGTACAGAGGGTTGTGATAGCCAAGAAGTCAAACTACCTTTGTACAGTCATAAGCAGTGTATGAAAAGAGGAGCCAATTAACCTGTGCCCTTAAGCCTGCAAAAGTTAATGAACAAGTGTAACACAACTGCCAGCTGCACTGTAAAAAGGCAAATGTGTGGTTGCAGTGTTAGGACGCATGAAACACCCTGGTGAGCCAGCAGCATTTTTAAGGGTAATTTAATTTTAATCACTGGTCAGACATTTGCCAAAGGCAGAAAAGATGTTTCAGGCTTGCTACTGTCTATAGTACAAACTCACAGATGCCAGGAGGGTCATAAACACATTTTTTCACGTGCCCTAGAACAAGGTGGAACCAAGTGGAGCCATATGGACATCAACAGAGTGCTGTACTGGATGTATCTGAGAGACTGAGGTGCAGAAAGAGCCACAGGCTCAAAAGGGGCTGGGGAGAAATTGTGGTTGAAAAGATTTAGTCTTTCCTAATATACTGATAGAGCTGATACTGCCTGTTTGTCACATAGAAAGGGAGAGGGGAGCAAAATCTCCCAGAAACATCAGCAAGGAAACTTTGGTGGGTTGCAGTCACAAATCAACAAATTTACACAGATAAACCTAGGTCTGAGTGAGGCTACAGCTTATTTCCATGCAGGTTATCATACTGTGTTCAGGATTTTGTAAGTGCAATTATACTCTCTGATATCCTATCTAAAAAGAATGGTCACCATAGCAACGCCCGAGTCATGTGGCACTGCACACCTGATACCAATCAATCTTGAAAACATCTTTTTAAAGAAACAAGAGTCCTAGAAAACTGCAACTGGAGGTGTTTTTTTGAGACTAGGAAAATGACGTCTTACAACCAAAATGAAATTTTTACCTCATAATCTTCTCATTTGACTCTCCCTCCATACAATCCCACTCTATATCAGTTTATAAAAGTGATAGAAAATAAAAAGAGCAACAGTCCTGTGTTGAAAAGAGTGACAAATGATGAAGTACAACTGGAACATAAATGTAACGCTGCAATCTTCCCCTAGAGTATTAAATGTGACTTTTGAAAATATAACCATGCTCTTGGTTGCTGATACAAAACATAAACATGCCCAGTGTAGTGCCTCTCCACCATCCCAGGACACCAGATTTCCCTTCAAATGTTAAAACCCAGAAATTTCACCAGTTCCTTCTTTCATTTTCTCTTTCCTAGTCTGCAATTGACTAGAGTCATGTTCCTCTGTGGGGGTAAAAAACAAGAGTATGTTTAAGGAAATTATGTTTGCATTTAGCTTGACGCTATGGCTTTTGGAAGTGCATTCTGCCACCAGCCTTCCCCACACTTCCAGCAGCCAAAGAGCTGATGAAGTTTCTGAAGTCTCTGGAGTTTTTAGTGGATTGCTTTTTGTCAGCTTAGTTTCCTTCTAGCACCCTTTGGACTACCTGTGCTGAGCCTGCTCCTCTACCTGTCTCAGCAGCCTGCTGCCTCTTGTTATCTGAGCAAGGGCACTACTATGGGCTGATGAAAATAATCACAGCAAACAACTCACGCAAGAAGTCCACGAGTTGAATATAGCCTCAGCAGTATTTCCAAAATAGTCTTGATATTCCCTATTTGATTCCATCCCAAATTACTGCTATCTTAATTATTTGGAAATCAATTACTTCTTAATTTTCCTTTGAGAAAGACTGTTTCTGTTTAGATCATCCATTTGTAATCATCCATTCTATCTTTATTACATTTTTCAAATAAGTCATAGCTATAATAATTCATTCTGACAGTACCTGTCCTTTATTCAGCACCACCAAAATTGCAAATGCCATTGACTGACAAAAAATGAATATCCAACTGCCATGATGCTGGTAACAAATTTGCCTAGAAATTCTTTCAGCATCCTGGAGATGAGTTTAAAACCAGCAGAAATAGACAGGGTATTAGTTTTAAGGGGTAACGATACATCCTTTCCTAAGCTTCTTAAGTCACTAGAAAGTGATTCCCTTTGCCGTTCCCTCATGACTAGAACAGATTATATGCACATGAACAGCTACCAGAGGTTGTTAGACCTCATCTGGGTGACTGTATACTAAAATCAATTAGGAAAACGATACCACAACTCATTTCCAGAGAGACCGTCATATCCAGGACTGACTAACTGTTGAAATCATCAGATGACCACTTCAAAAATAATCTGGCACTATTCCTCTTCAAAAATAGTGCTATCAAAATTTTTATAATAAGGGAAGTGCAGAAATTGGGTGATTGCGGTGTATATATATATACACACAGGGGACAGGACAAGAGGGAATGGCCTCAAGCTCCGCCAGGGGAGTTTTAGGCTGGACATTAGGAAAAAGTTTTTCACGGAAAGGGTCATTGGGCGCTGAAACAGGTTGTCCAGGGAGGTGGTTGAGTCACCTTCCCTGGAGGTGTTTAAGGCACAGGTGGATGAGATGCTAAGGGGCATGGTTTAGTGTTTGATGGGAATGGTTGGACTCGATGACCCAGTGGGCCTCTTCCAACCTGGTTATTCTATGATTCTATGATTCTATATGTATTGCATGTATCACAACTAAAATATCAAATCATACTTGTTTTGCTTAGGTAGGAAAAAAATTCCAGTTGCCAATTCTGTTGTCATATTGGCCTGTATCCTACATGTGAATTCCAGGAGTAATGCGAGAAGCAGAGATAGAATTAAGATGTAGGGCTTTTTGAAGCTGGAAAAATAAAGAAAAGTGATGATATGTAAACATTTGTGACAGCTGTTTTCTGCCCTCAATATGTTGTCATGCAAAACAGATACCTCCTAGCAGCTGTATGAAGTATTTATACTCTCTGTAATGCTTTAGGAGTCAGCACTAGTGGTCATGGAGTCCTGTTACATATAAGGAACTTGGGCTTTAAATCTGCTTTCATAGTGTGCAAGTTCCATTTATTCAGCTGCATTTGTGACATGTGCCTCTCAGTAAATGGCATTATTGTTCAACAGGGCAAGAGATCCCCATGGCAGAAACATAATGAATGTTTCAAAATCAAATTGAAGAAGTCAGTAACAGTACTGAGCTTTAAGCAATGCCAGAGCCCAATTATGGGCTGAACTGCAATAGCAGAAGAGATCCACTGGTTTTGATGAGGATCAGAGACCACACTTCAGCTACATCCAGTATCTCTTTGCAAAGCTAAGTGGCAAGGGAAGATCAGGAAAGCACAAGAGACTTGTTACAGCAATTGAGAAAGCTGCCTGTGGCCTTCTGTGCTTTATCAACCTATAGGAAAGAACAGAGAATGTGCCCTGCCCAAACCCTTAGCTGAAAGACAAAATCATAATCCCTGCAGTGAAACACACAAAACCAGTCTATCCTCATCCTGAAAGAGCTTTATTGTAAATAACTAATTAACCATGTAAAAATTAAGGGTCATCATAAAAAAAAGTAATGAGTGTCAAAAAATTAATGAATATTTTCATTACATTCTCTAGCAGACCTTCACAGGCTGTTGCTGACAGTAAGATCACAAATCTTTCCCCCTTATGCAGCTAACTCAGCAATGCTGTAGAAGTTGTCAGTGCTGAAAGTTTTGAAATGTATGCCAAACATGCTTTCTGTTAAGGTTGCCTTCGTTTACTACTGTCCTTTTTGTATATGAACTTCAAATATCAAATGCTAGACTGTGGACATGGCATGTGCCTTTCAGGCTAGGTTGCTAGCGGTTTTTTTAGTGCTCCTTTAATTTTCCTTTGAGAAAGTAAAATTTAGGAATTTATTAATACAATCTTTATTTATGCACATCTACACTATTTTTTACTCCCTGATACTGTACAGAAGAAATAACTAATAAATAGCTTGCTGAAGAAGTATTTATATAAGTGCAAACCCACTAGATTTGATAATATATTTTCCTTTCGTACCAGTGTAAAATAGTAGCGAAATAAATTAGCATGATAAAAATTTGGTTCATAAAAAGCAAACAGAATCAGAATAGAAGAGCTAGCAAGCAAAATAAGTCAGAAAGTCTGCCTTCTGATTTCCCCTTTCAGATTTAGACTTCCACTCCTGGCACCTATTTTTTTTTTCCCTAGTCCAGTTTTGATTTCTGAGTCTCAGTACTATTGCCTAGAATCATTTGACAGCTTTTTCTCCCTCTTCTTTCTGTGTCTTGGAGAAGAGCAAAAAGCAAAAATAAAGCCTGGATTCTCTGACAGGGTTTGTCTTCATAATGTGATTGATGAGGCAGATGCTGTACTGAATTTAAACTTGAAAACATCAAAACCAACATTCCTCCAAAGCAGAGAAAAGGCACTGATTCAGCTGTAGGTAGCAGAGCTTGCAGTAGCTTGAGGAGGCTCAAAAACATTTGAAGACAGAGATCTGTCTCCTAAGAAAGGATTATAGTATTCATTTACCCGGAATTTAGACTGAGTGATCACTAGTTTCCAGCTGTGAAATGTTAAAGGAATTGTTACCTGCTGCAGCTGAGTGCTCCTCTCCTCCAGCTGCATCAGGGAAGGATTTCACCCGCACCTCCCCTCTGAAAGCCACCTCCTCCAGTGAACAGGAGAGGGGCAAGTCACAGGATGGGACACACGCTGCCAACCAGCATACAGAGCTCCCTTTGTTTCCCAAGACTCCAGCTAAGGGGATGTGTGCTCTTTGCTTTACCCTCACCCCTGTTTGTTACTCAGCCATGAAATACATGAACCGGGGATTTATGTGGAAGCTTCTAGCTGGTTAGTGAAACAAGGGGGTGTTAGTCCTATCCTGGGGTGGTGGCATCCCTTCTTATAGGGCCTGAGCATTTCTTTAGATCTTCATTGTACACAGTTTGGGAGTCCACCTGCCCCAACTCATCCTTCACTTCTGTGTGTGTTCAAACAATTTCACCTATCCAGAGGGAAATGAAACTTTTGGGAGATTTTAATGTGATTTTTTTTTTTACCAAGAGCTGTTAAATAACAAATATTTTTGAGCATGGCCTTCAGGACACAGCTATCTGATTTATGTATCATAGAAAGCCATGACAAATACCAGTGCATTCTCCAGATGCTCACCTGCCACTGTTTTCCCAAGGCAGTCATGCCTTTCTTAATCATTCTCAAGATAAAAATGTAAAAGGCAACTGGCATGTCAACAGAGAAAAAGAAATGGCATCTTACAGCTACTCTTTTGGTTTTTGTTCACGTACTGTTTCCAGTAAAGGCAGAACCACTCATAACTCCCACTTGTTTTGGAATAAGGGGTGAAGGTATCGACAAACACTTCTCACCTAAATTAATCCGCTCCTCATCCATATCACAGACTGGAAAAAAAGTAGCCCAGATGAGACAGTTTTGTCCCATCACACACAGAAAGAGGTAGGCTACACAATCAATTTGCACATTTTCACCATTCCCATACATAGAAAAATGTGGGCTCTACATTTGAATAGATAAAGGATATCAATTTAATTTCTGATTCCATTTTGCAAACTATTAAACTACACAACTTGTGTCATGAACATTACTTGCAGTGAAATACGTAAAAAGATGGCATTTCATGAGTTGTTTTATCAAGCTCAAGAAAATGGCTCTGGAGTATGTCCAGAGAAGGGCAACGAAGCTGGTGAAGGGGCTGGAGAACAAGTTTTACGAAGAGCATCTGAGGGAGCTGGGGTTGTTTAGCCTGGAGAAGAGGAGGCTGAGGGGAGACCTCATTGCTCTCTACAACTACCTGAAAAGAGGTTGTGGAGAGGACGGAGCTGGCCTCTTCTCCCAAGCGACAGGGGACAGAACAAGAGGGAATGGCCTCAAGCTGTGCCAGGGGAGGTTCAGGCTGGACATCAAAAATTTTTCATGGAAAGGGTCATTGGGCACTGGAACGGGCTACTCAGGGAGGTGGTTGAGTCACCTTCCCTGGAGGTGTTTAAAAGACAGGTGGATGAAGTGCTGAGGGGCATGGTTTAATGGTTGATAGGAATGGTTGGACTCGATGATCCTGGGAGTCTTTTCCCACCTAGTGATTCTGTGATCAGTAGGCTAATCTTATGCTTAAGCCACATCTACTTACAGTTGTAGTTCTTTCCTCTACCAGTAACTTGCATAAGCAAGGACATTCTACTACTTTCAAAATATATTTCACAGATGCAGAGAGAAAAAAAACTTCTTCATACACAGTGTTATTACTGCTTTCTCATAAGCATTTCAAACTCAAAATCTGTTCTCAACATTCAGGAATGAGCCCACTAAGAAAGCTTTTTTCAGCAGTATAAAACCAATTTTTCAAAAGCAAGTCCATCTGTATCAATAAGGCCTAATTAAGCATCTTTCACTACACAGTCCTGGCTGTAAGTACCTCCTGAATTGCTTACTGAATTGCAGAACTGCTAAACATCTACATTTTTCCTGTGGGATAGCCAAGAACTTAAGTTAAATGATACAGTGAAAAAATCATCTACTGTAATTAGGCTTTAGTTCAGATGTTTCATTAACATACATTTTCTTCAGATCTTCAAATACAGCGTTAAGGAGCTCCACACAACTTCTTAACAGGATCTTAAAAATAACCAAGACTGTTTCTATTTCTTCCAGCGCTGCAACTAGTCCCTGCTGCATTCTTTTCTTTTGGGACATCTCAATGTTTGCCTTCTGAAAGCAAAAGAGTAGTCAGATAATCTAAAGTGTGTTCACTGCACCTAACCCTTTCTCACCTCAGTATTTCTGTGCGTTCTGAGAGCACGCAAAGTACATGAGCAATACTTCTGCCTTCAAAATTGCTTACCCTGTAAAGTACTAGCAACATCCCTACATACCTGACCTGGACAAGAAAGCAATGGTTACATCTGGGGTAGGGACAACGAGACAATTACAACAGCTAGCAGAGCATTATGAGGAGGTAGCAGTGACGTCTGAAAGAAAGATGAAGTGTGGCAGTAAGTGAGGTTTGTCTTTGAGAGGACTGGGGCTATTATTCTGGATGTCCTGTACCTTGGCCAGGATCTCTGTCAGAAACCAACTCTCTGCAAATTCCCAAATCTCCACTGATTTATGGTTTGCTTGCCATTACGCACGATCTTAGCAGTTCACATGTTCACAGAAACAATAAGCAACAAATCTCAATTACTTACAAAACAGAACTTGCCTGATATCATCCAAATGGCTTCAGGGTGCAATTTGTGGGTGTCTGTGACAAATCTATCCAGGATCTGAAAACTAGGTTCAATCTGAAAAGATGGTTAAGAGGTCTAGGAGGCAACTAATAATGTTGAGGAGCTCATAAAAATTTGAAGAAAGTAAAATCTGTCAGTAGCTATTATACAAAGACACTGCATATGGCTCAAATAACCCATGAGCTACTGAGCACTGGACACAGAGAATATAAGGGAGAGAATACTGTGTTCACAGTGTTTTTCCTAGGCAGTTATTTTTCACTTCTCTCAGCAGCAAGCCATGGCAAGACATTATGCACAAGACAGCTGTTCTACCTGAACCAGTTCAACTGCTCTTACACTCCAGATGAAAATATAAAAATACCACCCTCCCACCTCCAAATGAAATACCCATTATGTGAGTACAAAGCAAATAGAAAACTTTCCTCTTCTTCCACACCAAGGAACAGTCCAAGTCATTTAGTCACACTCACTTAAGAAAACCCATTCCTGTCTGGACACCCAAGCAGTGGAACAGCAGAACACACAGAGCTTTCCAGTCCAGTTTTTGCTGCCCAGTGCTGAGGCAAGGTAGAACATCAAGTTTTTAACGAAGAGAAGATGACAAAAAACATTTTTAGTTTTTATTTCCACCCCCAGAAGGTGGTGTGTGACACTAGCCCGACAGTAATCTCCTGCAGAGGAGGACTAGTCCCTCCTGTGTCACAGAGAAGTCAAATGTGTCTGCTGATTTTAGAGAAGTAGAAAGCACAATCTGAAGTGGAAAATTACAAGGGTTTTTAGGGTTAATAAGATACTACAGTTTTCCAATGAAAACGGGTAATGGTCCTATTAACTGTTCATTCAGCTTAGTTTTTTTCATTTCAAAGAAGCAGAAGAGAATGAAAAAGCACTCTCAAGATTGAAAGAGCTCAATCAGAAAAGAACATAAGATTATCAATTTTGTCTTCCCATTGAAACTGTGTGACCTCTTGTGCTGAACTCTGCTTAAGTGGTAAAATGAGAAGTTTCACAGTGCACAGAGAGATGAACACACGTTTTTCCACATCGATCATCCCTGAAGCCCAGTAACTCTCCACTGGCAGCTGCAGAGGCAGCCCTGCAGTGCTGCATGTTGCCCTTCTAAAAGGGCAGCAACAGAAGCAATCAATTCCTAAAGCAGTGCTTTGAAACAAGGCAATGATGAGTAAATCTAAAAATCAAATGCCCCAAAGAAACACCACCTGCTCTCCTGCCTACAGAGACATCCCTGACATTGGGCAGTCAGGACATGCTAATTTATGTGCTTTATCTGCCATTAATAAAACTATCAGCATAGACGTGAGATCTGATCAGCAGTCCCAAAACTAAATCCCTCTTTAAAAAACTGTGATTAGGAGGAAAATGATGTTAGAAGCCCAGACCCACCTTAGCAGCAGCTTGTGGTCACTTGCCAATGTTCAGCTGAAGCTGAACAATCGGCAGACCAGGGCTTGTCAAAGGCTGAATGGCATTTAGAGCTGGGGGGAAGGGAGTCCCAGGGAAGACAGCAAATTGTATCTGATCCCTAGGAAGGTGGAGAGGGACAGCAGACATGGAAAAAGGTTTTCTTCAGTCTTTGTTTTTGCACTACACATGCCAGACACAGCTGCAGGGCAATGGGTTCCCTGAGGGTTAGGATTGCACCTTTTATCTCCCCCGGAACAACTGCAACTCTGCAAAGAGTAGGAGAGAGAAAGCAGGAATCATTAAATCCCAGCACTAACCTCTGCATACTTCATTATAGTTTCATTCATCAAACAGGATTTTTACAAGTGCTTTACAATCCCCCTGCAAGAATCCTTGATGCTATCAGGAGGGGAATGCAATTTTACATATCATTAAAATACAGCATTTATATTTGCACGTAGCAAATCACAAAAGCAACAAAAAAAGATGCATAGCTGATGTCAACAGCAGAAGTACAATAACCCTGAAGCCTTAATCATAAAGCCTGCAGAGAAGCAAGTGTGTTTGAAAACTACTGTCCTGTGTCTGATGTCACTCCTGAATCTACCATTCATTTCTCCTCCCAAATTTCCTGTCATTTGATCATCGCACTTTCTCCTCCTTTTCCCCCACCCAGACTGTTCTGCACAAGAACCTATCCCATTTTTTAGCACAAGGGTCTCCATCGCACAGCCTGTATGATTGTATTTGCTAACATTTATTTTAACCTAACAGGGTTTGACTGACCACATTATTCCACATCTAGTATCACTGAAATCAAATCTGAGACAAAACAACGGAAAGAAGCCTTGGCACACTGTGTATCTGAGGATGTCACACTGATGATAACTGAAGGTCACCTCCAGATTCAGTGTGCTGCAAAACCAAACCTCAGACAAACTGGTGGTTTTCTTGCTCTTCTCTCTGCTATGTATACCACTTAAATGATGGGAGACTACTTATGCAGCTTTTAGCAGCCTGTAAGTGAACATAATTCTATGTTAATTCATCAGGTATCGTTCCTGGTTGATCTCTCTCTCAGGTATGCACAGCAACAGCATTCCCTCTGTTCCATCCAGGAATGAAATGTTCCCTCAAACCACATTCAGGAAAAGGACAAATGCACTGCCTTATTCTGACCACAGTTGATATGCCAGTGTTTTACACAATTATATGTTTGGGCCACACATCAGTCAACCATGCAGCTTTACAGTGACAGGCAGGCAGACCTACATCTTTTTCTAATTGCCCTTGGTATGCAGGACAACCCTCAAGAAAAAGTGGAGCCAGTGCACCACTGTGCTGCTGAGAGGTTAATGTAGTCAGGCACAATTTATATCAGATATTCTGAATTATGTTAGAAGCCAAATTCATGCTCATTTATCCTCAAGCTCAATAAGACAGACACAAGAACCAATAGAATCCTCTATCTTTCAAGTCTCGGGGAGTGTATTCCTTAGGTCTTGATAAGCTGTGAGTCTAAGCAGCCTAAAAGCACCTCTCAAGGCAGGAAACTCTTCCTGAAAGAGCTGCTAAAAAGTTCTTCTAAAGATGCTTTGCTTCTAAAGAAATGCATAAAAGCCCAATAGAAATAGTGCTGCACGGGGTAAGATTCCTCCCACAGTACTGAAGGAGCACATGGCATAGTCCTCAAGATTTCATGTATTCAGCCAAGTTCCTTTCATGTTTTAATTCAATATCAGAAAAAATATTCATGCATAGCAATTCAAGCATGAACACTCCCACTAAAAGATGCCCAAGCTTTAGTGAGCTTCTTGAACAGTGCACTGAGTTTTCTCTCATTATTTGTCTTCAGTGATATTTTGCTTTTCCAAAGAATTCTGAGGGCAGTATGAAGGACAAGAGACATTTAGCAGCAATATCATGACTGTTAAAAGCACAAAAGTTAGCATACCACAAATATGTGGCATCAGTCAGTCAGCCCTACGCTGTCCTCTCAGTTTTTGTGCTCACTGAATTTCATAAGCTAATATTTCATTCTTCAGAGATGTAGGCTTCAAACACATCTAGGAGCTGACTGTCTAAATACTCCATGTATATGAAAATTACATCTGGATAACGAAAAAGGGAGAAACACCCACAACTAAACTGCTTTCCTGGAATTGTGATCTTTCAACTAAAATTTGAGGCTGATATCTCAAAAACGGACACAGACAAAATAACAAAATATCAAAGGAGAATGAACTGCAAGTTCACACTGCCTTTTACCAGTGCAAGTGGAAATTTTCTTTGAAACTTTAAATGCTATAAAAAGAAAAAACAAAATCAGGATATACCAATAGCCTTTCTAAGATTTCATGCAGCAAGAAAATATGCTGAACATGCATATCCAGGAAAACTGAATTTAGCAGTGTGGTTTCAAGTTGCTTACTAAGTGATCTGACATATTTCAATGGAACTGAAGTTGTTCAGTGGCTGTAGAAAAAAATAAATCAAGTGAAACAATGGTGCCCAGTCAGTAAGATGGCATAATGCTTCTGTCATGCAGCATGTTTTACATACATGCTAATAAATGTTCCTAAAATCATAAATGTTTTTACAAACATTGAATTTCCATCATCAACTACTTGACACAACTGAATCTAGAGTACATCACTCATTTGCCCCATCAGAAGAACATAAGAACCTCAGTTTTCCAAGAAATTTCTCCGGTGATATGGTTGTCTAGTGAGCAATTTGAAGCCTTCAGTTCATAACTCAGAAAGTAATATTTTAACATGTTAGCAAGGACAAGCTGGAGTTCCATGAGAAAACCCACTTCTAACTCACATATCCTAAAACTGAACAATGGCCTCCAGCCACAAGGGAAGATCCTCATTGCCAAACTGCAGGGTGGAGGGATCTGTAAGGTGCCACAACATACATCTCACGGTTGACATCAGAAAAAAATTTTTCACGGAAAGGGCCATTGGGCACTGGAACAGGCTGCACAGGGAGGTGGTTGAGCCATCGTCCCCGGAGGTATTTAAAAGACGGGTGGATGAGGTGCTGAGGGGCATGGTTTAGCAGTGGATAGGAATGGTTGGACTCAATGATTCTGTGGGTCTTTTCCCACCTGGTGATTCTGTGAGTCTATGGACCAGGTCCAACAGCCAGCCGTGGCTCATCAACAGGCTGGAGAAAAGGCTGAAGAACAGCGCAGTGACCAGGGCCACAAATGGCCATGAAACCACCAAGCTGAGGAGAGAGTGTGAAGCTGAAGCCAGTGGCGTGAATGGTCAACAGATGTGATATGAAAAGTAGTAGACAAATAACTGCAGACCTTTCTCCCCTTCTCCATGTCCCATGATCTTGGATGTGAAGAAGAAGGTACTTGCCACACTGCTAGGAAGTACTGCTATGCTGCACATCAAAATATGAAATTTGTGGAAGGCCTGGATTAATTGGGTAGCTGCCCTCACTACTCAATCCCAGAAAAACAAACATAAATAAAAAGAAAGGTTTAAATTATATTCTGAATTAGAAGTAATCAGTTTGGTGGCATAGTAGACAAGCTCATTTGATCTGTCTCGGGTTTTTGTTTGTTTAATCTGAACTGTTCATCAATCTAAAGCTCTGTACAATTCTTGTATTATCTGAGTAGGCACTGCTGATTCAAGAAAAGCATTAGTAATAAATCTGTGCTATCCTAGATCCATTAAAACAGCAAGTTAGTGGATGGGAAGAGGTCAGATGCATCTGGTCATGAAAATGACCTTTCCTACAGATTCCCATATTTGACTACCAGTATCTTCTTTACTTATACAGATTTAGTGATACACTATAACATCAGAACTTCTTCCTAAACTATGAAGACAAGAATAAGCTAGTCTTCACCACCAAGAGAGGAGAAACTTCACATAGTGCAATTCAGTATTGCATATACAATGTAAAGTGGTGCAAACCAATGCAAAATGGTGCAAAACAATCAGCACAATTTAATTCTTCTGAACAGTGAAGATATTTTAATAAAATAATACTTTAATAAACCCTATTAAACCCAGGCATCAGTACCAGTCCCAGCACTGAATTGTTGAATATGGCACAGTCTTTCTTTAAGAAATTTATGACCACAGAAAATGACCTAGACTTGGTATTTTTATAGCATTCATTTATATTTTAACACAGGAGGGAGAGATCCAGGATTTCAAAGCCTATTCAAAGTGACCTCTGCCTTGAAGAAGGAAAGTAACCTGCGTTGGGATACCTGCCATAGCTCCCAAAACTTGAGATGACAACTGGGTACAACTGCTGTCACCAAGGCATACCATTTACTTCAGTTACTGTTCTCCTTAACAGATTAGGAAAGTATTTGCAAGGTCTCATTAGATCATCCTGCCCATTTCGGTTATAAAACCAAACCATCCCATCCTTTTATCTCACTCCTCTCTCCAGTGTGATCACAGCCCTAAGGCCACATGGCAGGCAGCAAGAGGTCCTCGTTCCCCTTTCATGCACTGCAGCCCTTGCTCCCTGAGCTGCCTGCTGGCCCCAGCTCTGCCGTCTCCCATTGGTGGCTGCTTTTCCCAAAGTATCCAAGTGAACATCGTACAAACTCAGAACCCTAGACAAGAAATACATGAGCTATTTTCTGGCCATTTATTACCAAATGCAGAATGATCCAAAAAAAAAAAAAAGTTATTTTTGTTCCTCTAATATAGAAAATGAGGGTGCAATTTCATCCAGAAAGCAGATATCACAGAATTAGCATTGGGTTTCTCCTGGTATTTTATTCACAGTTTAAACATTTCAGTTGAAGTCTCAATAACTGTTTGCTGAATATTTAGCACAGTTAAACTCTATTTTTATCTCAGGAAGTATTATTTCACATGCCATAGTTCACCAACAAATGCTGAGCACCATGATCATGCAGGGTGGCATTTCTCCTAGGAACTGCAACTCCAGAGCTGTTACTGCAAACACCTTTTTCTCCTGAGTATCAGCTTTTCCACTGAAACATATTATAATTAAGAATATAACACATCACTTTAGCTCCTCTGCAGCTTCCATTTGCAAATAAAGTGGTGTTGATCTCTGTCAGATCCTAGCATCACTCTCTCCTTAGCTCCCCTTCCTCCTCTAAATCCACCCTCCCTCCCTAAATTCAGAGTCACAAATACACAGGAAAACGTGTGAAGACACTTTCTGAAGAGATGTAAAATGAAGAACAGAGCGTCTGCTATGTTCCTCACTAAAAATAAGCCTATGTGCCTTTTACACAGTGCATATGCCTATTTTCTTAACAATTTTTGAAACTCTCATACTGATACCAGACATGACGATGCCTTAATATTCCTTCCATAGCTTCAGGGCTTTTTTTTTTTTTCCCTGAGGATTCACACTTCTGAATAAAGCCAGAACAGCTCCAGACGCTGGGAAGTTAGGCACTGGCTGTGCTGGCACTGTGCAAGTGCAGCTCCAAAACGACCTAGATGATTTTAGCTCCCATAGTGACTGCGGTTGAACATCTTCCCCCTCCCTCATGCTTTATCCTCATCCTGCTTTTGAAAACTATACTCTCTCTTATCAAGCCTTGGAGGCTTCCATTAAAAGAACATGTCTCTGTGCATGCTCTTATCAAGGCCTGTGCTTCAAAACACAGGAGAGGTCACCAGAAAATCAGAACTAAGTCTTACCCTGCACATATTTTATTTAGCTGTCTAGACTGCCTCGTTGTTTGATGGAGCAGTTCAGACTGGCATGGGAGGAATGGAGCCAGAATGCCCTGCCAGCTCCTGGTAAGACTTATGAATAGACATCCCCATTTTGAGTAAGTTTAATTTCAAATGGTAATTACATCCCACTTTCAGTCAGACCCTATTCGAAGTCTAAACTGCTGGACTGCATCACTTCTTACAGACAAAACTAACCAATCCACTTCCATTCCTACATCAAATTTGATTCCCGTCAGATGGCAGCTCAGGCTGTCAGTCCCACTTTTCCTTCTCTATGAAATACTGGTATCGGAAAGTCTTAATACAAACACTGAGATTATGGGAAATGTCCTGAGGGACATTTCAGGACATTAATCTCCAGAGCTAACGGTGCTGGCCGTTATCTCTGTTCTCCAGTTCTCAACCAGCAATAGTGCAGGAACACATGCATTCATTCCTACCCTGAATGGCAGCTCTACACAAAGGTCTGGACTGGAAATCTCAGCTTTTTGGCAGCTTTAATCAAATGGACTGAAGGCACAGAACAAAGGCAGGAGGGGCTGCCATCCAAAATCCTTTTAAAACTTGCTGTGGTTCACTTCTAATCTTACGCATTTCTCCTAATTTATGAAAAGTTACAGAAATGAGTCCAAGAAACAAATTTAAATAAATAAATTAGCACTTCCTTTCAAAATGCTTAGAAAACTTACATAGTTAAAACAGTTACAGTAAGAGCTGATCAAGTGATTAAGTATACTTAAAATTTTTCCTTTTTTTAAAAAAAAGTGCGTGTGTCTATCTCCAGTTCTTCCAGAGAATAAAATCTCACTTAATTTGAATCAATAAAACTTCATGTTCTAGGTTTGATAGAAATCTAAAAAAAGCAACTTTTAAGATCTTTACGGGGTGAAGTTTTAATTAATATTTTGGTAGTCAGAATCAAGAGGCAGCTAGTACTCCATGTGGGCTTGCAAAATAGGTCAGCTGGGCAAATTTGTTCAGCTTTCTTCTACACTCTTTAGAGGCTTCACCAATTGCTACTTCTTTCTAAAAAGACCTCCAAATTTGTTTGTTCCCTCTTTGTATGACAGAATACAACTCTCTGCAAGGGACAGTTGCTTAATTAACACAGTGACTATACAGTTGAATGTTTTATTATATCCACTCAGGATAGCTATGTTTCTGTAATAACATTCAATTTCCACGGTAAGATACAGAAATTGTTATAGTTCACTCAAAACAAGAAATTATCTCTCCTTAAATGTGATAACAACAAGTAGCTTTCCATTTGGAATTATTTGAATAATCAGTAAGTGAATTCATATTATGAATTCATATTTATTTCTTTTACTTTCAGAAGTTGCTAGAACAGAAACAATACACTGAATCTACTGGGAAATCTGTTTGAGAAACACAATCTCCCATATGCTCTGTTTTACTTTGAAGCATTACTCAGAGCTACCTGTAAGCAGTGAGAATCTAGAAGGAGAGACGGCACATAAAAGTGAGTTAGCCCATTATACAACATATACACTTTTCTTCAAATTATAAATAATAAAGCTACAAAGTCAGAACAGAAAAAGCTAGCACTGCCCTTTCAGTAAGTCTTCTTCCTAAAGGCATCATGCTCTGGCTCTATGCTCTACACCCTCCACATTCAAGGGGAAAGCTTCCAACCATATCAATAAAATTATGTTTCCATTAGTCATTGGATGAGATTTATTTTTATTCAGTTCAATTCCTTCCGCAATTCTAGCCTTCCCAGCAAACAAATGTGAGTTCAGAAGGAAAGAAAACAAATATTCCTCCAAACCTCACACGCTCATCTTCTTAAGCTTTTTTAAGCTCTCTGAGGTAAACAGCAAGCACTTCTAGTGACAGTTCCGGAGTAATTATGGGGAAAAGTGAGGAGGTGGTTGAAAGCACCACTGGCTTCTTAATGCAAGCGCTTTTATATTACTCAGGTAACACAGGTTCAATCACTGCTTATGAAACAGCTTTGACAACACAGAGAGAAGCTTTCTGCTTGATGTTTGTTTAAGTGAGACTATGTCTATTTTAGAAGCAATTGTTTTTCTTTTATTTTTTTTTAATTTTTTTTTGTGTTAAACAGAAGCAACCCACACTCTTAATAACAGATTAGCGAGTGGCTGTCTACTCCAGAGACTTCATTATCATGAGGTTTCACTGCACTCCAGCTCCTCTGAGAAGACAATCAGAGAGAACATAAGAAGGGTAGTGAACAATTTCTAACACCTGAGCTCCCTAAGTAGAAAAACAAGTGAGATGTATTAGAAGAACCTCAACCCCACTTAGGGACTGTTCTTTAAAGCCTCAAATTATGCCATTGCAAATGAAACGTACTGTCAAGAAAGCAACTGGATTAGTGTTTCATTTTTGAGCATAGAACATAAATAATATGTTAACACTTTAGCAAAACATGTTTACAGAAATCTCTTCTTATTTCTAATACTATGCTGTGCCTTGGAGAAAGCTTTTTCTTAGGTGAATAGAAGTGGCAGTAAACTGAATTAGATTTGAAGCCTGAACTATAGCACATGCTGTCTACTTAGAAATAATTGTAAATCATTGAATTTAACCATACTTAAGACAGATTACATTAGCAAGATGTTGAAGTCAGGAACTGAAAACAACTACACTGTTTAAGCATCCATTTGTTATCTCTTATTAAAGGTACTGTCACTGGCCATCTTTCAGTCTGGGAATTCAGGGTCCCTCTTCTGTGCTATATTTTTCATACATAGATGGTAATGAGAATTTCAGAGCAACTTTTGGATGCTCAGCTTTGAACCAGTGATGATGGGGTCACAGGACAGCTCAGGCTGGACAGGAGCTTGGGAGGTCCCTGGCCTGGCCCTGCAGCAGCAAGCTCAGCACTGAGGTTGGACGAGGCTGTTCAGGGACCCCTCAGGGCTGGAATCCCCCTGGATAGAGCCAGCACAGCCTCCTTGGGCATCCTACACCTCTGCCCCCATCAAAACCCTTTTTCCTTGGGTCTCATCTGAACTTCTGTGACTTGGCTCAATTGATGCCCCTTGTCTCTCTGGCTCACTCTTCTCAAACACCTCCCCACAGGTACCGGGGGTCACTGCTAGCCGTCTCTGCCCCAGGATAAGCCAGGCCCATCCGTCATGCTCCTTGTGGGGCAACTGTTCCAGCCATGACCATCGTGCTCTTGATACTCTAGAAAAAAAGCTCCTTACCTGGAGGAAAGTGCACCCTATTTTACAGGGAAACGGATCAAGGTGAATCACACTGACAGCCCTTGTCAACTCCACAGTATCGCCTCAGTCCTTGTGTCAAAGGTGGAGCCACGTGCCTGTGTCCAAGCTTGGCTCTGCTACATGCAGGATTACAGCGAAACCAGTGTCTTGTCTTCCAGTTACAATCTGCCTCTGTAAAAGCACCTCATTTATGCTCTGGAAGAAGTGGTAAAAGAAACGCAGAGCTCCGCTTTGCTCCTCAGTCACAGAGTGGTTTCCCTTTTTTGCAGAACAATTAACAAAGCCAGTCCTCCAGATTTTTATTCATACAGCAGCAGCAATGCTCCAGCACTCTTTACTATCCTAGATTTAAATTAAGATGAGGTGTCACATGATTGCTCAACACTATGTCATATCATCTGCCAAATTTAACAATGCTGTTCACCACTGGCTAAGCCCTGAGAAATGTAGATATACTTCAGGTATTAGGCAAACTATATCCTTCTACTTGGTATGACGAGGGAAATTCTGGTTATATTTCAAATACTATTTTAAGAAGTGCTTGTCCACTCAGAGACAGAATTTATAGACATCATATTCCTGTCTTCTGCTTCCTTTAGTCTTCCCACCTAACCAATTCCTGTCTATAACATATGGAAGAGACCTTCCAAGTTCTCCATATAAATACTTACAGGGCAAAGCTTACCAACACTATTCAATGGAAACTTAATTAAGAACCACGGGATCCAGTTTTGTAGATACAAATTGCTTATGAACAAAATATACCACATATTGCCCAAGACTTAAAGCTACTTTTGATGACACAGAGGGAGGGTGTAGATGCATCTTCATGATAATCTGTTTGGCATCACACAGTGATATGTCACAGAGCACTTCCACTAGTTAGTACACAATATATAGCAGATGCCAACGCTTCTGCTTCTGTCTGAGCAAAAGCAAGATACCTTATAATGAAAGAATTACGTATATTGTAGTAAGGTGCTCAACTAGAGGATACAAATGACAAGATTCAAGACCAGGCAAAACAGAATTTAAAGGAGTTGTCAAGCCTGAGCATAAGGGAGTATTTTATCCAGACAGAACACATAGTTGCATGCATTTTATTAACACTAGTCTGATATTTCAGCCTCAGTCACAAGACATCATGAAAAAGCGGCACAAGTTGCCAAGGGAAGTTGTGGATGCCTCATCCCTGGAGATGTTTAAGGCCAGGTTGGATGGGGCCTTGAGTAACATCACCTAGTGGGATGTCCCTGCCCTTGGCAGGGGGGTTGGAACTAGATGATCTTTAAGGTCCCTTCCAACCCTAACTATCCCATGATTCTGTGATTCTATGAAATACCACACTTTGAGCTGTTTCCTGTAGTGTACATGAATACACAAACATCCACTGAACTTCCATGTAAACACTCCCTAGCATACAGGATAACTCCAAGATGTTTCCTAATCAGAACATGTTATGTCATGGGGAAAATGTACATACTTTAATGCAATATCGTCCTGAAAGTATGAAGAAGTAGGACTAGTAAAAGCTTTAGGAACACAAACTCTAATGTCCTTCCTCCCTTTGTTGGTTCATTTTCTTTTAAGGCCTGTCACACAAGTCCTACTAATGTGTTTTGTACTCGCAGCTAACTCTAAACACTGTGAAGAGTATCCTAGCGACGTTACCCTTCAACAAGTCAGCCAGGAATAATAATCATGAAGACCAAACCCAGAGATCTGAAGGCATTTGGTTTGTCTTGTAAAAATGGCTTACACGCTCCGGTGGAGTTCACCTTAATAACTGTTTTTATTGACCTGCTGGCTTTTCTTTACACGAAGAGAGTTGTAGAATGTTAATGTGATCCGAGGCTGACTCCAAAGAAGGGATTTTCTTTGCAGAAGAGGAAGCTGTCTCTACCCAAGAGGTGCTGAATGCAGCACATCTTCCAAGGACATTTCAACAACTCTGCAGCTGTGCTACTGAACACAGTTACAGGTTATTCAGGATCCTATGGACAAACTTGTGAGTTCCCTACAGAATTTTGTAAAGCAGTTTCAAAGGTAATTGAAAAAGGCTAAAATACAAGGCTGCCCATTTGCCCATGAAGGTCTGGAAAGCAGCATTAATTATTGCCCTGTTCTGCATCAGCAGGTATGTTAGATCTGCAAACATAAACAGTACTGTGTACTATAAACCCACTTCGCCTCCCTTTGTTGGATGAAATATGTGGACAGGAAGGAGAAAGCCAATAAACAGGAAAATAATGTGTTGCAGCAAATACTGCCTAATCTGGATTAAAGAAGAAAAAAGCAATAAGTGCTCCTTGATCTGTAGTTGCTTCTCTGGGATCTTCCTAGGGACACCACAGCAAAAGGAAAGGGTTTTAATTAAGAGCTGTGTCCTTGCAGCACAACATAGCGCAGACCTGCCCCCACCTTTGGGGTCAGCACGGGAAGATGGGTGATACATACGAAAGCAAACACATGCAGAAAAGCTTTTGCTGCATATTTTCAGTCCTTACTGAGCTCTGGCAAGCTAATTGAACACCTCTGGTTCAAATGACTCAGCCTGGGTGCAACTGACAGGTCCTCGCTCAAAGGCTGCTCAACGTGCATGTCTTTCCATGCACAGCACAAACCTGACCCAACTGATAAAACTGTCATCTCTCATCACTGACACTGGTTGTCTGGGCTGTAGTCAGGTGTGCTGCTTCAGGTGAAGCTGAACCCCATTAAGGAGCTCCTGCTTTTAGCCCCACTGCTGGCTTTCCCATCCCAGCCCATCTCCCTGGTCTCTGGGCAGGGGCCACATTCCCCTCTGCGCAGCACAGCACCATCCTCCTCTGACCTGCTGAGGTTAAGGACACAGGTTTGTACACCTAACCTCATCTGTCACAGTGGTTCAAGTTAGACGCTTCTCCTGGCAGAGTTTTAAGATCCTCTGGATGCATCTTAACTGAAATAGACCCAGCAGCACCTACGTAGGCTGCTACATCCTGCATTTCTGGGAGTGATGAAACTTCTGGTGAGAGATGAGGGGTGAGAAGCCACTGTGGGAGTTGCCTTTAAAACCAGTTGGAAGGCACCCAGTCCAACGTAGTGTGCCTGGTGGCAACTCCCTGGGATGTGGAGAGTGCCTGGGGAAGCTGCCATGAGGGCCGGGTGACTGCAGCAGGGAAGGAAGGATGTTTGGGTACATCAAAGTGCAAGAAGAGGCAGGGCAAGATGTTACATGAGCACATGTGCCTGTTCCCAGAGAAAAAAGATTCTTCTGCATCTTGTTGCTCCTTTTGCTACTGTAAAATGGGAGAATAAATTCAAACATAATCGCTATACAAGCATAGTGCTCTCTCTTTAGCATGGAATGCAGGCTTTAACAATACATAAATGATTTCTATAACATGTAAAGTAGAGCTTAGTGCAACTTGAATGCAGATGAATATATAAAAAGAAATTAACATAATTCACTAAGCACTTTACTTGGTTTCATTTGTATATGTATATTCATGCCGAGGCAGCAAGTCCAGTTAATATGATTTCTACAACAGGAACAAAAAATAGCAAATTAACTTACTTACAAATTAACTATTAAAGCTTTCTAAAAACAAACAAAAAAATACCCAAAGGATTTTTTTAGGGAGATAATGAAAGAGAGAAGAAAGAAAGTACTGTGATGGCATTAATGTTGGAAAGACAAGGAAAGAGAAAATTGGCAATTATCCATAAGCACAGCTCTTAACTTTAGTTATGTAACAGAACAAATAATAAGAACAATAACCACCACTCAAAAGTCAGTATAAGTGTCATGTATTTATGAAGGTCTTGCTAGATAAACTCACTATACCTTTTCTTATTTCTCCTCCATTGTCCTTCTCCTGTCATGACACTGGGAGAGTGCTACAGCATCCCGCTATGCAGAGAAAGCAGAAGAGGACACTCAGATGCAGACACAAACAGAAGAAACAGCAGTGGCAGCAGGAAGCAAATGAAAGTCTTATAAAAAACTTGTAAGCAATTCAGAGAAACTGATTGTAGAACAAAGTAGATTTTACTGTGACTACAGTAATCAAATGTTTGCACTGAGTCACAGAAAGAAAAAAAATATTACTGCACCAGTGGCTACCAACCCTTTACTTAGAATTATTAAATTATGGCTAGGACAGCAACAGGTCAATTTACGAAGCTGAGGAACAACAGTATTTATACCACTACAAAAAATATCTTGGAAAAAAAAGAGTTTATTTTGAACTGACTATGGAGGAGAAATGGCATGACCAAAACTTGCAAGACTGCGTGCTCCCAAGGAGCATAAAAATTGAAAAATATAATCACCAACCCTATGGGTAGCAGCACCTACAAAGCTCAGCATCCTATGGAGCACCCACACAAATTTTCTCATGTCTGATAAGCTGAAAGCTTGCTACAGCTTTCTTCCCTCAGTGAGGACATCAGCCTCATCTTTATCATCCCCCTGGTCATCAGCAGTATTGACATTTGTAAGAATTTCATCACTTTGAAATCTCTGGTCTTCTATTTATATTGGTTGAAATTGATCCCCATGAGTAAAAAGATTACTTCTGGGCAATGAGGGGAGATACCAGTCAGACAGCATTGTTATTAATTTTTTAGCTTCATTTCCTCAGGAAACCAGGTTGAAAAGAATATAGTCGGGTCAGAGGGGATGAAATAACAAACAGAAATCTCAGATGGGAAAACCTTCTAAACCTAGAATTACTGTCACATTCAGAGGACATTATTTCATGTGAAGAAAGTCACATTTTGGAGCTTGTCACACACAGATCACTATTCCTGACTTTCTAGGATTTCTGCTAAGCTATACTCTTAGTCTGCAATGAAAATCTGGATGATCCCCTTGTAAAAAATTTAAATGCCAGAATCTTAATCCATTCTAACACAGATGTCTGACTATACAAATACTTCTAGCAGGCAATATCACTTGGATTTATTTTTGTAATTCTCTCCTTTTGGTGCTGGTGTTTAGTCAGGGAGTAAAGTAATCCCATGGGTCTGAGTGGCCAGCCTGGATGCCACAGAGTGGAAGAAATCATCCATGAGTCCTATCTCCTGCGTTGTTTCACTGCTCACAAAACTGTTTGAGAGAACAAAGAGCATGCCAGGGAGACGTTGCAATGCATGAAGGCTCTTTGGCCACTGAGATACAGACAGAGCACAGAAATTTCCCTCACTCTTCCCCCAAAGCCAGTCAAGAGACGTGAGTAAAGTCCTGGAGAATCTTCATCAGAAAGGGAAATCAATGAGGTTCAGCAGAAAGCCCAGCAGGACTCAGGGAATATGCTATCACCCAGAAGAGTGACCTTTAGCTGATGGAGAAAACTGCACGTATGATTTCTCAGTGATTTTTATCCCAGGTTTTAGAAATCAAAGGCAGCAGGTACTTTCTTAATGGTTCATTAAAAATACTCATCATTATACTAACAGAAAACAGTAATTGAACAGGAGAGATCAACAAATGGACACAAGGGAACAATTTTGCTCTTTGAGACAGATTAATAACATGATGCGACTGTGTTTCTTTCTCTCTGAAATTCTCTCTTTCGTGATTTTTATCAATATTTTTTAAATTTGTCATGATTCTGAAACTTATGTATTTTTTTATAACATGCTGATGTGTGTTAGGCTCTTTTGCTTTAACTTGTTACTTAATGACATGTCTTAATGACATGATTTAATGACAAAATAAAAGACTGGTCACTGTTCCAAGAGGGTGTATTTCAAAATCAATCTACAGAACTAAACCTTCTCTCTAGAAGTACAGTAAGGTGATTGCTTTTTTAAGTTATGTCGATATTTCTAGTGAAGTTTTAGTTTATATCACTCCCATATAAGTAGTTTTATCAACCACATAGTAACATTTCACAAACATCATAACACAAGTATTTAAGTTCAGCATTTCAAAGGGAATATTAACAACTGAAGCAAAAAAAACCCCAAAATTCTTCAGTGAAGAAAGGTAAACAAAGCCATGTTTCTTCCTTCAAGGTCTCTATTCTGATCAAATGTTTCATCCAAACTATTTTTTGCTTGCTACAAAAGCTGATGTGGTTATACTGGTTAAATCAACCCTCTGTATATATTTTCACAATCATTAGTCCTAACCACAATGCCCAAGAAGACAGTTAGGATTTTTTTTTTGAATGACCAAAATCTCATTATTTTTCAAAATTGAAACCGAAAGAATCGGGTGCATCTGCAACAACCAAACAGTATCCTGTAGATCATTTTAACTATAATTTTAGGAGCACTTTGAGTTCCCCTTTTACTTCCTCCTTTGCTAAAAGCACTTGTATGCCTTTCAGCGTCCACAAATAACTTTTGACAAATGCAGAAGAGCATCCATCATAACTGAATCAAGAAAATTACTGCCAACATTTTATTACAGTCAGAAAGCAAACTCCTGCCTTGTGAGTGATCGAAGTACAAGGACACTCCTTACAGTCACGGATAGATGAAAGTCAATAATGTTATTTTAACTGATTTTCTATTAATATCGTTTACACCAACAAACTGCACACAGGTTGTTTATTATCTTGTTCATGCAACTTTAACTATGGATTTCATAGAATCATAGAATAGTTTGGGCTGGAAGGGACCTTAAAGGTCAGCTAGTTCCACACACCCTGCCAAGGTTATTTTTCAGAAACGTGTTTTACTATAACTATGCAATGTCACTATGTAAACAAGGCTGATATTTCTACTCTCTACTTTTCCACGTTCTTACCACTGATTAATTTGACCACACAAACATAATTTCAGTAAGGAGCTGTAGAAAAAAAAAAAAAAAAATCGCACCTGGAGCAGCTCTGATTGTTTTTCTGCTTCTTCCCCAGGTTTATTTATGCCACCAGTTTCCCCGAGCACTTCCCGGGGGTTCAGAGTTAGTAAAGGCTAAACCCGGTCGGTCACTCGCAGGGAAGCACCTAGGGCAGGGGGACACCGACGGATTATTCGTGACTTAACCTGGGACACGGTCGGACCTCGCGTCCCCAGGAGCACCCTCAGCAGCTACTTCCATCTCTCCTCTCCCCGAGCACCTGGGCTAAGCGTCCTCCGGCTGTGCCTCCTCCCCGTCCCTTTCCCCGGCGCCGGTACCTGCGCTCTCGGCTCCGCCGGGGATGCTCGGGCAGCCGGGGACGCTCCGGTTTGCAGGCTCTGGTTGGGTCTCCCCCTCGCCCCCCGCTCCCGCGACTCCCCGGACCGCGGGGAGGGGCCGAGCCGCCTCCCGGACGGGTGCGAGGAGCAGCCCCCCCGCCTCTCCGCCTCCGCGCTCCGCCCGGGGGCCGCGGCCAACCCCGCACCGGCACGGGGGGGCGAGGAGGGCGCCCAGCCCGGGGGGAACTTGACCTCGGCGCTGGGATGGGACATGGGTCCCCGAAAGAAAGGAGCGTGGAAGCGTCCCGGGTGGGTCCCTCGCAGCTTCGCCTTTGCCCCCCGGAGAGGAGACACCCACCTGGAGCGCCGTGTCCGGTGCTGGAATCCCCAGAGTAAGAAGGATGTGGAGCTGTTGGAACGGGTCCAGAGGAGGCTACAAGGACGATCCGAGGGCTGCAGCACCTCCCGTGCGAGGACAGGCTGAGAGAGTTGGGGTTGTTCAGCATGGAGAAGGGAAGGCTCCAGGGAAACCTTACAGAGAACTTCCAGTACCTGACGTACCTTCCAGTACCTAGAGGAAAGATGGGGAGGGGCTTTTTAGCAGGGCATGTAGCGATAGGATGAGGGGGAATGGCTTTCCATTCGAGAGGGGAAGTTTAAGATTAGGCATTAGGAAGAAATTCTTCACGACGAGGGTGGTGAGGCACTGGAACAGGTTGCCCAGGGAAGTTGTGGCTGCCCTGTCCCGGGCAATGTTCAAGGCCAAGTTGTGGATGGGTCTTTGAGCAGATCGGTGTCTCTGCCCATGGCAGAAGGGGTGGAATTAGATGATCTTTAAGGTCCCTTCCAACCCAACCCATTCAGTGATTCTGCGACCTGGCTGGGGACAGCCCCATTACCTCCAACAAGCATGTAGGAACATTCCTTCCAGGTGTCTGTGTTCCCCAGAACAGCCTAGAGGCCCAAAACCAACAGGTAAAAATACAGTTCTTATTTGGAGCCTTACTCATTTTAGTCTCAGTTTTTTGTACTACGTGAGTCTGCAGTCCCTGAAACTGCACCAGCAAATAACACAGGACATCCTCCTTCTCCTGCCCGATGCAAGCAGTGAGCATCTGACAAATTATAGTGTGAAAACAATGCAAAAAGTTGGCAACTGAACGTAGCCATGTGTCACCCTTTTTGGCTAGTGTCTTTATTATAACCCACAGGGAATGGTTGCAGTGCAGCTGCAGTAGTCTCTGTCTATGACTTCTGGCCTCTGGGACATGCCTTTTACGCAGGAGCTTGAAAAAAAAAAACAATTTGGGCCTGAAATCACCAGTCTTTGTGGTTTTCCTCTTGGAAATGTTGCCCTGTGAATAATACAGGAATATCTTAATTATTGTGTTTCAATGGAAACACAAAAGTTATCATCTGGCATCCTGGAGAACAGCAAGGCACGATCACATTCCCTACAGCTGGATGCATAAAATCAATATTACTGAACTGGTTTTGAAAGCTTTCTAAAAGATCTAGAAATTTTAAGCACTAATTGTAAACATAGGGTTTTTTTGATGTTGTATCAAAAGGATTCTAAAATATTTGTTCTGAATTCTCTTTAGAGTGTTTTGATAATCTCACTGCATCCAATCCATCTGAGCCATTATCCAGTCATTTCCATAGATGCAGTGACAGCCACATGACCAGGGAACTCACACTGAGGTTTTCCATTTATACCTGTTATTCTAAAAACTGGACAGATTCAGCTAAAGATGGGTATCGTACCTGGGTTTTTCAGATCTTGCACTACAAACTATGTCAAATTTTTTATCATATGTATTTATGATAACAAATAAAGGGAATCAGAGGGTAAGAATTTAGTTTCGTTTTGAAACCTAAGTTGGAATTCCTGAACCTCAAATCCCTTGGGTTTACTTTTTACATTTTTTCTGGTGTGACCTAGAATACTTAGGATTTATTTTTAAAACTAGTTAAGCCATGTTATTATAGTAATCCAATTTACAATGGGAACATCAAACACCTAATAACTCAGGTGATGGGTTAGAATTGGTCGATTATCTTGCATTTTTATTAGATCTTTCCAAATGTCCTTATAAAGTATAAGAGCTATAGTTTGGATTTATGCCAACACACCCTTTAAAATACTTTTATTAGAGTATAATTTACTCTCGCCTTCAATGATTAGTCTCTTTGTCATTTATTTCATTATGCGGGCAGATGGTTTGATTTCTCAAAAAAACATTATGACTACTATTTTTAGCTTTATGATGAAAATAATTAGCAGATGTCTCTCATTTTCTGGGTTAGAGGAAAGGTTTGTTCAGAATAATGAACCTGCAGTTATTCTCCCATAAACCTAGCATTTATACCATAGATTTACATTCATCAGCTCATTTCTCCAACACAAACTGGAATTCAGCGTGCTGATCACCTAACGTGCTTCCTTTGTGTGAGGTCACACGAGGAAAGAAGGATATACCCAACCACAATTTATATCATCATTACAGGTATTAGTACCAAAATGCAGTCTTGGACTTGGTTATATTTTGTGATGGCCTTGACATCTTTCTTGCTCATGTGGGTATCTTCCAAGGGGAAATCCAATCTACCTGTTCCTTCAGGGTGATGTAGTGGTGGTATTTCTGAGATAGCACAAGACGCTGTTCCCCTTTCCTCATGCAGCCAGCATTTGCTGTGTACAGGTGGGATGTCATGAGTGGTGTTTGGTATGGAGCACTTCAGAGACCTGTTCTGAATTAGGCTGAACACAAATGCATGGAAGAACTGCAGGAGCCAATAAGTGAAATCATAGAGTCATGGAATGGTTTGGGTCGGAAGGGACTTTAAAGATCAACCAGTTCCAGCCCCCCTGTGATGGGCGGGGACACCTCCCACTAGACCAGGCTGCTCAAAGCCCCATCCAACCTGGCCTTGAACACCTCCATGGAGGGTGTATCCACAGCTTCCCTGGGCAACCTGCGCCAGTGCCTCACCACACCCACCATGAAGAATTTCTTCCTAATGTCTAATCCTAAACTTCCCCTCTCAAATGTAAAGCCATTCCCCCTCATCCTGTCACTACATGCCCTCATAAAAAGCCCCTCTCCAACTCTCGTGTCGTCCCTAATGTGGGCATGCCTTGGCAGAAACATGGAGTATCCCTCTTAGAGCCACAACAGTGATTGTCGTCCCTTTATTTATCATTAACTGCTATTTCTTTGATTTATTTTAATTTTCCCTCTTTTTAGCAAAACCAATGTCACTTGAAAAACAGATTTTATATCTGTAGGGTGTGCTGAGCAACTTTTTATGTTGTAGCTCTGTGCAGTTTCTGTATTTTTAGACATTTGGAGGATAGGAAAAAAACATAGTGTACTTTAATAACATTCATACCAAACCTTTCTTTCTCTGTATTATATTCTATGTTACATATTGTTGAATGTTTCAAATAGAAAATAAGATTAAATCCCAAAGAAGCTTCTAATGAAACCGATAGCTATAAATAAGATGACAGAGCTAAACAGAAGAGGCCTTATCTGAAAGGAGAAGGCATTTTCAAAAACGTGGAAGTTGTGTGCAAACAAGGGAGCTTACATAGATCATAAACTCAGAAAAATTAGGCTTAAAACTATAAACAAAGATTACAAAGAACAACTTGCTAAAGACAAGTAAAAATGTTACTAGTAAAATCTCAGATCACAAGAACTAGGAAGTTTTGCAAGAGCTGAAAGATAATTTTGGAGTAAGAGGATCACACAAAAGGAGTCATTCATATTCATACTCTTTCTTTAAAAAACAAATAGTCTGAAGATAAATTGGAAGGAAAAAAAATAGCTTAGATGTAAAGTGGATACTAAACTCAGTTGGCCTAAGTCCTGTTCACCCAGAAGTTCCTAGAGATGTGAGATACTTAATAACTGTTCCAGTAACTGAAGTGTAAGCTTACAGTGTGTTTGAGAGCAGCCCTGTGGAGAAGGACTTGGGGGTGCTGATTGATGAGAAGCTCGACATGAGCCAGCAATGTGTGCTTGCAGCCCAGAAGGCCAAACGTGTCCTGGGCTGTGTCAAAAGCAGTGAGGCCAGCAGGTGATTCTGCCCCTCTGTTCTTCTCTTGTGAGACCTCAGCTGGAGTATTGTGTCCAGTCCTGGAATCCTCATAATAAGAAAGATATGGAACTTTTGGAACAGGTCCAGCGGAGGGCTACAAAGATGATGAGAGAACTGGAGCCCCTCCCATACAAGGACAGGTTGAGGGAGTTGGGGTTGTTCAGCCTAGAGAAGAGGAGGCTCCAAGGAGACCTTAGTGCGACCTTCCACTTCCTGAAGAGGATACAGAAAAGCTGAGGAGGGACTTTGTAAAAAGGCTTGTAGTGATAGGACTAGGGGGAATGGGTATAAACTGGAGAGGGATTTAGATTAGACATAATGAAGAATTTCTTTACTATATGAGAGTGGAGAGGCACTGGCACAGGTTGCCCGGGGAAACTGTGGTTGCCCCATCCCTGGAGGTGTTCTAGGTCAGGTTGGATGGGGCCTTGGGCAGCCTGATCTAGTGGGACGTGTCCCTGCCCATGGCAGGGAGATTAGAATTAAATGATCTTTAAGGTCCCTTCCAACCCAAACTATTCTATGGTTCTATAATTCTATCTAGGAATGCTAGATTTTTTTATTCACTTATTTACCAGTATTTTCATTAAAATACTGACATCATGGGCACTGTGCGGAGCTGTTCCTAGTTTGCATAGCACAATTACTGTAAGTGTCAACTTCTTTGTCTTGTTACTATTGTGCCCTCATGTTTGTTAAAACCTGGAGAAGGCCTTCAACATATTGGCCTCTAGTAACTGTCCTCTAAATTACTATGAATCAACAGTTAACTCGACAGAAGTTGAAAGCAAGTATGAAGCAAAACTCAAAGTTCTGATTCATAAGATTACACGTATGCACCCAAAGGCATGCAAGCTTCCACATGCAAATGCGTCATTTGTGATACAGCATCAGCCTTCATGTCTCGCTGAGTCAGAGAACAGAACTGACAGCTGTATATGCACACTGAATTAAAGCATTCTAAGGAGAAGGGAGGAGATTACATTGTCTAGATTCATAAATGTCTACTCAGGGGATCTGCAGCTGAAATGTGTGTTCTTATCAGAAAGACAAAGCCAGAGTTTGAAGAGAGATGCTGCTTTTTTTCAGCCCGGAGTTGGCTCTGATGGGTTGCATGGGAGATATGCCCTGCAGATATCCTGCTATTGCCTCCTACCCTTCCTCATCTCCAGGCTCCATGCTTCATGAAAGGATTAGAGCATTTAAATAGCCTCGTAACAAAATTGTATTGAAACATAGACACTGATGCAAATGGTACAGCCTGTTGGCATTATATGAATCATGCTGCCTTAGAATGAGTCTACATTAATTCCGTGTGCTGTATTTCCATTTCCAAGCTAGTTCTCTTTTGATATTCATATTGCCAGTTGACTTAATTTACTTATTTTCTTTCATTTTGCATTTTTTCTTTGAATCTATTAATGCTTTTGCCAAGTCTCTGTATACATAGCTAATTTCCAAAGCTTCCCTCATCCTGTTCTATATTTGATCTCCATTTCTTCCAGAGGAATGTCACCAATGGGAATTAGAAGTTGAGAAGACAAAGAAAGAGGCATCTCTTGAGCTAGTTTTTACAAACAAATCCTTATTAGAAACAGAACAAAAAGAATCAGGAAAGAGTCCATTCCTGCTATAAAGATGCTTTTTTGCATCCCAGACAGACACATAACATCTTACCATTTTGGTCATCCTCACCTCTTTCATATGAAAAGCATGTGCTACCCTTTGAAGCCTGTTCTTGCTTTCTAAGGGAAAGCAAGCTGTTCCTGTGTCACCTTCATGGAGAACACAGGCACACATGCAGCCTCACCACCAGCACATACACCATGGCATCAACAGCAGCCTTCTCCCCAAAGAACAGAGAAGAAGGCAGACAAATCAGGCTGGTGATATTGCCACTGAGGCTACTCATTATGATGTCTTCTGTGATGAATGGTCGTACTCAGATGATACATTTGAGAATAGATATTAAGCACCTGTTAGGAATTTGAATTTATCAAGTCAGACGTAATTTTGTGAATCTGGTACCTGTGGGAATTAATGGACAAAATACGGGCAACCCTGCGTGCTGCACCAGCGAAGTCACTGCTTTGTTTTTTGATGCTTGCTACTAAATATTACAAAACCACCTGTAACAAATACATAAATCCCTGGAATAGCCTGCTGGGTGAAAAGTTCATTAAAAGTCACATTCAATTAACAAATTACTGTCTTTGCCAGATGTGTATATCCTGAGGTACAGTTTAATGAATGTCAGACACAGCCAAAATGACAGGCTAAATGGTGATTAATGCTTAGCTGACAAATTCATAAAGCATCACACTCAGTAAAGGCACACCTCTGAAATAAACAGCGTAACCCACATAATTTAAGCTAATTGGGGTGAAAATATGAAATAAGGAAAAAAACTGTCCGAAAGACACAGAGAATTACAAGGTGTTTGGGGTCATTCCCCAGGCTATGTTTCCATGTTTCACGCAGCTAGGGAGGAAACAACTCCTTTTCAGGTCAGTAAACAGACAAACATTTTCTTCAGAAGTGATAAACCACAGCAACAGAGCTCTAAGTCCATTCCCAAAAAGATAACAAAGGCAAAGTAGAGTCTCAAATGTAACTTAGTGGGTTTCTGAAGAGAAGCAGCTTTGCATACAGGCTCAGACGAGCCAATGTGGTGGCGTTCATGAGCCTTTTCAGAGCTTGGTGGTACATTTGCCAGGCCTAATACATACTACTGCAATGTTACAGTTCAAATATAGGCAGCTAAGACTGTCTTTTCATTATATGAAATGCATTTCATTATGCATTGGCAACACCACTGAGTTACAAAGTTCTGCCCCCTACACCTACTTCAGAGATGGTCACTTTTAGCTCCATGAAATGGTACATCATCTCCTCAGTTGTCTTGTACAACTGGCTGTGTGTCATGCTGTAAATTGGAGCAGCAAATGGAGCTAAGGGTGGGCCATAGGCACTCACGAATATTGCCAGAGTGGTATCATGAAGGTGTGGTCTCCATTCAAACTCTGCTATACTGCAACCACCTACATGTGCTTAACTTAATCAATGGGTGGGTCCTGAAGAGCTGGGTTGACTATGAAGAGCTATGTATTACCAGATGAAGTGTGCTCAGACATTGCCCTTTGCTGAGGTGAAAAGTACAGTTTATTCGTTAGCATTGAAAGAGAAGATATTGATTCTTTTCATCATGCAGCTCTTAAGTTCATGGTGTAACTGAAGCAGTGCAGAAAAGTTGTAAGGACATTACCCTCTCTCCTAATATTTGAGTTAGGCAGCATGAGGCATGGGAAAGATGCAATGCAGGCACCAGAAAATTGCCACCTGTTTGCTGCAAAGCAGTGAGAAAAACAATCATAGACTCTTAGAATGGTTTGGGTTGGAAGGGACCTTAAATATCATGTAGATCCACCCTATCTGTCATGGGTAGGGACACCTTCCATTATATCAGGTTGATCACTAGATCAAGGACTCGCAATGCATTCTCTGCCCAGCCTGTATTTGTGCTTGGGATTGCAGCTTTGGTGTGCGTGATTTCATCTTGTCTATGTAGTGACCCCAGACCCTCTGGTGACAGAAATTATTTAGCAAGTTAGCTCAGTTTGAAGATTTACACAGTTCCTGATCTCTGGGGTATCAGATTTTGGTCCAAATACACCTTCAATGCACGAACTCCTTTCATATTTATCCTTTTATTAATTTTTTCCTCATTCTGGAAAGCCACAAGGAAGTCAGAAGACATTTACTTGTGTGGCAGTCTGCAAAGTGTTTCTTCATGATCAAGGTCAGTTCAGCCTTCCAGTACTGCTCACACTGGCTGCTGCAGAAGCATTATATACTATATGAATTCCTGAATTTTCTGAGTTATTTGTCCTCTGCACATCATAGCAGGACATTGTCCTCCCAGGAGCAGTCTTGCCAGATGTCCAGAATAAGCTATAATTACTGAGGAAATGTGCTAAAAAGGCACAGAACTTCAGGAAAACAAACAAACGAAAAGTTAAATATGAAGAATAATCTCCAGTTTTCTCACTCTAAAAGCGACAAGTTCATAGCATCCCTCTTGTCCCCTTCCACGTTTCCCTTTTCCAAGGGTGTTTGACCTGCCCCTCAAAACCTGGCCATAAGTACATGCCTGTCACAAGCACATGTTGCTTAAAACACAGAGAGGCAAATAGGGAACATCCCTTCTGCCTGCACAGGAAGCACAGATGTGATACAGCACAGGATAGATCATACGTAGTCTAACAGCAGCCATGATATGCTAGTGCTCCTGACTTCAGATTAACTCCAACAGCAATAAAAACTGCTTCTGTAGCATCATATGGTGAGAGTTGCAAGAAATAGGGTTAGAAGAGTTACACTGCCTGATTGTCTCTAATAATCCCAAAATAACACATTTTATTGTTTCCTCGTCAAATGACTGGACACAGTGTGTTGTTATTCATTTATATTGTAAGTATACTTCCATAACTTTTTTACAACATTATTCTCTCCCATTTCCCTTTTTTTTTTTTAACCAAAGCGAGTAATAACTTCTCTTTCAGCTATAAATTCCCAGGCCTCCGGAGAACTGCTCTTTTCAGGGTGCCAGTCCCAGCTAAATGAATACCATACTAAGGTATCCAGTTTGCTTTTGTTGTCTCCAAAAAACCAGATTCTTCCTCAGACTTCTGTTAACTAGGGAGCACTCTTCAGTTAGCACTGCATAGAGGAGCTGGAGCTTTTAAAAGGATATAAACTGACCTCTCAGTGGCTGTAAGAGCTAGAAGAGCAAACAAGCCCTGAGATGCGCTAATGGGGAATGAAGGACAAATCAGTAGAAAGACAAAAGAAGAAAGAAACAGCATTGTGGAGAATTATCTTTATGTCATCACAAGGCGATCAGAGAACTATAAAATTATTACTGGCATCCAAGCACATGGCTACCTATTAATTTGGCATTAGTTGTCATTTTAATTTGGTATCTGAGTAGTCTGGACTAAAAAGTTCCAAATGAAGAAGAGAGTCAATGCAAGTAATTTAGAATTAAAAAAACAGAGAACAGAATGGACTTGAGTCTGAGTCCCCACTTCAGATGTGGAAGTCATTAAACCAGGGATGATGTAAGCAGTAATAAACTTCACTGTGTCTTTCTGGGGGGTGCTCATTTCATGGCTAGCTCAGAGAAGTCTCCAGGGAGAGAGTATATGGATACTGAAAACCAGCGAAAAACAATTTTGAGGATAGGTGAAAGGATATTTTGTTTTTTAAAAAAGCCAAGAGAAGATGGTTCATTAAATAACCTTTCAGAATGAATCAGCTCTTTAGAGTGTGTCAAGTTAGCTTTACAAAACAGACTGTTTCTATGTATTCACTATTCAGAAACCTTCAGTGAATCAGAGAATTAATTTCTTTTGGGAAGTTTCTCAGAAGTGCCTTGCCAATATGCTGGAGAAATAATCTTTATAATTCAGCTGTCAAGTACTGTGACTGATCACTTGTAGTCTTATTCTTGTTCCCGCATTAAATCATCTCCACTTTAAAAAGTCTTTTTCCCCTGAAAAAAAATCCTCACCTAGTCACAAAATTAATCTCAAATTTAGCAGCCTTGAAGATCAAAGCTCTTAACTTTGTATTTATTAGCTCCGTTGCAATTATAATTATCTGAAAAGAGTAGGAAAGCAAAAGGTTTGTTCCTTAGAAAGCCTCGGAGAAAGAATGTAACTAGCTTATAGATGATGGATTTGAAGACACAGGCTGACTGTCTTAACCTTGTACAAGATTCTCTGGGCTTCAGTAAAATGGGACTATTAATAATTTAGAAAATCATTATGAGAATGATCACTGTGGATTTGGAGGTCCAAAACATTATACCAGGTAATGAGACTGTAGGGGAAGAGATTAAGGATGGACATATCCAAGACTTGATCAGTTCTCAGGCAGAGAGCGTGAGCAAGAATCTAGCTGACAGAAAGACCATCAGTGAAGGGCTGCGAAGAGATATGAGTGTTTAGGAAGCAGAACCGAAGTACTTCTACCCTGTTGGTAATTAAAATGTCTAACCGGGACTAATAAAACAGCTGCAACAAAAGTCATATTCAAACAAAAGTTGGATGTAGTCAGATAGTACCAATTAGAAATCATATCTTTATACAGAACCAATAAATGGGTTTATCTCAAAGTTATTCATATGTTATTAGGATGCCACAGCAGCACCCCTGTTTGCAAACTTGCCATGATTGTGAGAAGAGGTATAACAGTTCACACAAAAGTTCAATGACTACAGAAATGGTGCATGTGGTCTTTCTATAATTCAAACTTACTCTGAAGTTCCTCCCACAACAATTTAGCAATAGTAAAAGGCTTGGTTATTGTAGAATACAAAATTTTCAAATCATCACTATGGAGAAGTTTGAGTTCTTTTCTACTCTCATAACCTCTGAAATATATGTTTCCTCTAGTTGCCCACTAGAAACAGTATTTCCTTTCCAGAGTTCTAGAAATATCATAGGAGAGTTCACCATGTGCAGAGATGGCTGGTCTTCTAAATTCATAAACCCAAAGATCTGGGAAGTTGTCACTGTAAATTTTGTTTGCTCTGTTATTTAGGGTTTATGCAATGTTTACTCACTTGACTGTGCTCCTGAGTTTAACAGAGCTGCTTATATTAGTAAGTATTCACCTAGAAGACAGAAAAAGTGATCCGTGCTGTACAGGAAGAACCAATATTGACTTATATTGCTCCTGTTTTAGTTTCATGCAACACAACAGAATGGAAGTTTGATCTACTACATTATAGATGTAAAATGTAGAAATATATAGCAAAAATACATTTTCCAATCAAAAAATCTGCTTCTTCTTCTTCTTCTTCTTCTGCTTCTTCTTCTTCTTCTTCTTCTTCTTCTTCTTCTTCTTCTTCTTCTTATTATTATTATTATTATTATTATTATTATTATTATTATTATTATTATGATGTCAGCTTGATCATGAGACAATAATATTTGGGCCCAAAAGTGACAAAAGTGAAACCCACAAACCTGACTCTGTAATGCTGAAATATGGATTTGGATGTAAACTAATGCTAGTATATCATTCATAGCATCGCAGAACAGTCCAGAAAGGGAATTAATCAATTACAACTAGTTACATGATCAATCCTTTTCTAATTTTCCATGAATGTAAATTTAGTGTGTACCATGAAGTATACATATAAATGCTGACAATGTTAAATATATTAAAAAAGCATGCAAAACCAGAGATTTCAACCATTGCGCTTATGCTATTGGCTTTTCAGCTTTCATAAGCTAAGCAACACATTCCTAGCCCATCCGTTTACTTTCACTGAAAATTTTCTAATTTTCTTGAAAAATTCTAAGTGATGAAAAAAAATATAAGTTTTGGGATATTCTGGGTTTGTGGTTTCTTGGGGTTTTGTTTGGGGTTTTTTATTGTTTTTAATAGTAGCCTGAAGTTCAAAACAGTCTGACAGAAATGAAAAATACGTTTCTTTGAAACACTCAAACATACGGAAGAAATATTTTCCAAACTTTTTAGTTTTAGTTAGTATACACTTAAATAGAGCCCCATATTGAAAGCAAAACTATAGCAATATCTTAATAAAAAAAAAAATACAGATGGCAAGATATAACTTCCACAGGGTTTCTCTCTATTTTTAGGAACTTCTAAGAATGTTCAAGTGTGTATGAACCTTTTAATTATTTGGCTCTTAAGCATTAACAGGATAACCAGGAAATGCTACAAATATCAGGAGCTGAAAATAAAATATATGGTACCAAACATAAACAGTAAAAATTAGGTTAAGCTAGCTTAGGCTGGGTTGTTCCAATATACGTTCTTGTTGTAAATGGTCTTCCTCCTTATTCATTACATGTTCTTATTTCATCTAGGTTTTCTTTGCTCCTAGATCACACAAATTAAGGAGGCATTGGTGCCATAAGACTCCATTCCACAAAATCCCTCTGAGATGGTTCATTGATATGCCAGCACAGGAGTACAAAGAATCGAAAGTTTGCTCCCTTCTTTTGAGTCTCCAGGGCATGAAAGTTTCTGGGACTGACCTTATTCCTTTCCTGCAGCCAGCTTTGAAAAACTCTTTTCCTGCTAATGGAGTGTCAAGCCTTGACGCAAGAATGCTGGAATGGTCTATAAAATGGTTCCCAGTCTCCCAAGCTTGATCATCTGTGGCCCTTTGTTTAGAAAGATGTGCGTAAACACTTGTATAAACACAAGTTTCAGCAAAAATCAGCATTTATACTACTTGGATGTGAAAATGCTGGCTGCTAATCAAAATGCTAGGGATGTTGCCTGAGGTCCAGAACGGCATCTGTCACTAACTAAGCCAATAACGATAAAAACATAACACTGTAAATTCAATTTATAAACATGGTATGAAAATATGAATCATGAGCTTAACATATTTCCTTTGCATTAATAACTATGTTTTAGTTACAAAGACACACTGTATATTCATATGTCTAAAGCACATCACACATGCTGGGACACCAGAATGCACCTGCTTGGATGAACAAGTCTGGATTCACCCCAGTGGATCACACTCTGCAGGCTGCTCTCAACTTCTATTCTCCATCATCTAGGTTAAGATATCCATGCAGGGAAGAGCTCGTTCACCTCCTAAAACATGGCTCTCCCCCTGAGCCTTGGAGTTCTGTCACCAAGATGCCAGAGTCCAAAGTCCTCTTCCCTCTGACTCCGTGCTTAAATCAATGAGAAAAACAGCAGCAGGTTAACTATCACCCACTCGCTGAATATGTAGGGGAACTTTGAGAACCAGATGTTTATCTAGGGCACATAATTTAAGAAAGCATTAAGATTTAGAGTGGCCTTCACTTTAGCATGTTGCAAGAGAAGGATGAGGGCACTTCTGGTCCTTTAATTTACCCAGGATGATGGATTCTGGATAGTGACCTTTAATCTACCCCCAGAATCACTTGGACTAGCACCACTTTCTCTTTCACCATCCACAATGCTCTGAAACCACCACTGATCCCCTTCAGGCCTGTTATATCATTTCCCTCACTTGACACATTGCTGTCACAAATTTTACCATCCTGGAAAGAAAACAAATTACATTTTACTCTTTTTCTTGGAACACCAAAATTGAAAATTGCCTCTGTTGTTGAGTAGCCTGGAGGTGGCTCTTCTTACCTGGATATCAAGTGGGTAGATGAGAACACCATCTTTGTCTCTAGGCTTTGATTCACTGCTCAGAACAGACACACAAGTGACAGGGGACAGGACGAGAGGGAATGGCCTCAAGCTCCGCCAGGGGAGATTTAGGCTTGAGATTAGGAAAAAATTCTTCACGGAGAGGGTGGTTAGGCATTGGAACGGTCTGCCAAGGGAGGTGGTTGAGTCGCTGTCCCTGGAGGTGTTTAAGGTTAGAGTGGACGAGGTACTTAGGAGCATGATTTAGGGATTGGTGGGAATTGTTGGACTTGATGATCCAGTGGGTCTCTTCCAACCTGGTTATTCTGTGATTCTGATTCTGTGAAAATCCCATCGCGCTTTTGATGAGACTTTGCATGCCCTCGGAAATAGGTTTGCTGCAGGGAGATAGGCAAATGCCATCTGCAACTTGGTCAGCTTTCACCAAATGACATTGACCCGAAAGAAAGCTGGTCTGGGGTCATTCCAGGAATAGTGGGAGGCTGCTGAAAACTGTAGTGCAAATCCCCACCGTGAGGCAGCATAACCCCAGCATGACTGTCCTGGATTTAGCCATATAGTCAAAATCAGAGTTAATCTAGTTCAGTTGAAAGGTTGCCCTAACGTTAGGTGTGAAACAGTTTGGTGCCTGGGACAAGTTGTGGTAAGATGTAAGATGAGAGTGCAATGAGGAGCTGTCAGAAGCTGTCCTGACCACGCTGCTGACTATTGCATGTTCTAGAGACCCAGAGGAGCTGGGAGTCACTGCAGGATAGAAGCGCCCTGACAGCCCAGAGGAGGAGGGAGGTTAAGTAATATTTCCTTTACATGAACACTTTTTCTTTATGCTTGCCACACATTATCAATGTCATTGGAGACAGATGTTTTCTAGGATAAAAGTTAAATTGTCATGACTGTCAAGAGACAAGACAAGAAAAATGCTTTTCAATCTGGACTTGAAAGGATATCCATATAACATAAATTATTTATATAAAACATAGAGAACATATCAAGCAAATTTAATATATTAATTTGCTAGGAAAGCTTGTAAAACCTAAGAAAGCAAACCTAGACCAGATAATATTGATGTAATAGATTATCAATGACTTATAAAGTCAATGATTGTAATTCACTTATGTGAGACAGGTGAAAAAGCAAAAATTCAGTTGCACTAGAAAAAAAAAAAAAGTACAAAATCTTTTGTTGATTGATAAACAGAAGTTACAGTGATTCTTCTTCCTGCCTTAGGTTACAATGAACCAATCTGCAACTGGGATCAGGAAGAAATCAAGAAGCTACTAGTAAAGAATATGGTGTATTGCCACATTTGTGGCAGTAGACTAGATAGTTCTCTCCTAAACTCTTGCATGATAAAATAACCCTCTCTTTTATTTTCAGACTTGTTGGTCAGTGGGAACAGGGCATGCCATGAGATCCAGGCTTCAAAGAGTGGTAAGGTTAGCCACCAGTTCCACCCAACTCTCAAATGAAGTTTTGTTGTCTGCAAATAAAAAAGGTTCTGCTCTTTCCCCTCAACAGCACTTCAACAGTTTGAAATAAATTGTGACTCTGTTGATAGAAAATCTTTATTACTTAAATAAGGAAAATTACTGAGATTCTTATGTTTTTCATGAGAACAAAATTCCACTTGCAGTGTACGTAACCAGATGTATGCAATAAAACCTTGCTATGCTTGGGTAAGTTGATACACATAAAGACGAAATCTGTACTGAACATATTCCAAAGCAGTCATAGAAATACCAATGCTTCTGAAAGCTTCCTATGGCTCTTCCATCATTTTTATGAAGTGACAGCTCCAGTGCAGAATATCATGAATGAAGAAACTCAGCTGTCACAGTGAAAAATACTGTTCTTCAAACCAACCTGTCAAGCCCAGAAAGAAAAATGGCAGACGGATATTTGTATGTTTCAGTGTGGTTTTTTCTTTCATAGTATAAAGTCAGTTTAACGTTGGTTTCTGCAAAATAAGTTGATCATCACAAATAAGCAATTTTTAAAAATCAATTATGGCTCTAAGCATTCTCTCAAGGTTATTTTTTAAAATAGGGACTTAAAATTAGGTATGATTTTTGGGAGACCTGAATAGTCTGCTCATTTGGAGGTCCAGAGAATTGGCAAGTTCAGCTGAGGTTAATGGGATTGCAGAGGACTTATTTACATATTAATTTAGACATTCATCTCTGAAAACACTGATTCTTATTCTCTCTGTTTTAAAAATGTGTTCCATATGAAGCCAAAGGATTCTGATAGTAAATACTGATTTACTTCCTTGAGTGCATTAATAAGTATATCCATTGTGTCTTTTACTATTAGGCTGTACTTGGACACAGGCAATTTGTTCCACTCAAAAATATAGCGGTGAACCATTCTAGCATGCCAAGAGATCATATCGACAGGTTAACAGACTGGGAAAGCAATTGTCCATTTAGTACACAGACATAAATCTTTTCTCTGAACAGCTTTGTTTAAGGGACAGAACTGCTTGTTTCTGCACCTGAACCTGCGCTGACATACATATATGGTAACACAGGGAAAGAAATGATAGAAAGGGAGAATGCTTACATTTAGGAAAGTTCACTTGAATAGTGTTGCTGTCTCTTAATCTGAGTTTATACAGATGCAGAGTTCATGCCATACTCCAGACTTTCCAGTACTTTGCTGCTTATGACATGCGGAATCAAGACTCTATAACTTAAAAAGTTATAAAGTAGGTATGTTTATTCAGCACTGAGATGCACGGGAGAATTATTTCTCCAAAACAACATGCGTGCCATGCCTATCGTGGCAACTTGTCTTGGCTTTATACAGTAAAATGTTACATATTCCCAAAAACGCCTATACATATTCATAACCTTTCCCCACTTCTTATTATAATGAGTTTGAGAAGAGTCTTCTTCCTGTTCTGTGCCTGTGCAGGGTTTTCTCAGGGATGGAGTCAGTTGTCTTAACTTCCTTTAGCTTCAATCTGCGACCGTGTCCTCCAGATCCTTGCTATCTTTATCAGTGTTGTTTTCACTCTTATCACAGGTCCAGATGACTTGCCCTGCTTATCAGAACTCTTCTAGCAACAGGCCCCCTTCCTACATAAAGGCTTATAGAAATATGTTGCTTCAGCTAAACAACTGTCATACTGTGTATTCTTTAAGTGTGAGCAGCTTCTATTCCGCTATTCTTTAAGTGTCACTTGCTTTGGCTAAATTATTACTATTCTGTCTACCCTTAAGTGTTAGTCCTTTCTTTGTGTTTATCTCGAGCTGCTAAACAACAGTTATCCTGTTCATCAATGGTTAATTCACCTAGCCCCATATCAATCCCCCCTTTTCTAGAAAGCTAGTAAATTCTTTTACTTCTTAACATGAAGATCTCTTTTTTTAACAACTTCTCAAAATATTTATTTGATTCTAACTTCTGGCAAAGTTGATGTTTCTTCCAACTACTATATGTGTCTCCAGTAGTTTGAAGGCACCACAGGGAACATTTGACCAAAATAAGGATCATTATTACCAAGAACCAGTATGCCAGCTATCATTGCCAACAGCTGTCTCAACCAATTTAAATTCAGGAACCAGTTTTTCCCAAATGTTAGTTAATCCCCATGAGGTGTTATCCTGAGTTATCATATGTAAGTTTCTATTTTTTCCCAAATTTGGTGTGCGTCTGTTTCAACTTGTTTTTTCTTGGTTTATATACCATATCCTAGGATCAAAAACACAAACAGTTTTCCATCTTTAGAGTTCACTTTAGTTAGCCTTAATCTTTAAAAGGTGTTAGCATTCTGTTGTCCACTGGCTGGTAGGTGATTTCTTCACTAGATCAAAGTTCTTTCATCTTGATTACTGCGAAGGCTGTTAACAATACTTGGTACAGTCTATTCCACTTTTCTTCTAGTAGTTCTCCTGTAAAATCTTTAACATAAAACTCATCCCCAGGTGTAAAATGATGTACAGATTGATCTGAACCTCTAGCCCATGCAGCTTGATTTTGTTTTATTTTGTTTTGGTTTTTCATTTGTTTGTTTGTTTTCCTTTTTTTTCTTTTGTTGGATTTTTCTGGTTTTGCTAGCCAATTAGACAAATTCACCCAATTCTGTGAGATCTTCTTCTGTATACTGCAATTATATGTACAGGGCTAATGCTTTCCTTGGATCTTGGGTTGGTTCCTAAATAAGGGCAAAGGAAGTGATTGATATCAATATAAATTGGCTTCTTGCATTCTCTCCCCCTGGCCACTAGCCTGTGGTCGGTATGGAGGATCAATTCTTAAAATTTTTACCACTTTAGCACAAATAACTACCCCTACCTAATGACATTACTGCAGGCACTCCAAAATGAGATATAATTTCGTTCAATAATACAATTGTGACTTCTGCTTTATTTGTCCTGCAAGGAAAAGCTTCTGGCCAACCTGAGAAAGTATCTGTTAATATTCAAAAATACCAGTACCCCCCTTTTCTATTGGGAGTTCAGAGAGATCTATTTTCATTCCTATTATTTATACAGAACATCTATGCCCCAATGGGTTTGTTCTGGTATTCTCTGAGATTTTTGTTGTTTCATTTTTAGCTCCTATAAGACCACTTTCCATAGCATTCCTAATGGCATTATTATTTGTCCATCTGGAACATAAAACCACCCATTAACTACTTCCCTTTCTGCCCTATTGATAATCAAGTTTCTATCTTCCCTTGGCTATTTCTCCAATTTTAAATCAGAATCAGGGATTTGGAATCAAAGCAGATATTACTTCTGACTTTTTCTGCGGCCATCCTGGCCTCAAAATTTCCTGCCAATTTGTTACCAATTTTCCAGCCAGTATTACCTCTTTGGTGACCTTTGTAGTGTGTGATAGCCACTTCTTCTGGAATATTTACAGCTTCCAGCAGTTTTAGGATTTCTGCTGCATGTTTAATGTGTTTTCCTTGGGCAGTAAGGAGTCCTTGCTCTTTCCACATAGCACCGTGAACATGCACCACTCCAAAGACGTATTTTGAACCTGTCCATCTATTTGTCTTCCTTCCTTTTGCTAATTCCAGTGCTTGATTTCAGGCGATTATTTCAGCTTTCTGGGCTGATGTTCCTGGGGTAATGGTCTGACCTCGATCACTTCTCTGGTGGTAGCCACTGCATATCCAGCCTTGTGATGTCCTTGCTTCACGAAGTTGCTTCCATCAGTGTACCAGGAATCTTCCGCATCCATGAGAGGTTTTTCCTTTAGATCCGGGTGGCTGGAGCATACTGTCTCCATCGTCTTCAGGCAGTCATGTGTCACTGATTCTGAAGCAGCTCCACTAAGGAAAGATGCTGGATTTACAGTGTTAGTGGTGATTATATTCACATCATCTTGCTCCACCATTATGGCAAAAATCTAGAGGGGGAAAGCCAGTGACCTCCTTTCTGCTCCAACACCGCTGAGACTGTGTGTGACACCATGACAGTCATTTTTTTGGCCCATAGTGAAACTTCTTGTATATTCAGAACTACAGCTGCAACTGCCCGTAGGCATCCAGGCCCTCCCTTGCTTATATCATCCAATTGTTTGGAGAAGTAGGCTGCAGCCCTTTTACAGGGGCCTAGCTGCTGTGTCAGCACGCCCAGGGTCATTCCCTGTCTTTCGTGAGACAATAACCAGAACGGGTTTGAAACATCGGGAAAGCCTAAAGCTGGGGCCTTCATCAATTCCTTCTTTAACTGTTCAAATGCCCTTCTTGCCTTCCCAGTCCAAGTCAATTGTGATGATCCCATTGGATATTCTTTCAGGGGTTCATACAATGGTTTCGCTAAGAGTCCATAGTTATATATCCATAAATGACACCAGCCTGTCATTCCCAGAAAGGTTCTGAGTTCCTTTACCATTCCTGGCATGAGTGTGCAGCAAAAAGCTTCCTTTTGGGCTGTCTGTGTCCTCTGGAGATCTCAAATCTAAGGTAAGTAAGTTGTCGCTGCATAGACTGGGCCTTCTGCTGAAAGACTTGATACCTTCTCAGTCCAAAAGTTCAATAGACTTCTGGTCCGTTGCTCACAGTCCTCCTCTGTTTGTGTAACTCTCAGGAGGTCACATACTGCAGCTGGGTTCCAGTCCCATGTTTTCAGGTCTTGAGCCAGCTGGTTCTCAAAAATAGTTCAGCTGTTCTTAATACCTTGAGGCAATACTGTTCAGATTAGTTGTGTTTTACTACCAGTTTCAGGGTTTTCCCATTCAAAGGCAAGTCACCTTTTTGCTTTCTTCAGCCAGTATCAAGCAGAAGCAGGCATCCTTCAAATCCAGTACAGTAAACCACAACTGATCTTTTAATTGGTTGGCAAGGTACAGGGATTTGCCACCACTGGATGTAGTTCTTACAATTTTATTTATGGCCCTTAAATCTTGCACTAAACAATAACCTTTTATCTAGTTTCTTTACAGGAAATATTCTGATTTAAATTCTTTTAGTAATCCCACTTGTAAAAATTGTCACTAATCATTTTTATCCCCTTGCAATCTTCTAATTGTAGAGGGTATTACCTGACATTCACAGGGGCCAATTTTATCTTCACATGTTCCACATTTCTGGCCTTGCCAGATATCTCAGAAGCCAACATGCCTGGATAAATATGTTCCAAAATCTCTGCTGTTACCGGTGTTTCTTTTCCACTTGTTTTAAAGACAAACTCAATACTTTGATTAGTTGATGATCTCTCACTTTAAATTTTGTACCTCCTGCTCCAAATATTATTTCTGTCTCTAACTGCTTTAATAAATCTCCTCTCAATAATGGTCTAGGGTCTCCTGACAAAAATCATATATACCTACTTGTTTTCCCAATTCATATTTAGCAAACTGCAGAGAATGCTTTTTTCAGTTTGGCCAGTAGCTTCTATTACAATCACAATATTTTATTTTTATCTGCAGGAATCAGTTGCTAGTTTACACAGAGCCTTCCGTATCTATCAAAATATAACCTCTTTACCTGTATTCCCCAGCTTTATTTTAAGAAGTGGATCCTCTAGGGTAACTTCCCCAGGTCCCTGCCATTCAAGCTCAGCTACAACACCTGATCCTGATTCCTCTACAGTATGCACATTGATTATTTCTTAATCCTGGACCCCATTCTCTTGCCACGTTCTCTTGCCACTCCAGGTGATTTTGCAAACTAAAAAACAGATCTGCACACATTACTTTACCCAATTCTCCTTACGCTTCAAGAACAACATTAATTACAACAAGGTATTATGGCCACTTTTCCCATAATCAAGCTTATACACCAGCCACCGCTGATTATCAAAAGTTTTTGTCAGGGTTTTTCTGTTTGTCCAGTGGTGGACTACCGATCCCCTTGTAATCTGAGATCTTAATGATCTCATATACATCCCAGCTGGCTCTTCTTTAAAGTGCAGCCACTCTGCCAGCCTCCCATCTCACTCATTCTGTATTCTGTCCCCCAGCCGCAAATCACTTGCACTGTATGGGTGGATCTTTCCTTGCCCCAGTCCTTACATTCAGGACAACTCAAATCCCAACTATAAGTTACCCACAGTTTCTTGTTACACCACATGCATTACATCAGGATGCGATAAATGCCCACTGGTCATTCATATACAGTCTGGACAAAACTCACCATTATTTCTACAACAAAACAAACACAATTTTATACAAATACCCCATTTCACTGAATGAGGGAATAAATCATGTTAAGGGTTTCCCACAGCAGGAACACAAGGCAGGCCTGAAGCCACAATAAGGACTGAGATAAGATAAAGACCAACAGAGGCAAACAGAAGACACAGAGAAACTGTGATATGCATCCCAGAAAGCAATAGACATGCAATATATAACTGCTTAACCAGCATTTCCTGAAACCCACACAAACATGCATGTTTAACCAATATAAAAGTCATGCAGCCAACGGGGGACTCATTAGTGGGAAACATTAGGTGGACTAACCTATGTGTGCCCCAGAATTGTTTATTAAAATCATCCCTGCTTAATAATTGAATTGGCATTGATAATTGGGTTTGGCTTTAACATCACAGCATCATCACAAAAATAACACACACAACACAGCAACATTAACTTGAACAAATCAAACTGGCACATAGAAACCAAATATTCACTCAAGCTTCCACATAACTCCAGATTCTTTGGTTAATACCACCTGTTACAACCAAGACCTTCTAATCAAACCGACAGAAACCAGATATTCATGTAGATCTTCAGTTACTATCAAGATGTCCACAGCGAAACCAAATATTTGCTTTTACAACCAAGACTCCTCACAGAAACCGAGTATTCCTCTCTTACAATTAAGACCTAAACAACTTGAATGTATGCCTATAAGATGCTAACAGTCCAGCATACGCTCATCCTGCCTTATACAGTAACGACTTATGAGGAGCCAAACCACATGGACTGGTCCTCAAACCAGAAAAAGAAAAAAAAAAATTAAAACGTACCTTTTTATGTGATGGTCCTTGTCTACCCCCACAGAGATCCAGTTGAGAAGAGGAGTCTCTCCGGAGAAATCCCCGGGGGTACACAAGACAGTCCTTTTCTCAATGAGTCCTGCAGCCAGGCAGAGAGCGTCCCATCTGGGTCACCAAATCTGAAACAAAGAAACTTAGACTTAACAGTTTAATTTAACCATTAAGGCAGGTGCACTTTATTCAGTGCTGGAGAAGACTCAGCATTTGTCCTCAGAGTGTTTCTGCCAATCAGTGATTTCAGAACTCTATATACACAAAATTATTTCCATATCCATATTTTCCCTGAAATGACAAGCACACTTCTTTCCTGGAACCTCACTGCATATCCAGAGGGAGATGAGATCAAACCCACCCAGAGCCATTAAGGTGTGGAGATATCCGAGCTGTCAATCTCAGCAACTCTATCTGACAAGACCATAAGGGTCGTTATCAGGATTTTAGTTGTTAATCTTGTTCCTAATACATTGCAGTTGACATTCCACCTCACCATTTACAAGTCACCATTTCATATTTCTACAATATTTCAACATTAAGAGGCTTAAATTTCAACAATAAGAGGCTTCTTATTCTCTGTGCCCCCAGTTCCAGCAATATCCCTTCAATGTGTCAGTACACAACCAAGGGGCTCTTCCTTAAAATTTCTTTATTCTCAGTATTACCCATTTCTGACTCCTTAAATTGTTTCTTACTCTTCATTGCTCTCTTTCTTAGCTTCTACTCAAATCTCCTCTTACACTGTTTTAAGACTCGCTCCCAATCTTCCTCCCAGATGTCACCAAGTATAACTTTCTGCAAATAAACGTTACTATTTCACATTTTCAAATTGTCCTTTTTACTGCACCAATGCCAATACTGTCTCTTTAACCCTTTTTTTCTCCACACATCTACTACAGAACTGTAACCTTCCTTCTCTCTATCCCAGCCCCCATCCTTATCTCAGGCAAACACTTGCTGAAAGCTTTTAACACTTAACTCCTACAGACCAAAAGGGGAAAATTTCACAGTCAAGGAGGAGAAGCCAGGGAAAGAGCTACCAACAGCCGCAGGCTTGGGCTTTTTCCCGTTTTTAGGGGGGCTGGGGTTTTTGGGTTTTTTTGGGTTTTTTGGGTTTTTTCCCCATGTCTGGCACCAAACACCCAAGCAAGGCCGTGCCCCTCACAACAATACTATGTCTCAACACACACACAGAGCACTTAACACAGAATTCTCAGGCTATTACAAAATCAAACACACAAATATCACCCCAGTTAGGATCCCTCCAGCAGCTGCAAATATTACCTAGGTAACTAAGAGGTAGTGCTTACCCTTCTCCCGCTTCTCACAGTCATCAGCAGGTCCATCCTGGCTCCCAATTGGGATGGAGCAACAGCCTAGGTTTGCTCGATCTACCCCCAAGATCGCTAGCAGCCGCTCTATCATTCAGCAAACCCTCTTCAACTGCTTGGCCGCTCTATCAGCCCAGGGTACCTTCCTCCAAACTAAGAGATTGTGCTTACCCTTCTCCGGCTTCTCACAGTCATTAGCAGATACATCTTGGTTCCCAATTGGGATGCAGCAACAAGCTCAGGTTTGCTCGATCTACCACCAACATCGCTAGCGGCCGTTCTATCGGTCAGCAAACCCTCGGTACCCCCTTTCCCGTATGGGGAACTATGCTGTACGCCAGACATCTCTGCAAGCTTTACCAGCAGCCCCAGCCACACGTGGGCGTCCCCAACGACTTACTGACCTTCCCAAACTTTCCAACCTTTCCAACCTCCCCAAACTCCTTAACTTTTGTTAAACATACTGTGTGTCCGCTGCTACAGGTGATCTTTTTCTGCCCCATAGTGAATGGTTGGGAGAGGAGCTCCTCTGAGGAATAAGCTCAGGGTGCGCCTAGGATGTCCACTCCACAGTCGGTCCTACAGCCGGCATAAAGATCTCCTGCCTGGCTCGCCAAAACTGACATGCGGAATCAAGAGTCTATAACTTAAAAAGTTACAATGTAGGTATGTTTATTCAGCACTGAGATGCACGAGAGAATTATTTCTCCAAAACAATGTGCGTGCCCTTCATGGCAACTTGTCTTGGCTTTATACAGTAAACTGTTACATATTCCCAAAAATGCTTATACATATTCATAACCTTTCCCCACTTCTTATTATAATGAGTTTGAGAAGAGTCTTCTTCCTGTTCTGTGCCTGTGCAGGGTTTTCTCAGGGATGGAGTCAGTTGTCTTAACTTCCTTTAGCTTCAATCTGAGACCGTGTCCTCCGGATCCTTGCCATCTTTATCAGTGTTATTTTCACTCTTATCACAGGTCCAGATGACTTGCCCTGCTTATCAGAACTCTTCTAGCAACAGGCCCCCTTCCTACATAAAGGCTTATAGAAATATGTTGCTTCAGCTTAACAACTGTCATACTGTGTATTCTTTAAGTGTGAGCAGCTTCTATTCTGCTATTCTTTAAGTGTCACTTGCTTTGGCTAAATTATTACTATTCTGTCTACCTTTAAGTGTTAGTCCTTTCTTTGTGTTTATCTCGAGCTGCTAGACAACAGTTATCCTGTTCATCAATGGTTAATTCACCTAGCCCCATATCACTTATGGCCTTGTGAGTTACTAGGGCACAGGCGTATAAATTCCACCTTTGACTTCTTGGCACAACGGCAGCTCCAGGGTTCAAGGATTATGGCTGATTGATGTCCTTGCTAGTCTCCCAGGGCTCTGCAGAGAAGACTTCTCATTACAACTTCTCAAACTGGAGGAGCCACGTTCCTTCTTCCAAAATCTTCTGATAACAAGAGGAATGATAGATTTCTGCATTGCTCCTACATTGTACTGCAGCAATTACTACATAAAAATGGACAAGGATTCAATTTTTTCTTAAGTTTGATATCCTCCATAAAAGAAGCTACTGATGTGAAATTGTTGCTCTATTTTTAAATAAAATTATTAAGTTACATAAGGAAGAGCCCTTTTATCAGTAAAAGGAGGAAACTATTGATACTTTTAATTACTCAGTGTATATTTTTACACTGGGATAAGAACATCGGACAGGCTGTGCCGTGTCAGGACAAAAGTCTTCTTGCTTAGCATTATGTCCCTAACAGAGGCCAGCAGCAAATCCCTCAGGGAAGGGTGTAAGTGAAGGACAAACAGGTGTTGATAGCTTTGCCATCCCCATTCCAGCAATTACCATTTTAAGAATTTCCTGAATAGAGGTTGCAACTGGACAATTATGTTTAATGACCCTTGATGGATCTTGCTAGTAGCTTTTAATCGGAAAAGGAGGCTCTTTTGTCATTTCATGACTGATTAGTTGCTTTGAAAGCTCCTAGTGAGGACCTTGTGTAAGGCTCTTTAGAAATCCAGGTACACTGTAGAAGCTAAATCACCCTTATTCATGGGCTCACCAACTTCCTGAAAGAATGCTCTTAGGTTTATGAAGAGTCCCTTCCCAGGAGGCTGAGCTGTGCAGGTGCCTCTTGAGCCTTTGGAAAAACTGGCATCACATTTTTTGCCTCCCCTCTTCTGGAGCAACTGCCAGAGCCAGTTATGCAACAGATAGGGGTTCAGCAATTTCATATTTCAATTTGTTTAAAATAGCCGGTGAACAGCATCTGATCCCTCCAGTGTTATAATTCTTTGAAATTAGTCACAGTGTCTAAAATATCAGTCTTAAAGGCAAAATGATTCCTAGCTGTCGGTCTTTTTTTCTGCAACAAGTAAGTGTTTTAAGGGAGCAAATATTAAAATCCTACAGCTTTACCTCCTCATGATTACATTTTAAGAAGATTAGAACCTTTGTACTGCCATCCCTCACTGGCAAATTTTATAGTTAGCTGAAACTTACAGTTGAAGGACCTGAAACTCACAGTTGAGGGAAATACATCCTCATTCCCTTTGTAAATGGCAAGAAGGTCGTTAATAATAGAGACCAGTAATAGCTGATATATAGTAGCATAGATCCAGTAACATTCCCTTAGAAACAAAACCATTATTAAAAAAAAATTGCCCTCTTAAAAATATATCAAATTTCTGTAACAGTTTTGCTTTTCATATACATGTAGGTTCAGACATTGCTATCCAGAAGAGAGATTAGACAGAAACTCTCTAGACCACTATCTTCTAATCTGGCCTTAAATATGAGGTACAAAAGTCTGAGGCCATTTAAAATGAAACTGTCTCGTTTAAAACTTGCCTATTAATCCTGAGCTAAAAATATCTATATTTCTTGGCCTATTTTTAGATGAGATGGTAGTTACATGTATTGGCCAAAAGAGATGTAATTAATAAAAATGTTATACATCACATAATTATATGTGCTGCCTATTATATGGATATAAAAATTATACGGGTTTTTTTGGCTAATGTTGAGTCACACACAGCTCCACCAAATTTAGAGGAGAAAGGTGATACTGTGCCAGATAAGGTTCTGTCCCATACTCAGATTTCACATAGAAGTTAAGAGACATTTATACAAATTCAGGAAAGTTATTTGGCTCCAAATTAGCCATTACTAATAAAAGGAAAGAAGTAAAAACCAAGTGGCTGTGTATTTACAGTGTTGAAATGAAGAGTGAAGTGCCAACACTGTAAGTGCCAGTACAACATAAAGATCCATGACAGTTCATTTCAAGTAACATATTAATGAATACAGGTACACACGTGTACGTTTGTGTACATGTATATGTACATCACTGTGCAACATGCAGATATGTAATTACACACATACATATTTATCAATATACACATATCTACAAAGTCTGAAACAAAAAAAACCCCTGAGACTAATCTTACAGCTCAGGAATCAAGAGTGGGAGGGGAGAGGCAAGGATATGGCTATAGGATGTGTTCTAATCTGTTGCCATGAGACAGGTCTCAACTCAATCACTTCACTCAGTACAAGTGGATCCGTGTTCAAATACAGACATTTTCTTACCCTTGGTTGGAAAATGTTGGGGTGCACCAGCCTACAACACTTTTTCTGTGAACCATTTATTAGCTAACAACATCACTGTACTTGACCACCTACCATATTCACTAGACCTGGCTCCCTCTTCCCAAAGATCAAGGTGGTTCTCAAAGGAACCCATTTTTTGTCAGTAGAAGATGTGAAAGCAAAAGTGACTGAGATCCTCAACAGCCTTTCAGAAAAAGATCTGCAGAATTGCTTTGAATGTTGGCAGCATCATATGAAAGTGTGTCAATTCAGAACTATTTTGAAGGTGATTGTACTTGATTTTCTTAATTTGTTAAATAAAGAGTTACAGGCACGGTCTCATTTGTGTGTGTGTGTGTCAGACCTCACACATGAAAAATGAGAAACAACAAACATTCTCTGTGTGTCTGTACCTATGAGGATAACTTAGACGTACAAGTACATAGTAAGATGGTGGTAGCATGGCTTTCAGTTCTGAACTAGTTTTTTGTAAATCTGCTCAGAGTAAAAGCCAAGGAAACCCTGCCTGCCCACAAAAGACAAAAAAAAAAATCCAGTGAAGAGAGGCAGGTTACCATTTATAACAACACCGAACGTACATAGAAGATGGATAGGGGCAGTTTTCAAAGCACTTTCTCTGTTCTTGTCAGGCTGCTTATCAGTGTTTGTTCATGGACAGGGAAACAGGACATCAGAGCAGTCACAGCCCACCAGCGTGCAACCCAGGAATCCCGAGCACATCCCTCCCTCCAAACCAGCATTGAAAGCTGCTTTCAGCAAAGCCACTGTGACCAGATTTTTGGTCACTGGGGCCTGAGACTGCAGACAGCCTAAAGCAAAGCCAGCTACGTCTCCTCAGGTCCACTCAGACACTGGTGAGCCCTCCAACACAGACGACAGGATGACTTTGAAGAACAAACATGAACACAGGCCTTCTAAAATCTCACTGGCTGACAAAAAATACGGGGAAAATCCCCAATCATTCCTTTACGAATTCCACCGGTTTTCTTTAGAATTGTCCCCAGGACTAATAATACAAACACAAAGCTTCTCACCATTGGACCATTGAGCAAGATGGGAATAGACTGAAAGTTGTCACTGTTAGGATTTAAAGGCATCCATCACACACTGGTACAATGCTAGAACAGTCTGCCAATTATTTTAAAACACTGAGCCATACTATGCTGCACAAATTCAGGGGATTTGATTTTATTACAAATATTTCTGACTTTTCCTGTTAAGAGCTTAGAAGATTATGTAGTGATGTGGAACTGTCTTGTTAATTTACCCTTGAAGAAAGTTTTTTTCCAAGCAAACAGTAACAGTAACAGAGGCAGATAGATATGTTTTTTTCCTCTTACTTGCAGTAACTGTATTTGGCCTTAATAGGAATGTTTATAACAGTCTTGGCCTGATCTGCATTTACTGTTCTGTCACTATGAAACTAGTGACAGCAATTTGCACAATCAGATGATTTTTTATTCTTTCCCTCATGACAATAGCTGAATAAAAGTTCCAGATTATGCACTCCTTTCCAAAGGAGGATTAAATTTATACGTATTTATAAAAAATAAGTATGTAGTTAAGCAATTTCTAGTCAGTATTTTTCAAGATGACAAAGCATAATTTTATAAACATACATAATAATGCTTTATCATTTCAATCTATTGTACAGTTTGATTTTGATCTACAGGTATTGTTAGAAGAAAACCCCTAAAACTTGTAAGAGGGAGATAAAAAGAAACTACTCCTATTTGTTTATTTGAATCAGCATTAGATTTACATCTAGGTCAGTCCTTAAAAAATTTGGCCTCTGAATTCCATTTAATTTTATATATCTCTATTATGAGTTTTTGCATAGTCCATCAGAAATAAGGATTTTATTCTTTTGTGCTCCACTTCTCTGTTACAATAGAGACATAATGCTGGATGTCACAATCTGTTATCACAGATATTATTTCAATATTCCTTTTCATTTGGAGGATCGAGGAAAAAAAAGGGGGGGATTTTTGCAGATTTCACTTAAATGTGGCTTAAAGTCAGTGAAATGGAGAATGTAGAGTCGTACTGCGTACACAGATTTATTCCAGAGAATAAATCTCTGTAGACTATTTTACTGTTGACATCGTTGAGATTAAAAACACATCTTCAAAATGACGATTTCCATTTAAACTCTGCCAGGGAGATATTTCCATTCTTTAAGTTACACTGCCCTCTGGGGGAGATGATCTTCAGCTATATCTCCACATCCATGTCGAGAGAATACGTCTTCCTCACTTCCTCCTTCACTTTTGAATGCTTAAGATTTTGCCTTCTCTAAATTTTATGGAGATGATTGGTATGATTTTTGCATCAAATATGAGATTAGAGCCACCTTTATTTGCATCTGATTCCCTTACACATTTTCTCTTTTTTGTGCGTGTGTGTGCTTGGAAATCTTGTCTGGGAAGGCCTGGAGGTGCTTCTACACTTTTCTGGGATTTGTGGATGTAAGGAGTCTATCCATAGTGAAAGGCCTGATGCTGCTGTACCATAGTGCTGGATGCTTCACAAAGCAATGCCCTGGGTTATTTTCTAAAACAAATTCAGAGAGCTACTCAAATATGGACAAATATGATTTTCACACCGATAAAAACTCCAGAGGCTTATAGGGAAGCAGGGAATCATACTGGGGAAGCCATCTTTAAGAAGATATCTGGGTATGAAGGATTCCACTCCCCTTCAAACTGAATAAAACTGAAGAACCACAACGAAAATAAAGGGCTCAAACCTAGCAGTGCAGCAAGAGGCTTTTCCAGTGGCAAGTGGACTAACAGCAAAGAGTTAAAAGAAACTCCAGTACATAGGAAAGTATTTCCTGTCACACTAAAGGTAAGTAAAGTCCTAAGCGTTTCCATAGCAGCATTTGAAAAGCCCAAACAGACCTCCAGATTCACAGGAATAACAAGTTGAGAAACTGCTACTTTCTACACAACCCCGATTTCAAAATATGATTTATAGCTGTCAGACAAGCTGTATGACTTGACAGTGAAATAAAACTACAGTAGAGAAATTCCTGTCGCAGACTGGTCCTCTCTTCCAATTTCTTATCAAAGATGTGTGATGAAGGAGGAATTGGTTGCAGTGAAGCATATGTAACACTTCAGTATCTTTCCACAGTCAATTCACCAAATAAGACAGCAGAGAGAGTGAAACAATCAGAGACCAATTATGTGATTTAATATTTTTAAAAAAAAGAGATCAGGTTGGTCTCTCAGAAATAGTCTGCTTTGGCTATCAGAGGTTTCTGTAAGGAAAAAGAATGTACTGTGAATACTACAGGAACACTAAAGCAGAAAAAAATCTGTAAGTAATGAAAACTCCTATTTGGAAAAGAATAAGAGCTTCTCAGAGGAGAGAGAACAGGCTCCTATTTCGAGAGATTACAAATTCATCATGCAGAGCAAGCCGTGCTAACTGTGAGCTGATGTTGAGCCTGCAGAATCTTCTGGCTGTCGTAGTGGTGCTACATCGAAGATGTACACATAGAATCATAGAATAACCAGATTGGAAGAGACCCACTGGATCATCGAGACCAACCATTCCTATCAAACACTAAACCATGCCCCTCAGCACCTCATCCACTCGTGCCTTAAACACCTCCAGGGAAGGTGAATCAACCACCTCCCTGGGCAGCCTGCTACTTGGCACACTTCAGTGGCTCAAATTAGTGCACAAACAAAAGTAATAATTAAGAATTAGTATTGTGGACCTAGTGGCTGAACTGAAAGTTCTCCAACATTTTTCCTCACCCCTTGCTCTCCCATTGCTCTTCTGAGGAGACATCTAGATGCTGGAGGACCAAATCCTCATTCACCACCAGCCCCAGCCTCTGTGACAGGGAGCAGAAGAGCAGCATCACTGCCTTCCTCTCCCTGTGTTTCCCCCCCTCCATTTGCTGCAGCTGTAAATCTATTTCCATTACCCTATCTAGCATGGGGAAAGGTCTCATCACTACAGTGAGTCTTGCAGGGGAAGGTGGCACAGGCTTAGACCTCATGCTAAGATCAGAGCTCATCCACCCCTCAGCTGTTGTCTCAGTGCACGACTAAGAGGTAACAGACTGAGGAGATCCTGGTCGCTGCTGGGTAGATGACTCTTTGGCTACCAAGCAGATGTACCCCAGCAAACTGTCAATCCCATCTTCTACCCTCAAGTACCTACACTCATTTTTACTTTTATAGAGACTTTCAGCAGCTTTCTAAATCTTTTGGTAAGGACAAGCATGTCACATTTGATTTCAGTTCACCATTCAATGTCCACTAATTGTGTGTACTTACCTCTAAAACTAATAGCTATAACCATTTTTTTAAGTATTCCCATTCCCTTTATTATCACTGAATAAGTATCACAGCTTTAAAATTTTAGGCTGCAAAAGTTCCTTCTTAGCTTTTTATGTTTTCATGCTTAATTTTGATTTTGAAAATAGGATTGTCTTTAGAATCGATTGCAAACGATAGATTTTGCAATGTCCACAGGGAAGTCCAACCTGAGAAGTAGCTCAGTATGTAGTACTATAACCATTTTGTATGTTAGTAAGCAGATAAACTTGTGAGAGTCAAAAATGTTTCTTAATTTGTAGAACAGTTACATATTGTTTACCCCTTATGAAATGTTCTGTCTCATACTACTAAGTAGTTTATTTAAAAATACAATTTATTAATTTATCCTTCTTAAAAGTGCTTACTTTTGGCTATTAAAACACATTTGACAAATGAAACAGTTGTATTTTTTAGCCGAGACAGGATCCTCGGATTATTACTATAATATTATATATATATAATATACCTATACCTATATTATTAAAATGTACATTTTCTGTTCCTTGATTGTCAAATTATTTTATAAAGATTTTTGAGGAATACTTTTTGGACTATTTTCTTTTTCAGACTGCTTTTTTTGATTATGTTCCTCTTCTACTTATCACCACCACAACAGCCAGAAGGTCCTGCAGGCACAACCCTCTTATTAGTACTTGTAAGAAATGTGGTCCCTAATGAGATTTGAGGTGGTGAAAGTTTTATATGGTTTTATATATTCTTTATGGGATAAAGCCTACCCATTAGTATTGTTTAGGTAAGGGAGACTACAGCCACATGGCTCTGGCCCATTAGCTGATTTTAGGACGTGCAGGTGAGCAGCAAAACGAGCACCAGCAGCTGTTGCAGGGAGGTTAGCCTGTTGCTCCCAGTGACATATTCCCACTTTCCAGCACTCCGTGGTTTAGGCACATCTGGGAAGACAATGAAGAAGCAAAAGCTATCTCTTAACCACTTTATATCCTTTCATCACATCAGGGGAGGTGATCAAAACGTGATGGTGGTGCAGGTAGTCACAGTGGGTTAGCTTCTATCCCGGAGGTCACTGACAGTGCATGGGGTCAGGAGGGTCGGCTTTCTGCAGCTGAGCCACTGAGGGCAGACCAGCACCTTGTCCAGTCACAAGCTCAGGGACAATGGGCCTGGACTTGAGCCTGAGCCCGAGCCTGGTCAGACACTGGGAGGGGGGAAATTCTGATGGGTCCTGCACTTGGGATACAATAACCCTGTGCAGCGCTACAGGCTTGGGGAAGAGTGGCTGGAAAGCTGCCTGGCAAAGGACCTGGGGGTGTAGGTCAACAGTCAGCTGAACATGAGCCAGCAGTGTGCCTAGGCGGCCAATAAGACCAATGGCATCTTGGCTGGTATCAGAAACAGCACGGCCAGCAGGAGCAGGGCAGTGATTGTTCCTCCATACTGGGTGCTGTTGAGGCTGCACTTGGAATACTGAGTTCAGTTCTGTGCCCCTCACTGCAAGAAAGACATTGAGGTCCTGGGATGCATCAAGAGAAGAGCAATGAAGCTGGTTAAAGGGCTGGACAACAAGACTTATGAGGAACAGCTGAGGGAACTGGTGTTGTTTAGCCTGGATGACCTTAAGGAGGCTGAAGGGAGACCTTACCACTGCCTACAACTGCCTGAAAGGAGGCTGTAGTGACACGAGTGTTGGTCTCTTCTCCCAAGTGACAGGTGATAGGACAAGAGGGAACGGCCTCAAGTTGTGGCAGGGGAGGTTCAGATTGGGCATTAGGAAAAATTTCCTCCCAAAATGGTTATGGGACACAGGCACAGCTGCCCAGGCAGGGGTCAGGTCACCATCCCTGGAGAGATTTAAAGGATGGGTGCCAGAGGTTCTCAGAGATGTGGTTTCATATGGGACAGGTACAGCTAGACTCAAGGACTCTAGCGGGACGTGCCCCTGCCCATGGCAGGGGGTCGGAAGTCGATGATGCTGAAGCTCCCTTCCAGCCCCAACCACCCCATGACTCCATCATTCCACGAACTGGGTCAGAACCGCCTAGGAGGCCCTGCCCCGCCTCCCGGACGTGACGTCAGCGCAGCCGGAAGCGCCGTCAAGAGCCGTAAACAACCGCCGCGCTTCCATCTTCGCGGAGTCCCGCGGGGACCATGGGCGGCGTCCTGGGCCTCTGCTCCCTGGCGAGCTGGGTAAGGCGGGGCCCCGAAGTGACCCCCTCACCTCCCCGGGCCTCGGATCCCACCTCTCCGCGCCTTTGTCCCGCAGGGGCGGCCGTGGCGCTGTCTCCCCGCGTCCCCGCTGCCTCAGGCTGCGGGGCCCCTCCCCGCTCCCCTCCCCGGCTTTCCTGGGAAGCCGTTTCGCAGTCGGAGAGGCCGGGCTGCTGGGCGCCGCCTCGTCTCCGTTATTGAGGGGGAGATGTTGTTGTGTTCGCTAAAATTGTTATAGAATCATAGGGCGGTTTGGGTTGGAAGGGAACTTAAAGATCATCCAGTTCCACCCGCCCCCTGTCATGGGCAGGGACACCTCCTACTGGACCGGGCTGCCCAAGGCCCCATCCAGCCTGGCCTTGAACACCTCCAGGGACGGGGCAGCCACAGCTTCCCTGGGCAACCTGTGCCAGTGCCTCACCACCCTCATCGTGAAGAATTTCTTCCTAATGTCTAGTCTAAATTTTCCCCCTCCAATTTAAAGCCATTAAAATTCCTGAAATCTCTGAAGGAGTCTAGAATGCTTACAAGGTTCGGCGTTTCTTTCGGGAAAAGTAAAACTCGCCTGCTTTCCTGTTCCTAATGATTGTGTTTTATTCCTCTTTCTTACGGCTTTGTCTTCAGTAGCTCCACCCTTTGTAGCATCTTTGTCTTATCAAGGCATCATTTTCTCATTGTACGGTAGACCGTGGCGGTGTGTTACCACGGTGCTGAGCATAATGGGTTATTTTTCTCAGTGGAAAACAATAGTTTGGAATGCTTTTTAAACTGTTAGTGCAATGCAAAAGAACCATGAGGTTGGTAGAGATCCTATATGGTAACTCTGTTCTTGATTGGGGCACTGCTGTCTTGTCTATAAGTGACTCTAAGTCTAGTTCTTATGCAAGTACAAGCAGTGAGGTGGGTTGTGACTCTTTAAACATTTGCGTTAAAGTTGTCAGTGGTATTGTGAAAACCTGAATTTTTCCATACTGAAAATATCATACCATGCTTGAATTAATTAAATTTATATATATTTAAACAGTTCACATGCACAACTTGGTCCAGCAAAACCTCATATTGATTCAAGTGAGCTTCAATTCCTGTAGTACAAAGTGATATTTAATTAGAGAGGTGATAGTTAATTCCTCAATCTTCTGTACAGATTCTGTGAAATGATCACAGACTTGGTAAATCTGTATAAGCTAGGGTTCCAGACTGATATGCATGTAAATAAGCACCTAGGCTGCTGCTGATACCCTATTAACAAACTACTGTCAGTGTTCATTTTGCTTTTATTAATAGTTTAAGCACTTCTTAGTGGATTAGCCAGTGAGGCTTTAATTACTAGCTGAATAAAGTTAATGTTAACATTTTAAATTTTTGTCAAATAGTAAGCAAGAGCATAACTATAGATTTTAATTCAACTACTTGAGTTAATACGTATTGCATATTCAAGTGCATAAACAGCCTTTTTGATAACTGGCTGGTGTTGATAGCACATGAAGAATCACTGTATACTTGCTCTGGTTTTGTGTGTTTCTTTCTGTACAGAGAAATTCAGGTAGTGATCTTTTATCTATTATGATTTACATGAGCATATAATCTTGGCTAAGTCAGATTTACTTGTGGGTGGCTAACCTCTATTGCATTTTTTAAAGTGCCCTAACAAATTGCTTTGTGTGTGTTGTTGATCCCCTGGCTTTAAAGTGTTGATTTTCTTTCCACATTTAAAACCACAGCTAATCAGCGCTTACAGCCAGTATGATAATTCTTATAGGAGAAATCCGTCTGGCTGTTCTCTAAGGCTATGTCAGGATAAACACAGTGGCTCTGAAAGAGAAGCACACTGGGAAGGTGAGGTAGGAGGGGAACCAGATGTAGTGGTGTTCGTAATAGTGAAGATTGTGCCATGGCCAGAAAAACTACTTTTTTTTTTTTTTCCTTCTTCTCTGGGAAGACACTGCTGCTGGTGTTGTTTCAGCTGTTTAGCTTCTCCATGTGAGGCTGTGTTGTGCCACACAGAGCTTCTCTGGGTAACTGACCTTGGCATCTGGTCTCACAACTCTACTTCTTGTGGATTTTTTTTGTGTGATGTTACTGCTGCTTGTAGCTTTACCTTATTGCACACTGATCAGGCAGTGTTTCAGTTTAGCATTTTTAAGAGCAAAGAGATGGGGGCTGGGATAAGGGGAAGACCTTAAGAGCACTGTCATCTCAACAAAAATCTTCTGATCCTGACGACCCAGATTGGTCAGGCACTGCTGTTTTGACTCTGCTGGGTCTTTCCTCTACTCTGTTGTTCTCTGAAATAGCTCAGCTGCTGTTTTACTCACTTCAATACTTTCTGTCAAAGCAAAGATCTTGATTGAATCGGTTCCTTTAGGCATATGAGGAGGGATGATGTAGCTAAAACTTGAGTAGGCCCAGTGGGGGAGGCTTAGTGTGTTTGTGAATCTTTAATTCAGTATATAATCATTTAGTCATCATCCCTGTGAGAAGATTATTTCGTATTAAAAATGTGTTCTTTATGCATCAGGGCAACAACACTTGACTTCCTGTGGTTTTGTGAGGTTTTTTTTCTCCTCTCTGCATTATTCATCTTGTCATGTGTTCCTTCTGCAATTTCTGCTGCCCTAGGGAATGAAGTGACTAGTTTAGCAGGCATGAATTAACTTGTCTGCCCAGCTGGCTCCTCCCAGAATAGGTGTATGGCTCATCTTTTTGTATTTTCCCTGAGTGAACACCGCCACTGAGCTACTTACTTTTCTCAGAAACACACAGGGATGTGAGTTGATTGGTAGATCTGAAAGTTTCCAGAAGGTGAGATGGAGAGTTGATAGAGGGTTTATGCTGTTGTGGATTAGTAGCTGTTGTCTGAGCGTACTTGCAAAAACAAGCTCAAAACTAATTGCAGAGTAACTCTGTCTTCATCAGTGACTGAACTGGCCTTCACCTGCAGAGTTTTAATATTAAGCTTTAATCGATGTAGTAGTATCTTGCTGTTTGTACTGTAGCATTTTGTTATAGGAGACGTGCTTTGAATGTAGGAAGAAGGTGACACAAACTGTCTTTGGTTCCTCTAAACCCAATTCCTTGGGCCAATGCTCTTCACTTTCTGTTGTTTTTGAAGTCTGTTACTTGTTAGAAGTGTTTTTGCTGGTAGTATAATGCTATTTTATTAGAAAGGAATAGACTGTTTTGTCTTGCCCAAAGAAAGAGGGACTTGGGCTGTAATGTGATTGATCTGTTGCAGAAGAGCCCAACTTATATAAATGGTATTGGTTATCAATAGGTGTCTCTTGTTTGGAGACCTGCACAGCTTGTAAGGATGAGCTTTTGGGGGGCAAAGTGTTTTAAAAGTTGGTGTCAGAGCTTAGACACTTCGAGCTGTATTGCCTTGGTAAGGAATATTGTTTCACGGTGAGATGAAGACAGTAATCCTTATTTCAGCCACTGCAAGCCTCCCGTATCTCTAGAAACATTCAGGATACATTTGTTCCTCCTGTGATGCACTCATGAGGAAGCTTCTTGAACTACTTAAATATTTAACAAACAATTTAACACAGGTGTTCTCCAGATGAGCCCTGGCTCATGTCCTGTTTTACCAAATTCATCCTTTTATTAAATACTAACTTTAAAAATATTAATGAAGACAGAATTAGTTCAAAAAAGTAATTTTTTTGAACACAAAATAGAAATAGTCTTTGTTAGAAAGGTTACTTGTGTGTGTGTAGGAAATAGCGTAATGCATTAGTACTGTAAAATCCTGATGCATCCTAAGTCAGTATTTGCAATACGTTTCCTGCTTACTAAGCATAAGTGCTCCTGATGTAATTGCTTGCAGTCATAGAACAGCCCAGATTGGAAAGGACCTTGAAACATCACCTGTCCCAACACAACCATTCCTGGGAAAGGGAGCCTAAATTAGATTATTTCACATCCTGTCCAGTTGTGTCTTGAAAACCTTCAGTGACAGAGAATCTACCATGTCCCTGTGGAAATTGTTGCAGTGAAAGGTTGTTGTTACTGCAAAAAATATGTTCTTTGTGTCAAGAGAAACCTCTCCTGAAATTGGTGCTTTTGTGTTCTTTGTGCTATAATGATGCTGAGTGGAGGAGGTGGTAAAAAAAACCGCTATAATGTCTTTAATATATTGTAATAGTTACAGTGAAAACTTTCACTTTTTAGCAAGGAAAACTTAATAGTGAAGTTGCTGATTTAAAAATGATTTTTAAGCACTGTGGAGTTAAAATTCTTGCCTCCTGTGTCCTCAGACAGGAACACAGGTAAAGAATGTAAAGAATACAAAGGAATTATTTAAAAGGCCCAATGCGTAGGTCTGGTTGAACCTGTAAGAACAGGAAATTGAGCCTTTTCCTGAGGGCTTCTTGGGAGGCTGCTGAGTGCGTTGTGGCTGTCTGCTCTGTCCTGCAAGCCCTGGGTCCTTTTCGGTAGCAGGAAACTGCTGGCATTTTTGTTCTTATATGACTAAGCTTTGAACAGCTCTCTGACACATGCCAGTCATACTGGATGATTGATGTGCACTGGTCATGTGGCTGTGTAACTAGTCGTGTTTTTATGTGGCTGGCTGGGTGTCTCTGGCGCAGTGGTGAGCACCTGTGGCTTTTGTCACATGGTGGAGGTGTCTCTACATGGGGGAGAAGCTGATGTTTGCCGCAGCTCAGTACCTTTGTAAGAGGTTCCATGGTCTGTTGCAGCTCAAATAGGGCGTAGCTTGCTTGATAGCGTTGACTGAGCTGTAAAGTATGTGACTTCCAAAATGTAGCTGTTAACTGCTCACTGGGGTATGGTCTTCTAGGGAAAATAAACTCTTTGCAAATAGGAAAAAAACAAACAACAACCCACAAACACTTTGTATGTACCTTTCCTCTTTTGGCTTATGTTTACTTGTGGAAACTTGCCCTTCTTTTCACTTCCTGAATTGTCACTCAGATGAAGTTCTTATTTATTTATTTGCTCCCTTCTTCCCATAGTTTTGTGGTAGAATTGAATGCTGGTAACTTGCATCCTAATTTTTCTCCCTCGCAGCATTACAGCTGTACAGCAACTCTATCCACTTTTGCATTCCTATCTACTATTGCCAGTGGTGATACGCGTACTGTGTGTTTGCTTTGGTCTTGTGGTTTGTGATTTTTTAACATTGCATAAGTTAATTTTGCCAGCTGACAGAATTACGTGACACATGAGTAGCTGCCGACTACACAATGATTTGCGACCTAAGAATTAGGCTATTCTACATAATTTTTTTGTGCTCCAGTAATGTTTATGGCCTCGGTGAGGTTAGTGACCTTACTCTGCCAGATACTGAAAATGAACCTAGATCCCCGTTGCACTCAAATTTTCTTCTGCGATTTATTTTTTTTTGAATCTCTGCAGCTGTGGAAGGGAGGGTGTAGTTGTGAACTAAAAGCAATCCTTGTATCTCATTTAGCTGAAATGAAATAAAATTCAAGAGAAGTAGTGAGCCTGAATCCAGTCTTTTATTTCCTCTGAATGGATAAATGATTACTTCTGAGATAGCATTAACTTCACTGTTCAGTGGTGCTTTAGGAGGTGCTGCCAAGATTGGTATGAGACTGTAATGTGTTGCAGCAATTTCATTTATGTTAGTGATGAGATGTGTAGGATTAGTCACTTTCTATCAAAACTTCTACACAACTTGGTTAAATATTAAAACCTACTCATGCAAAACCTTTTTCAAGAGCTTGCTTTGTTCTGTCTCTTATGTTAGATACCGTGCTTATGTGGAAGTGCCCCATGCCTGCTCTGCCGATGCTGCCCCAGCGGAAACAACTCCACCATCACTCGGCTGATTTATGCATTCTTTTTACTCCTTGGTGTGAGCGTTGCTTGTGTGATGTTAATACCAGGCATGGAAGAGCAGCTGAAGAAGGTCAGGTTACTTCTTTGCTAGCAAGTTTGGTAGAACAAGTGTCACAGATAATTGTAAATGACATCTAGAAAGCGTGGGTTTTATTTGGAAATGTGTAATTGTGCTGCCACCTGTGCTTCACAGTCACAGTTAATTTAATTGTAGATCAAATAAAGCAAAAATTGTGGGACGAGCACTGCATAGATGAAAAGCATTATTTAGTAATAAAGTTGTACCTCTTATTTAATAGCTCAGAACAAAATAAATAAAATCTCGTATCAAGCAAGAAAAAATGATTTATGTATGTGTCTTAAAATTTATACTGAGTTGCTTGTGTTTGTGGCACTTCATTGATTTTAATTGTGGTTGTTTTTTATTCTTTCATTAACACTAATCTAAGATATCTTCAAGTTTCATTGTGATGTACTAGATAAAATTCTGTTTTAAAGTCTGCAAAAGAATAACAAAGATAATTTTCACTAGTGAAAGTATTGTATTTTTCACTAAGGATATTAGAAAGTTCTTATAGGATTTTTCAGTTTATTAGTTATATGAAGATATAATAATAATTTGAGTTGTATATGCTTTTATTCTATTAGTCTCCATTTTGCTGTCTTTAATTTCTCTTTTTCTAGTAAATGTAGTAACTTCTGTTAGGCTTGCTTTTGATGTTTTTACCCCCCAAATTATTCAAGTGTAAATGTTTATTTCAGTGTGATACAGTAACAACATAGAGCCATTTTAGTCACCCAGTAAAGAAAATTACAGCATTCTGGAGCATGATTTGACTTCAAAAACATGTTATTCATGTCCTGGTAGTGATTAGAAAGGATGCTTTCAGCTGGTTTGCGTGGCAGTTACAGATACCTCTAATTGTTCCTGATGTTACTCTTTTTGGGGAGGCTGTTTCTGTTTTACAGAAGCATAAGCAGACTGCCTTCTCCTAGCTGTCACGAACTTGGTAGTAACTGTCAAGTCAAATTTACCAGATCCTGGATCTTTTATGTCCTGAATCAGATCAACAAGGGAAAAGTGCATTGTTTTTGAGTTCTGAAATTGCTAGTAACACCCCACCAACACACTGGTAATAAAATGTATTTTTGTTTTTGTTTAGAATTTGCCTATGTAGGATTTTTTTTCCTTGAATGTGTTTAATGTTCTAGTTGGATGTAACTAACAACACAGCCCTTTAGTTTCATAATTTCTAGCGATGTTGATAGTTGTGTAACGTTGCAATGTTAATGAGTTATATATTAATAAATTACTAATACGTATTCACTCACAGGAAGCCTTTTGCAGATCACTGAAGTATCTTGTATTTATCACAGATTCCTGGATTTTGTGATGGAGGGATGGGAGCAACTATTCCTGGTGTGCATGGCCATGTGAACTGTGATGTACTAGTTGGTTACAAAGCAGTGTACCGTGTGTGCTTTGGTATGGCCATGTTTTTCCTTCTTTTCTCCTTATTGATGATCAAAGTGAAAAGCAGCAACGATCCAAGAGCAGCAGTGCACAATGGGTAAGATATAGAAATGGGAACTGAGATGAGCTGAGCACACTGGTTAAATTTACTGTTCCACAAACAAAGAAGTTCATAGTAGCTAGAGGAATATTGTCACAGTAGAGACATTCAAAATTATTAAGTTCTCAAATGTGGCAGATTAGTTTTTGTAAGAGGAGAAGATACATGTGGCTGTCACTTCTTGGAGCCTGAAATATGACAATGGATAATCTTTCCAGAGGTTTCCCAAAATTGGAGATTTTGCTTTTGTCTAAAGATGACAGGATTCAGAGATAAATAATGGTACTACATTTCATTCTACTGAGATTTTTTATTTTTTTCAGAGACACAAATATTAGAAAGTCTAATCTGGTCTCTAGGATTTGCATTCCTCTTAACTTTGACATATATGCTCTTTTCTGAACAGTTCTATTTAAAGATTTTAGCAGTTATACCTGTATAGATATAGTCTATATCTGTTCTCTCTGCTGTCTTGTCTTCAGTCTCCCATATGCATAAAGAAGAGTGAGCTATGTAAAGAACTTCCTTTTGTATTTCATTATAGTTGGAATTATCAGATGGAAGATAATTGTGGAATTTCATCTTGTGGGTTGATGGAAGTGGTGGTTTCCATCCATGCTCTGCTGCTGTTTTATGTAGTTTCTTGGATGAGGGAAGTGTGAGATTTTGTAATAGGGCATGGCACTGAAAAGCATAAAACCATTTATGATGCCCAGTCTTGGTGGTCACAGTGATTGCTTAGACTTCTGCCTCTTCAAGGTGGTTAGATATAGTGGAAATTGTGTACAGCTAGGCCATAAAAATGAGGTCGTAATTTTATTTTATATTTCTTATAAGATTAAACATTTCTAGCACAGAATGATAAGAAAGGTCAAATTATTTCTGTAGAGGAATAGAAGATAATTAAGACCAAGCAGAATATTGATTTGTTTACTTTGTTTGTTTAAAGAAAATGAGGCTGAATACAGTATTAAGATGCATTAGCAGCAGCAACACGGTTCAGCCTTTCCCTCCGCCCTGCTTTGTTCAGGAGAGCATAGTTGTTACAATTAAAAGAAGATGGTTCAGGTACATTCCATATCAACACTCTGTGTTTTTTTAACTGTAAAAATGCCTTTTACGTGATAGGGAATCTTTTAACCTAAAACTGCTTCATGAGTTCTTGGGATCTTCTTGGACCCTTATTTGGAGTTGTGCTCTCCAGTCCAACTTTTGGTACTATTTATGCAACACAGAGCAGTTTACTCTTCTTAACCAGTCTAGGGTCAGCACTAGAATGAAAGGAAAACTGATACTTGTTAACTGTAACTGGTAAAATATTAATGTTGCTTCCAACAATTTTATAGTAACTGGTTGCTTCAATAGTGCACATTACAGATAGCCTTATGGAAACTGCAGCTTTTGATTTTTGAAATTGTAAGTATCTTCAGTAATGCCTTCAAATGTAGTCTTTCTGTCAGTGATTTGAAATATTTAGAATATTGGGTTTTCCTATGTATTTGTACTCCTTTCTTACTTGTGTGCAAGTTAAAGCCCAGTGATGTGGTCCAGTGCCAATGTTCACCTTTGCTTTTGTAGCAGGAGTCAGAACAGTTTCTTGTCTCAGATTAATAATAATAAAAAAAGTTAGTTAGAATGTATTCATGGGATTGTTGCCAGCTTGCAGAGAATGCATAGCAATTGTAGGTATTATGTCATGAGTACTGTTTTTGAATGCTGCGCATATTATATGGCGTAGTGTTACGATCCCTTAAAGTCTAGAATTGGTGATGAAATTTATACAAACTTGAACCTGTTCTTATTTCTGTATTTGAACTGATGTGTGGAAATCCATGTTGTGTTTTTTTTAATCTAATTTTAGTGGGTTATGTATTGCATCACAGATGTTTAAGTTAATTCAGTTTTCAAACTGGGTTTAGTCACTTCTCTATATCCCAGTGAATTAGTCTATTTTTCCCCATATTCTGCACTTATGTCATATCATGTAGTTCCTCTCGCACAATTAGAATTTACTCCTCTGGTTACTGCAATGTGATTTTAACAGTCATAAGGAGAGATTGAACATGTTCAAAGTATGGGGAAATAACATGGGTAGGAATAGAAAACTTGGAAACCACGTGAGTGTTTGACATAGTGGAGTTGTGGTACATGTCTTTGTGCTATATTCAGTTCTGAAGTACGTGTAGATGGTACCGTGCTTATATTAGGAGCTGCCTGTCACTGTGATCACAAAAAAGAGTCTTGACTTTCTTGTAGTTCTATTGATGTAAAGTTTTGATTTGAAGTTCCTATGAAAGATACGTTTGTACAAATTCTGTGCGTGGAGTGACTTTGGTGGATCTTTGAAAATTTTTTTTTTTCCATGTCTGCTTTCTGGGAAACAACTGATTGATTTTGATTGTCCGTATCTCTTACTAGAAAAAAAAATCCAGTTCTGCTGCACTGGAACTGGGACTTAGAATTTCATTGTGTCCTTTTTATGAAAGATAAATCCTTGTGATAAGTCTTCATCATATGTAGGCCTAAAGGGTCTGAAGTTAGGTGGAAAGAATCCAGGCTTTTGTGTGTCTCCCTCCCTTTGGTAGGAAATTGAGGCTGGTGGGCAATTCCAGCATAATGTTTTCTGTTTTCTTAGGCACCAACCAAATCTTTTTCCTTTTTCTTTTTGTATAAAGAGCAGATAAGGACTTTTTAACCCTTTTTTTTTCTGGTATGCAGGCAGTTCAGTAATCTTCCTGCTCTTGTAAAACTTTCTTAAAAAAAAAAACCCAACTCACAGTTACATTCCACCCTAGCTTTGTTTGTAAAGCAATGGTGAGTTGCCTCTGGGAAATGTGTCAAACTTTGTGTCAGTCTAGCACAGTTTAAGCATATTTTTTTTGGAGAAGAAAAATCTTGGACAGGTAAGGTCTTTATTATTCAAAAGTAGTGAGTTAAGAATGAGTGAGCTAAAAAAACCAGCTCTTACGGATATGCATTTTGTGTACTTCAGAGTTTTTTTTGTGAATTGGATCAGACTTCAGCAGTTAGCTGTCTTTTTTTTTTTTTAATTTCCCTTTAGATTCTGGTTCTTTAAATTTGCAACAGCGCTTGCAATTAGCATTGGAGCTTTCTTCATACCGGAGGGACCATTTACAACTGGTAAGGGAATATCATCTGCCACTGTGTCGCGGTGCAATCATAATTGGTTTTATAACAAAACTAAGTGCATGCAGATGTCACGTAGTTTTTATTGTATCTGTGTAACTACAGTGCTTTCCTGTGTTTAGAGACGTTAAGACAAGGTGGTAGATTTTATGTGGTCCTAAACTGGTTTTGTTTTATTTCTCTTTTAGTATGGTTTTATGTAGGTATGGCTGGAGCATTCTGCTTTATTCTTATTCAGCTGGTCTTGCTTATTGACTTTGCCCACTCCTGGAATGAATCTTGGGTTGAAAAAATGGAGGAAGGAAACTCAAGGTGCTGGTATGCAGGTAACAGACTGCACTACAATCAAGTTTTGTGTTTTATTGTACTTTATATTAAGTAACATTTTCACTGAGTAGTGCATTTTACCAGAGTGCAGAATGGTTGCATTGTGCATAAGTATCACTTTCTCAGATGGTTTAGTTCGTCTCTGTTGTCATGCTGTCCTTTTGATGTCAAGTTAAATAACAGAGGGCAGTGAGAGGGGCAGCAGCCTCTGAGTAATAAGATCTAGTCCTTGGGAGCAGGGCATCTATTTATGATAGCAGAGATGTGGCGATTTTATGTTTTGGGGTGTTTTTTTCAGCCACAGACTTTGTTACATCTTAGTGCTGGGTAAAAATAACTGCCTGTTACTGCTTCATGTTCAGCTTTAGCATCTCAAATTTTTTTTTCTTTCTGTCTGACAGTCCTTCATTCTGTGAAGGTATATGTGGAGTGAAAGGCCAAGATAGTGAGGGAGAGTACAAACCATCTCACTGAATAAATGATATGTTAATGTTAATGAAGTGTTTCAGATGTGATAATTTAGATGTTTCAAAACAGAGCATGGGTTGTTTTCATGCAGTGGTCACTTCACTCGTTAATGCTTATAAGATGGAATTTGGAAGTAAGACTTGGATTTTTGTTCTATTGGAGGAGTGGTTCTTCAGTTTGTTAAAGTTTTTACCCGAAATGTATGTAGCATAACTGTATTCCTTCATACCTCCTCTTGGTTGCTGTTTGGGCACTGGAGAATCAAGTGTGGCTTCAGGCTTCCCATTTATTAACTGTTCTTTCTTTTTAACACCTCTGAATATTTAGATCAACTCATTTCTTTTATATTTCAGTGCCCAGAGCTGCACTCAATTCTTTCACTGTACACCGTATCAAAAACCTGATAGTCATGGAATAGTATTTCAATTTTAATACTCTCCATTATTAACCAGTTTAACTCTATTCTTGTTTCTTTTTACAGCTCTGCTGTCAGCTACAGCTGTCAATTATCTGCTGTCTCTGGTAGCCATTGTCTTGTTTTACGTTTATTACACTCATCCAGAAAGTTGTTCTGAAAACAAGACATTTATCAGTGTCAATATGCTGCTGTGTATTGGTGCTTCTATAATGTCAATTTTGCCGAGGATTCAGGTATAGTTTTTATTCTGTTACGTTTTTGTTTGGGTTTTTTTGTATTATCAGTCCCAGAAACTTATAATTATGCCGGAGATCTTTTTGATTGCCTAATGTTATTGTTTCATGGTTTCTTTGTATAGGAATCTCAGCCAAGATCTGGTTTGCTGCAGTCTTCTGTGATCACAGTTTATACAATGTATTTGACTTGGTCAGCTATGACCAATGAACCAGGTAAGTGTAGTAGTAGTTGGTATCCCAACTGTATGGTTGTCAAACTTGTTTTCTAGTGGTAGAACTATTAAAGCTTAATGTGCAGAGCAGTTTTTTTATATTTTGTTGCATCTGATTATATGTGATGCAGCAGTAAAGGAGTTGATGCATTGTCTTATATGAAAGTTTAAAATCCTTTATCTACTCAGAGAGACAAATTTATATGCCACATACTTTCATTTGCTTGCTTTAGAGAGAGACTCAATAGACTGAAATTAAATATAAAGCTTATTCACTTTGACTGTCATGGTCACAAAGTTCATTTCCATGGCCATGTGTTCAGTGTGGAAATGTATTGTTGGATTGTGTTCTGTTGTTGTTTTAAGTAAGTTCTAATGTCATTTTCCCCACCTCCCCCAGACAGGCGCTGTAACCCAAGTTTGCTGAGCATCATTGGTTACAACAGCACCACTGTTCCAGTCCAAGGTCAGGTAGTTCAGTGGTGGGATGCGCAAGGAATTGTAGGACTGATTTTGTTTTTGCTGTGTGTTCTCTATTCAAGGTAAGAGTAATTAAAAACAAAATCCTGTTAACTTTTATTACTGCTGATTGTTAGATATTAAATTGTATCTATTTGGTACATGTATTGTATTCTTTCCTGTCAAATACAGCATCCGAACATCCAACAACAGCCAAGTTAACAAGCTGATGCTGACCAGTGATGAATCAACACTGATTGAGGATGGCATGCCCAGGGGTGATGGCTCCCTTGATGATGGAGATGATGTTCACCGAGCCATAGATAATGAGAGGGATGGAGTTACTTACAGTTACTCCTTCTTTCATTTCATGCTTTTCCTGGCATCACTGTATATCATGATGACGCTTACCAACTGGTACAGGTATTTACATTTGATAATATATTGTGCTAATAATAAGCATACCGGATGCTCTCTTTAGCTGGACAAGGAGACATGCATTGTGTGCTGTGAGGAACGTAGGTCCTGAGTGGGACTTTCAAGGGGGAGTATGCTATTTGATCTATATTAAATAAATCATATTTGAAAATTGGAGTAACCAGCCTTGTTCCCAAGTGCCTGTCATGTTTTCTAGGATAATTTTCATAATTCACTGAACTGCAGAAATATATCCCATTGAAATGAACAAGATAGAATCTTTACTTATTTTTAGTTTCTATAAAATTTAACATCAGGCCTGTGTCTGTCACAGACAGCTGGAAAAAGGAGAGATAGAACATGTAATATTAGCAGGTGAAGAGAGGTGATCCTTCCCATCTTCTCACCCTGGTGACACCACACCTGGACTGTTGGGTCCAGTCCTGGGATCTGCAGTACAAGGCGGACTGGGACAGACTGGAGGGAGCCCAGCAAAGGGGCCACAAAGGTGATTAAAGAACCGGAGCATCTATCATATGAGGAAGGACTGGGAGAGCTATGACTGTTCAGCCTGGAGAAGGGAAGGCTAATGGGGATCTTATCAATGGGTATAAATAAAGGGAGAGTGTAAAGAGGACAAAGCCAGGTTGATTTAGTGGTGCCCAGTGACAGGACTAGAGGCAGGAGCTTCCTTCTGTATATCAGGAACTAGGTTTTTTTTATCGTAGTAGTGACTGACCACTCGCACAGGTTGCCCAGGTACGTTGTAGAATTTCCATCCTTGTAGATACTCAAAACCCGTCTGGGAATAGTCCTGGGCAGCCTGCTTTAGGTGTCCCTGCTTGAACAGGGGATTGGACCAGATGACCTCTGGAAGAGCCCCTCAACCTCAGCTATTCTACGGATGGGGTCTGTAGAGGAAGGAAATCTGGTTGTCTGCTCCTTGAAAAAATTCCTTACAATAAAACAGTCCTCCTGTGTGTGAGTGTGTCATTCAGGTAGTCTTTCTGCTATGTATGTTTCTTGATATTAAGTTAAAGCTTGAGCAGATATTCTCCAGAATTTTAAAAAATATTGTGGTCTCTAATAATTTGTAAAAGGATTTTGTGTTAAAGTAGCAACACTAGAAAGGGATTTTCTTCAAAAATAACTCCTAATAGATAGTCTTGCTGTGGATGTGATTTGTGGCCCTGTTTGGGTCAATAGGACATCAAGATTATTGGTTCTCCCAGGTGTTAGCAAGATGAAATGCATTGTTTGTATCTATAAATACTTTCCATTTCCTGCCTCTTTACAGATTTGCTTAGAGATTCCTTGTAATTATTGCTGCTTCTTGACAGCTTCTTTTAAGTATTTCTTGGGCTGCTGTTGCTTTCCATCTTTCCTTTGACAGCAACTGACAGATGGTGTTCTTGCACAAATTGGTATGTACTGCCTGGAAGGAGAAGGGTAGAAATGTCCTTTGAGATGTTGAGTTGAAGTGAAAATGATTTACTGTGAAAACAGTGCTGAAGAGTGGCTTACTACAGAAGTATGTCATGCTGAAACGAAAATTGTAAATTGTTTTTTTTTTTTTTTTCATTTTCCTTCTTTCACAGTCCGGATTCTTCTTATGAGACAATGACCAGCAAATGGCCATCTGTTTGGGTGAAGATATCTTCCAGCTGGATTGGCATCGTGCTGTATGTGTGGACTCTGGTTGCTCCGCTGGTTCTTACAAACCGTGACTTTGACTAAACAGTGCTGCTCTTTTGGGAGATTGTATTAGCTTCACTGTGTCTTTGAAGCAAACAGTATTCCAGATAATAGTGCAGTTGTAAATACGTGTGTGCGTGCGCGCATGCTATCCGTGTAGAATACCCTGCTTTATTCTGCATGATTACATTGAATCATGTCTCTTGTCATTTCACTTAAATGACTTTTTCTAGCTGAGCTCAGTGATGATTGCTAGAATGATGATTTTCATAGGATTACTCCTAGATTGAGTGCTTCAGGAGTAATAGATATAAGATCAACACCTTTTGAAAGTAGGTTTATCCCCTCAATTGCATTAAAAAGATGTAGAGGAAAAAAGTGCAAGTGTTAGGGTAACAAACCAGTATTAGGTCAGGCTTTGCAAGCAGAGGAGGGGCTGCCTTTGATAATCCCTGTTGCCTTGATTCTGAAGCAAGTCTTGAGTAAGTATTGTTAGACTCAAAATAGTGCATGCTGGAGTTTACTGGACATATTGCCATGTTTTGGTACTGAGGGCCTGACCTTTTCCCTGACCAAGGGTGGTAATACCTCTAGCACGGATGTTAAATCTGGAAGCTTGTACCGGAAGCTGTGGAGGAGCTGTTGTCTATCTTGGTGCTGTTGGGTCCGATATGTCCTGTTGCAGACAGGAGGATGGACACTGTGGGGGAAAAACATGTTGGTATCGGATGCTAAGAAGCGTTTCTTAAGGCACCTGTTTTATTATGTGCATCTGTGTATTATTTTTTAAGTAGTTTAAATGGGATAGCTGTGCTGTAATTTATTGCTGTTTTGTGTGCCACTTTCTTGGCTGAGCTACACTCACAGGCTGCAAGGAGCTAAGTGATAAAAACTGTAAGCCCTTTAGCAGAATTATTTTAGCATTGTGGTTAAAGAAATGGAAGAAAAGGTGCACTGAAATCATTGTAAATGAAGGAGGCTTGCATTAACTGAGGCTTCAACAAAAGTGTTTCTTAATATATTTAGGGCTCTAAATTTTGAAGTATTCTAATCTATTAAGTATTTTTCTTGTTGTCCATTGCTAGAGATGGACTTGGGCCTAGAAAATCTAAATCTAGGCATAAGGCAAGATATTAGGGTGTTTGATTAAAGTACTGTATAGTTCCTGTGCACTTACAAAATCTTAAATGCTTTTGTGCTTGCTGCTTTAACTGAAGTAGGTAAGCTGCATTATTTATATCTGCTAATTGCTAGAGCTTGAGCTTAGAGCAGCCTGACTGGGAGACCAGAGAGCCTTCAGCAGACATCGCGCTGATCTGTTACCGTAGTGTTTGTACTGTTACTCCCTGTTGCTAATTATTCTTTAAGCTTTTATTTGAATTCTGCACCTAAACACTGACATTTACTGCAGAAGTGTCATCTCAATCAAATTTGTGATGGTAGTGGAAGGGCCTAGTAAAGGCTTGTAATAATTTGGAATATGTTGTTACCTTATTAATAAATAAATTTGGATGAAGATGTCTAATGCCTTTTTGGCTCACATGCTATCCATGTCTGGCCAGTAGTGGTTTTCCCTTGTAATCTCGTCTTTGGTTCCTGGGACTTGTTTGTCTGAGGAGTAACAGTGCTCAGTGCTGCAAAGTACACCTGTGCGGCAGTTCCCTGGCTCTTTGGAGGGATCACACGGAGCGTCTTGTCAAGTTTTCAGACTGTTGTTCTCTGCCCTCTCCATTGGGTTCCCCTGAAAACACAACCCTGCGTCATCCTTTTAACCACTCCAACTTCTCAGGACTCTGAGGTGTAATGTTTATTTGGGAAGAAAAACACCACACCACCCTCACTCCAAGCGGTCTCCTCTTCCTCCTTCTTACACTCATAGAATCGTTAAGGTTGGAAGAGACTATGAATTTCAGTCTAACTGCCAGCCCCATGCTACCCTGTGTACTAAACCATGTCCCAAAGTGCCACGTCTATACACTTTTTAAATACCTCTAGAGATGGTGACTCCACCACTTCCCCAGGCACCCTCTTCCTATGCTTCATTGCTCTTTCAGTAAGGAAATTTTTCCCAATATCCACTCTAAACCTCCCTCATGCAACCTGAAGCCATTTCTTCTCCCCATATCGCTTAGGAGAAAAGACTAACACCAGCCTTGCTATACAAACTCCTTCCAGGTAGTTGTAGAGGGTAATGAGGCTTCCCCGCAGTCTGCTCTTCTATAAGCTGGACAGCCCTGCATCCCTTAACTGCTTTTCATAAGACTTGTGTTCTAGCTCCTTCACTGGCTTTGTTGCTTGTCTCTGGTTATGCTCCAGGGCCTCAACACCCTTGTAGTGAGGGGACAAAAACTGAGCACAGCAGTTGAGGGGTGGCCTCACTAGTGTCAACCACAGGGGCACAATGGCTTCCCTGGTCCTGCTGGCCACACTGATAGAAGCCAGGATGCTGTTGGCCCTCTGGGCACACTGGTGGCTCATTCAGACAGCTGTCAGCCAGCATCCAGCTGCTCCTCCCCAAGCCTGTAGCATTGCATGGGGGTGCTGTGACCCAGCAATTGCCCTTGTTCAATCTCATTCAGTTGACCTCAGCCCATTGATCCAGCCTGTTCAGATTTCTCCACCAAGCCTTCCTTTCAGTAGCAAAACAAAGGATGTACTACTAAAGGAAAGGTTTGCTGCACTGGATGCGTATAAAAACGCTTGGAGATTAAGTATTTCCCAATAAGCAGGCACAGGAGCAGACCTCATTGCACAGCTACTGAGGCATGAAAAACACAGGCTGTTAAATCCATACCCACCTGACACACAGAATAAGAGACAACTCTTAACAAGTATCACACTCAAGTAACATTTATTTTGTCAGAGTAGATGGTCCAGGTTAAAAGTACACATGCAGTCAAGGGGCCTGGCGGCTGTAAAGAACTTCTCCCCAGTTTGTGCTATGTGTGAGCGCTTCCACTGAAGTGAAAGTAAGGCAGAACCAAGATTTAGCAAGGTACAGGCACTTTGTTCCCAGTTCAAGAAGGGAAAAAAAAAGCCTACATCAGGTCCTGGTCCCCCCCACCCCAAAAAAGCCTCAAGTTTGTTAAACAAAATGTTGTAAAAAATAGAAAAAAACCAAGATACAGAAAGTCAGTGCTCCCTAACCATACACTACTAGTTTACGTCATCATATGTAAGACCAGAAATATAAGAATTCATAAATCAAAGCTTACTATTAACAAGTGTTCAGTTACCTGGGATATTCAGTGATATGTATAATACCAAGTATCTGACAGCAGTACAGTAACAGTCTCACTTGGTATTGCCAGCCGTGTCTGCCAGCTTGTCTAACCACATAGTTAAACAATTGCTTGTAGGAAGTAACACAGGAAAAGTATTTTAGATTCCACGTTACCTGGTTACATAAAACAGTGATTTACAAAAAACTCATTTACCAAACAATATTCTAAATAAATAGTTCATCTTCATAACTATATACAGAGTCCCCATCACATCAGTTATCCAAGAACGGCATGTCTGTGTCCATGGGGGCTGGGGCAAGTTCACATAAATAGAACAGTGTGGCTTCGCTCGCTTCTGCCTCTGTCAGTGGCTCCAGCCGCACCAGTTTACTCTGGGTGGGCTCAGGATCCAGGCTGCTCTCCAGGAGCTCGTCCATTTCCAGGGGTTTGTCAGAAGAAAGAGTTTCAACTGCAGAACTCCCACTCTCCACAGCAGAGCCTGGGTTCCCATCCAGGAACGCAAGGAATGGAAACGCAGTGTACTGTATGAGTTGCTTATCTAAGGGGAAAAAAAATTCCCCAAACATCAGTTCACATGCCTTTCTATTTGCAGAAGGAAAGAAAATCCAACCCTGAGAATTTATCTAAAGAATAATTAACAAAAGACATTAGAGTTGTTTATTTTAAATGAGCAACTGAAGAATTGTTACATTCATGCATAACATTACTCATTCAGATTCTCCTGCAAAACTAATCATTTCTCTGTACCTGGTGCCGTGCCAAAAATGGAAATATAGTAAGTATTTTGTTTTGGTTATTTGGTTACCAGCTTGACACATACACTACAACTAACCTGATTTGGGTTTAGAAACTTGTGTTTCCTGCGAAGCTGCAGGTCCATCGTTATTCTTGGTAGTTTCTATTCCCTTTGTCTCCGCCTGGAACAGAAAGCAAAATCTTAAACACATGCATTAAAGTGTTCTCCAATGCTGCTACAACACAGCTGACCAGCTATCAAAAAATTAAAATTTCTGTTTGTGAAGGGATGCAGTGGTATCAGTTACCCACACTAACAGGACTTGGCTACAGATATGTGAAATGGAAACACAGGCTTACTCAAGCAAGAACCAAAACTAATGCTCATAAATTAACAGGACAAATTCAAAGAGCTAGATCTTAGCTCTTCTTGTTCTCACGTTTCTTTTCCCATCAGACAGAACAGATGAAAATGTTCTGAAAAAGTGTGTACTGTATCTGCAAGTACTGAAATCTTAGAGGATAAAGAAGCTAGGAGACTGGTACGAGGTACAAGTATTGGCCTCACGGTAATACAAGTTTTAAAGGATATTATTAATTAGTATGCTTTTCCCTTTCCTGTTTAAAACCTAACAAACATGAAAAAGGTGCTACTACACCAGTAAAGAAAACAACAGGGAATGAATAAAGTTTGCATCTCCAACTACCGAGTACATTGAGCAGTGGACTTAAGACTTACTTTGGTATTAGTGATATGATCTGTAGGATTCATCTGCACGGAGCTTGTAAAAAGCTGAATAAGACAAAACACATCAAGTTACAGGTATCTTGATGTTGCTGTTAAGATTACAAGAATGTCAATCAGCATGTGTGAGAATAATTCCTGTACTTTATGGAGGATAACTATGCTCTTCCACTGTTTCTAAAGAGGTACCTATCACAGAGAAAAACTCCACAGAGATGGACAAAGGACAAGAGGCAAGAGTTAAAAGGTACAGCAAGAAAACTGCAACTGATCCAACGCAGGATTTGTGTCAACAAGGTCCTCAGCAACAAGATCTAACTTTCAAGCTGGCCCTGCTTTAAGCAAGGGAGCTAGATGACCTGCACAGGTCCTTTCCAACCTAGACCATTTTACTTGACAAAAATCTGAAGAGAACTTGGGAATATATATACACACTCCTAGGAAATAACCTAAAATTACACAGAAACACTTATAAAATAAGCAGCAAGTTTTTAACCCTGCTTAATTGACAAGACTGATGAGCTGGGCTATTTCAAAGCAACAATATTAAGCTAATCGGTGTCTTGAGTTCATGCAGCAACAATTACAAGCATTATTTAATTAAAAAAGCCATTCTTCAATCAAAACTTAAGTACCTGGAGTAGCACTGAGAATTACACCACTGCCCCAGAAACACATATTCACAAATATTTATAACTTTCCTTTTTTTAAGGAAAGGAAAAAAATCTGTTGTGTTTTAAATCTACTTTAAACAGTAACAAATATTTTCTGTAGGGTATTGCTAAAATACTTAAAACAGTGAAAATTACATCGACCAGGAGATCTGGATCTATGCTGAACTGTCGTCCTGACAACATAGCTTGGAAGTCCTCTAAACTGCAGTCGATACTGTCAAGATAATCCAGCAGTTCAACTCTAGAAGACAAACAATATTTTATTGCTGTATCCTTTAACAAAAGGAAGGAAAATCTGCAATTAAACTTTACACAGTTGTACTATATACATCTAAAAATATTCACTAGAACTAGACTGAAATAGTTCTAGTTTCAGACTTAGTGAAACTAAGTCTTTCATTAGAAACAACCTTTGGGAAAAAAACCAAACCAAACCAAAACACAATTTTAGAGAACTCAAGTAAAGCAGACAGGAGCTCCAAAACAGACAGCAAATCACACTATGACATGACATCAGCAGAGATGCAATTTTTGCATCTGGGCAGCCCTAATGAGTCCCACCCACCTGCAAGAGCTGCACAGGTAAATTATAACAGTTTAAACAAGGATATACACAATGACACACTGTCAGATAATGCACTCCCACTCACTTGCTTCACAATGAAAATCAGAGGTCCCATCTTAAAATACTTAAAATATAGAAGGATTTTTAGAAACTGGCTAGAACAAAGGTGACCTATAAGTTTCAAGTTCTCAATATAAAATACTATCCAGTTCTTTTTACTTCAGTCAAACAACCAGTTCTAATACTTGGAGGTGGGGAAAAAAAAAAAGACTGGGCTACTCACTTTCCAAGTAGATTTATATTCTGTGAAATTACTCCATTCTCACTGAGTATAGAATCCATCACTGAGACTGGATCTTCTGCAGTCAAAGTTGACTGGTTATTCAGCTGTACAGCACTTGACATGAGTGGGCTTGGACTGTCACTGACAAGACCGAGGGGATCATTATCTGGGACAGAAAGTGATTCTGTGCTTTTATCCCCTTGAATTACAGGGGCATATTCTTCTTCATTATCATCTTCCACGATTATAATTTCAGGAGAATGACTACAGCTGTAATATGAAATAAATTAATGAAAGCATTTCATACACTTATTTAAACCGATACACTAATTTAAACTGATACCATTATATTATTCCACAAGCTCTGTTACTTCCCGTTTTAGTCAAGCTACCATAAGGAAATAAAACTTTCCTGCTGCTTTTCACATAAAAGACTGCAAAAAAGATACAGGAATGCTGATAGTATTTGCATTAGAACAAGTATAAGCTCGAATATAAATGTAAAGTATGTACAAAGCGGAGCAAAGCATATCAGGCTGTCAAACTAAAGCTGCAATATATATTTTTCCTGTTGAACAGCATCAGCTCTGGAGCATCCATAGCATAAATGCTCTCAGTTGATGGCATTTTATTTAACTAAACTTGTTATGAGTATCAGGAAGGCAACATAAAAAACAAGGAAGAGTCTTAAATCATTTGCCTTCCTCCATACTCTGATTTTCTTAACCTTTAGTAGCTGTTAGTTGTGCTGCCTCTTTATCACAGCCTTATTTTCATGAAGCTTTTCTGTCAGAGAATGCATTCCCAGACACAACTGCACAACAGTACTAGTTGGAGCACAAGCTAGAAATATCTATATTTTATTCCTTGAGGTATAATACAGGCCCTATCAACACAACGCAACTCAGGATGAGAGTTGCATCTCAATCCACGGACCAAGTTTCAACTGCTTATAACTGAAAGATGTAATACTTTTATAGTAAAGACAGGAAGAACAGTCACAAAACACCTGGGACTGAAAAAAACCACTGAAATTAACTGGCTTAATGAAGTTCAAAGACCATACCAACACTAGACTAACAGCATACGCAATTTATCCTCCATGAAGATCTGCAAAAACAAGAGAGTCACTCCTGCCCATATTCATAAGCAGAAGTAGTCTGTCTTACTCTGTCTTTGGACAAGTCATGTACTTAACAAGCATGCAATAATATTGATTGCTTCTCACTAGTTTCTATCCTCAACATATTACAACTCCAAAAGTCAATTAGCTATTTGGAACAAATCCAAAGGTCAATAAATCAGAACCTAGTGTGAACTCACCAATAAGCTTCCAAACATGCACGAATATTGAATAATTCTAACCACATGATTAAAAAAATAAATCTAAGACATTCAAATTATTGCATATTCTACAACAATGAAAGCCGATTATATACATAGACTAAGAGACTCCTTACTTGGAGGAATCTGAAGTGGTATCTTCAGTTGTTTCAGGTGTAATGGGAAGATTTTCTTCATCACCCATGGGATTTTCTTCATCACCCACATCCTCAGTGACATCATATATAATAATGTCATCTGAAATCTGTTCCCTTTGTTTTAAGCCCTCATTCCTGTTCAGAGGTACCTGAGAATAGTGTTCCGACAGTTATTTTGGTATCTTACAATGCTTCAGTTTTAGAGAAACATAAGAGCTTTCCTACATCTTAGCAATTACAACCTGTTTCTATAGACTTTTGTTTAATAGAAAAAAACACAAATAAATGAACAAGCTGCAGAATAGCTGGCAGATATTACACGCACAGAAATAAAAACAGATAAGCGCTGTCAAGAAAAGCAACAAAAAAGCTGCAACAACAGGACTACATAAGAACTAAATAATATTAAAACAGTGATATTTAAAACAGATATTTAAATAATACTTTGCTATAAAGCTACAAATTCTAGTACCACGCTACAGCACGCATTCTAACCATTTCCCCACTAACCATTATTTGGACAGTGACAGATTCAAATGGCACAGCAACCTGACATGACTTTGCTGGGTTGGATGCTGCCTTACAGTGCAGTACACTGGATCCTTATCCCTGCAGGGGGCTAGGGATGTGTAATTCCCAGTGATAACATCACAACATACATACGCTGTTTCTAACAGCACTATTATTGAAAACAAAACTGCTTTAAGCAGGACCACATCAAGCTGTATTTAATACACTAGTAACTGGCTTATACACGCTTATATTTAAAAGAAATTGGTGATTATCAACACACTTGTCTTCTGAAGGGAACACAACCCAACTTTTAAAAGTTGATAGCTCTTGGCACAAAGGTTTTATTCCCGGTAAGACAAGCTACTTGATTTGTCTGCCCGCCTCTACTCCCTCCTTCATCATAACAAAGAGTACACATGAAAGAAAACTTACATGGTGATTACTGTCAGCTGATTCTTTCACAATCTGTGGAAATACATTCGACTTTGTAGGTCCATTAGTGTTCAGAAGTAGAGGCCTGAATTAGAAAGAGTAAAGGAACAAAGCCATCTCAAAACTAATTATTTGGTTTTAGTCAATAAAACGTGTGGACAGCAAGTTTTCAAGACCATATTTACCTCTTGCGTTTTAGGCTCACTAATTGGTTATTCTGCACCAAGGTAACAATAAATTGTACTATCTGTAAGAAAAAGAACACTATTATTAGTTGCACTACTCTGTAATTGTTTCTCTCAGAGTACCCAGACACCTTCTAGCAGAAGACTTCAATAACAAAATCTATACACAAAATGCAGCTCACTTATTCAGTGTACTCTCATATAGAAGTGTTCAGGAAAGTTAAAAGTTGTGGAACAATATAAAACATTGCTGGTAATATCTAATTAGAACAGTTATTCAGTTGTCTGAGAAAGTTCTTTCACATGGCAGGTCATAACAGTATGTTTTTACACTACATCATACAGAACACAGAAAACCAAGCAGTAACTCAAACTATTAGAATTCCAGAAAGCACATAGGGATGCTGACTGTACACATAACCTGTACCTGTAAATACTGGTTCAGGTGAAAGACATGTTTGACAGATTCAGAAAAAAATCACACGTATACTTTACAGTATTCATCAGCTGCCTTTCCTTTTGAAATGTTAAGAGTTTCTTCCCTTATGCTTTAAATTTAACCACTAAATGTAGGTATCTCACTTGGATAATCTGAAAAAAAATATCAGTAAGTCTCTACTACAAGACCACTTTCAGTGTTGCCATTTCTAATGTGTAAAAAAAATGTAAATTCTGCATTTGCACAAGTTTTGGTAGATAATATATCTAACTTCAACTAAGCTAAACTAACATATTACCATTGGGTTCCACTCAATAGTCTATTCTGATAACTGCAGAAATATATAGTCAGTAGGTCAGTTAAGCAGGACAGTAGTGAATTTCCAATACAGGACTTTGTAATTCTTGCAGTGAGAAAGAGTTTTTCCTGAGATCATGCAACACGATATTAGTCATCCAATTCCCAAATTAATAAAAAATAGATGGACCATTTTAAGGGTACCTAAATGAATGATGTATGATGTTCCCAAACCTGTTTCTTCAAAACTGTTTACAAGAGTTTGGCCTTACCTCCCACTTTTGGGGTGAAACATACCAAATGTTTCTGTTCACCAAACACCAACCCACTTTTTTCACAAAAAAAAAAAGAAGGGCAAAGCACAGTATTCCTAGTTCAGAAGCACTTACTCACTCATTCACATATGACACTTGAACAAAGCCTTACCTTACGAATAACTTGCTGTTGTTGCAAGTGTTTTGCTCTAAGTTCTGCCACCTCTCTCCAAAGGGATTCATTTTCCCTGTTTGAAAAGGATGATTTAGAAGTCAAAGTAAGACCAAGTTTTAAAATATTCACGTTGTTAATTTTTGTTAAAGATTAGTTTGCTTCATTAAAGCTCTTTGAAATGTGTTTTTAGATTGGAGGGGGAAATCACAGTCAGCAGCCTTGGCAAATAATTACAAAATGGAGACAAGACCCTGCAGAGAACTTCCAGTCCTCTTAAAAAAAAAACAACCCACCAACCCCAAATTCAGCAACATTTATTACACATATATTTAGTATTTGAAAATGAACTTTTTGCGACACTAAGCTGGGTGGAAGTGTTGATCTGCTGGAGGGTCGGAAGGCTCTGCAAAGGGATCTGAACAGGCTGGACTGCTGGGCAGAGACCAACGGCATGAGGTTTAACAAGGCCAAATGCCGGGTCCTGCACTTGGGGCACAACAACCCTGTGCAGAGGTACAAACTAGGAGAAGCCTGGCTGGAAAGCTGCCTGGAGGAGAAGGATCTGGGGGTGTTGGTTGACATGAGCCAGCAGTGTGCCCAGGTGGCCAAGAAGGCCAATGGCATCCTGGCTTGTATCAGAAACGGCGTGACCAGCAGGTCCAGGGAGGTTCTTCTCCCTCTGTACTCAGCACTGATGAGACCGCACCTCGAGTACTGTGTTCAGTTCTGGGACCCTCACCACAAAAAGGATGTTGTGGCTTTGGAGCGAGTCCAGAGAAGAGCAACGAAGCTGGTGAAGGGGCTGGAGAACAGGCCTTATGAGGACCGGCTGAGAGAGCTGGGGTTGTTTAGCCCGGAGAAGAGGAGGCTGAGGGGAGATCTTATTGCTCTTTTCAACTACCTGAAGGGAGGTTGTGGAGAGGAAGGAGCTGGCCTCTTCTCCCAAGTGACAGGGGACAGGACAAGAGGGAATGGCCTCAAGCTCCGCCAGGGGAGGTTCAGGCTTGACATAAGGAAAAAATTCTTCACTGAAAGGGTCATTAGGCAATGGAATGGGCCTGCCCAGGGAGGTGGTTGACTCGCCTTCCCTGTTTAAGGTGCAGGTGGATGAGATACTGAGGGGCATGGTTTAGTGTTTGATAGGAATGGTTGGACTCGATGATCTGGTGGGCCTCTTCCAACCTGGTGATTCTATGATTCTATGTTTTTTCCCTGTAACAGTTACCTTCTCCTCTCACTTCTAGTACTTAAATCCTAAGGGATTACACTAAAAAAAAAAAGTTCAAGGACACAACTGATTTGCGGTAGCAGCAAGAAACCAACAGCATAAAAATGAAGGTTCCTCTCACCACTAAAAAAGAGAGTACTTCATCTATATAAAGCCTGTTTGTTCTTCCAACACACCTCTTGCTAGATGCAAACCATCTATCTGCAATCGTACAGCCACTTTGAGAGCATCTTTACAGAACAGCCTCCGAGTTCATACATGCAGCTAACAGCTGCCTCTGACCTCCAGTAAATGTCATGTTAGGTGCTAGGAGAGCACAGCAGAGTTGGCAGTTTTTATGAAACACTGCCATTTTACAAACCTTGGTTGTTACAGTACTCACAGGAGGTCCAGTTACTGAGTATAAAAACTGCTGTAAAGTGGCCCTTGCTATCACATCCATCAACCTCGTTGTTTCAAACATGATAAAGCATACTAAGAGGCAGATAACAAATACTAAAAGCTTCAACAAATACAGAAAGACAACTTACCACCCTCATCTCTATCGCTGTTTAGTTTTCAAAACAGATATATGCTCAAAAAGGAGGCAAATCTCTCCACCAGTGTCTGGGCTTTTAGGAAACCTTAAGCTAAGTTTTCAGAAGCAACTGTTTATATGCAGTGTGATGAAGCTTAATACTCACTCCTCAACCTGCTCCTATGTCCAACGTACTTTAAGAGTATAGCTTCATCATAAATTTAACAATCCAGGTCAAGGATTCTGAACTTTCTCAATTTTCTCACAAGCTTTATTACCGTGTTTTATAGTACTTGGGCTTCTGATTTAGCTCCAGTTTCTACCTCAATCATTTTAAGCTCATGCGACAACAATATGGACAACAAAGACCAACCATTCAATCTTCTTATTTCTACAAACTGTCAGGTTGTCAGCAACAGCATGCCATTTTGGCCCAAGTCAGCCCTGCTCTGGGCAGGAGTTCAGACCTAGCAACCTTCTGAGATTCTGTCCAAACTTATCTATGATTGGAAAATGGTAAATATGACCATTTTTACTCTAGACTGGATAGATTCTAATAAAGACTCTACCTAGACAAAATAATCTTGGCTCTGAATAACCTACTACTCAAGTAATTAGAACTAAAGACTAGAACTGACAGCATTTGTTTCTTAAAATTGAACTGATTATTGACCTCAGTCACAGAGGTACACTATCATTCATGTTTTCAACATAAGGAGTCCTGAGACTGTTGAGGTGCTGTGACTTGTAGTCCACCAAGTTACGCTCATATATCCTGTCTGTATTAAGTAATATGTGACGCATCTTTCTCATTGTTGAGAATAGATTGTAATTACTAAATTCCAAAAATACTTTATTTATATTTGGATTTTAGACTCTGCACCTCTGTCACTAAGGTAACTAATAAATTTCCAAACAGATTTTCAGAGACATTAACTTTTGCAAATTTTAGCAGTGGGAGAGTGCAGACAACAACAGGAAGTTAAAAAGCAATGAGCAGAGACATTAATTATAGCAAGAACTATAAGCAATTTGCACAGTCCAAACTCTGCCTCAAACTAAACACAGTAATTATTTCAAACTTGAAGACATAAACCAGCATATTTTATGCTAAGAGCTGAGTTGAATATCCAGGCTCAGCAGCATTATGGAACTATTATTACAATTGTTAATTAATTGCATACTACTAGACAACTGCCTTCAAAGACCAACACTGCCTATTATTTTTAGCCATATCAGAATATTCCATTTTAATACAATTTTTTAATTGAATTTTTTTCCCTTGAAGCAATATTTTGAGTTAGGCAATAAGAAATCAAGAGACACATAAAATAAGGTCTTTGTCTGGTAACTATTATCAGAATTACTCAATTTTAGGGATTAGTTGCTGATGGAGCAACTTACCTCTTCAAAACAGACAACTGAGACTCAATAGTCTCTTGTATAATTTGCACCTTTTGAGCACTACTTATTATTTTGGAGAGATCTTCTTGACGTATCTTGTTTTCTTCAGGTCTTGAAGAAGAAACCTTTAAAACATAAGAATCCAGAAACAACATTTGCTTTTACTTATTGTTAACTACTATTTTCTTTTGGTGATCAGGTATATTTTTTTTAGTGTTGATAAACTATGCCTTTAAGTTAACAATAAACCAAGCATCAAATAAAAAGAACCACAAAACCACACAGAAATGTCCTCTCACAGCTGTCACCACATTAGCTTTAGTTGTTACAAACATCTGTGCACATTCAGATTCTTCAGGCATTCTCCTAAGAGTTCGATCTCATCACAACTGCTTTGCAATAACCCAGTGTTAATAAGTACATCCCTCTCATTACAGTTTAGCTTGACATATTTCTACTTGACATCTATATTTACCTGATTCGCAATAAGAGCAGAACACGTTTCAGAGTCACATTTAGCAGCGTAACACATGTTTCAGGTTTACCCCTCTTTTCTCTAGGGGAAAGTTTAATGCTCACAGAAGCTTTGTTGTGGGAAAAAAAAAGCTACACAAACAAGCAGACTGTTATATTACTGATGGTGAAGTCAAAGCATACTCTGAACTTCTAATACCCATTTGCAAAAATGTTATATTTGCATAAATTCCTAATTTTTGCCACCTATGAAAACTTACTATATCTAACCTGTTTTGCTGTTACTAAAGGAGCCTAGTCAAATCCCCCAAAATACCTTTGAGAAAGTCACGATAAATACGAAAGCAGCACAGTTTCCTTCCCCAAACTCAAAACTTATTTGCACTCACAATTCTACAAAATACTTGACCTAAACTTTGCTGTTCATTCATACTTACTACTACAGGTTTTCAACATACTGAATTTTCACTAACCTTCCTTTTAATGTGTTCCAACAAGTCCTCCCGGCCCTGTTTAAAATATGGGTGTTGAAACTCTACTGGACCATCTCGCTCCTGTTTGACAAGCCCAGAATCAACGTGGACAACCTTACGGAAGCCATCTTTAAAAAAATAAACAGAAAAAGAAAAAAAAAAACACCTCTTAAAACTCACATTAAGAAATTCAAACTATGCTGTACTATCCTGTTATCACTTTTGAGGCTGAGACAGTAGCCTAGTTGCAGAGAACGCAGGGCCACTGCTCAAAGGAAATTGTCTATAACCAAACACGCAGAGGATACAGAAATGCCAGAAAGTAAAAACTCAGTAACTTACACATGTTTAACTGTCTGACAAAGCTTGCCATGTTGTTGTGCTTGAAGTACTTGGGAAGAATCTCTTTTGCAAATCTCTGTTCATCCAATACCAAGAAACTCTGGCCATTCTAAAATGAGAGAGACATATTAAGCTACTTGAAAACCACTGCAGAAAACACACTGGGCTTTTAGAATTAATCACCAGATAGGAATGTTTCCTTTGTGCATGCAGTAACTTAACTGATCTGCTTGCCTACAGTTTTCCAAAACAAAAAGTGTACAAGCCCTGCAGTTGCAAAGCAACAGAGTATTATCAATTTACATCACTAACCAAATTTGAAGGGGAGCATCTCTATTATTACCTGTTGCTTCCTGAAGAAATGAATTGTTTACAACAATTACCACAGTTTCACTACAAGACTATACCATCAATTTTGTTAGGAAGAAATCAGAGATTGTGCAAGGGAAAAAAACCCCAATAATCAGCTGAAAGTACCTTCTGCTTTCCAGTATAAAAGCATGCTTAGTTTGACAGGATTAGCAGAACAGATGGAGTTGTCAAAGAACTGAGGGTGTCCACTGGGTTTTGGAGTTACTAAAAAGATAACCACACAAGGTAATGTCACCCTCCTCCTGGGATACCAATTGTGACGGAGGACTGATATTTTGTTTTATCCGCAGGCTTTGACTAAACTAGATGGCTTAGCTTTGTTCTTCATTGACTGTGTACATTAACTAAAGGACAAGTAATTAGCAGAATCCAAATAGGCTATGTCAAAATGGTTTAGGTTTTGTCTTCATCCACAGCACTCTTGCTCTGTATCATCTTTGACAAACGCCACCACTGATACTGCACTTCTTAGAAGCTTTTTGTTCAATGTGTCACATTTGCTTCTTACCCCCAGATGCCAGCAGCTCTGTGATCCCAAGAGGCTTGAAGAACCAACTATGGGGCCACAAGAAGGTCCTTGCCCAAGAGCTTAGTCCTTGCTGGATTGTCAGAAACGGTATTTATAAAAGGCTCACCATTGGATGAGTTAGAAGTTTAAGACTGGGATGAATGTTGCAAGATGAAAACTGCCCAGTAATGCCTACCTAGTTCCTTCTGAGAATCAGTCAGCGGAAGGTAAAGAGGAAGCAAAAGAAAGGGCAGGAATGGATTCTCCAATGGATTAAAAGAATCACTTCTTTAATATTGTCAGGCTTGGCACCATGACCACTTCCCTGGTAAGTCTCTTCCAGTGCTCCGCCACCCTCTGGGTGACAAACCTTTCCTAATATCCAGCCTAAACTTCTCCTGGCACACATTCCTGCCATTCCCTTAAGTCCTATCATTGGTTGCCAGAGATAATAGATCAGTGCCTGCTCCTCCTCCTTTCTCTGTGAGGAGGCTGTAGAGTGTGATCAGGTCTGCCTTCAGTTTCCTCCAGTCTGAACAAACCAAGTGACTTTAGTCATTTCTCATATGGCTTCCCCCTTCAAACACTTCACCAATTTTGTGGCCATCCACTGGACACTCACCAATGTCTTGCTATCTTTTTTATACTGTGACACTCAACACTGCACACTACTCAAGGTGGGGCTGCACTCTAAGACATAGTTGACCCTCTTGGCTGCCAGGGCACACTGGTGGATCATGATCAACTTGCCATGGACAAGAACTCCCAGATCTCTTTCTGCAGGGCTGCTCTCCAGCCTTTCACTCCCCGGCCTCTATGTATACCCAGGGTTGCTGTGCCCTAAGTGCAAAACCCAGCACTCGTCCTTGTTAAACTTCATGCAGTTGGTGACTGCCCAGCTCTCTAATGTGTTCACATCCCTTTGCAGGGCCTTTCTGCCCTCAAGAGTGTCAACAACTTCTTCCAATTTCATGTCATCAACAAACTTATTAAATCTTCAAGTCCTGCATCCAGGTGATTTATGAAGATGTTAAAGTGTACTGGGCCTAAGACGGATCCCCATGGAATCCTACTAGTTGCCAGCCCAATGTAACTCCATTCACTATGGCCCTGCAAGCTCAACCCATCAGCCAACTGCTCATCCATTGCATTATGTGTTTATCCAGATGCATGCTGGACATTTTGTTCAGGAGGATACTGTGATTAATGAAACTCACCGGCTGAAGGTACTCAAACAAGTGGCACTACAGTGACCTGTGATGTCAACAGACAGCTTTCATGTGGCGCCTCACTTCACGGTCACTTTGATACTGTTCAGATTTAGCACAAAAAAAACCTGGGATACACATCTACTAGTTCTTACTGCCCTGACAGTTGTTTATAGCAAAGCTGTACAGATGTCAAGGCCTGACTCGAACTCACTGAAGCATTACTCATAGCTAGATACACTTTTCAAGCCCTAGCATGACTGACTGAAGCATACAGCAAACTTCCAAGCACTTAATTTGGTATTCCTTGTACCTGTTTCCATGGACAACATGTACCCGCGGCTTCACCAAGATACTCATGCAGGGAGACCAAATTTGGCTGTCTGGTTTCATTTGGTGTTTATCCTTAACAGTGTAAGGATATGGATTTGTATAGGAGGGATGTGAAATATTATAGCAACTGTACTGTTCCTTACCTGTTACACTTTGTAAGCTTTCTGTACTACATAATTGCTAGTGCACCAAGAGATCCCAATGCCTTTCCCCGCAGAACAACTGGTGGATGCTGGTAACATCAACTGTGACTAGTGGATTTTCCTTCCACAAACAGCCTTGCAGAATCTCAAAACAATTAGTCTTTACTTTTAATCAAGAAAATACCACATACTTAATAGCAGCCTTGGTGTGCTTACTTGAGATAAGTTAAGGAATGAATTTGTCAAGTCCCTATTAATAGTGTAAAGTGGTAAAAATGGCACTTCTTAAGCTACATGACATCTGAATCTTCTTATAGCCCATCTCTTCCAGAAAAAAAATAAATTATAAGAAGCTGCTGTAATCTATCAAGTCTGAGTCTACCTGCCTCCTTCTTCAGAAGTCCTAGCTGAACTCATTATCAGCAAAACATTTAAGAAGACATTTTATCATTGCCTGAGCATTTACATAAACTCAGCTGAGAGGTGCCATCTCCACAACATTAGAAGATGTTGGTACAGTTTGAGGATTGGTTTGATATAAATTTTAAGAGCATTCAAGATGTAGAGAAAAATTAAATTTAAAAAATACTTAGTAATGCTGGAGAACTTCCAAATGGGGACAAGCTGAGAAAGTTTGGCTTGTTCAGCCTGGAGAAGGCTCTGAGGAGATTTTATAATGACCTTCCAGTACCTGAGAGGGGCCTACAAGAAAGCTGGGGGACTGTTTACAAAGGCTTGTAGTGATAGGACTAGGGGCAACCAGGTATAAACTGGAGAGGGGCAGATTTGGACTGGACATACTGAAGAATTTATTCACAATGTGAGTGGTGAAGCGCTGGCTGAGGTTGCCCAAGAAAGTTGTGGATGCTCCATCCCTGCAGGTGTTCAAGGCCAGGTTGGATGGGGCTCTGGGCAGCCTGATGTAGTGGGAGGTGGGACTGTCCATGGCAGTGGGGTTGGAACTGGATGATCTTTAAGGTCCCTTCCAACCCAAACTGTTCTATGATTTTATGATTCTATAATCTATCACAGGAGCTAGGATGTTTACTGGAGCAAACTTGCCACCCCTTCAGTATTTTAAGGTACTTACAAAGTTTGTGCTCTGACAATGCTTCTTTATTATTCACTTAACAGCCCGAGTTTGAATCTACAGGGGCATAGAACAGTTTGGGTTGAAAGGTACCACGAAGGTCATTCAGTCCCTGCAGTGAGCATGGGCATCTTTAATTCCATGAGGTTGCTCAGAGCCCCATTAAACTTGACCTTAAAAGTTTCCAGGGATGGGGCATCTTCTAGATGAAAGGCCATCCGACTCAGGTTTTTCCATACTTCTTAAGAACAATCAAAGCCGATGTATACCGACACGGCCGCCGTACACCTGCAGATCCCAGAGCAAGGCCTTCGGTTACCGAAGCGAACAGAGCCAGAGCGACACGGACGCCCGTCGGTGTCCCCCGCCACCTCCCTCCGGGTGCTCAGGGCCGGGTCCCCCGCTCCCTGCAGGCCGGGGGGGGGGGCGCGGCGCCTCCGCTCCCGCACGCGGGCCGAGCGCGAGCGCTGCCGCCGCACGTGGCCGCGCCGCTGCCGGCCCGCCCGGGCCCGGCGTCACGCGAGGCCAGGCGCTCGTGTCACCCCCCGCCTCGAAGGCGAGACCCGGCGCTTCCTCTGGGGGGGCGAAATAACCCCACGCGGCGCCGCCTCTTCTCTCCCACGTTACGGCTTTAACGCAAGCCGCGTGTGCTCCCGGACCTCGGCCCAGCCCCCCAGGCTCGGGGAGAGAAGCAGTTCCCCCGCCCCGGCCCTGGCGCTCCGTAGGTACCGGCAGCGGCCGGCGAGGCGAACTGGCCTCTCCCCAGCGAAGGGGGCAGGCAGGGATTTCCCCCTCAGCCATAGGGGCGGGAATGCGGGGGCTGCCGCCATCCACAGGGGCGGGAACGCGGATGCCAGCAGAGCTAGGTGCTCCGATTCGGCCAAGCCAAGCAGCCGTGCCCGGTTCCCCCCACTCCCCCCGCCCCGATGCCCCGGGCCCGGCTCGAGGCCCGCTCGCAGGCCCCAGCGGGAAGGGGCGCGCGCCGCCGCACCTGGCTCCAGGTGATGAGCTGGTTGCTGGGGGCCTCGCCCACCAGCGCCCACAGCTTGCTGAGAAAGGCCGGGACCCCCGCGCTGGCGGAGGGCGGCGGCTGGGGAAGCTGCGGCTGCTGCTGTTGCTGCTTCATTGTCGCTCGGCACGCTCCGCTGTCTGGGCCGGCGGGGGAGGAGGGGGCGGGGAAGGCCGCGAAGGGGAGGAGAAGCGGCGCGGCCTTTTCTCTCGCCCCCGCCCCTTGCCTCCCTTGCCTGCGTGCGCGTGCGCGTGCGCGCCGCCCCCCCCCCCCCACGCGCTTTACATAACCGGCCCACGTGCGCCCTCCTCACGTGTCACAACAGCGCGGACCCGGCCACGCGCCTGCGAGGGGCGGGGCGCCGGAGGAAGGAGGCGGGGCCGGGGCCAATGGGAGCGCGGCGCTCCCCTGGGGGCGGGGGCCTCGCGGGGGGCGGGGCCTCGCGGGGCTCGGGGCGGGGGGGCTGCCCGAGGGGCTCTGGGGTGCCTGGCTGCCTTCGCGGGGGCCACCTCGGTATGAAGACCCTTCAGGGCACGGAGGGGTCTGCAGCGGCGCTGACAGCACCTTCCGAGAAGTCCATCCAGCGCCACAAGGGCTGGCAGCCACTGCAGAGCACGTGTCAGTGTCGGCTCTATGAAACATTAAGGACCGCAGGGCTTCCGGAGGGGCAACCTGAAGAGAGATGATGTGACCCTTCTCAGACAGGGCCGCTCACTGCAAGACAAACATCGAGGTGCAGAGAATGGCAAAAAAGCTGGTCAGGAGCAGCCTCAGTTTGTGCCGGCAGAGGTTTAGCTTGGATAGTAGGAAATATTATTTCACTGACAGCGTTGTCAACTGCTAGAACAGACTGTTCAGAGAAGCAGCAGAGTTACCATCCCTGAAGATATTCTTAAGATGCATAGATGTGGTGCTTAGGGATATAGTTTAGTGGTGGGCTTGGCAGTCTTGAGTTTCTGGTTGGACTCAAAGTTCTTTTCCAACCTTCTTCTCCGCTTCTGTTATTCTATGAAAGCATAAAATATGTAGTGGAGAGACTGTATCCAGAGCAGAAGGACCACCAAACAAATCCTCGGTGCCATCCCCTCCCACCTACTGCTTGACTTGCATTGTGGGAAGCTGCCAGCATTGCAGCAAGTTGCTTGACTATCATCGTCATGCTTCTCAGGGCTGTAGTAGTAATGAAAACAATCCAGTTTCTAAGTTTTGAAGTCCCTCAGTTTGATGATATTTTTGATGAAAATAAGTACCAAATTGTTCAGGTTTCTCAAAGCTACTTGTAAAAGTGACTTCTGTTGCACCAGTTCTCTGTCTCAGTAATCTGCTCTCCCCTATGACTGGGATCCATGGAGGGCGGAACAAGTTGGCGACATCTCAGCAACAATTTGCAGGTGCAGAGAAGGTGCATTTCAAAGACAACTCAATCAGACATTTTCAGAAAGGTCTAGCAGAAAGGTTAGTCAATAGCTAGTCAACTAAAAAACCTGGGCACAATGGGCATAGTAAATCATTATTTACATGACCTAAGAAAAAGAACATATGATATAAGTATATGCACAACATCCAAGGTAACTTGCTAGAAACGAAGTCAGGCAGTCCCTAAGGGAAGGCCTCTTGCAAAGGCAAATTGTGTTAAGACTTCAGATCTATTTGCTACAGTGACTCTAAAAAGAAACTGATGAAACTTAATAAATCAAAAGTATATCTCTAAGAAAATAGCTTAGTGAATGGTAAAGTGCTATAAAATTAGTTTCCTTTGATACTATATCAAGTATTTTGCTAAACTTCATCACAAACTTAATTGCAAATAATTTTAGAGAAATTGTTCTACAGAACCAGAAGTGGTATTTTCACAACAAACCCTTATCAACTGGCAGTGTTACAGATGTTTCATTTTGTTGAGTTTGCAAAACAGTCTCAAAGATTCAAGGTCAGCTTGATTTGCTTCATTTTGCACTGAGAATAAAGCACAATGGCACAGGGGGAAAAAAGAGAAACTTTAACCTAGTGTAAGCTGCAGGAAAATTAATTTAAATATTTCCATTTCAAGCTGAGTATCTCATAGCTTCTCTTTTTCCCATAGTGCTAGCCACCTACAACAGCCTGAAACAAACCCATTGACTGACTTTCACTCGATCATTCCTGAGAGGAGACACAGTTACTAAATTTATGGCTTAGCTTGTCAGGGTCAGCATTTGGAATGATAAAAGAATACCTTTTAAGTTTAAGCACAAGTTTACAGTTATTGTCCAAGTAGGCAAGCTCCTGCAAGGTTCCATTTATCTAGCTACAAATGGTGGATAAGCAGAGAGAATATGCTTGTGATTTAATCTGGACACAGTATTGCTCTCCATCTTACATTTGTTTACAACACACATTTGAAAGTAGAAAATGGAACTTGTAAACATGGAATTATTTCAAAAGATAAAATGCTGCATTGATATCTTTTGCTTAGACAGAAGTGGAACTATGCACTTTTTAATTTTTTTTTTTTGCATTTCAGTAGTAGATTGAGCATCACCTTGGTGAGATAGGCCATTGTGTAACATCATTTCCAACATTTTACAGTTGAGGGAAGTCTTTTAACCTTTCCTGCTAAAGCCTAGTATAGGAAAAAATTTCTTCTGAATGCTTAAGAACTGTAAGTTATTAAATTAATACTTAACATAAAATGTTAGCAATGTACAAGTCAAGTAGCCCTTAAATTAGTTTATTATCTTACAAGGTCAGAGCACAAGGTAAGTGCTCATCCATGTTCATAAAGCTTCCTGTTATGTCATTTTACTAGTCAGCAGTTGTAGTCTTTAACCAGTCTTTAACTTGGGACTACTTGATTTCCTAGTATCTTCATGAACAGTAGTATCAATCATCTTTTTTTCCACTCCACAGTAAAACATTCAGCATGCAGAAGTGTGGTAATTTTCAGTTTTCAGACAGATCTACCTATTTAAGTCTTTCACAATAAATACAATCTTCACCCTTCTCTCACCAGAAATAACACATCACATTGTAAAATATCTGGGGTGTTGTGAAAATGCTGGGAATTTAGAAAGAACGGATGTCTTCCCATATTCCTCAACTAACCTCTCAAGCCCCAAGAGAGGCTGTTCCTCTCAAGTTTCCTTCCCCCTCGTAGGATTCACAGCTTCCCTGTTTGCAGGAGTTCCAATTAAGACCTAGTGCTTGGGGACCAATAGAGAGTTGTCAACAGGGAATACCTAATTTCCAGCACTCTTTCTTACAGCTTTCACAGTGAGGCTGTATAGGTAGCAGTACCTCAAATCTTGGCAGGAAGCCAAAGGAATGAAGCTAAATATTTGTTCGTATCTCTACCTGTGTATTTTGACATCACGTATGCTTAGAATCAGAACCACCACTGGTCTCTTGCTCTCATGCTAGAGCAGCAAGCAAGCCCCGTAACAGTCCTGTTCCTTCTTAAAGGAGCTTTGGCCACTGATAGTCCAGTTCTGCTGTGGTTAAGAGAAATAATTTGGGATGGGGATTCTTTGTTCTACAGCATACTTAAAAATAGAGGTCACAAGAGAGCAACAATACTTTTCTAATATGAACTTCAATCTCTCTTCTCTCATCTCTTGCTGTATGTTCCACTGCAGTGGAATAAAATAACAGTCAATAGCCCAGCTTTCCTTAAAGGCTGTTGCCATGGCTCTTGTAAGTATTCAGTGCAATCTGTGGGAATTCCTGTAACATCAGACCCTGAGTAAAGCTTAAAGTCAGCTCTCCAAGGAATAGCAGTCTAAAGATTTTCTTTAACACAAACAGCATGATTAAAAAAAAAAGCAATTGAAAATGACAAGGGAGCCAAAGGTAGGGTGACAGATTTCAAGGAGATACTCTACTCCTGACTGAAATCCATGACATTGGGAGGTTCTGGCAAGGATAAGGTAAGTAAAGAACAACACGGTCACCCTGTAACTCTGATGCATGCTATAATTTGTGTTTCAGATCCAGTTATCTTTATTGATTTGTCTATATTGATCCCTGTGAAAGCAAAATACAAAATCAGTCACTGAGCTTGCACATATATTGCCCCTGTAATAAGCACAAAAGGCCACAAGTAAATCATCCTAGAATGTCTGGAGTATCAAATACACTTCACAGCCAAATTTGCTGCAAGCCTTCCACATTTGTAAAACTTATTATGCCATTTAAATAACTGAAAGTGTTCCTAGGAGTCTCAACTCTGCACATACGAGAATCTTCTTGAATTATAAGTGGCCCCAAGAGGCCTAGCTTTAAATTAATCCTCCCTGAACCTGTGTCAGCCTCGGAGATGTGTTCATGATGACACTGGCTAAGAGTAAGCAAGGTAGATGACATTTCAGAGAGCTTCTGAAGAGATTGTTCTTCCAGTGCTAATATCCTTTCAATCAGTTTTATGCAGACCTTGTGCATCTCATTTAAGTACTGTTCAGTTTTTTTGATGACTAAATGATTAATTTTCCTTCCCTTCTCCACACACCCTGCAGGAAAAGCAGATGGCACAGTCAGAACACCGGATATATAATAGACAATGATACAATAAAGACTGACATTAAGTTTTAAAATTATCATAACTGTTCCCCACAGTATATTTAAAATTAAGCTACAATAACTGAAACCCACTTCCATTCATGATCAAGGGCTTTTATTTCTTGAAAGGAAAATTCAGATGTACATTCATATTTACTACTAACCCTTCAAGATAGCTTGCTACAGAAATGGCACCAAAGTAGTATCTGTTTTTTTATTTGCTTATGTATAATAAATACTTGTATAACTGAGAAAAGCCTAAATAAAGACCTTCTATACTCCATGAAAATACTCTGTATATCTTAAAAGACTACTTTCTTGTACTATAAGAAATAGTTACCAACTTAGAAAGGTATGTTCTAAACAAGCTAAGACAGCATTCAATTAAATGCAGTAATTTTTTTAAAAAGGATTTCAGTCTCAAAACACTTGAAGACATAAATTCCCACCACCTTTAAAAAGAAGGGGGAAAAAATCTGAATCTAAAGCCATTTCTTAATACTTTAAGAAAGAGTTCCAAATTCAGGCCAGCTTATCTGATCTTCAGGGATTTTTGCAAGGTTAATCATTTAACTGAAGCTTTTGGAAGGAGGGTAGATTTAGGGAGAATTGAAAGGAAGCTTCATGGGCAGCATGCCTGGCAGAATCTTGATGGAAGTTTTAGAGCAGTTTGCTGTGGCCAACTGTTGGCAATTGTGGAAAAACAGTTTTGATGGTAAAGAAAAACAACAAACCCCTAAGCATATGTGCTTATTTGGTCATCCAAACTTAACACTTGTATTCCAAAATGAAAAGTAGCTACAACAAACAGCATAAATTTCTCAAGATTGTTTCTTCAAGTAGGATTTTGTAACATAGAAGTTATGAACATTATGACAATGAAATGCTCATAAATCAAATGGAGCAAGACATGAAAAGCAGATTTTATCTAACCTGAAGCTAGTTTAGCAAGCACATACTACATGCATTGTTTAAGCGTTCAAAGACCCCTCTCTCATGCTATTTCACATTCCAAACATTACGTTCGCCATAAAAATAACTGTTCTGCCAGTTCAGTTCCAGAGCACCTAAAATTACAAGTCTATTTAGAATTCATTTAAACTGTACAAAAACTTGTTGTTAGATCTGTGGAATTTCCCGGGGTGGGGAAGGAGAAAAACACCCCCCCCACTCCCCACTCCCCCCCCCCCAAAAAAAACCCTATAACCTGACAGTAGCAGTTTGTAACTATGGTTAAATCAAGATGACGTAATATGAAAAGTGAAAAATTACCCTCCCATATTGTGTACGTAGTTGCCAGGTGACCACACAGCCTAGAGCTCTCTTTTCAAAGGCAGGGAAAGCCACAAATCTCTAACCACTGTTTGCAAAGTATGACTTTCTGTGAAGTCTTCTGTCCTCAGTGTGAGGAGGAGTGTTTCTACTTAACAGTAGACAGTAGGATAGTGCTACCAAACCCAGTATCAGGTGTGTGGCTGGTACTTCCTGCTCCTGATCCCTAACATTGTGGTTAGCACAACTAACACCATTTTACAATGCAAATACCCATTCTTCACAACCCAACAGGTCATGTATTTGTTCCCACTCCCCATTATCAGGCCTTGAAGCTCCCATGAACCAAGCAGACAAAGCAAACATTTTTTTTTTATTCCCCTTCCTACTAGCCTCAAGGTTTCTGGGCACCAGGTCAACCTCTCCCTTCCTTGCCACCCTGGTCCCCATCCCTTGGGCATCCCTTGATGCTCAAGTTTTAATGGAGACTTTTATGACTGGGCCAGCCACCTACTTTCTTTCAGACTCAGAGGGACTGCAGGCCAGTCACCTCCTACATAGAATCATCAGGTTGGAAAAGACCTTTTAGATCATTGAGTCCAACCATTCCTATCTGTCACTAAACCATGTCCCTGAGTACCTCATCTAGCCATCTTATAAATACATCCAGGGACGGTGACTCAACCACCTCCCTGGGCAATTTGTTCCAATGCTTGATGACCTTTTATTATTCCTGATGTCCAGTCTGAACCGCCACTGGCACAGCTTGAGGCCATTCTCCTTTTCCTATCACCTGTCACTGGGGAGAAGAGGCCAGCACCCTCCTCTCCACAACCTCCTTTCAGGTAGTTGTTGAGAGCAATAAGGTCTCCCCTCAGCCTCCTCTTCTCAAGGCTCATGTTCAGTCGGCTGTCAACCAACACCCCCAGGTACTTCTCCTCCTGGCAGCTTTCCAGCCAGACTTCTCCTAGTCTGTAGCAGCACAGGGTTGTTGTGCCCCAAGTGCAGGACCCGGCATTTGGCCGTGTTAAACCTCATGCCATTGGACTCTGCCCAGCGGTCCAGCCTGTTCAGATCCCTTTGGAGGCTCCCTACCCTCCAGCAGATTGACACTATCTCCCAGCTTAGTGTCATCTGCAAACTTGCTAAAGGGAGCACTCAATGCCTTCATCCAGGACATTGATAAAGACATTGAACAGAGCTGGACCCAGCACTGAGCCCTGGGGAACCCCACTTGTCACTGGCCTCCAGCTGGATTTAACACCATTTCCCACCACTCTCTGGGCCTGGCCATCCAACCAGTTTTCCACTCAGGAGAGTGTGCACCTGTCCAGGCCAGAGGCCGACAGTTTCCTAAGCAGAATGCTGTGAGAAACTGTCAAAGGCTTTACTGAAATCCAAGAAGATACATCTACAGCCTTTCCCTCATCCAGTAGGCAAGTCACCTTGCCATAGAAGGTGATCAGGTTAGTTTGGCAAGACCTGCCTTTTGTGAACCCGTGTTGACTGGGCCTCATCACCCGGTTCTCTTGCATGTGCTTCATAATAGCACACAAGATCACCTGTTCCATGTCTTTCCCCAGCACTGAGGTCAGACTGAGAGGACTATAGTTCCCTGGATCCTCCCTCCAACCATTCTTGTAGATGAGTATAACATCAGCCAGCTTCCAGTTAAGTGGAGCTTACCCAGTCAGCCAGGACCGCTGGAAGATGATGGAAAGGGGTTTGGCAAGCACATCTGCCAGCTCCCTCTATACTCTCAGGTCAATCCCATCTGTCCTTATAGACTTGTGTTTGTCCAATTGGTCAAGTAAGTCTCTAACCACTTCCTCTTGGATCATGGGAGCTTTGTTCTGCTCCCCTAGCTCATGGGGATGTACACACAGGGAACAACTTTCCTTACTATTAAAGACTGAGGCAAAGAAGGGATTAAGTACTTCAGCCTTGTCTTCATCCTTTGTCACAATTGTTCCCTTTGCATCCAATAAAAACTGGATATTGTCCCTGGTCCTCCTTTTACTATTGATGTATTTATAGAAAGATTTTTTATTATCTTTCACCAAATTGGCTAGTCTGATCTCTAGTTGGGCTTCATCCATCCTGATTTTTCCTCTGCATGATCTCACTGCATCATGCATGTGCTGCAAGCTTAGCACCTACCCCCAAATACCAGAATTACTGCTTCTGTATACAAAGTGAACAATGCATTCCCCATACAGCTAGGCTGAGAAGTCCCCATGAACATTGCTCCTACCAGCGCAGTCTGTTCAGCTCTCCTAGAAAACACTGTTTTCACTGTCAGCATAGAATAAAACAATGGACCAGGAAACTTTTGTCTCTTCTCTGGAAGATGCCATGCTTCTCTGGAAAGACTGCTGCCACCTCAGCAATGCACCAGTCCACAATCTGCCCCAAGCTGCCAAATCAGTTATGCTAGCAGTTGAGCCTTCCAGATTTAGTACGTTATCTTCTGACTCATCCTCACTGACAGGACAGCTGGAGAAGTTAAAGACATCTGACACAAGCATTTTGAGTCACCCTAATACCTAAAGTGTAGAATCAGTGGGATTTTAATCAGAGCCTAACCCTTTAAATATTCCTTTGAGATAACTCATGGAAGCTAAACACTGCTATACTTATTCACTAGCACAAGGGGCTGAAGAAGAGGCTGCATCACAGAAGAAATAAATACAAAGTGTGGGTAGACAGACAGGTTTTTACAAAACAGTTTGGCCAACCCACCAGATTCTGCCGATTTGGCAGGTTATGTACAGGTATTTAAGACTCACTTGCTCAAGCATTCTGCTAAAGAAGATCCAAACCTGGATACAATGCTTATTTGAGTGTTGTATGGTTCTGACTTAGTATCTGTCTTGCTGATCCAGATGAGGCAGCATCAGTGCTGCCTATTTTTTCTTTCTTGATACAATCTAGGTTTGTGCCAGAGATACGGTGGTTTCTGCGCATCCTTGGGCAGCTGTCAATTAAGAGAATATGCCCATTTACTAGTACAAAGTTCTCTATACAGACTCAAACACAGCAAAAAATTCTCATCTCAAAACATTTCTTACCATGAGGAAAGAAAAAAAACCACCAAAACTGTGTTAGAAAATGCTGATATTAAATACAAAAGCATTACTACATGCAAGACTCTGGGCATATGCGGCTCTACTATTCAGATGCTGATCTGCAGCTAGTAAAGAATACAGACATACTGCTATGAATCAACAGTTTACTCAAGATTTTTTTTAAAGTTATACATAGGCGTTGACAGACGACACTAATTAAACTAAAGTGTTACTAAGTTGAGCATGCCATATGCTGACAACAAAAGATGTTATTTTATTTTTTTAACTTATTTTACTTTTTCGTTCCTGTGTAAATGAATAAAGGATCAACACTTAAACCCAAGTATTTATACTGCATATTGGCAGGATTCAGAGGCTGACAGGTACTGTGTATGCCAGGCCAGTTCTATTTACTATTTTATCTCTTTTCTAGAGAGAAAGCTTCCTAGGGCAAGGTTTCAGATCTGGGATTCTTGCTTAACAGCAATTTAAATTCAAGGCTCCACCACAGCAAGTGTTACTCTGAAAGCATGCTCAATAATCCTGAGGAGTCCATTGTGAAAAATGCAACTTGTGAACTATAGGCAACTGCAAGTTTGTTAGTATTTTTAGATCAATAACCACTGTGGTAAAGCAAGAAGAGGTAGCATATTCTGCTGCTTTGCAAATATACAGTATTTAATACCACAGTGTCTCAAAATAATAGTTTTCTTTGGGATGAGGATTATCAAGTCCCCCACCTCTCAGAAAATAAAGCTTGCTAGCTGAATTGTGTCTTACAGGCATGTATTCTGTTTTAGGCTCTTTTAGTCATTTCACAATGACTTTGCAAAAACACATTCGTCCCAAGTCTGGGAAAACTTGTTTTACACTGCCTGCCCTAATCACAAGTAATATTTCACTCTTTTCCCACAAAACACTAGGCACTCTGCAGGAGAAAAATTCAGATTTGCTCCTAAAGATGCTCTCAACAATGTGACAAATGCCAGTTTTAGATCAAAAGCTTCCAAATAAGATTTCAGTTAAAAAACAGAGTCCACTTGATTTTGAGGTGGTGGTAGAATGTGTGTTTGGGTCAACTACACCAAAAAAAAATTATTGTTTATGACTTAACACATCAGTATCTTAGCATCATCATTTGATGAGTTTAGTGTACATTTATACGCAGATGGACTGCAAGGAATGTGAACAAGGAAAGCCAGCTCATGCTGTAGGGGAACACATAGTTCTGGCATACTAAAAATAAAAAAGAAAGCATTAACACACCATATGCTGTGCAACAGCAGACAGTGTTATTTAGAAGTGTTCCAGTAAAAGCTAATGATGGCAAATGTTCAGACCTACTAAAAAAAACAACCCCAAAAGTGACTTAAATAATCACCATGCTTCACTGCATAAAATAAAGACAGGTTTTATCTAAAAATTAAGTTTTCCATTTTACACAAACCTTAGGACAACATATACCCAGTTGAAAAGTCTTGTTAACAAAGTTACTAACTGTCCCAGACAAGAGTTGAAATGCAGGTGGTGGAACAAATTTTGGGTTGAACACAGCCCATGACTATTTTTTCTTAAGTGATGGACTTAACTTGCATCTCAGCTTGACTACCAAAAATATTTTTCTACCACTTTGAGATTCTTTATCTCAAGACTGAACATATTAATTTGAATGCTTAAAACCCCCATAGTTTCAAGAACAGTAATTTAGAATGACTGCATGTACGCAATAAGAATTACTGTCACAGAAGACAATTTCAGAATCCCACAAAGAGTATGCTTTTTTTCAATCAGATATTTGACCCTGCAAAAACCTACATCAGAACTGATCCAGTTAAGCTTTAAATTTAAGAAACCCAAAACATTAAAACTACCTAAAAACTGCACTGGTACCATGGCAAGAGCACTCTTACAGCAAGGTCCCAAGTTACTCCATTCTTTCTAGCTGTATACATTCCTCACTGCTTTCATATAAAATTATTTACATCTTGCATTGTGTTTGGTTTTTGTGTCACCACTGTAAAAATACTGCTATCTGCATCAGCATTGTTCTAAAAAAAACCTGCAAGAGCTAGAGCTCAGGGGAAAATGAAAAATCCCTAAGGGAATTTTCTCTGTATGCCATTAGGAAGCACTGAGTAGTACCGACTCTATATTAATTACCTACCATGCTCACTATATCATCTATACATAAGCTATGAATTCAAGTGTAGACCAAGTATAGCTCTAGCCATGACAGAGAATGTATGTGCTGAACATCACCAGTTACTGTGGAGAAGAGCTGTAGGTTCTTGGGGTTTGTGGTAGAACTGTTACTGGCTAAAAACAGAGGGGGATAAAAAAAAAGAAACGTGAAAAAATTTATGGTAGTTTGAGCCCAGATCAGCTATTATCAGCCTAAATCTGATAATATTGCAAGTGCTGTATGTGTGTGCTCTTATCCATCACAGATTTTTCCAGGAATTCCATTCAGAAAGAGACTTTAAACCAACTTAGACATAAACTTCAAACACTATGAAATTTACTGTGTTAAAAAAAAGTTTCTCTCATTTACAAACACTTGTGTGAAAGTATAAAATTTAAATCACTCCTATACCTACGGAGCAAATCCATGATTTGTAATCAAAAGGCCTTTTCTTGAAGGGACCCATGCAAACTGGGGAATAGGCCACTCATCACTCAATAATTAATGAAAAATAATCCTTCCTACATCAGCCTAACTCCAGATGTTCATTCATAATCCAGACAAGCAACACATCAGAATTATAGTTTGTTATCATAAAAGGAAAAAAATCAGAACCATGATGTGACATTCAGTATATTAAAATTCTGTTTCTTAAGGATGCTACAACTTCCAAAACAAAAAAACCCAACACGCCGTTAAGAGGTAGTGAAGTGAAGGAAGAGTCAGAGTCCTGCTACCATGTGAAGGTAAGGATAATTTTCTGGTACCCGACAAAAATTCATTTAATGTATCATTGTCAAGAGTTATAAGAAAAGCCTATATAGCATGTGAAGAAGGCTACAGGTGGGGAGATATTAAATACTTCCTCATTCTTCTATTAATTCCTAAAAGTATAATAATTTCAATAACATTGAAAACACAATGAAATCTGACTTCTTCAGATAATGATTAGAAAACTTGGGGAGCGTTTGTACATTTTGCAGAAAAGTAAATGCACATAGTTTATGAAAATTTGTCCATGTTGGGGAACTAATGCTATGCTTTGTGCTCTTAAAGGTGGTAGTTTTCTCAGTAAATAATTAGATTGCAGTAAAAAAAAAATAAAAAATCAACTTGCGAACTGGAAAGCCATTAGCCATTACACTGCTGGCACAAAACATTTTATTGCTAGTGGAACAGATGTACTACAGGGATTGTTAACAGTATAAAAACTGTCACAGCAAGCACCCATGGTAAATGAGACTTGCTAACTCCATCCTCTTGATGATCATAGCTGCCTAGACAGATACATCATATTGATGCTATTTATATGCACACACATTCATTTATCAGAAGAGGCATTAAATATTCTACCTGAAATACCTCAAAGTAACCATGTATAAGTAAGGAATTCTGAAAAGTAGTAATATAAACCACTGTTAGATAGTCTTATTTACTTAATCTAAAATAAGTCTTAGAAGTCCATGCAGCTGGCAATTACAGATAAACACCTATATACTCCTCAGCGTCAGAGATATCTAAGCTAGACATAATTGCACAATTTTAAACTACCTAAATTTTTATGTCTTAGCATCACTCAATAGCTACAGTTACTCATCACCTCAGAGCTGTAAATTTGCTTTTGTTTAAGACCAGTAACTTCCTTCCAAAGGCTTTTTTCCTCCCCCTAAAAATTCAGAGGAAATATTTCAGTAGATCTTAAAAAAACAAAAAAGGGTGAGGGGCAAGCTGGGATTTTGTAAGTAACACTAAATGCTTCCTTCATCAAGAAGTAAAACCTATTTGCATGAAAACAGATGATCAATGGAGATAAAACAGGGCAAGTGAAGAGATCATTACTGACACACCTTATTAGTTAAATTGCTTTTGAGTTTAGTTATTATCTCAGTTGGAAAATACATCCTGCATAATGTAGATGTCAGAAACAAGTGTCTAGTATGCTTTACTTAGTACCTCAAGGGCAGCAATAAATCTCAACCCATGAGGCACTGTTGTTCATGAACACAAATAAGTTTTAAAGCAAACAAAAATGAGTAGTGATAAATTACATGTGCTTATACTTGGAGAATTTTAGGGTCCCAGAGTTATACACCTGGGTCTCTATTAAAAACATGTGCTAAAGGGATGTTGAAAGATTATAGAGGCACTGCAAAGTGAAACTTTTAATTTTTATTGTGACAAACTTTGTCTCACAATTTAGAGAAAACACTACAGTGATTAAAGAGGACTTCATCACATTTTGCATATAAAACCCCTACTTCTGAAAAGAGAAGCACATACAACAAGACAAGGGGAACTGGAAACAGAAGAGCATATTGGTTACCCTCAGTAATGGTGGACATGTCACATCCTTAGATCATGAAGGCTGCAAGTCAGGCAGTATTTCTATACCTTTTATTAGGCTAACTAATATAGCTAGAAGAGAGACCTGATGTGCATCTGGGCACATAAGCCCTTTGAGGTCACTCTGTGACCAAAAGCTTGTGTGGTACTCTGTCCCATTTTAAGCAAGTCTAATAAAAGATAATTACCTCCATCCACAAGCCCCATCTGATATACATTATTACACCAGACAGTCTCTGAAAGAGATGATAGTGGAAAAAATAAGGATACTAGTTTAGCAAGAGTCATATACCATCATAATACATAATCTCTCAAGACTGTTACAGCACAAAAGCTATGCCAAATAAACAAAAAGCCCTCATATATAGGAGGATAGTACATTCGTGGAACTCCCTCGACTTAGGGAGCAGCACCCTACTTGCTTATTTTAAGTCTGTAATGCAATGCTATGGAAAAAGGCAGCAGAAGGAAATTTAATCAGGGAAGAACTTGGACTTGAACTGCTGCTGGACACTAAGACCTGTAACCCCCTGTTGACCATGGACACCTCCACCTGTTGCTTTCTTCCAGGATTAAGGATTGATTAAATGGTTTTCAAGTCTTGATTATGATTGTTACATTGATACAGCAAACTATGTATTAAGAATTGACCCAACCTGTAGAGGGTCTAGGTGATGAGAAACCCTAAGTTTATTTGTATTGTAGGAGCTGTATTACACTACTTATACATTGTACTACATTGATTCTGCTTGTAAAATCCTGTGCCTTTCGAATCGTAAATTCTGTGCTATGCTAATCATAATAGCCTGTTAAGAAAACACATCTTTAACTACAGCTCAGTGCCATCAGGATGTCAAAGAGAACCTCTCTGTCCCCTGAGTCTCGTGACTGAAGAGGAGAAGGAAAATGAGGTTGAAGAACCAGAACAAGCAAGCTTGCTCACTTCCAACATTCATATTAACTGAAAGAGATATTGAAATTCCAAAATCAGATTGCTGTTTATAGAACTTTTTGGGCATGAATGTTCAGTTTGCAAGAATTGCGAATTGCCAGCGTTTCAAGATCATACACAGTTGCGCTCCTGAGACAGTACAGTTTGTGCCTTTGAGTCTTTTGACATTTTTAACTGAAGATAATACATTGCATTGCTCACCATGGATAGTTTTCTTGTACCACAGTGCAAATACTGAGGACTACAGAAGCCATAGTCTTCTGCAGCCAGAATAACTTAACAGCAGCAATGCTAACTGGTGCTCTCCAACAACATTAGATCAAGGCCTCTCATATCTTACAAGGTGAATATGACTAATAGAGTCCAAGACTAGAATATACCCCTATCTGTGAGATATTCTAACTATAATACCTAAAACTAGTGAACAAACTCGGGATATTATTACCTAAAAACATAAATGGACAGTACTTACTTCCCTTTTTATCTTTCACAGCAACTTTTCCTGTCCCTTTTATTAAGGGAGATGTTAGTGACTACCAGAACCATATCATTCTTGTTTAGCAAAGCTCAACTCACATTGCATAATTTCATGAAAGTAAATTAAAATGAAAAAACAAACAAGGTTTGAGTTAAGCGGCATCTCTTTGTGTCCAAATAAAATGGCAAAACAAAACAGTTAAGACTTGCATTAGCAACAGTATGTTCAGCTGACAAAACTGGACATAGATGTGGCCAAAGTTCTTATGACCTCTGAAAAAAACACATTGAAGTTTTCTCCTAGAAAGGAATTGAAAGGTGGGGAGAAAGGGGGAAGGAGAGAATTCCTTTTGGAATTTGAAGTACAACTACTCTAAAAGTTTAGATGATAATTGAGGTTTTCATGTTTAGGCAAAGCCTCAGAGTGAAAATTTAACCAACCAACCAACCAACAAACCCCAAACACCTCCCACCTGTTCTCCAACACCAAAGGCATGCTCCCATAAAAACTTTGGGCTATATTCTCAGCTTCTGTAAGTAGATGCTGCTCAGTTCACGTAAACTGCACTACATATCTTCGTACACACTGAGAAACTACTGTAAAGGCAGCCTCTGATACATTAAAGTTCTTTGTGTAGGATGAAGCAACTCAATTCTTAGAAAGGGGTAACTTCCCTACACACTCTTCCTCAGCCAAAAACACCCCAAAGTT